>CM042484.1:6605000-8013750 GCA_023621385.1 Quercus gilva | reverse complement strand
CAAAATCACTACTCCTCGCCAGCCCACCCACAAGCAAATGGCCAGGCTGAAGTTGCAAACCGATCCTTGTTAAAAATAATTAAGACTCGACTTGAGGGGGCAAAGGGAGTATGGCTAGACGAGTTACTAGGTGTTCTGTGGGCATATAGGACAACAGTGAGAACTCCTACAGGAGAAACTCCTTTTAAGCTAGCCTATGGAACTAAAACAGTCATACCTGCAGAAGTGCACATGGTCAATCATAGGGTGACAGCCTATCAAGACAAAGATAACGAGGAGCAACTCCGTTTGAACCTCGATCTAATAGATGAGGTAAGGACGGATGCTAAACAAAGGATGGCAAGGTTTAAAAACCTTATGGCTAGACAATATGATGCAATGGTGAAGATAAGGCAATTCAACATAGGAGACCTCGTCTTGAAAAGGGTCTCTTTAGCAACATAGAACCCAACTCATGGGAAGTTGGGACCTAATTGGGAAGGCCCCTATAAAGTTGTCAACTACAAAAGACAAGGATCCTATTACTTAGAAGCTCTAGATGGAAGGAAGTTGGAGCATCCTTGGAATGTTGAGCACCTGAGGAGGTACTATCAGTAAAATGCCAGCCTAGATATGAGAATAACTCTGGACGAGCCTGGAGACTACTTACGTAGAAGACTTGTTTATCTATGTGTTTCTAATATTGTTTTATTATCATGTTAAACTTATGGACGAAGCTATGATTTGTGTTGTTCTAATAAAGGCATTAGCCTCTAAAGAGCATGCCTCGTCTATGAACAATATTTATGTTATGAATAATGTTTGTGGAATGTACATAATGTTGTGTAACTCCCTGATTCCCATATTACTTTTGTTCAAATTAACCCCTGAAAAGGCTAAAAAGCTCAAGACAAGAAAATTCTCTGGACGCGGAGATGTAGTATCTCAGCTTTCCTAAGGATAAAGCAAAATCGAAACACTCTCGTCCAAAGTAAAGGATGAGGTAATGCCTACAGCAAATTTCAGTAAGCCAAGGCATACTTGTCCATATAATGGAAAGTAAAAAGCACAATGCATGTCCAGATCATGGACGAGTAAATACATAGACGAGTGTTTTGAACTAAAGACACTTGCTAAACACAATCCAACTCATGGACGAGCAAAATGCAGGGTCTTATGCTCATCAAACATGAAAATCAACCAAGTCTAAGGACGGATAATGCTGATAATTACCATCTTACATAGACGAATTACATTTGGTGAAATTCCAATAAAAATGGTAGAAGTAAATATATGAAATATGGATGAGTCAAACGTCTTGTATATGGAAATATAAATCTCGTCCATGTATATATAGAAGAAAAATAACAGCATTCATTCATCAACTAAAGGGTGGACATCCTACGTCCAAAAACTCTTGTTAAGTAAACTCAAACGATTGTTTAAGACCTCGTCCTAAAGCCATGGACGAGGTGAATGTATTAGAGTTACATGAAAAGGTCACAAAACGGACCAAATTAAAACCAAAAAGAAAAAGAAAAGTACAAGGATCACTAAAAAGTTTAAAATCTTGTCCTTAAGCTAGGGGAGCATCAACGTTGGAGTCGTTCTGAGGCAAAGTCGTGGCGTCGTCCTCAATATTGACGTCTTCAGAGCCGGTTTGAAAGAAAGAGCTAGTGGCAGCAGCATTCAAATTAAGTTTGATGGAGCTAAAGTCCACTTCAGGGAAGTTTTCTATAGCCTCCATTCTAAAATCTTCAAAGCCTGCTGCATAGTTGGTGTCCAGGAGATCAGTATATTGTTTGGACGCCTTAAATTCAACCACCGCATCTTCTTATTCTTGGAGAGAAGAGTACTCAGCTCATCATTCTTTTTTTACAATGATCAAGATGAGTATCTTTCTCCACTGCATCAGCTCTTAACTCCTCAACCAAGTTTTCTAACTCCTTTGCCTTTTCTTTAGCTTTAGCAACTACCTCGACCCATTTCTTAGACTCGTCCTTCACCTCTTGAATCCTCGTCTCTAACAAGACCCTCGTCTCTAACAAGACCCTCGTCTTGTCCAGTTCTGTGGCTTGTCTAGATGCCGCCATAAACTTTGACATAGCCTATAAAGGAGAACGAATAAGGAAAGTTAAGAACAAAAAATGAGTTTTTTTATATAATAGCCAAGATGAAGTCAAGAGGTCCATACCTTAAAAAGATCATTAACACCTGAATGTTCAAAGTTCTTTAAGAACATGTCATAACAAGTGTTTATGTCCTCGTCAAAGACAACATTCTGAAACCGTTCCCAGGCCAAATCTTTATTTTGAATAATGTTTGAAGGAACCTTTTGGGAAGGCTGAGATGAGGCAGGTACAGTCGTCTTGGGCGGCGGAGTCTTGGACGGGGTGATCTCAGTTGGTGTGGACGAATCTACATCGAAAACTTGAGTAGGTTGTTGGGACGAAGGTAGGTTGGGCTTTACCACTTGGAACGCACCATGTGTTAGGGTTTGTGCCCTAAAATCCAATTTATTGGCATGTCATGAATAATTAAGTTGTTTAATTATATGAGACTATTTATGAACTAATGAGACATTATCTTAGTCCATGAGATGCATAGTATGCGATTTATGTGAAAAGTCACAGAAAGATATAAATCACAAGTTCTTTGTAAACTCAGAATTTTAGTTCATAGTCGGTGATGAAATTGGGCATTTCATCTGCAAAGACTATAACATATCAACTACGATGATTTGTCTTGATCATGAAAGTGGAGACTTCTAGTTGGTATGTTGATATGTTTTAAGAGTTAAGACATATTGAACTGGACCGCTGTGAGATTTATTATTCTCCTAACGACTGTCAAATGAATAATAAATCTCACGACTTCTATTTACATCAACTCTAAATCCTGAGAGAATAATGGACCTAATCATGAGATGTAGGTTGCTTTGATATATCAGGAGTGAGATCTATTAGTTACGGTCAAAATCTCAGTATGTTGGGCAGCCGCATTTAGTGTTCATGGAACATATATTTTCAAGATGGAATTCATAATCTCTTAACGGAGATATAAAATATTTCCTTGAGATAAGTTTAATGGGTTTGGTTATTCAGAGTGTTGGGCCCAACCACTTTAGTAAGGAGTTACTAAAGTATATATTTATAGAATTGGATTTCATAAATATAATATGAATAACATCAAGGATTAAACCGGGTACTCAAGGATTAAGTGTAGTAATCTTTAAAGTGGCAGTCAATATTTATGACTTTGTATTACTACGAATATTTTAATGAAAAGGTTGTATGTATAATAAAGTCTTGAGATATAATTTATAGATAAGGCCTAGAGTGCAACTATATTTATATAGTGATATTAAATATAGTTAATGGTAACTTTGGACTTGTCAAGAGTTGACAGAAAAACCCAAGGCCCATTGGAGCTAGTGTCTTATTGGTCCCTTTTGGTCCCACTCCAAGCTACATACTAGAGCCCAATTGGAATGACCCAAAAGGCTAACCCAATTAGATAATCAGTTGTATATAAGGAGAGAAACATACAGAATTTCAATAAGAGGAATGCCTTTAAGAGTTTTTCATAAGGATTCTCATAAGATATGAAATGGTTAGTATGTGAGTGTTGGACACTCAATATTCTCTCCTTGGAAACTAATTGAGAGACCACACATCTTGGGCATCAAGTGGAATTGGAGTGAAGATTAAAAGTCTTCCCAAGAACTTATGATCTTTTGGTTTTGAATTTCACCACACCAAGGTACGCTTTCTATTCTTTGTTCTAGAATTCATGGTTACATGTTATCTTTCATGATTGAAGTAGATCCGTGTTTTGTTGCTTCCACTGTGCGGTTTGTATGAGATATAAAACTAGATTTTCCAACAAATGGTATCAGAGCGGTCTTTAATATCATGTTTGTATAACATGTGATTGAGTTTTAGAATTAAAGAAAAATCGTTTTCTTGGTGTTCTAATTTTCTGCAGTAAAAATTTTTGCAAATTTATGTTTTAATCATGGTTTATGATGTGGATATGTTTAGAGATTCATGGCATTAGTTTTGAATGGAACTAATATATATCGGTCAAGCATGTGCATTACGTTTTGCACTGCCTGGATATAGTTGGTAACTGAATTTTCTTTGGTAACCGTTGCCATTTAAATTCAGTTTTTTCGAAGTTGTCATGATTATATCTCTCAATATATGCCGTGTTTTGATAGTGCCTGTGTTAGGCATGAACACATAAACCTATAAAGCATTGATAGAGTTTGATGTACTGTTCTCTTGTCTTCTTGGAATGCATTGATTAATACATGCCATGATTTAATATATGATATATACATTGGTTCGTGTTATTCCATGAATCCAATGATCATGTCTTTTGTTCATGATGCCATGTTATGATTAATCATATAAAAGATTCATCATAGATTGTTGGGTTTGTTGATATCTAATATAAGACAATTGCATCATGTCCACGGAGTAAACTTTTGTTTTCGCACAGTCTGGATAAAGTTGGCAATTGGTCATAGCTATTGGATGAATATCATGGGACCCATTTTTCATATACAACTTGTTAACATGCTTTAGTTCATATGTTTTTTAATTAAAGCCTAGTTATTATATTGCAAGTAGCGTTTGTTTTATGGCTGAACGTACATGTATGATTGTATGTTTTTCATTCTTCAATGGTGAACGTGTACTGATGGTAATCTTGCTTTATATTTTTTTGATCAAACAGTTTGGTATTGCTAGGATTATGAAATATACTCCTAATGAGATTAGGATTATGGTTTTCAAGGTTTCTAGCATATTATGGTTCTTAATCTTGATATTGAAAACCCTTATGTTTGATCTATAAATATTCGTTGATAAAATCAAAAAGTGTTTTTGATGGAAGAACAATGAAAAATGTCAAAAACGGTTAACAGAAAAAACTGTTGTTTTTGGGTGTTTTCGAGACTGGAATAAGTCGCCAAAACGAGTCGCCAAAATGAGCTGTCAAAAATTCTGACACCTGTTTTTCACATGCATAAAAGTAAAGATATGTGATTAATTTTAAAGTCCTTAAAAGTTAAGGACATTTATTAATCATTATCTAACTAAAAGACCTAATGAGATCAAAGATGTTAGTTAAATAAAACTCTTAGTACTAAATCATTTTATGATTAAATGTCCTTAATTTATTTTAATTAGAGGTTTTTAATGAGATTAAAATTATAATTAAAAGTTATATAGTTTCTAATGAGATTAGAAAAATTAATTTAGTAAATTAAGGATAGAGTTCTATATATAACTAATTTTTGATTCATTAGTGTTTAAGGAATCCTAAATAGTTTAGGACTTCCATTTTAGTTAGTGATTCTAATAAGATTAGAGTATTTAACAAGTGCAAGGTTATTAGTTGTGATGGGATTACAATTATTTAAAGAAAAACCCAAATAATGAGTGGGAGTACTGAAATAACCCTTTTGATAAGTTTATTGTAATGTGAATAGATGCCTTGTCTTGACTTCGAGTCTTGCATTCCATGCGGAGGGTATTTACTTTACGGATTACAAGGTTAAACTTCTTTGTGATTGCACGAATATTCGTTACGCTATTGTGACGTGACTTAGTTACATCACATTGAATTTAAACAATTAAACACATTTGATGTGTAGAGTTAAAATTGTGATGAGATCACAATGATTTCAGGACAATCCACTTGTTTTAAAATTTCTAGTGGGAGAGAGATACAAGGGTTGGATCTCACGGCCTCCTTTGTTGGTTCATAGTGGTGTGGGGTAAACATCTCGTCTTGGCCTCGAGCCTTGCGTTCCATGCGGAGGATGTTTATTTCATGGTACTACAAGATTGAATTTCTTGGTTTATAGTGGTTTGATCAAACACCTTGTCTTAGCCTCGAGCTTTGCATTCCATGCGGAGGGTGTTTTTATCATGGTACTACAAAATAAGCCTATTAAAGGGATGAAATGTGGATACACATGATTCTAGACAATGGTGTACACTAAACTAAGTTTAATAGTATCCTCTATGCTGAGTTCTTGCTATTATTACTTAAAGGCCAAAGGAAGAGCGGCAAATTATTTTTGTTTGTATTGTATGTTTTGGCACTTATGTCTAGATCTTATTAATCTAAGTGTTATTCAAGATTGGTGAAAGATGGACTTTTAGAACCATTATTTTGTTATATTCACAATCTATGAATTCTATTTAAAGGATAATATGATCTAGGGTTCCCTTTTGTAAAGGAATAAAGTTCCAATAACTTCTTTAAGTTAGTACATACATAAAGGAGGAATAGGGCTCTTTTAAAGGTAGAATTAAAGGTAGATTGTTCTAGAAGAAAAATGTCAAAATTTGTTGTAGGACAACTATAAAATACATTTGGAAATGGAAATGAGATGATTGTATTAAATACACCACAAGACATTATTCTATAGATAACTATTACACTAGTACAACATCGTAGTGGGAGGATTACCAAATAAATTCATAGTTTTGGAATAAACTTTTGTAGTTATTCCACAAGGATATGAACTTGATCCTCGGTCCTACGTAAAGGCAATAGATGATATGAATATGGATTACTGATTCAAGGTTATGTGAATAAAATTAAATTCTATTTAAAGTCTAGAACTTGTAGAGGCACTTAATTGCATTAAGCTTATTGTTTTCAAATAGGTCTACAAGTAAATGAGATTGATAGATTTGAAGGTGTAAACCTTCAAAGTCAAGACTAGAGGAGAAAAGATTTATTCAGAAAGAAATGGTTCGATTATGAAAAGACTTTTTCACCAATAGTCAAGTTTGACTCTATCTAGATTCTCTCATCCATTATATTTCATTTGAATGAAATATGGTAATGGATATCAAGAAAACTTCTTTTAGTGGCAATCTTGAGGAAGACATCTATATGATGTAACTAGACTTGTTCATAGTAAAAAAAACCAGTGGTGATTAGCATGCAAGTTGCTTAAAGTTCATTTATGGACTAATGCAAGCATCTAGGTCATAAATATCATCTTTGATCAAGCAATCAAATTATTTGATTTTGATCAAGTATTAAAAGGCCTTAAGTGTATAAAAGTTATAAAGAATAATAAATTTCTTAATTTATATTGATGACATTCTAATTATTTAGGATGATGTAGAGTTATTGTCATCAATAGAGTTTTGGTTGTCTAGTCCAGTTTGATATAAAGTACTTGGAAAAAACTAGTCACATCCTAAGAATTATAACTTTGTTAAAATTCAGAAATTAGGATGTTGGGTCTATCTCAAACTGCTTAAATAGATTAGGTTCTAGCCAAGTATAGCATGTAATACTTCAAGAAAGGATTCTTTCCTTTTAAGTTTGAAGTTCCTTTATAAAATGACTATGGTCCTAAGACATATAAAAGGAAGAGCATATAAGACAGTTCCTTATACCATATCAAAAGGAAGTCTTTATGTTATGCTATATACTAAGCTAAATATCTATTTTGCAGTGGGCATAGTAAGCAAATATCAATTGAATCAAAAAAATCACTTAATTTAGTGGGAGTAAAGCATATACTCAAATATCTTAGGAGAATGAGAGATTATATGCTTGTCCACAAAAGTGAAGTTTTGATGTTTACTGGATGTACAAATACTGACTTGTAGTTTAATTATGATTCATGAAGTTGGACTTCAAGATATGTGTTCATCCTAGGTGGTGAAGATACACATTAAGAGTAAATATTATCTCATTAGAGAGATATGAGTACTTGAAAAGTAGTAGTAGTAGAAAATATAATTTATGCAATAAATTTGGCTGAAACTTGTTTCCAAATCTTGCCTTAGAGTGACTATGAATTACTCTAAAAGGAGATAAGTGTCAGATATATGTGGTAAATTGTTTTTGAGGGCAAGTGAAAGATTGTTAGGGTTTGTGCCCTAAAATCTAATTTATTGGCATGTCATGAATAATTAAGTTGTTTAATTCTATGAGACTATTTATGAACTAATGAGACATTATCTTAGTCCATGAGATGCATAGTATGTGATTTATGTGAAAAGTCACAGAAAGATATAAATCACAAGTTCTTTGTAAACTCAGAATTTTAGTTCGTAGTCGGTGATGAAATTGAGCATTTCATCTGCAAAGACTATAACATATCAACTACAATGATTTGTCTTGATCATGGAAGTGGAGACTTCTAGTTGGTATGTTGATATGTTGATATGTTTTAAGAGTTAAAACATATTGAACTGGACCGCTGTGAGATTTATTATTCTCCTAACGACTGTCAAATGAATAATAAATCTCACGACTTCTATTTACATTAACTCTAAATCCTGAGAGAATAATGGACCTAATCATGAGATGTAAGTTGCTTTGATATATCAGGAGTGAGATCTATTAGTTACGGTCAAAATCTCAGTATGTTGGGCAATCGCATTTAGTGTTGATGGAACATATATTTTCAAGATGGAATTCATAATCTCTTAAGGGAGATATAAAATATTCCCTTGAGATAAGTTTAATGGGTTTGGTTATTCAAAGTGTTGGGCCCAACCACTTTAGTAAGGAGTTACTAAAGTATATATTTATGGAATTGGATTTTATAAATATATTATGAATAACATCAAGTATTAAACCGGGTACTCAAGGATTAAGATGTAGTAATCTTCAAAGTGGCAGTCAATATTTATGACTTTGTATTACTACGAATATTTTAATGAAGGGGTTGTATGTATAATAAAGTCTTGGAATATAATTTATAAATAAGGCCTAGAGTGCAACTATATTTATATAGTGGTATTAAATATAGTTAATGGTAACTTTGGACTTGTCAAGAGTTGACAGAAAAGTCCAAGGCTTATTGGAGCTAATGTCTTATTAGTCCCTTTTGGTCTCATTCCAAGCCACATATTAGAGCCCAATTGGAATGGCTCAAAAGGCTAACCTAATTAGATAATCAGTTGTATATAAGGAGAGAAACATACAGAATTTCAATAAGAGGAATGTCTTTAAGAGTTTTTCATAAGGATTCTCATAAGATATGAAATGGTTAGTATGTGAGTGTTGGACACTCAATATTCTCTCCTTGGAAACTGATTGAGAGACCACACATCTTGGGCATCAAGTGGAATTGGAGTGAAGATTAAAAATCTTCCCAAGAACTTATGATCTTTTGGTTTTGAATTTTACCACACCAAGGTACGCTTTCTATTCTTTGTTCTAGAATTCATGGTTACATGTTATCTTTCATGATTGAAGTAGATCCATTTTTTGTTGCTTCTGCTGTGCGGTTTGTATGAGATATAAAACTAGATTTTCCAACACTATGTTTAGCCTTCTTGCCTCGTCAGCTGGGGAGATTTCCAAATCCAAATTCTTGAACAAAGTTTTCCTTTTTTCTCTAGCCAATGGACGAGCTTGAGGCTCAACCTCAGGACGATCCCCTTTGCCAGCTGCTTCTTTTCCCTTATTTCCCTTCATTGTTGCCATTCCTAAAAAGGAAAAAATGATGAAGTTCTTAGAATTAAGACGAAATACAAATAATGTAAGGAACACTTAGAATTTGGAACTTACTTCTTCTTACTGTAATTTCGTGTGCAAGGGCCTCTTCAGACGAATTAGGGTGTAGTCCCCACTTGGCAAGTCTTTTGAGTGTGACTAAGGAGTGAAAGTCCCTATCTATGTGTAGACAAGCCCGGTGGATGCGGTCACGATGAAATTTGCTGAGGGAAGGTCATTGAACGGCTAAAAGAAAACAAATAAAAGTTAGGCGTAAGTAATAATAATGATAAAAAAAAAAAAGAAAAAAAAAAGATAAAGACTTTACCCTCTGGACGAAGGTTCCCTAAGTCCTCAGTTTAACGACCAAATGTGTCCCAGCCAACGTCCACGAGATTCCCAACCCAGAAGCCAAAGACAAAGAAAAACTCTGTCTTCCATTTTCTGTCAGACGAGGCCAAGGACCTAACCAGTCTACAATCTTTACCCTTGGCTGTGAACTGATAGAAGCCAAGGGATTGATGAATTTCTGAGGGTTTGTAGCAATAGAGAAACTCGTCCACGATAAGAGGACGGTCCCCTCCGAATACTTCCTTCCACAAAATTTGCATGGAGATGATTAACCTCCACGCATTAGGGTTAAACTGACATACTCCTAAACCTAACCTAACTAATAACTTCCTAGTAAAAGCATTCAAAGGAAACCTTAAATCCCCCAAAAGATAAGCTTCATAGATGCCTATCCCAAAATGAGGACCACAACACCATTCTCCATGGACGGGCAACCTAGGGTTAAGCTCGTCTGGGATCTGGTATCATGTCCTAAGATTATTAAGTCTTTGCTCATCTGTTTTAGAAGGGATCTCTACTGCACAACTATACACAATGACTTCCTCCTCGCCCATAGGACCAGACGGAGGGGTGTTGGACTAGGTGCCTACCTGGGACCCCGAGGCCTTTCTAAGCTCTTCTTGTATGGCCTCCAAAGGAAACCCAAGGACGCCAGAAACATATTCCTCGTCCGTAGAGTTCCCCCCACTACCATTACTAGAACCACTAGAACTTGTACTATAACTACTTTCGTCTTGATACTCATCTATGGCTTTCTCTAAACTATCACTAGACGACATTTTTGAAAAAGATTAAAGAGAACCCTAAAAGACGAAAGAAGAAGGAATACCTGGCTCTAAGACGAACATAGGGAATGGACGCAAGGAAACTCCTAGACAAGGCTCTAGACGAGGAATGTCAAGGAAGGAAAATCTCAGAAATATGAAGGGTAGTGGAGGGATTCCACTATTTATAGGCAACCCCATAGGGCACTTGAAGCGACACACACCAACCAGAAGATGACACGTGGCGTACTCCTCAAAAGAATAAAACGACGCGACCAGAAACCAACAGAATTACAACACGTGACACATCCAGTCATTGACATAAATACGTCTGACCAGAAGGTGATTTGAAAACATACATTTCCTCAGATGACCTATGGACTGGGGGCAACTGATGATGTTGTAAAATATAACATCTCTAAACTCATCCATATGGTTCATCCAAAAGAAATGAATCAAGAGATGGGACGCATGACAAAATCGTCCTCAAGAACCTTGTCCGTCCTTAATAATGGACGGACGAGCATTTTGGACTTGACAATTATAATCCTTGCCTAGTGAACCAAGCCCTCCACTAACTGCAATGAAGCACCAGTCCAAACAAGGTAACTTCCACGGGAATTATGGAAGTTACCTCTGAATTTGCTGAATTCCTCAACAATAGGAGCGGTTATTAGAGCAAGTAACCGCTCCATGGGCACTATATAAACATTTTTCTATGAAGAGGTAATTCATTCAGACATTTTCTAACAAAAAAAAATAAAGTCTTAGAAGTATTTTCCCTTTCTACTTCAATCCACTGACTTTACCATCGGAGGATTCTAGACCGGCCTTCACCGGTCTTCTCTGATTTTATTTGATTTTTCAGGACTCAGCCTTCAAGATCATCAACGCCCGGAGACTTTCAACCCACTGATTTCCAAGGATCCATCATGAGCCATTAAGGAGATTAAAGGAGAACTTTACATGTAATCCACCACATTTGTAACACAAGTAGCACTAGGATAATCATTATTTGCCAGTTGAATGGAACCTAACAATTAAAAAAAAAAAAAATCTAATTAAGGTTATACAATTTATATGACATAACATTATTATTTGATACATAAATTAAATTACTTATCTTTGTTAAATTCTAACTACACAAAAAAGCAAGAAAGGTTTAGTGATAAAATGTGCACCTTGTACATTATTTCAAAAAATACTTGTTAATTTTCCTCACATCCTAGATGGAGACCACACAGCCACACAAAGAGTAGTAGAAAGAAAGGTTAATCCAGACCGATTCCAAATAGGGATTGACCTAGGATTGTCGTCCATAAAAATATTAATACCCCTATGATAATTGATTTTTTTTTTCCTAAGAGGAAAATGCTATAAATTAATAAAAATTGGATTTTTTTGGGAGAAAAAATGCTATAGGTTTTTAGACCCCTTAAAAATTAGCCAAGTGATTAACTTAGTCAAATTATCAAGTTCTAGGTTAACACATAAATCATATCACGTATATAGCAGTGGAAATATAAATAACACAAAGATATGATGACCTAGGAAACCACACTGGTAAAAACCTGAGGAGGGTTTAACCTAGCTATCCTCAAGGTAGACTTTAATCCACTATATGAAAGAATCGAAGTTCATACAATAGAATTTAGACCACTAACATTCTATTGCTACCCACTAGTAAAACTTAATGACACGACCAAGTGTAAGCTCTGAATCCACGGACTCCTTCTTTCTTGGATTCTCCAGCAAATACAAGCGCCCCTGCTTGTGTATCTTTAAGCTCTTATGGCAGCAACTGAATGATCATCAAGTTCTTAAAGAAATCTCTTCCTTGATAATCCTAAACTTATGTGAAGGAAAACTCCTCAAAGATCTCACAAGAGATTCATATAAACAGCAATATGAGCAACCTCTAAAACGTGGCTAGGGTTTGCCTTATATATCTAGGGCAAAACATAAAACCTAAACGTTTTAAATGAGCTAGGGCTGAGTTGGAATTATGCAGAAAATTGCATTCTGCCCAAGATTCAATCAATCGAGCCTAACCTTCGATCTATCAAGCCAGGCCGAAATGCATAGTGACTTCTGCATCAGCTTGATTCCAATTTTACATAAAAGACGCAACTTTAAGCAAGTCTAAACAAGACTAAACAAACTATTTTGATCATGGTTTGTCAACAATACAAATTAGAGTTCTAAATACATTAATTCTAAGTCTTTAGAACCTAATAAACTCCCCCTTTGGCAATCCGTGACAAAACACAACCTAAAAGGCCAATGTTTACAAATAAAAGCCCTTTACAAAAAAATGCTCATAACAGCAAATCCAATTCTAACTACTATCCATCAGTTGCAAGTGTGGACAGCAGCAAAATTGAATCAACCTGTATATTTCCTGAAACACTAAACAAAACGCATAAACACGTGTGGAAAAATACAAGTAAACAAAATAAAATCTTGATTTCACAAAACACAAAATAAAGACATATATCAATGAGTAACATCATAAATATGAATCAATAAGCAGTGAAACAAGAAACATATATAACAAAAAAAAATGTATCACCCTCTAACATGAATAGCCTAACAACATACATCAAAAGCCAAAAAAAATGTAAATACACAGTGTAGCTCCTAGATACAATCTAATCACCACAGGCTCTCCAATACAACACAGTGTAGCTCCTATATACAATCTAATCACCACAGACTCTCCAATACAATCAAAACTCCCCCTATCAACAAAAACTCTACAAGCTACTCAAAAATGCTACTCTCCCTTTTTGTGACAGAATGCCAAAGGGCAATCAAAATTCATCATCAAAAAGAGGTGGCGAAGGTGATTGTCTAAAATGCACCAACAAAAACTCTACAAGCTACTCAAAAATGCTACTCTCCCTTTTTGTGACAGAATGCCAAAGGGCAATCAAAATCTATCATCAAAAAGAGGTGGCAAAGGTGATTGTCTAAAATGCACAAACTCTGCACGCAAAGCACGAACCTCATCGAGCAAGTCCACCAAAATCTGTTTATGAGCCACCTGAACGGTCGAGACATGATCTAACGTACGTCGAATGTCAAAATCATCCGAAGTAGTTAGTGGAGGAACATCAACATCAGTAGCAGCAGCACCAAACACCTCAGCCTTTGCATCACCTGTAGAAGAGGTAGGAGGGGGTACAGCACTAGAAGGCTCAACTCGAGGAGCTCTCATATGAGTAGCCCTCTGCCTAAGGAAGGTGGCACCTATGGGAGCGATGACATGAACGGGCTTAAAAGTGAGGAAACCATCTAAACCTGAAAACAACAAAATCCTATAAATGAAAATAGAAACACTAGAAACAAGGGCATACAGAAACACACATCTCTCAATAGGGATGGTGTGAAGGTAAGAGATAGGCCACAAGGAATGACACGCTATCCTAAGGAAGAGATAGGTAGTCTCAGGAAGCTCAGCAAACGTGATCCAAGGATCAAAACCCCACTAGATAGAAGACCCAGTGATGTATTTAGAACTCTAATTTGTATTGTTGGCAAACCATGATCAAAACAGTTTGTTTAGTCTTGTTTAAACTTGCTCAAAGTTGTGTATTTTATGTAAAGTTGGAATTGAGCTGATGCATAAGTCACTATACATTTCGGCCTGGCTCGATCGATCGAAGGTTAGGCTCGATCGATTGAATCTCAAGCAAAATGCGTTTTTCTGCATAATTCCAACTCAGCCCTAGCTCATTTAAAACGTTTAGGTTTTATGTTTTGCCCTAGGTATATAAGGCAAACCCTAACCACGTTTTAGAGATTGCTCATATTGCTGTTTATGTGAATCTTTTGTGAGATCTTTGAAGAGCTTTCCTTCACATAAGTTTAGGATTATTAAGGAGGAGATTTCTTCAAGAAATTGATGATCATTCAGTTGCTGCCATAAGAGCTTAAAGATACACAAGCGGGGGGTGCTTGTATTTGCTAGAGAATCCAAGAAAGAAGGAGTCTGTAGATTCGGAGCTTGCACATAGTCATGTCAGTAAGTTTTACTAGTGAGTAGCAATAGAATGTTAGTGGTCTAAATTCTATTGTATGAACTTCGAATCTTTTATATAGTGGATTCAAGTTTACCTTGAAGATAGCTAGGTTAAATCCTCCCCAGGTTTTTACCGGTGTAGTTTTCTGGGTCATCATATCTTTGTATTATTTATATTTCCGCTGTTATATACATGATATGATTTATATGTGTTAACCTAGAACTTGATAATTTGACTAAGTTAATCACTTGGCTAATTAACTAGATTAATCCAATTATGTTTTAAGGGGTCTAAAAACCAACAAATGCTATAATTTTTTTTTCTCAATAAAAATTGAATTGAATCTCCTATGTATAAACATATGTATATATATTATAAAAAATTAGAATTTCACCTTCTTAATATGATTGTCAAACAAACCATCAATGAAATTTCAATAACCAACATTAACTATTCTAGTTACCATATGTTTACGACACTTTAGCGAATATATGTAACATAAATAACAAATGCATTATGCTTATTTATGTATGCCAAGGAACCCAAATCTAGTGATTTTATGATATGGCCACACTAAAAATTGGCAGATTTTATAACTCCATTGGTGTGCTGTCGCAGACAACCAAAAATAAAACCTATACTCCTTAAAATACATGTAGTGGTGTGAGTAAGGATCGTTCTCACAGAGAGTATCTAACCTAGTTATATACTACATGAACAAGGATAGGGGGGGGGGGGGTTTAGTATAAGGCAAAGAATTAAAAAAAAAAACAACTAAGGAACAATTTAAATCAAAGTATCAAAATCAATCAAGAGAACAAACCTTGGTCTAAGTCAACATCCACCATCAGAATATTATAATTGGTCATCGATGCAAGCATATATCAATTCACACTTTGAATATTCACCGTTGGAACTATTTTCCTATTTCTCCTTAGTTGTAGTTAATTAGAAAACAAGCGATCTAATTAACCCTAACTACTAAACAACCCAAGACAAGCGCTAAAAGTTTAATCTAGTAGCAGCCTTAAGAATTAGAGAAATCGATGAAGCTAAACAACACAAGCATAAGCGGTTGCATTTAATTTAATCGAGCGTTCTTCCTAAGATCTAATAATTTCTGACGCAGCAAATCATTAAATCTTGGTTGCTTCACAAATTAGAGAGATAAAACAATTACGGATTTGATATCTAACCTAGCAGTAGATTGCAACGAATAATAAACTAGTAGGCCTTATAGTAATTAAATGAGACAATCATGAAAATAGGCACGAAAGAACATCTGATATTCAAAGCATAAATTGAACAATAAAAACAAATTAGATTTCACAGTTTTATTGATTCCGAGACTTCAGTTTCCTTCGACCAAGTATAAAAGTTTAGCCAAGCAGGGCCTTGATCAAAACTCAAAGGAGAAGTTAGAGCAGAGGGGAGAGAGAGGCGTGTGTGTCCAATTTGATTTCTCCTCCCCTCTTTTACACATTAATTCCCCCTTTCCCAAACCTACAAAATCTCCTAAAAATATTCTAAATAATAATATCCAAATTTGACTAATTAAGGAAAATAATAAAAATAAAACAAAGTCCTAATATAACTAGGAAAGTGGTGTTTTTCAGCTGGAATTTTCGTGCACCAGATCTGGAAGCTTCTGAAAATAAACCGTATAAGGTATTAGAATTTTAGGCAAAGGAACATTCCAAAACATCAGCAGTGTAGGTGCAGTATCTTCAAGCCCGATTTCGACCTTGATGCAGCCAGTATCTCTCAAAACTCAAAACATGAAAGTTGTAGAGTTTTTTCTTGGCATTCCACAACATCTTGAATCATCTCAATCGGAGCTCTGGTGAGAGAGTTATGCCTAGATTACGAAGCAATGTTGAAACTATCCAAAATCACCAAATTAGCTACGTTTTGCATTTAATGCCTCCATTTGCATCCTAAATCAAAACATAAGAATAATGAGTACATTTAGGCACCAAATAATTATAAAAGACTAAACATTAAGGGAGAAAAATATGACAATTTGCATTCTCATATAACTCCATTTATTCATGGCAATTATATTTCTTTATTTCTCGGGGTTAGAGAACATTTAAATTGGGGCCTATATATATTAAAATTTAATTAGATTATATTTTTTTAACTTAAAATTTATCCTTCTAATTTGTTTAGATGCATTTTTTAATGAATTTATTTTTCATTTGTGAGTTGTTTATCTATTTTTTTTTATAACTATTTGTGAAAATTTTATTATTTATTTGTGAGATTTTTGCATAATGTTTTTTTATTATATTATGTTCGTTCCTTATTTATTATTTAAAAAAAAAAAAAAAGAATCTCACTTTCTTGACACGAGAGTGTCAAACAAATCACTCATAAAACTTTAATAATCTACATTAATGCTTTCAACTTACCATATGTTTAGAACATTTTAGTGAACATATGTAACATAATGAACAAAAGCATTATGTTTATTTATGTATACCGATTAATACAAGATTGTTGGTTCCTGAAGAGCAAAACACATTTACCAATACGAAAATGATATTATAATTAGATGTCTTTTGCCTAACCTATTGACTAGGAAAAGGTTTACCAAGGAGCTTATTGCAAGTAAACTAAAATAATTACAATTGATTTTAAGTGTCAATGCAAGAGCACTAATATTTTAGAACTGATTTTGAGATTCTTAACTGTCAAACAATAGTTTTGAAAATAATAAAGTGCAATTATATTTTTAAATCAATAATGATCACAACACAACAAGTTTAATATTGATCTTCTTAACATATCAAAAAACATATGTTTATATATGTATTTCTAAAGGCATTCCAAAGTTTGCTCTCCATTTTTTGAGGAAAACACATAAAATATTATATAATCATTTTTCAGTTTTTATTTTTTTATATTTTTAAGCTAAGTTAGAAATCCTAATCTACGCCATCTACCCTATAATGCTCCCTATGGAAACCTCATTGTCCTTGACATCAATTTGTTGTTTGCCTTTGTTCTTGGAACTTGAAAATGAAGAAAAAAAAAATTGTTTGTATATTAAGATTATCAATTAGTTATTATTCTTTGAAAAAAAATAGCGTAACACTCCTTTCCAATTCTTGTGACTCTAAAACTCATTTCCCTAATTTCCAAAGCTCTTTTTTGTAACCTAAACAGTAAATCCCCAACTAGGTGAATAAATTAGCAATTTTTGAACCTAACCCATACGCAGCATGACCTTTTTATATTAATTTTGATAAAAACAATAGATAGGGATGTTGTTTAAAGATAACATTAAAAAGAAATATATCTTGTTATCAATGGCCTTCATGTTCGATATTGATTAATCATCCTTCCACTTCTCACAATGAGCAATAGGAATAGCATGTGCACCATTATTCAGCATAGTGGACTCGATCCTCATGTTTGAGTTTTGCATCCTTCTTGCTACTAATTAATTTCACACATAAATAATATCAAGAAATGAAATATTAAAAGGAAGACACCATAACAATTAAAACTTCTACAGTATTAATAAAAATCAATATATAAGATAGTTCTTACAAATTGTTAATTAGTACCTATAATGAAGGGAACAAAACATCTTTATACACAATATTTCTTATGTGAACACCTTCCTCTTGAGGCTTTCTTCCTTTTTGCACCAATATTTTTGTGGTAGATTGGAAGACTCCCCTTGACAAAGCCACATGTAATTGGCCATGACTAAAAACATGATTAAGAAGATAAATTATCTTAAAAATGGAATGTGATATTCGTCCACGCAGGGATTAATGTTGTTGCAATGCCAGTTGTAGCTATGGCAGCAATTACAATATGACCTGCTTTTTTTAAGGTTGCAATGCCAGTCGTATCTGTGGCGGCAATTACAATATGACTTGCTTTTTTTAAGGTTGCTAATATTGTGTGAAACAAAAATACTTTTCCAGTTCCCCCCAGTGCATCGACAAAGAATATCATGCTTTCCTTATGATCAATAACTCCTATAATTGTCTCATATGCAATTCTCTAGTCGTTATTCAACTTTTCAACTAAAGTAAGTTCTTCATCCATGGACCCAAAGTCATGCACCACATAAGCGGAAATACGTGTTTGCTTTAAGTCTCAAGGTTTCTTTGAATTGGGTAATAGAAGGTCAGCATTGGTGCCGCGATGTTGGTTTCAATAATCAATGACAACAATAAAATTGAATAGTCCTCCTTAACATTTGTCCAAAAAGACTTTCATAATATTATTAATTCACAAGCTAAATTTATTATACATGCTATATAATTACTATTACACACACCTGGTTACATATTGAAAATTCAAATAAAAGATGTGTGTAAAATAGGCACCTTTGTTTCCCAACTCGCGTTCAGGACATCAATTGCTGGTATTCCTTTGCAACTTAGAAGAATTCCAAGAGATTGACCTTCTCGAACGTCTTCGCTAATCACAGCCAAAATAAATAATCTCACTAAGGACTGGGTTGAAGTTTTGTAGTTCATGCTAATCACACGTATTCAACTCTTTGAGAAACGTGAATACCAACCTAAGCTTATTCATCGTTTACACTAAACTCAGTAGTAGCTACAAAATGGATTTCACAACATGACAAGATTTATATTTGTTCTCTTAATATATGAATAAACATATGTTTATGCATTTAAGTATAACAAATTAAAATATTGCTTGAGGGTGGTTATCCTAGTTCTTCTTTACAAATTAATAAACATATGTTTATACATTTATCAATTATACATTCAAACATTATTTGAGGCTAATTTTTTTTCTTGTATCTCAATATTATTAAATTTTTTAAAATAGTAGGGGTACTATAAAACAATTAGTTTATACATTTACCAATCGTACATTAAAAATTGTGGTGGATTTCCACATTGAATATCCACGACATTGTCTCTGTGCTAGGGCTCAAACGAGTAGATCAACATAATACCGTAATGCATTTAACAAGGTCGTGAATAGTAATATGTATGTATTGTATTAAACTAATGATAATGTAGCCATAATATTTCTGCATATCAGAGCCACCAAATTGTTGAATTTCAAAGAGTAATACTTATTACTAGCAAGGAAAACGATATTAGAATTTTGCTCTTTATGTCTAACCTATTGACCGGGAAAAGCCTTATAAAGGAATAGATTGCAAAGGTGATAATATAATTGCAATTGATTTTAACTGTCATTGCAATAGTACTAATATATTAAAATTGATATGGATGAAAAAAAATACAAAAACACTCACATTTGCATTCATCCGTATAGTCATCAAACCTATGAGAATACCCCGAATATTAGTTGGAGATTCTTCTAAAATGCAAGCTGGGTAAGTGAAGGTAGACATACATGGCTACCCCATTGTTACTACGTGCTAGAATTGGATCTGATAGAGAATGCCATTTTTTTCTCTCGAATTCATCACTCATCCTTGCTCAATGGCGGTGCCAAGTATTGTAGATATGGACAAATTTACGTAGTTTTCATCATTTTCATAATAAAACTGCATAAAGCATTTATAAATATATATATATATATATATATATATATATATTATAATTGATTTTGAGTTTCCTAACCATCAAACTAATTTTGTAAATAACCAGTTGTAATTATATTTGTATACCAATAATGATCACAACATAACGAGATTAATATTAGTTATCTTAATATATAAATAAACATATCTTTATACATTTATTTCTTCTACATTAAAACATTAGTTGAGGCTAGTTCTTAGGAGCCTTATTTTCAAGAAGGAAGTTCACAAGAGCCTAGTAGCTGAGTGGCATAACTTTCTCATTATTAATAAATGAAAACGATATGAATTGCTTGAATAATTATAGGGCTTTGGTCTTGACTACTATCTATAAGAAGAAAAGTACAACACTTTATTTCCTAGTTACATTCCAATCATTAATAAAAAAAAATTGCATGAAAACCCTAATTTACATCCTAAAACTAGGTTCAAGGGCTAAGTAATCGGGTGAAAAGGTATTAGGCACCCACCTCACCAAACCTATCAATATCATTGAATGTCATTTTTGGGTTAAGTATGTTTAATTGTGCTATGTTTACTGTGGGGAGAGAAACACCTTAGGGAGACTCCTTAAGTGTTAATCTAACAAATAAGGACACTACTTAACTCAAAAGGTTTAAACCCAATGGGTATGAGCTCAAGTATGTTATATTAAATATTATTTCTTCTCGTTAGTATTTAATGTGGGACTTCACTATATAATGAACCACTCTAACACTACTCACATGTGAATATTCTAACAAATCTCCCCCTTCATGTGGAAGCCTCCTACCAAGTCACTTGTAGCACTTCGATTAGTCTCCTTCTTGAACAAAAACCTTTTTCTTGACAACCCAAATGTCGTGCATCATTAGCACTAATAGTGTGCCCTTTACTCAACTATGCTTGAGGTGGAAGTGAAAGTCTTCTTTGCACAACTATGAGATTCACCAACACACAATCACCTTGACTGACCACCAGTAAAACCCTTACTCAACCATAGGTAAAAGAACATGGGGTCTTCCTTGTTCTACCTAGTAGGACCCATTAACAAACACTTGCCCTCAAATCATTAGCTCTGATACTACTTGTTAGATGAGATAAACACCTTAGAGAGACTCCTAGAGTAATTTTTTTTTTTTTTTTGAAATACTCCTTGAGTAATTAATATAACATATAGAGACACCACATAACCAAAAGACTTAAGTTCAATGGATATGAGCTCAACTATTTTTTCATAATAACTGGCCTTTAATTTTTCGTTGGCACGTTTCTTCTTGCCTATAATACCCACATTATTACTCTTTTATGTAACCACTATTTCCATAAACTCATTTATGCATTTTGCTAGCCATTTTTCCATCAGTGCCCTATTATGTAACGTTCTATGAGAAATACCCACACTTGCAACACCGCTCCTTTCTAGTTGTTTCGCCATGGTGCTGCTTCTATTTTTGACCGGTAATAGCTTGAAGTTCTCCATATTGATATCTTCCACTTTCACGCATGCAATTCTTCTGCTCCTTATCACATCATTCTTTCTTATTGTGTCCTAATCAAGTGTTTGATTTATTATAAGCTATAATATGCATAGAGTTAATTGTTTCAAATAGTCAATTGGGGAGACTCCTTTAGTAATCTATATATCTATATCTATATATATCTAAAAGCTAAAGTGTAGAGCTTAATGTTGCTACACTCCTGTTGAGTCACATCATCAACCTATTTTCAATATTTTCTCTCTCTTTTTAAATTAATTTTCTCCTTATTAATTTGCCACTTTACAATTACACCTTCTCCAACATTTACTTGCTTTTACATTTTTATCTCCCCACTACTCTATACCTTAACCTTACAATTTCTCCACCCTTCATCTTCCTTTTATTTTGACTCTTCTTCTTCCCAATTTTTTTACTATAAAAAATTGTTATTTTCTATTCCATTCAATCCATATTTTGCCCACACAAAAAGGTGAATACTCTCTCTATCTTTTTAATTTTATTTTCTTTGTTTGTTACATGTTATCCTATGAAATTACAGAATGATTTAATGTTATTCTATTATGTAACTTTACTTGGATAATTTGGTGTTTACAACTATATATTTTCTTTTGAATATTCTTCTAGTCATCTTTTTTTATATAATTTTGTTATTTGTCTCACATTCTCTTCTAAAAAAGGTGATTGCTCTCTCTCTCTCTCTCTCTCTTATTAATTCTTTCTTGCAACTCTATTTTAGATTGATGATTTTTTTTTTTTTTTTTGTTGTGTTTCTACTTTTGGATGATACACTTTGGTGGTGTGTTTTTTGAGTTATTTATCACATGTACTCTCTATCCCTCTTATAGTTTTGGTTTGAGTTAATTTTTAGATATTTTAGAAGTGAGATGATTATGTATTTGAATGTCTCTATAAATTATTTGAGTAATATCAATTGTAAATTTGTGATGAGTTTTGGTAATCATGATAATTTTCTTAAGAGAAATAGATTAATTTTGGAACTTAAAAAGTTTAGTTGTAGAAAAAAAAAATAACACACCATACAAAAGTTTGAATAATATAGATCACTTGAAAAATGAATACTATTTCTATCTTTTATCTCAAAAAAAAAAATTAATGGAATAATATCAATCAAATGCACCTAAGTTTTTTTTTTTTTTTTTTAACTCAAAATAATAGAATGATATATTTGTAGAGATAGAGAGATGAAAAATAATTTTAGAAGTAATATCTCCAGTATGTCTTATAGAATAAATCATATATTATACCACGTTACAAAATAGTTGTATATTCTCATGCATCGCGTGTGTCTGCGACTAGTTAATATAATATATAGAGACACCACTTAACCAAAAAGCTTAAGCCTAATGGGTATAAGCTCAACTATTTTCCCATAATAACAGGGCTTTAATTTTTCGTTGGCACGTTTCTCCTTGCCTATAATACCCACATTATTACTCTTATATGTAACCACTATTTTTTATAGGTATGTGTTATAGAATAATAAATATTTTTTATAAAAATATAATAATAAATATTTAATTATGAGCTATAATGTACCCTAATAATTCATTGAGTTCGAGGCATAGATTCATTGTGCTTTTGTTGATAAGTGTGTATAGTTTGATTTTATTTGACGAATTATTGAATGCACCTTAACTTGTGTCTTTGGGACGCTTGTTAACAAAAACTTGAGAAAAAAAAGAGAGTACAATTATCTACCTTGGATATTAGGATTCTCTTTATTTGAAATGGATCAATTTTAATGCTCAGAATATTAAATATTACAAATTTAAAGATGTACTAAGTACCATATCATTTAAATTTTAAATAATGTGGTACATTAAACCCAAAAAATTCTCTAAATAAAAAAAGGGCTTAAATATAATACATATGATGTTGGTTCCTAATGTTTAGTAACTTTAGTCCATGATCAATTCTAGCTCTTTAGATGATATGGCTAAACTAAGAACTAACACGTCATAACTCCATATAGACTAAAAGCAACTATTCTTAGTTGTTAAGAACTAAAATTGACCAAGTAAGTTGTTTAAGGATTCAAATTGATCTTTTAAGTTTTTTGGACTAAAAACGACCACTTTAAACATTAGGAACTAAAATCTTAAAGTTTAGGGGAAAAGTTTATCTCTAAAAACTTCCTATTGTTATATCTCTTTATTAGATATGAATTTTGATTCTCAAAAAAAAAAAAGATATGAATTTTAAAAATTTAACAATTAGATTATATGATTTTATTATATCATGCTTGTAAAATGTTCAGAATATAAAAAATTAATAGCTATGTCATCAATTAAATGTTTATATTTCAAGTTTTTGTAATCTAAAATTATGCATAAAAATAAGTTAATTAATCGAATAGTAAATAAAATCCACTTTGAACGAAATTTAACATACGTATTAAGAACATAAAATAAAATAAAATAAAAAAAAATCATATCAAATTAAACAAATATATAGAAAGAGTTTAAAGGGTT
This sequence comes from Quercus gilva, assembly GCA_023621385.1. NCBI lineage: Eukaryota > Viridiplantae > Streptophyta > Magnoliopsida > Fagales > Fagaceae > Quercus > Quercus gilva. The sequence goes on along the minus strand of CM042484.1, from coordinate 7,989,612 downwards.
CGGTATCCAAGAATTTCCTAAAATAAATAAAATATTTCCTGGAAATGGCTATAAGTCCAGGTGGCTCTCTCGTGAGCACTTCTCGAGTCATTAAGGTTGTGTTTGGTTGCCGGAAAATATTTTCCAGAAAATAACTTATTTTCCGAAAATGTTATTTTCGGAAAATGAAAAGATTTTCAAGTGCTTGGTTGCATTATGAAAATTGTTGTGGAAAATATTTTCATGTGTTTGGTTCTATTCTGAAAATGCTATTTTCCTACCATTTTTCACACTTTCTCAGCTATTTTCTCAGCATCCAAACAAATTTTATTACAAAAAATTTCAAAATCACAGCCAATTCAACAACAAATTCCGGCAGCAAATTCCGGCAATCAAAAGCCACAACCACCAAAACATCACCACCACACCACCACAACAACAACAACAATCAAACTTTTTTTTTAAAAAAAATGAGAGATTGAGGAAGAGGGAGCGATGGGTTTGGGTCGACGACGAGATCGAGGTTCATAGGTTGCTCTAGGTTTGTCGGTTCGTGGGTTGCTCTGGGTCGAAGGCGATGGGTTGCTCTGGGTTTGTCGGTTCGTGGGTCGAAGGTCGCCGGCGGTTGCTCGTGCGGTTGCTCCAGGCTTGGTCTCTCTCGCCGGTGGTTCGTGGGGCTTGGTTGCTGGTCTGGGTCTCTCTTTCTCTCTCTCTTCGTGCTCTCTCTTTCTCTGTTTTCCGAAAAATGGCATTTGAAGTGAAAATAAAAGGGGAAAAGAATTTCACCCTTGACTGTTGGTCAACTGAAATCAATTTTCGGAAAATTGATTTTTCATGCGCAACTAAATACTCGTAATTACAGAAAAGCATTTCTGAAAGTGATTTTCATCCAAAACAAACACAGCCTGAGACCAACAACAACGGCTATTTGGTACTATACATTTACTACTGTGCCCAGCTGCCGAACTCAAACTGAATTTTTTATATTTCATTTCTTCGCGGCAAATCGAAACCCAAATTAGACAAATGCTCTCAGCAAATTTGCTCTTACCACGATTCTTCCTTTCACAACCACCTCCACAACAACAACAACAATCAAACTTTTTTTTAAAAAAAAATGAGAGATTGAGGAAGAGGGAGCGATGGGTTTGGGTCGACGATGAGATCGAGGTTCATAGGTTGCTCTAGGTTTGTCGGTTCGTGGGTTGCTCTGGGTCGAAGGCGATGGGTTGCTCTGGGTTTGTCGGTTCGTGGGTCGAAGGTCGCCGGCGGTTGCTCGTGCGGTTGCTCCAGGCTTGGTCTCTCTCGCCGGCGGTTCGTGGGGCTTGGTTGCTGGTCTGGGTCTCTCTTTCTCTCTCTCTTCGTGCTCTCTCTTTCTCTGTTTTCCGAAAAATGGCATTTAAAGTGAAAATAAAAGGGGAAAAGAATTTCACCCTTGACTGTTGGTCAACTGAAATCAATTTTCGGAAAATTGATTTTTCATGCGCAACTAAATACTCGTAATTACAGAAAAGCATTTCTGAAAGTGATTTTCATCCAAAACAAACACAGCCTGAGACCAACAACAAAGGCTATTTGGTACTATACATTTACTACTGTGCCCAGCTGCCGAACTCAAACTGAATTTTTTATATTTCATTTCTTCGCGGCAAATCGAAACCCAAATTAGACAAATGCTCTCAGCAAATTTGCTCTTACCACGATTCTTCCTTTCACAACCACCTCCACTTCTCTCTACTCAACAATCCAAACCCAAATCCAAATCCAAATCCTCAACACAAACCAAGAACTCAAAGTCAAGGAATATTAATTACAACAACAACAACAATGATATACATCACCATTATTACAGGACCACCTCAAATTTCCGTTGCTGCTTTTGTAGCGAGGACCCAGTTGATATCTCCAGCTCCCAACAAAACCCAGATGTCGGATTTTCCGATAATAATCAGTGGCCAAGTCCTGACTTGCTCGCGGTCTGGCTTCGGTCGAGTCGTAGTTTGAAAGAGGTCAGAAGAATTCACGCTATTGTTTTGAAATGTTTGCGGGATTCGGCTACGTATGTTGGCAATAATTTGATTAGTACTTACTTGGGTTTTGGGAAATTAGTTGAGGCTCGTAAAGTGTTCGATAAAATGCCGAAGAAGAATGTGGTTACTTGGACTGCTATTATTGATGGGTACTTGGAATTTGGTTTGGATGATGAGGCTTTAAGGTTATTTCAGGACTCTATTAAAAATAGGGTTCGAGCGAATGGTAACATGTTTGTGTGTGTTTTGAATTTGTGTCGTAGGAGATTGGATTTTGAACTTGGGAGTCAGATTCATGCTTGTATTGTGAAAGGTGGTTGGAGGAACTTGATTGTAGATAGCGCCGTTGTTTTCTTCTATGCGCAATGTGGGGAGTTACGAAGTGCATTTTGCGTATTTGATCGGATGCCAGAGTGGGATGTGGTTTGTTGGACAACGATGGTCACTGCCTGTTCACAACAAGGGTGTGGACAGGAGGCATTTTCACAGTTCTCACGAATGTTAAGTAAAGGGTTTTCGCCTAATGAGTTTACAATATGTGGTGTTCTGAAGGCTTGTGGAGAGGAGAAGGTATTAAAATTTGGGAGACAGTTACATGGTGCCATAGTGAAGAAAGTATATAAGAACGATATTTTTGTAGGGACCTCCCTTGTAGATATGTATGCAAAATGTGGGGAGATGACAGATTCTAGAAAAGTCTTTAATCGAATGAGGAAGAGAAACACGGTTACGTGGACATCACTTATAGCTGGATATGCTCGGAAAGGGCTTGGTGAGGAGGCCATTAGACTGTTTCAAGTAATGAAGAGACGACGTATACATGCTAACAACTTGACAATTGTAAGCATCCTCAGGGCTTGTGGCTTAATTAAGGCTTCACTATTGGGTAGGGAGCTTCATGCACAAATAATCAAGAATTCTATGGAACCCAGTATATACATGGGAAGCACTCTAATATGGTTCTACTGTAAATGTGGAGAGTACCTTCATGCCTTCAAGGTCCTCCAGCAGATGCCTCTTAGAGATGTTGTATCATGGACTGCAATTATTTCCGGTTGTGCACGTCTTGGGCAGGAGTCTGAAGCTCTTGAGTTCTTGAAAGAAATGATGGAGGAAGGTGTAGATCCTAACTCGTTTACTTTTTCATCAGCTTTGAAAGCGTGTGCCAATATGGATTCTATCCTTCAGGGGAAGTTGATTCATTCCTATGCAAACAAGACCCCTGCCATGTCTAATGTATTTGTGGGTAGTGCATTAATATATATGTATTCGAAATGGGGGTATATATCAGAGGCGTTCCAAGTTTTTGACAGCATGCCAGAAAGGAATTTGGTTTCGTGGAAGGCTATGATTGTGGGTTATGCAAAGAATGGGCTCTGCCAAGAGGCTTTGAAGCTCATGTATCGGATGAAAGCAGAAGGTATTGAGGTGGATGATTACATCTCTTCTACAGTTCTCGCTGCATGTGGAGACGTTGAGTTTTATATGCAGCCTTCTTCTAAGTATAGCTTGTTGTCTAGTTAATCTTTTGCCTACAGAGATTTCGAAGTTTGAACTGTGTACTGTTCATTTCATGTATATATCCAGTAACATAGAGCAGATATTAGCCGATGATAGGGGAAACATAAACATTGAATCATTGTATGGCAAAATGTCTTGGAAAGGAGTGTTTTCCCCCGACTTCCAGTTTGAACTCTGTCCATGTCTGTTATAGGTATGAAGTAGGAGAGGAAGAAAGAAAAATGGTTCGGTATTTCTGTTCCAGTTATCTTCATTAATCCAGGTGACCTCCCCTGTGGCGTTTCTCTGGAACAATGTGTTGTAGACATGTACTGTATACTAGTCTTGTAAATGTACACTTATCTTGATGGGTAAATTTTAAAGGGGTGCAGTATCTAGGAAGGTCTTCCAAACTTTACATGCCTTCGCTGAAAATTCTTGGTTTTGAGTTTAGACACTGATGAACCAACGGGTATGCATTAAATTAAATTGATTTAACATAACCATAGGAGCATTACAAAAGATCACAAAAAGTTACAAGAGTTCTTTATTGTGCTTTGCCATATAATCTACGCAACAATTATGGTTCATTTGGATTGAGGGGGAGTAGAGTGGAATTGGCCCAAAATTAGCTTATTTTCAGCTAACTCTACTCCGCTCCACTTCCCTCCCTCACCCCTCAATCCAAATAGGCCCTTAGCTTTCCTGAAGCAATGCTCGTTTTCAACTGTGTTAAAGCCTTGCAATCATCAACAACACTGCATAGTGTATTGTTGTTGCCAGAACCGTCCTTATGCTAAACCATTACACTTGAATCCAATTCTACAACCTGATTCTCGATCCCCTTATCCTGAATTAGTTGCAGCCGATCTTTGGCAACATAAAACACTTTGCCTCCATACCAAGAGTGAATCCAGCAGTATTTTACAATTATTTCACAACTTATTGAAGTGCCAAATTCTGACTTCTGAGCGATAGACAATAACAATTATTTTCATATGTATCTATTATCGACTATGGGTCCGTTTGGATACAGCTTATTGTTGCTGAAAACTGATTGTTGTTGAAAACACTGTAGCAAAATAATTTTTAAATGTATAAATATAGGACCCATTTTTTAATTTTTTTTTTATGTATGAATAGTGCACTACAATGCGTGAACAGTGATAATTGTCTCCTGCATAGTGATTTTACTGTTCATGTGTTGGAAAAAAAGAAAAAAGTTCCGAAATGTGAAATAGGAAATGCAGCCGCAACGAAACGTGAAATAGGAAGTGTTATCCAAACATATACATAGAATGTGTTTGGATAACACTGAAAGAAACGTGAAATAGGAAGTGTTATCCAAACACATACATAGTATGTGTTTGGATAACACTGAAAGTTGCGGCTGCGTTTCCTATTTCACATTTCGGAACTTTTTTTTTTTTTTTTCCAACGCATAAACAGTAAAATCATTATGCAAGAGACCATTATCACTGTTCACGCACTGTAGCAGCACTGTTCATGCATTAAAAAAATAAAAAATGGGTCTCACAGTACTATTTATACATTTAAAAATTATTTTGCTACAATGTTTTCAGCAACAATCAGTTTTCAGCAACAATGTGCTGTATCTAAACGGACCTTATATATTCATTTCTCGTATCTTGTTACTTTAACAAAACATTAAAAAAAGTTATGACATGCTAGAATTTCTGATAAAATATTATGATACTCAACCAAATAAAAAAAAAAAAAAAAAATTTGCTCCCCTTCTTTCTAAGATATCACTCATTTGGAGAAGCCATGCAAAGCACGTGAGGAAGACTGCATTTTTTGAAAACGATTTAATAGCAATCTTGCAAATTTTCAATCAACACTCTATTTCGAAGATAATTTATGATCTACCATCCAAATTAAAGTCCAAAATAACGGTGCATATTGTAAGTGCTTTCATAAGGGTATACATTATTCATTTTTTTTAAATTCTTTTGTCATTGAGTAAAACATCTGCGTTCAAATCTTTCCTATCTTAAAAATTAATTGGCATTTAATTCTAATGATAAAAAATAATCATCATGTAGCAAACGTCATTTATTGAAATAGCCATAGCCTAGGACCCCCAAATTATAAAGCAATAATTTATGCTGCACAATACAAATATTTAAATACTCTCATAGTTTAGGGTGGATAGTTATCCACTAAATTATTATTATCAATTGACATTAGGATAGACCGGTAGACATTGCAAGTTAACATTATTTATTTATTTATTATTATTATTATTATTATTATTTTTAGAATACATTGCAATTTGAGTGAAGTTTGTGGTGTGCTTTTGTTTTTTGACATTAGGGTAGACATTGCAAGTTTTTTTTTTTTTTTTTTTTTTGAGGGAGCCATTGCAAGTTAAGATAATTAACATTATAATTTGAGTGGATTTTGTAGTGAGATTTTGTGTTAGAACGTAAAATTTTATTCCCTCACCCTTACGTGTGTTTATTTCTAAAAAAAAAAATAAAGAGTGATTGCAAAATTTTGTAGTCTATTTTACACATTTTTAATATCCCTATAATTTATGGAGAAGGATTATAGTAAAATCTTTTACTTTTTCCCTAATACCTTAATAATTAATTGCTTTTGTCCCCAAAAAAGAAAAGACAACAGAAAAAATAAAATAAAATAAAATCATTGTCTATAATCTTTATCCAGTGAAGTTATAATCTCACCCTTAAACAAAACACAATTTTCCAAGTGGGGGAGGATAGTGGAGTGAACATGGAGAATGTATTTATTATGTAGAGTAGAAAATGGAAGGAAGTAAAAAAGAGAGGGATGATTATTTCCTTGCGCTGGTTTGTCATTTTTAAGCTTCCAAAATGAAAAGAAAAAATAATCAAGAGTAACTTAATTAGTTGGTATTTTCTGCTATTTTTAATGGAGGTATTTAAAATTTAAATATTTTCAATGGAGGTTGTGGGTGCATTTTAGTTCCAGGTCAAGGGTGTCCCTTGTAGCCTTTTGGCTTTTTTGCTGTCCCAAATTTGAAGAAATCTCCCTCCCCCCTAGGCCTTATAAGCGCAAGCCTTAGTCGAGAGGGTACCTACCCGCAAAGGTATTTAAAATTTAAATATTTTATTCTCTAACTATTAAATTATAAAATAATAATAATAATAATAATAAAAGAGATAGAGAAAATTTCACATAAGTGATTTGAAAAGCTCATTTATCTATTTTTCTTCTTTTTGATAAAATAACCGTAAAAATATTAGGGCAAAACTTAGGTACAATATCTTAGAATTCAAATATTCTCCTATATAAAGTGAGAGAGACACATGGTAGAGGAGCATCAAGTCTCTAAAACAACTTCTCCAAAAAAAAAAAAAGAGTCTCTCAAACAAAAACATTTACAAGTATGTTATCAAAAAAAAAAAAAAAAAAAACACACACACACACACACATTTACAAGCATGACCTGCTAGGCTGCTAAATTAAGTTACAACTAGTAGGAAAAACTTTACCTACAAATAGATTTGGAAGAAAATTTCCTCTGAAGTCCCAACTCATTATGTGGTGAATAAAGAGATAATCCACATATAGTTAGTTACATGACACATTAAAACTTATTTACATAATATATGTGAATAATCTTATAAATCGTTATGTATTAGATTGGAGGGAAACTTTCTCCATATTATTTTATTTCACTTTTCTATCTCTTCTTCAACACAATAAGCTAAAAAACAAAAAGAAGGAAAATTCATTTAAACAATAAAACAAAAAATGTAGTTTCAAAGTAGCAATTAAAACTCACAAGTAACAATTTAAACCTTGAGAATTAAAAAAAAAAAAGAAAAGGAAAATCCATTTAAACAATAAAATAAAAAATGTAGTTTCAAAGTAGCAATTAAAACTCATAAGTAACAATTTAAACCTTGAGATTTAAAAATAATAATAATAATAATAATCAAACTCCAAACTAATAATTCTTATTTTGTTAGATTTTGAAACCTCAATCTATTATTTTTTAAAGCAATAAAATTTAATTTGTTATAAACATAAATACTCACATGTTTTTTTCTCATTTTTCTTTCATGCCCACGGATTTCCCGCTTCTCTAGCTTCTGACTCTTCTTCCCTCTGAAAATCTCCCATTTTAACGTTTCATTTCAATCTCAACGTCAACCAAAAATGGTAACTTTCTATATATTTATTCATGCCCAGATTTCTTTTGTAACTCCTTAGATCTTCTTCACCGTTTCTTACTGCTCCTCCATTTTCCATTACGACCTATTAGCTTCTCTCAGATCTGTAAGATTTCTATTCTCATTTCCACAACTCTGTAATGGGTTTTTGTTTTTTCTATTTCATTTGATATTATTGCTGCACCCCAGCTCCTGAAAATCGAAAATTTGTTTATTATTTTTTTGGATTTTGTTTGTGTTTGTGGATAATGGGCATTAGTGGTTCATATTTGCCCTCTGTTTGGTTGCTGAGAAAGATGGAAATGATAATGAGATCATTGATTGATTCGTTGAAGATGGTGGGAGGTTTTGTTTTCTGGGTTTTTTGAGCTGTAAATGGATGATTTAAATTTAAAGAAAACAGTGTCTTTTTTCCCTTAAATTTTATTTTATAAAACATAAATATCCACCTAATCTTTGAATTCGTGTGGCTTTAGTTTAATATATATATATATATATATATTTGTTGCTGTACGCATTTGTCCTGGTCTGTGTTTTGCTTTTTTACTTTTGGGGTGGTTGATATTTTGACCCATTAGTTCAAAGTTTGAATCTAAAAAAATTCTCATTATTCAAATTTGAATATAGGATTGAAGTATTCTTAGGTTTATATCCACCATATTGACTAGGTTTATATCAGGTATTGATTTGGTCATTTGTTGACAATTGTTTAAGTGGGCCCTGTGTGCAACAAAATGTTTGGGTTTAATTTTTTGAAGAGTGATCTTGTTTGAGGGTCTTTTGCAGAAATCACAGTATCATGAATGCATTATGAGTCTAGGTGTGGTACGAGTACAAATGTTTCTTACTTCAATCATGGATGAACATATGCTTTTAAATGTTGTATTTTGACTATATATCATTCGAATTTTGGCACGGTGTGTTGCTAGTTTCTGGTTTTAGCTTGTGTAATTTGATATTTTCTTTTTGATAAGTGCTTGTGTAATTTGATAATATTTAACATCTCCTCTTTGTGTTTGGACTAGGAGAGCCCGCTACTGATGTTTCTGTTATAGAAACATAAACAATTGTCGGGTCTCAAGACCTAGGATTTGTTCTTGAATTTGCTTGGATTTTGTTGGCTGATGGCTCCTTTATTAATGGCTGTCAAGCTGTTTTAGAAATTCAGGGTCTCTTAGTTTTACGTCCATCTTTTCATTTTAGATGCTGCTATAACATGTGACTTGGATAAGTATTTGCATTGGTATTGCATGAGGGCAGGCACTAATTAATAAAAAACTTATGGCAATCTAGAACCCAAAACGGATTAGTCTTTGGTCCTTCTCCTCCCCCCTCCCTGTTACTGCATTTCAAGTGTCTGGTGTGATATTTAGAGGTCTTCTTTTCATGATTATGCTACATTGCATGAGGTTGGATGCAAATATCAATTTATGCATTAAGAGTTTGCAATTATATCTTTTAGTGGTGTAATTTGTTATTTTAAATATTCAGATATAAGTGCTAAGTAATGACATTTTAAAGCTCTTTTTTGAACTTGCTGTGCAGCCTGCATCAACTCCTTGAATTCTCACAATCTACATGTGCAAGATTAATAAAAATTTTAGTGCACATTTTGATGAGTTGGATCCTAAACTTTATTTCTTGCTGGCCTGACGGAAAAGGAATACTCAACTGGGAAGAATAGACGAATTCTCTAACCATTGTAAAGTTGGAGGGAGAACTTGTTGTTCAAAAAGAAGATAATGGGGAACTATCAAAGGAGATGGAATCTTTAAACATCAGTAAGGATACTCCTAAATTAAAAAATAATAATGGGCATGATGGATTGGGTGATAGGATGGATGTGAGTAGGGATTTGCAGTCTGAAACTCAAGAAGAAAAGGTAGATGATAATGTTGGGCTGAATGATTTGGTTGCAAAGAAGGATGGGAGCAGGGATTTGCAGTCTAAAACTGAACAAAAATTGGACAATGACTCTAGTGACAAAATAAATGAGAGTAGGAATTTAGTTGACAAGATGGATGAGAATAGGGATTTGGAGTCTAAATCTCGAGAGGTTATGGACCAAACAATGGAGGAGGTTCTTGGTGAGGAGAATGTACAGGAGCCTGTCTTTGATGGAACAGAGGTTCCTGGGATGGAAGCTAGCCGAAGCGCATCTACCCGTTCATTGGATCTTGATCCAGAGACTCAGGGTGTAGTTGAGAAAGCAGTGGCACTTAAAAATTTTGTTAAGGAGAAGGGTGTAGTTGCAGTGTCCAGCGTTCTGCGTCGCCTTTCTGGAAAAAAAGATGAAAATGGACAGGATGTTTTCGAGGATGAAAATAGGGATGTACCAGATTCCACCGAGAACAGTGATGCCAAAGAAGTCTCTCAGAAAACAACTGAGAAATCTTCATGGAATCCATTAAGCTATATAACGATGTCACGCGATGCTGATGCGGACAACAAAGCTGAGTTGAGGGAAGAAGTTGTTGAAGAATCTGCACAACCTATAGCCATGAAAGGAAGAATTTTACTTTACACAAGGTTAGGGTGCCCAGATTGCAAAGAGGCTAGGTTATTTCTGTACTGGAAAAAGCTTAGTTATATTGAAATTAACGTTGATATCTACCCCAGTAGAAAGCTAGAGCTAGAAAAAATTTCCGGGTCATCTGCTGTTCCAAAGGTGTTCTTCAATGAAATCCTTATTGGTGGCTTGAATGAGCTAAAAGCCTTAAATGAGTCTGGAATGCTTAATGAAAAGATTGATTATGTGATCAATGAAGAACCATCATTTGAAGCTCCTTTACCGCCTCTTTCTGGTGAAGATGACCTCTCCAGTAGTGGGGCTATTGATGAACTAGCTTTAATTGTCCGAAAAATGAAAGAATCTATTGTTGTTAAGGACCGGTTTTATAAAATGCGAAGGATCACCAACTGTTTCCTAGGCTCAGAAGCTGTCGATTTCTTATCAGAAGATCAGTATTTGGAAAGGGAAGAGGTTAGTTAAATTTTATTTTGAGTTTTGGAGAAAGTCAGTCTACTTTCTGGTATTGGCTCACAGTCTGAGTTTGGTAATCTGAGTCTTTAACTCATAAAGCATACCTAGACCATTGTAAGACTTTAACTTCCCTGTCAATCTCATTCTACTGCATTTGTTGTAAAAAAATGATCACTAATTTATTTATTTTATTAATATAAAAGAATGGATTTCACTTTGCATTTTTTTGAGGCTTAAAGACTGATCCCTTCATATTGTTGAGATTGAGTATAAAAGAACAAGCATGCATGCAAACACAAAGTCACATAGCATTGATGTTTTACTTATGAAACTTTGTAAACTTTTGATGACTCAAAAGTAAAATAATTATTAAACCTTAATTTCAAGTTGAACTCTGATATACCAGGAAGTTGTTGTAATTTTTTTTTTTTTTAAGGCCATGGTCACGAATTTGAGCACGAAAGGTTATGCTCTTTGTTTTGGGTGGGTAATGGCTACATGTTACTTCCATTGAACTTATGAATGATGTGCATATTTATGAACTACCTTGTAGCTATTGTATTTACTTTATTGCACTGCTACCATTTTCAAATTTTTTACTACACATCAGATAACAATTGCATCAGATGCTCTTCATTTTAGATTTTTACCCTGATATATCTGTATGGATACTGTGACTATTTTGGTATCTGTTATTATAACATAAACAAAGCATAAGCAGCCCCCAGATGTTTCTATGTTGGTTACTTGGCTCTTTGGCATTCTTTAGGGAAATTATCTTACTTCATATTTCAATTGTGCTATTCTTTCATTGTGCTAATCTTAAATAATTCTGGAGTTGCACCAAAGAATTATTGATCTTTTTTAGCTAATGTAATTTTTCAGCATCTCAAGAACTCAAATTATGGCCAAAGCTTACTAGTTAAAGTTGGTGGATCTTTCATTTTACCAAGTTCAATGTTAGTCAGATTAATCGACATTTATATGTTTCGATGCAACAACAAGATATTATTTGGAACTAGTTTTGTTGATTGGTTAATTGGTCACATTTTATTAAATGGTTGGATTGGTATTAGTTTGGATACGGCAAAATAATATAGTATTTTTTTTTATAGTATTGTGACTGTATTTCTTAATGGTCTTATATGGTAGCCTATTTCCAGCCTTATCATGCAGTTGTATGATGCAGGACAATTTCCACAGGGAAATAAAAGAAATTTTTTTTTTTTTTTAAGATAACCCTAAGAATCAACACTTAGGGGTTGCCTGGAATCAACACCAAAGAAACTTAGGAATTAGAACCTAAGCTGTTGGGAATTAGCACCCAACAGTTTGGAAGATCTCTAATCTGAAATTTTATTCATCAAACATCTCTCCTCTACAATAAATCCACCAGGAGCTTTTTTATAGGGCTTCTAGGAACAAAAGACAATCATATAAAAAATTGAAACTCATCTAAGAACTAATCCCTATCTAAAAGACATGAATTTCAATCCCTATTTGAACTAAAAATAAAAGTCTAAAATAATTCAATCTCCTATGAGATAAAGAAAATCTAAAACAATAAATTCTAAAATAGTTCTTGTTGTGCTCTTGCATCATTGTAGAATGTTCTCTCGTTCTGGACTTATAAAAATCTAAAGTACCCTTTAATCACCAAATTTACCATACATTAATGTTTACTATTTATATTGCAGATCCTGAGCCTTTATGTCTGCATTGTTTCACAGGACTAGAAAATATATTTATTAACTATTACATCTTCTCCTCATCCCTCTCTTTTTTTTCCTGGTTAAAAAGTTGTGGAGGGTTTTCATTAACCTATTTAATCTATCACACATTGAAGGGCCTTCTTGAATATATTAGCCAACCAATAACTTATAATTAAAAATGAAACTAAAGGCACTTTCTCAGTTCATCCATGTTCTAGCCTGATTATATCATTGTTAACATTTTACCTTTTATCTCTTGTTTTTGTGTTTCTGGACAGGCTATTGAATTTGGACGAAAACTTGCAAGCAAGCTCTTTTTTGAACATGTTATTGAGTGAGTCTCTTGAAGTTCCATTGATCTTTATCTGACTCTGGGTCGCTCTTTTAATTATTATTATTATTTTTAAAATCCATAATTGACCATTCTTTTCTGTTTGTTCTCAATGTTTACATTGCTCTAGAGAGAATCTGTTTGAGGATGGTAACCACTTGTATCGCTTCCTGGACAATGATCCTATTGTGTCATCTCAATGCCACAACATCCCAAGGGGTATAATTGATGTGAAGCCAAAGCCTATTATAGAAATTGCTTCAAGGCTGAGATTTTTGTCCTATGCAATTCTTGAAGCCTACACATCAGAAGATGGAAAGCACGTGGATTACAGAAGTATTCATGGCAGTGAAGAATATGCAAGGTTTGTTGACGCCTTAAACTTTTGAGAAAAACTCATTGTAGTCGGCATATCTGAGTTTTTATTGATAAGTCTTCTGTATGTTTCTCTAGGTATTTGAGAATAGTTGAGGAGCTCCAAAGAGTGGAAGTCCAGGATATGCCAAGGGAAGAGAAGCTTGCTTTCTTTATAAATCTCTATAATATGATGGCCATCCATGCGATACTGGTGTTGGGTCATCCAGCTGGGCCACTAGAACGAAGGAAGTTGTTTGGAGACTTTAAGTATGTTGTTGGTGGGTCCACCTATTCACTTTCAGCTATTCAAAATGGTATTTTAAGGGCCAACCAACGGCCACCGTACAATCTCATGAAGCCATTTGGTGCAAAAGATAAACGTTCCAAGGTAAGAAAGCCAAAGTATAATTTTCTCAAGTATCAAAGTTGCTCTGCCTTTTGTTTAACTGCCACATGACCATTGTTGTAATTGTTTTAATGAGTTATGTATGTAAGCCAGCTTCTTTTTTGTTTTTGCTTCGTTTCTTTCCTTTTTTTTAGGGGGGGGGGGGGGGGGGTTTGGATTTGAGGTATTGTTATAGGCACTTTCTTTTTTATTCTAGCAAACAAATGACCATTGAACCAGGCCCCCTCCCCCATTGAACTATCGCATTATTAAAAAAAAAAGAAAAAAAAGAGATCAATCATTGTTTCAATGAATGGGAGATGCGGAGATTTTATTCTTTCTATGAGCATGTTTTTGCCAGGATACCTAGGGGGGAGGGTGAGGATATCTTGATTTGGCAGTTGAATCATAGTGGTGTTTTTGATGTGTGATCCTTTTATATTTCTTTATTGAAAGCCCCTTCTGTTTCTTTCCCTTGGCAGAGCATTTGGTGTGTTAAGGTACCTAAAAGGGTATCTTTCTTTTTATGGACTCCTGCTAGGGGTGGGATTCTTACAATAGATAACCTTGTTAAGAACTTGCCCCTTGTTAATTGGTGTTGTCTATGTAGCTGTGATGAGGAAACTGTGGATCACCTTTTGCTTCATTGTAAGTTTGCATATGCTTTGTGGAATGAGGTCCTCATTATGTTTGGGTTCAGTGGGTGATGCCGGATACTATTGTTTCTCTTCTTTTTGCTTGGAGGAATTGGTTGAGAACTTATTTTTCAAATGTTTGGAATATGGTACCGGCATGTCTTATGTGGTTAGTATGGAAGGAACGCAATGCCCGAACTTTCGAGGACATTGAGAGATCTATAGATCTGTTGAAGAATCTGCTTGCTAGGACTTTGTTTGAGTGGTCTCATATTTGGGGTCTTACGCATTGTAGTTCCTTGTCTAATTTTCTTATCTCTATTAGACTTTCCTTATGATTTGATTGTATTTGTTTCAAGGGCAGTGAGTTTACAATCGTAAACACTTTGTTCTTTTATCATCAATAAAACTCTTATTACCGATCAAAAAAAAAATTACCGTTACTGTATTGTTGTAATATTTCATGAAATCTATTGGTAATGAGAAACAAAAAGGCAATCTTCTTGATATAGCTACATCCAAAGGAGATCCCTTTGGAGCTGGAAAGATCTAAGGGGCATGCGTTAGACATCTCTCTCTCTCTCTCAACTTTGATTTCTCATTGTTTTTTTTAATCTGATGAAATTACTCTTTCTCATGCAAATATGACCATTCTCCATATCTATGAAAATAAGCTTCACTTTGCTTTGCACCTAGCAAAATTTTTTGCTAAAAGTGTGTGCTTAGTCTTTAGTAACATGAGATTTGGAGTTGTAGATGCTTAATAAATGGTCATTCTCTTTCTCTGTTCTGTTTGCTTTTCTCTTTTAATTTGGGTTCAGGGGAAGGAGAGAGAGGGGCCCGGGGGGGGGGGGGGGGGGGGTGGGGGTGGGGGATTGCGTCATATGTGTTATATAGGCAGAATATGAAGGGAACAAGACACAGTATCTTGTTTCCAATTTATATTTGATTATTTTGGAAATTTCCTGGTGGTTTTTGATAGGTTTATAAAGGTAGACTTGGAAAGAAGTACTGGGGACTTTGTGCACAAAGAGTTAAAGAGTGTCTTGATAGGCAGTTCAATTTTCCTCATGCCTCTTTTTTTTCTTTTGTACCAGGTGGCTCTTCCTTACCCAGAACCACTTATACACTTTGCGCTGGTTTGTGGTACCCGATCTGGGCCTGCTTTACGATGCTATTCTCCTGGGAACATTGACAAAGAGTTGATGGAGGCAGCCCGTGACTTTTTAAGAAATGGAGGAATTGTTATTGATTTGAATGTCAAGGTTGCATCGGCTAGTAAAATCCTTAAATGGTAAGTTTACACTAACAACGGATGCAGGATGTAATTCTTTTCTTTTGGGGGGTGAGGGTTGGTTCACAGAGCACTTTACTGTGTTATTTAAGGGCAAACCTTGGAATCTCTCTCTCTCTTTCACACACACATGCATGAGGTAAAAGGAACTTGTAAATAGACATGCTTGGCACACTGGACTGGACCAAGAGTTTGATTTTAGACTTTCAGAGTTGCAAAAACTCTTGTTACTTAGTGAAATACGAAAGCTGATTGAATCTTGAAGTTAAAACTCCAAAATGAGAATTTGAGGCATAAATCCTTATGTTTTGACATTCCTGAAGATCTTCATGGATCGATTTGTTGTGGAAGAACATACGTTGGTGCACATTTCACATCAGTTATGTGAAGCCATATTCTATCATTGTATGTGAAAAATACGAATATTGATATCTGAACGCATACTATTTTTTGGGGGAAAACCAAGGTTTGAAATTAAGTATCATCGGCATATGCATACATACTTGCACACACCATGTCTTAGTGTAGCACTGTAATCACATTGAATGATATATATAAAATGGTGCAAATGTACGACTGACATTATATATCATCCTGAGAGAGGTGATAACTCGATTTATTACATTGCTACTTTTGGTATCTAATATTATTACCTGAATTGATGCTCAGGTTTAGTGTAGATTTTGGTAAGAATGAAGTAGAGGTACTGAAGCACGCATCAAACTACTTGGAGCCGGCTGACTCTGAAGGGTTACTGGATTTGCTTGCCAACTCTCAGTTGAAGGTGATATATCAGCCTTACGACTGGGGCTTAAACCGCTAGAGTTCGTTTATATTTTCTTATACCATATACAACTTAAGATAATTTTCCATAGTCTTATAAAAATTAGCCCCAGGGAAGTGTTGGACAATATGTTACTATTGTTCCATTAATCTTTATCCCCCATCAAAGGCATGTCTGTATGTTTGGAACAATATAATGGCACTTACTGATGAGCCAGGGTCAAAGCGCATGGAAAGTTGCTTGCCTTTTCCCCCCATCTGTGACAAATTTATTTATATTTCACTTTTTACCATGAAATGCAAAAACATCTAGCTTCCCTTCCATGGGATTTGTTTTGCAATTTTGCTATAGACTGAAAGAGCTATGGATGAGTTCCTTTAAATCATCGATACGATTTTTGTGAATTGTGACATGGTGATCACAGCAACATTATTTCTCTCCATTAGGTCCTTCTAGAGTGCATGTTATATATATATAGTAGTTAATATTTTATGGGATAAAATATATAGTGTACGGAATACATACATACATATATGTCATTTAGTTTAAGGTTTTAGAAAAGTTGTTAAAATTCAGCACACAAAAAGGAACTAAAAATATATCTAGTTCGAGGTTTTTTAAAGGTTTTTTGAAATTAATTCGGTAAAAAAAAGAGGAAAAAAACATAAATAGAATTATGTATGGATTTATTATAGATCTAAATGAAAAACGTAACTGTATGGATAAATGTGTGTATGTGTGAGTATATATATTATGTTATTACTATCTTTGTTTCAGTTTGTTTGTCCTCTATTTCATTTTGGGATGTTTCAAAATATTGTTATGTTTCTAAAAATAAAAATTATTAGTTTATTAATGTTCCTATTATATCTTTACTTTATTTTCAAAACTATTTGAAAAGAAAACTAATTAATATTTAAAAAAGTCAATTTAATTGGGGCACCTTTTTGGTTGCCTCATTAAAAATAATTCTTTTTAAAAAAACTGATAAATTTATTCAATGACAGTTTTGTAAACTTATACATTTTTATAAGGTAGACAAGACAATAAATGATGTTTTCTTAAAAAATCTAACTTTTCAAACAGGACAAACAAATTGAGACAGAAGGAGTATTATTTTTTTATCATTTTATTATATTTCAATGTAGCAGCATAGTGAAGTTATCTTAATATTAATATAATTTTGTAGGAAATTATAAAATATCGATCAATTAAGTATTTACTACTTAGAAGTTAGTTTATTTTTTTATTTTTTTTTAGTTCATTGTGTTTTCAAGCAAGATAACAAACAAATTATAATATTATAAGTAAAAGTTGGTTTGATTATAGTTTATTTAAAATTTCAAACCCTCTACTTAATTATCCCTAAATATAATTTGGAAACATAAGTTTAGTGTCTGATATTTTTAATAATAAAGAACTTGTATTATTTAAGAGGTATCAATTCCTATAAGGTTATTGACTAGAACGTGTATTATTATTTTTGTTTTATACAGTAAATAGAAATTATTTCTATTTTAAAGATATGTGCGTTACAGCGAGAGATTGAGTTGATGTGATTATACAGTTTTGAATAATAATATCTTTTTAGAGATATTTGAAGCGATTATGCAGTTTTGATTCTTTTGAACAATAACATCTTGGGCGAGTATTTAATTTTTCACTACCATTAATGGCAAATTATTCCGCATACCGAATGTACTATGTCTTACTCTTAAATACATATGTAGCTTATACATGATACTCATGTTTATGTAAAAGAGAAAATTATTGAATACTTCCGGAGTATCATAAATGCGTATTCTTTCATTTCACATGAATTGTGAATCTCACTATAAATTTAATTAGTGTAACCCACAGTTATGTGAAAGAGGAGAATATGCATTTATGATACTCTGAGAGTACCCAATAATTACCTATGTAAAAGAAAGAAGCGTAAAACCGTAAAAAATAATTTCTCATGAATAATAGGATTTTCTTCTACTTTAAATTGAGCTAAAATGTTGGTTGGAAAATTAATTATTTTTTGGGTACAGATACATTATGTTTTTTAAAATTAAATTCAAATACATAATTGTATTGATTTTAATTGTTTTTAGAAAAGAAGACACTCTTTACGCTTCAATAGTTAATGTATTAGTAGCTTGTAACTTCATGCATATGCATGGATACACTTAAAGATATACAATAAGATGCATAATATAATTCTTATATATATAATTTAAATATTATTAATAGTCATTTTTATATTTTGTTAACTCTTTAAAAAATTGTGTGGATATTATTAGGTATCAAATGTAAATTGTCCATTTAAAAAAAAATTATTATGAAGCATTTTTTTTAAGATTTATTTATTTTAGACTCTTTTGATTTTTGTACTTAATAACTAACTTGGATGAAAATTTATGATGTAGTCTCACATTTGATTCTAAAATTAAAAAATAAAACTCTTTAAGAATAAATAATTTAGGACATATGACGTAAATTAAATTGGAACTCTAATTTAAAATTTTAATTTGAGTTTTTTTTTTTTTTTTTCAATTTCACCTATTATTATATATATAGATATATAGATTGTGTTTGAATTGACTTATAGGGAATCTAACGAATTACAATAATTGCATCAAAGTTTATTCTTGGAAAAGTTATTCAATGTGCAATAATCTCTCATTTCATATCTATGACAGGTCTAACAATAAAAGCTTCCTCAGATATTCACATGAGAATTACTGTCATGTGGAGAGATCATTAACCACGAATTTATTGTTAGACCTGTCATCTCTCCACATGAAAATTCTTGCTTCTTTGAGCAAATTATAAACTGGTAGCTAGAAGGGTTATGTGCACGCATTATAGTATTCTGGAAGGATTATAAAGGAGTTTTGTTTCATCATATGCAGTATCAATGCATTACAACTTCCATATATCAACACACGCCCACACTTCTCAAAGTGGGTGCTATCCATTACACACACAACCATGCGTATACACATTACACAAGCCACCTTTGCACCTATACACACCATTTGAACTTAAATACACAAACTCCAACTCTGGAGATCTTAAACTTTTTATTTTTTATTTTTGAAAAATGCTAATGAGTATTCTTAAAGCACCAGTTAATAATCTATTTAAAAAAAAATTTTATGAAAAATGAAAAAAAGTAATTAATATTTTGATAATTTTTTTTATTTCTTATAAAAATAGTATCAAAATTTTTTTAAAATAAATTATTAATAAGTGCCTTGAGGACATCTATTAGCATGCCTCGTTATTTTTCATGAGAGTTGAATGAGAGTACATGAGTTAGATGGTGAAGATATGGCATTTTCTTGAAAAGAGTGTCCGAAGTGCTAGGATTTCTTACAGCTTAAATGATACAGTTGTACCCACCCAATAATCAATGGATTCTAGTTGGTAATTTACAAACAATTCTTTATTATCATCATCTGACATTTGGTACAATATATATTACACTGCATTATATACAAACAATGACATGCAGAGTACTGTTGTGTGCATCTGCACTTCCAATAGTACTCTGTACGAGCTGTCGAAAGTTAAGAGCTTCCAAACAAAAAGTTCAAACTTACAACTTGCTTGCTTTTGCTCTGTGAAAGAACAAAAGGACAAAGAATTGAATGAGAGTAATCGTTAGCATGACCTATTATTTTTCATGAGAGTTGAATGACAGCACACGAGTTAGATGGTGAAGTTATGGCATTTTCTTCAAAAGAGTGTCGGTAGTACTAGGATTTCTTACAGCTTAAATGATACAGTTGTGCGAACCCTAATAATCAATGGATTCTAGTTGGTAATTTATAAACAATTCTTTATTATTATCATCTGACATCTGGTACAATATATATTACACTGCATTGTGTATGTGTTTGGATAGCACTTCTTCTTGCTGAAAGTAGAGTTCCGTTTTCTTTTTTTTCTTTTTTTTTTTGTTGGCTTTTTTGACTTTGGGGGAGAAAAGTTACTGTGTATGAACAGTGTAGCACTGTTTATGTACTGTTTATGCACTGTTTATACATTAAAAAATATTAAAAATAAGATCCACGGTAGTATTCACATATTTAAAAATTATTTTGTTATTGTGTTTTTAGTAATAATCAATTTTTAGCAACTTTTAACAATAATAAGCTCTATCCAAACGGACCTTATATACAAATAATGAGATGCAGTACTGTTGTGTGCATCTGCACTTCCAATACTGCTCTGTACGAGCTGTCGAAAGTTAAGCGCTTCCAAACAAAAAGTTCAAACTTACAACTTGCTTGCTTTTGCTTTGTGAAAGAACAAAAGGAGAAAGAATTCAAAGAAGGGTTGTGTTAACGGGTATCTTACGGTGCCTGTTAATCACAAATATTTTTTACTTTGTCTAACATAATTTTTGTTTTTTTTTTGCTATTCATGTCATTTTTTCAGTTTTACAGATACTATTCAAAATTTTTTTTGACTTTTTCTGACTTTTTTTTTTGTCTTTTCTGTCCTTAACCAGCACCAGCCGGTGCTGGTTAACATTCTCCTTCAAAGAAAAGATAAAAACACATGGCTTTAGTCAGCAACGGAGGCAGCCTTTTACTTGTATATTAGAATATATGCTAGGTAATAGGTATTAATTTTAACAATTTTTTACAAAATAATTGTATCAAGTAATTATTGATAAATAAAAAAGTGATATTAGCAGTGGACCTTAATAAAAACTAATAAAATGTAGTCTATAATAACAGTTTGTAAAAATATTATAAAATAATTTGTGATTGTAGTATTACTCTAATTCTTTTAAGAGTAATGTTATAGTCACAAATTTTTTTACAGTATTTTTACAAACTATTAAAATAGCAAATTTTTATTGGTTCACATCTAGTCCCACCACTTATACCACTTTTTTTTATTTATCAATAATTACTTACCATATTAATAATTTGTAAAAATATTTGTAGTTCTAGCATTTTCTTCTTTTTAAAGACCATAAAAAAATCTATAAATTTAAATTTTAAAACAAAATATACAAGCCCAAAAAAATTAATCCAACGACAAAAAATATCAATAGTGAAGCTAAAAAAATTTTAAGCCTAATCAACCAATTTAATCCAAAAAAAAACAACCTGACCTTTTAAAAAATTTCAAACAAAATAATTGTCTTTACCCAATAATACAAATCAAAGTTACCAAAAAAAAAAAGAAAAAAAACACCTTAGTAGCTAAGTTATTACACACAACAAACAGCAAGGTCGACTCTAACTACAAGTCCCAGCTCCGTCGTTGGCTTTAGTTTTTCACAATTACAGGCCTACCCAGTAGTATATAAAAGTAAAAACTAGATTGACTTCTTTAAAGGGAGATTTGAACATTGATTGGGCTACAAAGTTCTTGCCGACCTTATGGGTATTCATGGTCTTTTAGAATTCCGAATTATGCCCTCATTACCTGCTAAGATCATATACTTGTCTTTTCTTGTAAGACTGGTGCACTGGAACCCCAAAGCTTTGGCTATCTCATGCTGCACATGATTAGCTACTTCAAACTTAGATACCCCTCCAAACTTACATGTGTGTGAGTCTGGTAACTTCTCAAGAAATTTAATACAGTAGGTAGGATGTGGATTCAGGAAGTGAAATGCATAGTCTAAACATTTACACCCACCAGCTGTTGTTCCGTAAAACATACTTACCTGCACGTCTATAGCTACAGGAACTATATCATATGCCAGCTCTGCAAATAATGGGCTAAACCTTAGTAAATAAGGTTCTCTACAAGTGGTTCCTTCTGTGCAAACCACAACGTCACCATAGCTCAACAATTTCTTCATTGCCATTCCATCTTTTTCCCTGTCTCGTGTCAAGTGGATGGTCCTGATTGGAGCTATTAAAGCTGTAAATTTACTTATGCTGTATGTGACTGTAGAGAGTGGCTTATCTAGAACTGATTGAACATACAGTGGATCAAGCAGAGTTCTGTGGTTGCACACATAAAATACGCCATTTGGTCTTTTTTCATTGTTGGTTGAAGCAATGGAGGACTTGGATCTCGCAACAGTGGTTCTTGTCCCAGAAAAGGCCAATATTGGATTGGCCATCCAGTGAGGTAAAGTAATGCCAACAGGGACTCTAATGAGGACGAGGAAAATCCCAAGTGGAATCCACATGAACATAGCTAACGTGGCCAGTTGAGTTGGCCTTAACGCTAATCTTCCATCATGGAATATCAACGGCTTTGGATACTTCTCCCTTGGAAGGATCTGCCAGTTCCTCTTCTCAGCTTCACTCACCAAGCAAACCTCCTGATCATGCAACACATGAACATTGCTAAAAAAAATAAAATATCAACATATTTATTTTTGATAATTCGATAATTACAAAAACGAAGAGATGAGATTTGAACTCTCAAGCAGTGTCACTAAGTTATAAGACTTATGGCCAAAAAAAAATCTACATAAATGTGTGTGCATGTGAGAGAGAGAAAGAGAGATCTAGGACAACCAACCTTGCAATGAGCAAGGAGATACTGATCAAGGAGCTTTTTGTAGCTACAAAAACCAATAGCAACTGAACCAGTTCTCTTCTCACCAAGAATCTCATCTAAAACATTTCCGTCTGCCTTGATATCCTCCACTAACCCCACATAATACCCACAAACCACCTTTAATTCTTTCCCCAAAACATCATCTACCCCTAAATAGTCTTTCAAAAACCCTTCAACCATGATTCTAGGCAAGTCACTCACTGCCACTTTTCTCCCACAAATCTTAACCACTTCAAAGCCTTCATCCCCAACATCTTGTAAAAATAACCTTGGTAAAACAGCTGTTCCTAATCTGAAGCTCTCCTTTTTTATGCCAAAGAAGCATAAGAAAATCTGAATCTTCAACCCCAGGTCTTCACCAAACAAACAAACAAGAGGGTATAAAAGAAAGAAAATGAGAGCCCTTAAGAGCCCTCCAGCTTCAAAGGCCACCAGCATGAAGTAAGGAAACAATGAAGATGATTTCAGCAGGGAAGCTTCTGAGTGAAATATCAATGTTTGGTTTGAAAGCTCCTCAGCTCTATGTACAAGAGAGGTGTATTTCTCATATTTTAATTGGCTTGCATGGGCATTGATGATCTTCCGTTGAGTAGAGGTTGGGTTCTCTGGCCTTCTAAGATGTTTATACAAGAAGGAGAGGGCATTTTGTGAGAACGACTTTCTAGCCATTCTTATTTCTTGATGCGAGTTATGTGCTTAGATTGGAGATAACGATAGAGCTTTTGCAAGCGACTTATACTCACGTGAATGAGAGTGACTTATACTGTTCAGGCAAATGAATGAGGGTGAGTAATTATTAGGATTTGACATAATTAAAATTTTTAAGTGAGTAAAAAGCATATCTTAGGCTAATAGGTAAGACATCTTAGACTTAAAGGGAATGTTGACCGTTCCTTAAAAAAAAAAAAAAAAAAAAAAAAGGGAAATGTTGGCCTATCATTTTAAGAGAGAAAAAAGGGTGGTTCGGTTGTTCAAAGTTGCTGAGAGGTGATGAATGTGCGGCATGAGCATGACTAGGGTATGCATCAAACGGTCAAACCGACCAACCGGACTAAGAAGACGTTTGAAGAAAAAAAAATGCAGGTTTGGCAACATATCAGCCCAAGTGCTAGTGGGCTGGTCCTTGCACAATTATGTTTTGCAGGTGCCTAAATTTATCTCTTGGCCCCTTAGTTTTGTTGATACTGTTTTCCAAGACCTCTGTCCTGTACTTTCTGTATGACTATCCTTATCTTTGTTTGCTTATCGTTAAAAGTTTTCATTATTATAAACAAATAAAAAAAAATGCAGAATGACAATTATAGATGATCACTTGATTGTTGTATCATCTATTAGTAATTATTTTCAAATTTATTACTTTAAATAATGTGTGCTTCACCTTAATCGTGCTTGTGCATTGCACCCAAGATCTAAAAAACCTTTGTGGTTAAGTAAACTTTGTGCTTTTACTAACACTAGTGCCACCTTAAGTTTGAAGGGGGTGTTAGAGATATTATGGTCTAAGAAGCTCAAACTCATTGTAGGTCCTTGTACTTGTAAAACAAATAAAGTAATCATAATCCTACTTATAGCGCAAATACTACCGCTCAAAAAGGTTAGTTTAGGGTTCATTGTAATACATAGTTTCTATACTCATATATAGTAAAGATGTAATGGCTCAAGACGGTAGATATAGGTTGTGAAATTGAACTACATTACTGTTGCTTTTGCCTCCTATTTTTCTCCTTTTGTCTCTCACTCACAATTCCACAACAATCCTAATACTTAAAAAGTAAAAAATATTTGCAAGAAAAAGCACTACACTTCGAACAAAATGAGTCAATAAGGTGGAGGTGCAGAGAATTGGAGGGGATAAAAGAATAATGTTAAAGATATACAGTGACATTTTTCACAATTTATGGGTTGGCAAGTTTTTAAATATTGTCTATGCTTGACGGGAAATTATTATGTACTCTCGGAGTACTATAAATACGTACTCCCTCCTCTCACATGAATGATGGGTCCCACTAATTAAATTCATGGTGAGACCTATCATTCATGTGAGATGAGGGAGTACGTATTTATGGTACTCCGAGAGTACCTAATAATTTTCCATGCTTAACTTATTTTTCTATAAAGCGTAGTTTACGCCTGATCTCAATCATTCAATGCCTTTGTATAGTTTTGCTTCAAGTTGTTCACCAACATCTTGATTCATTTGCATATCTAAATCCAGGAGGTTCTTTGCAGTTACTTTTATCATTCAGCTTTGTTTGCGCCTAAAATCAAACAGCAGCTATTACCCACCATACAAAGTTGAATCCAAGTATCGAACCATTGTAAACATATGCAAATGCAACCGTGGGTTGTCAAAAATAGTCTACTCCAGTCTCTAGGAAGAGTTTCTTCTTCTTTGGCTACACACTACTTTCAAGCATAACAACATGGGCAGGAAAGTTTCTTATGTTCTAATAACATCTGATATCCTAGAGGTACTTAATAAGAATTAAGAGTAAATGCCGGCCAACAAGTCTTAGGACTTGGGTTCGAGCCTTAACAATTAGCTGTGTGTTGATGCTCCTTATATCCCATCTCCATCCCAAACAATCCAAAAAATAATAAGTGAGTTTCTCACAAACCAGGAGTATGGGGTCTCGCCCGAGAGCAGGTAGGGTATTACTATGATCATGCCCAGGTAGGAAAGCCACACTGGTTGCCCCCCCCTCTACCCATTTTTTTGTTACCAAAAAAAAAAGAAAAAAAAGAAAAAAAGAAAAAATGCAATTTGATGCATAACTTGATAGCAGAAAGATAAATTTGATCCAACGTTGATTAGTACAGAGGCATAGAAGTACCTCAAAAATACATTCCTTACAAGGCCAATGCATGATAAATACATTGGATTACCCAAATCCCCCATGTACTGGTAAAATACATATCCTTTGTGACCAATGTATGTTACACTTCAGTCTGCTATCTCTGTCCTCCAAATATCAATCCCTCACACACATACACCCAGCGTTTCCTCAGATCCACCACGTACGTAAGGAACAGTGCACTGAGCATCATAACTGCACATGGGTCAAATTGGGAATTGCAAAAGTTTGCAAAGCTCATCCCTTAAGGAAAAAAAGCAACCATCTACATAAATCCATTTAGGCCCTTTGACATCCCAGCAAGTTTAACTAGTCATAATATTTTCTCAAGAATGATACACCAGTTTGATTTGTCATAAAATCGGTCGACAATGACTGCATTGTCCATACCTGAGACTAACCTGTAGAGAGAAGAGATAAATAAGGAGGAAGAAACATCATCTATCTTGTGGAAACAAGCATGTCAAGGCGTGAAGCAGCAAAGGGAAAAAAAACTTAAGTTATAAAAATCAAATAAAAGCAAAATGTTTAATACATTGACTTTAGAAATCTCAGAATGGCACCAACAAAAAAGCTGGGGAAAAAAAATGAAGGGTTATGTCCAGTTGCATGCTTGAGAATGGTGAAGATCATCGAATGTTACCATGAGTTTCCTTGGAATTGTTCAAAAGTTCATCTAAACTACCATTAATGGGTCTATTCTCATTTGATGACTCAAAGTTGGCAGAATTGGCCCCCTCATAGTGTGTAAATGGTCTTCTGGCACAGAATTACATAGATATAAGCATTCATGTCATGCAATTGATGCAGGGGACACCCTGATTTTCAGCCATACATTCCTAATCCTACAAAAAGCAACTCAATCTCCATACTAAAGATAAATTGACAAAAATGGTTGATATGCATACTTGCTAAACATTGTAGCCTGAATACCACTAAGATCACTTTTATGCACGTTTAGGTTGCTCTCCAAAAAAATCTCAGTGCTATTCAAATCCATAAGTATGGTTCAGATGATATAATGGCATCAGAGATCTCTATTATAGATGCATCAAAGTCATAACAGGCACAAATTCTATTCCAGCTGGCTACATGAAAGATATTTCGAGCAAGAGAAGATAGACTGGAATTTCCTTCAAGCAATTCAAAACCAATTAATAGAAAAGCACAAATAACAATCAATAGAAGCAAATTAATCCAAATGAAAACATATAATGAAGAGATAAATTACCTTTCAAGTTCACCTTGACTGAAAACATGGTAATATCTATTGTACACTACAGCACCCTTTTTATCATCTTTCTTTGCCAGACCATTTGCAAGAGCACATGCAGAAACACCACTTACTTCAGCACGATGATAAGGTAAATGCCAAGGAACAAAATACTCCTGGTGATTCATGGTATTCCTTTCATGTTTAAAGACCACTGAATCATTTTTACTTTCAGAGGTCAAATGCATAGTTTCATGCATCTTCTCTGTTGAACTCTCCTTGGAATCTTTTACAAGCTCTCTTGAACTATTCTCCTCACTTTCTGGGATACTTTCTAATAGCAAGGATGAAGGGCTACGAGCATGAGGACTACCTGGTCCTATCCACTCTTCATCATACTTCTCCGTCAGTGGAGTCCATTTAGCAACCAATGACTGATCCTCTTGTTCTACAGCCCAAACTGTTATCAGAACTAGCCCACCCTTTTTGACAACTCTAACTAATTCTTCAATTGCTTTTTTCCTCCGAATCTCTGTACTTAGATGATGTAATACAGCAATAGAGATTGCTGCATCACCAAAACCTGTTTTATATGGAAGATTAACAGCATCTGCAACAAGTACTTCATGCCCTCTATCTGCACAGATTTTGATAAGGGGAGCACTTATATCACATCCTATGAAAAAGCAATCAGGATTCAAACCCAAGTACTTTCCATTGCCACATCCCGCATCCAAGATGAGAGATCCTGAAGGCAAAGATGATAAAAAGGTGGCTACTTTTGGCCATTTAGCAAACCGGGTGGAACTAAAATGGGGAGCAATAGCATCATAAACATGATGGACATACTTCTTTTCTATTTCAGGGGTGGATTGTACACTTAAGGATGATACACTTTGAGATTGTGGAATTTGAGATTCTCCATCACATACAAGAGTAGACATGTTAGAAGCACCTTTTATGTTGACTTCTCCTGTGGTGTTGAAAACTTCTGAATGACAGAGATTATGAACTAGAGTGAGTACACTAAAGGCCTGGGGAGATTTATAGAAGAATCTGCTCACTCTTAAAACATTATGAAGCATTAGCCAGAAAATATGAATGTAATCAGAAATGACCCTGCAAAAGACCATTGATAATAAGAACAAACAATTTTGCAAATCCTGTGATATAAATCAAATGCAAAAAGAGGTAACTACATAACATAATAGGATTTGCAAACCATAACATTCTTAATTTTGAGTAAGCAACAGTGCAACAAAAATTAAGATGGGAAAAAACAGCACAGATTGATTAGCACGTCAGCTGTCTCTAAGTATGATTGCTCATTCCTTGATTACTATTTTCATCATGCATATTTTTGAGATCTTTTTTTCCCAAGAACCAAGGAGTCAAGGACCTAAAATCTATCAGGAAAGCAACTTGTATGATTTAGTAGGAAATTAACCAATTATTAAACAGTTTTCAAGTTCACTCAGCAAAAAATGGGTTTGGCAACTTACAGCAATGGCGTTTAGATTAAACTAACTTCTCACGAGAAATGCAAGTCTATATATTTTGTAAGAAATGCCTGACCAGTGACCTCTATGTGTCTTTCCAATGAATTTCAGTCTTCAATTCTGAAAGACTGAAACCCCACAAACTGATTGCATTGAACATTACTATTATCCATACTGCCGTGAAGACTGAAATGTGGGTCATAATCAAAGAAGTAGTTTATTATGGTCTCCCCTTTTTTTATGATAACGTGGAACCTCACAAAGGCAGGGCCCTTGGACCCACCACCGGGGAGTAAACCACAGATATACGATCGCACCTGCCAGAACCGTGTATCAAGTAATCTAGGGGAACTTTAAGTAGGGACTGAACCCAGGATGTCTAGGTCTACAACTCATCCCAAGCCTCCAACCACTAGGCTGAATCCCTGTCGGGTATTATGATCTCCCAATTTCCAAGTATATCCTTTTGGACTAAGATATGGATTTCTTTTGCTGAAACTAGATCTAGGCTAAATTGAGATTACAAATATCCGAACCGTTTCCTATTTCTAGTTCTCACATTTTTTTCCCTTGATTACATACATCCATTTGATATCCAAATTCAGAATTTCACAATGTTATTAATTTCAAGTAGCAATAAATTAATACTTGTCTCAAGCTCAGTTTAGTGCAATGTTTTCATTCTTTCACTTTTACTATCATAAAAAATAAATAAATAAAAGAGTCAGCTTCAGACACTCGACCTAATCTGTATTCTAATACCTTACTTCTCAGTTCTCACCTAATCATCAACAACAATAATGTAAACTCGACCTCAAGGTAAACACAGAGACATAAACAACAAACTGAAACAATCTTTCGTTTTTTTTTTTTTTTTTTCCTTCTTCAAAGCTCTTGACCTGGAAAACTATAACAACCCTTTTCACATTCACTACTGTATGTGAAATCTGATGTCTTGTTGAAAGACCTGACTCCACATTCGGTCCAGTGGCACGCGGTAAGACCAATCAAAGATTGACCCACATTGCATTCTTATATGAGCAAATGCCACTGATTTTTCTCAAAGGCGAGTCTTCTCTGATTTTCTCAGTACCCAAACAGCCCAATAATAGAAAAAAAAAAACCAAACCAAAATCCAATTAAAACTTTCTAACAAATTTAGGGCCGAAATCCTCATATATATGATATGACTTACGTAGAAACAAAGATCGGAAAGAAAGATATATTGAAAATAAAAAATCGGCTAACCATTGGAGTTGGAGAAACCTGAGCAATTGATGAGCCGAAGAAAATCACCCGTTAGTCTCTTTTAGTTAGGTATTGTGCTCCATTCTCTCTTCAAGTTTTGTTTTTGCCTATGCTTTTTCTCACAAATTTAAAACGCACCGTTTTGGCTCACACACAAACAAATGGAAATTAAAAAGTCGCTAAACCTATGCACAGACTTGGTAAGTTGGTCACTCCACCGTTATTTTAGTGTTTATGGGACGTGGGAGGTAAGGGTTGAGATTCAAATCTCTACGATGAAATTTTACACATATATACTTAAATTATTTTAAAGTCACACTTTTTATAGTTTGTACCAAATTTTTATATTAAAAGAAAGTTATAGGGATAACAAAAATATTATGAAATTAGTTTTACTATTTTACACATGAGTTCATCACAATTTGTAATTTTTTTTAATTGTTTATATGTGAAGTGATAGACTAATTTGGGAATGTTGCAATTTTTTTTTTTTTTTGAATTTTTGTTGTGTTGGCTCTTTAAATCATGTCTCAAGTTTTCGATTTTCTCAATTAAAGTCCCAAATTTATAATTTGTTTCCATTTGAAGTGTTTGTCTATTTTCGTGATTCATTTTCATTATTATGAGTAGTAACGAGGTATATTAATGCCGGAAACTGTTAATTAATCTCTACATTTCACCTAAAAATTTTATATAAATAAATTTGGTAACCATTAAACAAGAAAGGAAGAGAAAGAAAATTTTCTTTTTGAAGAGAAAGTTTTGCTTAAAGAGAGAAACATATTAATTACTAAAAAATCAAAGTTTGTGAAGTACAAAATTTTATCAATAAATAATAGAGATGGACATGGGGCTTTAAATTGTAAAGGTTTCATAAGTTTGGGACTCAATTGACAAAATCAAAAAACTTGAAATCTAATTTTAAATGAGGTATAAATTATGGACTTTTTATGTTATTTCCCTACGCACCATTTTATCAAATTAAAAACTTGGCTATTTTTTTTATGCAAGCAACAACCATAATTCTTTTTGCAGTTTTATTTCTTATTTCTCTCACTTACATGTGATTTAATCAAGAGCTTTGTAGCTTAATTGACACTTCTCCATATGCAAAGTACTTGAAGACTTAAAGGTGAAAGGATTCGAGTTACGGGTCGAGGTTAGCAACATATTATACTTATATATATATATATATCATATCATATCATATTATATCATATTATATATAATAAAAGTTGGGCTTAGACATCGTGGTTGCGCCACGTGGCTTCACCAAATTGCAAAAATTTTAATAAATTTTTAGATTTTAAGAATAGATATATATATATACATATTTTTTGGATAAATATGACAAATCAAGTAATGAAAGAATGTAGTATTTGATTTACAACTATAACTGTTGTGTCTATCTAAAATGTTATCAACAAACCCTAAAATAAAAAAATAGATATATATTGTTTTGTCCTTATCTTTTTCTCTTATAATTTATAAGTTGATAAAAATTTTAATTTGATTACAATCCAAATTCTTCATATAATCCTTTTATTATTAATTTATCTATAATTTCAAAAAAAAAATTTAGAGTATACGTAGAGTAGTTAAACTAAAGTAGTTAAAGTGAAAAAATTGATGAAATTTTTTTTCCTCCATTTCTTTAAAAAACGTAAAAGGAAAAAAAAGAAGATAGAATCTGCTTTTTTTTTTTTTTCCTACATTTATTTTTTTTTTTTGGTGGATAAATTTGCATTTTATGTCATCTTTTTCCTAATAATAAAGTAAAAAAAAGAAAAAAGTATTTGAGTTTCACCTAAACTACTTCTTTTTGTTCATATCTTCTTCACAACCTAAATTTCCCACTATATATACACACAGTTTTTTTGGTGTTTCATTATTTCTATTACGTACTTTACAATTATTTGTTATATCCTTCCTTTCTCCTCTCTGCCTTACCTACAATCTTGCAGGTAATTTTTTTTTCTTTCATCAAATTGAATAGATTTTGTATATTTGTTGCCTTTTTATTATATATAATGTGATTTTTATCAACAAGTTTTATAGATAAGTTGATATTCTATGTTTGATCACACCTTTTAGTGTTTTTTTTTAGAAGTCAATATAACAAGCAATATTTTTGTATTTTTTAATTTCTTATTACATGATTATTTGTTGTTGACATCAATATTTTATTATGGATTTAATTTGTTATGGCTTTTGTTTGGTGCTTTATTCCATGTAATCTATATTCTTTAATTAAAAGCAAAATTTGCTGTCAAACATGAAATTGGATACGAAAGAATCCATCCGTCCAAATTTCTATGTAAGTCTATCTTTACTTAACTCCATTTTTTTTTTAAGTTCAAAATTTTGGATATTTTTTTGTTAATGAATTGAGGTTTTGGCTTAATTTTGTTTTCAACCGTTTCAATTATTGAATTCATTATTTTTTCATGTATAATATTAATATTTGGGTTTTTTTTTTATGATAAAAAAAAATAATATATGTGTTCTTAAAGGCTAAAACACAATACAATTACAAACATTACTTTAAGTTAGAGTGTTATATTTATTTATTAGTAAGTTAGAATGTTACATTAAGTTAGAGTATTATATTTTTATTTATTATTAATTCAGTTTAGGGTTGATATAACTTATAACCATTTGAATGAAATCAACACTAAAACAAATGATTTAAATATCAAAATAAGAAATAAAAATTAAATTTCATTTAAGTGTACAAGTACAATTTATTTTTAAATCTTAAATTTTGAATGAATTCTTTTTTCATTTTATTTGTTATTAAATTTAATTAAATTATCAAAATATTTTTAATTAAGCCGTGCACCGCACGGGCATAATACTAGTGTATATATATATATATATATATAAAAGAAGGAGATTAAGTACCATAGAATTAAGTGTTTTGTCATTTTTAGTTTTTATCTTGTTATTAAGTGATGAGAAAAATTGTGTATAAAAAAATTTTCCAATTGTATAGGAAATTTTTTTGGCTAAAAATTGTGTATAGCAATTTGATACTCATTGAGTTTTACAGTTTGATATTTAAAAAAAGGGCTCTTCAAGGAATACATCTCTTGCAATATTTCGTAGGCTTTTCACTTGAATTTTGTTATGGATCCCATATGAGACATAAAATATATAGTTAAATCTAAAAAATCTCCACAAGAAATTACCAAGTATCTGGTCTTAGTTTTCCTGTTTCTATGAAGTGAAGGTATTGAGACTTTGACAAGTTAAGAGAGAACTAAGCCTGAAAATACTCTGTAGTCCTGTCCGAAATAATATTAAGTCAAATGCACTTTTTAAATTGATTAATGGCTCACCCTTAACTTTAAGGTTATGTATCTCCTTTAAAAAAAATAACAACCCTTAAGGCTATGTCAGCACGACACAGGTGCTACGTCCGAAAAAGAAAAAGAAAAAAATAATACTATATATTAATTGCTAATAAAAGGGGTTCACAGTTGAGCATTCACAACAAGAGTGTCAAACCCAGTCAAAAGCTATTTTTAATATTTTAAACCACAAAAATCATGCTCCATCAAAGATGCCATATCTTACAAATTAAAATTTGACATCAATGAGAACTCGCTGTAGCAACTTGTTATTATTTTTTAATGATTTTGTGGTGGTTGGTTTTTGTGGTGATTGTTTTTTATTATTTTAATAAGTAGTTTATATTATTATAAATGAAATGGTAAAAAAATAGAATCTTTAATGTGAGATGAATTATAAAGTGAGTTGTTAAAATTGATAAAATAGGTAATTTTTTGAGATCCTTGACATGAATGCTCGGTTTTGTGTTTGATTACAACGCAATTTCTAATTTTTTTCTAATATCCTAGTATTTTATTTATTTGTTTAGAAAATTTATCTTATTTTGTCTTTGGCCATTAGACTTTAGTTCTATGAGTGCTGGCTAGCCAATTCCTTTCAAGTTCTTCTTAGCTTCATGGAAGCTCTTCTATATCTACCAGTGACTTTGAAAATATACTTGATTCAATAAAATTCAACATTGATGTTAGACTGGTCCTTAAACTAAATTACAACTTGATGTATTATATTTTGTTATTTGAATCTTAAATATTAAGTCAATCAAATATGGGTATAATAGTACTCTCCCTGTTTAGGTTGCTGCAATTTCAATTTCTAGTTTGTGTTTATCTTAGACCTTTTTGTAATCTAATCATGAAATAATTAAATATAATCAAATCTTTGTGTGATACCCATTTATGAAAAATGGTCAAGTTTTGGACATTATCTAAATAACTAGTCCAAGTCTTCTAGGAGACATGGTTCATCAAATAGTGTTTATTGCTTCTGTCAACTATGGCGTGATACTGATGGATGTATTTGTTGGGTGCGAACAGAATTTTCCACATCCAAGAGGCTTAGAATTCCATGCTGAGAGTATTCTTAGAAAAAAGGGTAGCAGGAATAATAAGATTCTCAATATAATATATAAAACCGAAAGATTAGCAATTACAAGAAACCTCAATTGTGATTAGATACAAGGAACCTCAATTGTGATTAGACTTTTACGGCTTTTTCTTGTGTCGTTACATGGTTCCAAAACAATTGTAACTTGTAAGTTATAACTAAGATTCTGTTGTTGTTGTTGTCATTATCATTATCTTTATAAATATTTTTGATAAACAGTTAACAATTCAAATTTGTTTGAAATTTAAGATATTCTTTCACATCTTGTTTCTTCGTGTGTCTTTCTCTCCTTATGTTCAATTATTCAAGGTACAGTTATTCAGGGAAAAAAATAATAATACTACAGTGTTGTTGTGTATAAACTAAGGTTGTCTATTATTGAGTAGGTAACTACGTATAAGAAAATAAGTATTTTCAGTACGTATCATCATAATGTGGTTTTCTCAGAAATTGTGATTCAAGTTTCTTGAAGTTTCATGAGATGAGATTTTACAATTCATTTAGATTAAACAATTAAAGGATAACCTCGAAAAGTAAATTTCAGTTTCTTTCTACAAAGATCATCTTGGTTTTTCTTTTTCTTTTTCTTTCTTTTTTGTTCCTCTTTTGCTTAGGAGGTCAACTTGAATGTTTTATTTGATGTATAGTCACCGTCATAGTGAAATTGTTCCATGTGTTTGATGTAAAGACACAATCCAGATGCTCCACGGTTCTTTTAACAACCAGTCTTCACGTGGGTTGTAGGTTTTGATTTCCGTCACATTACACTTTATAATATTATGTTCAATAATTACATAAATAATTTCGCAACTTTTGAAACGACATATCATGGATGATATGTAATAAAAATCAGTTATAATTTTATTAAATTTGATGTTATTAGTAATCACGATTTGATCAGAAAATTATTAAAGAAAAAATATATTAAATTTGTTGAGTCTATAGCATTGTTGTACAATTTAAGCTTAGAAAGTTAGTTGTGTGGGTGTCTCTAATGATATATATATATATATATATATTTTGGTTATTTTACCTTTTTGTAGGAATTCGAAGACCCTCCATTATTTTTATAATATGACAAATTTCTTTGAAAATAGTAGGACTCCTCTG
Organism: Quercus gilva; assembly: GCA_023621385.1. Classification (NCBI taxonomy): domain Eukaryota; kingdom Viridiplantae; phylum Streptophyta; class Magnoliopsida; order Fagales; family Fagaceae; genus Quercus; species Quercus gilva. Next base: position 7,954,518 of record CM042484.1, on the reverse strand, counting down.
TGTGTACATAAGGGACTTTAAAAGGTGGTTAGGTTCAAAGAAAAGACCTTATATGAATTTTTCCACAATAAAGGGTGACCTAAACATTAGGTGGTTTGTGAAAAGTATTTATGAAGTACTAACTGTTCAAAAGCTTTCATTGAAGTCATGGTCTAGGAAGTTGTATCGAAAAAATGACACCTTGTGCACTGAGGCTGCCATGAGTTGCTTTTTTTTCACATTTGTTTGCTTCTAGGAATTACCTAAGAAAATTCTGATGCACAGATAAAAATTAAAATGTTCCCAAGTTGTTTATTGCTTTTAGGGACCCTTTGCGACATATCTACTATTGTGCCAACTACCCTCAAGTATATAACTATATATAGCCTTTTGCTATTGAGATAATCGTGAAGGAGCTCAAGAGTGAAGCAAAATTTTCGAAACACATAATGTATTACTCTCTACTTTCATCATCCATTTGCATACCTCTTGCAGTTTCATTACAACCTAAAACAACTTGGACCAGGTTATTGATAAACAACCTCCTTACAATCCTTTCATTAATGTTATTTGTTGACCATGATTGTGTTGCTTCTAAATAGGTTTTATTTATGGTACTCAACTTTTTAACATATATGTTTTTCTTTGGTGACTTACAGTACAAAGTTCAACAATGAGAAGAAAGTTGGTAAGTCACTTTATTGCATCTGCCTAGACCAGAGCTCTCAAATGCTTTCTCTAAATCTCATTGTTTCATTAACTATGGAAATATCATCACAGGTTCATGCACAGGAGTCCCACGCAATTTCAATATGGAGAAACTGCAAAGTGGATATTTGTTTCCCGAGGTCCGCTTCTCAAATCTTCACGGATCACAATGTTTTTTTTGCCTACTTTTTTTACATTTATTGTTATGCAATCTGTTTCATGCTAATGTTTCAAGAATAGTAGTTTTGTTGCTGTTTTCATTTGTGAATACCTCTGGTTGGAATTTTATATGTTGTATACTACTCTCCTTTCAAGTTTGCTATTAATCCTATGATACCTTATGGTAACTTGAGCAGATAGGCATGCGCGAGTCTGAACACACTCACAAGTATCCTCATGCAAGGTTAATAAGACTAGGCATTGGTGACACCACAGAGCCTATTCCGGATATCATAACATCTGCTATGGCTGAGGTAAATAAATTTGTGGCTTCCAAAATTGAAAAATAATGTTCACTTAACCCAAAAGCTTAAAGCTTTATACCCCAACAACACCTTAGGAAGGGGTTAATATAACATATAAAAACACCACTTAGCTCAAAAGCAAGTCTATGAATTTAAGCTTAACTATATCAGATTAACCACTTGCTCTTCTAATTATTATTTATGTGGGACTTCAATCATATTGTATTTCCTTTTCTACTACCGTCCAACTTTTGGGACAGAACTTATGATTGCATATCTTTAGTCCCAGGGCCGGCCCTACGCTTAGGCCAATTAGGCCATTGCCTAAGGCCCCTTTACTAGAGAAGGCCCCAAATTTGGGGGCAAATTTTTATTTATTTATTTATTTATTTTTATATATAAATATTTTTGGGAGATATTAAAATATTTTAGTTTACATTTTTTTCACTATTAAGAATGCTCAAAGAATTAAGTAATACTAGAGATAGAAATAAGACAAATTTAAATAAATAGGTCTTACAAATAGACATATTACTAATCACAAGTAATTCAAATAGGAAAATGTTAAAAATGGTATAAATTTTACTACATATCTTTTATTTATTTATTTAATTTTATACAAGATAAAAATTCTACTCTAGCCTAATCTAAGTGTATATGTGTGCGTAATTCTCTTCTAAAGACTTAAATCTCAACCATTGCCCTCCACATCCCACAAGAACTTATACTTGTGGAGTGATCACTACATCAAGGGTGTATGGTGGTCTCCATAACTGTTATAATTTGATGTGACAATGAATATGATAGGTAGATTTCAACAAATTATTGAATGCATTTTTGAATGAATATTTGTGATTGGTAAAATATCTTTGTAATTGGTAAAATATCTTTGTAATTCTCATGTTGTAAATTTTATAATATTTCTAGTATTTTTGTAAGCCTCATGTTATTGATCACGTTCATTACAACGCCTGTTTGTAGTAAAATTTGTTATAACTTTAGCATTTTTTCAACAAAAAAAAAAAATCATATTAAAAAGTAAAAAGAATGGATTTTAAAAAAATTATTATATAAAATGCTAATTAAATATTATTTAAGTGATAACATAAAGGCACCATTTGAAGATTTCGCCGCCTCCAACATGCTTGGGCCGGCCTTGTTTAGTCCATTGTTCTAGTGTTTTCAACCAACAAGTTGAATTGTCGACGAAAGGAACTCATAGCTAGCTAGAGGCCAACAAGCTTGCATTGACTTAGTTAATCTGAGCAACTTAGTGGGACCATCTATTCCAGTACCACACAGCATGTGAATGCTCATTAATCTAAAATGATGCAATGAGCAGCGCCTTTTCCCAATTTCTATTATTGTTTTTTATCTGACAAAGAATATGCGTCTTAATTTTTGTTTTCAACTTGAAAGATATGTTTGATTGTATAAGCCTGTTCCCTTTTCCTCTGTTGTTAATGAAGAATAACTAATATGCTATCTTTGCACTTGGTGCAATGCCACAGCCAATATGATTCTAACCCCTACTTTTATGCCTTGGTTTGTCTCAGGCCTTTGAAACTTTCTGTATGACCTTTTTTTTTCCTTTTTTTTCATGGCAAATCTGTTTTATTCTGTTTTGCAGCGTGTATATGCTCTATCAACAGTTAAGGGTTATAGAGGGTATGGAGCTGAGCAAGGCAATATGGTACAGTGGCACTTTTGGTTCTTATTATGAATTCATCGTTTTTCTCTTTCATTTTTATCTTATCTTAGTTGGTGTGGCTAAACGTACTTGGATAACGACTTCCTGTAGAGGAAACTACTAACTACTGTTGAAGTAAGAAAAAAGTATAAATAATGGGTATTGATTCTCTCATACTCAGTTTTCAAGTTTTAAATGTGTACATCAACTAAAAAAATGTGTGCATTGCACGTGAAATTATAAACTAGGAAGTGTACAACAACAAATGTGAAACAATGTTTTCCTATAAATAATTGAAGCCACTCCAGTTGTTAGTGAGAATCATATAAATTTATCATTGACAAAACATCCTCTCTATTTTTTTGGGTTGACCATGGATGTTTTTTGGGTTGACCATGGATGCTAGAGATGTTAGAACATGTGAATTCCCATATGTGTTGACGAAGCACTGTTGTTTACAAACACAATAAAAGTTAGAACATTTCTGGTGTCAGTTACTTCACTTATTTCTCCATTAGCATCCAATACGTAACTGTCAATTTCTTTGTGCCCTTGAGACATGAAAGATAAGGATGTTTTGTCCTCCTCTTTCCTCCTTTGGCTTGTCCTTTACAGTTGTACTCATTAACAAGAATCTTACAAAAACACTCAATTTGGCATTCTATTAAGTTATAAAATTGTGTTAGGAATAACATCACTTTCGAGTTCATTACTGACACTCAGTTTATTGTGCATCAATCACAGCTTGGCATATTATTATATTAGTTGAGTGCGAAATTGTGTGCGAGAGTCCCTACACTTATTGACTTATTAAATGTGTTTTAACTAATTTTTAGGCCAATTTTCCGGATAAGAATTGATATGACCTTATAAGTTGTTAGCCTTATCCCATCATGTGGCTTATATAATTCTATCAATCCATCTGAATATTTATGAACAAAATAAATGTGAAGAAAACGTGCAATTATTCAGAGCAGGTCCTCTTTCTTGCATAAATATCGACCTATATCCATGAAAGGGACGTGTAGTACAATACACAACACAACAATGTTTGGTTCAATGAAAGCCATATCTCACTGTTGAAAGTTAATTTCTTTGCTGCAGGAATTAAGAATGGCTATTGCGGAAACATTTTATAGAGACTTAGGTGTAAAAGGAAATGAAGTTTTTGTATCAGATGGTGCACAATGTGACATTTCTCGTCTTCAGGTTAGAAAAAACCAATTATATCTAAAGAAATTATACTAATAAATTTAATTAAGCAGTGTAATCTAGCAAGGACCAGTTATTATATGTTATAGATTCTCATTACTATTTTCCTCCTTAGCAGTTGCTTCTTGGATCAAATGTGTCAATGGCTGTACAGGACCCATCTTTTCCGGTATTTCTTTTTCCTTGATACGGCTAAATGCTTAGATGAACCTCAAACCTTAAAAGACTTTTCCTAAAGAAATTGCAGCGGCGATACTAAGTTACTACTAATTGTTACCAATTACACATGCTACAGCCTACAGTGCTTGTGTTTATTTTTGTAGCACTTGTAAAATTTTGAACAATAATAAACATTTGGGCGTGAGTTTTTTTTTTGGTTGAAATTTTGTTACAGTATTGGCTAATTTAGCTAAAAACCCATTTGGGTTATTGGATTTGAACGCTTTAATCCTGAATTATGGATCTCCCTCATGATATAAGTCTCGTTATCTTTTCCTCTATTTGAATCCATCATTTCATTTTTTTTCTTTAGTGTTTTTTTCTATGTATGTTTTTTTTTTTTTTTTCTTTTTGGCTTTCTCTAGAAGCATATAACCGACTCTTTCAAAAGCTTTTGAACAGTACTCATGAGCACCCCATGGTCCACCTTCAATGTTTATGTTGCTTTCTGTTCCCCAACAAGATGACCCATTTAGATTGTTTCATCATAGAAGTCTATTAGATTCTCCTATTGGTCTGTATCTTTGGGAAGATCATGTATACCTAGTAGTAGATTCAGAATCATCCTTTTAAACTAGATTTTGTTATCCTCATATGCTACTATAAAATAAAATAAAATAAATTAAGGAATCAAGCAATCAACATGTATGATATTTTTCCCTCGAACATTTTTGTGTTTGGGCCTCCATATTGATGAACATGGATTGTGATTGGAGCAGGCTTATATAGATTGTGGTGTTATTGTTGGTCGAGCTGGCAACTTCCAAGAGAAAACTGGGACCTATGATAATATTGTGTACATGAAATGTGGGCCTGAGAACAATTTTTTTCCGGACTTATCTACTACTTCAAGGACAGATATCATTTTCTTTTGCTCTCCAAACAATCCAACTGGTTATGCTGCATCAAGGCAGCAATTACAGCAACTTGTGGATTTTGCTAAGGCAAATGGATCCATGATCATTTATGACTCTGCCTATGCGGCTTATGTGACAGATGATAGCCCAAGATCAATCTTTGAAATTCCTGGAGCCAAAGAGGTTTGTCACTTTGCATTAATCATCATCTTATGGTTAATAATGACAACTATTCCTACTTCTATATTTGACATCAACCTTAATTGTTAATGTTAATTAACCATTTGGGTCATTCACAAATACAGGTTGCCATTGAAATTTCGTCCTTCTCCAAATTTGCCGGCTTTACTGGTGTTCGTCTTGGTTGGACAGTGGTCCCTGAGGAGCTTTTGTACTCGAATGGATTTCCAGTCATGAAGGATTATAATCGCATTGTGTGCACATGTTTCAATGGTGCATCAAGTGTTGCTCAAGCTGGAGGACTAGCATGCCTTTCCAAAGAAGGTTATCGGGTTAGTTTTTACCACCTTATCAGGCATTTTTCTTGTAAACTTATTCAAAGTTTGATTCAATTTTTTGAGTAGCTAAAAAAAAAAAAAGTCTGATTAAGTTTTGTCAAGCAACCTGAACAATTTAACATATGAAATTCTTTGGATGTGCGTGACAAAATTATTACAATTTTTTTTTTTTTTGATGGAAAAATTATTACAAAATTTGGTCTAATTGAATTTCTATAGAACCTTATTAGACCCAGTTTTATAATGAAGTTGATCTTTTGTTTGAAAATTAGAAGTCTCAATATTAAATTTTTGTTTCAGGCCTTAGCTACTGTGGTTGATTACTACATGGGCAATGCTGAAATACTCGTTGATGCATTTTCATCCCTTGGATTGAAGGCGTATGGTGGGAAAAATGCCCCATATGTGTGGGTACATTTTCCGGGTATGAGTTCTTGGGATGTATTCAATGAAATTCTTGAAAAAACACACATAGTGACAATTCCAGGTATAGGATTTGGTCCAGGAGGCGAAGGATATGTTAGAGTCAGTGGATTTGGCCATAGAGAACGTATATTGGAGGCTTCAATGAGGCTGAAAAATCTTTATAAATGAAATCATTTTACGAATCCATTTATATGTTGAATAAAATGGTGAGGTGGATTCTATTGCATAGAGAAATGTATGATTTAAATAGTTATTTATGCTGAGAATCATTTGGTGGTTTCAGTACAGGAATTTATACTATTAGGAGGAGTAATTGTTGGGATATTATTTTTAATTTTACGTAACAGTTTGAGATCAATCACATTGTGTATAGCTTTACAAATAATGTTCACGAATTCCTCTTCAAAAAAAATAAAATAATAATAATGTTCACGAATTACTTGGAAAGATGTATTTAGTCACATTGTTTTGGTTTTTCTTTTCTCAGCCCATTCAGGATTAGAAAGGGCCAAGGTTGGCCCATATAGCCTAACAGGTTATAAGTCGGCTTTCTATCCAAAAACTATAGCCCTTTCTAGCTATTGCACACATCATTACCCCATAAAGACCCCAAAAAAAAAAAAAAAATCATCATTAACAGGTTACTATTAATGTTTTGACAAATATGAGTATATTTTAAGTGATTTATAGATAAATCCTTGTTAATTATTACCCTATCATCCGTTTTTTCTTTTTGAGAATCAATTATTACACTATTGTCAAAACTATATTTTCTTTTACATTTGTTGTTGTTAAGGATAATTTATGAAGGAAAAAAAGGGGAGGACGAGGCTCATAAGTTTAGGGACAAGCTCATCCCAAAAGAGTATTTCACTATTTTGACCGAACTCCAAGATCATTCAAGTACTATTTCATTTTAGGGTAAATTGTAAACCCCTAAAGTTTGAGGGTGTTTGGATTTTACACCATAAAATTTTAGAATTTGGATTTTACACTCTGACGTTTCAGAATTTGGAATTTACCCCCTAAATTTTAGGGGTGCTTGAATTTTACTCCCCAAAATTTTGGGGTATTTGGATTTTACACCTTGAAGTTTTAGAATTTTTGGATGTTAAATCCAAACACTCCTAAACTTTAGGGGGTAAAATCCAAATTCTATAACGTCAAGATGTAAAATCCAAATACCCTAAATGTCAGGAGGTTAAAATCCAAATTCTGAAACTTTAGAATGTAAAATTCAAACACCTCCAAACTTTAGGGGTGTAATTTATAATTTACCCTTCTTTTTATTATCTATAACTTCTATACTATTATTTAAAGGGCTTTCAAGCCATTTAAACCATAGACTCTAAATAAAACTCCTAAATTTTAGGTGAATTTTAAAAAACAACTTTTTTCCACCACGTTTCTTCATATCCCATAAAATTAGGCACTACTTCTCCGTACACTTTTTTAACTTTTTTTTTTTTTAAAATTATATCAACGTTGGTTTATAAAGTGGAACACATGCTTAAAAAAAAAAGTGAGAGAAAAACAAAAAAAGAAAGAGATTTTATGATGAATGAAAATTATTAACCTTTACAAATAAAAAAAAAAAAAAAGGCCTCTGAGCACACGCTCATTTCTACCGCATCACTAAGAGATAGAGATTGGCATTCCAAATTTTAAAGAGAGAGTCACTCGGAGGACCCAAGCCAGCAGAGATCAGCATTCATCGTGCAAAGCCAACCGAAAAGAAAAGTCGGTCAAATTTCAGACGAAAATGCCCCCCCCCCCCCCCCCGGTGCACTACCGGCCAAGATTTTTGTTCAAAATAAAAGGTCGGCGTTTTCCCTCGAAAACTTGCACATGGCATATTTAGAGGTCCTAAAAACATATGGCAATGCTATTTTGTGGGGAAAGAAAATCAGTCAAATTTCAGATGAAATTGTCCCCCTCTGAGCACCATCCTAGGCTCTTGAAAGACAAATTAAATCCTCAATTAAATAAATCTTTCAATATATATATATATATATATATATATATATTTATTTTGTCTTCTAAAAGAGTCACTTGTATTAGTTGTATATTCTTGTCTTAACTCACGTCGTGAAGCCAGTGATAATCTATCATCTATCCCTTGAATTTAAGTTTTTTTACTCTTAGTTCTCTTGTGATATCATGAGATCTGATGCTTTCTTTCATTTATTCTATTATCAAGCACCAATTGCAAACTATTGATAATTTTGTAAGTTTAATAAGCAAAAGTAGATTGATCATGTTCCGGCAAAGAAACTGAAAGGCCATAAAGACGCCAATAACATTATCGCAAGGCATTACGCAAGAAATTTTGGAATAGTATACTGAACTTGGACTCCATGCTTACAACTAATTAGGAAAAAAAAAGGATAAAGATAAAGATAATTTTTTGAGAGTGGCCTATGTCATGGGACTTCTTTTATTCTTTATCCCATTAGAAAATTTGGTTCAATTTCAATAAATAGTGCTACAACCAGACAGGCTTGAAGGCTTTTTGTTTGACTATTTATGGTGTATAATATATAGTATTATAGTCACTAGTCAATACTTCAAATAAACTTGTGGTGCAAAAGCACTAATATAGAATCTTAATTATCTCATTGCTGACATGGTGACATCCCCTACCTACAAAGTTTCTTCAATTTAATAGCTATTTATCCAAATACATATATAATTGGCATAGCACGCCACATGCCAACGATGAAAATGTTTTTAATGGACCTTGCACTTGCACATTCCTTGATCACCAAGCCAACACAAACTTCCAATTAAAAAGCACCGTCCCTACCATTTCTAACTTTCTAACCTCACTTTGTCTTTGCCTGCAGACCTCAAAGTCACCACGAAATGATTTCAAGCCAAAAGGGCCCTCACTAAATTGAAAGCTTTCCTTGCTCCCCAAGTTCATTAAAAAAAAGCCTCTATAAATATCCCTCTCAAGGCCTCCCAAACCACCAACCAATTGAGTACATATCAATCTATATTTGTAGTCCACAACTTAGACATCTAAAATTTTCTTAAGGCAATGGCAGCTGGGTATGCTCTTGCTGAAATCTACGTGATGAAGAAGCTTCACAAGGAGAAAATGAAGACAAGGGAAGAGGAAGACAGAGCCAGCATGGATGAGATTGAGTCCAAAGAGAAAAAAACAAGTGGGTGTTTCTTCTGGGCTTTCAAGAAAATTTATCAAAGCAATCCTCGGATAATAGATTTTCCTGAAAAAGAAGTGGAAACTTGGGATTATAATAAAAGTCGATAGCTTCATACATTGGCTACTATATTATGATGTACAAATTAGTATCAACGGGTTAAGTTACAGTTAATTAAGTGTAACTTGATTCTATTTTATTTTAGTTTAATTGGCATTTGAAAGTTTTGTATATCAATGTTGAAAATTTCATTTGTATTACAAAACTTGTAGAAAGATTCTTTTGTTGTCATGTACAAGATCTATAAATTGCTTTCCACGAAAAGAAATTTTATTAATTAATTCTAAATGATACCAAAATGACATTTATCTCGTTCTCCAATTTCTACATCACAAAGTTTGACTTGCCTTCCACCTCCAAAAATCAATAATTAATTGAGGTGGAACGGATTTGTAATTTGATTGACACCTATTTCGTTTTCCAATTTCTATGTCACACTTTGACTCACCTCTCACTCAAAAAAAAAAAAAAAAAAGTAAGAAAAAAACCCTAACTGGTAGTTATTTTTTCAATACATTGTTACATTACAATTAATAAGAATATAGATTAAACATGAATATTAGAAATAAGTGGACTCATAGACAGGGGATAACTTATATTGGCCAAAATATTATTTTTGTCCTAATTTAACATGTTCCTACCTTCTATTCTTTTTTCTTTTTCTTTTTCTTTTTCTTTTTCACTACACTAAGGAACGAATCTGCATCCACAGTAATTCCACATCCTTCCAAATATTCATTATGATCATCCAAACGTGGATGGATTAATTGAGCTTTAATCACTGCAAGGAACATATATGATCATAATCTTCCTTTTGTTGACGGGATCTTGTATATAATTACTTGTGTTAATTTTTCCTACGCACTTTAAACACGATACATCATCATCACTATCTTTTCTTTTCTTTTTTCTTTTTTCTTTTTTTTTTTCATCTTTCCCTTTTCAGAGTAAAAAAAAAAAGCTTTTTTAAGGCTCTTAAGCTCTTTAACAGATATTGTCACACGAGATTGGGATTTTGCTAAATAACCTTAAGGAGATCTATAAAACAGAAAACAACTTTAGTGTATATTTAAGAACAGCTTATTTGGTATTTTTGTTGAAAGTGTGCTAAAGTATACAAATTAGTAAAAACACCAAACAGAGCCATCCTAACTTTTAGAGCATCAATGTGACGTGGGGAAGATGTTTGGATATCCAAATCCACATCATTTGGTTGGGCGAGTGAAAAATTGGGAGGATAGAAAATAGAGAGATAATAGAAAAATTAAATGATAGAAAAAATTTAGTTTTCTCTCGTATGTGTTTGGTTGGAAGGGTAAAAAAGTGAAAAAATAGAAAATTCTTTTATTTGGTTGAGAAGAAAAATAAGAAGATAGAAAATAAAATTTGTATAAATTTACCATTATATCTAACCTAGGTAAAACAAAAATAAAACATTATATTTTTATTAAAAAAATATGTATGAATGATTTCTTCATTAAAAAAAAATAAAAAGAGGATAAGAAGTTCAAGAACCCAAAAAAAAAAAAAAAAATTCAAATAGAAACCAAAACAATTGAAAAAAGAAAGGGTGTTGTACTAACACAAAAGAAAGGAATTAAAAAAAAAAAAAAACAAAACAGAAGAAAGGAAAAAACGAAGAAAAGACATGAAGTCAAGGACCAGACTTACTAGCACGCAAGTTCCCATAATAAAATAAAAAACAAAACAAAAGAAAGGAAAAAAATGAAAAAAAGACACGAAGTCAAAGATCAGACTCACTAGCATGCAAGTTCCCACAATAAAATAAAAAACAAAACAAAAGAAAGGAAAAAATGAAGAAAAGACATGAAGTCAAGGACCAAACTCACCAGCACGCAAGTTCCCATAATAAAATAAAATAAAATAAAAGGGAAAAAACCCACATTTAAGACATCAACTTGGAGGGGGTTATTCTCAAAAAAAAATCGGGAGGATGAAAATTTGTGGGCTTAGGTAGATTTTTTTTCCAATGTTTTTCAACCTTTGTGTTTTCTCTCCTGAACTAAATGAGAGAAAACATCACTTTATCTCATGTTTTTCTCTTTTTCTTTTATAGCCTTCTTATTTTTACTCCATTCAAACGGAGACCTTCTTTTGCTAATATTGGTTTTTAGGCAAGACAACAGAGTAGGACCCAAAAGACTTTTCCTATGGAACATCAAATCACATGTTGATGCTGAATCAAGTGTTCATGACCCATTCCTTCTCCAAAAAAAAGTGTTCATGACCCATTTTCTCTTTTTGTTCATTTGTTAATATACCTTATTACCTTTTCATTATTACCTTTTCCCTTTACTGATTTATATTTACCATTGTTATCGCTAACCCAACCACAAATCATATTAACATAAAAGTCACTTCTAAATGCACGTGTAGCCCCAACGGTAGCCCGTGATATCAAAGCTTATCACGTGATAAAGGGGATAGAAAGCATAGCTGTGATTGAATGTGAGTGTGACACACTATTAGTCTATTATTTAGGCGTAAATGCATTTTTAGTTCTTATATTTTGACATTTTTTCATTTTAGTCCCTATATTTTATTTTTTTTACTTTTAGTCCCTAAACCAATTAACGTGTTCTATTTTAGTCATTTCTATCAGTCAACCGACGGAAATAGCTGAGGTGGCAGCCGAAGCAATTAAAATATTATAAAAATGCCATGTCACCCATGACACATCAGCATATAAATTTAAAAAATTAATTTATTAATTTTAACTAAATAATAAAAATAAAAACAGAATTAAACCCAACAACCAAGATTGTTCTTCATGTTCTTCAGATTGTTCTTCATATTCTTCCCAAATCAAACCCAGCAACCAAGAACTCAAACCTATCATAAGAACACAAACCCAGCAACCCAAGAACTCAAACCCAGATCACTAGGACATAAATGAAACAAGAAGAAAAAACCCAAATTCAACACCTCAGAGATCATTAAACCCAGCACCATCAGATTTACCACAAATCAAGTTCATCGAATTCTTCATGTTCTTCCCTAAATTCTAACACAATCAACACCAAATTCTCAGCAAATCAAACCCATGAACCCAGTTAAAAAACCAACCCAGATTAAACCCAGATTAGGAAACCAATCACAACAAACCCAGATCAACATAATCAAACATAAACCAACACAATCAAACCCAAATCCCACCACCAATGACCGACACAATCAAGCCACCACCACCCCACTGATCAGTCAACAAACCCATGCCAAGACAGTGGCCGAGATCGGTGAGCTCCATTGTGGCCAAGACCGGGACGAAGGTCGAGACTGGCGAGCTCCATTGTGGCCGAGACGGAGGCCGAGACCAGGACGAAGGCCGAGATTAAGACGAGCTCCATTGTGGCCAAGACCGGGACGAAGGTCGAGACCGACGAGCTCCATTGTGGCCAAGACGGAGGCCGAGATTGAGACGAGCTCCATTGTGGCCAAGACCGGGACGAAGGCCGAGACCGACGAGCTCCATTGTGGCCAAGACGGAGGTCGAGACCAAGACGGTGGCCGAGACGGAGGTTGGAGCCAAGACCAGGATCGAGACCGAGACCTTCCTCTAGATCTGCTCCAAACCGCCGACCCCTTTCCTCTAGATTTGCTCCAAACCGCCGGCCCCCTTCCTCAGATCTGCTCCAAACCGCTGGCCCCCTTCCTCTAGATATGCTCCAAACCTCATCTCATCTCATTCTCTCCTTCTCTCTAAACTCTTTTTTTTGGGTAGAGCTCTCTCTAAACTCAGATCATGATTTTAGAGTGAGCTCACTTAAAGAAAAGTAAATACACTTAAAGTCAAAATGATCTAATGATAAATTTTTGTTTGGGTTGGTTGACATGAGAGAATAGAGTTTGAGTTTGATATGATTTTTTAAATTCGGTTTTAATTCTATGAATTTTAGTTTTTAATTATGTTTTTATTTTTATTATTTAGTTAAAATTAATAAATTAATTTTTTAAATTTATATACTGATGTGTCATAGGTGACGTGGCATTTTTATAATATTTTAATTGCTCCAGCTGCCACCTCAGTTATTTCCGTCGGTTAACTGACGAAAAGGACTAAAATGGAACGCGTTAATTGGTTTAGGGACTAAAAGTGAAAAAAATAAAATGTAAGGACTAAAATGGAAAAACGTAAAAATGTAGGAACTAAAAGTGCATTTACGCCTATTATTTAGGCCTAACCTGACTAGATTTTTCAAACACAGTGCATCTATGGTACCAACTACCAAACCCATGTGAATGGTGCCCATTAAAGGCCATTGAAGGTGACCCCACGATACCAATTCCATGCCCAAATTAATAGCATTCTATCATTCGGACCAGTTTTTAGTTATATAATGCAACAAAGACTAGCTCCATTAATGAGTCCTTGGCCGAAGCACCCAATGGTCTCTATTTGCTTGCTACAGTGTCCTTTGCTTTAGAATGATTTATTCCGAGGCAGGCAAAATGTAACCAAGCCCATGTGTCGCCTTCTTGCTTCAAATGATGAATTAAAATGCAAATAGTTGTGTGTACGTGTGAGGGATGAAAAGTCTTGAAACATTGAACTAAATGATACAAAAAATATTTACTTTTTAATTAGAAAAGTCTTGAAATATTGAGCCAAATGAAACAAAAAGTCAGTATATAATTTGTTCTTATATCTGATGTTACACTTGAGAATATTTTAATTTTCTTTGCATAAAATGCGTCACTTGAAAAAACCTCATGTTTTTTCACACGAGGTTTCTGATTTTATATATAATATTGATATTGATTGATTGATTAGGATTTAGGAATAATAGTTGGAATATTATTTTAAATTTTATGTAACAGTTTGAGATCAATCACATTGTGTAGCATTACAAATAATGTTCATGAATTACTTGGAAGGATGTATTTAGTCTCATTGTTTAGGTAATCTTTTTCTCAACCCATTTAGGATTAGAAAGGGCCTGGGCTAGCCCATATAGCCCAACGGGTTATAAGTCGGCTTTCTATCCAAAAACATATTACCCAAGGTAGTCGATACCGTACCGGTATCGGCCGTATCGGCTAGTATGTACCATACCAGTACGTATATCGGTATCGAAATGCCAACGTTTCGTACCGGTTTAAATACCGATCATGTACAGACCATACCAGCCGAACAATTAAGCTTTCTATTTTTTATATTGTGTTTTTTTTTTTCTTTTCTTTTAATTGATGTTAAAGTCTAAAACCATGAATAATTTATTCTGAATTGAGGTAATGTTTTATGGTAAAATTTTATATTTATTATAATACACACATACACACATATATTTATTTATAAATATAAAAAATAACGGTACCCGAAACGGTATATCGGTATTGACCGGTACCGAAATATATCGTTCCACTGGTCAAACCGGTATAGCCTTCGGTACGAGATTGACTTTCTTGATATTACATTTCTAGTTATTGCACACATCATTACCCCATAAAGACCAAAAAAAAAAAAAAAAAAAAATTTAAAAACAGGTTACTATTAATGTTTTGACAAATATGAGTATATTTTAAGTGATTTATAGACAAATCATTGTTAATTATTACACTATCATCTTTTTTTTTTTTTTTTTTTTTTTTTTTTTTTTTGAGAATCAATTATTACACTATTATCAAAACTATATATATATATATATATATATATTTTTTTTTTTACATTTGTTGTTGTTAAGGATAATTTATGAAGGAAAAAAAACTAAAAAAGGGGAGGACAAGGCTAAAAAATTTACTCCAAGCTCATCCCGAAAGAGTATTTCACTAGTTTGATCGAACTCCAAGATCATTTAATTTAAGTAATATTTCCTCTTATTATCCATATCTTATATACTATTATTTAAGGGATCATTAATTTAAGCCGTAGAAATAAAACTCCTAAATTTTAAGAATATTAAAAATAAAAAACCATTTTTTTTCCACCACATTTCTCCATATCCCATAAAATTAGGCACTACCTTTCCTTACACTTTCTAACTTTTTTTTATTTATTTTTAGATTATATCAACTTGGGTCTATTTTTTATAAAGTTGAACACATGCAAAAAAGAAAAAGGTGAGAGAAAAATAAAAAAGGAAAGAGATTTTATGATTAATAAAAACTATTAATCTTTACAAAAAAAATAGAAGAGCCTCTGTGCACACGCTCATTTCTACCGCATCAGAGAGAGAGAGAGAGAGCATCACTGAAAGACAAAGATTGGTGTTCCAAAAATTGATTAGAGAGTGACTCGGAGGGCCTAGGCCAACGGAGATCAACGCTCACTGTGCAAAGCCACGCCATTCGCTCCACTCCACTTTCGTCCCCTCCCCACTGCTGAAAAGAAAAGTCGGTCAAATTTCGGACAAAAATGCCCCTAGACACTACAAGCCAAGATTTTCATCCAAAATAAAAGGTCGGTGTTTTCACTCGAAAACTTGCACATAGCATATTTAGAAGTCCTAAAAACATAAGGCAACACAGTTTTTTGGGAAAAAAAAAATTGGTCAAATTTCGGATGAAATTGTCCCTTCACGCATGTGCCCAGAAGCTAGTAGAGGTTAATAATGTAGTATGAAGTAATAATTAAAATTAAAAATCCTAGATACAAATTTTATATGCTAAAGATCACCATCCTAGGCTCCTGAAAGACAAATTAAATCCTCAATTAACGCTCTGTTTTTTCAATGGAAAATCTTGTGTAAAGATAGTTTTTCTTGTTTTCCATTGATTGGTAGCATAAAAAAATATAAGGTAAAGGAAAACTATTTTTAGTCAACATAAAATGTATGACTTATTTTTAAAGATTGTTTTCCATTGAATTTTGTTGGAAAACAACTCTATCTCAATGCAAGCTAAATAAGAGAAGTTAAGAGGTTGTTTTTCAACTTATTTAAAGTTGCTACCAAACATTAGAAAATGAGATAGTTTTATTAAGGGTCGTCAATGGGCTGGCTCGACCCATTTTTACTTGGCCCATGGGCACACTGGGCTGGGCATAATGAGTAATTTACTAGTTAACGGGTCAGGTCGGGCTGGGCCGAAAGAGAAAACCTTAGCCCATGACCCTGCCCATGGGCAATGCCCATTTTGTCTTTAGCGAGCTGGGCTATCGGGTTGGGCCGAATGGGTTACCTATAGGCTTGTGTTAGCATATTATTTTATTATTTTTATAAGGAAAGAATCATTTTTTTATAAGGGAATAATCAATCTATTTTTTTTAAGGAAAGAATTAAAGAATTTAATACTTAATTACAAATTTTTTTACAGTCAAATCTATTTAATTTTTTGTTTTGTTGATGGAAACCTATTTAATTTTTTATTTATTAAGGCTTTAAATAGTTTTTTATTTTTATCTTTAATAAAAAAAATGTCAAATGGTTAATTCAAATTTGATAGACTACTAGAAAAATATATATTTAGTAAACTAAGTTTAGCACAATTATTTTGGGTATCTTAGTGGTTGAGGGAGTTCTCTTAAGAAATTATTCTATAATATCTCAAGAGCAATCCTTCATACACTTTCTATATATTTTTGTTATGAATTATGAGTTATTAGGTTGGGCCAATGGGTTAGGCCAACGAGCTGGGCAACGGGTTGGGCTACTGGGCTAGCCCACCGGGTACCCATGGGCATAAAAACTAGCCCATGGCCTGACCCACTGGGCTAGTGGGCTACATATGGGCCTCAATAACAACGGGCCGAGCCGCCCATTAGCCCGATGGGCCGTCGGGTTTCTAGGCCGGGCTGTGGGCTGTGGGCCGTCAGGTTTCTGGGCCAGACTGTGGGCCGTAGGCTATTTGATGACCCTTAAGTTTTATAGAAAATGCTTCTTAATGACTCATTTTCTAGAAAATATCATTGCTGAAACAAATAGTACATAAATAAATCTTTCGATTTATATTTATTTTTGTCTTCTAAAAGAGTCACTTGTATATTATTGTCTTAACTCTTAACTCATGTCGTGAAGTCAGTGATAATCTATCATCTATCCCTTGAATTTAAATTTGTTTACTCTTATTTCTCTTGCGATATCCTGATCAGACCTGATGCTTTCTTTCATTTATTCTTATTTTCAACTACCTATTTTGCAAACTATTGATGATTTTTTGAAGTTTAAAGAGCAAAAGTACATTGATAATGTTCCGGCAAAGAAATTGAAAGGCCAGCCAGAAAGATGCCAATAACATTATCGCATGGCATTACGCAAGAAAGTTTGGAATAGTACGGTGAACTTGAGAAAAACAAAATGATAAAGATAATTTTTTGAGAGTGCCCTATGTCATGATGCTTGTTTTATTTCTTTATTCCATTAGAAATTTTGGTTCAATTTCAATAAATAGTGCTACAACCAGACAGGCTTGAAGGCTTTTTAGTTTGACTATTTACGGTGATAATTAAACTGATAATAATATAAATTAATATATAGTATTATAGTCACTAGTCAATACTTAAAATAAACTTGTAGTGCAAAAGCACTAATATAGAATCTTAATTACCTCACTGCTGACATAGTGAAATCCCCTACCTACGAAGTTTCTTCAATATAATAGCTATTTATCCAAATGCCAAATGGAAAATACGTATCCAAACACATTTTTAATGGACCTTTGCATAGCACGCCACATGCCAACGATGAAAATGTTTTTAATGGACCTTGTACAATTCCTTGATCACCAAGCTAACACAACGTTCCAATTAAAAAGCACCTTCCCAAGCGTTTCTAACCTCACTTTGTCTTTGTCTCTGCCTGCAGACCTCGAAGCCACCACGAAATGATTTCAAACCAAAAGGGCCCTCACTAAATTGAAAGCTTTCCTTGCTTCCCAAGTTGATTCAAAAAAAGCTTCTATAAATATCCCTCTCAAGGCCTCCCAAACCACCAACCAATTGAGTACACATCAAACTATATTTGTAGACATCTAAGATTTTCTTAAGGCGATGGCTGCTGCGTATGGTCTTGCTGAAGTCTATGTGATGAAGAAGCTTCACAAGGAGAAAATGAAGACAAGGGAAGAGGAAGAAAGAGCCAACATGGATGAGATTGAGTTCGAAGAGAGAAAATCAAGTGGGTGTTTCTTCTGGACTTTCAAGAAAATTCATCCAAACAATCCTTCTCGGATAACGGACGTTCCAAAAAAAGAAGTGGAAACTTGGGATTATAATAAAGGTTGATAGTTATATTCATTTGCTACTATGTTATGCTATGTACAAATTAGCATCGGCCGGTTAAGTTACAGTTAAATTAAGTGTAACTTGATTGTATTCTATTTCAGTTCAATTAGTATTTGAAATTTTTGTAAACCAATGTTCAAAAATTCCAGTGTATTACAAAATTTGTAGTAAAATTCTTATCTTTTCATGTACAAGATATATAAATTGTTTTTCTAGAAAAGAAATTTT
Source organism: Quercus gilva (assembly GCA_023621385.1). Taxonomy (NCBI): domain Eukaryota; kingdom Viridiplantae; phylum Streptophyta; class Magnoliopsida; order Fagales; family Fagaceae; genus Quercus; species Quercus gilva. The sequence goes on along the minus strand of CM042484.1, from coordinate 7,935,812 downwards.
ATTAATTAACTCTAAATGATGTCAAATGGGTTTGTAACTCAATTACATTTATCTCGTTCTCCAATTTCTATGTAGCAAAATTTGAATTGACTCCCACCTCCAAAAATCAATAGTTAACTAATGCGGATAGTTAGTAGTTTAATTACTTATTAACGCATTTGACTCACCTCTCGACAAAAAAAAGGTGCTAATAATTACTTTTTCAATACATTGTTACATCACAATTAATAAGAATATAGATTAAACATGAATATTAGAAATAAGTGAACTCATGGACAAGGGATGGCTTATTGGCCAAGATATCATTTTTGTCATAATTTAATGTGTTCCATACTTTTTTTTTAGAGATAATTACAACATGATGTTAATGTCGCAATTTGAACTTTTTTTTCCCTAAACCCTCAAGCACTTTGTGCGTAGGGAGGTGCCAATTCAGCTACAAAGCCTTTGACAACGTGTTCCACACTTTAGGAACGAATCTGCATCCACAATTATTCCACATACTTCCAAATAATAATTTGACTGGATAGATTAATTGAACTTCATTCCTTGCATTGCAAGGAACATTGGAACGAATCTTCCTTTTGTTGACGGGATATTTTATATAATTACTTGTGCTAATTTTTCCTACGCACTTAAACATGATACATCACCTTCATTATCCTTCTTTTCATTTTTCTTTTCGTCGAGCTTTAAGGCTCTTAAGCTCTTTAGTAGACATTGTTACACGAGATTGACAGCTAAATCCTTAAGCAGACATTGTTACACGAGATTGACAATTTAGCTAAATAACCTTAATGAGATCTGTAAAACTAAAAATAATTTTAGTATCTGTTTGAAAACAATTTATTACTTTATTTAACATTTTTACTAAAAGTGTGCTAAAGTATACTTATCCTTTAAAAAAGTGAAAAAATGAGGTTTTAAAATACGCACTTAGACTAAAGTTTAAAATTTGAACTTCAAATTAATTTTGTTTGACTTTTCATTGTGGCTCTTCATATATGAATTTTTTTTTTTTTTTTTTTTGAGATAGTTACAATATGTTGCTAACCCCACAGTATGAACCCTTTTTTCCCTTGACCCCCAAGGAGCCAATTTAGCTGATTATGTTTTCATATTGGTCTTTTATGTTTCAAAATTTTCATTTTGACACTCCATGTTTGATTCAATGATAAAATAGAGGTAATTTTGAAATAATACATGTATATAATGTTTTTTTTTTTACTAAAAAAAAATGTAAATAAAATAAGTAGATAGCTTAATTAAGATTCACAGATAATAAAAAAAATAAGCAAAAGTAAAATAAAATAAATATGTGATTCACGTAGAACCTACGAATAGTAGGAAAAATAAATAATAAGCTGATTTATAAGTGTGTCCCAAAGGGATACAATAACATTAATCAATATTGAATTAATTTGTTTACCTAATCACTTCAAAATGGCTTTTAAGTATGATATTTACAAATTTGGTTGGATTTAACGAAGGCATTCCTTACTATGCAGACATTTAATACAATATTGCAAATAAATTGTGCGCTGTGTTCATTTGGTGTCATTTTTTTCTATTAATTTTTTAGCTTATTTATTTATATTTAACTTTTTTTTTCAACCAATTTATATAAACTTTTTAACAACTTAATTTATTTAGATATAAATATATTTTAAGTTTTTAACCGAACTTTGACTCTTTGAGCATGAGGCTAAATAAATTGGTGAGTTTGATTTTTGCTAGATTCATTCAAACATGAAAAACATGTGGAACAGGGATACGTGCCAACCAATTCAACTCGTAGCCGCCTCCTGTAGAGCACTTCGTAAACTCTTTCCTTCTTCCTTTCTTTGTTGAATTTTTAAGCCATAGGTAGATGCCACCAACTTTCACCTGATGGATCAGCGTAGAAAGTGGAATAGTTTTGAGAGGAAAATAAATTCTGGCTGGGTGTATTCAGTATTCACAGAATCACAAATACCTACTGCAATTCCCTGATGTTACTGTTTGGGCTGCTTCTTGTATTGAGTACGCGCGTCCACCCATCTGTTCTCATTATAATTATCATAACTGGTTTTATTTATTTATTTTTAGGATAGGATTGCAAAGCATGAGAAAGTTTAATAAAATATGATTTTTTTTCTTTCTTTTTTTTTATTTTAATTTTATTTAAATATGATATTTGATAGTTAATAATAAGTATTTATTATGACTGTGGTTGTATATGTAATTACTTATGGGGGAAGGCATGTCACCACCCCATGGATTTTGAGCCAAAGAAAGAATGCTACAACAAAGACATCTTCGAAGTAAGAAATATTCGAGCCCAAGTTTCAGAACCCAAAAGCCCAAGCTTGTGGAAGAATGGGACGACCTAGATAATCCACCGAGGTAATCAGAGAACCCTTTATTTGAGGAAAGGTTCAACAAGGGCTCTCGAGGACCTAGGCTCGACCCCCAGTTTCCTGAGGAACACAAACAAGATGACACAAAATCCAATTGTGGATTAAAAAGTTTGGCCTTCGATTAGCTGTCCAAAAGTCCCATTGTGGATTATCCATACCTTCTTTATAAATTAGTTATGTTGATCAAGAACTTTTGGTTTGCTCATACAAACATGTGTTTTTGACCCCCCATTACCTATTCTATTATTTTAAAAACTATGAGGTTGTTAGATTTTAATGAAGGGTCTAAATATAAATTAGAATTTAAAATCAATTAAAAATTTTATATAAAAGTAGTAACTAGTAAAATTGTGATGTGTTAAAAGCTTATGTGGCACAATATGAAGATGTATTTATTTATTTTTAATTCGATGGTTACAATGAGAGATAGGAGGATTTGAACTCCAAATATTTTTGTCAAAACTTGGAAGCACCAAACAATACCAATTGAGCCACTAGGCTCTGGACATTAGTAAAATATTTATTAAAAATAAGAACAAAATTTAGTTACAAAATTGATTGTAGCCTAAAGCTACAACCTTACTCAATAAATTAAACATTACTCAATATTTTCAAAAGCTAACCCTTGAATTGTATGATTTTTATGCTCTTAATACACGTGTCAAATTTTGTTTCAATCAGATATTATTTACTATATGATCTATAAACTTATATTTTATGCATAATTTTAAATTACAAAAACCTACAATTTAAATAATTTGTTGATGACATGGCTACTGATTTTTAATTTTTTAAAAATTTTGTAAGTATGGAGGATGTAAAAAGAATATGCAATTCAATGGTGAATTTGTCAAAATTCATCTCTAATAAAAAGATATCAAGTAAGGTTTTAGTCTAAGGCTATAATTAATTTTGTAGCTAAACTTTGTCTTAAAAATAAATGACATGTGCTTTTCAAAAAAAAAAAAATGACAAGTGCTTTTATTTTGTATTATAATTAGTCATTTTTCTCGATTCTGGGTTTATGTTGAGGGGGAGAAAGGGAGGTTGAACCCATTATATGGGTCATTTTGTGCTTTCATTTAATAAATATGTTTAGTGTCTGTTTGGCAGCTCTACTATTTATGGGTTTCACTGTACTTTTTGATACTATCTACAATACTTTCAGTAAAAAGTTTTTTTTTTTTTAGAGAGTTTCAACCTATGGCGTCGGCTCTTGATAATTGCTCTTTATTATCAGACCAAGACACCAATCAGTTTTTGGTGTAGGCAGGGATTGAACTTTAGATCTCTTATACAACCATCAGAGATTTTACCAGTTGAGCTAATTGGAACCCAATCAGTAAAAAGTTTTTAATTTAAGCAAAATAAATGAATTCCAAAAAAACTCTTATTATAAAAAAATACAAATAAAAAGCACGTCCCAAGTCCCAACGGTGAAAATGTTTTTTTGATGGACCTGGTACATTCCTTGATCACCGAGCTAACACAACCTTCCAATTAAAAAGCACCGTCCCAACCATTTCAATGTTTTCAACCTCACTTTGTCTTTGCCTGCTGACCTTGAAGCCACCACGAAATGATTTCAAACCAAAAGGGCCCTCAATTCACTATTCAATAAATTGAAAGCTATCCTTGCTCCTCAAGTTGATTCAAAAAAAGCCTCTATAAATATCCCTCTCAAGATCTCCCAAACCACCAACCAATTGAGTACATATCATAGTCCACAACTTAGACATCTAAGATTTTCTTAAGGCAATGGCAGCCGGGTATGGTCTTGCTGAAATCTACGTGATGAAGAAGCTTCACAAGGAGAAAATGAAGACAAGGGAAGAGGAAGAAAGACCCAACATGGATGAGATTGAGTTTGAAGAGAAAAAATCAAGTGGGTGTTTCTTCTTGGCTTTCAAGAAAATTAATCCAAGCAATCCTTCTCGAATAATCGATGTTCCTGGAAAAGAAGTGGAAACTTGGGATTATAATAAAGGTCGATAACTACATACATTGGCAACTATGTTGTGGTGTACAGATTAGCATCAGTTTATTAAGTTACAGTTAAATTAAGTGTAGTTTGATTGTATTCTATTTCAGTTTAATTAGCATTTAAAAGTTTTTTATATCAGTGTTGAAAAATTCATGTGTATTACAAAACTTGTAGAAAAATTTTTATCTTATCATGTACAAGATATATAAAATTTTCTTTACAAAAAGAAATTTTATTAATTAACTCTAAATGATGCCAAATGGGTTTTGTAGGGGTATTAAGCCTAGGAGCTCATTATCAATGTTTATATTGGGCCTGAGGCCCAAGCTGAGGATAAGGGGTCGTTCGAGGAGGGGTAAACATTGTCAAAGAAGCTCGTGTTAGTAAACAAATAAGTTAGTTTTAATCATAATGGCCTAGGAGGTTGGGCCGATGATGAATGCCTCCTCGGCCAACCAAAGTCGAGGTCCGAATAGGTGGTCTACCATCCAGGGGAACGGTCCAAGGAGTTCCATTGGTACGGATGAGTATTGCAAAAACATAAGATAGAGGGGAATCCTGAAATATCTAAGGAGAAAACTTCTACCATTGCATTAAATGCTCTGCAGCTAACTCTTTGATCGCATTAATGTGGAGGTGATACATGAACAGTGGTTTTCAGCCTTACAGCTACTACCTGAAGACTTTAAGAAAGTGCTGATGGGACAAGTATCAATATCAACTATCTGGCAAGCACGTGGAGAGTAGAGATGAAAGGAGAAGAGAGTATAAAAGAAAAAGAGAGCAATGAGAGAAGGGGATCGAAACTAAGAGAAAAATACTGTAGTATCAAGAACTAATTTTGTAATCAAACCTAAAAGAAATATATAAGAACTAATCTCCTCGGACTATGCCAAGGACGATTTTCTTTAGTATAAACTCGTTTATTTTCATTTTTTTGTCATCTAAATCTACTACCTAAAGACTTTAGGAAGGTACTGATAGGACAAGTATCAATACTAACCATTTGGCAAGTACGTGGAGAGTGGAGATGAAAGGGGAAGAGAGTATAAAAGAAGAAGAGGGCAATGAGAGAAGGGGATCGAAAGTGCTGATGGGACAAGTATCAATACCAACTACCTAGCAAGCACGTGGAGAGTAGAGATGAAAGGGGAAAAGAGTATAAAAGAAGAAGAGAGCAATGGGAGAAGGGGATCGAAACTAAGAGAAAAATACTGTAGCATCAAGAACTAATTCTGTAATCAAACCTGAAAGAAATATATAAGAACTGATCTTCTCAAACTGTGCCGAGGATAATTTTCTTTAGTATAAACTTGTTTATTTTCATTTTCTTGTCATCTGAATCTACTATTTAAAGACTTTAGGAAGGTGTTGATGAGACAAGTATCAATACCAACCATCTGGCAAGCATGTGGAGAGTGGAGATGAAAGGAGAAGAGGGTATAAAAGAAGAAGAGAGCAATGGGAGAAGGGGATCGAAAGTACTGATGGGACAAGTATCAATACCAACCATCTGGCAAGCACATGGAGAGTGGATATGAAAGGGGAAGAGAGTATAAAAGAAGAAGAGAGTAATGTGAGAAGGGGATCGAAACTAAGAGAAAAATACTGTAGCATCAAGAATTAATTCTGTAATCAAACCTGAAAGAAATATATAAGAACTGATATTCTCGGACTGTGCTGATGACGATTTTCTTTAATATAAACTCGTTTATTTTCATTCTCTTGTCATCTAAATCTACTTTACTGTTTGTCTGATTCATTAAAACTCAGTTTTCTAACTCACTCTCTACAAATTCATTATTTTGGACTTTTTGGGGTTGAGTCCAACAACCATTGGGCTGGGAACTCAAATTTGGTCTTTACAAGTTTGTAATTCGATCACATTTATCTTGTTCTCCAATTTCTATGTCGCAAAGTTTGACTTATCTCCCACCTCCAAAAATCAGTAGTTAATTAATGCGGAACAGCTAATAATTTGATTGACACCTATTCTGTTTTCCAATTTTTACGTCACACGGTTGACTTACATCTCGCCGGAAAGTAAAATACTAATAATTATTTTTTCAGTACATTGTTACATCACAATTAATGAATATAGATTAATCATGAATATTAGAAATAAAATAAGTGGACTCATGGACAAGAGAAGACTTATTGGCCAAGATATTATTTTTGTCATAATTTAACGTGTTCCTAACTTCTATTTTTTTTTTTTTTTTTACCACACTTTAGGAACGAATCTGCATCCACAGTTATTCCACATCCTTCCAAATATTCATTATGATCAGCCAAATGTCGATAGATTAATTGAACTTTAAAAAAAAAAAAAAAAAAAACAGAGATTAATTGAACTCCAATCACTGCAAGGAACATATGTTATCATAATCTTCCTTTTGTTGACGGGAATCTTTTATATAATTACTTGTGCTAATTTTTCCTTCGCACTTAAACATAATACATCATTATCATTATATTTCTTTTCGCTTTTTACCCCTTCTTTCTCTTTTAAGAGGAAAAAGAGCTTTACGGCTCTTAGCTCTTTAGCAGACATTGTCATTTGTGATTTGTCACACGATTGACAATTTCGCTAAAGAACCTTAAGGAGATTTGTAAAGCAGGAAACAACTTTAGACTAAGTTGAAATTTTGACGTAAATACTGTAAATAAAAGATAAAAGTTAAACAAAATAAGTAGGTGACTTACAGAGAACTTACAAACAGTAGAAAAACATAAACAAAAGTTAAATAATATAAGTATGTAATTTTGATTCATGTAGAACTCGCAAATGATAGGAGAAAAAAAAAAAAAAAAAAACTGGTTTATAAGTGCATCCCAAACGGGCACAATAAAATTATTCAATATTGAATTAATTTATTTCCCTAGCCAAATTAAAATGGCTTTTAGAATGAATTACAACTTTGGTTGGAATTTACAAAGGCATTTCTTAAGTATGCAAACATTTAATACAATATTGCAAATAAAATGTGTGCAGTGTGTTCATTTGGCAGTCAGTTTTTTTTTGTTTAACTTCTTAAGAGCATTAGCATCAGAGAATTCCAATTCTACTCTATTTTACCATTCCAAAAAACCACTTTATCATTATACCATCCCATTTTACAATACCTCCAGTATCCCAAATTTTTATTTTTCTATTCTACTCATTAAAATAATATATCTACACAATAAAATATATTTTTTCTTTTTTATTTTTTTTTCAATCACCAGCATCAGAGAATTCCTCCACCTTCCCTTAACCTCTATCACCGTGCCTCCACTGCCCAGTCACCACCATCGCGCCTCCACCACGCCCGCCATACCACCACTGCCCACTGCCCACCAAAATCCCACCGAAACAAAAACCCATATTAAAAAAAAAAAAAACCCACTCCGTGACCCACGCCGACCAAAACGCAGAACCCAGACCTCGCCAACCAATACGTAGAACCAAGACCTTGCCGACCAAGCACGACCTAGACCTCACCGACCAAGCACGACACAGCAACCCACAGTCAAACACAGCAACCCACCCTCTCCGCTTCAAACCTTTGTCAAACCCATCGGAGCCATCTCCAGCACACCCAGCCTACCGATCCAAACTCATCATCAACTGATCCCAACCCACCACCATGCCTAGATCAAACCACGAACCCACCACCACCATGAGCCATCTCCAGCACACCCAACCCACCACCACGCTGATCCAAACCCACCATCTCCGATGCAAGCCTTGAACGAGAAAGAGAGATGTGAGATGAGAGAAAGAGGGACTTTGCATGGAGCGGGAGACGGAGAGACAAAGTGGGAGTGAGAGGGAGAGAGGACTGAAGGAGAGATGGAATAAAAAATTAATATTCAATTTAGAATTGTGCTTCAGTGCAATTCTAAAGGTAAAATTGCATTGTAGCAGTATTGCAAAAAAATTTGCAATACTTGGGTTTGGCATTCCCTGATGTAGAATGTTTTGAGGCTTAAAATGCTAAATTTCTTTTACATATGACATTAGCATTCTCCAATACTAATGCTCTTAGCTTATTTATTTATATACAACCCTTTTTAAAGGATTTATATATAAATTTTTAACACCTTAATTTATTTAGATATAAACATATTTTAACCAAGAGCTAAAATAATTTGGTGAGTTTGATTTTGGCTAGATCCATTCAAACTTGAAAAACGTATCAATCAATTCAACTCGCAGCCGTGTCTCCTGAAGTCTTTCCTTCTTCCATGTTTTTTAAAAGAGTTGTTGAGTTTTTAGGCTATAGGTAGATGCCACCAACTACACCTGATGGGATCAGTGTAGATGGTGGGAAGAAAAAAGAGGCTTTAAACTTTGGCCCATAACTTTACTATTTGGGCTGCTTCTTGTATTGACTACGGGCCTACACCCATCTCTTTTCTTTATAATTAAGAATATTTTTTTGATAGACTTTATAATCAATCTTAACTAGTCAATATCCATGGGAAATTTTAATAAAACATAAGTTTTTTTAATCTAAATATGAAAATTTTATAATGATACTCCCTCCGTCCCACTTTTTTTGTCCTCTATTCCATTTTGAGATGTCCCAAAATATTGTCCTGTTTCTAAAAATAAAAATAATTAATTTACTAATGTTCCTATTATACCCTTATTAATTTACTAATTCAATTTTTTGATAAATTTTTTTAAGGGTAGTTTTGGAAACTTATACATTTTTAAAAAGTAGACAAGATAATAAATGATGTTCCCTTAAAAAGTTTGACTTTTCAAACAGGACAAAAAAAGTGGGACGGAGGGAGTAGTAATTAATGGTAGGGATTTATTATGATTGTATTTGTATATGAATTTTTTTCTTTTATTTTAGAAAAATGGAATTATTTATTCTATCATTTATTTAGTATTTAATATGATTGTGTTTGTTCACGTGTTTATCTATTCTATTATTTTTTTTAAAAAAAATATGAGGAGGTTAGATTTTAATGGAGGGTTTAAACATAAATTAGAATTTAAAATCAATTAAAAATTTTATATAAGAATGGTCAAGTATAAAATTGTGATGAGTCAAAAGCATATGTGGCACAATATGTAGAGGTAAAGCAAAATTCAAAATGCTTTAGTTTTATATATTATAGAATAGGTTATTGATTTTTTTTTTGATGGGGAATAGGTTATTGATTATAGATTATAGATGAGGGTGAGGTAATCTGGTCCCCTAGTCTCTTGTTGCATTTGTATTATTATTATTATTATTATTATTTATAATTCAATAGTTACAATTGGGAGGGGATTTAAATCCATGATATTTTGGTTGGAACTTGGAAACACCAAATTATGCCAATTGAGCTACTAAGTTCTTGGCATTAGTAAAATATTTACTAAACATAAAAGACGTGTACTTTTATTTTGTATTGTAATTAGTCAGTTTCTCCTGTCTTTGTTTATGCTAAGGAGGAGAAAGAGGGGTTGAGTCCATTATATTTGTCATTTTGAACTTTTTTTCTAATAAATATGTTTACTATGAAAAGAAAATTTTAAGTGTAAAATATAAAAATTACTCTTGAAATTTAGGCCAATATTGGGTACTACCAAAACTTTTCAAAACTATTCAATTTTCTCCACAAGTGACACTTAACACTATTTAAAAGTTTTATGCTTGTCTAAGTTATACACGGGTAGCGTAACGACGCTTGTATTTTATGAGCAAATTAGATATTTTTGAAACATTTTGATATTACTTGGCAATTGGCATTAGCACAAATTTTAAGGATAATTTTTGTATTTAAGAGTTCGATTAATATATGCCTTTAGGGCATATATTAACCATCTATTTTAAGAATTTTGTTTTTAAATTAAAAAAAAAAAAAGATCAAATCAGTTAGATACTTTTTTATTTTTTTATAAAAAAATTTTTAAAATAATATATTAACATATACCCTTAAAGCATTACCCTAAATTTAATTACCTCCCACTCTCGCATGTTGTAAAAATACTAGTAATTAACCTCGTAAAAACGAAATAGCAGTAAACGGCATTTCCGAATAGGTCCGAGTCCCATCAGTCTCAGGTTGCAATCACAACGCCTGGCATCTGGCCACATTGTTGCAATGTTTACTGAGTCAAAACTTAAAAAAAAAAAACCATCATAAATTTCTATAAGTTAAAGACGATCACAATGTGAAATGTTGAATGATGGTCTTATCAAACTGACTTTTACCGTCCTTTGCTAATATTGGTTTTTACTTTTTAGGCAAGACAATAGTCAATAGTGTAGGACCCAAAAGACTTTTAACTTATGTAACATCAAATCACAGGTTGATGCTGAATCAAGTGTTCATGACCCGGTATCAAAAAAAAAAAGGTGTTCATGACCCATTTTCTCTTTTTGTTCATTTGTTAATATGCCTTTTCACTTTACTGATTTATTTACCATTGTTATCGCTAACCCAAGTCCGGGCCAACCACAAATCATGTTAACATAAAAGTCACTCCTAAATGCACGTGTAACCCCAATGGTAGCACTTGATGTCAGAGCTTATCAAGTGATAAAGGGGATAGAAAGCTTAGCTGTGATTGAATGTGTGTGACACACTAGTCTATTATTTATGCCCAATCTTACTAGATTTTTCAAACACAGTGCACCTATGGTGCCAAACCCATGTGAATGGTGCCCATTAAAGGTGACCCCACGATACCAATTCCGTGCCCAAATTCATGGCATTCTATCATTCAGAGTTCAGACAAGTTTTAGTTATATAAAGCAACAAGTACTAGCTCCATTAATGAGCCCTTGGCAGCACCCAATTGTCTCTATTTGTTTGCTGCAGTGTCCTTCGTTTTAGAATGATTTATACTGAGGTAGGCAAAATCTAACCAATACCATGCGTCGCCTTGTTGCTCCTAAACTTGTTTGTGTCAAGCTCTCTGACCAAAAAGCAAGCCTGGACCATTCTATATTTCTATAGGTTTGTACTCTTTTCTTAGTTCTTACTTCTTACTCCCTGGACCATCTTTTGTGTTAGCTTGTATGTATGTTTTTTAGTTTCTTTCTATTAAAGTATCTGCAAGTTTATCTCTCAGGAGGACCACGGAAAATTCCTTCTTCTTCTTCTTCTTCTTTTTTCAAAAAATATTGCTAAAATTACACAATAATCTGATGATTCTGAATTCCAAATGTCTTTGATATTCTATTTCCTAATAAGTAATAAGTGTGTTTTTTAACATCTTATTTTTATTGGTGAAGTTTGTGTTCATTGCCTTTTTGCATTGTAAGACTGGACACGACATGATTCAAATACGTGTTTAGTTTTAGACATATATCTACATTGTAGCGTGTTCAGTGCAAAACATTGGATAAAGAGAAAGAAGCGAGATTAAAAAAAAGGTATTGTAAACTGGCTTAAAAAATAATCAAGCTTACCTAAACTGACCGACATAAAATAATATGCAGTTAATAATGATGACTAAGACTGTGTCGTGTGAGTGTAAAATTTATCAATGTATAAATTTATGAAATTCTTTTCTGGAATGTCTATGACAGTGACATACGAATTGTAGAACAAGGAGTGGTCATTCTCTAAACCACAAAAAATTTAAATCTTTCAAATTTATTACGAAAAAGAAATTCACTGATTTCAAAACTTGTTAAATAAGGAAAAAAATTAATGTCTTTCTACCTTTTTGTCCACTACTCTCGCTCTCACTATCTATGTACATTTTTTTTTTAATAGACACTATATACTTCACCCTGTATATTAGCCCTTTTGGGGTTCAGTGCTAATCAGATTTGCACGATGAGGTGTATATACTGTGTGTGTGTGTGTTTTTTTTTGTTGCTGAAACGAGGCGTATATGCTTAAGTTGTTTAATTGTACGATTTTTGACCATATGGAAATTGAAGTATTGAACAATACGCACAAGCATCTTTCCCTAACATTATTACATATTTAAGATTGTGATCTGAATTAAAAAATAAATAAATATATATATATATATATAGAGAGAGAGAGAGAGAGAGAGAGAGAGAGAGAGCTTTGTTATTATTATAGATAATTTAATAGTTCATAGACAGGTGGCCCCAAGATAGTTTGAAACCTCAAGTAACAATTTTAAGTTAGAACTTTTTTTTTTAAAATATATATTAAAAGAATTCATTTTTCTTGTTATTTAATATGCATCCTCTCAAAATATGCAAAATTATTAATTATTGTACACTATTGGCGTAATTGTTACTATACAAGTACAAACTTTTGTGAAGTGGGGAGGGGTTTAAGTCTCTATAAGAAAACTTTACACACATACACTTATATTATCCATAACTAGCATGTAATCCATGCAAATGCATAGATGCATTTAAAATTAAACACAATTTTTATTATAAATATAAATAATTAGTCAAATTATTAAAAAAAAGCATGTGACACATACATACGTATGGATACATTTAAAATTAAACATAATTTTTATCATAAAATATAAATAATTAGTCAAATTATTTATAAAAAAAAAAAAGATAAATGTAATTAGTCACATATTAAAATTCTTACCTAAATTTAATACCACTTATGATAATTTTTTTCTAATTTTTAATAAAATAGAACGTGTGATGATTTTTGTTATGTATATGTGATTGATTTTTTATTTTATAGTTTATTAATATTAGATTATTAGTATTTTGCACTCATTAACTCACTTGACACAAAGATTAAAAAAACTTAAGTGGATAATTATTGTGTAGTCTCCACATAAATTTAAACACATGACATAAAATTGAATTCTAATTTCAAATTCTAATTGAACTTTTTTGAGAGTTACCTATTAATAAATAAATAAATATATATATATATATATATGGAGAGAGAGAGAGAGATGGCATTTCTAGTATATATTTCTAATTAAAAAAATACTAACAAATAAAAGCAACACTATCTACAAGTCTACAACATAAATGATAATATGACAAAAAATATATATATATATATATATATTTTAAAGTGAATAACGAAATCTACTTTATCAAAAGCACTTAAACTTCATTTAACAACATAATCACCTAATAATCTCAATTGCCAACATTTTGGAGGTCTTCTTGAAGAGAAAGAGAAAGAGATTATTTGGTGTGTAGTCATGTGAGAGGTTTGATGACTATTGTTGACAATCTATTGTGTAGAAAAGAGAAGTATGAAAAACTGAAATTTTCTGTGTTATGAGAAATTAATAGTTAATGATAATTCGATACACTCATGTAATTTTATTTTTGTTAAACGATTTATGATTTTAAATGAGTTGGATTTCTATTATCACACAAATTTTGGGTCTTCTTGAAGTGAGGGAACTCACCAAATTTGGGCTTATTTTCTATTGGGCAAACGTGGAAAAGCAATACATATTTCCTCTACTCCTTCAAAAATTATGTGATTATGTATTACTTGAGGCGAACTTTGAAATTAAATTATGTGATTACGTCAAGTTCTCAACTTCTACCATTATTTTTTTACTTTTATCACCGCAAGTAATAAAACGTTTTTAGTAATTAAAATTTAAAATTCAATCACCTACTGTGATGCTAAATTTGAATGCCAATGAATTGAAAAATGAGGGGACTATGCATGATCGAAGAGTGCAATAGTTGAGGAAAATTTTTTGGTCTGAAGAAGTAGAGATTATTAAAAATAGATCCCTTTGAGTTGGAGGAAGCCTAAGGATAAGCTGATCTGGGTAAGCATTGTTACACAGTATGCACAATTTTTTTTTTTTTTTTGAGAAGAATATGTTAAGAACTTAACTTTATAATATATATGTTGCCTCTACAGATCACGTTGCAAATCAATTAGGTAAGCATTAGAAAGTAAAGAGGGAAAAGGGAGACACATAGAAATATTTAATAAGGAGAGAGATAATAAGGAAGATATTAATTAGATAAGCATTTAATGATGTAAAAAATGATGATGTTTTCTTTTTGACCGATAGATCTTATGGAAATGGATTTAGATCCTCTAGAGTTCCTAGGGTACTCTACCAATAGATTTTCTTAAATCCTAACCATTCTTTAATGATTTAATGATCTAGATTTTGCCATATCAGCATTCCACTAACAATACTCTTAAAATAATATAATAATGTTGAAAACAAAGCAATTAAGATTATTATTAATGGAATGCTGACATGGCAAAATCTAGGACCATTAAATTATTAAATAACGATTAAGATTTAAGGAAATCTACTTGGTAGAGTACCTTAAAAACTCTAGAGGATCTGAATCCTATGGAAATCTATGACTTAAAAAATGTGTAATTCTTGTGGAATTACGTCTAGTGTAACTCTAAAGTAATATTACACAACTCAAAATTTTTTAATTGGATACAAGTTTTGACAAATTTATTATTAGATTGTATTATCTTCGTATATTTTTCATGCTTGCAAATTTTCATGGTGATAAAAAATTATTAGCCATGTCATCAATTAGTTGTTTAAATTCAAATTTTTGTAGTTTAAAATAATGCATAACAGATGAGTTTATGGATCAAATAATAAATAACATTCAATTGATATGAAAATTAGCAAGAATGTTAAAAATATATAAAACATGTAATTCAATAGTGAAATTTTCAAAATATGAATTTTATAATAAATTATTGAGTAGTATAACATTACTTAGAGTTACATTATGTGTAACTTGAACTCAGTCCTCTATATATATATATATATATATATGAATGCCTTTGTCATGGTTTTAAAAACTTGATTGGATTGGTTGGTTCAACTAGGAACTTGACCCTTATCTAGTTTGATAAAAATCAATGATTCAACTAAAAAAAAGTCAGTTCAACAAGTAAAAATCAAGAACTAGACATTTTTCTAATTATTTGATTGGTCTTGTTTTTAAACCATGGTCTCGTTAAAAATAAGAGAATGTGCTCACCAATTAAACTACAAGAGAGTACTAATGTGGAAAAAAAAAGAATTTCTGTTACTAGTAAATTTGACACAAAATAATAAATGATTCGGTTAATATATTAACAATTTATTTTAAGAAAATTATTATAAAAAATTGAAAAAATTGTCAAAACAATTAATAACCTTTTAATAAATTTTTTTTTAAAAATAGTTTACTAATATACACAAATTATTAAAACTCAATAATAAATTGCGATGAAGCTATAAATTGAACAATTGGTCCCAACATGTTCAATGATTAACCGACCGTAAAACAAGGGAAAACCAACCCACAGACAAGCAACACACTTTTTTTTTTGTGTATTGTCAAAAGAGAAAACCAACCAGTCTTCCAAAATGAGTCAAAAACTCAAATCAAAACCTTCAGTAAAAAAAAAGAAAAAAAAAAGTTCAACCCAAACCCAGTAATAAAAGAAGAAAGTGAACCCCACACATCTCTCCACCTGATCACCACGCATATAAATACTACGTACAATCAAATAATAAGAAACTCATTTAAAAGAATTTAAAAGAAAAGACAATATTAATTAATAAAGGCAACAATGAACAGTGGCTTTGGCTGGCGGGTTTATGAGGTTGATATTTCAGCTAAACTCCAAGCTCCACTTCACCTTATTAATGGCGATTACCCTTTACTCCTTACTTTTATTAACCACTTATTTACGCCATCTCTCTCTCTCCAATTTTTTTTTCTTACAAGAATACCCAACAAGACAACAAAAACAAAAACAAACCAAACTCACACGCACACAAACACAAACACAAACACAAACACAGCCTCAAAAATCTCAGATAGAGAGGGAAAGAAAGAGAAAGAGAGTCTTCAGAAGTCAGAACCTTCTCTGAAAAGATTCCCTGCTGTTTCTTCCACCTTAAGCACCTACAGATCTCTTCCTAGGTACCTAACAGTACCGCTCACTACACCACATTGTTTTACATTTTCAATCCTATTATAATAATTAATAAATAAATAAATAAATATCATTATCATTTTTGAAAATTTTTGGTGATTTTTATTTTTATTTTTTATTTTTTTGTAAAAATGTCAACATTTCATTGATACTTACTGGGGTCTTTCTCTCTCTCTTTCTCTTTCTCTCTCACTGTTCATTATTGTGCATTGTTTTGGCCTTTTCTGCATTCTATAATTTTAAGGTGTGGACGTGTCAAATCTGGTTTAAATCTTTCCTTGACGTCTTGTTGAAGAACAAATAGGAGCTGTATGCTTTTTAGCTTTCAGATTACACTTTCTGAGGGTACATTTTCTCTCTTTCTTTTTCCAAATTTGATTACCTCCCCCTTCTACTGTGTCACTCTTTTTGGCATTGTTTCAACCTTTCTAAATTTTTTTCCTTTCCTTTTTATTTATTTATTTATTTTCCCTCCCAAGGTTAAAAAAAGAAAAAGAAAAGAAGAAGAAGAAGCTGAATTTACTGTGTTTTACAGGGACTTGGATCCGTGAATCTTTGTTGTTTTCAAGTGGGCATTTTGGATTGTATCTGGGTTTGACGTTTTGGGAAAGTTCTGTCACTGGTCGAACAAGGTAAATGCTGAAATTAACTTTTGTTTCCTTTTCTAGATTGGTTTTTTTTTTTTAGTTCAGTTATTTAGTTCTTGGGTTCTGTTTGGTTGCTGGGAAAATGGAGGAAAGTGATGGGATAGAAAATCAAAATGGTGAGGTCAACTCAGCTAGACCACTTGTTGGTAGTAGGCCCAGTTGAGTGGACAATCTACATTTTGTGATTTTTAAGGGATTACTCTCAAGGTTTTAGAGTTATAATTCATTCTTTTAAACATACATTTTCTCAGCATCCAAACGGTGCTGTTAGTGCTTTGTGATGTAAACCTTGGATTGACAAAGTTTCTTAACATATTTTCTATTTGTGGTTTTTGATGCTAGTCTAATCCTCATAAATTTCTAGCTCTGTCTAGCCCATGGAGTTTTAAGATCTCAATGCTAAAGCATTTTTCTTAATTTTTTTAATTTAAAAAATTACAATCTGAATGTAAAATTTCATGTACATTACACAATTGTAATTGAACTTGTTTATTAATATGAATAAATCAATACATATTAGAGCTGGTTAATTAGTGTGTGGATTAACTAATTGTCTCTAAATGAAAGTGGCCTAAACAACAATTTGATGAATTATTAATTCTAATTTGAATTCTGGAAGGGGGAATTCCATGGCATATAGAATTTCAACTTTCTATTTAGATCAGAGTATTTCTAGTTTAGATACATCAGAATATTAACCCCGAATTCAGTATATATTGGAAAATGATTTTCTATTCCTCTGAATAATTCTCTGAGATGTGATTGTACTAGTTTTGATACTGCTATGTTCTGAATGATCAATTTTCCTGTGTAATTGGTCTAAATTCTGTTGTGGGTCTCAAATTCTTAGTAGAACCCACCCTTTAGTATGTTTTACCACTGCTCAAGGACAACTGAATATTTAATTTTGCAAAGCTTGAGTATTTAAGAAATGAGATAATTTCTCATTGTTGCATTAATCACTCTCCTCTAACATGTCCAAACCATCTCAAGTGACTCTCCCTCATATTTTCATCAATAGGTGCCACCCCTATCTTTAAGTGAATTTCCTCATTACAAATCTTAACTTTCCTTACATATCCACTTATCCATGTAAACATTTTTATTTTAGTTACAATCATTTTATGAATATGTTGCTTCTCAACAACCCAACATCATGTACCATGAAGCATAGTTGGTCCTATAACAGTCTTATAAAACTTTCCCTTTAACTTAATAGGTATTCTATGATCACACAATACTCTTGATTCGCTTGTCCACTTCATCCACCTTGTTCTTGTCCTATGATTCACATCCTCTTTAATCTCTTAATTTTTGTGAATTAGTGATCCAAGATATTGACAATTCTTGCTCTTTGGTATCTCTTGAGCTTCAAGTCTTACAATTCCTTCATCTTTGTTTGTACTTTTACTAAAGTTACATTTCATATACTCTGTTTAGTCCTATTTTGTGTACTCTATTTTAGTCCTACTTGACCAAAAGCCTTTAGATTTTAAAGTATCGTACTAAATTTCTAACTTGATATTAACTCCACGTCTAGTTTCATCCGCTAAAACTATCTCATTTGCAAAAAACATACACCAAGTGATTTCCTCTTGAATCAATTTAGTGAGCTCATCCATCACTAATGCCTAGAGATATGGACTTAATGTTGATCATTGATACAAACCAATGATGATAGAAAACTCGATTGTAATGCCTCAACTTATTCTCACACTAGCTACAATTCCGTCACACACATCCTTAATCAACTTAATATGCTTTCAAAATGCAAATACATTGTTTAATTTCTTTGGTTAGATTAATTTATTTTATGATATTCCTTCTTGTCAAGCTTTGGAGAATATCACTTTCTTTCCTATCTACAAAAGGTGTTAAGCTTGCTTCTAAAAAAAAAAAGAAAGTATTTTCAGAAAATTGATGGCTCTTTGACATACACCTGCTGATTGTAGTCTTTCAAGAAGATCTTAGTGATCATTAAACTAGTTCGAGGCATTTGTACCCTTGTAAAAGTTGTGGTTTCCCTGCACAATGGAAAAATCTTCCTTTTCTATGCAATTATTAAAGTAAATTCATAAGCTTACATGAGAACAAAAAAATTGTTGCAAGAATATTTGTATTTGTCATCCAGCAGACAGGAATTTTCATCTTTTGCAGATCTTCTTTGCTTTTAATGTATTGTCATCATTTCATTTATTTGTAGAAATAATCCAACTGTATCATGTTGATTTAGAATAAATGGGAGGAGTATAATTAAGAGGAACTCTGATATATGCAGCCGATGATCAATTAATTTTCCAGTAATGTCGAGGATTTCAAAGTGGAAGCTTGAGAAGACAAAAGTAAAAGTGGTCTTCCGGCTACAATTCCACGCTACACATGTAAGTTTTCCCTTAACATTGTTGAAATTTGTGCAACTGCAAGACATTGTCATAATCTTACTTTTGTCAATTTCTTTTCTGATTCCCTTCTTGATATCCTTGGAGATGTATTGTATGCTTCTGGTTGAGTTAATGTTATACATTAGAATTTCATCATTTAAATACTTTAACAGACAGGCACAATGACACATACAATCACCAACAAACAAAGAGATGAAAGTTACAGGTTATAAGGTGAATCAGAAAACCCTGAGGCTGTTTAACGAGCAAATGAGCTCAGATACAAATTATGTAATTGTTGTAAGATGCTGATCTAGCTTATAGTTCTCATACTCCATAGAAAATAGAGGTTGTTTTCCTCCTTTGCACTCTTTCTCTGCCAGCTGATGGCTGTTTATTGAGTGCATGTAGGAAACTTCAATAATTTGTTTGTTGAGTTTGTGGCTAGTGATTTGCAGTTCAGATTTTCTGGACTTACAAATGGAGGATGTGCGACTAGAATTTCTTTCTAATTTAGTTTTGTTTAATTTTGGAAATAAAGATACTGTATTTTATTTTAAAAATAATTAGTTAGTTAGGTTATTAGTATTTTATTATTTTCCTAAAGTCTAGGTTATTTTTGTAATTCAATGATTGGAATATCTCAAATCAATTAGAATTAGGACTTCCTAAGTCAACCAGAATTTGATCAAGTCATAGTCTACATAAGCCTATTATTGTACAATTTGAACTCCTATGGAGACAGTTTACAAGCTAGCTGTTTGATTGATTAATAAAATTTCACTTGGGATTTTCCACTGGTCTGGTGTTGACTGCAGCAAACTCTAAGTGCTCACTCTTAGGTTTTCTATCTTCCTTGGTACCAGCTCTAAGCAACCTATAGGTGCTGAATTCTAGGTGATTTTTATTGTTGATGTTCTTTAATTTTTATGTTGCATCAAGTTTTGGTTTTGACTTGCATCACTTGCAACCAGCCCTCCCCATCTCCCTCCAAAAAAAAAAAAAAAAAAAAAATACAAAAACAAAGAAGCAAACCGCATTAGAAAAAAAAAGGAAGGAAAATCAAATGCAAAATGGCTGTCAGTCTTCAAAAATTGAGGAATTTTCTATGTGTCAACGGCTTGACAAATTTGATTTTGGATAAGGGTGAGAAATTCGATGTTTGAACAGATACCTGCGCTTGAAATTTGTCACCTGTGTTTGGTTTTATGCCTTTTAGGAAGTCAGAACTCATTCTGACGTAAATTAGACTAGTGTCATCATCCTGGTTGTGATATTGAGCACATTAGCTTCGTAACAGTCTTATCATAGGACTATTCTGTACTAAGAACACTGTAAATTTCTTAAATATTTAAAAACTGAAAAAATTAAAAATTTGAATGCAGTTGCAAGACAAAGTTTACTGAAAAGTGAAAACCATAGCCATGCAATGATCAGCGGCCATTTTATGTACTGCACAAAACCAAATATATCAATGACAAGTAGATAGTTTGAGTTACATAACTTGAGTTGGCATATAATTGTTTGTTGAGTGCACACATTTCTTCCATATTACTGAGGTATGTTGTGAAAACCCTCTTATCTAAAAATTCAGATTTCTTAAAAGTAAGGTATTACACTCATTAATCATTATGCAACATAAAGGAATCAGGGTACTTTTTTTTTTCAATTTTTTATTTTATTTTTTTATTTTATAAATTTGTTACACTGAAATAATAATATATAAAGGAATCAAACATGTCACCATGCAATGTTTGGTGGCATTGTGTTGTGCGGCTTGTGCCCTTTCTAAGAACTAGGTTGATGGGTGTGGGAAGGCCTAAAGCTTCTGTTCTTGCCTTTTATTCTGTCTTTGGCATTGAAAGAAGTATCATAATTTGTGAATGAAGCTCAAATTGTTGTTGAGAATATTTAGGTGACTTAAGATTGGCACAAAGTTCTATTAGATGTTAATCCTTATCTTGTTGTGATAGTGGGGCTACACTTCTACGATGTATGCTGATTATGTGAATTTTTTGTTATCTATCTGATTGTTATAATATATTCATTGAATGTTATATTTCCCTCTCAATGATCTAGATTCCACAAACTGGATGGGATAAGCTGTTTATATCTTTCATACCTGCTGATTCTGGAAAGGCCACAGCAAAGACAACCAAATCAAATGTGAGAAATGGGACATGCAAATGGGCAGATCCTATTTACGAAACTACCAGACTTCTTCAAGACATCAAAACAAAACAATATGATGAGAAACTCTATAAACTTGTAGTGGCAATGGTAATATTCCTCCTATATTCTTACCTTAAACGATATTTTCTGTTATGTAATCATAGTTTGAATTATATATGTTACCCTTATTTTTCTATTTATTATCTCTTTCCTCTTCTTCCTTATCTATTTTTTAAAATCTTCAATTTTTGATAATTACGATGGCTGTACATATAGTCTTGTTGCAACTGAGATTGACACTATATTTGGTGTAATCTCATTGACATCAGGGTTCTTCACGTTCCGGCATCCTTGGTGAGGCTGACATCAACCTTGCTGATTATGCTGATGCCTTAAAGCCTACTGATGTTGCACTGTCTCTTAATGGATGTGACTCTGGAGCTACCTTACATGTGAGGATTTCTGAATTTTATGTTTTCTCTTACATAATGCTATCTTGGGCAAAGAATTTCATTGATTCTCTGGCTGCCAGGTTATACAAGAATGACAAGTAGTATGTTTCTATGTAGCTTCTAATAACATTGTCTTACTCTAGCTTATTGCTGCAGTATTTCCCTTAGAGATGTAGTGTTTTCCCTCATAATGTTATAATGGTTTTGTTATTCAATGCAGGTCACTGTACAGCTGCTAACTTCTAAAACTGGCTTCAGGTACTGCAATTAGACATGTATCATTAATGCTTTAGCTAGTTTCAATCTATTCATTTCTATGTGCTTGCTTTCAGAGAGTTTGAGCAACAGAGGGAACTGAGAGAGAGGGGTCTGGAGACAACTTCTGACCAAAATAGTCATTATGAATCTGCTGGTAGAAAAGTATCATCTTCTGCAGAGACTGTCAATGATCAGATGGATAAGGTTTGATCATTTTCTTGTTGCTTTGTATTTTCCACATTTAGTCTATTCATAAACCATTGCTTTGTGCAATAATAGCCTGAGCTATGCTGGCAGCCAGAACAATAATTATATAACTCTTTTTAAAATTTTCAATGCTTTTAAGGTGTTTCAGACATGTATCTAGGAATTCTTTTGTCTGACATGAATAAAATTACAGTCAAGGTGTTCCATGCTTCTTTAGAAAAAACAAAAAAGAAGAAGAAGAAGCAGTTGAGGTTCTTTGTTGTGGTTCTATAATTGCAAAACATCTAATATAATTCCGCACTAAAACAAGTTCACCCTCAAACTAACTTGATAAAAAGATAAACCATTATTTATTTCACTTGAAAAATAAGTCCATTTCCTCTATACCATATCCATCAATTTTGAAACTGTTTTTTAAATTTTGAAGCAAAAGTGTCAAACTTCTTAGGTAACGTGGTTGTACAAGTTCACTAGTTGTTTGGCCTACAGTTTGCTGCTAGTTCCAGTGTCTCATATGCTTATTTATTTACTAAAAAAAAATTTCATAGAAATATGAAGGATACAGGCCTTGTTAAACCAAAGAAGGGGGGTGGGGGCTCCAAATTGCTAGAATAGAGAAGCATAAGCAACAAGAAGAAGCAGGAAGTAGGAGAAGCAAAAAACTACCGACACCTAGAACCCCCAAAGAATTTTCAACTGGGTGCTCCTGTCCAGGCAATGATGCCTGCATGGTCAAGTTATGATCTAGAAGAGTCCAGCAATCTAACAGATAGTAAATCCCTTTAAATTTTAGACAATAGAAAACTCATCTGTGAAACCACTCTCAGTCTCACTCTCTAGTTTCTGATTTGCAATCAGGGATGGAACTTTGTGAATGGAAAGATAAAAGGTAAATTTTGGAACTTACAAGTTTCAATCTCCCCAAAATACTTTTATCAGATACTTATCCTTGCAAGGTCATGCCACCAGTTGACTTCAGTAAATGAGAAGATGTTCTTGGAGAAAGTTGAGCATTGAAATCAATTATGCAGAATTGCAGATAGAAGTTTTCCAAAGAGTGTTTATTCCTACCATCACCTAAAGCAGCCTGAAAACCCTTCTTCACCACCTAAGGGTTCTTGGAATCACCACCAAGTAGACACATAAATTTCTCACAAGAAGATATTTTTATTTAATAATAGTCTGAGTTAAAAAACACGAACTGGAGCCTTTTTATAGAGCTTCCAAGAATAAGAGCTCATGTCCCACAAAACTCTCAACTAAAGATAATCTAAAAACTTATCCCCATCTAAACAAGATATGAAATCTAATTCCTATCTGAACTAAAAATAAATAAAATAAAAATGAAAATATGAAATAATCCAATCCCATAGGATGTGTCTGCACCACTGTCCATCCCACAATGGCAAGGTCACTGCTCCTAGTGAAATTAGGCTATCTTAAAGTGATTAGGCCATTCAATGTTGAAATGATCATCACCTATGTTGTCTTGGCTGTCATAGATTGATGAACACGTAATTGAACATATTTCTCCCTCTAACACAAGCTCCTAAGTATGGGTAGGGATTTCATAATGGTATATCATAATCGCATGTCTCTTTTTGAAGGCACCAACTAGAAGATTAGACAAGTTACTGACAAAATTAAGAGTGTCCTGTAATTTCTTTATGTTTGACAAGTGTGTTCTCTTCTTTGATTTTTCATAGATTAATGCAAGAGTTAGATTTAAAAAAGAACCCAAAGATCTGCATTCACTTGAAGAAGAGGTGGGGCTGAATGAAGAGTACGCGGACTCAGCTGTTGGGTTTGATGGCTCATCCAATACTTCAGAAAGTTTATATGCTGAGAAGCATGAGGTGTCCAGCATACACGAGATTGACAGCCTTAAGAGTACAATTTCAGGTGATCTAGGTGGACTCTCCTTAATTCAAAGTCCTCAGCCAGGAAAAGGGGATCCTTCTGATAGTAGGTTTTTGGCTCAAGGGACTAGTGACTGGGTTCATGGCTGGAGTTCTGACTATTCTGCAGATAATGACTTGGCAATTGCTTATGAAGAGAATAGTAGACTGAGAGCGAGCTTGGAAGCAGCTGAGTCTTCTATTCTTGAGCTTAAGCTGGAGGTAAGCTCTTTACAAAGTCATGCCGATGAAATAGGTGTTGAAGCGCAAAACTTTTCCAAGCAACTTGCTGCTGAGATTGCTTCAGGAGAAGAACTGGCAAAGGAAGTTTCTTTTCTACATTCAGAGTGTTCAAAGTTCAAAGATGATCTTGAAAAGCTAAAAAATTCCAAATCAAACCCTCCATATACCAGCAGAGAATCTATTGAGACAGACCAGGGGCACTTAATTCAAGAGATACAGCTCAGATGGTTAAAGGGGGTTTTATTAGTGGAGGATAAGATAACAGAGCTTCAAACCAAGGCATGCTTTGGATTCCAGGAAGAAGACTTAAGATTCCTGCATTCAGACTTAGAGGCATTGCTTGGTATACTGCGGGATCTAAAACAAGGAAATGTACAGACAATTTCAGGGCTCAATTTGACAAGTGTAAAGGAGATCAAAGAAATGAATTTACATAGAAGTGAGCTAGTTGTACCAAGAACTGGGTTTGATGCAGATTTGTATGAACCAGAAGGCTTGCTTCATTGTCTTAAAATTCCTAGCCTGGTGTCTCACGAATCTGATTCTGTTGATACGAATGTATTGAAGGGAAAATTGTTTGAAGTTCTAAGGGAGTTAAATGAGTCAAAAGCTGAACGGGAAAGCCTTGCTACGAAAATGGACCAGATGGAGTGTTACTATGAAGCTCTCGTTCAGGAACTTGAGGAAACTCAAAGGCAGATGATGGGAGAGTTGCAAAGTCTTAGAAATGAGCATTCTACTTGCATTTACACAATTTCATCCACTAAGGCGGAGATGGACACGATGCACCATGACATGAATGAGAAGCTAATAAGACTTGCAGAAGACAAGCATGATTTGGAATCTCACAACAAGGAGCTTGAAAGAAGAGCTATTACTGCAGAAGCAGCACTCAAGAGGGCACGCTTGAATTATTCCATTGCTGTGAACCAGTTACAGAAGGACCTTGAACTACTTTCTTTCCAGGTTCTGTCTATGTTTGAGACTAATGAGAACCTTGTCAGGCAAGCTTTTGCAGATTCTCCGGAACCAATCTTTCAAGGGAGCCCAGAGATGGTGCAGAACCAGAAATTGGGCTCGGAAGAGTTTGTTTCTGCCAAACTCTTGCACTATCATCATAACCATAAAGGGGTAAAGAAACAGAACGCGGGTGGAGATGCTCTTTTAGAGGACTTGAAAAGATCACTTTGCTTGCAGGAAGGGCTTTATCAAAAGGTTGAAGAAGAAGTCTGTGAAATGCATTTGGTGAATGTATACTTGGATGTTTTTTCAAAATCGTTACAGGAGAGTTTGGTTGAGGTAAGTTCTGAATTTAGACTCATGAAAGAGAAAATCGAAGAACTTACCCAGCAGCTGGAGCTTTCAACTGAGTCCAAGGAGTTATTGATGTTTAGGCTGCAGGCTGCTATGGATGATGTTCATTCCCTTAATGATTACAAGGCCACTTGCATTGCAAAATGCAATGATTTGGCACTGCACAACCAAATTTTAGAATCAACTTTACAAAATGTTACCCATGAAAATCATCTTCTCAATCAGAAGATTACTGAATGGGAAGCCTTGATGACAGAATACAGAAGTTATGAGAAAAAGTATGAGGCCTGCACTGCAGAAAAATTAGTGTTGGAAAATTTGTTAAACAAAAAAACCCAAGAAAATGGCAATCTCCAAAATGACATTTCTGTTTTTCAGGAAGAGTTGAAAGAAGTCAGATTTGAATTTAATGAGCTGACTTCTGAGAAGGAGAATCAACAGAATACTATCAATTTTACGCAAGAGAAGTTGTGGAATCTGTTGGCATCCTATGACAAAAAGTATGGTGGAATGTCTCTCTGGAGTGAATCTTTCTGTCAGGATTTGGAGTCAAAGGACTTAACAGGTGTTGTGCTGCAATTAGAAGAGTTTCATCATAATGCACTCAAAAGGATTCTCCAACTCATGGAAGAGAATAAAGGTCTACTGAATGAAAGAGATTTGGTTCAAGTGTCCTTAAGAGTAGCAGAATCAGATAATTTGATCATGAAACAGAAGTTTGAACATGATATACGGGCTGCAGTGGATAAATTAGATGTGTCGAACTCCCTTCTGCAAAAGTTTCAATTAGAAATTGAGGCTACTACTAACAGACTCAAGGTTAGCTCTGAAGCTGATGAAAGATATGCACAGCAGCACAGAGAACTTTTATCTGATCTAGATCATATGGAAGCAGAGCTGCAGAAACTTACTTCTAAAAACAAGGATCTTGCTCAAGAAATCTTGGCTTTAGAGACTGTAACTAACGACCTTGGAAGGTGTAAGTTGAGCATAGCAGCATTGCAGGAAGAAAAAGATACTTTGGTAGTTTCTTTACAGGATAAAAATGAGGAATCTGCCAAGCTTGCATTAGAGCTTAGTAATTTGAAAGGAAGTTGGCAATCTCTGCATGATGAGTTGCATATTGAGAGAAGTTCCAGGGATAAATTAGAGAGAACAGTCTTTGAACTTAATTCCCAATTAGATGAAAAGCAATGCCAATTGATACATTTTGATCAGCAGAAAGCTGAGCTGGTTTGTCTCAAGCAAATGGTGTCAGATCTAGAATTAGAAAAAAGAAAAGTAGGCCATCTTTTGTTGAAAACAGAGGAATGCCTTAAAAACGTTGGGGATGAATGCTCTTCTCTGGAAAGTCAGCTGTCTGAAATGCATGAATTTTCAATAGATGTAGCTGTTAGAGACATTTTCACAAAAACTCAGTACGAAGCCTGGATAGAAGATCTACTCCAGCAACTCGCTGAGCTTCACAAGAAGCATCTTAATGATGAGACGGTACATGATCGTTGTCTTGCAAGTGAAGCCCATTACAATGAAGAGAATGCTAGATTGTTGACGAGCCTTGACTCCTTAAAGTCTGAGCTAGAAGCCTCTATTGCTGAGAACAGGGTACTACTTGATAAAATCAGCGTCATAACTTATGAGCTTGAGGAATACAAGAATAGGGCTGAATATGTGGAGGCCACTTTGAAAGGGGAGAAAGGTCGGCATGCTCTTGAGGTTGAAAGTCTGGAGCAGAAGTTAGTGAATTCTGAAGAAAAGGTTGATAACTTGATGTTTGCCAAGGAGGAACTAGAAGTCAAACACAAAGAAGAGAATGCTAGATTGTTGACAAGCCTTGACTCCTTAAAGTCTGAGCTAGAAGCCTCTACTGCTGAGAACAGGGTACTACTTGATAAAATCAGTGTCATAACTTATGAGCTTGAAGAATACAAGAACAGGGCTGAAAATGTGGAGGCCACTTTGAAAGGGGAGAAAGGTCGGCATGCTCTTGAGGTTGAAAGTCTGGAGCAGAAGTTAGTGAATTCTGAAGAAAAGGTAGATAACCTGATGTTCGCCAAGGAGGAACTAGAAGTCAAATACAAAGAAGAGAATGCTAGATTGTTGACAAGCCTTGACTCCTTAAAGTCTGAGCTAAAAGCCTCTACTGCTGAGAACAGGGTGCTTCTTGATAAAATCAGTGTTATAACTTATGAGCTTGAGGAATACAAGATTAGGGCTGAAAATGTGGAGGCCACTTTGAAAGGGGAGAAAGGTTGGCATGCTCTTGAGGTTGAAAGGCTGGAGCACAAGTTAGTGGATTCTGAAGAAAAGGTTGATAACCTGATGTTCTCCAAGGAGGAACTAGAAGTCAAATCTATTTTACTTAAGGCCAAGGTGGATGAACAGCATGCTCATATAACCTTGCTGGATGGATATAATGATGAACTGATAATGCTGCGGAAGAAATGCAGTGAGCTTAGCCAGAGGCTTGCTGAACAGGTTTTGAAGACAGAAGAGTTTAAGAACTTGTCCATCCATTTGAAAGAGCTTAAAGACAAGGCTGATGCTGAGTGTCTCCAGGTTCGTGAGAAAAGAGAACCTGAAGGACCACCAGTTGGCATGCAAGAGTCATTGAGAATTGCATTTATCAAAGAACAGTATGAGACCAAGCTGCAAGAATTGAAACACCACCTTTCCATCTCCAAAAAACATAGTGATGAAATGCTGTGGAAATTACAAGACGCAATCAATGAAGTTGAGAATAAGAAGAAATCTGAGGCTTCTCACTTAAAAAGAAATGAAGAGCTGGGATTAAGGATCTTGGAATTGGAAGCTGAGTTGCAGTCTGCACTTTCTGAAAAGCGTGAACTAATGAATGCCTGTGATCTGATGAAGGCTGAAAAGGAGTGCTCATTTATAAGCCTTGAATGCTGTAAGGAAGAAAAGCAAGAGCTTGAAGCGTTTTTGCAAAAATGCAATGATGAAAAATCTAAAATTGCAGAAGAGCTTACCTTGATGAAAGATTTACTAGAAAGTTCTGCATCCCATATTAATATTCAGAAGGAAGGCTCTGGTGGATTACTCAATGTGGATTGCATGCCTGATGAGCCAGTTGGAAAGCTTCACCAGAAAAATCCGATTTTGGGCATTCCAAGCAATGGAAGAATAAGTATAGATGTGGCTCCCAGGAATGGTCCAACTGAGGAACCGTTTTGTAAGCTCTCAGACAGAGATAATTCAATGAATTGTGAGGAAGCAGAATATGCATGTACGATTCCAGCTAATGAAACTGACCTCATGAATGCGCACCCCATGCAGGTATTTCTTTCTTCTTTTTAATTTTTTGTGTGTGTGTGTGTGTGTGTGTTGGAATCACCCTTTCCGGATTAATTATTATACTTCATTGTTATCTGTATAACTCAATCAAATAGATATTATAGATTATGTGTTGGTTTATATAGCTTATTTTCATTGGATTATTTTGTTTAAAAAATAAGCTGGGTAAAAAGTACAATTGTACCTAAAAAAGGCAAGGCTTTAAAAAATTGTACATAAGAAAATGAGCACTTTAAGTCCAAAAAAGAAAAGAAAAAAGAAGCTAAACCAATATATATCGCATACATCATCCTGATATTTAATTCTCCTACCTTTTGGCCTTCAGCAGAGAATCTTTTTAGAGCATAATGGAATCTTGTAACTTGTCAGGTCTTTTATTTGTTTATTTATTTTTATTGACAAGTTACATTTGCACCTGGTGGGTCTTCAACCCACAACCTTACCCTCCATCTTGCTTTTATAAGGGAAAGAGGTGCCAATTGAGTTAGAGCTCATAGGCAACCTGTCATGTCTTTTATAATTGTATAAACATCATGTAGTGGACATGCAAATTTAATCAAAGTTAAAAATAAAAAGAAGAAAAAATGAGCAAATTTATGCTCGGCTTTCCTCCTATTTGGTTGGAGTTCATGCTTGGGTTGCTTTTGCCGAAGGGCAATTAAAGTTGAACTATAATTTTTGCTGTTTTGGTTACTGAGGTCAGACAAGGATTTGGTTATCTCTAGAGACCATGAAAGGATTTTTAGTTGCTTGTGCTTTATATGTTCCTAAAGGAGTGGAATTGTTGAACTTGTAGTCAATGGCAATTGGGCAAAAATAATTCCTTATATAATAAGCAATTTTTCCTCTTAAAGTCTCATGTCCGGCTATCCATAGATTAGGCAACTCTAGAGACATCTTTGCATAAACATGTGAGCATTTTGGAAAAAATTTCTCTGTCACTAAATGCCTTCTTAGCTCTAGGGATTTGATGAAATGAAACTCGGCAGCTTGGAAAGTTCATGTTATAAATCAGTATGTAAATTACTTTTCTGAGGAAGATGACTGTAAGTTGATATGATTTTTCCATCTTCAATGGTTGGCATTTTATTTCTCTCCTGTTGCTTAAAATCTTCAGTTTCTCTGTGATGTATTAAGACTTGCTTGTCATGAATTAGCTAGTAGTTTTGTGCATTACTTAAAAAATTATGTTTGTTAGCTTCAAATTAGATGTGCGTGTATGTGTGAAGAAAAGATTGTTTACTTATATTGTTCATCCATTGTGTGTATTCTTTCATATGACAGATTGAAAACTTGCTCTCTAACAAGTTACATGAATAATCATTTATCAGGATATTCTTCTATCTGGGAGTGGAAATTGTATTCAAAGTCTTGCACTTGTAAATCAAGAAGACTTGCTGCATCCTGACACAAATCATTTGGCTCTTACCAATGATCACTTTAAAGCTCAGAATCTGAAGAATAGCATGGACCGCTTGAATAAGGAGGTATACATTTTGTGTAATGTGAAGGAAAATGATGCCTCTATATCACTTGTCGCATGTTCTTGGATGGCATGGTGAAACATATATAACATTTATTTCGTCCTTTATAGCTGCTTGGTCCAGACATTAAATTTGCTAACTGTAGTTTTCTGCTTGCAGTTGGAAAGAATGAAACATGAGAATACAATTCTTCCCCAAGATGATAATGATTTTTTCTCAAAATTTCCAGGTTTACAAAGAGAACTAATGCAATTACGTAAGGTAAATGAATTTGCAGCCTTTACCATCTCTTACAACATGCTAGCGCCCTATTCTAGACACTTATTTCTACTTTTCCCCAGGCAAATGAAGAGTTGGGAAGCATATACCCATTGTACAATGAATTTTCATCTAGTGGTAATGCATTGGAAAGAGTGCTTGCATTAGAAATTGAGCTTGCTGAAGCACTACAGGAAAAGAAGAAATCAAGCATCCATTTTCAGAGGTACATTATCCCTTACATACCTGGCTAACTGACTACCTGTTTGCATTGTTGGGAGCACACATTGTTTGGAGCTCTCAAAATTTATATCCTTTTTTGCTTTTCTTTCTAATATTGAGGTCTTTTACCTTGCCTTGCCACACTTCAAATCTTAAGTACTAGCAAGTGCTCAAAACCAGTATTGTAGGAGTCTTATCACTTCAAAAAGTTTGATGTGCCACCTCAACTTAAAATGCCTATGCCTATGCCTATGCCTATGCCACAAACTATTAGGTTCATAATTCATGCTAGAGGTGTGTGTACTTGTGTCATTCTATTCTAATGAAATTTGTTCTTGATATTCATTTTATTTTCCCTACTGGTCTAGAGATATGATGATTCAATCATTATATGCTACTTACTCATACGTATAGTCCTTCCAACTAAAGGAATAATAATGTTCACTCTTCATCCATTATATGGAACAATGTATTTCCCGGATCTGGTGGTGTTTTGGCACTGCCTCTTTCAGTGCTCTTTTCTGCCAGGCGTTATTGCTAGTTGCCGTTAATGGTCCTTTTATTGTTTCTTGTGTGCAAAATTATACCAATTCAAATTTTAAAGAAATCCTGATAAATTACCAATTGATTCCAAAAACTTATGCTATTATGAAAGGGCAAATCTACCGCTTGATCCCCAAAGTTAAAGTTGAAGTTGTTTAGAAAGGACAAATTTAATAATTTAATCATTATTCTAACATTTCTCTTCATGTATGGCCCAGATTCCCCTTTAATAAGTGGGGCTCAACACATGGATTTTTAAAATTTTAAATTGGAGGTAGAGTGGAGACAGGATTTGAACCCATAACCACCTACTTTGATTTTGATACCATGATTAACTACCACTTGATCCCAAAAGCTTAAGGTACTAAAAAATGGTAAATTTAATCATTTAGCCATTAGTCTAACAAATCCTACATGGGTTGAGTTTGGGACTTGATTTGGGTTTATGTACTTGTTGGCCCTCTCTACCCACTAGCGTAAGCTTTTGGTTTGGATGATCTAATATGGTTCCAGTTTGTTTGTCTTGTTTTAGTTTCAGTTGGGCCATCAGGTGTGTTTGTCTCAGTTTTGGTTACTGTTGGGTGTGGATGTGAGGTTGGGTGT
The DNA here is from genome assembly GCA_023621385.1 of Quercus gilva. Taxonomy (NCBI): domain Eukaryota; kingdom Viridiplantae; phylum Streptophyta; class Magnoliopsida; order Fagales; family Fagaceae; genus Quercus; species Quercus gilva. The sequence continues at coordinate 7,903,582 of CM042484.1, read as the reverse complement.
AAAGGAATCCCACATTAGTTGGGTTTGGGACTTGATAAGTTTATGTACTAGTTTGGAGTTTGGACTCTCCACCTACTCTCTTAAATTTTGGGTTGTCTCGATCACTTTCCCATGATATCCCATTTTGCCATGTTATGCATTTTTTTTTTTTTTTTTTTTTTTCTTTTTTCTATTTGCTTGCATAGTAGCATGACTTTCTAGATTTTTCATTCTTTCTTTGATTGGTATCATGTTTGGGCCCCTTCAAAACCTGGAGGGTATCTCATTCATGCTTACTGGCTTTAAGGCCTCCTGTGATCAGGCCAGGGACAAGTAAATCTTAAAGGATATATCACTACTTAGTGATGTATGGTGGCATTCTGGTACATGGCAGATATGAGTATTTGCTGCTGGATCCACCCAGTGTACATTCTCTTTTGGGTCAAACAAGTTGCCAGCTGGCCAGACAGCCAGGTGATCCTTAGATCTGGTGTAGCAATCAATCTGGTATTCTATTGGGATCCTTGCCTAGGATTTATATATGTATATATATACCAACTATTGTGATAATTTATTGGTCAATGCATACACATTTGCATTCTTGATTTTTTCCTTTTTGACTTTTTTTAGAAAACTTTGTTACGGTGTAGTTAGTCATAGATCTATCATTTAGGATACTGGGTTAGTTTGGTCTACAACTACAAGTCTTACATGTACTGTTTACTTTAGTAGCCTGGGATTAATTCTTCCAAATTGATGGATCCACATTCACCACCCTCCATTTCTGCTGAGTTCTTTCTGCAGATACACTGCACTTTACAGCCCTCCTTGAAATGAATGCTTACTGCTTTAATGTTTCTTCAGCCTGCAATACTGCCTAAAACAACCAAAATAACACAACTAAAACCAGAAATTTCAGAATACAATGTTGTTATAGCTAGCCTGACAAAGGATTCATCTTTTTTTTTGGCCGCATCAAAAGATTTATCTAACTAGTTAACATGATATTCTCCTCCTGTGATCCAGCTCTTTCTTGAGACAACACAGCGACGAGGAAGCAATATTCCATAGCTTTAGAGCTATCAATGAGCTAATAAAAGACATGTTGGAGCTTAAGGAAAGGTACTCAGGTGTAGAGACTGAGCTAAAAGAGATGCATGACCGTTACTCTCAATTAAGCCTTCAATTTGCCGAGGTTGAAGGAGAGAGACAGAAACTCATGATGACTCTTAAAAGTGTTAGGGCATCCAAGAAGGTCCTACTCTTCAATCGCTCACCATCTGCCTCCCTTGGTGACGATCCCTCATAGCAACACAAGTGACTATTGATGTCTTCCTTGTTTCCATGGTCCCAGAAACCATCCCGTACCAAGCTAAGAAGTTAATGCCCCAATGCATAGATAGACAGTCAACATTCATGAACTCGGGAGCTACTGCAGTGGTCAACCATTTACGAGCTTGGTATAGGATGTCAAAAGCTAAGTAGCAGGTACTTTGTGTAAATAATACTGTGTTTTCCAGCCATTTTATAGGTTACTTACTAGTATAAAAAATATAGATCCCTGTAACATCTTGGCTTTGTTTTAATTTTGGCCTTGCCTAGCTGGTGCAATTTATTCTGCTGTATAGTAAATCAAAAAGTTTTTGACTAAAAATAATTCTATTTAAATATTCAGAAGAATTACAAGGAATATATTTGTCCACTCCCCCCCCCCCCCCGCTTCTTTTTCTTCTTATTTCTTTCCACCTTTCCTTTTCTTGTTGCTGGAAATGCACCATTGCATTCAGACGCGTTATTTTTCTATTTTCGGCTAATGAGAACATCCTCTGATTTTGAATTTTGATTTTGCTGGATGTTGGACATTGCATTCAGAATTACGTTACACATAACTTGTACCCTATATTGGTAGTGATGAGGGTAGATGCTTATTGTGCATAGTATCTTGCCAATTTTAATGAACTCCACTTAAGTTGAAAAATGATAAAACAACTAAGTACTCCTTTGCTTCATTTTCTTTTTGTGGGATAAATTACATATGCACTCTTAAGGGTCTCGAACCCATGACCTCCTATTCCACCCAGTACTAATAGGTAGAGATGTTATTTGTTTTAAAGTTCATTGGCTCTGTGTTGTTTGATCTAAAAGAAGTTGAGAAACTGAGCCAACTTCTAAAAATTGGGTTGCACAAGCCCTATCGTGAGTGGCCCAAAAGACACAGTTGTAATCCTTGTTACTTGTTTGTATCAAAACTGACCCAATTGACCAAACTTGGTCTGAAGAGTTAGAACAGGATCCCTCTCCCCTTACATCAAAGAGGCTCCAATCAAATTGATTTGTTTAATAGTAGAACAGATTTGAAATTCCATATATCAATAGTTGCAATCATGGGGAGGGGTGTGAGTGTATGGAGATTTGGAAAATTATTAGGTGCTTTAAGCCATTTGATATATATAAATTAAATTTTTTTTAAAATTTAAAAAAAGAGAAAGAAAAAGAAAAAAAAAACATCTATATTTATATAATATCTAAAAGCTTAAGCATAACATTATGTTGCTATACTCTAGTTGAGCCGCAACATAGTAGTCATTCGGTCCATTTCAGTTTACTTCGGTCCATTAAATCCATTTCGCTCAGATTTGGTTCACTTTGATCCATTTTAGTCAAATTGGTCTACTTCGGTTCAATTTGGTCCATTTTGGTTAACTTTGGTCAAATTTGGTCCATTCGATCCACTATGATCCATTCGGCCCATTTTGGACTAATTAGACCTTAAATTGATTCTTTTTGTATATTGCCTTTTTAGTTTTGGGCTTAAGAATCCATTTTCTTTCTTAATTTTTGGGTTAAAAAGTATGATATTTTATTTTATTTAGGCCAAACTCTTTAGTTTTGGGCTAAAAGACAAAAGCGAAATAGACATTAGAAATATGAGATCTAAAAAAGTAATAAAAATGATAAATATTCAACAGATTACCTTAAAATTTAAGTTTCAATAATATAGGCATTATACTTATATTTAGAAAGGAAAAAAAGTTACAATTCTAAACTTACATAATAATTTAAACTTAATGTAACATATTACATGTGTTCTATGGAATGGGGGTGAACATTTTTTTTTAATACTCTTGGATATGTTCAAATTAGTCAACTGATTATGGAATTTTTTTTTATAAAAAAAAATCATTTGAACCTTCTCCATTTATATAAACAATATTATAATTATGTAATTTAAATCTTTTTATTAAATTATGTTTTTTATCTATACTATCTATAAGATGATTTCCCTCTTTAGACTAGACTTTTATGTAGTTCAGAAATACTCTTAGGCCCTACGTTTAATAGGAACAAAATTTGGGGACAACCCGGTAAAAATATATCTCAAACTCCACTTAAAATGTCTACAATATAGGATATTTTTCTACTCATTCATGTCTTTAAAACAAACTTATCAAAAAGTTAAAAAAAAAAAAACTATAAAAGTAATAAAAATATAAATTACTTTTGAATAACACATGCACTATTTAACCTACAAATTGTACATTATATTCCTATACAATAATTATATTACATTTTCTCACGCTATGCTTAAAAAGTCAGGTGAAAATTAACTTTTGTATTAGGTAGTATGCTTTTATAGCTTGGAGTACCATGTCACATATATGTAATTCCAGAATAACTAATAATTACTCCACTTGGCCTAACATTAGTGTATGCAACATGGGCATTCTGGTCTGGAAGTTCTATATTTTTCATTCCTGCCACGTGGGAATGCCAATTATGGTATTTCCCAGTCCTCTGACAGCACCATTCTCAGCTTTCTTTGGATTAAAAAATATTAAATTTTTTGGCTATTGGTATTTTAATTTTTTGGTAAAATGCAATTGGTATTATGTATCAGTTTCATAGGCTTCAAGTTCATTATGCATATGTGCTTATTGAATTTGTCATATTTTATGGTGGATCAGACAAGTCAGCATAAAATTATGAAGTTGGTAAAAGCTGAAAATAGTAGTGGTCGTCTTAATGTTTACATGTCATGTGAAATTTTATTCTTCTAAGCAGTTTAACAATATACCTCAACTCAAACCAATAATTGTTTCTTCTGTAACTTTTCTTTTCTTTTTAATTCCCTTTTTTTTTTCCTTTCATCATTGTGCAAAGAAAACTCTCTTAATAAATGAAGCTTCAAATCCAGCAATTGGCTCAATTCCTCTTCGACAAGCAATGAAGGAACCACAAGGTGTTGTTTGTTAATGAAGAAAACCACAACATCAAAGTAAAAGTTTGTCTGGGAAAGAACCTCCAAGCTTCTTGTTTCTGCATCTGATTAAAACGAGGGACCGAGTTTCTAAACTGAATCTCGGCAAGTATCTAACAGAAGCATATGGAGACACTAACATTAATTGAAATAATAAGCTCTGTGTTGATGTTGTTACTTGGGAGCTACAAGATGGAACATGAACAGCACATCTTCGATGGAGAATCCTTGTGCACTTTGTCTGTATAGAATGCAACAACCATTTCTTGTTATATATGCTTATCCATGAATTCATGAATGAAATCTTTTCTTATCAGTGATGATTTGGTTACGAAGGACTAGTTAAACATAAATACTTCTCCCAAACTCCCACAAAAATTGAAGTTTTATGCACTAAAGTACGACCTTATTTAAGGGTAGCCAAATGCAAATAACTAGCATGCTGTGTTGTTTGTTCACAAGTATGGTAAACACTAAATGTGGCAAAAATGTGCTCCCAAAAAGAGCTTCTTTTTTTTTTTTTTTTTTAAATAAATAAAATTGGAAATACTAAAACCTTTAATATTTTCTATGTTAATAATATTATGTAGCAATATAATGACAATGGATTGTTTTAACTGGTATGGTGTATCATTCTATTGCATTTTGAGAGTATCGAATAGTAATTTTCTATTGAAGACAACTATAGAATATGTGATGGTTTATGGAGATGGACCACATCTTAAGCAATGAATTCACCTAGAAGGTTGTATTCCTCTTAAACGAAGTAAACTAAACGAAAATGACATGCCTACCCAACCCAACCTACACCAATAGAAAAAAAAGAAGTAAATTACTACATGCTTTGTCAAAAACTGGCAATTTAACGAATAGAGATGCATCATATGCACAGAAAACAAATACGTAAGAAAAGGTACTGTTTTTCATTATGGTATACCCACTATCATTGTTATTAAGACCTCCATATATCCTAGTCATGATCCATAAAACTTCCACCATATTCTGCAGCTAAGTCAAGCTTGACCCATATACAAATTAATGCAATAACATCATGGAGACTTTTAACATACATACACAAATATATCAGAAGGTGTCTTGTGAAAATTGAGTGCCATATAATTAAATGAATTACCACTGTTTTTGTCAGGAAGAGGAGCCCTCACAACAACATGCATAGTGATTACACCACCTGGGACACCACCAACTGGGAGCCTGGACTCTGCAATTGTTCTATTATTTTCCAGTATCTTTCCAGCATTGATAAGCTTCACATCGTTTACTGTTTTTGGACCATTTTCTTTTTCTACCAAAGAGAGATCATCATATTCATGAGAAAAATATATATCAAACTAACAACTAAACACAGTATTGTGATCATTGAATTACACTAGAAGTCAATATTTTAGTCAAGATACTTTTTTTTTCCCCTATATCTAATTATTTTAGTTTTTGGATGGAAAGCAAGATATTGTTAAACACCAATAAAATGAAGGTTGGGGCTACATAGTGTGGTGAGCCAAAAAGGGCACTAACACATTAGAATAATAGAATCATATTAACTTGCAAGCATCATTTCACATCTGTAATTGATCTCATATATGCTGGCTTGAAAGTGGGATAGTGTTTCCAGCTAATATTTGCTAGGATTCCACTATGAATAATGGTAATAGCAACATTATTTCTAATCATCATTTTCAATAATTGAAGCACATTAATTTTAAAGACTAACAAGTAATAACAATAAGATCCTTTTTCAATAATTCAGGTTTACAACCTGTCCCCCTAATCTATGCTGTTTCCAATTCTTCAGGTGCCAGTTTCACAATCAGCTGCAGTACTAAGATGTAAAGAAATCAAAGGGAAGAGATACTACCTACTGCTAGTGACATAATTTGCAGAGAAAATTAACTAAAACATACCAACTAATTAGAATGGAGTAATGTCAAAAAGAAAAACCACATATTTCTCTTTAAGGCAGAATGGTAAACTTACATATAAAAGACTCACAAACAACCTCATGATTATCAAATCACGTATACGAATGAAAGGTTTCTAATAACATATGTAAGTTTCTAGACAAAAAATACACAGTTCACAGTTGTTGACAAGTACAAAAAGGCAGTAACTTGGAACAACCCAGATACAGAAATTAATGATGCATAGATAGAAGTCATATCATATGGGGTGAGAAAAGATTTATAAACCTTTGGGCCATTGTGCAAGTATTTTTTCTTTGAGAGATGCCACTGTGGTAGCTGGACTATACTTGGTTGGCCCTAAGTCGGTGCCATCAGCAAGCCTGAATTTGAGCTCAATCAAATCTTCACTAGCCATTGATGAACCACCCACCAAAAACCCACCTCAAATTCTCATAACCAGAAATCAGATTCAATTCCCACAATGATTCAAGAACTCTTTTAACACAAAGCCTTCTCTTTCCTTATAGACAGATTTTTGAGCTGAGAACTAGCCAACTAGGAAACTCCTTGTAACATTAAAGAAGAAGAAATATTGAGAACCCAAATCAATTCTCATACAATTTGCCACAAAAGATGACCGAAATCTTCAGCAAAAACATTGAAGAACCAATTAAGAACAGTGTTTGCCAACTGATAATATTGGAAATCCAGATCCAATACCTTAAAATGTCAACCACAGAGCAGTAACTGAACAGAAGTATACGAAATACTAAAGATAACTTCCTCTAAATTGTTTGATGTAGAGAGAAGACAAAGCAAGGAACCACCTAAATAGGAACTTTCCAATGAGAGATCCTTTTACCTGAATCTAACTGAAAATTCTAATGGTGTAGAAAGTGACTATTTTATTTTTTTACATGATTGCTTGCCCATATTATTTTATTTTATTTTAATTAATAGAATAACCACTAATCTCCATGGACACTATTAATTATAATTACACCATGATTTGAATTTCTGAAAATTGGCCCACTGCTATCTGGCGATTCCCACACGTTAAAGATAAAAATAAAAGTCTTTGTTATATATGTGTGTGTATATATATATATATATATTTTATTTTTTTTAGTACTTTGATGTGATTGAATATATGATGGTGTCATGTTACTTATTTTTTCAGAACAATTATATACATAGTACATACGCAAGAATCCATCAAATGCGCATTAAGGATGGTAACTAGTTTGATTTATTTATTTATTTATTTTTATTTTTTTCACAATATGGGATTAGTTTGAAACATCTGGTAGTATCAAGTATCAATTTTCAAATGATCCCCACTAGAGAACAAAACTAAAGTTATATCAACATTTATATGACAATTCAACTGTCAAATTGCTATTAAAAAAACTACCCCAATGGGTGTATCTGTAGTTAATGGAGGGGAGATTTAACTTTCCTCTAAAATGACGACAGAATCTGGAACTTAGAAAACAAATCAGATCTTTTGACTTTAAATTGGTACTAATTTTGATGTGTACCCATTTTGTAGCATATTAATTATAGCCGACACAAACATATAAACAATGAATTTGGAGATAGAGCCATCGGGAGGTTGGCTGAGTTGGTTAGGACTTCGCTTCCCTGGGTTTGAGTCCTGCCAACGGCCTTCTGTTGGTGGATATCCTTGGTGAGGGGTGTACTCAGAAATGAGGTAACTCTCACACGTGTAAAAATAAGTAAGTTTCTCACGACATGGCGCCCTGTCCGGGGGTTTAATACAACCATAAACGCCCTTATTTTTGTTTACCAAAAAAAAAAAAAAAAAAGAATTTGGAGATAGAGAATTGGTCCTGTTTTCAATGATGTTATGATCCAAAGTTCATCATTAATGTTTAACCTTTATTTTATTTCTTTATTTTCCTTAGGGTGCACTCAAAATGAATTTGTCATATGATGAGTCCTGTTAACAATGCCCTTTTCCTTAAGTCATCTTGATGTTGAGTCCAACATGCTGAGAGGGAAAGAAACAGATTATCTGACTCCTTTGAACTTCTACTCGAGTGATAATTGGATTAGGTAAACCTTAAATCCCATGCCATAAAATCTAAAAATGGTTATCTTAGAAATGGTGCAAACTTTGAAGGGCTCAAACTAGAATTAAGAATTTCAGAAAAATTCAGCGATTGGGTCTAAAGTTGTAAATTATTATATTTATTAATCTGAAAATAACACTTCTTTTAACTTGACTAGTCGCAACTTGCAACCTAAAATAGCGAAGCCTAAGAGTTGGTAAAAAATGAGAGGCACGTTCAAATAAATTTATTTTTAATCAGGTCATATTATTATGGTCATTAAGTAGCTGATACATCTGCAAGTGTAGTAACATAAGCACATATGTTCTAAAAAAAATGTTACTACTTCCAAGTGACTACATGAGAGAGAGAGAAAGAGAGAGAGAGATTCAAGGGAGAGTATTCAAGCAACAATCACATTAGATTTGTGATCCCCCAAATTGGAGAAATTATAAGATTTTCTGGTGGACCACGTCATTTGTCTACCATTCCACTAAAAAACTTCCATTTGTTTAAAATTGCTGAGTCAGTAATTAATTTTTGTTAAAAAAAATTTTCTAATTAACAATTTTAAACAAGTGGCAGTTTTTTAGTGGAATGGTAGACCACATCACTTGTCCACCATGTGGACCTTATAATTTCTCCCCAAATTGATTGAATATTGATTAAATGTATGTTGTGTGGGGTTGTTTGATGAGTCCCAATTTAAATTTGAGTTTTATTAATAGTTACAAGGAACCTCAATTATGACTAAACTAGTCTTTTTGGGTTATATCGCAGATAGGAGTCTTAAGGGTGTCCACAGGTCGGGCAGGGTCGGTTTTCAACCTAGCTCGAACTCGACCCGCCGGCGTCGGGTGGACAAAAGAGTGACCCGAAATTGACTACCGACGTCAACCGGTCGGGTTGGTTTTGGGTTCGGTTGGAGATCGGGTCTGTTCGGGTGGAGATTAGGTCGTCGTCAGAGCTATAAAATCATCGCTGGAGTTGCAAAATCATTGTCGGAATTTGCAAATCATCGCCAAAAAATGTAAAAACTCACCAAATCTGCATTAAAATCGCCAAAATATGCACAAAAATCGCTGAAATCTACTAGGAATGGTCGGATCTGGCTAAATCTCACCAAATATGATTGAGAACTCGTTGGATCTCCTCGAATTTGAGCGTGATTTTGCCGGATTTGTATATAACCATAACTTTGGTCGGGTTAGGTGGCTCGGGTTTTGGAGAAGAAAACCCGCCACTTGACCTGCTAGCGTCAGGCCTTGGGCATGGAAACCCGAAACTGATCGATGGGAGCGTTGGTTTGGGCTAAACTCGGGTGAAGATCGGGCGGGTTGGTCGGTCCGACGGGTCTCAGTCAGGTCTAGACACCCCTAGATATGACTAACGCTTTTTCTTAGGTTGTTAAAAATGGTACTACCCATCCGATAACTTGTGTGAGCTTGGAGACATTACCTCACAAAGTAGCTCCTAACGAGAATGTCAAAAATTTAAATGGGGAAGATTATGATGTCCCAAATTTGATTGGATATTAATTATGTTGTGTGGGTATGTAATGAGTCCCACATCAAGCATATACTAGGCTGATTTAGGTTTTATTAACAACTACAAAGAGACTCAATTGTGCTAATCTAGTATTTTGAGGGTATATCATAGTATAGCACATATGTGGCTAATCCTTTTCCAGGAGTCGTTACAAGACTATTGGGGAAGAACACTAGACTCATATGAGCCTTACTTTTTCTACCTAAAAAAAAAAAAAAACTAGGACACAATATTTTTCATATTTTTTACAACTACTAACTTATATTCTACATCACATGTACTTGTATTCTTTACGGACTTCATTTTTATTACATATTAATCTTAATAAGCTATATTAATAATTGTGAGAATTAATAATTGTGAGAAATATTGTGTTAGACTTAACCAAAAAAGAAAAGAAAAAAAGATTGATAAGTAGATTCTTAAATTTACCTGATCAAGATTTTTTTTTAAGAGAAAATACCTAACCAAGATGACTAGGAAAAAGGACAAAGTTTGTTTAATAACAAGAAGCTTCTATAGAATTTTTGTACTCCACAAAAACTTGCCTGTTATGTACAAATTTTTATACATGGTTACAAAAATCAGACCAACTCAGAAAAGGAGCAATTAGCTGTCTGATAGTGACATTAGAACATATCACTGACCAAACTTTTGTCTATGTTGCTTATGAGATAAGACCGCAATACAATTAAAAAAAGGTTGATGGAGGGATTTTGAATTGATTCTGTATTCTTAAAGGTTCGTTATATAGTTTATAGGCCAAGCAGAACTGAAGTATGAAGAAATTGGCTCTCCATGTTGAAAGTAGAAACTTGTTTCCCCTTTATGCTAGAAAGAGCTCTCACTTCTCCTAGGAAAAGAAAAGAAAAGCAGACACTTTTTTCATTTGAGGTAGATGGATTCTGAACGGTTTCTTTATTGAGAAAAATCAACACATATAACATGGTTCTGCCATGAGAATTAGATGCAAACTCTTTTTAAATTTTTTTTTATTAGGGGTGGGGATGTGTGGGGTAGAGAATAATCATCAAGATAAGATTTTGACAATGGAACCACCAATATGATCTGATGTTCTATTAATGAATGGTTTAGCCTAATGCTTGGTTGACACAATCTTCATAGAAGTTGCATGGCTTGCATCATACAATGGATCAAAGTCATGGAAGGCCAACTCATTAATTTGGTGATAACAAATCAATAAAGCACATCAACTACTAACAAAGACCTGATCAGACAAACTAATATTTGTACCGATTCTGCTAGAGAGGTAAAAAATTCCACACACTTTAAAACCTCACAGATTCAACAATGAGGACCCCATCTTAATAAACCAGAAGTCTTATCCAACATCTTTGTGATTCTGAAAATTTGTGAAAAATTGCTGTAACTGGATCAGCAATTTCAGGCTTTTGGAATGAATGGAAAAGGCTACAAGGGGGCATCTTGGTGATCACAAAACTAACATGTGTTTGGAAGAACACTGCCTAAGATTTATCTTAAAAATAATTGGATCTCTTCTTGCAAGAGAGGTTGAAAATTCCATTACTAGAAAAGGACCCCCAATGGCAGAAATAAGATAAATATAATATGAAGTATGAACATTGGAGAAAGCAAGCTCTTGATGTAAGTTACATGTCAAATCCTATATTTCATATTGAGATTCATTTCTTAACCCACTTTTCCTTTTGAAATATAGTGTCACTCACTCCTTGAGGTTGCCTATATCACATCCTTATAATTGTTAAAAATGTTGTATCAATTTGACAAGGAATCAGAAATGGTAGCTTTCAACATCAATTCCCCTCATCACCACTCACTACCACCATCATTTGTTTTTTCCTTCTTTTTTCCCCCTCATTTCACTTTTTAGAATGACCCACCTGTCAATCAAGAACCAACAGATTCCACCCTCAGAAAACCTAGCAAGTTTTACAAGTAGAAACCAAGCATGTAGAATGCAAAGTAATAACCCCTCCTGTTAAGAATTGGCTAAGATAACCTTTTGTGGATCCAGTGGTTACTGCCCAGCCTTATAATTTTAAACCATATAAAACCATTTGAAGAATAATCCTCAAGGCTTAAATTTATCTCAAAATTTGTAAGAGATGTGAGATTGACAGAACTATTACATACATAATTCTAATCTATATTGGTGAAATTACAAGAGATGCTAGATAACATTAGGCATATCTTTATATTGTTAGCATCAAATCAAAATGGCCCACCACCACTGATAAAAGGGAAAAATAAGTGGAATAGAGAGAATAAGAATAATTGTATTTATAATAATGATGAATCCTTGACCAAAATGAAAGAATGTGATCTGGACTAAGAATAATGCAGAATTTTGGAGAGGAAAAAAAGAAATTTCCAGGTGTCTAGTATTGTAATGAGGAACCGAGACGGAAAATATCATCCAAAAATATATAATCCCTCGTGTAAGCCAAAAAGAGAGAAAGAAAGAGAACTGGAATGAAAAAATACAGCTCCACAACCCTCCCGTACTCTGTATTTTGATGGCAGGAGATGGAGGGAGAGGAAAGGAGAGGAGAGGAGAGGTGAAGGTCCATTCCAAACAAACCCTTAGGCATGCAAGTGCGTGTATGAGTCCTCAGTTCACCATTATACTCATGGTTATCTGATAGTTACTCCTGTCAACATTCAACATCATTCACAATGCCTACTAACTATGTCAACACATAGTGCCTTGCTTCCAACACATAATAATTTCCATAAATAGCTAAACTAACCAAAGGATAAGAGATGACTAACGTTGCCTCCAATACATAATAATTTCCATAAACAGCTAAAACTAATTAGAGGATAAGTGATTACCGCCAAACAACTTGAAATGTTGGAGACACAAGTTGCAGCACCATGTTTCTTTAGTCAACTTCTGATCATTATGATGCCACCGAATCAAATACTGTGTTGATACATTGTGCTCCATCATCTTCACCACAAATAATTTTAGAATGAATTTGAGACACAGTTGAAGGGATTTCAGACTGAACAGCTCTAATCAGCAAAATTCAAAGGAACTTGACAGAGTCAAATCTTGTCATTATAATTTCAACTGATTAGAACTTTCAAATTTCGTGGTAAGCGGAGATCCTTCTCAACCCAACAATCTAACCTGCCAATCTATTAGCAGGAAAGGGCTCACTTCCAATAAACTTGACAGCATGAGCACCATAAAGTCAACAGCTGTAATATTTAGAGGCCATATGTGAGGAGTCTTACACCACCAAGGGTATCAAAGACATCAAACAAGATACAAAAGATTAAAAAAAGCTACAGGTCAGCAATCACTATCAATCTCCCGATCTTACGTACCTGATTCAGAGCAACAACTCAGTATTTAGGTTTGGCAGAAGTCACTCTCAAAAATGCAATTTCAACTAACCAACATTACATGCTGTCTAGTCACAGATGACAGAACAATCTGTTAGCAGGACAGGGCTCACTTCCAATTGATAACACAGCATGAGCACCATAAAATCAAAGGCTATAATATTTAAGGGCCATATACAAAAATTCTTACACCACCAAGGGTATCAAAGACATCAAACAAGACAAAATATTAAGAAAAGCTAAAGGTCAATTCAATTTCAAGTCCATTTACTATCCATGGTTTTGAGCTTTCCACATGAATCCGCAAATTAAATCAACTCAGAGTGACAATGCGTGCCATAAGATGATTCCATATTGAATGAGCAAGGACATCTGCACTTATAACTGACAAAGTGACCAAATCTAGAGGGGCAAAAAAAATAGACAATTGACAAGGCAAGGATTTTTTCTTTCAAAAGTTATTGCTAAGGATTTTGTTGATTTTAACTCTAAATCAATCCTGAAAGAATCCAAGTCAACTTTTGAACTAGTTGGGGTTTATAATAAAGCTTTTTCTAGATTCCATTTACCATTTCGCTCAAGGTTTTTATAGTAAAACTTTAGAACCAGCCATTAAAAACAGATCTGACTGAAAACCAATACCTTGTTCTAAAATTTTAAATGTATTAAACTATTCATGGCTGGCTCAGTTCAAGGTTTGACGAACACCCACTAAATCAATAACAGAATAGCTTTAAAAAGAATAAATCAAAAGAGCTATAAATTCAATCACTTAAAATGGTTTACACATGTATTAGATGCAGGTTTCCTAAGTTACAAGAAAAAAAATGATAAGTCACAACCAGCAGGTGTTAAATCCACAATCTCACCTCCTGCACCCCCTCCTTATAGGGGAAAGTGGTGCCACTTGAATTAAAGCTCATCAATTTTTCATCTTGATTACTTAATTTTTTTAAGTGGAAGAAACTCAATTTTGAGTCACACATGTAGGATATATAATATAAGAGATGCAACACAAGTTCTAGCAGAGGAGCAGCAGCCACAGAAGATTCGATGATGTTCAAAAGGTGCTGCAACCAAGCAAGTGAAGGCATGTTGCATAATTGATTAATATTGCACAATTACATTCAACAAACAATACAGAATCAAGTAATGAGTTCCCTTATGAAAATCAAATACTTATGTCATAATCAAAACAATCATATGGCACCATTATTCATAATAAAATTGCTTATTTAGTAATTAACCAGATTTCATAAGTTACAGATGTACCATTTAATTCAAAGGATGCAACATCTTAAGATATAAGGAGGGCATGCTATGTGCCAAGAAAAGTAAAAACTTGCCAATGATCTTCTGGCTATTATAATTTAATTTGCAAACATGAAGTAGCTGCCTCATCAGACAGTTCGTACAAATCATATAATGTTTCTTTATATACGAATGAAAACATATTATAAAACACTTATCAATATCGTGGCACCCAACTGTAATTCACCATCCAGATCACCATATAGCCAAGAAACCAATATCTTAAGGGTTTGTTAGCCTATAAGCATAATATGATGCTAAATTTCAAGAACTTGACAACTGACCAGCTCAGCAGACCCAAAATCTGTAGAAGCAATGACCTTCCAAACCACAGCATCAGATTCTGCCACTGTGTCAGAATGGTCATTTAAGGAGGTAGCAAAGAGAGAAGTGGAGCTTGATGGTGAAGAACACAGATCAGCCTGGAGAACTGCAATGTGATGCCTGGCATCTTTTGTAATGACATGAAGCTTTCCATGAAAACCAGCAAGTAAATACGGAGATTCTGAATCTGCAAAATCATAAATAGGGACCTTTCCAATAACAACTTTCCAAGCATCTTCTCTTTGATCATATACTTTGATTTTACCGCTATCTAGGGAACTAGAAGGCTCAAATGCATATAATTCACCATCTACTACAACACTCAGTTTTGTACCTGCCTGTCGTGCAGGCCATCCCTCTCCCATGCCATTTGGCATTTCAACCCATGAATTTGTTTCAGGGTCATAAATTTCTCCCCCAACATCAACAAAAAAGGGCCATGAATACAAACTTTGAGGGACGCATAACCTTCCCATGTATGAAGTCAACCCGGTGGCAATAGGCTTTAGCATGTCAGCCAAAAAGGCGGTGGGTAACACTTGCGCTTTTGAGAATGGCATGCTTGGAACTTGGGACCATGTCCCCATTGAGGGGTCAAAAACTTCAGCAGACTGAAGAGGAGTCAAACCACCTCGGCCCCGACTAACACCTCCAACCACATATAGCTTGTTATTTAAAATGCTTGTCTTACAATACGCTCTACCTGTAGACATCGAAGTCACTTCAGTCCAAGCATTTTGAATTGGATCAAATCTCCAAACACATTTCATGGTCAAAGCTCTAGAGAATCCACCGAGCACATAAAGGCATCCATCAACAGCTCCAATAGCACAACCACAGTATGGCATTTGATCCCACGAATCCTTCCACCCAAGCCAGCCTCTAATAACTTCAGCAATTTTTATGCTTGGACCAACCATGTTCCACATCCAAAGCCCAGAGGAACCCTTCCTAGATTCATCTTCATAAACAACATTGGGCATCATAGGCAACCTCTGCCATTTTCTTGACAAAGGGTCCAAAGCATGCCACAGAAGTTTATCTTCTTCAACCTTAGTCAATAAATATAGCCACTCTTCTGTTGTTCCAAGCTCCTTTCTTAATTTAAATAGTTCAGGACTCATAACAGTTGCCATCCACTTCCGTGACACCAACCGCACATCGAAGTAGGAAATTCTAGGAAGCCTAGCAATAATCTGGATCGATAACTCATCAGGAAGACTCGGAATCAGCCTTGTGCTATAATCATCAAAGCTTGATGACATTCTTTGCCTCTTGCAGTTCTCATTCTGACATATCTCATTGTAGTCCCTCGTCCTAATCTTTGGAACAGCCAAACTCAAAAATGAACCCATCTAGAAATGTGAAAAATCACTCAATGCTTGAAGAACCTCCTACTTTGACATTAGTCCAAACGCTGCCAGTTAAAGCTACTCTACTTCCCTGTCATGAATGCAAAAGTTTAACAGGCAAAAAAGGAGTGACAGAGAGGGACAACATCAATATCATGAAAGAATCCGGCCCATAGAGACAGCTATGAGATGAAATTTATGACATTTTCATGACTCTCACACAATGTAGCCAGAAAACAAATATAACGAGATCTCCCAAGGCACTTTTTCAAATTTTATCAAATACAAAAGAAGCAAACACATGTTTTTCTTTTCAATCTTTAAAGAAACTTAAATAAACACAAGCATTTCCAAAAACCAAACCTGGCACAATTTGGCTCCAAATGGTATTTACACAAGATTAAACACCCAAATATATATCCTCACAAATATACACACCACTACAGAGTAGACTGTCGAGAGAACAAGAAGACCAATAATATTATAATAATACTACTTTTATACTCCTCCCAATTGAACTAAACTGACTTCCCTCAATTTTTTATTTTTATTTCTTATAATTCAATATTTACAATGGGAGAGGGGGGGATTCAAACCATAGTTGTCTCCGTTACAAACACCAGGAGGTGCCCGTTGAGCTACATGGCTCTTAGCCCTCATATTCACTTAATTATGAACCAGAATTAAGCAATACTGCCAGTGCCTCATCCACATTTCAGAAGACAAAAACACATCTCGAAATTATAATCACTCAACAGTAATCACACCCTCCTTTTCCCTAAATTATACAACAAACCCACATAACAACCAAACATTATTTGACCTTCTCAAATTCACTGTAACAAATTAAAAAACTGAAAATTTCCACAAACACAATCAATCTAAACTCTAACAAATACCAGAACACACAGAGTTAAATTATCATTTAATAAAATAAAAAAAAGCCCCCTAAATATTAAAAACACTAGGAACTCAAAAATCACAAATACCCATTACATAACCGAACCCAAAAACAATAATGATGAAAACTATACGACAATTAAATTCACCGACCAACAAAATTTGAACATGGAATTCGTAATTCGCACAAAAGAAGATTTACATGGATCTTTATAAGTACCATATTAAACAAAAACAAAAACAAAAATTCAGGGGTATGAAACATTACCAGAGGGAAAGATGAAGCAAAAATGCCAGAGACCCAATTGAGCAACGAAATTGGAAAATGAAGAGGGCATGTTCATGCTTTAATGCTTTGTTTGGTCGAAAACTAAAAATAAAAAATAAAAAATAAAAAATAAAAGCTTGAGGCTTGACGATGATGTGGTGCTACCTAGTTCTCGTACAGGTACCAGTCCCAATCTAGTTTAGAATTTATTTTTATTGATGATTCCATGTTTTTCTATGTCTGTGTCTGAAAATTACACTAGGGAGTGCCATTGGTTTGTGACGCGTGGACCGCTGATCTGTGTCCACGTTTTGTTTTTGATCATATATATCATTTTATGTACGGATACATATTATTTCGATTATTCGTGGCCTTTTGAGTTTTAAGTTTTAACTAATTCAACTGTTAGATAATTAAATGAGATGTTTGAAATTTAATTCTTATTTATATAAAAAAAAATTGGAAAATCAAGAGGATGACATGTGTTGAAACTCTTTAAAAGTATATATTATTTTTATTTATTTATAAATAGTATACAATTTTTTAAAATTAATAAATAATAATAATAGTAATGTTTTTTTTAGGAGAAAATGATAATAATAATAAAATAATAATATAGACGTTCAATTTGGATTGCGATTGGACATTGGCAATGGCATGAGTCAATATTGACGATCGTGAGTCGTGACTTGCTGTGCTGCTGCCTTAGATTTTTTTTCCTACTTTGGGCCCAATGTCTGTGGTTACGTGTGGCACATGGATATATATATATATATATATATATTTTTTTTTTTTCCTTCTCTTTTTCTAACATTTTGGATTTATTAATCAATTTTTTTAGAATCAAGTTGGAAGCTATATATTAATTAAGGGTCCGTTTGGTTCCCGTAAAATATTTTCTAGAAAATACCTATTGTCTGGAAATGCTATTTTTCGAAAAAGAAAAATATTTTCAAGTGTTTGGTTGTATTATGAAAATTGTTGTAAAAAATATTTTCATGTGTTTGGTTCTATTAGGAAAATTCTATTTTCCGGCAACAACCACACAACAACAACAACAAAAAATTGATTCCGGCGACGACAACAAAAAAAAAAAAAAATTGATTCCGGCAACAACAACAACACAACAACAGGCAACAACAACAACAATAACAACAACATCATCCGGCAACAACAACAACACAACAACAACAACAACAACAACAACACAACGCAGATTTCAGCAACAACAATGCAAATTTCGACAACAATGCAAACTGAGTCATCGACAAGATCGAGGAAGAGAGAGCGATGGGTTGCCGGCTCTAGTTCTGGGTTTGGGTCGAGTGATGGGTCGCCGGCTCTGGTTCTGGGTTTGGGTCGAGCAATGGGTCGTCTGGGTCTGGCGATGGGTCGAGCGATGGGTCGTCTGGGTCTAGCGATGGGTCGTGGCGGTGGGTCGCCGGCTCTAGCTCTGGGTTCGTGGAACGGCGTGGATCGGGATGTGGAACAGGGTGTGGTCTCTTCTCTCGGCGTGGAGCTCCGATGTCTTCGAGTTTCTTGGCTCTCTCTTCTCTGGGTTTTCTCTCTTTTCTGCATTCTCAATCAGTTTCTCTGGCTCTCTTTTGTGCGTTTTCTCTGTTTTGTGCGTTTTGTGCGAGACTCGGAAATGGTTTGAAGGTAAAATAAGAGCGTAAAACCATTTCCGGGTCAAATGAGTAAATTTGGTCAAAGTTGAAGCATATTTTCTGGAAATGGTTTTTTCCCTTGCCTTCCAAACACTGGTGTCTGGTGGTAAATGATTTCCGAAAATCATTTACCACCAAAACAAACGGATCCTAAAATAAAACTAAGATGCTGCATCTCAAATAATATTATTAAGAGTATTAACAATTCAAAATAACAATCACATATAACATAAATATTTACGTGAAAAACTCTTTATTTTTTAAGAGAAAAAAATTACGAGAGAAATTCTGAATTAATTTTACTATTATCAAATCAATTACAATATTTTTTATGTATGTTTCATGTCTAAAGAAAAATCTCTCTTATTTTTCTTTATTCACACACGTACTCTCTTTGCGTCTTCTTGAAGATTGCAATACCTTGGTCTCTTCTCCTTGATTATCTTCTCGAAGGTAGCAATACTTTATTTTCTTCTCCTTTTGTTACCTTCCAAGCGAAAATCTATTTTTTCTCTCTTGATTTCATGCTCTATTTTCCTTCTCCCCATAAGGAAGATCCTTGCGCCAAAACTCTCAAATTATTTGTAGTATTGTCTATTTATAAGACATTTTTCCTATTCCCTTTTGAACTAGGAATACATTACTTCTTTAATAAGGAATAGATTTCCTTCCACACTGATAGGATTGACGAACTCAACTTCCTTGGACGACCTCATCCGAACCAACGAGGTAGTATTGACAGACAAATTAACCAGGTGCCTCCGACGATATAAGCCACATTACAAACGAAGGTAAAGAAGCCATTCAATGCAATCAAATAAATACCTCGGACGGTTACAAGGACAGCTGTACAGACCTTTGGGAGCCCATAAAAACTCACATCATTAACCATGAGGCGTTACCAAAAGAAACATTAAAACCACCATAACAGCCACAACGGCTAGGGGCTACAGAATGTATATATACAACCCTCCCAACACCAACATAAAGTACGAAAACTCACCAAAAAGCGTTGCTAGTTATCTTGATATTCTGTCTTTTTCCTAAAAGCTTTTTATACTAACTTTGGCATTGGAGGCGTTGTGGCAGGTACCACACCGGTGACCATCTCAAGGGATTGCTACTTTAATCTACGACGTAAACGAGGATTGGGCTTCGTCTAGACGTGTTCGTAAATTACTGACGAATTTGCACCTTATCAATTTGGCGCTGTCTGTGGAAAACAACATTTTTTTCGTACTTAGGTTCAAAAGCGTAGTTCCCAATCAACTTCTACATTCAGATGGAGTCCAACTAGGATTCAGCAGCCTTAGCTCAGCAAGTCCAGGCTCTTGCGACCACTGTCGAAGAGCTCACCAGATAGAATCAGGAAATGAGGTTACGACTTCAACAGGAGGAGAATCGGTTCAAGGCCAACCAGGAGGATGAGGAAGATAGCCATAGAAAAAGTGACCGTCGAGGACTTACTACTCCAGATGAACAGAACTTCGACCTTCTTCGAGAAATGAGGAGGGAGATGGACGAGTTGAGGAATGCCATTAAGGAAAAAACATATTGGAGCCTAGACAGAATGGTCAGGGCAACAGACTCGCCCTTCACAACGGCGGTCCTGGAATGCCCAATGCCGTCGAAATTTCGGCTGCCTTAGCTTGAGCTGTTTGACGAACTTAAGGACCCCCAGGACCACCTCAACACCTTCAAGATGACGTTGGTCCTTCAACAACCCCTTGACGAGATACTGTGTCGCTCCTTCCCCACCACTCTCAAAGGAGTTGCAAGGGAATGGTTTACAAAATTGCTAACATCGTCCATTGACAACTTTGAACAATTGAGCAATGCCTTTTTGCGCCACTTTGTCGGGATAACGCCTTAAAAGGCCAGCAGACCACTTGCTCACCATAAGACAAGGGGAGAAAGAAACCCTGAGGTCATACGTAAAACGCTTCACTCGGGAGACCCTAGAGGTAGACGAAGCTGACAATAAAGTGCAATTGACGACCTTTAAGGCGGGGCTAAAGTCCAGAGAGTTCGTGGTTTCACTCGCGAAGAATCCTCCTAAGACAATGACAAAGATGCTCTTGAAGGCACAGAAGTACATGAATGCTGAAGACACATTAGCCGCCATAAGGGATGTAGAGAAACCAGTAGATAAGGGAAGGAAGGAGGACGATTGTGGAGGACGATTGTAGAGGGCAAAAAAGGGAGCGTCCAGATCGTCGGACCAGTGACGGAGGTAAACAGAAAGACGAAAAAACTCCTCAAACGGTAAAATTCACTCATTTAGTTATGCCAGTTGACAAAATTGTGGCGCATATTAAGGATGAACACTACCTCAAATGGCCAAGGCCATTACACTCGTCCCTCAACGTCTGAGACAAGAAGAAGTACTGCCGATTCCATAAGGATCACGACCACTACACAGAATATTGCAGGGACCTAAAGGAACAGATAGAAAGGGAAACTGTGGAAGTATGTGAAAATGGGGAATCTAGTAGATTCAAAGGTGATATCAAGGACCAGTGTGAATTCTCACCCAATGACGAGGATTACACATCCCAGCGCCCACCAAATGTGATCGGGGAGATCAAGACGATCACAGGTGGCCCATCCACAGGTGGGTCGTTCAAATCCCTTAAGAAAGCATATCAAAGGCAAGTGAACAGCATCCACAGGATGCCTCCATGTAAACAAAAATGGACGGATCGAGACATGTACTTCTCAGAAGAATATTCTAAGGGGGGTTAGGCAACCTCATGACGATCCTTTGGTCATAATGCTCGTGATAGAATGATTCAATACCAAGAGAATCCTCGTGGATAATGGTAGCTTGGCAGACATTATCTACCTCTCCACTTTCCAGTAGTAAAAGCTAGATCCAGGAAGGCTACATCCATTTGACTCTCCTTTCGTTAGTTTCAGCAGAGATAAGGTGTATCCCAAAGGCATAGTGACGCTGACGGTGACAGTGGGAACTCACCCGAGACAGTTGACTCATCAACTGGACTTTTTGGTGGTAGACTACCCTTCATCTTATAATGTGATCATCGGGAGACCCATTCTTAACGGCTGGAAAGCAGCCACGTCTATTTATTGCTTGAAGGTAAAGTTCTCAACAGAGAATGGTGTTGGCGAGGTGAAAGGAGATCAAGTATTGGCCAGGGAATGCTACCAAACCGTGTTAGTTGCCAAAGAAAATCACACACGAATGATCGAAGAGAAGGAGGAAGATAAAGTTGAAGCCCTGGAGACAATAGAGCTGGTCGAAAGAGAAGCGACAAAGACGACCAGAATAGGGACGACGTTGAGTCCCGAGATAAGGGAAAGACTTGTCCAATTCCTTAAAGAGAACCTGGATGTTTTCGCATGGAGCCATGAGGATATGCCCGGCATATCCCTGAAAGTCATCGAACACAAGCTAAACGTGAACCTCGAGAAGAAGCCCGTCCAGCAGAAACGACGGGTTTTCGCTCCAGAACGAAATTAAGCTATTACGGACAAGGTTAACAAGATGCTATCAGCGGGTTTCATTAGTGAAATGTACTAACCAAAATGGCTTGCGAATGTCGTCCTAGTGAAGAAAGCTAATGGGAAATGGAGAATGTGGGTGGACTTCACGGACCTAAACAAAGCCTGCCCAAAAGATAGTTTCCCTCTGCCGATGATAGACCAGCTAGTGGACTCTACAGTTGGGCATAAGTTACTGACGTTCATGGACTCCTTCTCGAGATATAACCAAATAAAAATTGCTAAAGAAGACTAGGAGAAAACAGCTTTCATCACGAGCCAAGGGCTCTATTGTTATAAGGTAATGCCCTTCGGTTTGAAAAATGTAGGGGCAACATACCAGAGGTTAGTGAATAAGATGTTTAGCAAGTAGATCGGGAGGAATATGGAATTGTACGTGGACGACATGCTCATCAAGAGCAAGGACGAGCCTGCCCACCTAGACGACCTCAAGAAAGCATTTGCCACACTTAAGCAGTACCAGATGAAATTGAACCCCAGTAAGTGTGTATTTGGAGCAGCCTCGGGGAAGTTTCTAGGATTCATGGTGTCCCAAAAGGGGATAGAAGCAAACCCAGAGAAAGTACAAGCCATACTCGATATGGCATCACCCAAGACCGTCAAAGAAGTCTAGAAATTCACAGAAAGGATAGCAGCACTCAACAGGTTTGTCTCTAAAGCGACGGATAAATGCTTGCCCTTTTTCAAGACACTGAAGCAAGCTTTTGCCTGGACTGACGAATTTGAGGCAGCATTTCAAGAACTCAAGCGCTACCTGAGCAAGCCACCCCTCCTAAGTCTGTCTAAAGAAGGAGAAGATCTATATTTGTAGTTGGCAGTATCAGCCATAGCCGTGAGCGCAACCCTGATTCTGGAAGACGACAAGAAATAACTCCCAGTTTACTATGTCAGTCAAGTTTTCCAAGGAGCAGAAGCCAGATATTCCAGGATCGAAAAGATTGCATTTGCACTAATAGTGGCTTCGCGCAAGCTGTAACCGTACTTCCAGGCAAACCCCATCTTGGTGATGACAGACCAACCCATCAGGAAGTCCATAAACAAACCCGAGGCAACTGGGAGAATGGTCCAATGGGTAATCGAGCTTAGCCAGTTCGACATCAAGTACAACCTTAGGACAGCAATCAAGGCACAGGCTTTGGCAGATTTCATTGCTGAGTTTACTCTTCCGGACGAGGACGGCCTTACTGATGAGACAAAAAGATGGACAATACAGACTGACAGTTCGTTCGCCCAAAAAAGAGGGGGAATAGGGGTCATCATAATCACCCCAGAAGAAGAGATGCTTAAATATAGAGTTTAATTGAAATTCCCAGCCACCAATAATGAGGCCGAGTACGAAGGTATATTAACGGGGCTAAGAGTCGGGAAAGCACTAGGGGCCAAGAACCTGCTACTCCAAAGTGACTCCAAGCTAGTAATAGGGTAGATAAAGGAGGAATATGAAGTAAAGGAAGAAAGAATGCAGAAATACCTCAGATTGACAAGGCATATGACCCAAGATTTTGATATGGTAGAGTTCGTGCAGATCTCAAGAAGTCAGAACATGGTAGCAGACGAGATCACAAAGATAGCCTCGTCAGACGATGGAGCAACGAGCATGGGCTTAGACATGGAAATCCAAAAACGCCCCAGTATCGAAGAGGTCTCTACATTTGCAATCCATACCACGAACAGCTGGATGACACCGATCGTATCCTTCCTCTAGGACGGACACCTCCCACAGGACGCCGAAGAGGCCAGGAAAGTCAGGAAGAGAGCAGCCAGATTCACTATCCTAAATGACATCCTCTACAAAAGAGGCTTCTTCATGCCTTACTTGAAGTGTGTCGATGAAGAGAAAGCTAAGTATATCCTGAAAGAGATCCATGAAGGGGTTTGCGAGGACCATACAGGCCCTAGATCCTTGGTAAGTAAGGTCGTTAGAATAGGTTACTTCTGACCTACCATGCAAGTGGACGCAATGGAGCTTGTTAAGAGGTGTGACAAGTGCCAAAGGTTCGGGAATGTACAGTGCCTTCTAGCCGAGAGACTGACGACGATAGCCTTTCGTGGCCATTTGCGCAATGGAGAATCGACATCGTCGGCCCATTACCCCAAGGTAAAGGACAGGTAAAATTCCTACTAGTCGCTATTGATTACTTCACAAAATGGGTCAAAGCAAAGGCACTGACAACCATCACTGAAGCAAGGATTCAGAGTTTCACGTGGAAGAACATAATTTGCAGATTCAAGATCCCACGGACGATCATATCAGACAATGGGCGACAATTCGACAGCCAAAACTTCAAGTATTTTTGTTCAAGTCTAGGAATCAAGAACCAATTCTCGTCCCCAAGACACCCACAGGCAAACAGGCAGACGGAGGTAACCAATCGGACGCTACTCCAGATCATTAAAGCCAAGTTGGACGATGCAAAGGGGGCCTGGCCGGAAAAATTACCCAATGTCTTATAGGCCTACAAGACTATAGCAAGAACCCCAACAAAAGAAACCCCCTTCAGACTCACTTATGGCACTGAAATAGTAATCCCAGTCGAGGTAGGAGTAACCAGCATCAGGCGAGAGATGGTCCACGAGAAAAGTAATGACGGACAGTTAAGAGTCAACCTAGACTATCTGGACGAAGTCAGAGAAAAAGCTTCCAATAAAATGACAAGGTACGAGCAAAAGATAGCCGAGTACTACAACAAGAGGGTGAAACTCAAACGACTCGACATAGGAGACCTTGTCCTACGCAAAGTCACCCCGACAACCAGAGACTTTGCCTAAGGGAAACTTGGCCCCACATGGGAAGGACCTTACTGGGTCGTCCATTACTCCAGGCAATGTAGCTATCACCTGGAAACCATAGACGGGCAGAGGCTTCCACGACCATAGAACATCGAGCACTTGAAGAAGTACCGCCAATAAATGTAACAGGCAAATGTATTCATTCTTGAAAGCAATAAAAGAGTTATTCAGCCGATGTGTCAATGTAAGCAGGTCTAATCATTGGAGAGTCATTAAAAAAAAAAAAAGGCTAAGTAACCAGTTTTCGCCTAGACGGATGTAAGTTACTGACGAAGCCAGAGATGACAAGATCCCTAAATGGGTGAAAGTCATAAAATGGCTAAGTAACAAAATTTCGCCCAGATGGATGTAAGTTACTGATGAATCCAAAGATGACAAGGTCTCTAAATGGGTGTAAGTCATAAAAATGGCTAAGTAACAAGATTCCACCTAGACGGATGTAAGTTATTGACGAAGCCAAAGATGACAAGATTCCTAAATGGGTGTAAGTCATAAAAATGGCTAAATAACAAGATTTTGCCTAGACGGATGTAAGTTACTGACGAAGCCAAAGATAACAAGATCCCTAAATAGGAGTAAGTCATAAAAATAATTAAGTAACAATATTCCCCTAGACGGATATAAGTTACTAACGATGTACAAGTCAATTTTCCGCCTAGACGAGTACAATTTAAGGACGAGCCAGTCCTCCTTCAAAAGGGCAAATTGCAACAGAAAATCTAACTAAGTACAATGTACCAACACAAATGAAGCAGCTAAATGGACGAAGCAAGCAAAGATCACACAAAAGCAAGAGTATAGGCAAGTAAGTATGCAACTACAAACATAATTAAAAGCCTAAAAACAACGGGCAACCACCATTGTTTTGACATTTAAATTATAAGCCCATAAACACTGGGCCAAAAACATTGTTCTTAAAGTAGATTGAAAAGATTATCCTGAAATTAGAATTAAAAAGGCCCAAAAACATAACGGGCGCCCAAAACAAAAGAAATTTTTTACAAGTGACAGGTTCAGGCATCTGCATTTTTAGCCACATCGTCTTTAGCTGAGGGCGCAAGGGCAGTCTCGGGGGCATCACTTTCCGGAGCTGTAGACTAGGAGGCCTCGTTCGCAGCCATCTCTTTGTCAACCTCCTCGAGATCGAGATTCTCCATGTCCACACCAATCGAGTGCTTGACGAGGTAGCGCCTAAGGAGCTTGAATCCCTTAAAGTACCAACTGAAGAGCATAGCATTATGCTTGTCAGTCTGTTGAAAGGCTTCAACGGCCTTAACAGCAATGGTCTTAATTTTCTCCTTAGCCGCCTAGAGCTGCTCGTCCTTCTCCAACATCAATTGATTCTTAGCCCTGAGGTCATCTCCCATAGTCTTGAGCTTCTCCTTCATAGCATTTGCCTCCCCCATTGCGATGATCAAATCCTTCTTCAGCTTTGAATTCTCAGCCTCCAAGGCGTTCACCCTCGACACTGCAGAGGCAACTTTAGCTTCTGGAGTCAGATATTCCGTGGTAATGTAAAGACTTTCCCCCAGTACTTAAAAGAAGGAACATCTCAGAACAGTGCCAAAAAAAAAGGGACTGAAAATACACAAGTACTTTACCTGAATGAGTATGTGGACATGGCGAGCCACCACCTCGTTGGAAGGCATTCTCGAGAAAACCTTCAAGTCCTCAGCGTTGACGACCTCATGTGCCCTTTCAACTCTATGAGGAACGGATGTACGAGGAAACTCAAACCATAGACGAAAGCACCCTCGTAAAAGCATACCTCCCCAGGGAAGAAATGACAAGCCCGATCCTCTTCATTGGGCAAACGAACCCTAACCTGCTTCGAAAACTGAAATCTATCCTTAAACCTCCCTAATGCGTCAGCATCTAGCCTACACACCTCCTTGAGGGCATAAAAAGCCCTAACCTCTCGAGGGGAAGAGACGGTTATATCTTCCTCCACTGGGCCGTCGTTAGACGACAACCCAGTCTCGAGCTCACTAGATCGCACTTCAAACATCCTCTTCCTCTCCTCTATCAAACCCCCAAAACCAATTGATCGATTGGCTGAGCACAGGAAACAACTCACCCACTACAACTCCTAGCCTACAATCCTCAAAAACGAAATTCTTAATCAGAGGGAGGAAAGTACTAGAAGTGTCTAAAGAAGCCCTTAGACGAGCAAACAAGAAAGAGATTGAGGGACACACTACCCTAACCTCAGAATTGTCAACCATGAAAACCCAGAGACAGAAAAAAGAGATGAATGCTAAGACCCCAAAAATCCAAAGCAAAAAAAAAAAAAAAAAAAAAAAAAAAAAATCAGAAGCTTTATCGCAACCAAGAAAGAAAAGAAGCAAGAAAAAGGAAGAGAGGTGAATCTTAAAAGAAGGCGAATATAGGAAGCATCACCATGCTACGCACCAGCTCAAAGAAGAGTTGTAGAGGGAAGTTGGAGAAGGAAACACTCAGAGCAATGATTGGAAGTTTGGAAAAAAGAGAAAGGGAAAAGTAAAGAGAAGAGAAGTTTAAAAACCAAGGCTCAAAAAATTGAAATTTAGTGGGAAACCCAAGGGTCATACAATTGGAGCATTAACTCCACTTATCAGAACGTGCCACGTGGCCACGACACGTGTGGCGCCACCACTACGCATTTAATACAGAGCGAAATCCCAAGAGTCATGTATAGCCTATAGACCTTTCATCTTCCATGATCGTAATGACACGTCACGACGACCTCAACTTCCTTGGACGACCTTATCCAAATCAACGAGGCAGTATTGACAAACGAATTAACTAGGTGCCTATGACGATATAAGCCACATTACTAATGAAGGTAAAGAAGCCATTTAATGCAGTCAAATAAATGCCTCGGACGGTTATAAGGACAGCTGTACAGACCATTAGGATCCTATCAAAGCTCACATCATTGACCATGAGGCGTTACCAAAAAAAGCATTAAAAACACCATAACAGACACAACAGCTAGGGGCTACGGAATGTATATATACAACCCTCCCAGCACCAACATAAGGTACGAAAGCTCACCAAAAAGCGTTGCTAGTTATCTTGACGTTCTGTCTTTTTTCTAAAAGCTTTTCATACTAACTTTGGCATCGGAGGCGTTGTGGCAGGCACCACACTGGTGGCCATCTCAAGGGATTGCTACTTTAATCTATGACGTAGACGAGGATTGGGCTCCATCTGGACGTGTTCGTAAATTATTGACGAATTTGCACCTCATCACACACAAAGGAATAGACTTTCCTTTTACACGAAGGAATAGTCATTCCTTCCACACAAAAGAAACTTAAATTAATTTTTCATTTTTCAACTAGGAAACCTAATTGACTTTCCAAGTCAAAATTAGAATTTGAGACAATTTCCCAACAATCTCCGTCGTGACTCAAATTCCATCAATTGTCTTTAATTGTCTTCTTTCCTACTAAGATAGCTCTACCTTAATCAAGTAGTCTTCTTTTCCTCTTTGAATAGCTCCACCTTAATCAAAGCAATCCCTTCTCTTCCATATTAATTCACATAAAGAGTCATCCACTAAATTAACCAAGCTTTAATACCACTATTGGGTCCCAAAAAATATTATCAACAGTATTAGCAATCCAAAATAATAATCACACATAAAAACACAAATGTTTACACGGAAAACCCTTTCCCCATGAAGGGAAAAAAACTACAAGACAAACTTTGAATTAATTTCACTATTATCAAATCAATAACAATATTTCTTGTATATGTCTCACAGCTAAAGAAAAATCTCTCTTATTTTTCTTTACTTGCACACATACTCTCTTTATGTCTTCTTGAAGGCGGAAATACCTTGCTCTTTCCTCCTTAATTATCTTTTTGAAGGCAGTAACACTTTACTCTCTTCTTCTTACGTTACCTCCCAAGTGAAAATATATTTTTTCTTTCTTGATTTCACGCTTTATTTTCCCTCTCCCCATAGGGAGGACCATTGGGCCAAAGCCTTTAAATTCTTTGTAGTATTGTCTCTTTATAAGACTCTTTTCCTATTCCCTCTTAAATAATGAATAAACTTTACTTTCACGCCAAGGAATTGACTCTCCTTCTACACCAAGGAATAGTGCTTCCTTCCACACAAAGGAAATCCAAATTAATTTTTTCTTCTTCAACTAGAGAACCTAATTGACTTTCCAAGTCACAATTGGAATTTGAAACAATTTCTCAACAATCTCCACCTTGACGCAAATTCCATTAATTGTTTTCAATTGTCTTCTTTCCTCTTGGGAGAGCTTCACCTTAATCAAGTATTCTTCTTTTCCTCTTGGAATAGCTCGACCTTAATTAAAGCAATCCCTTCTCTTCCATCTTAATTCACACAAAGAGTCATCCACTAAATCAACCAAGCTTTGATACCACTGTTGGGTCCCAAATAATATTATCAACAATATGAACAATCCAAAATAACAATCACACACAAAAACCATTTCTCCTTGAAGGGAAAAAAACCACGAGACAAACTCTGAATCAATTCCACTAATATCAAATCAATTATAATATTTCTTATGCATGTCTCACAGTTAAAGAAAAATCTTTCTTATTTTTCTTTACTTACACACATACTCTCTTTGTGTCTTCTTGAAGGCGGCAATACCTTACTTTCTCCTCCATGACTATCTTCTCGAATGCGGCAACACTTTGCTCTCTTATCCTTGCGTTACCTTCCAAGCAAAAAACTCTTTTTTCTCTCTTGGTTTCACGCTCTATTTTTCCTCTCCCATAAGGAGGACCCTAGGGCCAAAGCCCTCAAATTCTTTGTAGTGTTGTCTATTTATAAGACTATTTTCTTATTCCCTCTTCCTAGACATTACTTCTTTAACAAAGAATGGATTTTCCTTTCACACCAAGGAATAGTCTTTCATTTCACACTAAGGAACAGTCATTCCTTCTACACCAAGGAATAGTCTTTCCTTCTACACAAAAGAAACCTAAATTAATTTTTCTTTCTTGAATTAGGAAACCTAATTGACTTTCCAAGTAACAATTAGAATTTGAGGCAATTTCCCAACATAAGAAATATGCTGAATTATAAATAGTAAAACCTCACAAGGAACATTCTCCCTCTCTTTCTTCGATTGCCCCAATTGTTTATGGAATGATGTCCTCTATGTATGACTTTTGTTAGGTAAAAATCTCCAATGTTCAAAGACAAGGCAATTGTCTTGCTCATTTGTTAGCTACAAATGTTTTAGACATGGATGATTTTTCTGTTTAGATTGAAAAGAATTTTTATTTTTAGAATACGTTTTTCTCCATGATGTGACCAATGCTTTTCTTTTTGAATAAAGTTCAAAGTATTCCTTAAAAAAATAAATAATCTAAAAAATCTCACAAAGAACATATTCAAGCCAGGTTTAAAGGTCATTGTATGGGTGTCAATATTTGACACAACCTGCGAATACGACATTGGTTTTTATGGTTTAGAGTTAGGCCTAAGCAAGTTCAAAGTATAATCGGGTTAACTCGAAAGAAACATAATAAAAAATGTGTCACAAGCAAGTTAACCCACAATTGACACGCTAATTTATTCGTGTTAACACAAAATGACTCATTTAACTCAAATAAATGTTAATTTAATTTTAGATTTGTCAAATACATCCAACTTATATTTTAAACTTTGAGTAATCATAAAATCTTATAAGAAATTCATATAATAGTCCTTAAATATCTAAACCCTTTACTATGAATTTCTAGACGATACGTTTTTAAGTTTAATTGTTTTTATATTTTTTATTTGATGTTAACCCAATCTATTTAATGTTAAGTAAATTGAAATGGGTTGTATTGTATTCATGTCAACCTAACACGACTCATTTGCCAATGCATGAGCAACGGTATTTCCACCTCACCTAACATGGTAACATTGACTAACAGAGGACTTTCTAAGACTTCCCAAAATAACTTTGTACTCTTCTATTATGTTGCCGAATAGAGCCATTCACGAATCTGGTAATGGCTTGTGCATTCCCTTCAAAAACCACTTCATGAATTCCGACTTCTGTTGCAAATAGGATTAAGCTCTATGACTCACTAACGCTTCAACTTCCTCAATTGTGTTGGGCAAAGGAACACACTGGGAGAGAGCATCGATTACAATTACATTTCCTTCTGAATCAGAACTCTTATAACAGCAACAAGCTCAACAGCAGAGCATTCCCTGAAAATTTCTCCAACGAAATTCACCTTATACACATTGGTAATTATTTTGGAGTTTGGAAAGCATAAATAACAATCTTTTTTATATTACAAAATGAAGAGAATGAGATGAATGGAACTTAGACCAAGTTTATCTACACATGATTTAGTGCAACTAAAAATGAGAATACTCAAAATTCCTCTCTGGAAGACCAAGATTACTTGAACCAAAAACCAAATCAGGACAATTTTAACATTTGTAAGTCAATTCTTTTTTCTTTTTCTTTTTTGTTTTACTTGGTAATGTGGGATTAAACTCATAAGACTCAAAATTTTAGTATAATTATTTTTAATTATGTAATTAAGAGAAGAAGATGAATATATTTTTGATAAAATGACAGTCAAAGTTTTAGTATTTATTTTTAAATCATTTCACCCTCTTGGCATAGTAGCAAAGAATGATTATATTTTCTTTGTAACGGAAGTGTTTTGTTTTAATTAAAGTAGTCTATGGACTAGTCTACTATACACGAATAATGAATATTTGAAAACCACAAGGCCAATTGGGCCCACACTGTTCTAGCCCAATGTGCCGTTGCCCAGATGGAAAGACTAAGTATGGATCCAGAAGAAATCAACCGTTTTATAAGGCCAGATCTCGCCATTTTTAAGTACTGAAAATAAAATCATATAATAATACAAAGGAAAATAACCAAGAGTACTCCGAAGATGTACTTTCATTGTGGATACATGTCAAAAGCGTTCCGGCTCAATTAATATCTCTGTTCAGGATTCAAATCACATATCCTTCATTATTATTGAATTATCAAGAACAAAAAAGTCATAAGTAAATCATCCTCAATTGTAAAATTCTTTTTATTTATGCTTCGTTTTGTTTTAATAGAAAACCTTGTGAAAATATAATTTTTCATATTTTTTAGTGTTTGGTAGTATAAAAAAAAAAAAAAAAAGTTAAAGAAAAACTATTTTTGGTCAATATAAAAAGTATGACTTATTTTTAGAGATTGTTTTCTACTAAATTTTTTTAGAAAATAACTTTATCTCATAACAAACTAAATAGGAGAAGTTAGTAGATTATTTTTCAACTCATTTAAAGTTGCTACCAAACATTAGAAAATGAAATAATTTTATAGAAAATGTTTCTTGGAAAATGACTCATTTTCTAAAAAACATCATCGCTGAAACAAACAGCGTGTTAGCCTTCCACTTCCATCTTATCAAATTTTAGCATTTATGTAAAAATATTAAATAATTGGTAAAGATACAATAACAAATTATTATGTGATATAACATTGCTAAAAGTTACACTATTTATAATTTGAAATACAAATTCTCTGTCTCACTTTTTGTGTTCCATCTTATTTCTGCTTATTAATTATATATAAGTCTGAGATAAGAACACGCAGATGCAACAGTGTCTCAACTTGGTGAAGCCTTTTGAAGTTAGTGAAATATATGCAGCTTTTTAACAGATGGACTCGAATAGTTCTCTTGGACCTGATGGTCTTCCCCCTCTGTTTTACAAACAATTTTGGCATAAAGTGGGTGGTGAGGTATTCGAAGCTGTTTTATCAGTCTTAAACTCAGGTATCGTTCCCGATAAGCTTAACCATACTTTCTTAACTCTAATTCCAAAAAGCCATAGTCTGCGAAAGGTATCTGATTTCAGACCAATTAGTTTAAGCAATGTTTTGTATAAGATTATTGCAAAAGTGCTGGCTAATCGTTTAAAACCTTTGCTTCCCCATCTAATTTCTGAGACTCAGGGCACTTTCTTGTCTGAAAGAATTATTACTGATAACATCTTGATTGCTCATGAGAACCTGCATTATTTGAAAGATAAAAGAATAGGTAAGCTAGGATATATGGCGTTAAAGCTCGATATGAGTAAGGCGTATGATCAGATGGAGTGGGTGTTCTTGGAGAAAATCATGCTAAAAATGGGGTTCTGTCAAAAATGGGTGGCTCTGGTTTTGGCTTGTATCAGATCAGTCATGTACTCAATCTTATTCAATGGGCAGCCCCACGGTTTCATCACACCATCTCGGGGGCTTCGCCAAGGTGATCCCTTCTCGCCTTATCTGTTTTTAATGGTCATCGAGGCTTTTCATGCTTCACTCAAGAAGGCTGAAGAGAATGAAAATATTAAGGGAGTCTCATTATGTGCTGCTGGCCCTAGGGTGTCTCACCTTCTATTCGCAGATGATAGTTTGGTGTTTTGTAGAGCAATTACATCCGAGTGTGTCCAAATTCAATCCTTGCTGTATATGTATGAACAAGCTTCAGTTCAGAGCATAAATAGAGGTAAAACCAGTATTTTTTTCAGCTCAAACACTCCTCATAATCTTCGAAATGCCATATTTGTCTTTTTAGGAGTTTCGGTGTCACATCGTTATGAGCATTACTTGGGCCTCCCTTCATTGGTAGGCAGAGAGAAGAAAAAATCATTTAGCCTCATAAAAGAAAGAATTTGGAAAAAGCTAAAAGGTTGGAAGGAGAAGCTCCTCTCCCAAGCTAGCCGGGAGATTCTTATTAAGGCGGTGATTCAAGCAATTCCCACCTACACAATGTCTTGTTTCAAGCTCCCAAAAGGATTGATTAAAGAAATTGAGTCTTTAGTGAGAAAATTCTGGTGGGGTATAAAGGGGAGTAGTGGAAAATTCATTGGGTGAGTTGGGAGAAGATGTGTCATCCCAAGAATGAATGAGGTTTGGGTTTTCATGATTTATCTATTTTCAATGATTCCTTCTTAGCGAAGTAGATCTAGCGGCTTCAGACTTGTCAGAATTCTCTATTTTATAAAGTATTCAAAGCTAAGTTTTTCCCGAATTCCTCCATCATGGAGTGTAACTCCTCAAATAAAGGCTCATGTGCTTGGAAAAGCATTCTTCAATCTCATCATGTTATCGATGTGGGAGCTGTTTGGAGAATAGGTGATGGCCAATCTATCCAGATTAGAGAAGCTAAATGGATTCCCTCTCTGCCCGCAGCGAGAACTACCTCCTCACTTGTTGTGCTCCCTCATACATCAACGGTGAGTGTTCTCATTGATACTGATTCCCATTCATGGAAAGTAGATTTAATAAGGCATGAATTTCTTCCTCATAAGGCAATTTTGATTTTGGGTATTCCTCTAAGTGACCGTGTTATCCCAGACAAGCTGGTATGGCTCCCATCCACGAATGGTAGTTATACATCTCGTAGTGCCTACAGACTAGTAGTAAGGGTGGCTAGGAATCTGCAACTTAGCTATTCATCACGTGCCAAGAACCATGTTTTGTGGACTGGTATTTGGAAGCTCCTAGTCCCTCGTCGAGTTAAACACTTTCTTTGGCGTGCATCTCATAATGCCTTACCTACCTTATGTAATCTATGGAGGTGTAAGGTGATTTCTTTTTCTACCTGCACTGGCTGTCATTGTGCAAATGAGGACACGATACATGCAATATGGTACTGTAGCTCTCTGATGGTTATATGGAAGGATGATGCCATGCTGATGAAGTTATTATGGTATGAATTACGTGATTTTGGTGCTTTGCTGGGATTGATGTTCACCATGAGGGATCGACTTAATACAGACTTGTTAGCATTAATTTTCTGGTTGATTTGGAGAAATAGGAACACTGCCAGGCTTAGAGAGCAGAAGTTTGAGCTACATTGGATCAAAGACAAAGCAAAGGAATTGCTCTCGGATTTACTAGCTGCCCAAGTCTCTTCAGCTCGAGCTGATATGCCCAGTAATAAATTTTTGCGTTGGTGCGCCTTTATTCTGCCTCACACCAAAATTAATTTTGATGCAGCTCTGTTCAAGGAGTTGGATTCTGCAGGTATTGGCATTGTAGTCCGAAACTCTTCAGGTATAGTCAGTGCAGCTTTGTCTCAACTAGTCCCACTCCCTTCCTCTGCAACTACGGTTGAAGCCTTGGCTTGTCGAAGGGCTATGGAGTTTGCAAAAGAAATTTTTGCTCTGGACTGCATATTTGAAGGTGATGCAGAGGTTCTTATTAAAGCTATCTGTAGGGAAGATGCTAGCAACCCCGAGTATGGTCATGTCATTGAGGAGATTCTAGTTTTAGCTAGGGACTTTCACTTTAGTTCTTTCAATCATGTTAAAAGATCAGGCAATCAAGTTGCCCACCATTTAGCTAGACGCTCTAAGTCCAGCTCTGAGCTACAGGTCTAACTTGATACCATTCCTAGAGATATAGCTCCTCCAGTTGTTCATGATGTTTTGTAAATTCTGTAGTTTTTTTCTTTGAATGAAGTTTGCCCTCAAGGTGGTTATCTCAAAAAAAAAAAAAAAAAAAAAAAAAGGTGTCTCAACTTATAAGTAGAGTGAAACAATAAAAGCGAGCGTGCTCCTATTATACGTTAGACGATGCCACCTTCCACTTTACTTTAGTCCACCTAGCATAATTGTATTTCAACTAACCGACTCACTTGTCTCTCCCAACGTTGGGGATGAGAACCCATGATTTGATTTGTTGGGGATTTAACCCTATCTACACTCGATCAGAGCCAATTCCTTTATTGGTCCTGCCACCACGCTGCAAAATGGGAGCTCATGTGGAATCTTTTATTTTTGGCATGGTGTAATGATTATTTATGTAAAATAGAATTTTTAATTATTTTTAAAAAATTTATATGGTAAACAATTGATTAGAATAACGTTTTTTTCTCAAGTTTAATTATTTTGGCAACAATGAAAACAAGATAAAACCAAAATCAGAAGAAGAAAAAAAAAGTTTAAGAATTTACGCAATTAATACTTAAAAAAAAGTGTGCATTAGTGGAAATAATTAAATATTTGTCAACAAACATTAGAAATAATATCATATTCTTTTTTTTTAGAGGGTTTCAACTTATAGCATCCGCTATTGATGATAAACTTTTATTATATTCTTAATTATATTAATTTTAATAATTTATATTTTTCTTTTTTATTACATGTAATATAATCAAAATTAATTTAAAAAATGGTTGAACACAACGAGGATTATCTATGAGTCATAAATCGATATATATTTTTTATTAAATGAAAACATTAACTAGATAATTACAATTGCTGAGAGTATTCGACGTGGCACAAATATGTCACGTATTTGATTCGATGAACTGAAGCACTGACCAGAGGTCTTGCCCTACAATTGATAAGCCCTCAAAGCTTACACCACAGTAGTCACTGGACAAAGAGGAGCTGAACCAGGGTGGGCTAAGTATGCGTGAACGTGTTCATGCTTATTGGCATTGCAATATGAGCTTGAATTGTTCAAAACCATCCCAACCGTGAGGCAGTTTCCGGGCATGGAAGAAGCTAATAAAGTCGCAAAATCCTCTTCCAAGTTTTCATTCACTTTATGATCATAGCCATCGTAATCAGCTTCAGTTTCTTGATGTTCTTCTGCACCATCTTCTTCTATCTTTTCAACCACTTCTTGATCTTCAACAAGCTGGAGATCTTCAAGCTCTAGCTCCTCATTTTCTTCGTAATTAATGTTATCGTCAAGCTGAACAAGGTTTAAGACAAGCCGACCATTTTCCCTGCGTGCTTCGAAGTACTCATAATGCTTCACTCTCTCAACTTCAAGGATTAGCTTTCCGTCTGTGTAATGTCTAGTAAAAACCCAAGGCAATGGAGGTACTGGAGGTGGGAAATTCTTTGTCATTGCACAACGATGATTCAGCTTATTAACATGTTCACTATTGTAAGGCTCATGTTCCTCCAATACTTTTATGTCATATTCACTAGCGCTCAAGTAAACCACTCCACTCTCTGTACCGATCAAATCGTCCATTATGGAAGACCCGGATGAAGAACAAGTCGAAGGACTAAGCAACATTGATGAAGAAGAGGGTGATATTGCTGGTGTTGTTTTGGAATGAACAATGTTAGCAAGATGATCTGGACTTTGAAGGCTCATTGCTTGTGGGTAAACTAGGGTTTTGAGACCCAGTTGGAGATATTGATCATGATGGGTCGGAAATTCTTTTGGGGTTTTTGTAGAAGAAGGTAGCTTTGATACCCACAGCTTAACTTCGCTAAGGGATGAAACTATGGATTTAGCCTTACACAATAAGCTTTCGCCAAAGAAATCCATGCTTTGCATATGGACCTTGAAACCTAGCTCTTTTTTTTTTTTGTTATGAGTGTAAAAGAGACTGTTGGGTAAATCTTTGGAATTGTTTTGGCTCAGAGAAATTCACCTACCAACCTGGTCATAATCAAGCTGCAAGATAAAGAAGAAATAGATTAATTAGATTACAATTAGGCTAAATAAGAAAACTGGACGCTGTATTGAAAAATTACTATTATTGTTGGATTGTCTGACTAATATAATAGCATAATTATAAGAGGAAGTTTGGAAGGTTTTGGGGATTCAGTTTTGGTGATTTGGAAAAAGACAAGATTTAAACGTCTGAAATGTGTGAGGTTGGTTCACAGTGGACAGCACGTGGTTTTGATCGCAGTGTGTTTCTTTACACAAAATTTTGTTTATATTCAGCTGGCTAGCACTGCTCTTGTAACCGACTGATTTTTCTGTAAACACAAGAAACTGCCACGATAGCTACCAAAATTGAGCCGTTAGATAATAAATAATAATCAAGTATGAATGAGAAAAAAAATGTTGTCAAGAAAACAAATAAGAAAGATGATCACCTATATTCGTATAGATCATTGAGCAATGATGAAGATTCCTTATCATAGTACACAGTTTACCATATATGTATACAGCAATTGGAGGATGAAATCAAACTTGTATATTCAAATATGTTTATTTCTTTAAACCGGAAGATCTATCTAGAAACTACTAAAAAAGGTGGTAATCAATGTATACAACCCAAGTATCATGAGGGAACAACAGGCATAAATAATCATTGAATTATTGCAAAGTTAAATCTTTTGATAGACCATGATCGATCAGTTACAGACAGTATTGATTTCATAAAAATAAGTTTAAAAAGTGATGAACTTTGGAGAAATATATGAATGAGATGGTGGGATCAAAAGTTAGAAAGCACATGTAACGTTGAGAAGAAGAGTAATGGGGAACAACATTGAGAGTTCTTGCTTTTGTTTAGAGAATTAACCCCTCAAAAATGACCCTTTCTCTCAAATGTCATTCTTGCGCCATTTTCTCTCAAATGTTATAACATATACTGGTAATTTATAGAAGAGGTAAAAAAGAAAGATGAAAACAAGCAAGGAAAAACAAAATCCATCGAGAAACAAGCTAAAACCATAACTCAAAAACATAGAAACAAGAAATATATATGGAGACTATGACCTGAAAATTGAGATTAAATACCTAATGACATTGGCAATATACATAGAGATCTAGAACTAAAGAAGAGAAACATCATACTCCATGGCAGCCCATTATTATATCATTTTCTCTCCCTCTGGAAAAAGAAACACAAAACGCTTCTCAACTCCACTCAAAGTTTCACCCCTCAGCAATTGTCTCAAACTAGGGAACCTGTCCCATATATATAATATCATAAAAGAAACGTTTAGCATTATAACTGGGATGCCTTATCTTATTTGCCCTTAAGGAAATTAGGACACCAAACATTTCTCGAGGCTATCTAGGTCATTCAACTTGTTATGAGAAACGTATATTCGTATATATATGGGAACTTGGTTCTAATGGGAACAACCTTGCTCTTAATTCTTTCAACAAGAAGCTATTGTTTTGTAAACTAACATCTAAACCCAATTGTCTGTCATTGTGTGATTAATGGATTATAGAACCTTTAATAAATCCAGAGTGTAGGTGTGCACAGTGGATCACTTAATGAAACAATCTATCAAACTGAATTTGTTTGGTTCCGTAGCTCTGGCATCCATGTTCAGTGCCAAGTCTGTTGTTTGTTCTCTTCACTGAAATTTTTGTGGGACACGTATTACTTTCCCTCTGTATTCCATCCCAATTCTTACAAGGGAAGGGCTTGTGTCCAGTGGAAACGTCCACTAGACACAAGCCACACCCTTCTTTCAATACTTCAAAAATACAAAAAATTTCAAAACTACCTAGATGAGATGGTATTTTATCATTGGTGTTAATAAAAATGATATTAAATATGAATTCATGGAAAAGTGACTTACTCCAATCACAGCTTGCCAAATCTACAATTGTAAAAATATTATAACATTTTTTTGTATCTATAAAAATTACTCTATTTCTTTTTATGGTAAGTGTGATTCTTTTTTCTCCCTATATATTTAGATATATAATTATGTTACTAATTATATTTGTTATAGTTATTACACCATGAATAAAGTACTCTGTCAAGAGTCTCGTAACTCAATTAGTTGACATTTTTTTACAATTTTAATAAAAACATTTAAGATTTAAATATGTCAACTCTTAAAATAATAATAATAATAAAAAAGTACTCTGTGTGATGATCGCTCACTGCAATTCTTGTCGGACAAGAATTGCTACATATACTTGTAATACCCAAAAAAAAAAAAATTTACAATACTTGGGTTAATTCTCATTTGAGTTTATCATTGATATTAGTTTGTTATCTACTATTCAAAACTTATCACATCAACAATTGTGAAATTTTTTGTAGAAATTTTTTTAATCAAATTGAACAAAGTTGCCCCTCTAAATCTTTCTTAAAAAAACAGGCAATTGAAAATTATCCAATATCCTCTAAATATTAATGCAAGTGATACATCAAAAAATTAATTTTATGGCTTAGAGGGTTGACCAATTAATGACCATAAATTTAAACCTACCCATATATTTTGGCCTTTAAATGTTCATAAATAGATTTACATGTAAGTTACGTACCCGCCGCAAGTAATTGAAGAGCACAGCTGTACATTTGTAAAAAGTCAAAATTCTTCCTAGCAAAAATACCTTTTTCTCAAAAAATCAATTTCCAAAAATATATAACATGTCTTACCAATTTTTTAGCTACCAAAGTAAATGAAAGGTAATTTTGCTAGGAAGAATTTTGACTTTTTACAAGTGTACAGTTGTATTCTTCACTTACTTGCGGCTGGTAACTTACATCTAAATCTATTTATGAACATTTAAAGGCCAAAATATATGGGGAGGTTTAAATTTATGGTCACTGGTCAACCCTCTAATCCATAAAATTAAATTTTTTGATATATAACTTGCATTAATATTGAGAGGATATTGGATAATTTTTAATTGCCTGTTTAGGATTGATAGTACAAAAATCCCCAACAGTTTGAACTTTGAATGTAGATCAACATGTCGATCAAATGAAACAGTGGAAGAAAATTTCGTTTACAATCCTATATCATGTCACTATAACTCACAAGTATTGATTCTTCGTATTCCATCCTGCATACCTATCTGAATGCCTCTAGTCTAATTTCATTTTTATCATATACTGCAACTAAATTCGTCTAATCAAATGAAATAATGAATTGTTAGTGATCAAGTTTTGTGTCACATACCTTTCAATAGAAAAAAGAAAAAAAGATGTGTCACATTGTGTCTATCCTTTTTCAAACTGTAATTGGGCTAAAGTTTTATTTTTTTTCCTAAACTGAACTCATTATATGGTGAGGAAAATGGTATAAGAGATATATATATTTATTAGATCACATATAATTTTCCTTAAACATGACTGTCCTTGTTATTGAAATAAATGTTGGATAAAATTAAAATGTGTCAACAATTGAGCTAATTTTTTGACATTCAAGTGATTAAATTTGTTAACTATTTTCCTCTCAAATGAATAATTAAACCTCTCTAGTAATACAGCTCTTTTCTCTTCAAAAAAAAAAAAAAAAAACCTCTCTAGTAATTTTTTGAGTTGCGACAAATTTATAAGTAGTACTATCAAATTATTAATTTTTCCAGAGTCGGCGAGTCCCGACAAATTCAAACTTTTGTTTTTTGATCTAGACATTTAAAAAGATGCTACATTTACAACAATTTTACAACAAATCACAAGTGGTTAGTTGTTATTGGTTCAAATTTGAAACTAACACTAAGATTACTTTTTTACCCCAACAATAACAACCAGTAATAACCTACCATTTAGGATTTGTTGTAAAAATATTGTAGAAATGTCGTAGACATATCATTCCTCATTTAAAAATGGCATACCTGGTACTCTCGTTGAATCCAAGATTCCAAATATTCAAAACATTTTTTTTATTGTTTGAATAAAGAAAAGGCTACACAGGAAAAATATTTAATTTCAAAATTTGTTGCTATCGTAAAGGTATAAGACTTAAATACTGCAAAATTAAATTTGTCGTGATCATGCATTATCAAATTTAGGAGCATATATAGACCAACCAATTCCAAGTTGTCAGTTCCTAAAAAAAAAAAAAAAAAAAAAAAATCCAAGTTGTCTTAGGCCTTAGCCAATCAAGTCTAGTTTATAACACGATTGTAGTACTTGCTAAGCTTAATGGCTGTATATATGTCTTCTGGAAGACTTTGAAATATTCAAGGTTGAATTAAATAGTATAATGGAGATATAGATTATTTTCATTGAATTAATGTTATAAGTAGATAGATTAATTTGGAATGGGTTCCAGTTAACTCAACTGATAAAGTTTCTGATAGTTGAATAAGAGATTGAGATTCAATCCTTATTTACACCAAAAGTTGATTGGTGTATTGTTTTGATTTTAAAGAGCTATCATTAGAAGCGGACGTCATAGATTGAAATTCTCTATAAAAAAAAAATAGATAGATTTGGATTTGGATTATCATTAATGGCATGTATGGTAGAATTGATTGCTACAACTAATGGAGATGGTGTTTCCTCCTGATGTATTGAAGTTATTATTTGTGATTAGATCAGGATGATTACTTGTAAATTGATCTTATAATGGGATTTTTATATTCTGGGTGTTGATTTCTTTTTCTTACTTTCTTTTTTGGGCAGTATAGGGGTTATAGAAACGTTTCTTTCTTCTTTCAGCAAGACGGTATTAGAAGTACTATAGATAGAAGTACTAATTAAATTTTTGCAATGAGATTTTGTGGAAGCCGAATTGAGGCAGCAACCTCTACTAGCTAGGAGTTAATTTTGAGGACTTAAAATTATATAATTTCTCATTTTAGTTTCCGTTTCTTTTAAATTTCAATTTGTACTATGATAGAAATGGTTTTTTTTTTCTCCCTTTATAAGAAAGAAAAGAATCATATGGAAGTACCCAGTATATAGAAGTACAATTTGTGTTGCTTAAATTAGTTGAAACAATTAAATATTTATGGATTCACTTAAGTAATATGATCATACTTTTAATTATATTAATCTTGATAATTTACATTTCTTAAATCATTTTAGTGACACACAATAATATATATTTTAATTGGAAGTAATGTTGCACCACCCAATAACTTATTATAAAATTTATATTTTGAAAATTCCACTGTTGAATTACATGTTCTATATGTTCTTAACATTCATACCAATTGGATGTTATTTACCATACGATCCATAAACTCACTTTTTATGTATTATTTTAAATTACAAAAACTTAAATTTAAACAATTGATTGATGATATGATTATTAATCTATGATTACCTTGAATTTTTGCAAGCATGGAGAATATACAAAAATAATAAAATCTAACGTACGGTGGATTTTTCAAAATTCTCATCTAATTAAAAAAATATTGAGTGGTGTAATTTTACTTAAAATTGCATCAAGTGTAACTTGAACCCAACCATATATATATATATATATATATATATATATTAATGCATTATTAAAATAAAAACTTTCATTTATTTTAATGCATTAATTAATTTTCATATATTAATGGGGTAGATGCACCTTTATGTCATAATTACTTATAAATGGTGCACTAACTATTTATATAAAAATATTTTTTATTTTCATTTTTATAAATTTTATATAAGAATACGTATTAGCAAAAGAAATTTAATTAATCTGAAATATGACGCTTCTCTTCATGTTACTTTGGCAACAATTGAAAAAAGAAAAACAATAAAAGGCCAAAAAAAAAAAAAATAGTGACACATGCTATAAAAAAAAAATAAATAAATATAATTGTATGCTTAATTAATTGAAATAATCAAATATTTGTGAATTTATTAAAGTAATATGTTGATAATATTAATATATTAATGTGGGAAAGGGAAGCCTGAAGAGAGGATCATAGAGTGGAATACACTCGAGGGGTAGTTGGGCCCAACTATTGATCTGATCAGGCTCAATCCAGTCAGGATAACTCAATCGGGGAAACCGAGGAGGAGGGCCGGCCCGAGGAGCCTAAGGAGCAGATACTTCTCAGGATACTGGAGACAAACCATCAAGGCCAGGTTGAAGCCTAAGGAACGAAGAAGTGACGTGAAAGCAAGGAAATGAGGAAGTTTCCGATAAAGCATTCATGACCTCCACATTAATGCACCATACTAACTTAGCCTGCCGCATTAATAGTAGAATGACTCTTGAATAGTGCCCCCACAACCTACAACCTACTCTAGCCACCACCAACTAGGCAATGATAAGACAAGTATTTAAGAAGGGATCAACGGCCATCTAAGTGAAAGGCTAGAATACAATCCAAGCAGCTATATATAGGAAGAAAGATCCTCCCAGATGAGGAATCAGAAAAGTTCAAGGAGAGAAATAGTAAAATAGAGAGAGAATAGAATCATTGTAAGATCGAGAACTATATTCATAAAGAACTTCACTCTTCAGCCAGCCCGAGAAAGAACTTAAATAAGAATATTTCTTTCCTTATTACATTTCTTTACAA
Organism: Quercus gilva; assembly: GCA_023621385.1. Lineage (NCBI taxonomy): Eukaryota > Viridiplantae > Streptophyta > Magnoliopsida > Fagales > Fagaceae > Quercus > Quercus gilva. The sequence goes on along the minus strand of CM042484.1, from coordinate 7,859,380 downwards.
AAACTGTCATTCTTACTAGTTTTTCTTCTATAATTATCAAATCATGGCAACAAGAGTTTGAAGGGTTGATCTTGACCAATTACCTCTACAAATTAGTTGTATTGGACCTCCATTCTAACTCACTTTCATCCATGTTGGGCTGGACTGTTTGTTTTGCACCCTATAATTAATATTAAAAATTTATATTCCCTAAATCCTTTAATATATATATATATATATATATATATATTTGTATAGTAAAATTTGTGTTATCTTGAATATACCATGATAAATTTTGAGATTCAAAAGAGTTTTATGAACCTTGACGTAAGGGTAAGAATTCTTTGTTTATGTAACATCCCACCGGCTCAAAAATCTAAAAATCAACTCTCTAAAATTGGGGATAATACCACTTAACTTATCAACCACGGAACCACCTCTTCTGCACCCTACAAAAATAGATGTTTTGGGTATGGTAGATACAATCTTTTAGAGGTGTACTTCATGTATTTACTATGCATGATAGAATAAAACTTACTATTCAGCAAACTCTGAACAAAGGCACAATTTCTCATAACAATTTAACAGTTTTTAAAAAGGTTGCATGCAGTAATCTATCAGACTTGACAAGCAGACAGAACCTGACAAGCGAGTTCAAACAAACTAGCTAGGAACCAGAAGACAAAATGCAAGCTGTGATCCAAACTCCAAATATCGAACTTCAATTCTAGACTCTAGAACCATCAAACCATCTGCACCTTTATGGTCACTAATGATCTAGAAGGGATAAATTAAGAACTTATAGCAAATATGAAAGCCTCAATGGTGCCAAATAACTAATATATAGCTTGTTCATTAAGTTTTTTTAAGTAGTAAATACTAGAAAATAGTCAAAATACTAATGGAGGACTTAGTTATTGAACTGTAGGGGCTAAAATTAACCTCCGGGGACCGTGGTTGAAACTTGGACCACCAGAATGACTACGAGAGTGACAAGCAAAGGGTTTGGATGTGAGCATTGGTAGACGTACCAGTTAGCCCAGGCTGTCAAAAATTTATGTAAATTTACTCTCTGGGTACGTGGAATATTTTCAAATAATTGCATGAGAATTCCAAGTGAGAGCTAGCTAGCTCGGCAGCCCAATGATGAGGTCTGACAATAGTTGATATTGGGAGGTAGCTGTACCTCGTGATGATGAAGATAGTGATGATTATTGATTACTTTTATTACATTCCCAAAGAAAAGAACAACAAAATCAAATAGGGGTAGGGTATAGACCTCGGAAATTGTTCTCTCTTTCACTACCTGATTCTGTCAGTGCCACATGCTCTGGATTTTTTGGGTAGCGTGGCCACATAACTCTTAGTAAATGCTTGATGGATCGAACTTAGAAATGATTCACTCCAAAGTCCATCTCGTTCCTGATCAGAGACTGAAGCTTTTTCTTGTCCTCTATAATCTAGTTATATATATGCATCTCTCCACCTCTTGAGAAATTATAAAGTTTATATGTGGATAAATAATGTGATTTCTCATTTTATTAAAAATTTACACTTATTTAAAATTGTTGAGTTAGAAATTTTTTTATATAAAAATTAATTATTAACTCAACAATTTTAAATAAGTAAAAGTCTTTTAGTGAAAAAGTAGACAGTGACATAATTCACCAAAAAGCTATATAATTTCTCCCCCCTCTCAGTCCCACCAAAAATGGAAAAATTCACTAGGATATCAGAACTTCCAAGTGTATTTGTATCTAATTAATGGGTCATTTTGAAAACTACAAAAATTTATGTTATTTTATTCCTATTGAGAATGTGTGATATATCTAATTAAATGGGTCATTTTGAAAACTACCTAATTAAAATTTGTTGTTATATTTTGATTATTAACCATTAGCAAATTTATTCAGAAACTCTCAATCTGCCTCATTGCAGTACTTAAGGATAATTGAATAATTCACTTTACGTTCCTGAATTTTTCAACCCTATACTTCACCTGCTTGTCCATATTGGAATAACCGAATAAAGTGAAAAATTGTTAGCCTTTATAAATGTCGAGAGGATTGAAAAGTTGAGAAATTTGCTGCTGTGTATTCATGTTTGTTTGTACAGCAGAGCAGCTAATCGAGCGTATAAAGCCCTAGGGTCCCAATGTAGCACACGGGTATTTTAATATATGGTAATGGAAATGTTAAGGGGCTAGTGGAAAAAAACGAGCACAGGTGGGGATAAATGCAATTTCACATAACAATATGATCACCTAATAATAATTTTAATATGCATAGCAAATATGGATCCACCTGTTGTAAAGGAGTTAAAATTTACTAAGATTGATTGTGAAAATATTTTAGACTTGAGAAAGATCTCAAACAATTAATAGGAAAAAAAAATTAATCCAAAAGAAAATAGATACAAAACACCAAGAATTACGTAATTCAGCAGTAGTCTGCATCCACGGGCGACAACATACAAATTTCACTATATCAAATTTGGGATAATACAAATTGATGTAGATGCACTTTCACAAACTCAAATCTCAAATACATCCAAATGGCTCTCTTTCACAAATACAAACCAAAGAACCAAAGGTTCACAAATACCAAATATGAATTGCACACAAACCAAAGAGAACCACAAATCAAATCCAAAAGTTGCAACACACCAAGAGAGAGCAAATCACCAAACCGCAGAACTAAAACCAAGTGGCAACAAACCTCTCTCACTATTCTACATTGCAACCCACAAATATCAAAGAATCAAACCAAGAGAAAGCCTATTTTTCTCACACACACAAAACTCTCTAAATTTGCCGCAACACACTCTATTTATATAGGATATTCAAGTTAGCAAAGATGCAAGTCCACAATAGAATTTGCAATGCAATTTCCTTGTGTCCATGTGCACCATACTAATCTAAGTAAAAGACAAAGTCTACTCCAAGTATAACTCTAAATCACATGGCTGGTCGGCTAAATCAAATCAATATCATGTTGGACTCCAAAGTCAAGTAGAATTCCAAGAGTAATATGAGAACAAGTCTCCTTCACCACGTGAAAAGAGATCCAATTCAAGTAGACCTCCACCAAATGACAAGTCATCCAAAACAAGGAGTCCTAGTTCAATTTAAACTAGGCAAAAACAAGTGAATCCACTTATAGTGGAAATACTCCCATATAGATCATGTATGTGCATAAAAAGCCCCTAAATTCAAGCCAGATTCTACACCACCATATAACTTGATGTTTAGTACTTATTAGGAGAATTATAATTTTGATTTTACTGCAAAGAGAGAGACAAATTGTTTACTAACCGATCAATCGCTGTGTGTGAGGGAAATCGGAAGTTTTAAAGGCCTAGACATACGAAAGTACAAACCATCAAGTAAAAAACTATAATTTGCACCAAAAAAAAAAAAAAGATTCATATTACATAGTTCAAAACGTTCATTTATTAGATAATGCTTAGAAGCCTTCTTTCAATAAGGAACGTTAGGCAATTGCCTAAATGACCTAGTAGAAGAGTCGGTTAGAATATTCTAAAAGAGTTGCCACCAATGTATATTATGGTCTAGTTTTTTTCCCCCTTTATTTTTATTAAAATCCAAAATGAATTCATAACACTTGCATAAATACACACATCGATAACAATTAGAAATAAGCAAAATGGGATTCGGGTTTGATACAATAGTTAAACTTGTTACACCATTCAATACCTTTAAATTGCTCACATTTTTTCTTTTAAATTCTTTTTGATCCAATAGCTGAAATTAAAAGTCAATTTTTTAATTTTTGATCTCAACTATTAAAAAGTATTGCACCGAATCTCAATCCAACAAAATAATACCAAATAAATTCTCAAAAATATGATGAATTAGCTTATAGCTTGATTAGAAATACTTACCATTTTTTAAATAAATTATAGGAACACTGAGTAGATTTGTGACTTACAGTTAATTAATATCCACTTACTATAGTTTATTTTCTTATACACAAGTTTTAAAACCAATTTAAAGCATTACAAATTAAGTTATTTTAATTTTTTCGGCATAGTTTTTTAAAACCCCACTTTCTCCTATGAACAACTTTGTCAAGTCCAACTTATTATTACCTTACTAAAATAAGTTATACCAAACACCACTTATACAAAATTTGAAAGTAACGTTTACTCACCAAGAACTTGTGGCTTAATGATAATACCGAATTTCTTATAAAGTAGGACCCGATTCAAATACCCTTATCCCATTTATTATAGAATGTGGCTTACCTTTAATACTTTTTTAACTGTAAATCTCCTTTTGTTTTAAATACACAATAAGAAGTGGTAGTAAGTTTTATTCTCCACATTTTTTTTAGTTAGTATGTGATATGACAATTTCTCATTAAAATAAAAGGAGATTATAGTTTAAAAAGTACTTGAGGTAAGCCAAATTTTTTAAATACTCATATTGTTTTAAATACACAATAAAAAGTGGTAGTAGGTTTTATTCTACACATTTTTTTTAGTTATTGGGTGATATAACAGTTTCTCATTAAAATAAAAGGAAATTCTAATTTTAAAAGTACTTGAGGTAAGCCAAACTCTTTATTATAAGGACAAAAAAATAGTTTTCATTTGTATATATGGCAACTTGAAAACCACAGTAATCCATAGTATTATATAAAACCACAATCTACAAAGTCTACAATATTCTTTATTTTGAAACTAACACAAATACATCCAAATATAACATTGGTGTAAAAAATTGTTATGCATACATGGATGCATATAAATACATAAAAAAAAAAAGAAAAAAAAAAGAGTTTAGTGACACAAAATTTATTATATTTATTTTCGCAACTATAAGAGTGGTGTTAATGATAAACTAATGTTGCTTCAAATACTTAAAAAATAAAAAGTAAAAATTTCTCCAGCATTGCTAAAAAGTAAGTAAGCATGATATAATTTGTTATGCCTACTGGACAAACTTAGGGCCCGTTTGGTCGGAAGTGTGGAAAAGTGGGAGGATAAAGTGGAAAAGTGAGATAATAGAAAAGATTTTAACTTCTCTATTTTTAGTTTGGTTGGGAGTGGAAACGTGGTGGAATGGAAAAAATGAGTTTGAATAAATTTACTCATATATCATTGTTTTTTTTTTTTTTTTTTAATACAAGATAAAAATTTTACTTTAATTTAATCTAAGTGTATCTGTGTGTGAAACTCTCTCTTGGAGACTTGAACCCCGGCCCTTACTCCCCATACCTTATAAGCATTTATACTCGTGGAGTGACCACCGCACCAATGGTACGCAGTGGTTCATATACCATTGTTAAAGGGAAAATTATTAGGTACTCCCGGAGTACCATAAATGCGTAGTCCCCCCCTCTCATGGTGGGACCCACCATTCATGTAAGAGAAGGGAGACTTGAATCCCGACCCTTACCCCCCATACCTCATAAACATTTATACTTGTGGAGTAACCACCGCACTAATGGTACGCAGTGGTTTATATACCATTGTTAAAGGGAAAAATATTAAGTACTCCTAGAGTACCATAAATGCGTAGTCTCCCCTCTCATGGTAGGACCCACCATTCATGTGAGAGAAGGGAGTACGCATTTATGATATTCCGAGAGTACACAATAGTTTCCCTTATTAAAGAATGATGCCCAATTAAAACAAAAAAAGTATCAAATAACTTTAAAAAAAAAAAAAAATCACCCAAATATATTATAAAAAAAAAATCATGTCGAAAAAAAAAATCACGTTTAGTTTATTAAAAAAAAAAAATCACGCCCAAGCCCTAGAAAAGGAAAAGGAAAAAAAGAAAAAAAGAAAAGGCAATGTTATTGCCCAGGAAATAAAGGCAACGTTACTGCCAAAAAAAAAAAAGAAGGCAACTGGATGAAGCCCATGTGCACTTGCACATGGGTATTTTTGTTAATCAAGAAAAAAATGTATCCCCACTCAGTTTTCTTCCCATTTTGGGGAGAAAACACCTGGACCTCACTATTTATTTTCCTTTCTCTCCACCTAATTAATCAATCTCACTCAAAAAAAGATTTTCTTCTCATTTTTTTTTCAAAGTTTTCCATCCACCATATTTCACCTTCAAACAAACATACCCTTAGTTCACTTTGTAGGGGCAAAGAGAAGAAAAGATCAATAAACAAAAGATATTCAAGAGAGTGCCTGTCCTGTTGAAAGCTCATGAGTCATGACCTTAGAAAATGATCTTATGAGCTTCCTTAATTTCCCTTTCACCAATCGGAGTAAGTCATAAATAAAGTCATTTGGGAGTCCTGGTATCAAGTCATGCGGCTAATGCATAAGTTGTAAGGATAGTCCCATGATCCAGACATTACTCAGTACAATCAAGTACTCTTCATCAAGTCCACAATTGTGTGATACTATAGCCAAACACAAGAAATCCTTAATTGTGTGATTGTGCAATTAAACATTCATGGAAAATAAAACAAGGGAAAGACAGTTTTAGGAATTTCTCGGGTCGAATTATGCATTAGAAAGCCCCTAAAATGAGATCATATTATGAAATACTACTGATTGTGGAAAACCTGTATGATTTGTGCTTCTGCCAAACACTAGTTATTAAATCCAGCCCTCCCATCTATCATGTATGGATATGAAATGCGGCAATAGCCCATGGCTGCAGTAATAAGCCAATTGTTTTCAATTGGAAAAAAGGTACTTTCAGTAAAACAACACAAATTTTGGTTGGGACAAAAGCAATGATAAGCAATTGTTTTCAAATGGAAAGAGCTACTTTCAGTTAAGCAAAAATCATGAATTGTATGGAGGATCTCATCATTTGCCTCTGTAACCATCCTAATATGCAGCATAAAACAAATAGGAATCTAATTATGCAATGAATTTTCCTAGAAGAAAATAATGATGATTGACAATATTGAGGAACAAAAGCTAAGAGGACCTAAGCTCTACCAAGACTAATCGCATCACATAAATGTAAATTTGTGTTAGCTATGAACTGTCCGTATTGCTGGACTGGCACCTCAAAAATACACAACCCCGGTGATGTCACATTGTTGTAGTTTAAGTTTAAGCGCTTTCCTGCTGCATTAGTGGCCGTACCACCAATCCCACCACCTCCGATCTTTGTTGATTCTTCAACCACCACACTCCTATCCTTATGGATCATCTCTTTCTTAACCTCTACCTCATCAACATCAACATCAACATCGCCGTTATAAAATTCGTACCTAGTACACAAATCTTCCACTTTTGCCGGCTCGAAAAGAGGTGATTGATAGACAATATTACTAACATCATCATCATTGGCCTCTTCATTTTCCTTTTCCGTCTCCTTTTCTTTAGTATCAACATCGCTGTTATAAAATTCGCTGCTAGTACACAAATCTTCCACTTTTATTTGGTCGAAAAGAGGTGATCGGTAGACAATCTTACTAACATCAACATCGTTGGCCTCTTCATTTTCCTTTTCCGTCTCCTTTTCTTCAGTATCATCGAAGTCTGCCTCTTCTTCATCATTTGTGCCACAATGGTCGCACTGATCATCAGGAAGAAAAACCTCGTCGTCTAATGGTACAAGCTGCAATGTGAGACGCCCATCAGCCCTGTGAGCCCGGAAGTACTCGTGGTGTTTCACCCTCTCCTCCGTTAGAATCAACCTTCCATCGCTGGTGTAGTGTCTTTTCAGCACCCAAGGCATATGACAAGGCAGATTCTCTGTACGTGCAAGCAATGGTATTGGAGGTGGGAACTCTCTTTGCCTCATTGCCCGCCTTTGCTCTCGCTTAACTCTACACTTCTTGATATAAACCTCGGAGTCAGACTCAACCCCACTATTCTTATCCTTCGATGAATATTGTACCTCTTCGATGATATCAAGGCAGCTCTCCATGCCAATGCAGTCCCCAATGGACCATGAAGAAGCAGTGGCTAACATGTTCAAGGTTGGTTTTTCTTTTTCAGGAGAGAGTGTTAGGGCCTTGAGACTATGGCCCAGTTCTTGATTTGTATGGGATTCTTTTGGGGACTCCATATTGATATATATAGATATTATAGGGAATGGTTTGGTTTTGTGTGTATATCTAGAAATGCAAGGGGGAAAGCAGTGTTGGCAGTCTCATAGCTTTCAAATCAAAGTAAGAGAGAGAGAGAGAGAGAGAGAGAGATGGGAGTGTGTTTCCCAGATGAGATTGTGGTAATGGTATTGAAGATAGGGAAAGATAGAGAGCACAGAGACAGCTAATATCTATGACGTAGAGATTGGGATTTACTTGGCCACAGAAATCTGAATTTATTCTATGGCTAAGACCTGAAAAATTAAGCAAAAACATTATGAGCAAGGAAAGCAAATGAGTAAATGAGATATTAATGTAAAATTCATGAATTTCAAAAAGCAAGAGATTATCTTAGTTGCTAGCTAGCTCAATTAGGAAACCAAAAAATCACCTCCTTAAAAGGAATCTCAATTCTCAATGCATTTTTATAGCTTAATTTGAAAGATGACAACCTGTGAGCATCCATGATCTATATATGGTACTATACTTAGTACTTAGCATATTCCATTCTTTTGATTTTAGGTGTGAATAAACGTTTCCAATTGGCCAACGCATGGGCTGTTATAAAGCACCATGTATTGCTAATATTTCATCTAGCTGGACTTGTTTAGATTGAAACATAGATGACAAATACAATTAATAATCATGTGGAAAAAAAAAAAAAAAAAAACTTAAACGTCCATTTGGGTATACAACGCCGCGTCACAGCAATTATTATACTGAAAAAAAAAAATACCATATAATATAAGATAACCACAATTGAAAAAACGTGACGTATCCTTTAAATTTTATTTATTTTTATTTGTCATGGTATTACGGATTTTATGTTGGATGAACTTGAGAAATAAAGGCAGTAAGGATAACAAATACTATTAACAAATAAACAGAAAAATACAAAAAGAGAGGTATATACGCGTCCAAATTGCTTGGCAGTGAAGAGAGAAGATCTGGCATGCAATCCTTGGAGCCAGATATGCATAACTATAAAAACAAATTATATTTTTTTATTGTTTTTGTTTTTGACAAGTCATTCAAAGAAGAGAAGAGAAAATTGGAGAAGAAAGCACCAAACGGGTTATATGGTAACGATTGAAAGTTACTACTAGAATATAGTGACAACCCCAGATTTTCTGGAACAAGGCTATTCTAGAAATTTATGAGTCTTGAATAACACTTAACAATACATTTCCTTTAACCTAATTATGTACATTCATTTACAACTTGAAAATGAGAAACAGGCAATTCCATCAAAAACATTAATCATTTGACACCCAAAAGAGAAAGAAAAAAAAAGATCATATATACTAACAAAGGTAATAGGATATTGAAGATAATAACAAGTGGGTATCTAATATGTTCATTTGTGAATTAATAAAAATGAAAATCAAACAAACAAAGATAATAGGATATTGAAGAACTTACATGAGGTGGGGGTGATCTTAATTTCTTCTGGGCTTGTGTTTCTGTGACTCTCTTTGGTGCAGTTATATACTACGAGAGAGAGATAGAGAGAGAAAAAAAGGGATGAGATATATATTTTATATATGAATACGACAAGTAAGAATAAGAGAGAAAGAGAGAAAAAGAAAGAGAGGCACCGAGATTCTATTCTCTCTTTTTTTTTTTTTTTTTTTTTTTTTCTTTTTGAGTATTTTTGACAGATATGAATGTCGTTTTTTTGGAACTTAATTAGTACATATTGCTTAATTATTGTCTCCTCTCCTTTCGGATGTGTTTTGTAGCACTAATTTTTGGCGAGGTTTTAGGGATTAGAGTGAAAAATTGAATAACCGAGTGTGACATGGCGATGGCTAAAGAAACAAGCACATTTTGCCGCTTCGATCTATTTATGCTAATTCTACTCGTTTTAGATTTCTTTTATTTTATCCATTTTCTTTAAAAGGGCTTGCTCCTTAATTCATGGATAAATATTGGACTTTAAATGTTATTAGACCGACTAACACACTCAAATCTCATTCTTATCAGTTTTTCCAAAAAAAAAAAAAATCTCATTCTTATCATAGCAAACAGATTACATAATATAAGGATGAGGATGATTTCTATTTCTTTTTTCCCACGACAAATACAGTATATCTATAAAAGAAAAAGATGGAAAGCAACTATGTTAAGATTACAGCACATTATGATTAGGATGAAGAGGATTTGAATTGCTACTATCCTATAGGGTGATTAGTAAAGTCATTAGCTTATCTCATTACTTCAAAAATCCGACCAGTCAATGAATCAAAAGATAGACTAGTTTTCAAATATCTAATCGGATTAAGATTGGAGTAAAGGTGAATTCATAAAAAAAATTTAAGGTAAAAAAACTAAAAATCCTATTAGAAAAAACAAAATTTAAGGTCAAAACATAAATTACACCCTTTAAGTGTATTGAATTGTTATTTCGTCCTTTAAGATTCATTTATATCATTTTAGTTACGGGTATATACGGTTCGGTTCGGTTGGTTTTGGAGAGGTTTTTTGCACCATACCTATAGGGTGTGGTTTCACCTTATGCTTGACCGCACCTCACTTTTGAAAGGTAAAAACCGGTTTACACAAGATGCTGTTAATCTTAGCGACTTGGTACGGTTTGTTCGGTTATATGGGTATGGAAAAAAAAATTATGTGATTGAGTGCAAAAGAGAAGAAAAAAATGGTTGGTGGAAGCCTGAAAATCTAAGATTGAAAGGGAAACACTACTAATTTTTCGGCAGGATTAGGGTTTGGAAGAAACATTATGTGGCTAAGAGCAAAAAAGAAGAGAAAAATGGTTAGGTGAGAGCCTGAGATTCTAAGATTAAGAGGGAAGAAAAATGAAGCTAGTTGATGACTAATGAGTGACTGAGTTCTGAGTTTGAGAGGTGAGACCGTGAGAGGAGCAGAAGTCTAAAGACTAAAGAGGAGAAATGAAATTATGAGAGTAGCTGAGTCTGAGTAGGAGACAACTCAAGAGAAAAGACGTGTGTGGCTGAGATCAAAAGAGAAAAAAAAAAGTATCTTGCATAGTGACAATACGGCATCGTTTTTTGTTTTTTATTTTTATTTTTTTTATATTTTTTTTCAAAAAACGCAAGTGGCAAGACAGTGAATCAGTGACTAATACACGTGGCATTTTTTTTTCTTCAAAAAAGGCAAGCGGCAAGATTGTAACCCATAGGGCCATATGGCATTTTTTTTTTTTTTTATAAATGAAAGTGGGAAGACACTAGAGTTACTAGACAAGACCACTCACACTCAGTGATGACACTATTCATCTATTCCTCCTGACACACGTTTTTTGATTGAGAAAGGTAGCCTCACTCACACACGTTAACTTCTTTTTTAATTCTTTTTTTTTTTTTTTATAAGAACGTTAGGCCTGTTCATGGATAAGAATTCAAAAAAAAAATTTGACCTGTTCATGGATGAGAACATTAGGCTTAGGCGGCCTCTTTAGTCTTCTCTTCTTAGAACGGTATGATATATATATATATATAACATGCTCAGGTTAGTTCAGTCTTCATCAATGTGCACATCTTGGTGCCGATGGCCGCACCGATCCGACGTTGGTACTGAAGATCTACCACCGACCACCGTGTTGAAAACCTTCAGCAGAGCCCTAAGCAGGGTAGGGCGGTGCGATCAAACCGGTTCTGTCGATGCCAGTATATCCATGAATAGGCCTAATTTTAGTCCCTCAAGTTCACATTTGTTGCTAGTGCTAATCCCTTTTCCATTCATACTCATTAATTGTTGTGTAATTGTTCGATACTTCAAAAGCATATTAAATCCATACTTATCCCTATCATAGAGGATAATGGATTCCAATTTGAATTTCATTAATGTGACCTTTTTTTTTTTTTTTTTGTGCTCTAAGATAGAATTCTACTCTAATCTAATATAAGTGTATGTGTGTGAAACTCTCTCCTAGATACTTAAATCTCGACTTTTGTCCCCCACACTTTACAAGCACTTATACTTGTGGAGTGACCATCATGCTAAGGGTGTTGGTAGTATTAATGTGGCTCACTATTATGTTAGAGGGAGGAGTATGTAATTATTGTGTGCCTGAAGTACTAAATAATTACTCTCCTACATGTATTTTTGGTTTTTTTCACAATTATTTATACTAAAAAAAATGGGTCCGATTAACAAGTGCCCTTAAGACATTAACTAATGAATCATTTTAAGAAAGTTTTTATATCACTTTTATGAGAAATCTAAAAAAATATCAAAAATAAATAACATCTCGATGGGACAAAGGGATTACATACATCTAAAAGAATAACTAAATACTCGAAGAAGTTTGGACATTTTTGTTTATAAAATATATATACATATATTGTCAAAATTACATTTTTTTTTCTCATAAAAAGTTTCTAAAAAATATCATTTAAACCAATACCCTCAGACTATCCATTAACTTTTCCCAACATCCTTAGATTATCCATTAACTTTTCCCAATGAAAATTTGTTACACTCTAATTCTTTTTAAATTGAAGATTTTTTTTTTATAAAATCAAAATAATCAGGTGGTGTCTCTAACTACACTAAAAAGCTTGTCCAAGTGCCCAAACTGTCTGTAAGCTCATGATTTGTTTTGAGGGCATCAACGACTGAATGGGCAGCAATTATGTGGCGGTTTGAATTTGATTGAAAAAATTAGGTTTGGTAGTGGCCCAGTGGGTAATGGTATTGATTCTATTGAATGTTGTGTTTCATGTGTGAAAATATGGAAAAATTTTCACGTGAATGTCAGTGGCGGCTCTAGGAATTTTGTTTAGGGAGTCATTAAAAAATTTTAATAAAAAAAGAACTTGAATATATTGAGTTACCAAAAAAAAAAAAAAAAGATATTAATACATAAAGTTTTACAATTTCCTTCTACAAGTATTCAAATTTTGAATTGTTATATGATAACTCATTATAAGTATTTATTGCCAATGTAGGTAGCTATAAGCTTATAATCATTTTATTTTGTTAAGATTATCTAATATTTTTATTTTTATGCAGTTTTTATTATTTATTTGTTATTGTTTTTATAAAAATATTTTAAACTAAATGACTAAACTAAGCTTATTGGTTTTGTATTAATTATTGATGCACATAACCACACTCATTCATACATAAAATTATATACTAGTGTCTACTTAACCAATCAAATGCTTGGACAATCACTAACTTTACATTTTTTTTCTTGAATTTTACTAACTTTATAACAGAAAGTCATTATAACATGATAACAATATACACACATGCAACAAACCATATCTATTTCCTAATTATTAAATTATATATATTTATATTATAATGTACACACAGACATCCACACACATCATAATTCACACAAATAATATTATAACAAAAAGTAATGTACACAATCAATTTTAGACACACTTACATACATAATATAAATTTATAAAAAACAATGACACTTACAATTCACAAACATTTACTTTTTATTCTTAGAGTTGAAAATACTTGTAATAAAGGTGTGTAAAATTTAAGTCAGGGTGTGCAAATATATTTTTAAGAAAAAAATTATAGTATTAAACTAACAAAAAAAATATTTTTTATATAATATATATATATATATATTTTGGAAGTCAGTGTAGCGCCGCCCATGTGAAGATCTTTGTGTTGCTGGTTCCGTTTGTTTTTGTTTTTAATTATTTTTTAATTATTAAAATAAAATTTAATAATTTTTTAATATACAAATTATCTTGGATGGAATAACTAATAATCCTAGAAAATATGAAGTTACAAACTTACAATACTAAAAATTACAACAACAAAAAAAAAAAAAAAAAAAAATGAAACTTACAAAACGAAATGACTTTATTTTTAAGACGATGAAATGACAATAGATCGACTCTCGAACTTAAAGAATATAATTTTTATTTTTATCTAAATTTAATCAATGGTTATTAAATAATAAAAATTAACAGAATAGATTTATAATAACTAGTAACTTTCATTGAAAATTTATTTATTTTTTTAAATCAAGTGAATTCCACATTCTATATTTAAAAATACATAGATAAGAAAGTATAGTAAACAAATTAGCATTAGGGGAAAAAAAAACCTTCAAAGTATAAAGCATCTTATATATCATCTTGAAATTGAGGTAGTAATAGCATCTAAGATGTGGGTGGTACCAATACTGATATACATCAGTTGACGGCTGGGATGGTATTTTTGAGTTTTCCTTCACTTTTTTTTTTTTTATCAACTTTTGTGATTAGTGTTGAAATATATATATATATATATATATATATATATTTTGATAGGAAGTGTTGAAATATTTTAGTTATACTAATATGCTCTAATCCAACTTGTTGATACTTTTCAAGAATCTTCCCATTTCTAACCATTTTATTGTTCTCTTTTGATATTAGTAAAATCTTTATTTTAATATATACAAACTTTTTCTGTCAAAAATTTATAACTAATCTTCCAGTAAACTTACATCTACAAACAAACTAATCATAATTCATAATTCATAATTCATATTACATTTTTCTTTTTTTCTTAAACCAAAGTTTTAGGAGGACTCAACAATCACCACCAAACTCGTGTGTGGCACGTGCAAATGTGCAATGAAATATATTCAAAATTAATGGTAGTCTTGTAATTGCAAGCACCGGCAAAATAAGAAACACCAGCCACGTTATATTTTTAAATCTGGGATTCTACGTTCTAACATTGTATCTGATAGAGAAAATATTTATAAAAAAAAAAACTTTGGGGTGTGATTTTTTTTTTTTTTTTTTTTGAGATAGTTACAATATACATTCTGTTAATCTCATTGTTCAAACCATTTTTTCCTTTCTAAAGCTCCAAATACTTTGTGCATGAGTAAGTGCCAGTTAAGCTACATGAAATTCAAAGTTAAAGCTTGCACTAGATTTATTTAAGGAAAAATATTAAAGATACTGTAAATTTACTATATAATATCTACAATCTAACTTGTTATTATCAATAAAAAAGTAATCATGACATTTATTTATTATATTGTTTAAGAATTGGCTTGCGCCACTACAATTGAGTAAGTGGAAGCCGTGACATAGACTCTACGTAACAATCAAAAGCATGTGCAAGCAAGGTGTGATCAAAGATGAAGCTTGGAAGAATCAGGTGGTTGTCTTCCTGTTCAGCCAATATACCTGCAACTCAGCCTGTAGTGAGATGAGAGAAACCATCAGGAAGGTACAAGTTGGTTTGGATTAATACAAGAGTCCCTCAATGTTCCTTCATATTATATATGCATGGCTTGCTTTAATTCTAGATTCTACTTGTGATAGACTAGCTTGGTGCATGATATAAGGGTGATGATTATGCATGTATTTCAAATTTTACTAGGAATAGAATTATCTTTTGTTATAATTGGAGAGTTACTCTTTTTTTTCTCACTACCCCTATATAATATATTTACAGTTATATTCAAGATTTTTTCATGGAAGAAGGGGAAGGATTGTTGAGGAAGATATTCACAATTTTCTTGTCACCGACATGAAATGAATATTCCTAGCTAATTCATACGTAAGAGAAACATTGTTTATATTAGAGCCACGTAATTTCATGAAATGAAAGAACTGTATATTAACATGCTAAGCTATCTATGCCAAAGGCTGCTGGTGGAGGCCAGCTGAGGAAGGAAATTTCAAAGTGAATTTTGATGGGTCAATTTTTACTGAAAAGAATAGAGCAGCTGGGATCATAGGAGTGATTGTGCGAGACCACCATTGAAATCCAGTAGCAGCAATGAGCCAAGCTAGCAGTGAATTTGGGAAAGGAGCTCAGCATCAAAAGAGCCATGTTCGAAGGTGATTCAGAGAGAGATTGTCGTGAAAGCACTGAAGGAGGAAGATAGTTGTTTGACTTTTTTTTGGACAGCTCGCATGGAATAGAAGAAGCGAAGCGTGATGCTCGGTTTACTCAAATAAGACGTGAAGGGAACTCCATAGCTCCTGCATGAGAAAGAACAAGTCATAAACTAGGCAATCTATAAATTTTTGCTAACTTATTTTACTATTTAGCTTATTTTTGCTATTATTAATGGGTCTCACGGTATTTTTTAGTACTATTCATGGGTCTCACTGTACTATTTCAACTAACATTTACCTTTATCTACAGTACTTTCAACAAAAAATTTTCAATTTCAGCAAAATAAGCGGATCCCTAATAAACCCGTAATGTAAAATTTGTTAATTAAAATCAATGCTATGAATTTCATTTTAAACCCATTTCAGTTTGTCTAGTAAAACAAAATATTTCAGTACCGGCATATTTTAATATATCTTTTCAAAATGTTTTGGGGTTTATAAGAAAATTTAAAATTTCAACCAAAAATAGAATGAAATCGATAACATTGGATTAAATAGTGCATGTATTATTAAAAGTATTATTTATTTTTATAAATTTTATGTAATAAAACATATAATGTATTTTGCATTCAACAAAAATAGTAATATATATATATATATATATATATAATGAAAAACGTAATTTAATTACATAATTATAATATATTTTATATAAAAGGAAAATACGTTATTAAAATGACTTAAAAAAAAAAAAAACCATAATAAGTTGATTAATTTGTACATTTCTAAGAATATATATTTTTTAAAACATACACTTTCATTCTATGAAACACATGTAACGTATTACATTAAGTTTAAATTATTATATAAATTTAGAATTGTAGCATTTTTTTTCTTTTCAAATATAAGTATAATGACTATATTATTGAAACTTGAATTTTAAAATAATCTTTTGAACATTTTTTATTTTTATTGTTTTATTAGAGCCCATGCCTCTAATTACTAATGCTTATTTTATTTGAATTTTTTAACCCAAAACTAAAGAAATAAAATTTCACACTACCCAAAATTAAGAAAAATAAAAAATTTTGAGCCAAAAACTGAAAAAATAACCTACAAAAAGAATCAATTAAGATCCAATTAATCCAAAATGAACCAAAGTGGACTAAATAAGACAAAATTGGACAGAACTGGATTAAAATGTTTATATTGATGTAGCTCAATAAAAGCATAACAACAATAAATATTTCAACAACCCTACCCTTGAAACATGGCCTTTTTAGCCGTAGATTAGGAACTGAAATTGTGAAGAAAAGGAATATATTGTTTATCTTTTTTCTTCTTTTCTTTTAAGATTTCTTTCATGAGAATATTTCAAATTTTTACTAAAATTAAGGCCAGACTTGCGTCTCAGCTGCCCTGAAATCAAGCCCAAAACCTGAGCACACTAGGGATTGAACACAGGCTCAAGTATTCATATGCACAGATTTTAAAAGGCAAGGTATGCAGACCAACTATTCAGTCTAGTCCGTCTGCTATCTAATTCGGCCCAAGCATTGATATACATAACAGGGCTAACATAAATTGAAACCTTCAGTTCAATTTAGCTCAGTGTTCAAACATAATCCACCCACTTAAAAAGGCAAAATAAAAATCAGTCTATTTCTCAATAGCTTCTGTATTAATGTTAGCAAGGATTCAATTTTAGCAGTTTAAGATGAAATAGGCATGTTAATCTTAAATGGTTAAGATGACTGAATCATTTCATTAAACAGGCATCAAATCAAGTAACAGAAACAACTTTGCGCAAATAAAAAATAGCAGGGTCTTTGAAAGCTCATTAACATAACAAAATTTTGCTAATGGAAGAATGCAGTGGTGTATTTTAATAACAGCTCAAATTTGAAACTCTACCAAAAGTTCTAAAGAACAAAATTATACTAGTTTCAGAACTTGATCACCAAAAAGCATCTCAATGATCACCAGGGAGTGACTTGATGATATCTGAATCACCTGTAGCAAATACCAAACCATAAAAGAAGTCAAACCAACCTGTCACAACAATGATAAAGTCATATAATGAGAATACAAATTTGAGGTGTACCTGGATCAATAATGCTAAGGCATGACACGCGAAAATACTTTCCACATGCTGTCCCCAGATCAACATTGTCTGGAAGCACAAACAAGCCACAATGGGAAAGGCAAAGAGTTTTAGAGATTGAGTACCATAAATCATATCAAATTAATTATAAAGAAACATATCAATAATTGAATTATATAATGAATGACATCAACCAGTACAGAGTTCCTGCCATGTAAGTGAAAATAATCTGTTGCGTTCCTCAGTTTGGTTATAGTCAATAAGAGGGAACAAAGGAAAATTTTTGCAAATATGCTTAAGCAACATGGCATGTTTTGGATGACTTTTTTTTCTTTTACTTTCTAAGAAATAAAGCCAGCTAAAATCTCCTTTTTTGGCTTCCTTGGCAGCTTAGCATGAGCATAAACTGCTTAGCTTGTTAGAGGCATGCCTTTAGATTACCCTGCAACTGGTTTTGGCAGGTGGAGTCAATTGCCTGTAAGTTTTACTAGCTAGAGGTGAGTCTGATAGGCTCTTATTTAGAAAGGTTCCCTATATTATCAAAAGAATCTACTTTTTCTTCCTTTTTTAATAAATCTACTTGGTTGGCCTAATGATTTCAAGGCTGATATGTTGAGGCTCACCAACCCAAAATATTGAGACTATGGATTGGTTGTTGTTGAACAATAAAATCACTTCAAACAACAAGCAGAGGAGTCTTCAATAATAGAAATCCATACATATTAACAATGGCAACTTGATGTCGAACATTTTGTGCATCATAGTAGGACAACTAATCATATAATCTTGGTGCCATATGTTCAAGAGTTATAACCCAGAAAAATGAGAGGAAGAAAAGGGGGCAGGTGCAGTTGACCTGAACAACTGATTATCCAAAGAAGAACAAGATGTGAACCCAAAAGATGGCTACTTGTGCACAAGAAAAATTGCAGAGTAGGTTTATGGAATTAAAGAAGAATACACCTAAGTGCTCTTTTATGATGAGTAAACTAAGCCAGGACACCCCCATTAATTTTCATGTATGAGGCACCGAACCTTGCTTTTGAGCAATGTAGCACATGAACCTATTTAAATTGACATCAAGAGATAAACATTCATTCAAGTGAAATATAAGGGAATTCCATGTTTAACATGTTTTGTCCAATGATAACACAGTACATAAATCCTGATTCCCTTAGGTAACGGGCAGGTATCATATGCATTGTATAGTTCATGCAGTTAATTAATTGCGAAAGACGGGGTCGCTGCCTGCCTAATGACCCGAAGAATTGTTCCAAATCAGAAGTCTTTGAAGTCTGAACAAGGCTATGTACTTAAGAAATGTTATAGGATAGTTGTTAGGTCCAAACAAACCACAACCTATCAAGAGATTCCTGATTTTTTAGTTAAACAGCGTCCATTACAAAGCTCACTAAATAGCATCACACCATTTTCACTATTCATACGAAACCAATCAAAATCCATTTAGCCCAGTTGAATAAACATTCTCCGATCATCAGGCTGTAACAATGATCCAACCTAATTTAGTTTTAATAGGGCCATCAAGTGAACTGGTTTTGAAATGTCAGTTTAGTTTCCATAATTTAGTGTTTAGATGTTCACATTAAGAAGACTAGCACACAGTTATGAACTGTTTATACAAACTAGTTCAAAAACTAAACAAAATTTTGATTAAATGATTGGTCCAGAACCAAATTGAACCAGTTCTACTGTTCCAATCCAATATCCAAGAATGTTGGTACTGTAAACCTCAAAATGAAACACATGTAGACAACATCAACTAACTACGAAATAGGAAAAGCAGATGGTATGGTTGTGAAGTATGAAAGACTTACTTCCGCTGAAATGGTGGACCCCAACCTTAGCAAGCATGGCGTAGTATTCAATCTCGGACTTGCGGAGTGGTGGGCAATTGTTAGATATCAAAATCAGCTTCCCTGCAATTCCCAACAAAATCTCAATCACCCATAATATTCAAAATCATTGAGAAAAATATATACGTAAAAAAAAGGACCCAGAAAAGAAAAAAGAACCTTTGGAGTTACGGAGAGAGCGGAGGACAGTTTTGTAACCGAGACTGTACTTGCCGCTCTTCATAACCAGGGCCAGCCTGTTGTTTATGTTCTCATGAGTCTTCTTCTGCTTATTGTATTTTGATTTGTGTTAAAAACCTTACTAAATCAATTTAAACTTAGGCTATAATAGTAGAGTTTCAGAGAGAGAGAGAGAGAGGTACCGTCTTCTTCCCCGCTGCCATTTTTGCTGTTGATTGCTCAAAAAATACGATTTTGAAAAATGGGGTTTTGGAGAAGAAGCTTTTCTGCAAGCGGCGATGCGATAATAATGATGTTAAAGGAGGTGTGTGTATATCGCTATGTTGTAGGGTTTTGGCAACAACATTATTAGAAGCTAAAAGGGCCGTGAACTTTAAGGTATCACTCTCGGCCTTGTCTCTCATTCTTTTTTTGTTCCTGGGCCTGGCAATCTAAGACAACGGGTTTTGATAAAGTAGTAGAATCTATTTTGAGGATGAGATATTTGAAACCCAATTGCCATATCAAATTTGGTCCAAAATGAACGGCCCAAAGTTCAGACTAATTGCTGCTGGTGGTGAGGTCTATCTCTCTGTATATTTTAAGGGCCTATTCTTAATCTTATTGGATGCCATACTAATATACATTTTGGCCCTACTCTACCTTTTGAAGGGTTAAACCTTATGGAATGTCTTGTTGTTTGACTGCGTTTTAAGGATCTTTTTACACCACCCCATTATGCAATTTTGAGGCTCTTTAACCATCCATCAACTCCTACACTTGAGTAGATTCTCCTTAACCTAAGCCGCCCAAATTGAACAAATATTATTCCAAATTTACCTCATGATTGTCGCATTGTTCAATCCCCAACCCTTTTTCTTTCTTTTTAATCATTTTTTTTGGGTGTGGTTCCACCATTTTTTTTTTCTTTGGTACACACAATGCTTCTATTGTGTCATTTATCGAAATCTATATAACATCTAAAAGTTAAAGCATATTATTTATTATTACTACAGTCCTATTAAGTCACATTAGTATAATATTTAGGTTTACTTCGGTTCATTCAGTCCACTTACTAAAGATGATATCTTTTTAATTTAAAAAATGTGTATGTAAGAGCGTTAAAATTAGGAATGCTAATTGCTAAAATTTTAGCGTTTAGCACACTAAACACCAAAAATCTACCTACATCATATATGCCAAATCTCAACACATTTGGCATGGAGCTACAATAACATTCTAAATTTTAGCATTAATTCCTCTCTCCCACTGAGACCTCTCTCTCTCATCCTTCTTTGGTGGTGGGTTTTTGGGATGGCGATTTATGATCTTGTTTTTTATGGTAGTAGTCTGTGAGTTGTTGATCTTTGTCTCGTCCTTCTCTCTATGGGCTGATTAAGGAAGTAGTTTTGGGTTTTGATTGATTTTGAGTGTCGAGTTATTAGGTTGCTGTTCAGTGGTTAATGGAGTCCTATTTCGAATGTGGATTACGATGCTAGTGGTTGTGGGTTGTGAGAAAGGGAGTGATAGTGCTAGCAGTTGTGGTTTTGGATGTGGGTTGTGGTGATTGGGTAATACCGGTGGTTGTAGTTTTAGTGGTATTTTTTGTTTTTTTAATAAAATGGTGGATTTTTAAAAAAAATTATTTTAATAAGTAATGTGTTAGTGTAAAATATGTGAGTAATATGTTAGTGTAAAATTATAAAATTGTATGTTAAACTAGATAAAATAAGTTCTAACGAAGTTAGGGGTGTCTACAAATCTACCACTCACTTGTGGGCAAGTTACGACAAAAACAGTGTATTTAATTGCAATTCAAGAAAACCCTTTCACAGAATCTCTCCCCCGAAAGTCCAAAAGCCAGAGCGCAATCCCGGAAATCGAAAAAGGCCAAAACACGTAGGCACAGTCACAGGCACAGCACATAGTTTGCAGACACGTAGTCATCGGATCCCATTGCGTGGCACTATCTGGTTGCACCACCTTAATCCCAACATCATTACCCTTTATTTTTTGGTTCATCTTCACTGTCTTGTCTTAATCCTCTGGCTTAAAAAAATACTTCCAAAATCAAAACAAACACAAAAACCCAAAAACCCACTCCACCGATATATAAATATAGTAATAAACAAAAAAAAAACACAAATCATCACACACACATAAACACTTTCAAAGTACTCTGCACGTGATGCGCACTGCGCCCACTCCCCCCCCTTCTCGAAATTCCCACTACTCACCCAGTCACCTCCCCTGCTTTCTCTGCCACGTTCACGGGCATACACTGTGCGCACTACACCCCCAATGCGCACCTTAGCGTCATTTTCCTCACTCTCTCTTATTTCAAATTCTTCACATAACAAAAAGCCACACTGATCAAAACGCGTCACTCACTCTCTCAAGTCTCTCTCTCTCTTTCTCTCTCTCTGCGTTATTTTCGATGGCGAATCGTGCGGTTCTGTTGGTTTTCTTGGTGGTGGCTGGTTACTTCGTTGTTGTGATGAATGGGTCGGGTGGGGCTTTGACGTTGTCGTCTTCGAAGCTGATACACCGGTACTCCGAGGAGGCCAAGGCGTTGTGGGTTTCGAGGAGTGGGAATGTGGATGTGAAGTGGCCAAAGAAGAACAGCTTGGAGTACTTGGAATTGCTCGTGAGAAACGACTTGATGAAGAAGAAGAAGAGGCAAAGCGTGAAGCTTGTTAACCACTACGACTTGCTTTTCCCTTCCCATGGCAGCCAGACCTTGTTCTTCGGCAATGACTTAGCTTGGTAAACTCTCTCTCTCTGTTATTTATTTTTTTTATTTTTTATTTTTTGAAAATAATTTAAATGTCATTAAGATTAGTAAGAATTTTTTTTTGAAATGGTGGATGAGACAGGTTGCATTACACATGGATTGATATAGGAACACCGAATGTGTCGTTTATGGTAGCGTTGGATGCTGGAAGCGATTTGCTTTGGGTCCCATGTGATTGCATTAATTGCGCTCCCTTCTCTGCTGCTTATTACAATAACACTATGTTGGTACGTTCTTTTATTTATTTTACTGTTTTTGTTTACTATGATTTCTTTGCTTATCTATTACAATAGACCCTGTTTTAATTACTAAGATTTATTATGTTTCTAAAACATATGCTAATAATGAAATTGCAATCTGAACAATGATGAAATTCTGAATCTTACTAGTTTTCTGATCCTCACATAATATTTGTTGCTAGAAATTATACTTGATTGTTTGTTTAATGGATGAATATTAAATAATAATAAAAAGGTAGGACAAAAAAATCTGTTGTGTCCCCAAGGTAGCATTATTGGGAGGGGACCACGTACCAGGAAGTTCGAATTCTATATTTGTCCTCCCTCCATTGAAGGCGGTAGCTCATGCCCCTCGGTATATACATCACCCCTCTCTCTCTCTCAACACGTGGGTCCCACACAATATTCAATCTTTTAGGGGTGCTTACATCTATATATATAAAAATGTGTTCATTTTTTGAATGGGTTGAAATGGGTCATGTTCACATGATTCAAATACATGTTTATTAAACGGGTTGAAATCCGCACGGTCGAGGAGTTTTGACATATAATTATTAAATAAGTCGGGTTAGTAAGGGAGTAATATTTAGGTACTTCTGAAGCACCGAGAATAGTGCTCTCTCATTTTACATTTATGGTGGGTCCACTTATTATATTCATTGTGGGATCTATTATGAATGCGAGAGGAGCACCATTTATCTATCCTCCGGGAGTACCTAAGAATTTTTCAGATTTAAGCTATGTATTTGAATGCCTTACCTCAGCACAACATGATTGCGACCCCTAACACGAATTGCTACCCCTACTATGGGGTCCACGTGTTGTGAGAGAGAGGATATGTATGTTAAATGCATAAGATAATTATATATTGCTTTGCTCCCCTTGGAGCCAAAAAATTACATGTATAAAATAATTCTGTGTTGTGCTTAACTGCATCTCATTTAAATTCTCTTTCTCTCAAATGATATATTTTTCTTCCCTCCATTAGATACTTGTTGCTTATTCATGTCACTTGAATGAAGAGTGTTTTTGCTTCTATAGATTACATGTTCTTGTTCACCAATAAGACCAATGGATTGGTTACTTGTAAAGGAGTCTACATCAGCAAAATATATTTGTTAAATTATATTTTTTATTGTTTCTTATCCAAAAAAATTAACTTTTTTATTGTTATTTCTTTATAAATCTTTCCATCTGCTCTCCCCCCTCTCTCTCTCTGGCCTTTTATTCTGCATTTTTATTCCTGAATAAATGTGGAATGTAATTGCTTTGCACTGGTGCAGTAGTTGAGCTAAGAATTGTAAAAGGTTTAGCAGTTAATTCCAGTGATTGATTGGCAGGTGCTCCCTCGTGTTTGGGGCATCAATTATGCAGGATAAGGATTTGAGTGAATATAACCCATCTTTATCAAACACCAGCAAGAATCTACCTTGCAGCCATCATTTATGCAAACTGGGTACCAATTGCAAAGGTCCTAAGGAGCCCTGTCCATATATTGTTGATTATAGCTCAGAAAATACATCAACTTCTGGATTTTTGGTTGAGGACAAATTGCATTTGGCATCAGTTAGCAATCATGCAACAAAAAATCATGTGCAGGCTTCAGTCATTTTAGGGTGTGTTTGTTTGTCTTCCTTTGTTTCTGCTGCTGTTATTATTATTATTATTATTACAATTTTCTTTTGGACTGGTATGCATAGCAGATTTCTTTCTGATGCTTAAACTTGTTATGTTTCCTTTTTTTTTTTTTTTTTTTTTGGTATTCAATTTTGTCAAAGCAGCTGTGGCAGGATACAAAGTGGTAGTTATTTGGATGGAGCTGCTCCTGATGGTGTTATGGGACTGGGACTTGGGGACATTTCAGTTCCAAGTTTGCTTGCCAAAGCAGGACTGATTCAAAATTCCTTTTCAATTTGTTTTGATGAGAATGATTCTGGGAGAATTTTTTTTGGGGATGAAGTGTTTGCCACCCAACAATCTACTCCATTCTTGCCTTTTGCAGGAAAATCGTATGCCTTCTATTTCTGACCGTTGTTAGCTTAAGTGAATTCTCTTGGCAAGGTCTTGGTCCTAGAGATGGTATTCTTGGCATGCCATTTTCTAATTAGTCTGTTTTGCTGTTTCAGTGATGACTATTTTGTTGGACTAGAGCATTATTGTGTTGGGAGTTTCTGTCTCAAGCTAACCCAATTCCAAGCTTTGGTTGACAGTGGCACATCCTTCACATATCTTCCAACAGAAGTCTATGAAAAAATTGTTTTCGAGGTGCTTCCTGTTTTTAATTTTATAAAGCTTAAGTTCTTCCCTATCGTGGCCTGAAGATTGTTTTTTCTTAGTACAGTTTGACAAGCAAGTGAATGCTACCAGGATTCACTTTCAAGACAGTCCCTTTGAGTACTGCTATAATGCCAGGTTGGATTCTAGATGAGGTGATTTTTTTTGGAATCCTCTTACCAGTTCTTAAGAACTTATAGTCATCTGTTCATTTGTGTAACAGTTCACAAGAATTGCATAGCATTCCTAGCATGAGACTCATGTTTACCACGAACCGAAGCTATCCAATCCATAATCCCTTATTAACTGACTCTGAGAATCAGGTAAGTCTATATTGTAGATTGTATCCATTTTAACATAAACTCATGCTCCTACTCTTCTCCAAGAACTGAGTTTGCAAGAAAGTGGACCGGGTGTCTAATATTGCATCAAGGAATGAAAGTCCACATTAAAAACAAAATTTATTTTGTCTGCGTGTGGCACAAATGTGAAGTTTATTGTGTGTGTGCGCACCTCTGTGTGCAAGCGTTTGTGACATAGTTGTCAATATCTAGTTCTCCTTGGGTGGATCCAAGGTAGTCAAAGGCGAAAGGCGACCTTAAGGCGCCAAGGCCTTGTATCGCCTGAGGCGTGAGGCGACAAAAAGGCGCTAGCCCGAGTAAAGCGAGGCGCCAAATTCTTAATATATTTATTATACATATAGAACTTAAATCATATGTACCTAGTGTGTTATAATATTATAATTAAGTGTTTTTCAATGTGTAGCATGAAGAAATTAGGTCTATCAAATTATTTCAAAATAGGATTAACATGGTTTAGGCTTTATTAGTTAGTTCTAACAATACGTTTTACAATAAGCTTCTATATAACAATAAGTCTTACAAAACAAATTTGTAAATTAATTTAACTAACAATAGATTTTATAACAGGCCTTTTGAAATTAATAGTCTAAAAATAGGTTTCACAACAAACTTCTATAACAAAAATAAATAAATAAATAAAACTTGAGGCTCTCGCCTTAGCGCCTTTTTCATGGCTTAAGGCGGTTGCCTTGCTCGCCTAGGCTCTAAAGGCGAGCGCCTCACTAAAGGTGCCTCGCCTTTGACTACACTGGGTGGATCTACATGTCATTGCCACTATACTCATCCACGATTCCTCAGAGCCATCTGGTGATGTGAAATGATATGAAACACATCAGGAAAAGTAAAATAACTGGTTGCGTTTCTGTAGTATATGTAATTTGCGTTTTTATGCGTGCCTTTTTTTCATTTTTTTTTCCTTTGGGGTTTGAGGGGGTTGGTTATATTGAGTGCATTAACCTCTTTATCCCCTGATTGTCAACCATCCGTGGATTTAAATCATTTCTTGTTCTTCCCATCTGCAAATAGATATTTGTTTCTTTCCTCTCAAATATATTCTGTATACTCACTCTCAATTTAAAAAGTTGTCATGTCTATGGGATTTCCAGAAAGAACATAAAAAAAATCATCTTTAATTACCAGGAAACATGACAAGCACATTTTTTCGTCATATTTCTAGCAAGGTCCTACATAACACAAAAAGATTTTTCTAGTAAGATCCTACAGTGATTTGATGCTGGGACTGCTCATATGATAGGATGCCGTTATAATGGATAGATATTAATTTTCTGGAATGTGGTGCAGGCATTTTCCAACTTTTGCTTAACTTTACTACCAACAGATGGTGAATATGGTATTATTGGACGTAAGTGTACTTCTCTGCTTCTTGTATTCCTAAACAATTCGCTTGCTTCTTGTCCTTCATCTTTATGTGTTTGTGTGTCACACAAACACATACTTGTGTACATATGATGTATTGATTTCTCTGGGTTAACATATCTGTTGCAGAGAACTTCATGAAGGGTTATCGCTTGGTTTTTGATAGGGAAAATTTGAAGTTGGGCTGGTCAAAATCCAATTGTAAGTAATGATGGTTTTCTCATTCTGCTTATTTTAGATATTCATTTGTTTAATCCTTTTGAAGGAAAACACTGTTTCTCATCTTCTTCAAATCTGGTTTCCACAAGTAGAGTTTGCAACTTTGGGTTAGAAATTGGTTTTCAGTTTAATTACACTGAATGTTAAAGCAAGTAATTGGCAGAATTTCTTTTTGGTGATCCTTTGAATTATTGCTCTGTTTTTTCTCCTCGGTTTCAAACTGCTTGAGAAGAATTGATATTATTTGAAGGATAGGTTTAGGTCTTTGCAAGACTTGTGAAACTTGGCAGAATTTTTCACCACTTTTTGCCATTTAAAGTCTGTGTCAGCTTTGACACTAGCTAGCCCTTACTAGACTTTTCGTATCGTTCAATGTGATATTAGCTGATCTGAAGTCCATAATGAAATCTGATTATCCTAACAGCAAATCCATGTCTAGCCTCAGGTTTATTTTTGGGCTTGGATTTTTCGTTAAAGTCAATCAGGCTCAAGTAAATTATATAGAAGATATAATTTCAAGTAATTATATAAATAGATGTGTAGGTCAATTTAAAATTTTTGAAGAGAGAAGAATACTATAAATCTATGGTACATGTTGAGTACAACAATAATGAATGGGTCATACGGCTGTGAACGAATTGAGCTGAGCTGAGTATTGGAAGTTTAGGATTTGTTCATTTAAATTTATCTTGGACACGAGCTGACCTCAAACTCATTACCAAACAAGATTGCATGTTCAAGCTGGTTCATATTCTTGTCAAACAAGCTTCAGTTTGTTCACGAGCTATTCGATTACAAGTAATAATATGATATCTTTTGAACTTGTTTACAAACCATGTAAGAGCTCCTATCTCAAAGTTAATTTTTATGGGGCCATGTTTAGGGAAGAAATGAAGTGGGTGTAGGGAAGAAAATGCACCGGATTAACTTTGAGATAGAAGTACATCATTATGTAAGAGCTCGGCTTGTTTAATAATTGAGCCTAAATTTAAGCTTGAGCTTGGCGCATTTGTTAAATAAATGAACATAAACTAGCTTTTTTTTTAGCCGAGTTTGAGCTGTTCATTTACAGCTGTGGCCTCCAGCCTCCACAACTACTGCGGTCTCCTAGCTGTTCAATTTTACTGCCTTCTTATACCTTTCACAATAATCTCTCCCTTCACCAAAGGAAAGGAAAAAGGAAAAAGAAAAAGATGAAGAAAGACCACATCTTTTCAAAATCCCACAAGTATAATTGAGAACTTTTGAAATCTAAAAAGGTCAAGAAGTGTTTGGTGACTATTTGCAGGCACAAAGTTATCTCTACTAAAAAGCTTGACCCCAGGAGTTGTTTTAATCTGCTGATTGGGCTGCATCTGTTCTAAGAGCACTGGTTTGTGCTTAAGAGTCTGAAATGAAATTGGCTACCCATTGGACAGATTGGGTGTAGCTTGGTGGCATGCTTCTTCTATACCCATACCACATAGATATCCATATAAATAATTAAATATTTGGGATTAATAGGTGGGCCATCAGTGTGTACAATAACTTTTTCATGGAGCCCTTCAACCTTAAAAAATCAGTCTGCAATCACATTGGATGCTTTTTTTACTATTTTATGCTGTCTGTGTGTTTGGGTTGGGGGGTTGGGGAGGGCTCTTACATTTCTTTTCAGGGTTAATCTGTGTTGGCAGTTCAAACTGCTCTTGCTTGCATAGTTTTTAGGGTGGCTGTTGTCTGTTGTATTGTGTTTCCAGGAAAAGGTTGTTGAAGGTGTTGGCTATACCACTGCATTACAAGTGAATATATTGCTAAAAATAAGTAATGTCCTTGATGATTCCACAATTTCATTGAGTTCTTGACTTAAAATTCTTATATATAAATATGAAGAAGTTTCATATTATTATTATTATTATTATTATTATTTTTTTTTTTTTTTGAGAGAGAAGTTCATATTGAAGTGGTGTTTATATACCTTGAAAGGAAATATTGGGAAGAGGTAGAGAATGTGTAATGTACT
Source organism: Quercus gilva (assembly GCA_023621385.1). Classification (NCBI taxonomy): domain Eukaryota; kingdom Viridiplantae; phylum Streptophyta; class Magnoliopsida; order Fagales; family Fagaceae; genus Quercus; species Quercus gilva. The sequence continues at coordinate 7,830,147 of CM042484.1, read as the reverse complement.
TGTATATATGTTAAAGAAGAATATAGCAACCAAAGCCCCCTCAGCTCTCTCTCATTTAAAAAAAAAAAAAAAAAAAAAAAAAAAAAAAAAAAAAAGCCCTCTCAACTATGACCTGCCAGAACATTATAAATATCATTATCTTATGTATTGCCCAGTGGATTTTGTATGTTTGAATAAAACTAAATTTTTGCAGTATGCCATCTTGTGAGTTGTGTAAAATTTTATTTTTGGGTTATTATCATTATTTTTTATTTGCAGTTTGCCATCCTTTAAAGGATTTATTTTTGGGTTTGTTATTATTATTTTCTACTTGCTTTTGTCAGCCAGTCTATATTTTTAGCTAAAAAGGCCATTTTGATCTGTCCTCAATATTTATCACCTTGAGTCTACAGGTCAAGATATAAATGGTAACCAAGCGCAGCTCAAACCTCCTTCAAATGATGGATCACCAAACCCATTGCCAACCACTGAGCAACAGAGCATCCCTAATACGCATGCAGTTCCACCTGCTGTTGCCGAAAGGGGTTCCTCCAATTCCTCTGTAGCTGTGCCCCAGCAAATTCCCTCTTGGCTTGGTTTGATGATTTCATTAGTACTGCTAGTATTCTGTTTGCCAGTCACCTAATTAAATCCCTTCTTGACTTGTAAATCCTATCTACTCTTTACAAGCTTCTAAACTCAATGAAATTTGCGTTTTCTTTAGGTTATTGTATTGATTGGGGTTTGATGTGATAGTCATAGTCACCTGTTTTAGTTATCTACTTTTGGTCTATAGGTGTCTTTTGCTTTTTGATTATGTAATGTTTAAATGTTGCTGTTAGTACAAAGTTATTTTGAGATGCCTCAAATTTGATCATCCTATGCTTTTATCACTTAGTTTAAATTATTGTTAAACGTGACAGGTTTGTTGAAATATAAATTTATTTGGACTAGGGGTGCTCATGGGTTGGTCGAGCTTTGGTGTAACCTGCTCACTCAACCTTACCATCTTTTGGACCTGCTATCGAACTGATGGATCTGGTGAAATGGTTTGATTCAAAGTTTCAAACCTTTGGGTGGGAGATTGGGCCTTGGATGTAATTTTCTAAAGATAAATGTTATGTTCATAATGCTTTCACAACAAATACTTAGTAAGTAATTATTGGCTATTACTAATGAGTAAAAAAGTAATTTCAATTTTGAGTTTAAATTAGAATTAATAATAACTTATCATCTGTTATGAAAGTGTTATGAAAATCCTGTAGACAACACTTCTCATTTTCTAAAACATAATCAAAATAAAGATTTAGGTCTGTTTGGATATTATTTATTTTGCTGAAAATTTTTAACATTGTAACAAAATAATTTTTAAATGTATGAATAGTATCGTTGGATTTATTTTTAATAAAAGTTTTGTTGAAAAAGGATGTTTGTGAGTTTCATGAACAGTGTATGGAACCTATTGATAGACACATTCCATTGAAAATTTGCTGGTCAAAGAAGTAGTGGATCGTATGCACAGTGCATGGGACCCATTGATAGACAAAATCTAATGTGAAATGCGTTTCTCAAAAAAAAAAAAAAAAAAAAAAAAAAAAAAAAAAAAGGGGAGAAGAAGAAGAAGAAGGAAAATGCAATCGCAGCATGGTAGAAACGCAATTCAAACGCATATAGTCATGATTTCATGAATGCTCATCCATTGGAACTATCTTAGGGTATAAAATTTCAATATTTTTATTTTGATTTTTTTGCTTGAGTTATTTAAGCAACTAAGAGTGATTTGTTTTTTATAATTTGTATTTTTGTGGAATTTTAAGTGAGGTTGAACTGTTGAAGGGAAAATTTTGTGCAATTTCTTGTTTAGATGTAGGGAATTTTAGGTGAGGTTGTGGGCGGCATTATATGAAATTTCTTTTTTTATTCATTTATTTATTTATTTATTTTTTAATATTTAAGTGAGGTTGAACTGTTGAAGGGGGGCATCCAACTTGAAATCTCATTTTTCTTTCCCCTTTTTTTTTTTTTTTTAAATAAATTATTTTTTTGGTATAAAGTTTAGTTACAAAATTGGTTGTAGCTTAAAATTATAACTTTACTTAATATCATTAATATTACTACATATTTTGAAAATCTAGTCGTTGGATTGCATGTTTTTTATGCTTTTAATACGCATGTCAAATTTTATTTTAATACACATGTCAAATTTTGTACAAATTGGATATTATTTACTATATAATCTATAAGATTATATTTTATACATAATTTTAAATTACAAAAATTTATAATTTAAACAATTTATTGATAAAATATTTATTAATCTTTAATTTTCTAAAAATTTTGGAAGCGTAAAGGATACAAGAAGAAAATGTTATCTAATAGTGAATTTGTCAAAATTTATCTTTAATAAAAAGATATTGAATAAAAACAACCTTAAGCTACAATTAATTTTATAATTAAACTTTGTCAGTTGAAAAAGTGGTTGCTTGACCCATCATTCGGAATTGTCTGTGATCCTTTGAGTTGGGTTGGGCCTTTGAGTTTTCCAAGTAGTCCTATTGTCCTAATTCAAACTATAGTGTACTCAGTTTTGAATCTTTTGATCAACTACACACCAATGTATAGATCAAAAAACCTAGTATTCCTCTCCGATATCTAAATTCCCAGGAATATGATGCCCAAAAATATTATGCCCATATTTTGTTTGATTAGATTGATAAGGTTCTTAGAAATATGAGATATTCATATTTGATTAATTTTAGGAATATTACAAGTAATTTATTCTTCTTAAACTATCCTTACGTTTATAATACAATCTTCTTTTTTTTTTTTTTTGGATGAATACATTTATAATACAATCTTAAGGGCATTATCCATAACTTTTATATGACTTCTTATAAATAAATGATAAGAAAAATAAAAGTTGTGAATTAAGTCAACTCTTCTAAAATTATAGTTTTAATATTTTTGAATAACATATATATAACCAAAATAATTATTTCAAATTTTTAAATGATATATCAGGACATTCTACTTCGTGAATCAAAATTATTTAGTTTTAAAAAGACAACAATTTTTAAGTAGGAGATAAAATTAGTAATTTAAAAATAAAAAAAAAATACATACAATTCTGAATAGGATATTGTGGTGGCCCAACCCAAAGTACTTTGAGGCCTTTGAAGTTGGGCTCCCAATTTATTTATTTAGAGTGGGTCGAGAGTTCCCTATTATGGATAAATCCCTTTGAGGCTAGCCTAAGAGCCCAAATGAAGAAGCTTGTGGCCAAGCCTGAACCTTACCCTGTGCGTGTGTTTCTTGTGGAGTCTCAGGCTGGGTGTCGAGCTTCCTTCTCTTGAACTATTTTTCTCTCTTTGCCTCTCATGTATCTCTCTCTCTCTCTCTTAGATTAGCCAACCTCCCCTCACACCATCTCTTCCCCCTTTTATAACCTTCCCTTAGTGGGTTTGCTATCATGAGTGGTGGTTTTTACTTTTTCCCAAAAATGTGGGCCCTATTTTGACCTATATTCCCTATCAGATGGGACTCGTCGCACATTTCTGAATTGACCCCTTTGGAACTTGTGCCAACTTCCAAATCTATGCTTGATAGGCGGATATCCCTAAGGCATTATGTGACGTTCTCGGTGATGCCTTGGGTCGGTTTGTACCATACCGTGCTTGGACCCTCCATCACTTGTTTGATACGATTTGGGTGAGTCTAACTTATGTGGGCCTTGGTTTTGGGCCTGTATTTGATTTTTGGACCGTACAAAGATAAAAATCAAACTCAACAAGAACTCTTAACAAAATTTAACCGTAATATAAAGAATTTTGAATACATAACATAAGCATTTGATTAGAAAATGTTGTATTTCATATGGTAAAAATCTTTTCAATGTGCTCAAGTAACATAATGTTACTAGGTTGGAAAGCACTAGTCATATCTATACTACCCTAAAAGTTTGAGAAAGCTTGAAAGCTCGGAGAAAGAGAGAAAAATAAGAAGAAAACAAGTTGATAGAAAAAGCTTAATAGAACTATGATTTTATTTCTAAGCTTAAGAAAAAAAATCTATACACGGAGACTCTATTTATAGAGCTCTATAATTGAACACATGGGATTCAATCCTAACAAACTTCTAACAAACTCTATAAATATCTTTGCTATTACAGCTAAAAATATCTAATAGAATTATAGAAAATATCTAAGTCAACATTCTGAAGACTATAGCTTGATGTTGAGGAAGATGTAGAGCTGTGGAAGATATCTTGCCAAGTTGACGTCATGTCTCTTGATTTAGAGTCTTAGGGTCCGCGCTTCACCTAACCAAATGATGTCGTTTTCAACAACTCTAAAGCGACACCGTTTGGAAGTTACCATTAACTATTTGAATATTCTCCTCTTTCATCTCTTCTACTTTCAATTCAAAAAGGACCAGTACAGTTACAATTGGTTAATCTTTTCAATGCGTTCGAGTCACATGGCATTACTAGGTTGGAAAGCACAGACCATATTTACACTTAGACCCTAAGAATTAGCAAAGTTACAATTATTTTCCTTGTAATCACTTATATAATTTAGTTCTGTCTATAGCACATCTGATATGGACTTAACACACACATGAATTGAGAATTTTTTCCTGTGACCTAGTATACATTTGGATAGAAATGATTTCTCCTACATTTGCGGTTTTTTTTTTTTTTAGCGCCTCTTGCATAGTGATTTCATTAATGAATAGTAACTAGAAAATATTTTTTTTATTACTTTTAGTTTTCAGCAAAATAAACGGTATCCAAACGCATCTTTAATCAGTAAAAATTTATATGTATTTTTTTTTATTTTTCATAAAAATTGTAAGAGGGAGGAAATGATTTTTTAAAACCTGGGGGAGGGGCGCTCCTCCCTCAGCAGCCAGTATGTATGCAAAAAACGCACATATCCAATTAAATCCATATAATCTAGGATATCATAATAAAAATACCAAACATAACACATTCGTAACAAATATTAAGTAGTAAGTATTGATATTACTTTTTGCTTACTAATAATAATAAGTAACAATTTGGTTTGTTGTGTAAAATATTGATATCAACAAATATTGATATTATTTTTTACCCACTAATAATAATACATAACAATCTGGTTTGTTGTGTAAAATATTGTTTTTCAACAGTGATATATATTCACGTCTTATGAATTGTCTTAAACTATTAGTTGCAATCAAACTACCAGTAAGAATACAGTGACTTGCAGAATCAGTTTTCCCCAAGGGTCCTGCCAAATCTAAGGAGATTCAACTACCTAATTTCCATGAGGACAGGTTTCGGTACATTCGGACTAAACTGGGGCAGGTTTATCAGTTACAATACAATATTAAAAAAAATCGAAATCTTTTACAAGATTCAAATGGGTAAAGATTCTTAGGACAGCATAGATAACGTTACAAGATCTTCTCAACCATAAATAATGATATATATTGTTGAATTTACTCTGCATGGATATGGACTGTGTCCAAAAGCCCATGGCAGTTACCACTTTTTAAGGATTAGGCGGTGGTGGTTACATTACATTAACATGAACCCCACTCTTCAAGGTTTGGGCGGTGCTTACTCGTTAACGGTATATGTCGGTGCATTGGAAATAAGCTAATTTCATTTGACTCATGGACTAGGTGACTGTTTTAATCTGCATGAGCATTAGTGTGGTATAACTTGTTCAGTTAGTGCACGAAACTTTCTAAATAATACTAACTGGATGGATAATGATTCTTTGTCAAACGGTAGTCGGTTTCATTTCTATATTTTACATATATGCTAATCTTTTTATCAGTAGGAGTATTTTATTTTGATATATAATTTGGGCAGATGATGAAAGTTCTTAGATGCTTGTCAAACTATTACTGTAGTGAGGCATTTTCTAATATTGACTTGACTTTGAGTACTATGTCTGTGGAAGACATGTGCCTTGATTTGTGTGTGTGTGTGTGTGGTTTTTAAAACGTATATAAGACTCATAACTCTAGAAGTCTCACAAATCCTGCATATAAAATGGGTTAATCCTAAAAGCAAGAAATGTATCACTAAGTTATAAGGTCATTGGTTAGTATAGTGAAAAATGATGCTTTGGTCAAAGTGTAAGAAAGAGAAATTTATCATTTTGAAACAGGCATAAGGTTAATTTTTTTACCTACAATATATATTGCGGTGAAGTTTTTGTATATAAAATCATTGTAGGTTTTTCAAGTAAGAAATTTGTCCAAATGCGCGCAGGAATAGGGATGGCAATGGGGCGGGGCGGGGCCGAAGGATGTGATCTTCGCCCCCGCCCCGTATAGATTTTTCTTGCCCCATCCCCGCCCCGCCCCGCCCCGCATGACGGGAAAAATTTCTTACCCCATCCCTGCCCCTTAAGCCCCTGCGAAGACCCGCGAAGCCCGCCCTACACCGCAAAACTTTATTTCTTGTTAATTTCCCTACAACTATTACCATTTTTCTAAATAAAATGACATGTTTCAATAATAAAAATATACTTGAAATTATAAATAAATTTATCCTATCAAATCAAACTATTTTTTAGCAAAAACTAAATAATATTATCTAAATGTTTAACAAAACAATATCACAGGAAAAATTTCATAGTATGACACAATAAAATAATCTAAACTCCTAATACATGATTGTTGTCATCATATCGGCAATCAAACCAATAGGGAAACATATTCCTCGTCATCTAGTTCTCCATTCACCACCTCATATTTCTAACATGAAAATTCAAAAACAAAAACCCAGCTCGTAAAATAGATATGGATTTTGACAATCATAAAGAAGCAGTGTTGTTAAGCAAAGTGAAATCCCAATGGGAATTCTAAGTAATTTTGACAATCATAAAAAAGCAGTGTTGTTAAACAAAGTGAAATCCCAATGGGAATTTCAAGTGTTAAGAGAAAATGGGGTGTGTGATGGCATACCTTATATTTTATAACAGCCAATGAGCCAAATGCCCATACAAAATTACAAAAATAATGACACAGACAAATATTTAGAGCCTCGAACCCTTACCTCATTAAAAAAAAAAAAATTTATATTATATTCATGCTGAAAAGTAAGTTGAGAAAGATGTATGAATCATGAATGAAATCAGTAATTCAATAGTATATAAATTTGTTTCTAATAAAGAAAAAAAACACGTTAAAATTGGTACCTTATTTCCAACTTTGCTAGAGAGAAAACAGAGGTAGAGCCATGTTAGGTAGAATAAAATAAATTGATGATATTTTTGTTTAAATAGTAGGATTTTAGGGTATGAAAAAATTACAATTTAACCTTTATAATGTGGGGCGGGCGGGGGATAGGGCGGGGCGGGGCGAGGCGGGGCGGGTCTAAAAAGTGTAAACCCATCCCCGCCCCGCCCCGTGGTGCGGATCTAAAATCTCACCCATCCCCGCCCCACCACCTTTGCGGGGCGGGGAAAACCCGCACGGGACGAAGCAGGGAGGGGCGGGTCTAGTGGGGCGGGGCAAAATTGCCATCCCTACACAGGATACATGCATGAAAAGCTAGGCCACCCAATCGTTGGTTTTCCCCCCTTTAATTTTTTTAAATCATTTAAATTCACATTCTTAAGTCTTAACAAGTCTTTATTAACTAAAAGTAACAAAAATTCACATAAGTTGAGACTTAATTAAATCGGTCCATCTGAACAAAACAAATCATTTGATGCAAAACTATAAGATCATTGGTATATATTATGGGAATTATGAAATTATATAATGTCAATCATTTAATTAGTTATTGTCTTCATCAAAAGCCTTATTGCTTAACTCATATCTCCTTATGTTTTTTAATAGAAACATCCAAGATTCAAATTCTTACATCTCCAACTATCCATGTAACCAAAAAAAAAAAAGTTATTGTCAAAATATTTGTAATAAAATTTCATATTATATAAACCTGTGTCCATATCATATTCACATATTTAGTTGTGTTATTTTACTAATCTACCATACTTGTTTGTTTTAATATTAAAAATTGGGTTGTACATATCATGCTTGCACTATGTAGCTCAATGTAAGTATAACTAGTTGTATGGCATAATTTTATCATGTGTCTCATTATAAGCATATTAAAATTATAAACATTATTTACTTAAAAGTGTGAAAAAATGTTACGATTTTTATTGAAAAAATTAATTAAAATACTATACCAATTAAAACTCAATTATCAAAATTTCAAGATATTTAATTGGAGTTTCACTATTTATTTTAAAGCATTTTATAATTTATCAGTTTATTTAAATTTTTTTTTTTTATGAACAAAGTTTCTCTCTAAATTAGTTTAGAGAGAAACCTTACAAACTCATCATATATATTTATATTGAGTGTGAATTTTGAAAATCTAACTATTAGATTATATGTTCTTATTATATCCTTAGTGCTTACAAAATTTCAAGAAAATCAAATATCAATTGCTATGTCATTAAATAAATGTTATAATTTCAAGTATTTGTAATCTAAAGTTGTATATAAAAAATAAGTTAATTCATCAAATAGTAAATAATATCCGATTTGAATGAAATTTAATATGCATGTTTAGAATATAAGGAACATAAAATTTAACGGTTGAATTTTTAAAATTTACACTTAAAAAAAAATATAAGAGAAGTTTAAAAAGTTTCTAGTTTAAAGAGAAATTTTGTAATTTGCATCTAGCAGTGTCTTGAATTGATAAGAACAGGTAGATGCATTGCACCATGCTGTGTGCATTGATGTCCTATTAGTCTTTTTCAGTGCTAACAGAAGAAGTAGGTTAATTAGACTGGTAGTATAGGCTACTAGTGCTTTGCTTTTTTTGTGAACAATCATTTGAGTGCTTTGCACATTACAAATCGGTACATTGCTTAGCCCTCGGAGGGGCCTTCTAACCTCACAATTGGCCCTCCCTCTCACCCCGACATCGTCTCAATTGGCTTGGCCCCCCCCCGCCCCCCCAACATCGTCTCAGTGGCCACTTGATCTGACATGACTTATAGTGAAGAGCTAGTTGATCTAGACATGCAGTTACAAGTGACTGCAGATTTGATATGTGTTTTGACCAAGTACTCTTGTCATTTCAATTCTGATGCTTATCAAACCGAGATAGAGAAGAAGAAAAAAAAATGTGATATCCTTAATTAAGTAAGTCTGAAATTTAAATAAATGGTATGGCTTAAGTAGGACCTAGCATGAATATTTGTACGAGCTTAGCAAAGGAAAAAAACGACCAGGCAGGTATAATAGTAGCCTAAGGCATATATATACACATGATTCTCAAAAAAAAAAAATATACACATTCAAGAGTTTCCTTCTCTAGGCCAAGTGTTTTTTATTTTTATTTTTAATAAACCCTAGTCCAAGTGTTTAGAATATACAAACCTACAACACATTCATTATTAGCATGGTGACTGGGGTTACATACATTGACATGTAGGCATAAATTACCCATAGTGTGTTAACTTTTTTTTTTCTTTTCTTTTTTTGTTGGCTGAATGCCCATAACCTGAGACTGAGGCTGCAGGTTCTTGAGGTCCATGGAAATTGTGATCTTAATTTCATATGGTGACGTGAATGGAAGTGATGATGGTGACATATCTATGTCACCAAGGCGTGCATGTCATGCAGATTGCGAAATGATAGTTGACAGCTGGTACCTTAGTCCTTAGATATATGGTGGCCTATGGTGATAGTGGTTAATATTTTCTCGCCCAGTAAACACAAAGAAATCTACTTCGTTTATAAAGATATGGCTCCAATTGTTCCTTAAAAAATAAGCAATGGACCGGTGGAATACACGTTCATAATTTATATAGGTGTTGCAAGTTGCAAATGTATGTATGCCTAACTTTTTTTATTTTATTTACCATTTTCTTGGATGTACGTAGTTTTTCATTCTACATGCACCAATTATTATAAGGAGAAATTCTTTAGATGCAATCCTAAAATATTGGAGAGATATTTTGAATTCAAAATTTCATAAATATCGTAATGACTTAAAAATCACTTTCCCATCGGATATCGAAATGTCTATCTAACCATATGTGTGAACATATTGGCCCACCTATCAGTAATAATGAAATCTAAGAGTACTGTTGATCAGATCATAGGTAGGTGTCTAAAGCGAACAGTCGATCGGGATGAAATGATGCATGCATACAAAAAAAAACAAAAGACGACGAACATTTCTTTATGAGTGGAATTGGTGATTTGGATGAAATTATTGGCAAAGTCGAATAAATATTGTCAAGAAATTGTGTATATTCTAATATATGAGGTGTTGGATATAGTTTAATATTATTAGTGATATGGGAATCGACAAAACTTTTACATAATTCAGATACTATAAAAAAATTCTAAGATTAAAGAATGTGGTTGTCCTTTTATTTATTTATTTAAAAATGGTTATATACTTATATATGATTGTCTCAAATAAAGCTGATCATCAAATGTTGATAGTATATCCTCTCTCACTTATATAAAGATAAGAAAGGAAGAAAATTTAGTTTTCATGGGAGGCTTTAAATTTAATTATTGAAAGACAGTATTAAAGAAATAATTAGAATTATTATGAATTTTATTATTAAAGGTCTATAAATTCATATAATAATAAATATAATTAGCATCATTTCAATAATATAATAAATATTTTCTATAAAAAATAATAATAAAAAAATTATTATTATTATTTTTACTAATGTCCCACATAAATTTTATATAACAATGCTATCATTACTCATTTTTAGAATCTATTTGGCATCAGTTTTAACTTTAAACTTTTAATTTTTATGTAAAATTTTTTAAGAGTCCGGTTAATGTGCACCCTTAGGCCACACATTAACTATCTATTTTGGGAAAACTTTTATGGGAAATGAAAAAATTGTCAAAACAATGAATTACTTTTTCGTTTTTTCACAAAAAAGTTTTCTAAAATAGATTACTAATATATGACTTAAGGGCACACGTTAGTAAATCTCATTTTTTAAAACCTTACTTTTCTCTCTTTTTTTTTTTTTTTCAAATTTTTTCAAGGTATAAGTATATTTTAATATACTTTTAGCTAATATTAAACCCTTTTGTAGTGATACACTGTTTAAAAAAAAACTCTATATATCACTTTCGTGTTTATGTGTTCTAATAATTACTTTCATGTTTATGTGTTTTAATAAGTATTATTATTTCTTAAAAAAAAAAAAAAAAAATTTAAGCCACCTTGCACAGGCCTAGGGATGGCAATTTTGCTCCGCCCCGCTTAACTCGCCCCTCCCCCGCTTCGCCCCGTGCAGGTTTTCCCCGCCCCGCAAGCCCCGCAAAGGTGATGGGGCAGGGATGGGGCAAGATTTTAGCCCCGCACTAAGGGGCAGGGCGGGGATGAGTTTAGACTTTTTAGACCCGCCCCTTCTCGTCCCCGCCCTGCCCACATTGCTAAGGGTTATAATTATAAATTTTCATATCTTAAAGCCTTACTATTTAAATAAAATATCAATGTTAGCTTATTTTATTCTCCTCAATGTGGTTCTCTACCTTTATTTTGTTATGTGTTATACTATGAGTTTTGTTTTTCTTTATAATTGTCTTGTTAAACGCTTGAATATACTATTCAATTTTTTCTAAAAATTGATTTGATTTGATGAGATTAATTAAGTTATAATTTCAAGTGTATTTTTATTAATGAAATAGGTTTCATTAAAAAAAATTGTACTAATTGTAAGGTAAATTAAAAAAAAGTAGAGTTTTACGAAGTGAGGCGGGATTTCGCGGGGCCCCAAGAGGCGGGGATGGGGTGAGAAAGTTTTTTCCGTCATATGAGGCGGGGTGGGGATGAAGTAAGACAAAATCATGCGGGGCGGAGAGGAAGATGTCATCCTCTAACCTTGCCCCACCCCATTGCCATTCCTACGCACAGCCGCTAACACCTTTTGTGGGTTTTGTTTATTCTATTATTTTTCTTAGTCCCACCGCCCAAATAATCACACCTCCAATCAAAAACACAGTTCACAAATAGACAATTGCTAGTGATTGTGAACACTCAACAAGACCCTTTTCAAATAGGTTGAAGCTACCACCGGCTCCCATTGAATTGTTTGTTGCCACGTGCCTCCGATCTCAATCGTTGATATATCTACGTGGCATCTCATCCAAGTACTCCATGTTGCACCCATTATGGTATGATTATCATCATGCATTGATTTATAAACTTTTGTTGGGATTTTATTTTTTTATTTTTTTTCAAACTTTTGACAAAGTCTTTCCACGAGCATAGCAATCAAACTTAAATCATTGTTGTTTACTTTCACATTTCGTGTGCCCAAAGAATTAAACTCTCTATAAGCACGACAAGTTTGGACTTTGGAGGCAAAACCAAAGTCTACTTAAATTAAAGCTACCTTTGATGTTGATTACTATTAGAGTAATGCTCAGGACATAAAAAATTGTACAATTTTATGCCATAACTTGCTGTATGATGTGTTGTAATTGGTGCAAGTGGGTCCTCACCATCACACTTACACTAATCACAACTTGTCATGTGGTTAGTTGTGACACAAAATTGTGTACTTTTCTGTGAGTAATACTCTTACTATTAAGATCTCAACAGCTTTTCTTTACGTACGTATACGTAATGAAACGCCTATATAATAAGTGCGAGTAGCAAACGAAGGTGTACTCCTATTTTAAGAGCTAAAAAAGCTTAAAGGGATAAAGAGCAAAACTTTGAAGCATTTTTCTTTTGGGTTTGTTGATTTGTTCTGTCTTTTGAAGGTAAGAAGGAATCCCCAGATCTAGAGCGAAGTTTCGTACAGATTCTAGGAAATTCAACTTTATATTTTTTTATTTGCTCATTTATTTTTTGTTTGAATAATACTGAGGACAAAGAAACTTTCACAAATTGCTGATATATTTAACTTGTTAGGATTAAAATAATACCGCTTTTTATCTAGTTTAACAATTGATAATTTGATACTGATTTTTAATTATTCAATCACAATAAAATATGTTAACAATTTTGAAAATATTGTGAAAAATGTTTATGTCATTTATATTTATCGTTTTTTTTATGTCTTTCATACACACACCATGGATGTTTTTCATTGATTCATCCGTTACTGCTAGACCACCAGCTATATATAAATCTATACAAGCCATCAGGACCCATGACAAGAACCACCACTAGCCCTTCATTTCTCTTCTCCTACATTTTTTTTTTCCTGATCATTCAAACAACAAGATCAAGTTTAGACTTGTCCTTGTCTACTGCTTAGAGTGTTCTCTCTTGTCATGTTTGCTTTCCTTTAAATTTAACCTTTTCAACTCTCAAGCTTATCTTTAAGCTTTTGCATTTCCGGCCCATCTGCTTTTTATTAATACAAAAAGTCTTGCAGAAACTTCTCTTAAGACAAAAATCATCCTGAAGCTAGAGATTTGAAGAAACAAAAAAAATGGGTGTGGAAGGCACTTTGGAATACTTATCCGCTTTATTAAGCAGTGCTAAAAAACGCAAGAAGAAGAAGCAAATTCAAACTGTAGCGCTCAAAGTCAGGATGGACTGTGAAGGGTGTGAGCGTAAGGTCAAGAATGTTCTCTCCGGAGTAAAGGGTATGTTTTATTTCTTATTATTTTCTTTTATCTCTATTGTTTTTGTAGTTTCATGACAGTAATTGATATCAAGGCTGCAGACAAATCAAAGGTTTATTGTGTCATTAGACTTATTGGTGTTCAATAATAAGTCTAGAGTTACAAAATTTTCTACAAAAGAATGTCAGTGATGTGAACCAATTATAAAAACTTAGTAACTTTATTATTGTGAAAATTGTTATGTTTGTAGTTTTACTCAGTGATCAATTGCTCTATCATCATGGGCTACCTAGAGATAACACTGATTTTTTTTTTTTTGCAGGGGCTAAATCTGTTGACGTGGACAGGAAACAGCAGAAGGTGACTGTTACAGGTTATGTTGAGCCGAAGAAGGTGTTGAAGGCAGCTCAATCAACCAAGAAAAAGGTAGAGATTTGGCCTTATGTTCCATACACACTGGTGGCTCATCCTTACGTTGCTCAGGCTTATGACAAGAAGGCACCTCCTAATATGGTCAGGAGCATTCCCAATACTGTCACAATTAAAGAGACCACCGTGGATGACCGATACACCAACATGTTCAGTGATGAAAACCCAAATGCCTGCTCCATCATGTAGATCAAATATTACAAAATCGATCTGCTTGTATAGATATATTAATCGTAGGCTAAGCTAGCTATATATCTAGCTGCAGCAGGGGTTTGTGTTTTGTTGATAGGATTTGATGATTATATTAATATCGATCTCTGTTTTGAATTTTCTTTTAGAGAGTTTGTGCAGGGTGGACATGAGCTTTGGAAATGGGAACTGTTATTGAATGAATGAAAATATGTGGGTTGCTACTCATTTCAGTAATTCAGCATAGCTAGAGTCTTCCTCTATTTGACATATTTCACGACGTTGAAAAATTTTCCTTACGCATTTGGTAGGACATGGTTTTTTTGTTTTTTTTTAGCGTCAATTATAATGGCCGTTTCTGCATGTGAATCATATTGTATAGGCTAGTGTTTATTATAGGCACTCTATTATACACGTTCAAATATGTGTGAAAATGTATGTTATAGGATGTGCTGTGCATGTACTAATATTTCTCCTTTTGTATATATGTACGGTTTGTTGCAAATTATATATGGAAACCACATACAAAAACTTACTTCATCAATATTCATAGTTGATTAATGATACTTGATATCATACAAACTTATTTATAGAATTATTAAATTTATTATCAATTAAGTTCGTATATATAATAGGTGTATTATTAAATAAGTATACATAAACATATAATATTATATTATGTACTTTGAAATCAAGTCTCATGTTCATGAGATTGCCCATGAACATTATTATGTTTGAGCTTAATTAACTTGTTTAATAGCCAAGCTTAAATTGGACTTTCTTAACTTATTTACTAAACATATAAACATAAACAAGTCATTTTTTGAGCTAAGCTCCAACTAAACAACTAGTTAATTTACAGCACTTTTCAGGGGCTCATTAGTGTTCACACTTTGTAAGTTACTTTGAACATAAACAGCGCCCCTTGTATTTGTATTTTGATGATATAGATTTTATCACTGATGAGTATAGCTAAGGAGAAGTGGTCCTGGCCAACTGGCGTCTGCATCATTCGCAAGAAAATTTAGAAAGAAGGTAGGCCAGGGAATTAATACCAGAACTCACATACACCAAGTATTTGAAAACCTTCTTTTTGACAATTAGCATATATAAGAAGACTTAGCAGTACCTAATAATTAGGTGCCTAGCTCCCTAGACAAAATGTAACCCTTTCACACAGTGGCGGCTATAGAATTATTTGTTAGGAGGTAAATAAGAAATATAAATTATATAAAATTTAAAACAAAAGAGAACTTGAATATCTTAATATTACAAAAAATAAAAATTAAAATACATAAAGTTTTACAATTGCTTTTTATGATGTTTCATATTTTGAAATCGTTACAAAATATTTTGATTATCAATCTTATCAGTTACATCTATGTACACAGTCAAGCAATCACTCATCTATTGATTTCTCATTTGATTGATTTATTTCAAATTTTTTAAGATTTAAATGTGTTTTTTCTAAGATTTAAGATTAACAAATTTCTACTTTTGTTATTGAGTTTATCAATTTTTTTTCCAGATTTTAGATCAAATTGGTTTGTTATTGAGTTTTTTGTGTGTTTAAAAATACTAGGATATTGTTAAGATGATCATATTCAAACTTCTTTTAGTTGGGCTTAAAAAAAATTTAGGATTAGGGTATTCAAAATTTTATTTTAGGGAGGTGAAAACAAAAACAAGATTAAAAAAATATTATAAATAATTTATTTTGGGCCAATTCAGGGGGTTCATTTGAACCCCCAGGGCTCCAAGTGGAGCCGTCCATGCTTTCACAAATTTATTACCTCAAATTTTATTACAACATCTCGCATCAACTATTGTAATGACTCTATGTTATTGTAACGATTTTTTTTGTTGTAATAAACTTTTTATTTATTTATTGAATGAGTGATTGTCATTTCTAAGAGCCAATGATTTTTATTTTTATTTAAGATTAGAAAAGGGACAAGTTTAATTCAAGGGAATAGTTTAAGCCAAGAATCACAAATTCACAAGTATTAAATACAAATTCCAAAATCCAATTCTAAAGATGACAATGAAATCCTACGCGTGGTGAGGTTACTTAGGCCCATGGAGTAAACATTGTTTAGGGCCTCTGAGTTTGGATAAGTTTTGTCCTTATTTTGGGCTCATTAGAATTTAGCTGGTTGGCCGAATTGTTCAAAGACAAGGGCCATTCCTAATTATAATCTGGTTTGAGCTTGGGCTAAGAACAACCCAAAGTTCAGGTTAAATTATATTGAATCATCAATTATTAAGTCGTTGAAGTGACTAATCATGTTCATTAATATTTGCATCTAAAAAAAATGTTCATTAACATGTTAGTTTGTAGTTTTTTTTCATATAAAATTTATAATAATTTTAGCATTATATATATATATATATATATAACATCAAAGAATTCTGAATCTCGAGAATTTAGTTTTAAAAAAATAACCCTCCCATGTGCTGATCCATTACAAAGTTTGCGGCCGCAAGGTTACTAATTAGCAATAAGGAATGTTCGACAAGTCCAAAAGACTCAATCTCACTAAGCGTTCTCTCAGTTCATAATTGGTATTAATCCATAGTATAGATGCTGGACATAATATGTATTTTGCACTTGTGCGGACAAAATGGTTCAGGATAACATTGAGTTATGTTAACAGATTGGCACATAGCTGCATACTTTTATGTATTACCAAAAATTGGGAACCTTGTAGCTATCTGGTGAGCCCTTTTGTACGGATCCCAAGGAAGATCCAAAGGTACTAAATTGGCTTGCTTAGTAGGGAGGCAAAGAGAAGCCAGAAGATGACACATTAGGCTTGGAAGATGGAACTCATGGACTAATTGAGAAATTCGAATGCTTCTGCATTTTAATACATAAACACTATGAGACAAAAGTAAGAAAGGAAATCATATAAATCTTTATCTATACTAAAAAATTGAAGTGAAGTTCAACAAAAGATTAAATTCACTATAGTTTAGTTTATCTCAAGTGCCTTTATTTCTATTTCAAATCCATTTTAACCAATCGAAATTAATTCAAAATTTATCTTAAAATTTCAAAATTTATGATAAACTCAAATAATTGCAATGAAAAATTTATTAACGTGTTTCAATAATCTAAAGGTGCTCGTTTCATAGACTTTTACAATGATTAACTTTCAACAATTACTTTAAAAGGTGTAATAAATATTAACAAAATTTATTGTATTATCCGAAGTAGAGTTGTCCAACATACAACCAGACCCAATAAGCTCGCTCGACCCGAAGCCATCCGACCAAAAATCTATTTGATCCTAGTTTTGGTTCAATTGACGGCGGGTGCAAGGCTTCCAATCCAATCAACATCGGTCGAGTGGCGGTTTGCCCCTCCCAAATATTCTATTTTGACTAACCCGCCATACACACCCATCATTTGTTCAACTTCAGCATTTCATGACTCTTCACACTAATGAAACCCAAAAATCTAATGAATATTTCACCAAATCTAACAAGATTTCCACCAGATTTGTGATATCTCTATTGATTTGAGGAGATATTTACTAGATTTGGTGAGAATTGTTCTAGATTCAATGGATCTTTGCCATGCACCATAATCTGACAATCACAAGTCCAAAACTTTTTCAGACATCGTAATCTTGAAACCTAATACAATTATGTTAAAAGAGTAAAACAAAATTTCTAGATAAATAGGACAACAAGTTATCTTTTTTTTTTCTTCTTATTTATAAAATGGAAAAAAAAATTCCAAATTAACAATTTGGATATTCTCTCAAATTAATTGACCAAAAAAAAAAAAAATGATTTCAAATATTGAAATGATTCATCATGGTAATTATAATTTATAAAACGAAATTTGAAATATTTTATTCACATATAGGCTATAGCAATATTCATTTAGTTATAAACTTTGCAATTTTTTTATATGCAACTCACTTTCTAGGATAATTATTGTGTGTACGTAGATTGTGTATGCATAAATTTTTTTTTCAACAGATGTATGCACAAATTATAAGTTAGTTTCTTTCAAGGGAGAAAAAGAAAGAAAAAAAAAGGACTAGAAGTATAAGTTAGTTAAAACTTAATGAATGGCAGCACCATTTGAGGCAATTCGTACGGTTAACATGATCTCTTTGTGTTGACCAGGCTTCGATGATTTTACTCAAATTTATGTTGCAAACCAAATTTAAAAAAAGAAAAAAAAATTATACTGATATATCGACTAAAAAAAAGGCTGAATAGTGCATATCACCAAATTAAAGTCTCCTGGAAATCAACAGTCAAGACACAAAGGGGCTGAGTCAAATAACCAAACCAATTAACGGTAATGCTTAGTATTATACTATCAACCATCAAAAACACCCAAAACCCTGTGATCCTTTCTTTTTGTTTTTACATCCTAAAATCTCTCTTCCCTATCTCTTCTCCCACCCATTTATAACCATCTCTCTCTCTCAACAACCCATCCCTTAACCTTCATGTCCATGCATTGTTTATTATAGGGCATTTTTTATAACTATTTTTTCTTCCAAAAAAAAGTTGTTTTGACTTTCTCGAAAAAATTTCAGTTTCATTCTTTTGCCCAGATATAGGTGACAGATCAAGATGGGTCGTGTTAAACTGGAGATAAAGAGAATAGAAAACAACACAAATCGACAAGTTACATTCTCAAAGCGTAGAAATGGGCTCATTAAGAAAGCCTATGAGCTTTCCATCCTTTGTGACATTGATATTGCTCTCATCATGTTCTCTCCCTCTGGTCGTCTCAGCCATTTCTCAGGCAGAAGAAGGTGGTATAATATTAATACATACCACATTTCTCATATTGTCATACAACTATCTGGCTTTTTTGCATTCTTTTTGTTTTGTTTTGTTTATATACATATTTGCTTCAATATTTGAATTGTGGTTTATTAACTTGCAAACACTAATTCATGCAATCGATTTATAATTGTGTATGCTGCTCAATCCAATGATTTTCCAATTATTAATGAATTTGTTCTGAGGGCCAAAATGGTGGTTGTCATGGAAAAGTTGTGCGCTTATGAAGCAATTCTTATGAAAAGAATATGATTTTTCTTCCAATAATTAGCTATTTGATCTGTTTTGTTGTACTTGGTATTGCCTTTTAAAATAGGTCTTTTTTGTTAAGAGCTGTATAACTTAATTATTTCGCATTTTTTAATATTTTTAATAGTGATATTTAGAATTCAAATTTTCTTTCACCCCCAACTATCAAATTATAATAAATAAAAAAGGTTCTCTTCAGTGAATATTGTTGTTTTATGTTGCCCCCTCAACTTGGGCTTCTTGCACCATGCAAAAGAATGTAAAAGTGGTGGAAAATGATGGAATTAGTTTGAGGTTGTAATTGGTGGTGTGCATAGAAACTGGTAAACTAGAAATGGAAATTACTTTTGGTTTATGATAATAGGCTTGAACAAATTATGGAATTATATGTCATGTTATGGTTGCACTTCTTTTACTTTTTTATATTGTTGATTTTCATCTTATTGATTGATAATTTTATAAACACGATTTTATTCTACGAGTGTACTTGTATATAATGTGTATGCATATGTGTGTTTTTTACATTGAAATAAATTTTAAGACATATTGTGATAAATTTTGTTATCTTGGAATTAGGATTGAGGATGTGTTCACTCGCTTCATCAATCTCCCTGATCAAGAAAGAGAACAGTACGTATGATCTTATTGTTTTTATTATTTAGTTTAGAATTTATTTACAATTCTTCATTACTATATTGGCTTGTTAATTTGATTAACTTCATTGGTTTATCTGTTGCAGATCTTTACATCCTACAGAGAAGGGCAGGCATTTGTATGCGCTCAAAACTATTTCTTCTCCTTTAGCATATATCCATAACACTTTCATTTTATTTATTTATTTATTTTTTTGTGGGTACAATTGATTTATATAAGAATTCGTTTCTCTTTGGCAGTGATATTCAAAACAAAGAGGTAAGACGAAATAATTTTGATGTTCAATTTTCTTTTAGCTAAGGGGTGCCACCACTCCATCTTAAAATTTTAATTCAGCCATTAAAAAAAAAATGTAAAAAGAAGAAAGAAAAGAGAGAGAGAGAGAGAGAGAGAGAGAGAGAGAGAAAAAAGTACTACTCTCTTATGAAAAATTCAAGATAACTCTTGTTGAAATTATAATGTTGTTCATGCAGCATTTGCTTAGGACCTTACAGCAACTAAGGAGTGAAAATGACATTGCTCTTCAAATTGCTAAGTTTGTCTTCCTCTCTCCCCCCTCATACATATCAAATTTTCTTTAAAGTTTCTTTTATATTAATGTGAGTTTACATATTTAAATTCAAAATTAGACTTGAATAATCTAATGGTGCTAATTTTTTTTCTTTCCCGCCGATGTATTAATATTGTCAATGCTTCAAAAAAGTCCGGCGGCTGTTAACTCTGATATCGAGGTAAGAAAAAATAGTCTTAGAGTTAGAGTTTTCTTTGTCACCTTATTGAAATTTGATATATATATATATAAATATTTTTTTTTCTTTAGATTTTTAACTTTGTTTAATCTCTGTCATTAGGAACTTCAACAGGAAATTGGTAGATTACAGCAACAACTACAAATGGCTGAAGAACAGATAAGGTCATTAAAAAATTTCAGGGAAAAAAAATGCTTTTGTTCCTGTCTTATTTGTTTAGTTACATAATTTTCTTTACGGTATATTAGTTCATGGAGACCTAAGTAATTAAAATGCTTCTCTAAACACAGGGTATATGAGCCTGAACCAACAAAAATCACATCTATTGAAGAACTCGAATCCTGTGAGAAAAATCTAGTTGATACCATGACACGTGTTATGCAGAGAAAGGTTGACAAACTTTGTTTGTTCATTACCAAAAAAAAAAAAAAAAAAAACAGAAGTCTGTAATATTAACCTAAACTTCCATTTTTATGACAACTTTTTTTTTTAAATGTTTGTAGGAATATTTGCTGAGCAACCATCTTTCTACTTATGATCCATCCAGTTTACAGGTAATTAATAAACTAGATAAAGTTCAATAACAAATATAATTTAGTTATGAAAGTAGCTTGAGTTTTTTTTTTTTTTTTTTTGGATCAATAGCAAGGGATCACAGCCTCTTTTGAAAATGAAGTCGTCAACTGGATGCCGGATGGTGGACACAACCATGGACATATTTTTGATGCATCTACTTCTCTTAGTCAACTAAGGTAAGTTTTCACCAAAAGTCTTGTAATTCAATTAGTTAATACTTTCTGGTGTTTACATTATAGATATCCAGAGTTCATATTTCCTCCTCTCAAAGCATCAAATTAATAATTAAAAAAAAATCAAACTATCTAAGGTAAGTTGTCACTTTTGCCACATGCCCTCTAAACTGTATTCTAAGTGTTAGATTTATATATGTTAACGACTCTTTAAACCTATCATTAGTTTTCTCTCAAAAAGAATTATATCTGTTTTAATATGTGATTAAACTTGTTCTATGAGAATGGACACCAACTTGATTTCTCCTCCAATTCTTAATAAGTAGGGTTTTCTTTTAAAAAATTAAAAAATAAATTCTTAATTAGTATTTATGTATAGAGCAGGTGTGAGTAATTAAGAGTCTTGTAACTTAACTAGTTAGCAATTTTTAGTTTTTTAATGAAGACATATAACAAATAAAGAAAAGGAAAAAACGAAAAAAGAAAAAAAAAAGAAAGAAAAAAGACAAGTGAAAGTACATTTTTAAGCTTCAAAACCATCTCTCTCTATCTAGAAAGCTGGGATAAACAATGAATTCAAATATTTGCAAACATGCATATAAAAGTTTAGACACAAAATTTGGCACTAGTGTGGAGCAATGGAAACAGAAGCAAAATAAAGTTTTGCTTTATACGGTTTATGATAGAAAGTATATCATGCATCATAAAAATAACTCCAAGTACTATAAAAAAAAAAGAATGTATATATCCGATGTATATGATAATTATTGGAAAAAAGAGTGTCAAATAATCTTCTTTTAGAGTCTAACGATTCAAAATAAGCTAGGATCATATAAGTGACTAGATTTAGCTCTCTTCTCTTTACACTAAATTGAAGATATATTTTTGACAATTCAATTATTACAAATAGTGGAAGGAAAATTTGAATTCTAGTTTTCCTAATGAAGAAGACCAACTAATGCTATTAAATTACAAGATTCTAAGCAATTTAACACAAACACAAGGCTCCCGGGAAATTTAGCATATATTGAAGCAAATATACTTGGGTTTTGCTTCACCATTTAGATTCAATTTACTAGTGAGTTTAAACTTACATGTATTTGCAGGGAGCTATCATCCACAGTGTATGATCCCTTTTCACAAGGAACAAGCTCAAACACTGACCCACGCAGCATGGGCACAAACCCAAGTGAAGGAAACTTCACTTCTTGGTCTCAAGCCTACAACTCAACCGGGCACCAGCACCAGCACCAGCACCACTCCACCGCTCTCTTGTCACCGACTTTATTCCCTCACATTCAGGTTTTCCTTCTAGTACATACTATACTCACTTGGAATAATAAGAATTTTACTATGATTTATGAATCAACATTATTTTGCAATTTATACACATGGTTGCCGTAAGAACTTTGGAATGGCCCACATGCCATTTGTGCCCAGGATTGGTTGGACCAGTTTAAACTAATGGCATGGGGGTAGCCATCTTAGAATGAATTTTTTGTGTTGGGCTTTTGATCTTAATCTCAAGCCCAATATGATTAAGCTGGCCCAACTTGGTTCTTTTTTTAATAATAAATAGGCAGAGGAGGAGAGGAGATAGAGCTTGAACAACATATAAGAGGCATTTACAGTAGTATAATTACAAGGCTCACTAGGTTATTACATGAATTCTTGATAGCTTGAAAGGAAAAATTATTGAATACTCCAGAAGTACCATAAATGCATACTCTCCCATTTCACATGAATTGTAAGTCCTACCATAAATTTAATTAGTGAGACCCACAATTATGTGAGAGGGGAGAGTATGCATTTATGGTACTCCGATAGTACTCAATAATTACCCACTTAAAAGTTTCCAATATTTGCATTTATAATAGTATAATTATGGGATTCAAGTAATAGTTCAATGATAATGACGTCTTTAAACGTTTTATAATGTTTAGTGTTTATGGTTCGAAACTCACTTCCTTTCCCCTACCTCCTTATTTACTACTATTTTAAAAAATATATATATATATATATATATATATATAAATATAATACATTTTAGTTTGTGGTGTGCTTAATCTAAATTTGTGTGTTTTATTTTTTATTTTTTGATTCCATCTAAAATCTTATATTATGTTATTGTCAGCATGGAATGGTGGGACCAGATATATCTGAGATGATGCGACAAGAGCAAGTGGAGATCCCGTTAAACGGCTCACATGTTCAAGTGGACAATGAAGTTGCAAATTATGATTCCAAAGTTCACCAACTTAATAATATGCAATGACACCAAGATTTGGAAAAATGTTAGGATCATAGCAAAGTTCACACATTTATCACTCACAACTCACCACGTAGCGAATTTTGGCAAAAATTGTGAACTTTGCTGTGATTCTAGCATTTTTTCCAAGATTTGAAAGACTAGTTATTATGCACGGCTTTGTTGCAGGGGTTCTTGTATTTGTATGATTAAGAAACTGTGCATAAAGAGGTATAAATACGCTAGTGCTTATGAGGATCATGACAGTGTAGCAGAATTTTGGCTTAATTTTCAATTTGTCCCAAGAATTTTCAACTTTATTCAATTCATTTTGATATTGGAATCCCTACCACTATTCAGCTTCAATTTATAATGAAAGGTAGGAAATTAATTAAGCATATGTATGAATGTCACTTGGATCTAAGTATATACTATATATACTCACCAAGGCACTCATAAGTCATAAGGGAGGCTGTCATAAACCTATACCATTGGCGTCTCCATGACTTATCGTGCGTTGAAACCTTTTGTTTTTAGATGTTTGTGTCATCACTAGTGCAATATTTTGCCAACCTTCAATATTATTTTTTTTATTATATATTTTTGTAGATCTACGTAAAAGTAATAAACTACTTATAATTTGTCACATCAAAATGTGATCCTAGAAAACCTAAAGTAGTATTCTTAAAGTATAGTAAATAGTGCTCTTTCCTCCCACATTTATGATAGACAAGGTCCACCATAAATGTAAGAGAAGCAAATACTGTTTTATTATGTTCCAAAAGTACTTAAGAATTTTCCGAGAATATATCTACACGATTTTAGAGAACTAACTAGACAAGAATAGAGCTTATTTACAAGTATTACACTTTATGACTTGAGTATGATATTTGTTTAATTCCAAATGACATGCTAAAATCAAAATTCATATTCATAGGATGGTTCAAAGTTTCAAACAGCATTTTACTCCTTGATTATTTTGAAATTTTGATTTGCCTTTAATGAATTCGTCAATTGCAAAATGAGATGTCTACATGATGTGATCATAACGGAACATAATTGATAACTTTGTTCTCTAACGTGAGTCCCTATCCTTAAGTTAGATTAATTAAGTGGTCAACGTCATACTGGGTATAATTTGTGGACTTAAGCAAATGATTGAATTCACACACACACATATATACACACTAAATAGTCTCTGATTTGGTCGCTCTCAGCCCCTTCCCTCCTTTGTAATAGTTATCTCATGTCTTTGGCATATGCATTATCTCTTACATACCACCTACCCTACCACACCCCACCTAATTGTACTTTTTGTTGTTGGTGTTGTTGCTGCTTTTGCCTTACAACTACGATTGAGTATTGTTGTTGATCATATTGTACTCAGCTATAAACATAAAACATTAAAGAATGAGTAATGTTATAGACATAATAATTTTCACATTAATTGAGTTCGAAAATTTTTACTGATTCTCATTTTGGGCTATCACTGTCATCACTTTTTTATGTACTAATAACAACTTGTCATATTGATAATTGTGAAATTTATTGTGAAATTATTTGTGACTCTAAACTTATTGTTAAATTGAGCTTAACATGAAGATGAAGGTTGTGGAAGGTTATTTTCATTTCATGTTTTTTGGTTTACAGTGTGATTTATGAGACTATATATGGAGAATGGTGTGAAGAAAGACAAGACAAAAGAGACCTGCTAGGATGCATTGCGGAATAAAAATCATTTTTCCTATTTTTGTGTGTTCCACTTTATGCTTCACCAGTTATGATATGCAATATGTTAATTTTTTTCCATTTTTAAATTTGATTATTTTTTTAAGAAAAGTAAAAATAATACATAGTAAGTTATGACTGGTGAAGTATATACTATAAAAGTATAACAAAAAAAGTGGCATAGATGATTCGAATTCTATATACTCCCCCCATCCCATTTTCTTAGGATTGGTTAGAAAATCCAACTTTTTAAGGAATATCATAAGAAAAGGTACAAGTTTTCCTATTAAAAAAAGTGCAAGTTTTGAAAACTATCCTCCTTAATTTTAACCTTAGTGAAAGACTGGTATTGAGTTTTTAAATAAAGTGAGGGGTATGTTAATTAGGAAATTTACTTATTGATCTCTCAAAGAGGACTTCATTTTGGTACATTCCAAAATGGAATAGAGGCCAAACAATTTGGGATGGAATGAATAGTATTTGTGTGCTTTAGAGTGGATTTATGATGCGTTTATAGGTGTCTAAATTTGTCTTTTTTATATATTTATTATTATTATTTTTATAATAAAAAATTTGGACAGAGTCACGCACTTGAAATTTAGCATTATTATTCTTCATAAAAGTGTATTTGTTGTGAAAGTAATTTTAGTGGACAAAGTAATTTCAGTAATGAGTTTAAATTATAATCAATAACAACTTAGTACATAGGATTTGTTATGAAAGTGTTGTAAAAATGTTGTGAATGTAGTTCTTCTCAAATTATGATAATTATTAAATAGGCATTTATTATAACTGTGTTTATATATATTGTAAAGACCAGATTTGAGTTCCCAACCCAAAAGGTGGATGGACTTAAGCCCAAAAAGCCCAAAACAATGAATTTGTAGAGAATGAGTTGGAAAACTAGGCTTTAATGAATTAAATAACAAGTAAAATAGATCTTGATGACAAAAGAGTAAAGATAAATAAGTTTAAATTGAAGAAAATGTGCTCGGCAATGTCCAAGGAGATTGGTTCCTATATATTTCTTTCGAAGTTCGATTCCTGATTGCTACAATGTTTCCCTTTTTAATTTTTCAATATCTCTTTCTCTTGGGGTCTCTTACATTATATATCTCCCTTTTAATGATCTTGGCCCTCCATTTGTCGATCATCCAAGCCACTATTTGAGTGTTTGTTTCATCGGACACCCTCTCTGATCCTCTATGAGTTGGGATAGCTAAGACAGCACTGTTCAGGGGTCTTCTCCACATAAATGCAGTCAGAAAGTTAGCTGCAAAACATTCAATGCGGTGGCATTAGCTTTTTCTTAGATATTTCTGAGCTTCTAGCCCTCTTGTACATTTATAATACACGTCCCTATCAGTAGAACATCTTAGAAGGTCACTTTCAATGATAGGATATATATTTGATCTATGCTTTGCTCATCCGAGGAGATAACCCTCCTTGGACCACCTTTCTCAACATTTCCGTTCGCAACCTACTCATGGGATTCTGAGCTGAATACCTCTACAATCGTTTATTCGCTCTTGGACCAACCAACGTCCTCAGTCAAGGCCCAAGGCTCAATATACAATTTTGGGCCTTCATCCCCACATATATAATGATATATTCTACCATTTAAATAAATATATGAAATGTTATGATTCTAATGTAAGGAATCAGCATGTGTGTTTCCACTTCTAGGGATATGCAATAGGTTGAAAGATTCAAGCCCTGATTGCAAATGCCTAACTTGACTTAAGTACCCTTGCATTCTCTCATCTCTCGCTTCTAACTCTCATTTCACCTGACCAACGACCAATCTTGAGTCCGAGAACATCTTTACTGCCTTTCTGCCCATTCTTTGAACCATGGCCATTCCCATTAGCAGAAATCTCATATTCAGCCTCATTATTTGTGGCCGAGAATCCCAACCTTAATGATTTCTCGATGGTGATTTTTTCAGGAGATACCAAGACTAGCCCTACTTCGAATCTCCTTTGATTCGCTGCACCATCAACATATACCTTCCAGGATGAAGGTTCCTGCAAGGAGACCAGGCCAACCAATTTTCCATCCATGTTCTGCCTTTTCACCTTATCTTCTTCTGGGAATTCAGCGAACTCGGCCACCAGATCTGCGAGGACTTGACCTTGACAGAGGTGGATGGCATATACTTGATGTCAAAAGCCTCAAGGATTGTACCCCATTTGGCAATCCTCCCCATGAAGTCAGCACTCCGAAGTAATGATCGAAGTGGGAGTTTGGTTAAAACAACAACGGTGTGGGATTGGAAGTAGTGGGGGAGTCTACAGGTAGCATGTACCACTGCCAAAATGGCATTCTCCAATGGTAAATAACGAACTTCTGCTTCGTGCAATGACTTGCTCATATAATAAACTGGCCTCTGTACGCCACTATCAACTCGTATTAGGACCAAGCTCATCGCATGGGAGGCCACTATAATGTAGGCAAACAAAACCTCATCCACCTCGAGTCTGGACATGATGAGTGGCTGAGAAAGATATTCTTTCAACTGCTGGAAGGCCAAGACACACTCCTCGGTCTATTCAAATACCTTCCACTTGTTCAACAACAGAAAGAAAGGCCTGCACCGGTCTACTGATCGAGAGATGAATCGGTTTAGAGTAGCAGTCATCCCTGTTAGCTTCTTGACCTCTTTGGGATTCTGAGGTGGCTGTAAATTATTGATTGCCTTGATTTGGTCAGGGTTGACTTCAATTTCGCTGTGTATGACCATGTAGCCTAAAAACTT
Source organism: Quercus gilva (assembly GCA_023621385.1). Taxonomy (NCBI): domain Eukaryota; kingdom Viridiplantae; phylum Streptophyta; class Magnoliopsida; order Fagales; family Fagaceae; genus Quercus; species Quercus gilva. Next base: position 7,802,001 of record CM042484.1, on the reverse strand, counting down.
CTCTGATCCGACACCAAAAGAACACTTGGAAGCATTAAGTCGCAGCTTGTGTCTCTTCAAGATTTCGAAAATATTCCCGAGGTCATTAACGTGTTCAGATTCCAACTTGCTCTTGACCACCATGTCATCTATATAGACTTCAGTGTTTTTCCCTAACTGTGGCTCAAATATCCTGGTCATCATCATCTGGTAAGTAGCCTCTGCATTCTTCAAACCAAAGGGCATTACCTTGTAATGGTAATTTCCGATAGGAGTAAGAAAAGTTGTCCTCTCTTGATCGTCCAAAGCCAAAGGTATCTGGTGGTAGCCTTGAAAAGCGTCCAAAAAGCTCATATGATGATGACCTACAGTGGCATCCACTAACTGGTCGATTCGAGGCATGGGGAAAGGGCTTTTTAGGCATGCTTTGTTTAGATTTGTGAAGTCTACACATACTCGCCACTTTCCATTTTTCTTCTTCACAACCACAGTGTTGGCCAACCATTCAGGGTAGAACACTTCTTTAATAGCCCTAGTTTGCTTAAGCTTCATCACTTCGTCTTTGACTGTGTCAGAATGATCCTTAGATGAGCGTTGGGACTGTTGTTTTTTAGGGATGACAGATGGATTGATATTTAAATGATGACAGATGAAGCTCAGATCCACCCCCAGAGTTTCGTAAGTATTCCAAGCGAACACATCAACGTTCCTCTTGAGAAACTCTACCAGCTTCTCCTTCTTCTAAGGCGGTAGCTGAGCTCCAACTTGAAAAAACTTCTTCGGGTCGTCACTTACAGCAAATTTCTCTAAATCTTCACATTTTGCCTCCTTAGTTGGCCTATTCAGAGGTAACACCGGAGACTTTGATTCCTATAAGCATTCCTTAGAAGAGGCCGAAGACTCAGCCTCAGGCTGATGCAAAATCGCTGACACTAGGCACTGCCTAGCTATGGACTAGCTCCCTACTAGCTCCTCAATCCGATCTCCTGACGGATACTTCACTTTCTGATACAGAGTTAAAGAAATAGCCCCTAGGGTATGAAACTAGGGTCTGGCCACAATGGCCGTGTAAGGGAAGTATGCATCCACCACAATGAAATCCAATTCAACCACCTCTGAGCCTGCCTGTACGGGCAACTTAATCTGGCCTTTTAGGATGACAACCTTCCCATCAAAACTTATTAAAGGTGAATCATAGGCCGTCAGATCTTCAGGCTTTAAGTTCAACCCTCTGTACAAGTCAGGGTACATGATCTCTGCACAGCTGCCCTGGTCTACCATTACCCTTTTCACATCATACCCTTCCTATCCTAAGGGTGACTACCAAAGCATCATCATGCGGCTGGATGGTTTCAATCTTGTCTTCATCCAAGAAACTCAGCGACGGTCGGACCTCCACTCTAGCCCTCTTCGGCTCAAAGTTAGAGTTCTCGGCTGATAGCCTAGCAATAGACATCACCCTAGAAGGGTAAGAACCGGTTCTCCCGGGTGCAGTAAAGATGATATTGATTGTGCTTAACGGAGGCCTTGAAGGAGCATTCCCCTGAGCCCCTGACCTTGATTGGTCTCCTTGTTCGTTGGGTTGGTACAAAAATTGCTATAACCTTCCCTTTCTGACCAGTTGCTCCAGGTGGTTCCACAGAGTTTTGCAGTCCTCGGTAGTATGCCTCCGCTCTTGGTGGTACTGGCAATGAAGGCTTTGGTTGCACCTCAAAAGATCTCCACCCATCTTATTCGGCCATTTGAAGTATGGCTTGTTTTTTATCTTCTTTAAAACTTAATGCATTGGTTCTTGGAACACAGTGTTAACCACTTGAGAGCTGCGGGCCCGGACTGCCCAGCAAAATCCCTCCGGAGTCTGTTATTGTTGTAGCGGTCCAACTTGAAATCCCTCATCTCTTGAGGGATAACCTTGCCCTTTCCCTTATCTTGCTACTGATCCTCCTCAATCCTTTTGTACTTATCAATCCGGTCCATAAGCTGATGTACATTAGTAATAGGTTTGCCAGTCAAAGACTTCCTTAAGCTATGCTCGGTAGGCAGGCCGACCTTGACGGTACCAATTGTAAGGACCAGATTTGAGTTTCCAGCCTAAAAGGTGGATGGACTTAGGCCTAAAAAGTCCAAAACAATGAATTTGTAGAAAATGAGATGGAAAATTGGGCTTTAATGAATCAAACAACAAGTAAAATAGATCTTGATGGCAAAAGAGTAAAGATAAATAAGTTTAAACTAAAGAAAATGTGCTCGGCAATGTTTGAGGAGATTGGTTCCTATATATTTCTTTCGAAGTTCAATTACAAGTTTGATTCCTGATTGCTACAATGTTTCCTTTCTTAATTTTCCGATCTCTCTTTCTCTTGGGGTCTCTTACATTATATATCTCCCTTTTAATGATCTTAGCCCTCCATTTGTCAATCATCCAAGTCACTACTTGAGTGCTTGTCCCGTCGGACACCTTCTCTGCCCCTCTGTGAGTTGGGATAGCCAAGGCAACACTATTCAGGGGTCTTCTTCACATAAATGTGACCAGAAAGTTAGCTGCAGAACATTCAATGCGGTGACAGTAGATTTTTCTTAGATATTTTTGAGCTTCCAGCCCTCTTGTATGTTTATAATACATGTCCCTATCAGTAGAATATCCTGTAAGGTTACTTTGAATGATAGGATATATATATATATATATTTGATCTATGCTTTGCTTATCTGAGGAGATAACCCTCCTCGGACAACCTTTCTCAGCCTTTCCGTTCGTAACCTACTCATGGGATTCTGAGCTGAATACCTCCATAACCATTTATTCGCTCTCGGACCAACCAACGTCCTTGACCAAGACCCAAGGTCCAATATACAATTTTGGGCCCTCATCCCCACATATATAATGATATATTCTACCATTTAAATAAATATATGAAATGTTATAATTCTAATGTAGGGTTTAAATGTATAATAGGATTTAAATTTATTTAAAAAATATGTTAGAATTGTGATATGTACAATTGTAAGGCCCCTATTGTGGCTACAATAATGTTCCCAAGTGCAGGATTATCGTGAAGTGATAACTTGGTCATTTGATAAGTCCAAGATCAAATCCATAGGGAAGGGAATTTATTACCAATCCAAAAGATAAAATAAAAATAAAATTATAAAATTTATTTAAGAGAAATTATGTTTTGTTTGTTGAATTAAATTGAGAGAAACAATAGTATTTTAAAGGCGAAAAAAACATTTTCATCCCTACATTTTCACACAATTCTCACTTTGGTCCCTATCTTTTTTTTCCACTGTTTTTAGTCCCTATCTTGGAAAACGCGTCTCGTTTTAGTTCTTTCCGTCAGTGTCCTAATGGCAAAATCCTACGTGGCAGATGGAACTATTAAAATAACAATAATAATTTTTATTTTGGCATTAAAAAACGCCACATCAGCATTCAAATTAAAAAATAATAATTTATTAATTTTAACTAAATAAAAAAATTAAAAATAGAATTAAAAAGAAAAAAATTACATGAATTGAGATTTAAGTGTGTCTTGAACAAGAACAACAAGAACACAAATCCAGATCTGAGAACACAAACCCAAATCTAAGAACACAAACTCAGAAATTAAAATCCAAAAATTAAAAATCTCAAAATCACCCTTTTTCCAAACCTAGCAAAATCATCAAATCCTAAAGCCCCAAAATACCAAATCAATCCAAAAATACATCACAACCAATCCAAACAAAAAAAATCTCAAACTCAAAAAAACCCATATCAAGCAATTTGAACCCAGCAAACCCACCTCAAGCAAACCCAGATCTGGTGGCCATGCTCCTCGCCGATGAGCTCTTCTCTGACGGAAAGCTTGTTCCACTACAGCTCTCGTCGGTCAAACCTCAAGGCAATGACGCCACCATTTCCAAGATCAAGTCGCCGGAGTCTCCAAAAACCCGCTGTAGACCTAAGATCTCCAACATCGACCCGTACATCTTCTCTCCCAAAGCTCCGAGATGTTCTAGCCGTTGGAAAGACATTCTCGGCCTCAAAAAACTCTACCACAACTTAAACCCTAAACTCGACCCAGACTGATGGGGTGGATTGTTGGCTTGGTGACTGATCGGTGGCAGGGGTGGTAAGCATGCACACTGTATCAACCAACAAGAAGCTAAGACTGCAGATTTTCTTGGAGGAGAAGGCACCGTGACAAATGTCAAACGCCGCTTGCATCAACTCATGCTCTCGGTTAGGACTGTGAGCTTGCCAACGACACCATCAGATTCAAAAAGTGGTGAGGAGGTCGGGATGAAGACAACGGTGAAGATTGAGAGTTGCGACGAAAAGGGTTACTCCATTGTGAACATAAATTGCAAGGATCAACCAAGACTCATGTTTGAGGTGGGTTTACTGGGTTTGCTTGCTTGAGATGCGTTTTTCTGAGTTTGAGATATTTTTTGTTTGGATTGGTTGTGTTGTATTTTTGGATTTATTTGGTAGGATTTGATGATTTTGCTGGGTTTGAGAAAATGATGATTTTGAGATTTTTAATTTTTGGATTTTAATTTTTGGGTTTGTGTTCTTAGATCTAGATTTGTGTTTTTATTATTCTTGTTCAAGACACATTTAGATTTCAATTCATGTAATTATTGGTTTTTAATTATGTTTTTAATTTTTTTTATTTAGTTAAAATTAAAAATTAATTTTTTTAATTTAGATGCTGACGTGGCATTTTTTAATGTCAAAATAAAATTTATTATTATTATTATTTTAATAGTTCCGTCTGCCATGTAGGCCTTTGCCATTAGGGCATTGACAGAAATGACTAAAATGAGACGCATTTTCCAAGATAGGGACTAAAAGTGATGAAAAAAAAAGTTAGGAACCAAAGTGGAATTGCGTGAAAATATAGGGACGGAAATGTGGTTTTCGCCTATTTTAAATTACTAAAGTTTAGGGATCCATACACAACACATCTATTAATAGTTCTAACATTTTGATTTTACAACTCAACTAAATTTCATAAAAAAGATGATTTTAGTTGGATGATTTTTTTTTAATAAGGAAACAAGAGTTAATTTTCTAACGGTAGTTCTATTAATTTAATTGATTTTAGGTAAGACAAAACTAATGATTTAATTCACACAGGGTCCTAAGCGTTTAATGTGTTTAGAGTCTATGTTAAATCAAAGAATTATACATAATTAAACACTTTTCTAGATAGGTCAATTAATCAAAAACATAAAAATTTAAGCATTAAAATCCTAAAAATATTATTAAGAACATGGAAGGTTGGATTTCACCCATTACTTTCGCAATGCTTTTAACAAGCCATTACATCAAAGGAAATTCTAAAAATGTTATAAAAAAATCTCTAAGAAAAATATAAATTATTTTTTAAGATTGCTCTCCCTTGATTTTAACCTAAAGAACCTTTAAGTATCTTGAGAAATCTTATTACAAGTTGAATTTTCATTTAGAAAAAGAGAGATGATACGTCTACAACATTTTTACAACAAATCAAAGGTGGTTAATTATTATTGGTTCAAATTTGAAACTAACACTAAGATTACTTTTTTGCCTTAACAATAACAATCAGTAACAACCTGCTACTTAGGATTTGTTGTAAAAATATTATAAAAATGTTGTAGACATATCATTTCTCTTAGAAAAATTCTCTGATTTTCAGGCTCCACTTTACTGCCTTTTTGAACCACTTAAATGTTAGAATTTGGACTTTTTAATAATTAAAAAGGTGTAGACATTTTAATTATCTTTCTAGCTCGGCTTAAATCATCGCAATCTAAAATTTAATCTGAAATTTATGCCTAAAACAACAAGGTGTGCACTGACTAGAATCTTAATATGAATTTGACTTAAATATAGTGTGAATTTCCTTTAATTCCTTACTCCATTTGGAGTACTACTCTTCTCTTATCTACTTTTATATATATATATATATATATAGATTAGACAACAACTGATGTAATGCATGCAAAAATTTGACAATAAATACAAAATTTTTCTCTTTTATTTTTTTATGTAAATATGATATTTGATAATTATAAAAATTACTGTACTATATTTATTTTTGGATTGTGTTTGTAGACGAACTAATGGACCATATCACATGCAAATATGCAATGTCTTTAAGATAGAATTGCAAACAGGTCAAATAAAAAAAAAAAAGAATTGCAAACAGGCTCTTTAGCTGGCATAATTACATCTTCTCATCTCAATTTAAAATCCAACTCACGTTTATTACTGAACTTCTCCTTCATTCCTCCAACACCACCACCTCGATTCATGAACTGGATCTTTAACCGATCTTGGAATAGAGAGCCAAAATAGAGAAAATTCGATTTGACTTTTGGAGCCAAAGTAATGGATAAGGCAAATACCAATCTTAGATTGTTTTCTAGAAGAATCGATTTTTGCTTTTGTTGTATTTCACTATTTTTTGTGGTGTCGATGGTTTTGCAAAGAGGAAGGGGGACTTGGGACACGATGTGGGTCACTGTGTATTTTGTTTTTGTGATTTCTATGTTTTACTATATACACAAAATATATATATATATATATTATAACATTTCTTGTATCAATTGAATTGAGAAGTTTTTATTAGTTTTTATATTGACTTATCACCATAGACGGAACCACCCTTGGACTACGGGAGCAAGGGCCCCCCTAGATTTTTTTTAAAAAAATTATTATGTATGTGTACTAATTTTAAGAATTTTGTTCAATAAGATTACATTTAGTTTCCTTTTAATAATATCATTGATTCTTTTAAGAATAATGTTATATTCACAAATTTTTTTATAATATTTTTATAAACTATTTTGGTAGTAAATTTTTATTAGTTCGCATATAGGCACATCACTCATATCATTTTTTTTACTTACCAGTAACCACTTATTACATTAGTAATTTATAAAAAACTTGTAGCTCTAGCATTTTTCTCATTTTAGTGACCATAAAAAAATTTTAGATCTAAAATCTTAAACAAAATATACAAGCCAAAAAAAAAAAAAGAAAAAAAAAACTCAATAACAAAAATTACCAATAAAACTAAAAACAAAAATTACCAATAAAACTAAAAACAAAATTAAGCTAAATTAACTAATTTTATCTAAAATTAATAACTTTTCCTTTAAAAAAATTCTAAACAAAAATAATTTTGTTATTACCCAAAAAAAAAAAAAAAATCTCAATAATTAAGTAGCAAAATGAAAATTGAAATCATTACACATAATCAACTATAAAACTGCATCCCCTAACTCAAAATTATGCCTCGGTACTTGCTTATCACTGATATTATTTGTTACAGAGACAGAGATACGTAACAGTGTCAGTGAGGATAGGTTTTCGTGCTTTTGTTAGTATTTTATTGAGTTAGAGGTGAGTTGGATTTTTAGAGTCCAGGTGAGTTGGATTTTTAATTGAGATGACAGATATGATGGGATAAGCCATATTTTATTAAGGACAAGACAAAGTACTGTTTCTTAGATTTTTTTTTTCTTTTTTTAATTTTATTATGTGAATTTTTTTTATGTAATGAAAATTTATTTTTTTATTAAGTAGTTATATGACTGTATTTTAAGAAAAAAATTTAAAAAACAACACATAAAATATCGTACCTAAAATTTTATTCTTATAATAATTATACCTTAACACATTGCATATGACATGAATTGAAAAAGAATGCAAGTCACATCAATCATGTTATGTCATGAGTTTGATTTTTTTTTTCTCCCATTTTAAACTTTAGTTATTAAATAAAAAAAGTTAAGTAAATATACAAAAAGTTGTGATTGATAAAGTATAAAACAAACACAAAAAATGAGACAAATTACTTGTATTATTTGTATTTATCTTGAATACAAGCAATTTGTCTCACTTGTCTTATTTTATATTCCATTAATTATGGTATGTCATGAGTATGATTTTTTTCCCTATTTTAAACATTGGTTATTTAATAGGGAAAGTCAAATGAATATATGATAAGTTGTGATTGGTAGAGTATAAAGTGAAACATAAAAAGTAGGACATAAATGTTTGTATTCATCCCGAATACAAGTTATTTGCTCCACTAACTATCAATTATACTATTTAAATAAAATATGACCTTGCAAGAATCTAATGGAGGATTTAAATATAGAATATAATTTAAACTCAACAAAAAATTAGATAGTGGATAATGGTGTTTGCAATGTGAAGCTTCCAAAGTGAATATCCTTTGTACCACTTTTTGTGTTCCATTAATTATAAATCATTAGTTTGATTTTTTTTTTTTTCCATTTTAAACTTTAGTTATTTTATAAGAAAACTGAAATGAATACATGGTAAGTTGTGATTAGTGGAATATAAAGTGAAACATAAAAAGTGATACAAATAGTGAATAATGGTGTATACAATTGTGAGGCTCTTAAAGCGAATATTCGTACAATTTTTTGAGTTCCACTAATTATGATATGTCATGTGTTGAATTTTTTCTCATTTTAAACTTTAGATATTTTACAAGAAAAGTAAAAAAGAATTCATGACAATTTGCGATTAGTGTTATAAAGTGGAAAACAATATGTGACACACAAAATTTGTATTCTTTTTGAAGCTTATATGACATATATGAAGTCGATGGCATAAAATGCAAAATGTGTGTGACATGTGTACAACAATAGTGTGAGGTGTGTGCGAGTGAATTTCCTTAATTATATTTATTTTTAAGAGTTGTCACCAACCATTGGAAGTTTAAGGTGTGATTGGTCACCTAAATCTAATCAACTTTATTTCCTAAATTATCTAAGAAAACCCTAAGGGCTCTTAAGCTAAAACTAGAAAATAAAAGAACGTTTCAAACCATAAATCAAATATTCGGAAGTCTAGTCACGTGTGGAGAATATGTTAGGCACCCCACAATGCTTATCCAAAAGAATAATACCTCATTTCAAATTTAATCTTAAATATCACAATTTAAATAACAACTAAAATATTAGGCATTTTATTTCAAAAGAATAGATATTATGTATGCGTATGTGCATGTGCAATAAAAGGAAGCGAGTTATCATAAGATGACACGTGAATGTACGACATGTATAATCTCCCCAAGGGTACATGCAAATGAATGACATGTATAATCTATCATAAGATGACATGTAAACCTTGCATGACACATATAATCTATCCTAGGATGCCTTGTAGATGAATGATATGTATAATTTATCGTAAGATGACATGTATAATCTATCATAAGATGACATGTAAACCATGCATGACACGTATAATCTATCCTAAGATGCCTTGTATATGAATGATATGTATAATTTTTCATAAGATGACATGTATAATCTATCATAAGATGACATGTAAACAATGACACGTATAATCTATTCTATGATGACATATATAATCCATCATAAACTGACATGTATAATCTATCATATATAAGAATGTATAATATATTCTAGGATGACATGTGATCTATTGTAGGCTGACATGTAAATAGTGACATGTATAATTTATCTTAAGATGACATGTGAGAATGACATGTGATCTATTCTAGGATGACATGTGTATGTAGAACTGTGAATAACTCATTTTAGAAAAGAAAATTTAAGGGCATTACTAGACATATGATCGCATTTCATTTATTATAAAAGTAAATTGAATAGGAAAATAAGTAAAACTTACTTCATTCCATAGCATAGAATAACTTGCCAAATGTAATTTTGTAATTTCTTTTCTCAAATTATTCTATCTTCTGAAAAGGAACACAAAAAAATAACGAGAAAAGAAAATGTTAAATTCTTATAAAATTTGATAATAATGTCATTTGACAATTTGATTATTTTTAAAGAAAACCTTTTTATTTTGGTACAAAATGAGATTGAAAATGCATTTTTATGGCCTAAAAGGCATTTGTGCGATTTTTGGGATTTTTAGGGGTCAAAGAGTAATTTTGTGAAAGTTTCAAGGTCAAAATGTAGGTTGGAAAAGTTGTGAGGGTAAGAAACGTAATTTTGGGAAAATTTTGGGTATGGATTGTGATTTTGATAAGTTTTAGAGTCCAAAATGTAATTTGGAAAATTGGGGTGCCGAAAAATGCAATTAGGGAAGCTTGGTGGCAATTTTGTAATTTTTGTGTGAAGGATTGGTTGTTGGGCTGATGGGTTTTGCTTTTAAATGTGAGTGGGCTTGAGTAAATTGAATTGGGCCGAAGCTTGTTTATTTTTATTTTTTTTCAATTAAGTGTATGGGTTTCTGGACTTATTGGGTGGAGTTTAGTGTAATTTTGGATTAGGCTTAAAGGTTGGAATTGGGCTTAAGTTTACGGGTCATGTGGTCTCCCCACCAATCAGAGCTCAAGGAATTTCTAATGCACCAATGAGATTGTGACACCTCACAACCTATTATCTAACTCTTTTTTTTGTTGTTGAGGAAATCTATTATCTAACCCTTATTACTTTATTATTATTTTTTTCCCTTGCTTTTAATTTCTTTTAATCTCTTATTATATCCTCTCAAATTAAACTCTCCCTAACCCGTGTCTCTCTTCTTCTTTGGGGGGTTTTTGAGCTTTGCTGCTGATAATATAAAAAGGGGGATGATGCCAAAATGAAGGAGGCAGAAGCTCTTTTCCAGTTCCAAAAAGGGAGATGATGCCCATTATTATTATTATTATTGAAATGGGAAAAGTGAGAGTTTATATATGGGGCTCCTAGACTTTTAGAGATTGTGGATAAGAATGAGTGACACCACATGATTGATGTCACTGGCATATTCTTGTAATTAGGATAAACCTTAATTAACCCGTGTAAAATAGATTAGAACCTAAATTGTAGTCCACTTAAGGAACTGACATAGACCTTTTGTTGACAATTGATAATTCACAATAAATCTTGACATGCCCATTAATAAAAATAAATTAACTTCATTAATAAATCACATGTATGACTTGATAGAAATAAAGTGACTAAATATGACAAAGTAATTGCACCGGAGTAAAAATAAGACAAATAATTTATAAAAATCAATTAAATTCTTTAATGAATTTTGACTAGTAATCCTTAATGGCATGCTCAAAAAGAGACCCAAAATTGTATATTTAGTACAAATTTTTCATGGAAATTACACTACAATTTTAGCACGCATTCAATAGAAAATTATGTACCTTTTTCACAATTGCGAATTGGGTAGATTTATTCAATCAGTGATATCTCATTCAAGCCAAGTCCGATTTTTGGCCTTGATTAGTCAAATGAAAGGGAATTTCATGATCTTAAACATAGTACCAAAATTAATTAGATCTCATGGTCAATTTTCAATTAAAACTCAACTAAACCCAGTCAACCACATAAAAATTGATGAAAATCAACAAAAAAATGAGGTCTAACATTAAAACCATGAAATCCTTCATTTTAGAGCTAAAATCTCTATCAAAATTTAAGGTGTGTGTGTGTATAACTCCTACAATGTACGAGAAGATTTAGCATAAAAATTATTTTTTTTCTCTTTCATTTTTTGTCTAAATATAAAATTTGATAATTATGATATTTATTTCTAGAAATTTCTTATTGTGTTTTTAAATGAAACTATATATTCTAGCACTAAGCATATATTATGATTGTGTTTGCATATTGTGGGGCCAGTTGCCCAAAAAGATAAAGAGACGTAAGTCGTACATAGTGGCCCAAACCACGTTCGAGGATAAGATTTATTGCTCAAACCAACGTTCGAGGTGGATGTAACTATTTTAGTAGTCAAGGAACTTCATAAAATTGCATACGAATTAACGAATGAATATTGAACAAAGAAAGAACTGGGAAAGGTAACAAATATCTCCTAAAAGCTGCTACCTCCACATTAAATGCTTCTCAGCTAACTCTCTGGCCGCATTAATGTGGAGGTGATACCTGAACAATAACCAAGCAGCCTTATGGCCACTGAGCGGAGGTTTCAGGAAGTGCTGGATGGGACAGAAAGAAGTTCTCAGAATGGAACCTACACGTGTATGGTGAAAGCAAGACAAAGAAGGTAGTATATAACGTGAAATCAGAAGACATTAGAGATGACTTTTTGGGAAGAAAAAGAGAGAGAGAAAAGAATCCAGAAAGATATACACTAAAACCTAGCCGAGGAGAAGAGGGAGAGAGTTTATTTAATTTGAAGCTCCTTGTGCTGCACAAGAATGATGTATTTTTCCGCTTATTGGAACTAGCTCTTACACCCATTCTCTAGAAATTTTATTGTTTGGACTTGTTGGGCTAGAATCCCATCCCTCTTTTAGGTCCAATCCAATTTGAGTCCTTATAATTGGCGCCATCTGTGGGAAGAGCTTGATCCGTTTGTAGGGAAAGACAAGTGCAATGGCTGATGGAAGAGGGAGCATCACAGCAGATGGATGCTAATCCATACCAGGCAGAGTCCAGGGGCTCTCAGCATGGTAACCCGTTGGTAATCCATGAACAAAGGGGGGATTGTGAGGGAAGTGCGCGAATAACCCACACGGATAGAAGTCAGTTTCGGGGGAAAAGCCATGTCTCCCATGCGAAGAACGATGGGGACATGTAGTGTGAGATTAATAAGTTAAAAAGGGAATTACGTTACGAGCGACAGAAGTGTACGACTCACAACTCCAGGCAGTCCTCTGAGGAGTCAGATGACACCAGTTACAGACAAAGGTCGAGAACTCCGCCCAGTGAACTTTTTTCACATGACGAGGAGCATCACCGTGAGCGAACATGTAAGAGTCCACCTCACCAGGGCTCAGGGAATGACGCTTTGAACAAAGCGTTGAGTCAAGTTTCCAAATCACCCTTCACGCAACGCATAGAGGATGCAAGTCTTCCTCGGCGGTTCCATCAACCTACGTTCACCATTTACAATGGTCAGACGGATCCAGTGGAACATGTTAGCCATTTTAGTCAGAGAATGGCCATTCATTCTAAGGACGAGGCCCTGATGTGCAAGGTTTTTCCCTCAAGCTTAGGTCCGGTGGTGATGAGGTGGTTCAACGGTTTGAGAGCGAATACTATTGACTCCTTTGAGAGGCTCATCCAAGCTTTTGGTGCTCGCTTTATCCCCTGCAGGAGGGTTGTTCAGCCCTTGGGGTCATTATTATCCATGTCCATGCGAGAGGGGGAAACCCTGAAAGCCTACTCTAACAGATATTGGGAAATGTTCAACGAGGTAGATGGAGCCAATGACAACGTGGCCATTAATACCTTCAAGGAGGGCCTTTCGACCGAGCATGATCTGAGGAGTTTGTTGACTGGTAAACCTGTTACCAGCATGCGACAGCTTATGGACCGAATTGACAAGTATAGAAGAGTAGAAGAGGATCAGATACGAGGTAGAGGAAAGTCCAAGGTAATCCCTCAGGATATGAGGGATTTTAGGTCGGACAGATATAATAACAATCGACCTCGGAGGGACTTTGGAGGGCAATCAGGATCTGCTAACTCCCAGGCGGTTAATGCTATGTTCTGAGAGCCAGTACAGCGGGTTCTGGAGAAGATAAAAAATGAGCCATTCTTTATACGGCCCAACAGGATGGCAGGGGATCCTGCAAAACGAAATCAAAATCTTTACTGCCAATATCACCAGGACCACGGACATATTACTGAAGATTGTAGAAACCTGTGGGACCACTTGGAACAGCTTGTCCGAGAAGGAAGGTTGACGCACCTGCTGCATCATTCCAGTGGCTGAGGAAGTCAAGTAGGATCGACATTTCGGGGGGATGCCTCTTCAAGAGCCTCCCTGGGCACAATAAATGTTATATTTGCTGCCCCAGGAAGAACAGGGTCTTGTCCCTCCAGAATAATGTCTGTCTCTCATTGTATGGATAGGGGCTCTAGTTCAGTGCCGAAGAAAGCAAAACTGAGCGCCTTACTGGTGTTGGGTTTTTTGGATGAGGATAAAAGAGGAACCATACAACCGCATGATGATGCTTTGGTGGTTACGTTTAGGATTGGGGGATATAACGTGAGAAGGGTGATGGTTGATGAGGGAAGCGCTGCCGAGGTGATGTATCTTGACCTATACAGGGGGTTGAATTTGACACTCCAAGACTTAACAACTTATAGTTCCCCATTGGTGAGTTTCGAAGGTAGGCCGGTCATTTCGATGGGTATGATTAGATTACCAGTGCAGGCAGGTTCAGATGTGGTGGAGGTGGATTTTATAGTGGTAGACGTTTTCTCTCCATATACGGCAATTTTGGGTAGGCCCTGGTTGCATACCCTAGGGGCTGTTTCTTCCACTCTTCATCAGAAGGTGAAATATCCATTAGGAGGCCAAGTGTTAGAAATATTGGGAAATCAAGCCATGGCAAGGCAGTGCATGATAGCAGCCATTCAACATCAGGCAGAGGTAGGTACATCAGCCACGGCCGAGAATGACTTATAGCAATCAAAGAGTCTGGGAACCCTCTTCAGCACATCCGCCGAAGAAGCGGAGTGTGAGAATCTGGAGAGGGTGAATGTTGGTGATGATCTAGACAGGTACTTTCAGGTTGGAGCACTGTTACCTTCGTTAGAAAAAGAGCAGTTGGTTGAGGTTCTAAGGAGAAACGTTGATGTGTTTGCATGGAATGCCTACGAAGCTCCAGGGGTTGATCCAGATTTCATTTGTCATCATTTGAATGTCAATCCCTCTGTTACTCTAAAGAAACAGCCACCTCGGCGTCCGTCTAGGTTACATGCCGAGGCTATCAAAGATGAGGTGACTAAGCTTAAGGAGGCAGGGGCTATCAAGGAAGTGTTTTACCCTCAGTGATTGGCCAATACGGTCGTGGTGAGGAAGAAAAATGGAAAATGGCGAGTATGTGTTGATTTCACAGATCTTAATAGAGCTTGTCCAAAGGATCCTTTTCCTATGCCCCGTATAGATCAACTGGTAGATGCAACAGTAGGTCATCCTCGGATGAGCTTTCTAGATGCCTTTCAAGGCTATCATCAGATCCTACTGGCATTGGATGACCAGGAGAAGACCACTTTTCTCACCCCCAATGGGAATTTTCATTACATGGTAATGCCCTTTGGCTTGAAGAACACAGGGTCTACTTATCAACGAATGATGACGAAGATGTTTGAGCCACAGCTGGGCAACAACATAGAGGTCTATATTGATGATATGGTTGTAAAGAGTAAGGTAGTGGCCGAGCATGTGACGGACCTCACCAGTGCGTTTGAAATTCTGAGGAAGCATAAGTTACGACTGAACACATCCAAGTGCTCTTTTGCGGTATGCTTTGGGAAGTTTTTGGGCTATATGGTGACCCACCGAGGAATTGAAGTGAATCTCGACCAAATTAAAGTCATAAATAGCTTGCAACCACCTCGGAATCCCAAGGAGGTCCAAAGGTTGACTGGGATGACCGCTGCGCTGAACAGATTTATATCCAGGTCGGCGGATAGGTGCAGACCTTTCTTCCTTTTACTCCACAAGTGGAAAGGGTTCGAGTGGACTGAAGAGTGCGCCCTTGCATTTCAGCAACTTAAGGAATATCTGTCTCGGCCACCCATTATGTCCAGTCCGAAGATGGACGAGGTCCTTTTCGCCTATTTGGCGATAGCCACTTATACGATCAGTTTTGTTATGATATGAGTAGATAATGGCGTGCAGCGGCCAGTCTACTACGTGAGCAAGTCACTTCATGAGGCTGAAGTGTGTTATTTACCGTTGGAGAAGGCCATTTTGGCAGTGGTACATGCTACAAGGAAACTTCCCCATTACTTTCAGGCACACACTGTGGTCATTCTGACTCAGTATCCACTCAAAGTAGTTCTTCAGAGTGCAGATTACACTGACAGGGTTGCCAAGTAGGGCACAATTCTAGGGGCTTTCGATATTAAGTATATGCCTCGTACTTCTGTGAAGGGTCAGGTTCTCGCCGACTTGGTGGCCAAATTTACTAAAGGTTTTGAAGAAATAGGAGCAAGCCCACATGGCATGGATGAAAAATCAGTTAGCCTTATCTCCACGCAACGCTCCTCTCCCTGGAAAGTGTATGTGGATGGGGCAGCAAACCAGAGGGGGTCAGGAGTGGGGCTGGTTCTAATATCTCTTGAAATGGCCATCATCGAGAAGTCTTTAAGGTTGGGATTCTCAGCCATTAACAACGAGGCAGAGTATGAAGCTTTATTAGTGGGAATGACGATGGTTAAGAAGCTGGGTGGAAGAATAGTGGAGATGTTCTCGGATTCAGGACTGGTTGTGGGCCAGGTTAGAGGGGAACTAGAAGCTCGAGACACCAGGATGCAGAGTTACTTGGGCCAGGTTAGGCGTATGCAAACAGATTTTGAGTCTTTTGAATTGTCCCATATCCCGAGAGGTGGAAATGCACATACGGACTCTTTGGCCACCCTTGCTACCTCCTCGGTGCAGAACTTACCTCGGGTGATCATGATTGAAGATTTAAACATACCCACACCAATAACGAGGTGGATCCTATAATGCTTTTCCTTGAGAAGGACATACTGCCCGAGGACAGGTCGGAAGCTGAAAAGATACGAAGAAAAGCTCCTCGGTTCTGGTTGTCCGAGGATAAAAAGTTGTACAAACGCTCTTTCTCTGGGCCATATCTGCTTTGTGTGCACCCTGAAGCATCGGAGGCACTTCTAGAAGAGCTGCATGAAGGGATTTGTGGGAGTCACACAGGAGGAAGATCTTTATCTCATCGGGCAATTACCCAGGGGTATTGGTGGCCAGGCATGCAAAAGGAAGTGCAGGAATATGTTAAAAAGTGCGATCAATGTCAGAGGTTTGCCCCAAACATCCATCAGCCTGGGGGAGTTCTTAACCCTCTTTCTAGTCCTTGGCCTTTCACTTAGTAGGGTTTAGATATTGTTGGTCCTTTCCCTAAGGCAATAGGAAATAAAAGATATTTGCTAGTTGGCACGGACTATTTTACGAAGTAGGTCGAAGCTGAGCCCCTAGCTAATATCAGAGATGTGGATGTCAAAAGGTTTGTCTGGAAGAACATCATCACACGATTTGGGGTTCCTCAAGCTCTCATCTCGGATAATAGTCTTCAATTTGATAGCAAGGCTTTCAGGAAGTATTGTTTCGATCTGGGGATAAAGAATAGATATTCCACTCCGGCTTATCCTCAAGGAAATGGGCAAGCCGAGGCTGTCAACAAGGTCATAGTGAGCAGGTTTAAGAAGAGGCTGGATGATGTAAAGGGAAAACGGGTGGAGGAGCTGCCACATGTCCTTTGGATGTATCGAACGACACCTAGACGGTTAACAGGAGAAACCCCATTTTCAATGACGTATGGGGCTGAGGCTGTAATTCCACTTGAAACAGGTTTTCCCACACTAAGGACTAGCACTTTCACCTCGAATGGCAATGATGAACTTTTGAGTAAGAATTTAGACCTGATAGACGAACAACGAGAGAATGCGATGGTTCAGTTGGCCTATTATCAACATAAGCTGAAGCAAGGTTATGATGCAAACGTAAGGCTGAGGCCGTTAACTCTAGGGGACTTGGTATTGAGAAAAGTCTTAGGAATTACCAAAAATCCAGCTTGGGGAAAGTTAGGGCCTAACTGGGAAGGACCGTATCGTATCACATCTGTAGCAGGAATAGGGGCTTATTACTTAGAAGATTTAGATGAAAAAACTGTACTCCATCCATGAAATGTAAGTAACTTAAAAAGGTATTACTATTAATATGAACAGTTCTTTTCTATTTCCCTCTTATAGCTTATCCTTAGTTCTATTACTTGTGTTTCTCAAATTATTGAAGTATTAAACAGAAACTAAGTCATGTAAGGTCATCGGACCACAATTTGGTGGAAATTAATACACTGCCATATTTATTGAAGTATTAAATAGAAACTAAGTCATGTAAGGTCCTCGGACCACAACTTGGTGGAAATTAATACACTGTCATCTTTATTGAAGTATTAAACAGAAACTAAGTCATGTAAGGTCCTCGGACCACAACTTGGTGGAAATTAATACACTGTCATTTTTATTGAAGTATTAAACAGAAACTAAGTCATGTAAGGTCCTCGGACCACAACTTGGTGGAAATTAATACACTGTTATCTTTATTGAAGTATTAAACAAAAACTAAGTCATGTAAGGTTCTCGGCCCACAGCTTGGTGAAAATTAATGCACAGTGTGACCTTAATCGGAGTATTATACTTAAGCTAAGGTATGACTGATTGTTTATACTACTAACTTAGTAAAAATCAGTGCTTCTTAAATGAAATTTATGCGACTATCATTGTAAATCAAGGCAAACTCCATGAGCATTACTTAAAGCGTTTTAGGGTGTTCATTACTTCCAGGGACTAATTGTCTGGAAGACTACCTCCAGAATGGACATTTCTTAATAAATATGAAGCAAGCCTTAGTGGAACTGAGGAGTTCACAGTTATAGTCCATTTTGGTTCTCAATGGGCATACATAAATTTAAGTTTTCCCTTATAGTGTTAGATTTTATTCCTATGTAGCATGAGATAATGTAAAAATAAAAAAAAGTCATGCAAAAAATTACGCAAATAATAGATAAAACCATCATGTCTCATATAAATTTGGAAAGAAAAATACACATTACAATGGAGAATATTCTTAAAGAAGAAAAAATTAAATTAAAAGAAAAATTACATAAACTATTTGTTAAGTTTTATTTGAAGCTTGTGCTGTGGGATTTTGTTGGTTTCTTGAGGAGGGACCCTTTTTTCCTTCCCCTATGGAGCTTCCCCAGCAGGCAACACAGTAGAAGCTAAGTCCTGAGCAAAGCTTTGAGAAACTTGTCCATCTTTAGTTCCCTCTGCTACTTTAGCTGAGGAAGTATCCTTTACCACTTCAGGTACTTTAGGTTGCTTCTGCTGATCAGTAGAAGAAGGATTCTGAATTTGAGCTTCTTTGGCCGGTTCAATAACAGTAGAAGAGGCCTCCTGTTGTTGGGAAGAAGCACCTGGAGCTCGTATGGTTGGGGGGAAGTAAATGTTTTTAGGCCTCCTCAGCTCTGAGGATGGCTCAACCCCAGCTCGGTTGAGAGCTTCCTCCCAAGTCTGAGCACAGTACGTCTGACATACTATAGGGACCTCAGCTCGGAAGTTATCCTCTATCTCAGCAACGCCGACGTCGTACCCATGCTGTTCAGCTTCATCTTTTTCTCTTTCAGCCTCAGCTCTTGCCTTTTCGGCCTCATCCTTCGCTTTTTTAGCCTGACCCCTGAGCCTCTGGGCTTCTTCCAATTGTTTCAACAGAGTTGATATCTGTTCCTTGGAAGCTACCAGCTGGTTAGTGGCGTCACGCAGACGTTTCCTCTGATCCTCAGCCTGCTTTTGAGCACCATCCAGAGCTGAATCAGCACTTTTCCGAGCACACTCCTCCTCAGCCAGCTTTTTCTTCAGGCTTTCATTATTCTGTTTTGCCATAGTGAGTGTCTGAACAGTTGTTGCTTGCTTTTTTCTCTCGTCATCTATTTGCTGATAATAGGCATTGGTCATCTCCTCTAGCCTGAAAGTGGCTTGACCAGCCTAAAAAAAAAAGAGAGTCAGAGATGCAATAAACTAAAAGGAGCAAGAAAAGTAGTAAGGATATCATACCATGCCCAAATGCCTTTTCATATTCATGAAGATCTCATTCTTCTTCATGTTTTTGAGCTCGGCCATATCCTTGGGAAGAATGAGGGTTTCTTCTAGGGCCGAGGCGACATGGCATCCAATTCCACCGTTGAAGTCTTTAATTGAGGCGTCTTCCCTCAGGGGCTCCCCACCTAGCATTGGAGCAGGGAGCTAAGCCTCGGGCTCCGAAGACTGAATATTTTGCTTGGCCACAACTCGTTGAGGCTCATGAGTAGTCTTTTGCTGCTTCGGAGCTCGTTGGACCTCGTCCTCCTGAGTTGGACGAGACCTCCCAGTCTCCACCACTTCTTTACCTTTTCGCTCCCTCTTCCTCTTGGAATCAGTAGGTTCAACCCCCTGTGGTTGGGGTAGTTGAGGAGGAGAAGGAGGGGGGAGACTGGTCTGAGCAGACTTCCCTGGCGCCCACTTTCTCGATTTGCCTTCGATCATATCCAGCAAGCTCC
Organism: Quercus gilva; assembly: GCA_023621385.1. Taxonomy (NCBI): domain Eukaryota; kingdom Viridiplantae; phylum Streptophyta; class Magnoliopsida; order Fagales; family Fagaceae; genus Quercus; species Quercus gilva. The sequence continues at coordinate 7,781,989 of CM042484.1, read as the reverse complement.
TTTGGTTTTTTCTCTGAATACCCATGTTGTCAGAATTCACCTCGGGAGTGTGGGGTTGGTTGAAAACCTCAAACTCGTCTGCAGAATCTACTAATTCTACAACGTCTTCTTCTTCTTCTTCCTCTCATTTTTTCTCCTCTTCCTTTTTTACTTTCTGAGGAATGGGATGTGATGATGAAGCCCTTGCAGAGAGAGTGGCTACGGGTAATGGCTGAGTAAAAGGGGTGCCTTCAGGAATTGGAATACCCTCAGGAACGATGAATCCTTCGAAAGCTACGCTGATTTAGTGCAGCCGAAGATCCTTAGCTTTTATCACATACTTGGGCGCTTAAAAGGCTGTGGAGATTGGTTTGTAGCGAAGGATTATGTGAGCCGCTCTCAATTGGCCGTCGGATGGGTTCACATACACCTCAGACCGCAGGATTCTATCCAAGCTCCCTCTGTTAACCAATCTGAACTGAGGCTTGGTAGCGCGTTTGTCTGCAAAATCAATAAAACAATAAGAAAATTCTGTCAATGAAGATAACTTGAACTGAAGAGTATAAGCCAACGTGTAGAGGTGTACAGCTTAAGAACCCCACCTGGTGTTCCCTCTTGGGTCGGATAAGGTAAACCATCATGCTATGCCCCAGAAAAAATGAGAAAGTCATTTTTTAGGCCCTTGTTTGATGTAGGGAGACACTGGATTAACCTTACCTCAGGGTACCTAGACCTAAGATAGTATCCCTGGCCCTTCAATTGATGAAGGTTGTATACCCAATTCACATCGTGGTGGGTAAGGCCTAAATTCATCCTCGCATTAAGGGCTTCTATACTCCCTAACACCTTGAACATATTGGGGGCGCACTGTGTGGGGGACAATCTAAAGAACCTAAGATAACTCCTAGTGAGACTACCCATCGGAATAGTCATTCCTCCCTCTATGAAAGCGATCATAGGGATGACTACTTCCCCTGTTTTTCTATCATCAAACCACGTTTCTGGGGAAGCATATCTCATGCCCACTGTGGAGGGAATTCTATACTTAGCTCTAAATTCGTCTATTTGCTTCTCGGAATCAACTAGATACTTAAACCTACCCATTTCTTAAGAATCGTGAAGAAAAATTAGCGAAGAGGATTGAAGACTGAGGAAGGTTAAAGAAACTTACAGGTGTGAAAAATGAGCTCCTTGGATAGACTCCAGGTATTTATGAGAGCGTAGAGAGGAAAGAAAGAGGGACAGGTTCAATGAATACCTGCTAGGGTTGTGTGATTTTTTGTAACTGAAAAGAAATTTGATTTGAAAAACTCTTTATAGGGGTGTAGAAATCGTAAGCAGGAAAAATCTCGCTCATAAATATCAAAGGCACTTCACCGTTAGATTCACATCCTGTTGAAACGTGTGGGACAAAGAAGCTGCCATCATTTAATAAATGACGTGCTCCTGACACCGAAACGTCAGGAGCGTGCCTTGGGCAGATGGAAAAGCGTTATTAAATTTAGAAAAGTCCAACAATGGAGGTGAGGGCAGAATATCAAAATCTCCCTTTTTTTCGAGGTGACAAAAAGTGAGATTTTGAGGGGCTATAGTGGGGCCAGTTGCCCAAAAAGATAACAAAGAATTCATAGGAAGTGGGCTTGTGGCCCAACGGCCCAGTCCGAGGACACTCACATGTTCGAGGATGGTTAAAGAGAGCAATTTTGAGAATAATACAAGACAAAGAGACGTAAGTCGTACATAGTGGCCCAAACCACGTCCGAGGATAAGATTTATTGCTCAAACCAACGTCCGAGGTGGATGTAACTATTTTAGTAGTCAAGGAACTTCATAAAATTGCATACGAATTAACGAATGAATATTGAACAAAGAAAGAACCGGGAAAGGTAACAAATATCTCCTAAAAGCTGCTATCTCCACATTAAATGCTTCCCAGCTAACTCTCTGGCCGCATTAATGTGGAGGTGATACTTGAACAATAACCAAGCAGCCTTATGACCACTGAGCGGAGGTTCCAGGAAGTGCTGGATGGGACAGAAAGAAATTCTCAGAATGGAACCTACACGTGTATGGTGAAAGCAGGACAAAGAAGGTAGTATATAACGTGAAATCAGAAGACACTAGAGATGACTTTTTGGGAAGAAAAAGAGAGAGAGAAAAGAATTTAGAAAGATATACACTAAAACCTAGCCGAGGAGAAGAGGGAGAGAGTTTATTTAATTTGAAGCTCCTTGTGCTGCACAAGAATGATGTCTTTTTTCGCTTATTGGAACTAGCTCTTACACCCATTCTCTAGAAATTTTATTGTTTGGACTTGTTGGGCTAGAATCCCATCCCTCTTTTGGGTCCAATCCAATTTGAGTCTTTACATATATAAAACTATATTTTCTACTATTTAAAGATATATAAAACTATATTTTCTACTATTTAAAGAAAATATAAAATATAATTATGGTATTTATATCTAGACATTTCTTATTGTGTTTATAAATTGAATTATATATTCTAATATTTGACATATTATATATGGGTTGAGTTTAAGTTACACCTGGTGTAGCTCTAACCAATATTACACTACATAATAACTTGTTATTAAATTCATATTTTGAAAACCCAACCGTTGACTTACATGTTCTATATGTTCTTAACATACATGCTAATTTTCATGCTAATCGGATGTAATTTACTATTCAATCTATAAATTATATTTTATGCATTATTTTAAACTACAAAATCTTGAATTTAAACAATTGATTGATGACATGTCTATTGATCTTTGATCATCTTTATATTTTGTAAGCATGGAGAATATGCAAAGATAATGTAATCCAGTGGTAGACTTATCAAAATTCACATTTGATTAAAAAATATTGAATGGTGTAATATTACTTAAAGTTACACCGATATAACTTGAACCCAACCCATTATATATATAAATATATATATGATTGTGTTTGTATATAATTAAAATGATATTTTCTACCATTTAAAGATATATAAAACTATTTCTTACTGTTTAAAGAAAATATGATGTGTCCAAATTTTAAGTAAATGTTTATATATATATATATATATATATATATAGAAATAATAGGGTGTAAAAAAAAAAAAAAAAAAAAAACTCAAAGTTTTTGTGCCATAATATTAGAGGTCCACCAGAAGTCAAACTATAGATGATAGATTATCGATTGTAGATTGTAGATTACATTGACCTATGAAGAATTTTTTTTGACATATAAAGAATTATTCAAACTAAAATGTTGTTCTTTTAATCCCAAACTAAAGTTAAGAACATATGATATATTTGTTTCTTTTTTTGTTGTACTTTATATGTTCAGCTAATTAATATATACTTTTATCTTTAATTTTCCTACAAGTTACTACATATGTTCAGGGAAATGGACAAAGAATTCAAAGATGATATACAGTTGTCCTCTTCTTCTTCTCTTCTTTATTTATTTATTATTATTTTTATATAGGGGTCTTGAATTTAAATATTAACAGGGTCATCAAAATATATTATATTTATACAAGGAATTGGCGTCTTTTTTTTTTTTTTTTTCCTTTTCTTTTCTTTTCCCCTACTTTTTCTCATGTTTTCCCTCACATGCGTGAAAACCAGATAACCTCAAACACTATCACCCTTATTTTCCCAAGAAACAAACAGATTTCAAAAAAAAATTTTGGTTAAAAATCAACAAATTTCTAGCAAGTCCCCTTCACAACCATGCCTCGCATTGATTCCGGCCACCATGTGTGGAGGCAGAGTGGTTTCACTTTTCACCCACATGAAATCCCATACTTTTATAGAGAACCAAGCAAAGAGAATGAAGAAGACGGCGGGGCATGGCGGCTGCAGAAGGGTTCGTGGTGGTCAGTTGAAAGGAACAACTCTCAATCACTCTCTCTCATTGTGATTCTGTTGATCTGGGTTCACTTTATCAATCCATGGCCTGAATTTTTGGTTAATGGCCTTGCCCCTTATTTCCTATGATTAGTTGATCAATACTGAGAAGAAACTTTTTTTGAGAGAGGAAGTGTGGATTGCCACTGCTGGGTAAATAATAAAGAGGAGAGGGTTTGAATAAAAAGCCAAAGAAATATTAGTCTTCAATTGGTGGGGCAGATCTGAAATCTTAAAACCCAAAGAAATATTAAAAATCTGATCATGTATTTGAAGGAGGAGACTTAGTTGAAGAAGTTTGGTGGGGCAGATCTGAAATCTGAAACTGGCTTTATTTGGTTCTCCGTAGCAGGCCAGTCAAAAAAAAGAAAAAAAGAAAAAAAAGAAAAAAAAGAAAAGAAGAAGCAAAGTGACGGAGCATTATGTTTTAACACCTGTTTGCTAAGCTGTAGAGTTTATACTGACTTAAATTTAAGGAAGGAACCTAAGGTGCTGTATATACACATTAGTGTATAAGAAAATTTTTAGCAATTCAATGGGATAAGGTGATTGTATTTAAAATTTTAATGAAAATATTCTAAGAAATGTTGACACTATTGTCTTGGCACCATCTATTTTAGAACCGAGGTAATTATTACTAGAGTAATTAGTCAGTAACACATATGATGCACAATAAATTCATATAAAATATGACATTCTCTCTATTTTATTTTATTTTGAAAAATATATATATATATATATATATATAATTGGATAATTATGGTACTTATTAATATTTTTTTACTTCGATCATGTTTGTATATAGAATTATTTATTCATGGAAATATTATTTTCAATGAAGGGTATAAATATAGAGGGTTTTATGGGAAATCTTGAGAGAACTTAAGTTCAATTAAAAATATATATATTAAAGCTCAAAGCTAATAGTTTAATTGGTACCATTGAAAATATCTATGGTTCAAATCTCTCTTTTCTAATATTTAAAGCTTTTGGAATAAATACTAATTTAGCATAGTATTAAAGCAAACACGTGTCGATCTTACTTATTAAGAGAGAGTCTGAACTGACATGTGGTTCAAATTGTTACAATAATGATTAAAATGATTAAACTTTTAATATCTTAAATTTATGGGCCACATGATAGTAAACAAAGCATATTTTGTTTCAATGTTTTTTAGATGGGTTTACTGTGAGGCAACAAGACAACTCATGATCTAGCTAAATGGTTTGAAAGCCATGGGTATTTTGGAGTTTTAGTGTGGATCACTGCCAATAGTTTAACTGGTGCCATTGAAAATATTTATGGTTCAAATCCTTCTTTCTTAATACTTAAAGCTTTTGAAATAAATACTGATTTAGCATAGTATTAAAGCAAACATGTGTTGATCTTGCTTTTTAAGAGAGAATCTGAATTGACATGTGATTTAAATTGTTACAATAATAGTTAAAATGATTAAACTCTTAATATCTTAAATTTATGGGCTATGTGATAGTAAACAAAGCACATTTTGGTTCAATGTTTTTTAGATGGGTTTATCATGACGCTAACAAGGCAACTCATGATCTAGCTAAATAGTCTGAAAACTATAGGTATTTTGGCAGTTTTAGTGTGGATCATTGCCCTCCTAGTATTGTAAGTGTAGTTGAGAAGGAGGCTACCTCTGACTATGGTTTGTAATTTTTTTTTTCTTTCCTTTAATAAAAGTTTTTAGTTTATAAAAAAAAAAAAAAAAAAAACAAAAACCAAAAAACAAAGCATAACAGTACACTTAAAAAACAAACATTTGAAAATTATATAAGCGTATATGATGTGACTTATTGAAAGCAAGATTTTAGTATATAAGTCTTTGTCTCATTACAACTTAATTTTGCTTGTAAGTAGTGTTGCATCTCCACAACCAAAAATTGAACGTTACATTGGGAGGGGAGAAAAAGAAAGAAAAATTAAAACATAAGTTGAATGTTATACGAGGAGGGAAAAAGAAATTATTTTTAAAAAAAAAGAGGGAAAAAGAAAGTCTTCTAAAAATCATAAATCACACTTCATTTTTGGCAATAATGTTTATTTGCGATTAAGAATTTTCTCCCGGATATTCTTATATTTTCATTAATTGTAGTTCTTACTTTACTGATCAATGAGTTTTTCTTTTTTTTTTTTGAGAAAGAAAGTATAAACTTTCTTTAGGAATGCCAATAAAGTATAAACTTTGCAACCAATTTTTGTTGTTTTTCTTATTCATTTTTTTTTTTTTTAGAAACTCTCTCTCTTTAATAATAAGATCGAGCAGCAACAGGTTCAAGTTCAACCCATGTTATTAAGGGACACATTAGGAGGGGCCAGAGGGTAACCATGGAAAAAATTTGATATATTTAGTTATATTTATTAATATAGTTGCATAAGTGATGATTCAATTAGTAATTAATTATTTGAATATACTTCAAATTTATAATAAATATAATATTTATAGCTATATATATATATATATATATAACAATACACAAAAATAAAAAATTGATTCATGAAACAATTTATGTTTAACAACTATGATAATAAGTAATAGTATAGTGACTTTAGAATCACTGTATCCACTTTGCCGAATTTTGGATCATGTGATCATCATGTTCAAACAAAAAAAGGGCTACCATTGAGTAGACAACATATAATAACTTTATAGATTTGAACTTGAGCAACCTTAGCAATTTGATAGGTTGGTATTAAAAAAAAAAAAAAGAAGAAGAAGCAAATTGAGTTATATTGGTTTTGAACCTTGAGTGTCTCAATTAGAAATATTAACAAATGTCAGTTGAGTTACAAGATTTTTGATATAACTTTATAATTTTGAACTTGGGCGACCTTAGTAATTTGATAGGTTGTTATAAAACAAAGGAAAAAAAAAAGGAAACTGAGATGTTTGGTATTGGTTTTTTATACTTCAAAAAAGTTGGGAGGAAGGATTTGGACGTTAGTGCCCGCATAATAAGAAATGTCAGTTGAGCAGTATACACACAAATTTTAAAATTATGATGTCTACAAACGACTCTTAGTAATGTGTTCGGTAATTTTGTTACACAGAAAGAGAATGTTAGTGCTTGCGTAATTAGTGTTAACGAATGGGCGAATGTTATTATTTTTATGGCTAGCTAAGTACATTATTAATGTAAAAATAATCTCACTGATAAATTCATTGAATACAAGTTCGGACAAATTTTAGGTGCAAGTGGATTCTTTCCTCTTTACACATGTTTGTAGCCTAATATGCATGCCTGTTGAAACCATATATAGAAGTGTACCTATTATTAATAAAAACACAAAAAAGGTACAAAAAGAAGGTAAAAAAGAAAAAGACTTGGATACTCTTGCAAAAATTTGGATAATTAAGAAATTCACAACCTTTATCTGTGTGGCACATAGTAAATTTTTTTTTTTCCCTATAAAAAGGCTTCCTAGGTTTCATTTTTAGATATGCAAAGAGCTTTCATAACTATTGCTTCTGTCAAGATTCCTAGCAATGGTACCATCTTCAATTTTTTTTTGGTAGCCCCATATAGCTAGCTCAACCTCTAACCCCGATCTGTCTGTTGGCCTTTTCATATATCTTTTCAACACAAACATCTATTTTGTGCTGTATCAAAAAAAGGTACCAACTTTTTTAATTTTTTCCAGTTCCATATCAAAAAAAGGTACCAACTTTTTTAATTTTTATTTATTTATTCCAGTTCCACATTCTATGTATTTTTAAAGCCCATGCCATTTAGCTATTCATAATTTCATATTATCTTTGTTTTTCTTTTGATGTACAGGGCTGAAATTCGTGCTTGTGTGTGAGCAATTTGTACAAAAGATTAAAGGTAAATGAACTGAAAAAGCAAATAAATTGTTTGTTAATTTGAAAATTATTAAAGGGCTAGTACTTGCAGTCCTGTGTTATGTAACTAAGCCCCCACAGTCCCACTCCATTTTTTTCTTTTTTGCATTTTACTTTTTAGGCATCCTTGTTCTTTTTGGTTGTGGACCTGTCATACTTAAGAATTACTTGAGTATATAGTAACAGACTTTGTCTAACCCAAAATTGAGTCAGTGTGCATGATTGTATATTGTAGAGCTAGCCCATTTTCTGCAATTTCTTTGGTAAGCATCTTGCCTACAATGGAATTTATAATTTTTTTTTTTAAATTTCAAACAAAAATATCTAGATTTGAATCCTCCTATCTTCTTAAATTGTATATACAAAAAAGTTACATACCAACCAAAAACCCCTCTTTTTGTTATTTTTTTTCTTCTCCACTTGGGGACTGTAAATTAATCGACTTGCCTTAATTGCAACCAAACAAGATAGTTGAGCTTTTTAAATCTCTATCATTTGCATTTGAGTATCATTATAGATACATTTGTTTTTACAATATTTTCTTAATTATTGAAATAGTCAATTGTTGTTGATTTTTAAAAAGGGTCTATTGCGGATATCATTTTATTGTTTATTATTGAGAATTTGTAACCTTAATAATCATTAAAAAAAAAAAAAAATTGTATTCATCAGTCCTGTTCACATTTTGCTTACTGCAATGCAAGTTCCGTCATAAATTCGGATTTGTCAAACTTCTCTCATTGGATTCCTCTTTCCATTATGGCATCATTCGTCATTAGCAAATGCCAATATAATTAATATCATGTTGTCTTCTTCTGTGTTTTAGCAATATTGGAGGTTTTGCATGGAAAGTCATGCTGGACCTGACTAACGAAGTTATTGAATCTTGATTACAGGGATAAGTCAAATTACTTCCTTCCTTGAAATATAGCCAAATGTATATAGTGGGTCCTACCAGATACTCTTTTGAACCGTAGACAATATATATTTTATAGTAAATTAAAATAAATATAATATAAATTAAACTGCCTTTTTTATTTTTTATTTCTTTATTTTTATGGGATATACTGCCTTTTCCTGTTCTGTAAATCTATCTTTTTATTTTTATTTTTTTTCATAGTAATTCCACTCTACTTTTCACCCTCTAAACTTTGATTAAATTAAATATAACCACATATCTGGTTATATACCTTACATAAAAGTACCAATAATTAATTAAATATAAGTAGTATATTAAATTAACGTAAGTTTCTAGAACGGGGCTGTCACATTTATTATGTGACACACATATACTTCATTTATTAACTTGCCAATAGCATAGTTGCCATATTAAGGTTTCAAAGTTTTTTTATAAAAAGGTTTCCATTTTACTAGTTCATTGGTAATGTCGGAGAAGCTAGGTTGTGGGAAAAGATGGGACAGGAATTAATGGGCTATCTTAGTTCTTACTTGTCATAGCCTGGAGTGTTTGGAAGCATTACCCTCGAATTAATTTGTTATTCTCCATTTTTTAAAAATGGAAAACCTGTTATTCTCAATTATTATTATATTTTGAAAATAATTTCATTTTAATTTAGTGGTATAATAAACTAAAATTTATAGTTTTGAAAATAACAAATTTTAAACTTAAAAGTTTTTTTTAAATATTAAATTAAATCATATAATTTCAATAATATAATACATTTCATTATGCTTAAATGGACTAAAGTTTAATTTTTTGTTGTTGAAAATGTAGGATTTATTTTGTTAATTTTGATAATATAAAGTTTAATTTGTTAAATCTTTAATTATAGAATTCAAGGTAAGTTCATTTTTCAATGTTTTTTAAGGTCATGTTAACGGGTATTTAAAGTAAAATTTTATAATATAGTTAAACATTTTTTATGAATAGGCGAACCATCTTTAATTTAAAATCCATATTTTTATTTGCTTTGGATATTCTATATCAAAGTGAGATTCTTTTAAATCCTCATTTTCTGACAACAGCTACCCCTACCCTTGTCTAGAAATTTGTGAGAGCATATTTGAATACTTACAATAGTTGATGATACAGAAGAAGATGGAGACTGAGTCAGCTGGTCAAGCAGGAGCTGGTATGGACTTCGACCTTGTCTTTGACTTTGATGAGGAACACATGGTGCACAGCCTCAATTCCCAGATGACTTCAATTCATCCGCAGAACGAAACAGCAGTAAATCTTTGTGGCGTACGTTGATTTGTATCATTTTGCATGAACACTCATCTTAGTGCACCTTGAATTTGAAATTCTTTTTCTTCACTTTGTGCAACCGAACTGAAAATAACCAAGACCAGATTAGCCTTCCGATAATTTCTATAAACATAGAGCATGAAATTGTACACATTTAATGTTTATTTTCTCGATAATATCTCAGCAGGAGTATTTGGAGCTGGGTTCATCATCTAGGAGCAATCAGCCGATGCTCCTTAGCCAAACAAACTTGAACCAGAACTTCACAGTCTCTACAATTACTAGTTGTGCCCTCTCGTACCCACCATTTGACCTTGCTCAAAAATTAGCACAGCCAGTTACATCTTTCAATCTTCCATCGATAGGAACACAGCAATGCTACCATCCAATAACTGTATATATATATAACTAAGCTATTCTATCTTTAATCACCAAACGCTTGCTAATTTTTTTTTTTTTTTGCTAAACAGTTTGTTTGGCTTTGGTTTACAGTTTTTACATCTAAGTTAATAACTTGATTAGAATTAATATCCTGGAGGAATCTCATCCAGCATATTTTCTAACAATTAATAATAAAATCATTTAGTGTATTAAATCACATAATCCGTTAAATGGATTATGTGATCAAAAGGACACGTAGATGCATGGTTGTTTGAGTTATTATGTAACGAGCTGGAGGAATTTTTCGTTACACCGGTTTGAAAATAAAATTTATTCTAGTATATTTTTGACACTATTAATTGTTAACCGCATTCGTTTATTGGTATACAACCATTATGCGTATTAATTAAAACAATTTTGAGTTTCTGAAAATGTACGTATATGATATAATTCACCACCCATTGCAATGAACATTCATTTTGTTCTTTCACATGTTGACCAGGACAATGTGGAGCTCGGATCACCAGCTGGACTTACCCAGCCTCAACTTCCTAAGGAAAACCCTAATTTGAACCTTTCACAACATGCCTATAATACTTATGAAAACCCTGGGCCTTCGGTTGTTAATGCTCCAAGCTTGCCACAGTCGGTACCATCCTCCTTTAATGCTACATTAGTAGGAGAACCACAACCTTATCCACCATCAATGGTAACATTCTTTTACTCCTCAGTAAATAAGATGTAGATAGTAATTTATACCATGTCATGCCCCATTCTCTTCATGTTACTAGAAAACTCCGAGATAGGACTATCAATTGGAATAAATAATTTAAACCTCAAGCAATCTGCATTTTCAAGTTTTAAGGCAAACAAATTCATCATTCTTTAATATTTTTTTTTCTGAAGAACTGCATATCCATATTCACAAGCAACTGTATATCTTAATTATAAGATGATACACACTGTTTCATTTATTTATTTGTTCTTTTATTCTTGGATGAATGATCTGGTTTTAATCATAAGGAAGGAGTGAGAGAGTTTTGAACAAATAATCTCGCTTCATGAGACGTGGTCCCTAACCAAATTGTGCTACCTCTTAGGGTTACTTTTCTTTAGTTTTATCTTTCTTTTTAGCATTTATATTTCTAAGCTTTTCTTCTTTTTGGTATTTGCTTCAAAATCAATGGTTGTATCTGTAAAGAAAAGCATCGTCACTGACAATGATCATGATCAGGTGGGATTGGTGGCACCTGATAATGGAGCACTTCACTCATTTCAAGCTGAACATGAGTCTAATTTGATCTACTCCAATCAGCAGATGAACATTCAGCCTGAAATTGTCACTCCATTTGAACCTATGCCAATGTATGTCAAATTATTATTGTCATTGTATGCATATTGATATTATATTTATGACTCATGTAATTTATCATCTAACCACAATGGTCCCAAATTAAGATTTTCTATAGTTTTAGGTAACTCTACAGTGAAACTCTTAAAATTTTTATATATTCACATTAAAATAAATGGATTAGAGTTTTCCACATCATTAATAATTTTAAAAATTGTGATCATAAAGTTCATATGGTAAAATGAGTTTATTATATTTTTACATGTCATCAACATTTTAAAAAATATATATAAACTGTGATTTACTTTGAAATACTAATATTTCTATAATGAAATAAGTATAATTACCTATTTAACAAAAAATAAATACAAAATTATCATTTTTTTAGTATAATAAGTTAAAACCAACTCAAAATTACCTTTTTCCCAGGTAATGTATTACAAGTTCAATGGCTTACCGAGAAAACTAAAAGAACCAAACACACAATAAAGAGACCAAAAAAGAAAAAGAAAAATAAATATAACATCACATCTACACTTAATCTAAATCAGCTCATATACATGGTTCTTAAAATCAAGATCCTACCTAAGATTAATAGATAGTCATTTGGATTAGATAAAAAGCCATATGATTCTACTTTTCATACAAAATAAAGTGAAACTACCTTTAGTAATAATGTGTTGAAGAATCATCAACATTGAGTGATAAAATCTTCATCAATAGAAAATAAGAACCATAATTTGCAATTAATAAATTATATAAATTTTATAAAGATAAGAGTGTATATAGTTAAATATAAATAAGTTTTTAACTATAAAACATTGTAACAATTGTATTGACATGAGTTTTGGTTTTAAAAGCATAAATTCAATTAAATAGAAGTTAATAATCATCATACGATGATAGGGAAATGTAAAAAAGAATTGGGGATTTATCTTGAATAAGTGATGAAATTGTTACAAAAGGTTTTGCAAAAACTAAAACTTTCTAAAGTGGAAGTCAAATGCCCATAAATTTGGCTGTTAATATGTCAAAATATAGGATTAACTAGGGATTGTGGTGGGATCATGCATGATACCACCGATACCACGATTTGGAATAAGATCTTATCTTAATCCTACTAATTAAAGATCCTAGTACAATCGTGATTGTTTAACAATTTTAGGATCGTCGAATCTTAAGATCGTGCTATTTGGATCAGGTTCTAAAACAACCATGCCATCTAAGATTTTGGTGTAAGAGAAATTAAATATGTTTTTTTTTTAAAGGTGAGTTAGATGGACCTTAAATTTTGATTGAATGGCTTTCCATGCATAGCTCATGATTATTTCCATCCAAATTAACTAAGGTGTAAAGAAGTGAAGCACGTAAGTTGTAAGTGACATAATAACCATAGAATACTTCTGTGTTTTAGGGAAATTTACATGGATCATAAATGTAAATTTTCCTTATTAATATTATTCCATTTTGTTTCCCTTTTTTATGCTCAATGTGTGTTAATATCCCTTATCATCATAGGCCTCAAAGTATGGGTCCATTCATTCAATCTAGCAAAAACAATCAAATGGTGCAAAACATCTCAAACAATAATTTCAGCAGCCTCAGTCAGCAACCATCTGTCGGCCCAGCTTTATTCCCTCAAAATACCGTGAGTACTATCATTTGACCCTAAGATCATTACTCTACAACAGTGTCTATTTAATTAGGTTACACTCATAATATTCATGTTAGCTTGACCATGTCAAAGTTGTTCACCATGAGCAGATAGAGGTAGATGTAATGAATCAAAGACAATTGCCAATCAACCAGCACCAGGCCAGTTTGCTTCCCAGTATCCAGAATGCTCCCTACAGACAATTAACTCAGTTGGGGTATATATATATGACTTCTCATCTTCTTAGTTATGCTTGCGACTATTGGTGTGTGTGTATACACACACACACACACATTAATTATTCTGACATTATTATATTCTTGTTTTGATTTAAATTTAATCTTTGAATTCAGGCACCAATCTAATGAATTCATGAATGCTAATGTATATGACCCGCAATATTTCAACCACGTGCAACCTCAAGCTTATACACTTTTAAGGTACTTACTATGTAACTAATTACTCTTTTAACACCCACCCACATGCACACATAGAAAATATCACGTTTACAAGCATATTATTAATAGATACTTCAAATTTAGGCCCCAACAGTTGACTAATCAGCTACAGCTTAACCAAGTCCAGCAAATGCAAAACGTGTTTGATCCTCAATATCAGTACTCCATGCTACCTTCCATGCCTGTTAGGTATCGTATCTAGCTTTTGTCTAATTTATGTATTGGAATTTTTTGTTGTTGGTGTTATCGAGGTTGTCTAGAGCTATTTGAGCATCGGGCTACTTTCCTGTCTGTATGTATTCTTTCTATCTCACGGACACCAAGTAAGGAATTACATGGAGAAATGGGGTGATCCAAAGATGTTGGCTAACTAGAGGTTCCAAACCCTAGACTTTCATGAGGCCTTAGGAATGACCAGCATGCTTGGTTAAACTAAGGATATATAATTCCTTGGGGTGTATATTTGGGAACTTAAACCTTGGTTAAACTAAGGATAGAATAACCAGCATGCTTTCGGATGATATTTACTGTTATTATTTTTGCTAGTTATAGGCCAAGAAGTTACGTATATCCTCAAGTTAACCAAGTAACGGTGCCATCTAACATGTATGATCCACAAGTTTATAATCCCATGCTGACTCAGGATCTTTCCATCTCGGTCAGGTACTTGTTAACTCACAACAGATATTTCTATCCGGTAAAGTTAAAGCTCTGTTAAGATTTTTCATTGCTCCTAAGGGGTTTTATGATTTGTTTAATTCAGGCCTTCCCTGCTTGGAAATCATCAACAGCAACTTAACCAAGTCTGGACGACACACAACTCCATACTACCTGGATCTTCTATGCCTTCTAGGTCTCAATTCTACTTTCATCTTTTCCATCATTTGAGATGGTGTAAATTGCAATAGCTTTCAATGAAGATAACCAGTTTTATGCATGTTGATGAACTCATTTTTATCTTGAGTTGTAGGCTCCAACAGTCGTATGGTCGTCAGCAACCTAATCAATTAGCAACTTTGATGCCAAATATGTATTCTTCACATGTTAGTAGTTCCATGCTACAGGAACCAATCATGTTTTCTGGGTAGGTAACTGGTAACCTCTATATTAAGCTTCACAAATGTTGTTGGAATAATGGTTAAATATTTAATTCCTAACTTCTTAACATTTTAAAATTTTGGGACAATTTTAGTTTATCATGGTAATCAAATGTTAAAGAGAAACACCATCAAGCTTGGTAACAATTGATCAAAGATCACAACTGGCATCAATATGTAGTTTCTTTACATGCTTATCATCATTATCCATTTGTTGACTTCAGGTCCCCATATCCACTGGATCATTATGAACAAGCTAATCAGGTCTCGATGTCACCTTTTGCATCAAATCTACAGCAACGTAACTCCACACCAGCTGCATCTTCCATACAGCCTTGGTACCTAAACATTCAATTTCGATATTACAAATTACATCAACTATAAAACAAAAGGACTTAAAATTAACTAGCATAAAAGTGATGAAATACTAATATGCGTTTCCTTTTTTATTTTTTAAATGATTTTTATTAGGGCTCATAGCCAAAGGTTGTATGATTATGACCAACAACATGAGCAAGTCCAAAATTCAAAATTTTGTAGCTCCATGCTGCCTCAGCCTTCAATGGTTTCTAGGTACTTTATCCTCTACTTTTCACCTTTTATTCTATATAAGAAAGTTAATGCTTACTCGATCAGTAGGCATTTTATCGGATTTGTGTATACCTTTCTGGTACTTTCTTGTAATGCTTTCAGTTTTTCACCTTATAGTTGAATGATTTCAAATGTAGGTCACAACAATCATCTGAGTATCAACAACTCAACAAATTTCCTGAAATGGCCAGTCGAGTTGATCCTTTACATGACAAAATCTTGCATCCTCAATCTTCAATGACTTCTAGGTACTCAACTCATCTATCTCTACATTTTGAAGTGATGTTAAGGACACTACTAATTTTATTACATAAATGTAACAAAGTGATGTGTCATTAGTGATACTATATTTGTAATTTCTTGTTCCACATTTCACTTTTGTTAGCTTTTTTTTTTAGAAAGATTTTGTTATATTGATTTATATTTTTTAATACTGAGTTTAAAACTGAAAATATATCTAATTGTTTTCATGCTCTTGGTGGTTTTCTTCTCCTATAGTTTACAGACCATCCAAACGCAAGGATTACAGAATCAAACTGCTCGACAAAGTCTCTCCTACCTTAGTCCTGGCACTCAGCAGACTCAAAGCCTGAACTCACAATCTCAACGAGTAAAAATCTTTTTCTTCTTGTAGATATTATTTGAGAGTTTCCTTTTCCTGTTCTTGTTAAGATAACCTACAATCTTGTCAATAGGAAATTGGGAGCCTGTCCAAAGAGCCAGTTCCTCTTCTACGAGAAACACTATCAGTGGGCAGCTACAGGGAGGTATTATTGTCTACTTTTTGTAACTTTTCTTGGTTACCTTTACTATGACATAGTTAATGGCATAATGTACTGTCTTTTTAAATTTATTTTTATTTATTTATTTATTTTTATAAAATGAAACATTGTAGAAGGGACTGGTGGAAGGACTTAGATCTGCAGCAAAACGAAATGCGTATGGAGAATCATTGTTGACATCTAAACGCTCCAGGGTATGATCACTTACAAGCATAAAAGATCAATCATATTCTTCTTCCTATTATATTTGTAAAAGCTTATAGGTGCAAAGGTTTAAATACATTCTACTACAAAAGATAATTATGAGGTATCTTTCCTGAATGTAGACGGAAACAGTAAGTCAAGAAAGGAGTTTATCAGCATCCAATCCTCAAGAAGAAGAAAAGACTTCTAGGCCTGAAGGAACAGAAGTTGAAAACCCTAATGATCAGAGTCCTAAAGCAAAGTACTTTTTCATTATACCATGCTTTTAAGTGCTATTTTTTCTCTTCATTCTTTATGAATATCCAAACTAATCAAAGTTGTATGTTTTCAGGAAACTCAACAATTCCCTTTATGATCCAAATTTTGAGGGTATAGGTGTACCTGTTGACCCACATCTCCGGCTATTTGGTTCAGGCTAGTTAACTAGTTCCTTGGTAGTTGCTTCGATAAAGTTGTTTCTTCTTTTGTTTTCAATATGCAGCCTAGTTTTATAGGGCACAAGATTATATCAACATCAAGAAATAATTAGTTAATGCAAAATTAGCACAATTTAGTCCACCAAAATAATGTGATATGCAAATTATAATATATTTGACATGACTAATCTATTTCTATCATTCAATGTCACAGGCAATGGAAGACCATGAAAGATTTGATGAGTCAGCATCAACTTGTTAGACTTTGTTATTCTTCGTGATAGGACCTCTTGCATCATCCTTTTATAGTTTTATCAGCTTTGGACTGTATAACCAATCTAATTTAGCTAGACATAGTCGTTCTAATTTATATAGATGGAATGATGTTGAATAGTTTAAGTCTTTTTTCAAACTACCCATATTTGGGTTTTCTATTAAAACTCAGTATGGCTATAAGTTCATGTTACATCGAGGGGTGGGACTAGGAATTTTATCTTGAGGGGGCCATAGTAATTTTAACATAAAATATGGTATGGGTTGTTGGAAAAGAAAGGTTAGGACCATAAGAGAGTCTTATGGTCTACACTTTTTATAAACGGTATAGTTTTAGCAGATGAAACTAGATTTTGATTCAATTATCAAGTTAGAAATTTGGTTAGATACTTTAGAATCTAAAGGTTTTGGGTTAAGTAGGCCTAAGGTAAAGCATAGAATTTAAGTTTAGTAAAAAATAAAACTAAAGATGAAGGAACTGTATGACTTAATGATGAAGAGATTTCAAGGAATAAGACTCTTTGATATCTTAGACCAATAATTCATAAAGATAAAAGAGAATGTGAATTATAGGATAAAAGTAGGCTGGATGAAGTGGAATGCTGATTATTAAAGAAATCAAAATTTATAAGGCTACTATAAGACTAATTACACTATGAACCATAGTACCCAAAGTTAAGCTATTAAGAAGCAACATATTTATAAAATGAGTATAACTTAAATGAGAATGTTAAGATGAGTAAGTAAAAATATAAGAAAATATAGGATTTGAAATGAAGAAATTATGTAATGAGGCTCAACCCTTATAGATGAAAATATGAGTGAGAGCGGTTTGAGATGGTTTGGTTATGTTTATAGAAGAACAAATTAATGAACTATTAAAAAAGAGTGAGATGATTCAAGTTAAGGAAATAACAAAGAGTATGATTTTGGATAAAATACAATAGAGAAAAATAATACATGTAATCGACTATAACTAATTTGTTAAGATTTTTTAATGCATGTTAACAATTCATAATCAACATCAAAATTTTGAGATCAAAACTTGGTTGTCAATATTATTTTTATATAAAAGTTAAAAAAAGTATGAAATTAAAATATTTATCATTTGGAAGCCTTCCCTGCTTTACTGCATCAGTTATGCTAGTTTTGAAAAATGTCGCTGAAAATTGAGTTGGAATCATTAGAAATATTAAGAGATTCCAACTAACTAATTGAGTGGAGAGAATATTTCATTATTGTACCCCTAAAATATTGTATAATTATTCGTCAAACACAAATGGTAAAATAGATAGTTCCATATATAAATTCAATCATAAAAAATGTCCAATAATAACTACCATATTATCAATTTTATATTTAGACAATTTTTTTAAAAGTATTTTGAACCTATAGATGCTAATTAGGCACACAACTACTGTTTAGGTTCATGCATATTGCAAAATCCTATAGTTTTGCAATATGCATGAACCTAATTAAACACATGCTAAAAGTACACACATAAATCTGGGGTTACTCTATTAAAAACAAAATCTGGGGTTACTATGTGAGGGGATAAAAGGTGCAACATAGTAAAGGCTCAAAGATACTTTTTTAATATATCAAAAAAATTGTTGTTTTGGGGGTGGGGGGCCTATTATGCTAATTACACACAACTGTTTAGGTTCATGCATACATTGCAAAGTGCTATGATTTGCTATCCATCATTTGTAAAGCAAGTTTTATGTATGGGCAATGTACATATTAATGTAAGAAATTATAGGTAAACTAAGAAAATATATCAAGATACGCTAATGATTTTTTTTTTTTTTGAAACCGATACGCTAATGATTTTAAAGTTTATTAAAAAAAATTATAATATTATTGCAAATATCTATTGATTTTAAAGTTTATTAGGGTCATGTTAACGAGTGCTATATGGCATTGGTTAACAATCCAATTAAAGAAAGTTTTTATGGGAAAAGAAAAAAAAGCAATTAATGTTTTGACAGCTTTTTTCATTTCCTATAAAAGTAATATCAAAATTTTCTTAAAATGGATTCTTAACCAATACCTCAACGGCACTCGTTAACATTTTCCTATTAAAAATTCTTATAACTGTTATTATAGATTTGTGTGAATTCATCAATTTCACGTACCCATAACAAATATCTTGATATTTTCATTATCTGACACTCTCTTTTTTTCTCTCTTTTTTAATAGATCCATTATCTCTCTCAACAAAAGCATTAATTTCTGGACATTTCTAGATGTTATTGAAGATTTATGTAACCGTCGTTTATATTATATTTAATTAGAGTCAACTTTTTTTTGGTGAAAATTTAGAGTCAACTTACGTTACGTGAATTGGTACATTAAAGGCATGCAAAACTCGTATTAGTGTTTGTTACGAAGCAGCCAAAGAATCTTTGCATGTAACTGAAACTGAGATATGAACACAGCTTTTGGTATATATGGTAATGATTATACAGACAAAAGTAAGTAACGCTCTTTTTTTATTATTTTATTATTATCAAAAAAAGTAATAAGTAACGCTCGCTTTTTAGGGATGCGTTTTGCTAAGCATGGTTCTTTGGAGGGACCACTGCCCCGTTTGCTTCAATTGAATGCCATTGACGTACATTTGTAGATCACCATATCATTAAATAAATTTCTAACTTTTAAAAAAAAAAAAATTTTGGGTTCATTGTACTTGTTAAGAACAATTTCGTCATAATCAACCTAAAACTACTTTTCCAGTGAAACACTTGGAAAACTTTGGCAGGGGAGGAAAATTCAAATTAATAAAACTACGATTTGGGAAGAAACAGAAACATTATAAGTTGTCTAATATACAATATATAATATTTATATATATATATATATATATTAGAATGCGTAACAATGATTAATTCTTCAAAGATCGAAATTTAATTATGTCCCATATAACAGAGAGATTCTAGGAAATTATATTATTATATTATAGCGTCTTTTTTGTTTTTGTTTTTTTTCTTTCTTCAAGTCAATGGAAATTTTCTATTCCCAAGCAACAATACTTTTTTCAATTACTTTTTTTAATTGTTCTCAACTTGTTAGCCACTTTGGCCTTGTGTCAATCTTGATAATTATATTAGCCGCATTTAATAAGGCTGCTTTTTGTTATGAAAATTTATGTGGAAAGTGAGGACATGGTGGATAAGATCAAAGATGAGTTCAAAACATGTCAAAGAGTCTCGTAGATCGATCGATGACGTTGGACGTTGAAACTTAAAACATTTAAAATCACTCACCACGGATAAATGTAATTTGACAAATATGTAATTACATCATCGTATCTTATTTAGGTCAAATTGTAAACCCATGAACATAATTGATTTGTCTCATTGCATTTTTCGACTCTTCAATTAACTTAAATTGTAAATTAAACCAAGAACAACAACTTTGAGATTTCAAATTTTATTAGTTGTTCATACACTAATAAGGGATGTATGGATTCTTAAGAAGATAAGAACAGTAATGGATCCCATGATTAAATAAAAATCAATTGATAAATGCATTTTGTTATACTACTAGCTAAAGTGAATCTAAAGCCTTTGATCTGTATAATGTTCTTCCCGACAAATTTAGAAAGACTTGATCGATGTCATTGGAAATAATCATTCAAAGCAAATAACAGCTAATGATTTTAGAATTTAAATGCTGCGTACACATGTCTTTCTTCTCATTAAGCATCTATATGATTGAATAGAAAATGGTTAATAATTTGAAGTAAATAAAAGGCTAATGTTTTATTTTTTTTAGTAAATTTTTTAAAAACTGGATCCATGTAATGAGCCCAAAGCAAATAACAACTAATGATTTTAGAATTTAAATGTTGCTTACACATGTCTTTCTTCTTACTAAGCTTCTATATGATTGAACAGAAAACAGTTAATAATTCAAAGCAAATAATGGCCATTTTTTTTTTAAGTAACTTTTTAAAACTGGATCCATGTAATGTGCCCAAAGCAAATAAAGACTAATGATTTTAGAATTTAAATGTTGCTTACACATGTCTCTCTTTTCATTAAGTTTCTACATGATTGAATAGAAAACGGTTAATAAATGCAAGATCCATGTAACGCGTCCAAAGCAAATAACGACTCATGATTTTAGAATTTAAATATTGCCTACACATGTCTCTCTTCTCATTAAGCTCCTAGATGATTGAATAGAAAACGGTCAATAAATGCATTTCATTATATTTTGAAAGAGAGAACGTTGATTTGTGTAATGATATTTGACATATTTAATTAGAAAGATTCGGTCGATGTCATTGGAAATAATTCAAAGCAAATAAAGACCAATGTTTTTTTAGGAACTTTTTAAAATTGGATCCATGTAACATGTCCAAAGCAAATAACGACTCATGATTTTAGAATTTAAATGTTGCTTACACATGTCTCTCTTCTCATTAAGCTTATATATGATTGAATAGAAAATTGTTAATAAATTCATATCATTATATGGTTGTTAGTTAAAGTGACACTAAAAGAGAGGACGTTGATTTGTATAATGCTATTTGACAAATTTAATTAGAAAGAATTGATCGATGCCATTGGAAATAATTCAAAGCAAATGACGACCAATGTTTTTTTTTAGGAACTTTTTAAAATTGGATCCATGTAACGCATCCAAAGCAAATAATGATTCATGATTTTAGAATTCAAATGTTGCTTACACATGTCTATTTTCCCATTAAGCTTCTATATGATTTAATAGAAAACGTTTAATAAATGCATTTTCATTATATGATTGCTAGTTAAAGTGAAACTGAAATAGAGGACATTGATTTGTGTAAAGTTATTCAACAAATTTAATTGGAAAGACTTGATCGATGTCATTGGAAATAAATCAAAGCAAATAACGACCAATGTTTGTTTTTAGAAACTTTTAAAAACTAGATCCATGTAACGTGCCTACATCACACGAGTCTATATAAGTCATTGTATTTGCTAATGTGGGACGCGGCCCCTAGTAATTGTTTGCATCCAAGGGAATTCGAACCTTAGACATGAAGGGAGCACGCTACCAATCCCAAAGCCCTAACCACTTGAGCCAACCCGTAAGGGTTATAACTTATAATGACTAATGTTTTTAGAATTTAAATGTTACTTACACGCATTTCTCTTCTCATTAAGCTTCTACTGTCGTAGATTCTTAAGCTTCTTTCTTTTAGCAGATTATTCAATGTGACAAAATTAGAGAATGTAGAATATGATATAAATGTATCTAATTATCAACCAAAAAAATGCAAAATAAGTTTGAGAACCGTTGTGATGTAGGTCGTACTATGGTTACCACTTATCTTTAAGTTAAAATGTGCTCCCAAAATGAGATAAAAAGTAATTAAAAAATGAGACAAATTTAAAAGCCACACATATAAGATATATAGGGCATATCAAATTATAGTTGATATAACTTTTGTTAAGATTACATCATTTAATAAATTTTTTAATAATTAAGATTTTGAAAATTATACCAAATGTTCTATTTGTTTCATATACACACACAATTTTTTTTTTTTTTTTTTAATGTTAATTGATTATTTACCATCCAACCCTTAAACTTTATATATATATATATATATAATGCACCCAAAAAAAAAAAAATGTTTAAAACTTTATAAATGAGATAATTATTAATCTCTTATATATCATTTTCATATATTGTAATTAAGGTGTATAAGCAGATAATACAATTCAACAATGGATATTTCCAAGAACTCATCAAATACAAAATGTATATACACAAACAATATTTCATTCTCCGTATTTATCACCCCGTTTCTCAAAAAAAAAAATTTATACAAGATAGAAATCTATTCTAGCTTAATCTAAGTATACATGTAAGTGAAACTCTCCCCTAAAAACTTAAACCTCAGCCCTTTCCCCCCATACTTCATAAAAACTTATATTTGTAGAATAACCACCTTAAAATTTAAAATACCTCTAGCATTTAGCCAATCTTTCTTTCTACATAATCTAACTATGTACCCTTTCCCCCCTCTCGGTTTGAGATGTGATTTCTTTGGAAAGTTAGTCCTGTAATTTAGGGAATTTCAATTGGATTTAAAAAAAAAAAATTTAGGAAGGAGGGGGAATGATGGGGAGTTCATTACCATACTACAAATGTAAGGAGAATTCTACGGTATAAATTTTTTTTTTTTCTTTCTAATTATTATTGATGGAAATTTAGACCCCTTAAACCACAATCAGATTGTGTAGCCTAGATTAATTAGCCAAGTTGTTACTTAGTCAAATTAACAATTCTAGGTTAAAACAATCAAACAATCATATCATGCATGTAAAACATATAAAGCAGCGGAAATAATAAAGAACACACGATATGATCACCCAGGAAAACCAAACCGGTAAAAAACCTGGGGAGGATTTTACCCACCGATCCTCAAGGCAAAACGGAATCCACTAAGAAAGAATTGAAGTTCTTACAAAAGGACTTACAAGCTCCCTGCTTGACTTCCTAATGTTACCTACCAGTAAAACTTCCTGACACGACCACGCGCAGGCTCCGAGTCCACGGACTACTTCTTTCTTTGTATTCCTTCAATCAGGTACAAGCTCCCCGCTTGTTTATCTTTAAGCTTCAATGGCAGCAATCAAGTTGATCATCAAGATGTAGAAGAATCTCAATCTTGAAAACCCTAAACTTTATGTAAAGGAAAGCTCCTCTAGATCTCACAAGAGATTTACACAAAACCGCAAATGTATGAGCAACAATACAACTTGTGCAACTCTCAAAACGTGGCTAGGGTTTTGCCTTATATACCTAGGGCAAAATCATAAAACCCTAAACGTTTAAAAGAGTTTGGGCTGAGCTGGAATTTTCTGCAGAATCGCATCTGGGCCGATTTTCGATCGATCGAGAATTACATTCGATCGATCGAGCCAGGCCGAGAAGCCCCAATACTTCTGCAGTCACTCGATTTCAACTTTACAAGATTTAACCAACTTTGAGCAAGTCTAAACTAAACTAAATACATTGTTTTGATCATGGTTTGCCAACATTACAAATTAGAGTTCTAAATACACAAAATCCTAAGACCTTAGAACCTAACAATTATTGTATGCATCATACATCCAATTATTATCCTTTTAAAAAAATATTTTATAATAATAGATAAACGGTTGTAATTAGTAAAATATGGTATCCCATAACACCACACATCAAAAACTTAACTTCTTATCTTCTATAAATTCAGCCCCCACAGCCTTCTGTTCTTCATTCAACTCATCAACAAAGCCTTTCTCTCTGTCTCTTCAGTTTCCTGCAAATCCTACTAATGGCTCCATTTAAGATTACCCTAAAAGAGAAGAGAAGAAAGGCTGTTGCCAAAGTTCAGCAGCTACAGCCACAGCCACAGTCCAAAAATGGAAATGTTGATGCTGCTTTAGGACCAGTAACACGTAACCTTCATATTTCCTTTACACTGCCACGGAATAGGGGACCCAGCAGCGTTCCTCCATTATCCAAAAACAGGTCTCCATTTGATAATCATTGAATATATTCATTTTAAAAAAAAAAAAAAAAAAAAATTTCAAACCATAGGATTTTGAACTAGAAAGCTGCTATATGATATGGTTTCTTTGTGTGTGTTTAGGGAGGAAAATGTTTCCATTCGTTACTTGCGACCTCGTTCCCAGTCAAGCAGGTAAAAGTACTTCTTTTGAGCTTTCTTTCTTCATTTCTTTTTTATATTATTATTAGTATTATTCGCAACTAAAAATATTTTTTTCCTTGACATACAGGAATGCCAAAGAAGAAGAAGTACAGGTGATAGACACCACACACTCTCTTCTTTCTCTGTCATATATATGTGCTTGTTCTACTCAAATATTGCTTTATAAGAAAAATTATGGTTTACTGTTGCATGCTTCTGAAATCTGTACATATATAAAAATAGGAAACTGAGAAGCATCTTGTTAAAATTTGCGCAAGACAGGGACTTGAAGTTGTGCTTGAGGGGTACGTACAAATTAATTTCATATATATAAATTGTAAAAAATTTTATCTAATTACTCTCCTTTTTTTTTTTTTTTTTTTTCTGCATATGACCGTTTGATGATGATGGCTTTGCTCGACCATAGGATCAAGGTAATATATATGCATACCTTGTATACACAAATCAATTTACTTTACATCCAAAAGAGATCGAGACATAGTGTTCTTCTATCACGTAATATATATATGCTTGGTGACATTCATTATCATTTTATTTTCAGGAAATGCAGGAAGACCTTGAACAAGTCCAACGTCATCTTTGCGCCTTGCAAGAGGAACTCAGGTGAAGCTTGCAGCCTAACCCTTGCAGAGGATCTCTTACAAGTTGTTCCGTAGGGATCTCACAATATATGTAGTTCTTTTAAAATCTCTCAACCAAGTATTATAGTAACAAAAAGATAAGAAAAAATAAAGGAAAAATAAATAAAATATGAATATTACAAAGAAAATGATGGTATCACATTTTCATATTTTGAAATGCTAAGGCTTTGATTGCGAGAGTTTATACAAAGACAAAATGTGGAATATATGTATAAATTAGATTTGAAATCCATGTCTTCTTAAAAAAGTGGGTTTTGGTTAGTTCTATTAATTGGCAGAGATTTTTTGTCATCAAACAAAAGATCATCTTAAAACCCAATTATATAAAAAATTAATTGATTTCTTACTTGAAGAAAAAAACAATAATTATGGAGTAAACATTTGTTCAAATTTTAACTTAACAATAAAACAATTCCTAAAACCTAAATACGAAAAATTGCATGAGATGCCAAAAAAAGAAGAAGCTTTGTTTGGTGCAATGATTTTCCAAACTGCATATTTCAAAATACAACTTAAAAAAAAAAAAAAAAAAATCTAAGAATAGGTTTTCAAACATATCATTTTTAAAAAGTTGAACTAAATGGATACTAAATTAGAAAAGACACTTAAAAAATAAATAACTTGGTGTGTGTGAGACGGGAGATTGTATATACCAGATAGAATAGTCAAATATTCAAAGAGGTTTGAATATATATATATATATTTTTTTTAGAAGGCACTTAAACCATTTTTTTTTACATTGATAGTTGGGTTAGGAGGATTTGAATTGAAGTTGTTTTTGTCGAAAATATATCAAAAGGTACTAACCAATTGAACAAGCAATTTCTTAGCTTTTTACAAACAAACAAAAAAATGCTTATGACTATTAAGCATTTGTATTATACTAAATCCATTATAGGGTTTATACACTAAATAACTCTAGGTTGACCTAGACTAACCCATGATTGGTTTGTTTGTTATACAATTATATGGACCTACAATTGGTTTGAGTCTCTTGAGCCATAAAATTTATAGCCGTATCTTAACAGCATGAGGGCTTGTTCGGACCTAAAAAAGTCCAAGTAAAATTATCTAATAAAAGTGGTTTTCTTTCTTTAGTATTTTGTATTAGCCCCCTAATTGAGCTCATTAGTGTCTCATACTTGCATTGCTCACAAAAATGTGATATACTCTGATGTAGCAGGAAACCATAGTCGGGTGCCTGATCATGAGAAGACGAAGAAAAATGGAGGAGGAGAGATGCTGCTCATCTAGTTGTGTTGTGTTTGTGTTTCTAATTATGTTATGTGGTTTGGCTAGTGCTTTACTCGGCAATTAGTGTTCCTCGGTTGGTTACTGTACCCAAAGAAAATGGTGTGTTTACTGTTTATGCGTGGTCTTTTTTTCAAGGTTGGCTTTGTAGTTTGTACGTATCAAGAAGTTACAATTAAGCTATGGTTAATAAAATTATGTTCGTAGCTTCCTCCATGATTTATATACTGTCATATAATGTTACATATTCTCAGTGAATATTATCAAAATGCATTTGAAAAATAAGTTATCACATAATTAAAAATGAGTCACATCATTGTTATGTTAGACACATAAACAAGAAAACTAGTGGAAGTCGACAAAGGGAATGCTCATTTTTTAAACTTTAGAAACTAATAGCGCTAATTTAAAACTTCAAAGACAAAAGTGCTTACTAGGTATGTTTTAAGGACCAAGAATTCGATTGTTTATTTTTATATAAGCATTTGTGATAAATTCTAGTTCTTAAAACTAATATCTTTTTTCCGTGCATGGCTATATTTGTATGTTCTCACCAATGACAAATTATGGTTGTCCTCAAAAGAGCGCTTTCCAAACTTTGGCCCTGTTTGAGAGATGAGTTCTAGCAACTTTTTTCATATTTTAAACAACATTACACATATTTCTACACACTTTTTCACCAACACGTATATCAAAAACACCCAAACAACATAACTCAAACTCCTCTCCCAATCACCCCCTTTATGTTCAAAGATGAGTGCGTAGATTTGGGCTTTTGAACATCGCGTGTAATAAAAGAGGATTTGACTAATGTTAAGAAAAGATTGAAGATATTATTTGGTATTCCTGAAGTATGATGACGTAGTGTTCCCTTCTTTCATATTCACAGTAAATCCCACTATGAATTTAATTAGTGAAATCTACTATGAATATGAGAGAAAGAAGCACCACATCACCATACTCTAGGAATACCTAATAATTACTCAAAGATTGAATAAAGACGAATACAATTTGACATGGACGAGTCTATTCCCTAGAGGAGCGAGCTGGGATTAAGCATCTTGTAGCAGTGGCTTCCAATTATAATTCCAATTCGCTAGACCTTAGCATGGAGACCATCACAGGCCTTGGAAACGTTAGATTCCTTGCAGCTTGGAAGAGGACCTAGTCAAACAAACTTGGAATAAGGAAGCAAGTCAGTCAAGTGCTTTTAAACTTGTGAATAAAAATGAAGTTTGTTAAAGAGGCATTTTGAACAATTGCCGAGAGACGGTCGAGGAGCTTGAAGCAGGAATCGACCAAATTTAAAAGCAACAAGCATCAAAGAGTAATCTAGCAGTAGCTAGAAACCTTTAGGTGAAGATTGAGGAAGGCCCCATGCAGATGAGAATCATATGGAGACAAAAGTCCAGATCTTGTCTTGAAGAAGGTGACTCCAATTCCAATTCTTTACATTTGATGAACAATCATTGGTGTTTTTTTTTTTTTTTTAAATAAAAAAAAATCGTTTATCAACCGAGGTAGAGGAATGAGATTGGCGAATATTTATTCCAAAATTTCATGAAGGGTTTTTAAATCTGCTAATTCCCCATTCCAGGATGAGCTAGGAGACATAATCACCCCCGCTACTTATATGAGGAAGAGAATGAAAGCTTAATTGAGGTGCCTACAGAAGAATAGATGGGAGATATACACCTATCCATGAATCCTCTAAAAGAGTTTGGTCCATATAAATTGTCAGAGATTTCTTCAACCATGTATTAATTTTTGTGTGACCAGTATGCATTTCATGTATTTATTGACATTGATGTCCATTCTCGTCTCAAGAAAACAACACATTAACTGGTCTTGAGAGATCAACACTGACCAGTGACAATTGACATCAAGAGAGAGAGTGCAATTTGACCTAGTGTAGAGAGAGAGTATTTCATGTAAACAGAAGCTTTACACTTATATATATATATATATATATATAAGTAACAGAAGCCTCTTACAATTTGTTCACCTGTTGTCGAGAATGGCATTCCCAAAATTATATACTACAAAAAGATGATCCATTGCGAGTGATGAGAGGCATTCACTCTCCAACTTAAATCGATAAAGCTTACCTCAGATGCTAAAGCGATATTTTGGTCTGTGCAAATGCTTTGTAAAGTATATAAATTACATAGCAAGAAAATCCCTCATGCTCTGAATGGTAAAAAAAAGCTAACCGATACAAAACATCAGTGTAGCCCACTTCTTAATTGACACTTACAGAAGAAATTTAGTACTATCACAGGTGACAGAGCTGTTATGGAAAATATGCAAATTAAATTTCCTTGGTATAAGCAAATATAGTTTTAAGTGATCTGTCTGCAAAACAGATTACTGCGTTTCTCCCATCTGGATCAACTCTTTCTTTTCTTGGTGCCAAATCTACTTAATACTTCTTTTCCATAAGACCCAATAGAGATAAAAACAAAAAGAGGAAGTTAATTTTATAAAAGAATCACTGAAAGTAGAACTTCAATACAAGAATGATTATGATTCTTTCATAGGATTAGCCCTTTATTTAATATACAAAGTAGCATATGTTATCCTTCATTAAGGCTGACCTCAAAGACGAGTGTCATCAAACACCCAAGGCTCATGTAAAAACAGCTCCCGGCCATTCATTTGGACTGTTCCTGCAGCAATATCCTCTGCACGCTTCCTCGCCGCTTCAGCTTTTCTGGCTGACTCATCAGCATCCTGCATTAAAGTACATATGTATTAAGAAGGATTATTCTGTGGCAGATCAATTTGATACAATACCTCCAGTTGAGTAGAAATCTCAGATTTGATTAATAGAAATGTGAGTTGGACTGTGTAACTTGAGTCCTAAGGCAGGTCAAGGACACTAGACTGTGTGGCTAGGCCCTTCAAAACAGGCAATTCAACTTTGCTATGAGCAATCAGATCTGAGATTAGCATTTAACTCTTTGAATGTGATTCATTCTTTTTCCACAACATCTAATTCCTAGTGCTGTTAAATAACTGCTTACTAGCAGCTTAGATGTGAATTGACCTGTGTAACTCATTGTAAACACCTTAGGAGAAGTACTAGTAGCAGGGGAACACACCTGTGAGTGCAACACATGATCTGCCACCAATTGGGTGTTCCAAATTAGCTTTCCAAGATGACATGGAAATGGCAAGGAAAATCCTTTACTTTATAGAGGCTATTAGCAGTAAGCACTAGATAGAATTGAAATATGCAAGCTAGTGGTGCATGTGCATCAAGAATCTACCACTTTAATCAGTCAGTAAGGTTTATCTTCATTACAAGCAATATCAGTTGAGTATCTCTGTGCATGAATGGGGAGGCTGTGAGTTTTATTTGAACTTTGAAGAGCCTATTCAAATCTTTATGGCTTCTATTATGTTTGCTAATCCAACTTAAAATGACATGCCAAAAATTAAATTAATTGCAGAGGTGGGTCTTAATGAGATTGTTTACTTCTTTAGGTAAACCCAACTTAATCTTAAATTAATATTATATACGTTTTAATAAGTCATAAATTTTATTAAAAAGTATAGAAAGAGCACATCCAAGTACTCAGGTTGTGAAGATGAACTGCGCAGCAAATCATCTAAAATTACAATAGTCAAGAAATCGCAGAAAATTAGAGAATTAATGACCAGTGAAAACCATCCAATCATACACAGAACATGAGGTCATCTTTCAATCCGTCATAGCTTGTTCAATTCCTTCAAATGTCTGGCTATTCTGTTCTTTCCAAATAGTCCACATTATCCACAAAGGGATCACATTCCAAGAGATAGATAGATAGATAGCTACTAAAATTTGACAAGAGACTACAGGGTCGTTATCATAACTAAAACAGTTCCTGAAATTGAAAACCACATATGAAGCATAAAGTAGAAACAGAGTACTAAATCAAATACATAAACTTTAATAAACCCAGATTCCCATTCCACCACACATATGTTGTCCTTCACATACGAAGTACCTACACCACCGTCTCAATTCTCAAGCAAAAGTGTATACATCACCACACCACTAATACTTGTATAGCATATTATCTCATCTAAGGGTCTCTAAAATCTAAACCCCAAAACATTCCTACACAACTAGGCACAGAAATATCAATTGGGCCATATGGGCATAGACATTCAGTTTCTCTTCCCAAAAAAAAAAAAACATTGGAACATATTTCATCAAATAATCCAATTCCAAGCCAAAATATTAAATAAAAATAGAAATAAAAAAGAAATCCAGTTCTCTATTTCATGAATACAAGCTTCTTAAACAGCTAAGGAATTAAAAACATGAAAATAAAAATTTAAAGAGAAAAAAAATTAAAGAAAAAGGACCTTCTGGCGCTTCCAAGAGAGGAACTGGGCCACCGTGATGGAACTGGGGCTTGGCTTCTCGTTCTCAGTTCCTTGCTTTTCTGCTTCTGCTTCTGCTCCCATCTTCTTTCTCTTCTCTTTTCAGATAGCGCGTCTTCTCCCGTTCGTGCAGCTAGAGTTCTTTGTTAACCCTTTTTACTTTAGGAATAGCCGTATGCATTACTCTTTACATATGTAATAATTTATAAACCGACCACATTTTGATAATTAAATAAAGTAACCCAATGCTAAATAAATTCTAATTTAATTTTCTTTTTTTTTTTTCCGAAAGAAATTCTAATTCTAATTTTTTTAGGGGAAAATTATAATTCTAATTAACTAAAATATTGTATATTTTATTAAAAATTCTCTATTTTTTTACCTTATAAAGTAGGCGAAGATGTTTGACTTTTTTTTAGGATTTATGCCACATAAGCTTTGGTAGCCTCACAATTTTTTACATAATTTTTATTTTTTTAATTATTTTTTTATTTGACATATAATTTTTATTTTGTGAATTCCTTATTTATTTGAAAAAAACTAATAAAATATCAACCATTCATTTTAATATTTAGACTCCGATTAGGAATTTTTTTTTCTTAGAATGGCATGCAAGTCTTTGACTTGCTTCTAAAGCATGTTTGTATGCAACGCAAATTCTTTCACAGTAAAGGATGTGTAGCTGACTTACTCTCCTAAAAATCATATATAACTAAAAGATCTAGGCAAAGCTTGGCCCATATATCTATACAAGAAGCAAGAACCCTCATAGAAAAATTAAACAATATTGTAGTTGTAGTTTCAACTTTCAAGTCATGAGAAACTTGCTATAAAAACATCAACAAGACATATAGAAGAAGAAACACACCATGACCAAGTACAAGGAGATCATTCAATCTTCACATGCCAAATATGTGTAGAGCCCATGCAATCAAACTAGAAAATCAACTACAATAACAATTGTGTATACCCTTTTTTTATGATGCCTAATACATCAAAACTTAGATTGAAAATAAGGTGCCAAACATTGAATGTCCTATATTTATTTATGATGCATGAATTGCATGTTTAAATAATAAATAATAAATAAAACTTAATATCATATGTATTCTATATTTATATTTGCTACCTCACCTTGAAGGCTTCACAACATCATTATTTTATTTTTAAACCAAATTTTACCACTACAAGTGTGTTTCTCTTATATTTTTGTTGTGCACTTTAGTCCACTTTGGTCATACTTAGTCCATTTTGTCCACTTCAGTTTACATTGGTCCAGTTTAGTACACTTTGGTCCTATTCGGTCCACGTCGGTCTTATTCTTTTCTATTCACTCCAATTCGGTCTATTCTATCCACTTCGGTCCTATTCAGTCCATTTTATCCACTTTGGTCATATTTAGTCTTATTCGGTCTACATTGGTCCTATTCGGTCCATTCTAATCACTTCGGTCTACTTTGGTCCTATTCAGTCCATTCTTTCTACTTTGGTCCTATTTTGTCCATTCAGTCCACTTTGATTCTATTTGATCCACTTTGTTCAACTTTGGTACCATTTGGTTCTATTCGGTCCAGTTTCCTTTCTCATTTGATGTAGCTAACTATAATCACCCGCCTCATTCCTTTCTCATTTGACGTGGATAAAGTCAAACCTTGTTAATTGTTAGGCTATGTTCAATCTGGCTTGTGTTTGATCTAATTTATGACCTAACCTGACATAGAAGCGTTATGATTTTTTAATAGGAGGATTTTTTAGGCATAATCCATGGGATGGACATTTGGGCTGATTGCCTTTGAAAATACATCTATAATTTATTGGTAAATTTGAAAGATATTCATTGTTCAACCTGTTGGTTGGAAGGAGTTGGAGACTTAAGTTTAGACTTAAATGGGCAAGCAGCCTATATGCCATATGGGATCATTTTTGACTGGCTGTGGCACAGTGGCAGTACCACCTTCTGTACAATTAGTTGAAAATGTCATGGCTGGATTATCTTCATGGTGACAAAAGATGAACTCTTATACTGTACAATCATATAATGTACTTTGACATGCAAACAAATTAGACAACGAGCTTAAATTGGTACCTTTTTCCACATTTTCTTCACCATCAAACACCCTCAAACAAATCAAAAAGAAATTTTTACACAAGCCATAGTGCACTCTGACGAGTAGCATATAAATGGTCGTCCATTACTTGCAAACTGTTAGTGACAGTGACGAGTAAGGGTATGGACGAGCGTATGTGCATTAACTCTAGGCAGCAATCAATAACTAAGCAATGAATAGTGCAAAACCGTTACCATCGTCCAATAATGCAAAATTAAGGACCGGTTACGAACAGAAAATGTTGGAGTTAAATTGCAATCATTAAGTATTGATTACCCAGCTATAACATAACGGTTTACTAAGTATTAACTCAGCCTAAGGCTATATAAAGCTAGGAAAAACATGTAAAAGGACACGAACACACAACTGCTATACAAATTACAGTTTTTCTAGAGAAAATAAGCTAACTTAAGCATTGGAGGGTCCTTGGCAAGCCCTAAATCGGTGCCCTTTTCTGTTGAGTGTTTTTTGTGACACAGGTTTTACAGGTCGTCCATCATACTGAAGAGGAGCATACTGACAAGCTGCAGTTTTCTGTTTCATCAGTTTGGCGCCGTTTGTGGGAAACGATTGAGTTGCAATTTTCTCAGGCAAATCATCGTATCTTTACCAATAAAGTTCCTCGAGACATATGGACATTTCCACTTCATCACCTCTTACGGACCCAACCATAATGGCCTAACAGATTCAAGCACTCACTGCTAACGTGCAAGAATTGATGAAACAGAATGAAGAATTAATGTGAAGGGCACGCCTTGGGACTCCAACTACGTCGTAGTCTCGATGCAATCGCAATGACAACGATGACGAGGCCCATAGTCTAGAAAATATCAGAAGGGATACTTTCGAATATACAGCGCAGTCAACTCGTGGAAGTGATCAAATGATGAAAAACATGAGAAAGGAGTTGGACGAGGTCAAGAACGCCATGAAGGGAAAGACAACAATGAGCCTGGATGGCATAATCAAGAGGACTGACTCACCCTTCACAGCTAGTGTTCTGGAGTGCCCCCTTGCCTTCTAAATTTCATCTCCCTCAGCTAAAGGTCTACGATGGCATTAAGGACCCTCTGGACCACATAGGAGCATTCAAAATAATTTTGAGTCTCCAGCAAACCCTAAATGAACTTATTTGCAGGACATTCCTAGTAACCCTTAGGGGAGCAGCACAGGTATGGTTTAGTAAACTGCCCGTAACGTCCATTGCAAACTTTGACCAGCTAAGTGACTCCTTCGTCTGTTACTTCATTGAAGGCCAACGTCATAAGAGGCCTACTTCCTATTTGCTAACTATGAAACATCAGGAAGTAGAGACCTTGAGGAAATATGTGAAGCAATTCAACAAGGCAGTCCTAGAAATTGATGAGGCTGACGAACAGGTGATAATGACGACCTTTCAGGTCGGGCTGATCAACCCTGACCTCATTTTGTCCTTAGGGAAAACTACTCCGACCTCGATGACGGATCTGCTATTTAAAGCGCAAAAATTCATGAATAGGGAAAACGCGCTAACAATAAAAGGATTGACGAGCAAACAAAGAAAGATGAAGGCGCAGAGTCCCAAAGCAAGAAGAAAGAGTGCAAAGATAGTCTTACAGAAGCTAAGACTAGCAACAGTAGTCTGGAGGCATCTTTAAAGAAGAAGCTAAATTTCACCTCATTGATAATGTCAATAGACAAGATTCTCATGCAGATAAAGGATGACCCTGCCTTGAAATGGCCTAAGCCATTAAGCTCGTCCTCAAAGCAAAGAGATCCGAAGAAGTAATGTTGCTTCCATAAGGACCATGGTCATTATACAGACGAATGCAGGGATTTGAAAGAATAGATAGAAGAATTAATCCAAAGGGGGAAGCTCTAAAAGTTTGTTAAGAAAGAATATCAAGCTCTCTAGCAAACAGAGAAGAAACCCACTGACGATCAAAGAAAGGAAGATCGGGACAATCTCAAACCCAGTGTAGGAGAGATAAGGACGATCACTAGAGGACCAGTCGTTGGAGGATCATACAAGTCCCTGAGGAAGGCAATGCAGAGGCAGGTGAATAGCGTCCATGTCAACCACCTAATGGCAAAACATTGCCGCATTTGGAATGACAACATTGTCTTCTTCGAGTAAGATGTGAAAGGGATCAGGCAGCCCCATGATGACCCCCCTAGTCATTATGCTAGCCATTGAGGGGTTCAGCACTTGAAGAGTGCTAGTGGATAATAGGAGCTCGACAAACGTGATTTATCTAACGGCTTTCCAACAGTTGAAGTTGGATCCAAAATGCCTCAAGCCTTTCGGATCTCCGTTAGTTAGCTTCAGCGGAGACCGTGTATATCCAAAGGGCATTATTTCATTACAGATTACAGCAAGGACCTATCCTACTCAAGTGACAAGGATGGTAGACTTCTTGATCGTTGGCTACCTTTCATCTTACAATGTGCTTCTTGGGCGACCAACCCTTAATCACCTTAAGGCAGTAACTTCCACATATTTCTTGAAAGTGAAATTCTTGACCCCCTACGGAATTGGAGAAATCATAAGGGACCAACTTTTGGCTCGGGAATGTTACCAAGCGGTCCTGGCATCCAGAGAAAATCACATTTGGATGGTAGAAGAAGAACCACCCAAACCCATGGAGGAGGCGGAAAATGTAATGCTAGTAGAAGGAGATCCATCCAAAACCACCAAGGTAGGAAATGAACTTCAACAGACTTTGAAAGACGAGTTGGTGAAGTTTTTGAAAAAGAACTTGGATATCTTTGCATGGAGCCATGAGGACATGCCAGGGATCGACAGACGAGTGATAGAGCATAGTTTTAACGTCGACTCAACAAAGAAGCCTGTCCAACAGAAAAGACGAGTATTCGCTCCGGAGCGAAATAAAGCAATTATGGAAGAGGCAGAAAAGCTTTTAACTGTTGGATTCATTAGAGAAGTCTACTATCCAAAATGGCCTGCTAACATTGTTATGGTAAAAAAGTCTAATGAAAAATGGAGAATGTGTGTGGACTTCACTGATTTAAACAACGCATGTCCCAAAGACAGTTTTCCCCTTCTTAGAATTGACCAACTTGTTGATTCAACAACTGGCCATGAGCTATTGACCTTCATGGATGCTTTTTCAAGTTATAACCAAATCCTAATAAAGGAAGAAGATCATGAGAAAACTGCACTCGTCACTAGCCAGGGCTTGTATCGCTACAAAGTCATGCCGTTCGGACTAAAAAACATAGGTGCCACCTATCAAAGATTGGTGAATCAAATGTTCAGTAAGCAAATAGGAAGGAATATGGAAGTCTATGTAGAAGATATGCTTGTGAAAATCAGGGAAGCTAAAACCCATCTTGCAGACCTTTAACAGGCGTTCGATACTTTGAGAAGGTATAAGATGAAGCTCAACCTTGCAAAGTGCCTTTTTGGAGTCTCCTCAGGAAAATTCCTAGGCTTCATGGTATCTCAACGAGGAATTGAAGCGAACCCAGAGAAGGTCAAAACCATACTTGACATTGTATCTCCCAAGACAGTCATGGAAGTGCAAAGACTGACGGGGCGCGTAGCAGCATTAAACTGGTTTGTCTCAAAGGCCATTTACAAGTGTCTTCCCTTCTTTAAAGTTCTTAAGCCTGTCAGTAGAAAGAGAAGATTTATTTTTATATTTAGCTGTACCACAAACAATCGTCAGTTCAGCTTTGATCCGCGAGGAATCCAAGATACAAAGGCCAGTGCATTACACAAGTCAAGCCTTTCAGGGTGCTGAAGCAAAGTATCCATGCATGGAGAAGATGGCCTTTTCATTTATCGTGGCTTCGAGAAAGCTTCGTTCGTATTTCAGGCTCATATCATTGTAGTTATAACGGACCAACCAATCCGAAAAGCAATGAGCAAACCAAATGCTGCAGGTCGTATGGTTTTGTAGACAGTTGAGCTAAGCTAGTTCGACATTGAATACAGGCCAAGAACAGTAATCAAGGCATAAGCTTTAACGGATTTCATTGCGGAATTCACTCTTCCATACCCTGATCAAGAAGCGGAATATTGGACAGTTTGTTCAGATGGCTCATCTGTAACAGGACTTGGAGGCGTCGGTGTTATAATGACGTTACCAGAGAATGACATCCTTAAATTTGGGGTTCAACTCCAATTACCAGCAACAAATAATAAGGCAGAGTATGAAGCAGTCCTTACTAACTTAAGGGTTGCAAGAGCCTTGGGAGTCAAGAATGTGAGATTGAGGTCTGATTCCAAACTGATTGTTGGACAAACCAATGAATATGAAGCAAAGGAGGAAAGAATGAAGAAATACCTACAGTTGATAAGCCAACTCATTCACGAGTTTGACAATGTTAAACTCGAGCTAATCCCAAAGGAAGAAAACTCTGCTCCTGATGAGATTGCTAGACTTGCCTCAACCGAAGAAGCTTCAGCAACGAAAGGCTTGCTCATGGAGGTTCAGACAACCCCTAGTATTGATGGATTGTAAGCCCTTTCAATCTAGCAACAAAGTAACTGGATGGAACCAATCATATCCTACATCAGAGACAGCCAACTCCTATCTGACTCATCAGAGGCAAAGAAGGTCAGAGTTTGAACAGCAAGGTTCACTGTTTTGAACAAAGAACTCTACAAAAAAGGATTCTCGATGCCATACCTAAAGTGTTTGGCTCGTGTTTGGCTCGCGATGAAGCGACGTATGTGCTACAAGAAATACTTGAAGGTGTTTGTGGTAACCATTCCGGACCTCGATCTCTGGTGGGAAAGACGTTTAAGGCAGGCTACTTTTGGCCAACTATGCAAAAGGATATAGCTGAACTTATGAAGAAATGTGATAAATGTTAGCGGTTCGGCAACGTGCAGCATATACGTGGGGAATTACTAACGAGCATCTCCTCACCTTGGCCATTTTCTTCATGGAGAATAGACATCGTGGGCCCACTTCTTTTGGGAAAAAGGCAAGTGAAGTTTTTGCTCGTAGCCATTGACTACTTCACCAAATGGGTCGAAGCAGAACCACTAGCAGTAATCACCAAAGACAAGATACAGACCTTCATTTGGAAGAACATCATTTGTTGGTTTCGGATCCCTAGGACGATCATATTTGATAATGGTTGTCAGTTTGATAGTCGAAAATTCAAAGAGTTTTACGTAGAGCTAGGGATACAAAATCACTACTCGTTACCAGGGCATCCACAAGCTAATGTGCAAACATAAGTAACAAATCGTACTTTGCTTAAACTCATCAAAGCACGACTTGAGGGGGCAAATGGTGCATGGCTTGAAGAGTTGCCTCGGGTATTATAGGCTTATAGGACAACAGCGAGAACACCAATAGGAGAAAGTCCATTCAAGTTGGCCTTCGACACTGAAGCAGTTATTCCAGCTGAGATAAAAGTTTCCAGTCTTAGGCAAGCTTATTACAACGAAGGTACAAACAATGACAAACTGAGGCTTAGCTTGGATTTTTTGGTTGAAGTCAGAGATGAGGCAGCCTTGAGAATGGCTTGGTACCAACAAAAAATGCAGAAGTACTACAATCAGAGGGTAAAACTTAGAAGGTTCAACCCTGACGACATGGTGCTATAAGAAGTCTCCTAAGCTACTAGGGATCCAACGCAAGGGAAGTTAGGGCCTACTTGGGAAGGTCCATACAAGGTCGCTTGTTACTCCAGACGAGGCAGCTATTCTTTGAAGGATTTGGAAGGCAATCCACTTCCTTGTCCTTGGAACGTGGAACATCTCGAGAAGTACTATCAGTAAAAGCTATTGTTTGGTCTAATAAGCTCTGTTTGCAAAAGCACCTCGCCTAATGACACATCAGATAAGTGAGATTTAATTGTTTTTCTAAGTATTTCTTTTCCTTCAAGTGTTTTGTTATAGCTATTTTCAGTTTGCTATTTCCTTGTAATTCCCTCATATATGAGGAATGCATGAAATAATAAGGTTTTTTTAGCCATCCTATTTTTCAATAAAGTTTGACAAAGTGTCAAAGCTAAGTTTAATAACGAAAAGGAAGTATCTAAAATCTAGCAACAAGTTCAAATCACTAACGTGATAAGAACACGAATGGTAAAAGCTCGAATGATGAGTGAAAATCATAAGTGTGGTAAAAACTCAAAAAAGGAGTTAAAATAACAAAATATCATAAAAACTCAAAATGACGAGTTAAAATCATAGATGTGGTAAAAACTTACAAGATAAGTTAAAATCACTAATGTGGTAAAAACTCACAAGATGAGTTAAAATCACGGCATATGGTAAAAACTTAAAATAACGAGTTGAAAATCATAGACGTGGTAATAACTCTAACAAAGAGCTGAAATCACAAAACACAGTGAAAACTCGAAGTTAAATTATTAAGTAGGGTAATAAAAGAGCAAGCATGAATCATAAGAACTTCAAAGTTCAAAACAAGATAAGTGCGTTGTTTCTAAAATAAAAGCCTAAAAACAAACGGCACCCATCATTTTTAAATTTAAAGCCTCAAAACAGGAGGCATCCATTGTCTTTAAAATGGAACAAAAAGAAAAGATTACTTAAATTTTTACTTCAAGGAGCACTGACAATCTCCTTATCACGGCCCGCCTGTGTTTAAGCCTCGTCATTAGCTCCTCTTGTAGCAGTACCTTCTCCCTCAACAAGCTCAGTAGCTTCAGCAATGGTTTCACCTTCCTTCTCATTAGCCTCGTCAGCAAGGATCTTAGTATCAATAGTTTCAAAGTCCATATTTGCAAAATCAGCTACATGGCTATGGTGCTTCATCATCCACCGATGAAGAAGCTCGAAGCCCTTGAAGTATTACTTGAATTGCATGTCAGAGCGATTAGACTCCAGGAACTTGGAAATCACTTTCTCACGTTCTTCCTCCGTTCTTAGGAGGGCAGCTTGAACTTCCTCGTCTTTATGAATGATGAGCTTTTCCTCAACCTTCAGTGCTTCTTTTAGTTCTTTCACCTTCTCCTTAGCCTTGGTTGACTGATCCATAGTTTCAATCAGATCCTTCCTTAACCTTGAGCTTTCAGCCTCAACAAAATCAATCTTGGAGTTGGCCACCACTACCTTCTCCTCGCTGCTCAAGTAGTCTGTCGTTAAACGAAGGGACTCATCAAGAACCTGAAAAAAATAAAAGGGTTAGTAATTTTTAACAGGTGTAACTACTTAATGATTAATGAAGAAACGTTGAGTACAATACCTGCACTAACTTGTGAATATGATGGCTGACTAGTTCATGAGAAGGGATGGACGAGAGACCCTTAAGCTCGTTGTCAATGACAACATTATAAGCTCTTCCAAGGGTAGTAGCAGGGTCGTCCCAAACACTCTTGCCAACCTTGGCCTTCCTTTTAGAGCGTGTGGTCGGAGGGCTAAAGGTCATCATCTCGAGAGAAGGTGTGGGAGAAGAAGGAGTGCCAAAAAGTGACTAGAGGTCAGGACTCTCATCCTTCCCTTCGTCCAACTTGTGTTTCTTTGATCCAGGGGTAATGAGAGATAGGGGTTCATTCTTCAAGCTCTTAACACAGGCATACTTGTCTTTGCTGTACCTAATAGCCATTTCTGCAAGAAGGTGGTTAATAGGGTGGAAATCTATAAGGTAAGACAAGAAAAGACGAAGGATTAAAAACCTACTCTTCTCTTCCTAGGCAATTTTCTTCAAAACGTACACAGAAGGCTCGGGTCCAAGACAACACTCGTACAGACAATAAGGATCAACCAGCTGGTCAAAATCATTAACCGTGAGGGCAAACTCAAGGATAGCCTTAATTCGTCCTTGGTAGTGTTCCTCCAACAAAGGACGATTAACAACTAAAAAAAAAAAAAAGATTAGAAGAGTAGTAAACTTAAAACAACATGTTTAATGAAGAGGAAAAGAAAGATGCACTGAGATAAGGAATTTCCCATTTCCATAGCAACCACGAGACCTCACCCCAGAAGTTGTCAGACATGGTTTCCCATCTAGATCCAAAAATGAAGAAATATCGTGACTTCCAGTCACGAAAGGAAGTAGGTAAGCTACGGACAATTCTAGATTCCCTATTCCAAGGCAGAAGTTCAAAATACCCATAATGGGTGGAAGGCTTCAAACGATACAGGTAAAGAAACTCATTCAGGGTAATCATGTCTCCATCATGGACAGACACCCAGATTGACATACATCCAATGATCGTCCTCCATGCGTTAGGGACAAGTTGACCAGGTGCAACATTTAGAGCAAAAAGGAGTTGCATAATAAAAGGATGAATTGGAAAACAAGGGCCACATGGAAAAGTAGCTTCATTAAAACTCACCTCACCATGGGCAAAGGTGCATGCTTTCTCATTAAGACGAGGTAATCTTATAGATACCCCCTTAGGGAATTGAAACCTCTTACGGATAGAATTCAAATGTCTCGACTCTAAAAGGCAAGACTCAAAAAGGGCATGAAAGGGAATTGAAGACGAAGGAACTTTAGAAGAAGAAAATGAAGAAGAGGAGGGTTTTGAAGACGATGGAGGTTTTGACACTACGATTTCAAAATCTTTATCAGATGACTCACCACTTGACGACAAACCAGTTTCCAACTCACTGGACCTAATATCGTTGTCCCTGTACTTTGTGGCAGTCATCTTTAGATGATGGGCAATTAGAGAACGACAGAGCAAAAGGTAAAGGCCAATCAAAACAAGCCTAAAAGCCCCACAATTTCGAGGAACAAATAAACCTACGTGGGGACGACGTCCACCAGAAGACTCAAGAAACACTCCTAACCTAGCAAAGAAGAACGAAACAAAGGGAGTTTCCTTCCTAATGAAATCAAAATCAACCATTAAGGGAGGAAAATGAGTCTTATCATACAGAAGGCGTAGGAACTCTCTTTTAATTTCAGACTCCAAGCTTGGTGTATAATGAAGAGGAAGAAGAGGAATATGAGAAGGCTTTTTGATAATAATAAAAAAAGAAAAAAAAAAGGAAATGAATTCAATGCGCGGGAAACTCAAGGAAAACACACGTGTGGCCAACACAAACATGGAACATGGCGATTAGCTGATGAAAATATCACCCCACAATAAATATGATGGGACGAGGATCTTGGGGCACATACGAAGTGATCCGCCCAAAACGGACTTTCCATATTCCTTAACTCGTCCAGACGATGGATGACAAATGAATAAGGAGGGCAACTGACGAGTAGCATATAAATGGTCGTCCGTTACTTGCAAACCGTCAGTGACAGTGACGAGTAAGGGTATGGACGAGCGTATGTGCATTAACTCCAAGCAGCAATCAATAACTAAGCAATGAATAGCACAAAACCATTACCATCGTCCAATTATGCAGAATTGAGGACTGGTTACGAACAGAAAACGTTGGAGTTAAATTGCAATCATTAAGCATTGATTACTTAGCTGCAACATAACGGTTTACTGAGTATTAACTCAGCCTAAGGCTATATAAAGCTAGGAAAAATAGGTAAAAGGACACAAACACACAACTGCTATACACATTACAATTTTTTCAGAGAGAATAAGCTAACTTAAGCATCGGAGGGTCCTTGGCAGGCCCTAAACCAATGCCCTTATCTATTGAGTGCTTTTTGTGACACAGGTTTTACAGGTCATCCATCATAGTGACGAGAAGCATACTGACGAGCTGTAGTTTTCTACTTCATCACACTCTATAGTTCATGGTCACAACATCCGGTACTATTGTGAATTTCTTAAGGGATATATGTCACAAAATTAGCTAGCCGACTTAATTAGTATACATTCAACACCTCATAGAGCCATCAACAGCTGCTAAGACTAACCAAGTTAGAATTAAGACATGCATCTACAGCTTCACCGACGGTGAGGAAAATCCACCCTCTTCCAAGTTTATCTAAAAAGTTGGCCAACTTCAGCTTGTGAATCACCTGCTGCCTTGGGTTGGCCATAGCTAACTGAAAAAACACAAATATTTTAAAGGGTAGGTACAAAATAAACTGAAATATCACAAATCCTGAAATGCCGGTCAATTCCTTACTTCTATGCCATGAGAAACCAACTCTTTGTGCAGTTCCTGTAGTGCAACAATTCCCGAAGTGTCAATGCTCATCATGTCTGTCATAAAAGGAATTCAATTTGGCTAGTGATATATGATATCATTGAAACAGAATTCAACTTGGTACCAGATATCCAAGTGTATAAGACTTACTGGACATGTCAAGGATTACTGCTTGAACGCTTCCCTTTGCATTGTCTTTCATTTCATTTTCATGTTCTGTCACCCACCTTACTATCCTGAAATAAGTACCATACATGGATTAAGTTCAACTTGCACCACTTCTCTGTCTTTTTTCTCATGGTACACAAATAAATGCAAAAAATGCAGTACCTTTCTCTTATGAAATTGGCATTAGCGAAGCATAATAAGGAAGAATTGACACGGATAGTTATGATTGCTGGAGTTTTAATGGCCATCGGATATTGACTGATGCAACAGAAGATATCTGTTCCAGGAAGTCTACCTAGTTCTTCTATGCCAGGGCGAATTGATTTTAGTAATATTTTTGCAAATGAGATTGCTACCTGCACTCCGAAAATCACAACCAGAGTTAGAATAAGTGGCTATCCCATTCCCATACAATGAATATTTTTGTATACTGCCTACAAGAAATAAAATATTTCACATTGAAAAAAACTATGATCATACTTCATCCTAACATGTAGTCACTTTACTGAGAACATGTTCAGTACAGAGCTCATTGGACTCCTATCCTAGCTCATCCAAATAACTAGGCAGATTTTGAAAGTGGTGCATACCAATCATGAACAGAAGCTACATGCCAAAAGGGATGACCCAAGTCTGCTAATCAATTAGGCCTAAGGATACAATAGTGTGAGCACGCACTAATCAGATGGCAGTTGCATAATCCAACTCAATTACGTAATTGAAGTCGATAATTGTGAGACTACTGAATTCTTTTAAATTAAGCATTAGATATTTGGAGTTTATCTATCACTATTCTACTACCATGAATCAATTATTGTTTTAAGTTGTCTGCTACTACAAGTTGGGTCCTATTTTGGGCAGAAATTGTCTCAATAATGCAAACATGAATTGAGTCAACACGTTCACAGTGGAACCCAGTCACAAGACTACTGGATTCATCCAAATGGAGTATAAAAATATTCAGAGTTTATCTAACATTATTCTATCATCATGAATCAATTATAATGAAGTTGTCTGTTACTAAAAGTCGGGTTCTTTTTTAAGGTAGAAATTGTCTCAGTCATGTGCACAGCCGAACAGGGAAATGAATCCATGCCAAAACTCAGTGGACTAACAAAGTTAAAGGGTACAAAAAAAAAAAAAGAGTATATACATTACCGCAACCATTAGGCCAATCTCCACTGATGCAAACAGGACCCCAAGAAATGCACCAAGACAAGCAAGAAAATCCATTTTGTCAACCTTCCAGATATAGAAAGCTTCATTTATGTCTATAAGTCCAGGAAGAGCAGATAGAATGATTGAAGCTAGGATTGTAATGGGGGTGAAGTACAAGAGCCTAGTTAGCAATTCAAGTGATACAAGCACAGTAATGGCCATCACTATATTTGATACCACTGTTTGACATCCTGCACTGAAATTTACAGCTGTCCGTGAGAATGA
Source organism: Quercus gilva (assembly GCA_023621385.1). Taxonomy (NCBI): domain Eukaryota; kingdom Viridiplantae; phylum Streptophyta; class Magnoliopsida; order Fagales; family Fagaceae; genus Quercus; species Quercus gilva. Next base: position 7,737,113 of record CM042484.1, on the reverse strand, counting down.
ACCTGCAGAAATTGACCAAAACCTGTCAAATAATTGATTTATGCATCACTAGGCTTCTTAGCTTGATTGGATATATGGATTATTGCAGTGTCCAAGATAAGTTTTTAACAAAGAAAAGGAAAAAGTCACAAGAAGAGCTCACCAGTTGCCACATAGCATGATGTTAAAGACCCTGCTATGTTCATAAAACCCATGGCTACCATTTCTTTGTTCCCATCAAGATGGTAGCCTCTAATGGAAGCAAAAGATCGGCCAACAGCAATGGCTTCCTGAGGTGAATGATTGATAATCATTAACAAACTTAATAGTCAAAATTAAAGTATAACCAATATAGCCAAGAGGAATGAAATCACACCGTGAGAGCAATAATTGCAGTAATTAGTCCAACTTTTGCTGCTTGTCCAACATGTGGACCGTGGAATTGTAACTGATTAACTGAACTTCGATTCACGCCTACTTTGATGTGTTTTATTATCTTAACTCCATGCTTATCGGCTTTGGTCAAAAACACTATCAAAGTGGATAATATAACTGCCATAAGAGGAGCAATAGTAGGCAACCAGAAGAGCTTTTTGTTTCTTCTGCCCTGCAAATATGCCATGATTATAATTTGACTAAAGAAGCAGAAAAAAAGTGCGTAAAGAAATGGGAATATTGCTAGGATTCAATTACTTACTATAAACCTGGCAACTAGGAGGAAGATCAGGAATGAACAACCAAGGACAAAATTCAGAGGAAACCACTGTCATTGAAAGAGCAAGGCAAAGATGGAACTATCAAAGTTTGTAACAAATCAGGGAAAGCACATTAAGACTAAAGAGAGCAAAAATAAGAAGCCCCTATTCCAAAAAAGAAAAAGAAAAGAACCATGGTTCTCATAGCAGAACTTACTTCACTGTGAAGTGATTCAAAAACAGACTCTAAGACAGATACTACGTCAGTTTTGTTGGTAAAGTGATTAAACCCAAATAGCCCTTTTAGTTGTTGAAGACCAATGATAATGGCTGCACCCGCCATGAATCCAACAATTGCAGCATGTGAAAGAAAATCAATAAGGAAGCCCAATCTGAGAATATTGAAAGATAAAACAACTTGTTAGGAGAAGCAAATACAATAAGGAGAAAGTGTCATATTACAAGAAAAAATAAATGCATCTTTAAAAGGAATAATTACCTGAACATTCCGAACACAGCTTGGAAAGTTCCGGCGAAGAAGGTAACCGTGAAAACAAGATTTCTGTAGGCAATGGGATCAGCCACAGGATCTTGTATATTTGGAACCATGGAAGACATCAGAATGGAAACTACGGCTACTGGTCCAATAGCTAGCTCTCTTGAACTCCCCATTAGAGCATAAATCAGAGGTGGGACAACGCTTGTGTCTAATGGAATCAACAAACATAAACTTTCAGGCTAACAACATTAGAATAATTCCTATTTGACACAATTGTTTTTTTCTCCTGTGGCATATTGCCGGGTCTGAAAGAACAATACATAGAGAAACTTAAAAGCTTAATATACAGCACTAAACTCAGCGCAGCAAACTTACACAAGCCATATTCAGGATCAAGTTTTGCTAAACTAGCATATCCAATACTCTGCAAGAAATTCCATACAACATGTATACCAGGAATTAGTCCATGAAAAGACCTCTCATAATGTTCTACTTAACTTAGAAAGCAAACTTGATGGGTTAACTTATGTATATACCTGAGGAATGCTAAGGCTAGCCAGTGTCAAACCTGCCATCAAATCGCTTTTAAACTTTGATGCCTTGTAATTCCTTCCCCACCTGAGGATTGGAAATAGACCCTGCAGGAATGAAGCAGCATAATCCCTCGGAGTTTGCTTCTTGGAAGATGAAGAGTGCTTTTTTCCATGAGGAAACACTGTCTGTTTGATTGAACTTATAAGCTCATGACATAGAGGTGGTGGATCAGGAGAATTGAGAACCCATTCAGCCCTCTGAACTGGACTAGAATCCTCTATGTCTAGCTGCTTCTCCTCTATACTGAAGGTCTCAATTGGAACTGAACCCATGGTTGTTTGAACTTTGAACTTTAAAAAAGTTGAAGTGTTTGGGTGAACTCTCTGAGTTACCTGTTATATACTAATATGTATGCCTCCTTTTTTTTTTTTTTTTGTTGATAACCTGTTGTATGTATACCTCCAGAGTTAGTTATATACCTACCAATTATAGTGTAATAATAAACATTTAATGTAGATATTGGGTCATCTTAGAAAGTGCTTGACTCTCTGCGGTTGAGAAATTCTAGGGGTCATTGTATTTGGCTGATGTCAAGAGCTGCAACTTTTGCTTAATGCTTTTGTTCTTTTAACATGGTTGAAGGGTTTAAGAATCGAATATTTTACTATTTCATGAAAAATGTTCTTCTTTTGCTTCAATCATTAACTGTTAATTGTTACAGCTCACCTTTCAGTAACTTGTCATACAATTTTAAATAACTTTACCTAAATAATTATTACTAATGTTACTTCTAGTTTTGGTTATGAAGCATACTGTCGATTATGTGTAGCTCTTATCCATAAATTACTGTGAATTGTTAACAAAAGATGCCACTAGTGTATGGATGAGTTTGGCATCAGCTTTTAACATTAGCTTTTAGTTTTATATACAGCTTTTTAAAACTTCACTTTTTCTCCTTTTACTTTATTTTTTTCTCACTGTGAAAAAAATAACAAAATATAAAGTTCATCACATCCTGTCATGCAGGTCTGATCCTTTTTATACCCCCCACAATAAGTGGGTGGTAGCTTTAATATCATTAAAAGATTTCTCTTCCCCAAGCCCGTTCCATCCCCTCACGCATTTTAATGTATTAGTAGAGATTTGGATTCCATATATGCACACCACATAAGTAGCTTCACATAATCAGAATCATAACAGGAAATCAACAACCAACATTATAATAATTGAAACTATTGAAAATATGGATTTTCTTTTTATGATTTTGATACATTGCAAATTACATTCTTAAAGTTTGAAAGTATTTGATTTTATAACATGAAATTTCAGAATTTGGATTTTACTTCTTAAAGTTTGAGGGTGTTTAGTTTTTCCACTTTAACATTTCAGAATGTGAATTTTACTCCCTAAAGTTTGAGGATGTTTGAAATTTACACCTTGAAATTTTGAAATTTAAGAGTAAATTCCAAGCACCCCCAAACTTTAGGAAGTAAAACCCAAACACCCTTAAAATTAAGGGATAAAAGCCAAATTTTTAAACGTCAGGGTGTAAAATCTAAATACCCTCAAATTTCAGAGGGCCGGTAAAATCTAAATATTGAAACTTTAAGGTGTAAAATACAAACACCTCCAAACTTTAGGGGTGTAATTAGCAATTTACCCTTAAAATTTTGAATACGAAACAATATTTAGTGTCCTTTGGGAACAACTTATCTAACTTTTTGCTGAAAGTGTGCTAAAGTATACTTATAACTTGAAAAAGTGAGAAAATGTGTGGAAAAGATCTTATGAGACAGTCCTAAGGAGTGTTCCTCTCATAATATGTGTTAGGTCTAGTCTTGACGAGTTTCATGATTATGTATCTTGTTTAAGTTGTAATGTCAATTTTCAAGTACAACATCAAGTTCCAAGATTTAGCTCAAGAGAAAGCAATTACTAGATCTTCAATGACCTTTGATCAAATCTCGATCAATCAAGACAAGCCTCTTGACACCCTCCATTGAGACTTTCTTGATCAACTAAAAAAGATTTTTTAAGTATACACTTGGTACAGTGAATGAGGATTACAACAGGAAATGTAATATTTATTATTAGGAATAAAATGTATTATAATGAAATAACTAAATCTATTCGTAAGTTTGGTTGTGAGATGTAATATTAGAATAAAACTTAAAATTTATTTTAGAAAATATCTTATTCATATGATTATATTTCCTTAAAAATATATATATATATATATATATATATTTTAAATTTGAGAGAGAGATGAATTATTTATTATGAATTTTTATTTTATAATTGTTATATGTATATTGAAAGTTTGTTTATTTGAAGATATATTCATTTTAAAAATTATTACACCTACTTAGGAATAACTATTACAACCCTTTTAGAAAATAATAATTATTCCTTATTTTAAAAATAGTTATTCATAAGAAATGACTATTATATTCCCCGTAATAAAAACATAGCAAAATTAAAGAATAGCTAAACTATAGGAAGTTCCTCAAAAAAAAAAAAAAAAAAAAAAAGTTAAACTATAGAAATAACTATTACATTACAGTGTCTATTATACTTTATCAAACGTGCCCTAAGAGTATTGTCATGCACTATAGAGGAGAAAGTAAGAAACCCTAAACATTTACTCACCATAACCCAATGAATACAAAAAGTAGTTTTGAAGACATTGATTTCAGTTGGTAATCAAGGGTGAAGCCACAAAGTCAATCATGGTACGTGTTTATTATGAAGATTAAAAGAATTGTTACATACCTCTAGGATGGATTTGCCGATTGATTCACGTTGCCAACCACACCTCTATGTTATTGCTCAAGGTGGTGCTTGCTACTAGACAAAGAAGAAAGAGAGAGCGAGAGAGATACAATATTCACTAATACTATCAAATTACTTAAGGTAGCCAGCCAACCAAAATAAATGGTCGCAATTCCCTTATAACATCCATGCACGTTTGATGTAATCAAACATGCATTAATGTGGCCAACTTCGCCATTAAAACATGTCCATTAATGGCCAAACAGTTTTGCCAAGTAAGGCTAAACATCTAACAGATATCAAATCTTCAGACATTCCTTGGAATCATGAACATGGTTTGTGAAAAAATTTCATATTAGAAGAGTCCAAGTGACTTGGAATAGATAGTGGGTAACAGGTTTTCTATGAGGTAGAAATTAGATCAAGGAGTTGATTTTGTTGTAAACTTCAATTTTAATAGGAAAAATCTTCTTAGAGTCAGGGTTAATCCCTCTACTTGTTTACTTTAATACTTTGTCCTGAGTTTCTTTTCTTTTCTTTTCTTTTTTCTTTTTTTTTTAGGAATCCTTTGTGCTGAGTTATCTTACACCTTTTTAAAACATCATCTTATGCTTAATTATTTCAAATCTACATATCATTGAAGCTAATTAAATCCATTCATCATTCATGGATTTCCATTAATAGAAAAACATTAATTATACTTTTCCCAATATATTCAAGCCATTTAAAAGAAGAATAATGCTATACACACAAATTATTTTACAACATTTTTACAAACTGCTGATGTAGCTTTAGCATTTTTCAAATAGTTATTATAAGTAAAAATGTGATATTAGTGATGAGCCCATATTAGAATTAGTAAGAATTTGCCACATCAGTAGTTTGTATAAATTTTGTAAAATAGTTTGTGTATGTAACATTATTTTTAAAAGAAAAATGAACTTTTTTAACATATCCAAATAAACCAATATATATTATCTGATACAGGTATTACCTACGTGGCAGGCACAAGCACTAAAGCCCGAATAGGGAAAACAAGGTGTTGACGACTAGATCAACCAGAAGGATATGTTGTGATTGCACATTAATGCAGTCCCTCTCTATTGTTCAAATCATTTAGAAACTTGGTCCCTAGGAAAAAAAAAGAAAAAAAAAAGAAAGAAGAAGAAGCAAGGAATATGGACTATTTGCTTCTAATTCTATTGCCCTTTAATCATTTCAGCAATAAAAATATGCTCACAAATAAATTTATAAAGTTTTGTACAGATAATGATACTCATGGAAGGTACGTACGCAAGGCTGGTAGGATTTACGATCTTAAAGAAATATTAAATAAAACCTTAAAAAGGTAACTACTTTGAACTCTATTAAGTAATTAATTATTGTTGGGCAAGATCCAGCATCTTATGATATGTAGATATGTACCCTTAAGATAAGAGGATATATCAAAATCCTTTTTATGGAAAGAGATTTTCCACCAATTTTTTTTCCTTTTGACTGATCCTAATCTTATTGACCCAACACCTACCATAAACTATATGCTACAAGCCAAAATGATTGTTTAAAATAATATTATATATCTTTTTTTTGCTGAAATAATATTATATATCTTTCGCTTTATTAGTAATCAATCAATACATGCGTGACTTCTTGTCTAATAAATGGGCAACTAATGAGTTGATAATCTACTGTTGGAATTGGTCAAGTGAAGGTTCCTTCCCTTTCTCCAAAAAGAAAAAAAGTGAAGGTGCCTTCTGCCAACCCAAGCTGACCCCAAAGTAAAAAAGACAAAAAGGGTCAGTCCCATGACTTCTAATCTTCATTTACGCGGCATAAAGTGGAGGTGGTGTGGGGTTGATCAATTGATCAATCAACGCTAGTGTGAACACGACTATTTTCACACTCAATTTTACCATTTGTGTGATTATAAGCGATCGAAGAAAATTTTGATAATAGACAAAAAATATCAATCACTCGCAGCGCACAAATCAACCAATTATGAATTTAGATAAACGATCGAAGCGTGTCTCAGTATTATTCGTAATCAAGTGACACGTCATTTGACCAGCCTGCCACTGTCAATTTGAGTCTCAGTATCAGTGGGGAGACCCAAGTCAGGGAAAGACTTTGGGAGTTAAAGTTAGTAAACTGAGAGTGTAAAGTGTTCTTTTTATCATAGTTTAGGATTTGGACCTACAACAAAGGGGTTTGGGGACCCCGCGTTCTTCTTCCGCAAAGACTACGTAATGTTCTTGTAATATAAAATTGTAACCAATGCTGGGCATATGAGCAAGTGATTGAAACCTTGAACATCCTTAATATAATTAAAAAAGCATAAAAAGTCTTTCAAAAACGGCAACTGAGCGTGTGAAAAACACCCCCCCCCCCCCCCCAAAAAAAAAAAAAAAGAACAGAAAAGTTAAGTTGTAACCATGAACATCCTTACCAAGGAAAGGTCCTTCCAAAACTATCATTTTATAATCTATATGACCTAATTATCTTGCCATGCATTATGAATTTCTTATTTATTTTGAAATGCTACTTGACATGCAACCACACAAAAGAAAAGAGAATACAAATTCTCTATAACATTTTTTGTATTCTATATATTGTATTCTCCTCCAATCGTAATATGTTATGTCTTTTTTTTTTATTTTTTTATTTTATAATATATCGAAATTAAAAAGAATAAATGATAAATTATGATTGAAGGAGTACACAAAAAAGTAATATAGAAGATTTGTATTCAAGACACTCCCCCCCCCTCCCTCCCTTTATTTTTTGAGAAATGACTCTTGTCCCATAAATAGAAAAATGCAGGTTCAATATAATGCATAGTTTATATTTCACTCAATAATTTAATTCAATATACCAATTTTGATTACCTTATCTATCAAACTGTCAACTTTGTTTTGGTGAACGTTTTGATTTGTTTATTGATACGAAGTATTATTTTGATATTGATTTATTTTGATGATGGACTCACGTTGGGACCAAGGGAGCCATGACCTCCTTGACCCTAACACCCCCTTCTTTTCTTTCCAATTGAAACATTTTTTTCAATAATATATATATATATATATTTACTTCTTAGAAATTTAATTAGTTCGAGTAAAACGAATTTTCAGTTAGCCTATCACTTGTGGCCCCCTCTAAAAAAAAAAGTTTCAACGTTCAACACTTCTTTAAAAAAAAAAAATTATGACCACGAGAGGCACAGGAGCTCTCAGAATAATATTAGTGCTGAAAAAATTTTCTTCCCTATATAGTGACATATATATTCCCAAATATTATGACCACGAAGAAAGAGATGCATGTTGTGACTTGTGAGCATAGGCACTATTGTTTGTACTATATATATCTAGAATAATATGAATAGGTTGGGTGTCATCCTTTTTAACCAAAAAAAAAAAAAAAAGAAAGAAAGAAAGAGGGCTGGGTGTCATCCTTAGATTAGTGGGCATAGAATATATATCTAGAATAATATCAATGAGTAAACCCCACCATTAATGTGAGATAATGTTTTTTCATAAATAAATGTGAGAAAATGAAGAATTATTCACAGTACCCTAATAGTACTTAAGAATTTTCTAACATTCTTAATATTATTTTCAAAAGGATTCACCATTTTCGAAGCATCAAATTGAGAAATGGACTCCATACCAAATTTATTGGAAAAACATAATAAAAAGCACCATGCTTGGAGGAAAATAGTGATCGAAAACCGGTTAACGACGACTGTTAATGCCGATCAATAATCAATGATGGCTGGCATATATGCATTCTGTTAATGTGGCAAAACATGATAGTTTGTGAGTCATGTTTTGCCACATTAACAGATGACAAACACTAGCATGTAGAATTAAGGCTAATGTCACTCAAATTGGCGTTTACACATGACAAACACTACGACTGATATGAAATAGCAAACTCGAGTGTCTCTGGACGTGTGAGGCAAGTGCTACTCGTGAGGGTGCGTGGCAACTTCTATGGGCAACGTGTGAAAGTGCACGTAGAGGTTGTTCTCGATGATTTTTGAGAGATCTATAGATCAGTGTGCTCAAAAGTCCAAGAGACATTTTAAAGATAGAGATCCAAGAGAAACAACTATACGTATGCAGAATGCAAAGACAGTGGCAGACGATGACTGTTCCAAACAATGGTCTGCAATTAATGTTGAGCCAAACTATGGTCAACAATGGCTGAGCTCAGCGGTGGGCTTCTTGAACCCTATTGAGAGAGAGGAGAAACATATTTATAGGCACACTTATGAGTGTTCTACAAGAAATAAGAGAGGGAGGTCTAGAAGAAGTAATAGGAGTGATATTGTACAAGATGATAATGGGACTGAGCCTCCAAGATATGTTCCTATAATTAAAACAACTAATATTGTAAAAGAGAATGTTGAACAGGTACCACAGACGACATAATTGAGTTTAAATGCATTGATCTAAAACTTTTCAGTTAAGAGTTGTTGTAAAATTGTAAAGTGCAAAACAGAAAAACAAGAATTGATTTGAGAGAAAAGAATTCCTCTGAACTGCTTATCAATTTGTTATAAGCTCTTAATAGATATTTAACTACAAGCTCTGTATTTATACACAAAATCAGGGGCTAAACATGGTGCCCAAAGACGTTAACTAACTACTTAAAGAATCAATGAATCAGCTAATGACATGTGGCAAAACTATAACTAACTTTGCTAACTAATGCTTAAATGAAACGGTGCGTTTCTCTTTTCCTTTCTTCCTTGCCGTTTTGTATTTACAATCTTTGTTCTTACTATCGTTTTGCTCTTCTCTATTGTCCTTGTTGCTGCTATCGTTTAAGTCATCTTCAACACTCCCCCTCAAGTCCAATGTCTCAGACTTTGTGACTTGAACTGAGCTGTTTTCCTTCAGAGACTTAGGCTGGAATATATCTTTCAAACCAAGTTTACTTGAGAGTCTTGTAAATGCTGCCATTCCCAGAGCCTTAGTGAAAATGTCAGCTACTTGGGAATTGGTTGTCACATGAAATGTTTTGATCTTACCCTCCAAGATCTTGTCCCTAACTAGATGACAATCAACTTCTATATGTTTGGTTCTTTCATGGAAAACCGGATTAGCAGCTTTATACAGAGCTGCCTGGTTATCACAGAATAACATAGCAGGTTTGTGGTGATCAACTTTCAAGTCCTTAAGCAGCTGCATTACCCAAGTAATCTCACAGGCTACACTAGCCATTGCTCTGTACTCGGCTTCTGCAGAAGATCTGGACACAACTCCTTGCTTCTTTGACCTCCAGGATATTAGAGAATCCCCCAAATACACTGCATATCCAGTGAGAGACCTACGAGTGTCAGGGCATCCAGCCCAATCAGCATCACAAAAGGCCTTGATATGCAACTCTGTGTTGCTAGGAAAGAAAATTCCTTTTCCTGGTGCAGCCTTGATGAACTGAAGTACTCTGTGTGCTGCTAACAGATGTGGCTCTCTAGGTTGTGATACAAATTGGCTCAGTCTGTGTACAGCATATGTTATGTCAGGCCTTGTCAAGGTTAAGTACAATAACCTTCCTATAAGTCTTCTATACATCCCTGGTTCATCAAGTAATGCTCCCTCATACTTAGACAACTTAAGGTTTTGTTCCATGGGAAACTGAACTGGCTTACTCCCTATGAAACCTGTGTCTTGCAATATTTCTAAGGCATATTTTCTCTGTGTTAAACTGATGCCTGCATTAGTTCTAGCTACTTCCAAGCCCAAGAAATACCTTAGTGAACCAAGGTCCTTCAATCTAAATTGATCATCAAGAAATTTCTTTAAGATAGTAACACAAGTAGGATCATTTCCAGTCAACAAAATGTCATCAACATAAACCAAAAGAACAGTAAAAGAAGTTCCTTGTGAATGTATGAACATGGAGTAATCTGATTTTGACTGCACAAATCCCATCTGTAATATGGTATTTGAGAACTTTGCAAACCATTGTCTTGAGGCTTGTTTGAGACCATAAAGACTCTTGTTCAACTTGCATACTAAACCCTCCCCCTTGCTGTGAAAACCAGGTGGGAGAGACATGTAAACATCTTCCACTAAATCTCCATGCTAGAATGCATTGTTTACATCCATTTGATGCAAAACCCACCATTTCACAGCAGCCAATGAAAGCACAATCCTAACAGAAACAGATTTGGCAACTGGGGAAAATGTTTCAGAGTAGTCTAGGCCAAGTTTCTGAGTGAAGCCCTTAGCAACCAGCCGAGCTTTGTACCTTTCAATAGAACCATCAGGTAAGTGCTTGATCCTATAAACCCATTTACAGCCTATGGCAGTCTTGCCAGGAGGTAAAGGGACCAAGGACCAAGTATTGTTTACTTCCAAAGCCTCAATCTCTTTGTCCATAGCAGCCCTCCACTCAGGAAATTGAACAGCCTGATGAAAGGAGACAGGCTCTGAGGCAGTAGCACTAACTGCTAGGACAAAGGATTTAAAAGTGGAACCCAAGTGAGAATAGCTCAAGAAATCAGAAAGAGCATAAGGCAGACCAGACTGAGGTTTGGCACTAACAACAGCTTTACATGAATAGTCTGATAGATAAGAATGAGGCACATGAGGTCTAGTAGACCTTCTTAAAGAAATTGGAATAGGTTGAGAAATGGATGTGATAGCTAAATCAGGATTGGAATCAAGAATAGGATTAGGAATGCAGGCATGGGTGGTAAGGTCTGAAGAATTGAAATCAAAAAGAGAAGTATGGGAAGGAGGATCTAAAGTGACAGAATCAGATTGGTAAGCAACTAGGTCAGATTCTGAAATGGAATGGACAGGAGTAGTGGAAGAGGGACAATCAGAAGCACAAGAGGAATTAGAATTGACATGAGGAAAAACAAAGTCATTCAAATAAGAAGTGGAAGGAGATGAAGTAGAGATGTAAGGAAAAATAGACTCATAAAAAACAATATCTCTAGAAATGTGGATAGAATTAGTAGCAAGATCTAACACTTTGTAGCCTTTTACGCCATGAGGATAGCCCAAGAACACACATTTTTTGGACCTAGGTGCAAATTTATGTCTATGAGAAGATAAGGTAGAGATAAAGCACAAACAGCCAAAACATCTAAGATGTGTATATGAAGGTGGAGAATGGAAAAGCATTTCATAAGGTGTTTTATTACCTAAAGACTTGGAAGGAACCCTATTAATCAAATGGACAGCAGTGATGATGCAATCACCCCAAAAACATAAGGGTACTTGAGATTGAAATTTCAAAGCTCTAGCAACATTTAGAATGTGTTGATGCTTCCTTTCAACAATTGCATTTTGTTGAGGAGTATCTACATAAGACAATTGATGCAAAATTCCATTAGAGTGAAAAAAATCTTTAAGATAAAATTCAATTCCATTATCACTTCTAATAGTCTTAATGGATTTGTTGAATTGAGTTTTGACCATAGAAGTAAAAGTTGGAATAACAAACTGAGTGTCAGACTTAAGCTTGAGCAAATATACCCAAGTACACCTAAAAAAGTCATCAACAATTGTTAAAAAATACTTGTAACCTTTAACAGTACAAGTGGCAAAAGGACCCCAAAGATCACAGTGAATCAAATCGAAAGGAGCTGAAGAGATATGAGTACTGACAGGAAATGGAAGTCTCTTTTGTTTTGAAAAATGACAAACATCACAACATGTAGTTTTATTAAAAGCATCAATGTTTACAACATCCTTTAACAGTTGAAGTTTAGAAAATGAAGGATGTCCTAATCTATTGTGCCATAATTCTGTGCTTGAAAAAGTAAAAGGACTTGTACAGGTAGTAGCAGTGAGAGCAGTAGACTTTTGTTGAAGTGAAGAATCCAATAGGTACAAGCCATTGCTCTCTCTACCCTGACCAATCATGCTCCATTGAGCAAGGTCCTGAATGAAGCAACAATTACCAAGGAAAATGAGACAACAAAATACGTTTTTGGTAAGTTTGCTAACTGAAATCAGATTAAATCCAAAAGATGGAACACATAACACATCTTTTAAAACAAGAATAGATGAAATTTGCACAGTGCCCACATGTGTGACTAAGGCTTGATCCCCATTTGGCAAATAGACATAAGTGTTTACAGTGGAGGTGATAGAAGTGAATTGAGACACTGAATGGACCATGTGGTCAGTTGCCCCAGTGTCTATGATCCAAGAATCAGTTTTGAAAACAGTTCTATCAACAACTTGGGCAGAAAACACAGAATGAGAAAAATTTGGAGGGATCCAAAAAGGATTACCTGAGAAATTAGAAGAACTGGAAGCTGAGTTGAAGGAAGAAGGTGATGATGTTTGTGGTAAAGCTGAAATAGCATTGGGTGTCATGACAGAAGCAACATGACTGGAGTGAATGCCAAAACCTGAACCTGAACCTGAACCTGTATACCCTTTGAGAAAAGAGAGCAATTGTTCACATTGAGCTGGAGAAATGGAACATTGAGGCTGATAAGAGGAAGGACCACCAACAGAATTTTGCTGTAGAAATGGACTACCAACAAGATTGCCAGATGCACCATGTGCAATGCCAAAGGGTGTATTCCCAACACCATTCTAGAAACCAGTTTGAGCACCAAAAGGAGCATTGACCAAATTCTGAATCATACCATCAGATTGGACTCCTTGAGTGGGTAAAACATTGAATTGAGCATTAGGAAAACCAGTGTGACTAGCATCAAACCCAAAGGAACCTGAAACTTGGTTAACCATTGGCCTATTACCCCCTTTAGGCTTATAACCAGGAGGATATCCGTGGAGTTTATAGCATTTATCTGCTATATGTCCAGTAAAACCACAATAGGTGCAAACTAGCCTATCTTTCTTTCCTTTCCCACCACCTCTATTCTGACCTTGAGCACCTTGAAATGACCTATTGTTATTTACATACATTGCCACAGCATCCAGTTGCTGAACCATATTAACAGTATTTCCTAAATTCCTCCTTTTCTCTTCTTGTAAAACTAAAGAACACACTTTGCTAAGAGGAGGAAATGGTTCAATAAGCAAAATTTGTCCAATCAAATTTCCATAGTTATCATTCAACCCCATTAGAAAACGAAAAACGTGTTCTTTGTGTTGTGCATCTAACTGAGATGATTTGGAACCACAAACGCAAGCACAGGTACAAACAGTAAAAGGTTTATTATTCACAAACTCATCCCATAAGTTTTTGAATCTAGTAAAATAAGAACTCACCGAGAGTGATCCTTGAACCAGATGAGAAATTTCCTTCTGCAACTCAAACAATCTCGGCGTATTATCTTGAGAAAACCTATTCTTGAGATCAATCCACAAATCTTTCACAGAATTGATGTACATAACACTAGCCTTGAGGTCAGGACTGAGAGAGTTGGTCAGCCATGAAAGGATCGTAGTGTTGCACCTATTCCAAGAATTGAATAGATGTGAAGTTGGATTTGGTTTTGAAATTGAACCATTGACAAATCCAAACTTATTTCTGGAACTTAAAGCTAGAAACACAGATCTCGCCCAGGTCATGTAATTCTCAGGACCAGTAAGAGGCTGAGATGTGAGAATCAAACCAGGATTTTCATTCGTTGGTAAGAAATACGGATTGTTAGCTGATTCATCTGCCATGGCAGCACTACCATTTGGCGTAGATGAAGAAGAAGGTGTGCTTGAAGAATCTGAAGCCATTATAGACTAAGAGATCAAATTTAGAAAGAAAAATTTTGTTTGGTTGGTGAGAAAGTGAAAGAAAATCGCTCTGATACCATGTAAAATTGTAAAGTGCAAAACAGAAAAACAAGAATTGATTTGAGAGAAAAGAATTCATCTGAATTGCTTATCAATTTGTTATAAGCTCTTAATAGATATTTAACTACAAGCTCTGTATTTATACACAAAAGCAGGGGCTAAACATGGTGCCCAAAGACGTTAACTAACTACTTAAAGAATCAATGAATCAGCTAATGACATGTGGCAAAACTGTAACTAACTTTGCTAACTAATGCTTAAATGAAACGGTGCGTTTCTCTTTTCCTTTCTTCCTTGCCATTTTGTATTTACAATCTTTATTCTTACTGTCGTTTTGCTCTTCTCTATTGTCCTTGTTGCTGCTGTCGTTTAAGTCATCTTCAACAGTTGTCTCAATATTTTTATATTAAAATCTCATAAAAAAATCTCTTTATCCCGTAAATGTAATTTGTTATTACCCAAATAGAATATCATCTTTGGCAGATTCCGGTAAAAAAAAATCTAAATCAAGAATGGGTATTTGAATATTACGATATATTATATAGAATATATTGGCAGATTCTGGTAAAAAAGCCTAATTAAAGAGGAAATAGGTAGATCCCTAACAGCAATGCCTGCCATATAATAAAAGTTTATTTAATATATATGTAATCATAATTTAGAATATTATGTAGATGTATTGATGGGGTTTTAAGTTTAGAACCAAGGCATGCACCTAGTGAAGAAGAAGATTGCTTGATAAAGGTGTTCTTGTCAAGGCACATATGTTAAATTTGGTTCACAAAATAACCATGATATAGCTTGGATAGGGAAGTGGATGGTCATTATCCGAGGAGGACAAGTGAAAACGTATATATGAAGATATTGGGTTTGGTCATGTATGTAAAGAAATTAAGCAGCAGGACCATATATGATGTTTGATATATATGATTTTATGATGGTGACCACTTCTTCTTGTTTCTTTTTCTTGTTCTTTTTGGTACATGCCACTTCCTGTTTGAGAGAAATACAAATGTATGGAGGAGGTAGATCAGACTGACTTTGTGCCGTAGTCCCCTTTGTTTCAATCAGAGTCCATAGGGTTTCCTCACCAATGTAATAGTGCTCATCCTTATGAAAAGCATGCACCATCACAATCCCATCCCAAACTATTTGAACCGACCCACTAGCCTTATTCCTAAATGTCGCAGCTCTTTTTCACATTCCTTTGTTTTTAGCGCTTGTCATTTGAAAGCTGCATCTTCTACTTTAGCGAAGAGAAAGACCTGTATGGGGTTTCATTTTCAACCACATCTAAGTTCAGTATATGAAAGAATCTTCCATACAATACTTTCGAAAGTTTTTATTCGATTTTGATATATATCTGCCATAAGTTTTTGAACTATGAAAAGACAGGCTCTTCAAAATCATGGTGATATTTAGGAGCTAGCTAGAGAATGATCATGTAATTTCTCATTTTGCTATGATAGCCCATTTACGTGTGGGTCTATGCATTCCAAAATTTTCAAAGATGCCTTACGTTGTAATCGATTATTGCTCAAGTGGAAGTCAGCCTTTCTACATCGATTCCTTTATAATTGTTTCGGTGAAGTGGTTCTTAAACTAAAAACAAACAAAAAACAAAAACAAAAAGTTAGCTTTTGCTCATGAAATCCATTCCCTTGGCATCACCTACAAATTGATTTTGGACTCAATTAGGGGTAGATTCATAGATGTAAGATGCAAATTAAGTGCTAATGCCTCCTTATTATAATTAGCAAACCTTAGCATGACTAGCTCCACAATACTTTTCTTTAGGATATCTTCTTATAATTGATAATTCTTGTACGAGACTTTATGGTTAAGGATATTTCTTGAAAGCAGTCAAGAACTATTAATTAATGGATTTTGCTAAGGTGTATCCTAAGGGCACACAATAATTAACCATTTTTAGGAAAAAATTTCTCGGGAATTAAAAAATTATTGACAGCTTTTTCAATTCTCGAGAAAATGTTTTCAAAACTGAATGGCTTGATGTGTGCCCTTAGGACACACATTAACCGGACCCTTAATTAATTTATTGCTTGTGAACTTCCTAGTTCCTATTCAAATAGTAAAAGTTTTACATTTTTTATCGACCTTTTGACTCAAGTACACGCTCATTGGCTCTCGTTGGGGATGACATGACGAGTGAAACTAACAGAAAGGAAAAGGGAGAGCCAAACAGTGAAAGGCAGAACAAAGAATGCAAGGCAAGCAAGAAAAAAGAAGAAGAAGAAGAAGAAGAAGGAGGAGGAGGAAAGGTAGAATGCCGAAGAAAAACTACATTAGCCTGGCAAGCTAGGGCCCCAAAAAAACGATAGGTTAAAGCATTGAAAAATTCAAGTATCACGCCAAATTACACAATTTTACCCACAATTAGTCAGAATTGTAGTTGGTGGAGGGTTGTCCCCATATAGACCCACCATTATCCCTCCACCAACCACAACTCGCCACATAGACAAGTTGTGGACAAAATTGTATAATTGGTTGTGGTACTAGAATTTCTCTAAAGCTTTTCTCCTAATTCAAATGGTTAGATCAAAAAAATAAAAATAAAGATATCATGTGGGGTGGGTGCTTACCTATGTTTTTGGAAAAAGGTCAATTAGATAGTCTTGAGTGGAGTTCGGGAGTGTCCCAAAACACAGTGAATATAAAGGATATAATTGATAGTACAAAAACAGGCAAATGCAAATGGAAAGCAGAAAGTTATAACTTGCATTATTTGTTAAAAATGGGCAAAAGTTGTGTACGTGGAGGCTAAAAAGAAGAAGACCAAGTCCACCATTTTCACTAAAAATTAGGACCAATAATTCTAGAGACATAAACAAATTTAGAACAGCGAAGATGGCAACTTAGTATTAGTAGGTAAAAGAGTTATTAGTAGTAAATCCATGTGAAAATTAATAAAATTAAATTTGTTAACTCAATTTATATGAAAAATATTGTAAAATTTGTTATATGTGTAGCATTACTAAATTACGACTGTACACTAGCCCCCTCTTCTACCACTCCAACATCATCTTAATTAATTATTTATTTATTTATTTTTAATTTTTTTAATGAAGACTATAGGCTTTGCCAATTCGCTCTTATAAACCGTGGCCAAAACTCAAAGAAATTGCGCTTTTTCACCTTTCCAGTTTCCACAACCTGTCAAGTTGTCATCTCAAATTTTCAACTCATTGTTATTTTTCCTTCTCAAAAAATAATTATTTGTTATTTTTGGGCTTCATTTTTTTGAAGTTCTAAAAGTGCACCAATCTATTTTCTTTAGATTGGTGTCAAGTCTTGAGTTAGACTCCCAATAATAAGCCGAGCATCTATATACTTTATCCTATCTATTCTTATCCCTTACATTCCTCTAGAAATAAATTAAAGTTATTTGTTATTTTTCCTTCTCAAAAAAAAAAGTTTATTTGTTATTTTTGGGATTTATATTATGTTATTTTTCCTTCTCAAAAAAAGTTATTTGTTATTTTTGGGCTTATTTTTTTGAAGTTCTAAAAAATGCACCAATAGCCATCTATTTTCTTTAGACTGTCGAGTTTTGGGTTTGACTCCCAATAATAACCCGAGCATATAACAAGACCAATCTATAAATAAATAGATGAAATTCCTTTTCGTTTCTTTTTTTGATGAAATTCCTCCAGAAACCGGACTTTTTCTGGTTCCCAATTCTGTTTGACTAGGCCTGTAACTAAAACTTAGTAGTAAAATAAGCCAATTCTGGCCCGTCATCTAAGTTGGGCCAGCTTTCAAAACGGAGCCCAACTCTACTCTTTGCTGAGCTTGCTGTTAGATGCCGACATAACTCATAAAGTTCTTTTGCTCAAAACATAACTCATAAAGTTGTGTAAGCAAAAATATCATGTTATTTGTTTGTTACTTTGTTCTCAGTTCCCATCAATGAAAAATTTTGAGGTAGTTTGCATTTCTTTTTCCTCCTCTTTATTCTTTTCATAGTTGCTGATAAGATTCTGAATTGAAGGAGGTTCTACTCTATTAACTCTACCTACCAAAAATGGGAAAACTACTATCGTGTAAGAGACTGAAGAATCGGTCATTAATCTCTTAGAAAACACAAAAATTACTCCAAAAATGATGGTGAAACATAAATTCTGTTGATACTTCTTGTACAAAATATCTTTTACTCTGAAAAGAATAAAAGTTTTGGAAAAAAACTTCAAGTGGTAAGAAAATAGGGTGTTGTTGGACTCATTTGTAATTTTGTTTATAGGGATTCCGGATTCAAAGCGACTGTTTGGTAATTAAGATAGCTTAATTAACCAAAGAGGAGATCAATT
Organism: Quercus gilva; assembly: GCA_023621385.1. Lineage (NCBI taxonomy): Eukaryota > Viridiplantae > Streptophyta > Magnoliopsida > Fagales > Fagaceae > Quercus > Quercus gilva. Next base: position 7,718,575 of record CM042484.1, on the reverse strand, counting down.
GTGACAACTTAGGGGTGTCAATTTGGGTTAGCGTGTTAGGTTCGTGTCATGTTGAGGTAGGAGTATTCGACTAAATGGCTCAACCCTAACCTGACCCATTTCATAATCGTGTCATGATCCTTCAACCCTAACCTGACTTGTTAATAAGGCGGGTTAACCTGACCCAACCCATTTGACACGCTTAATAAACGAGTCGTGTTGGGTTGTCACGAATGTAACACAATCTATTTCAACCTGCATAATATTAAATATAACATTCATCTAGAAATAATTATTTTTACATCCCAAAAAACAGTGCATACACTTCAAATCTTCAACTCACATTCAAAATAATATAGTTAAACAAAAATATAGCATTCATCTAGAAATAAGTTCTTTACACTCCAAATGAAGTGCATACACTTCAACCTAAATTCAAAATAACAAAGTTTTACAAAAATAAAATAACATAGTTCAACAAAAATATAATATTTTTGCAATTCGCAAAATGCTAAGTATCAATATTGAAAGAATTCGAGCAAACAGTAGACTAATCCTGACTATGACCACGATTATCATCCATAGATTCTTTGTTGATGTCCAAATTCATAACATCTTCCACAAGCTCATCCAATTTCATTTGTGTAAGTTCTATGCCAAAAAAAAAAAAAAAAAAAAGTATCAGTAGTTCTAAGGTTTGTAAAGTTTTAATTTCCAATTATATCCCTAGTAAATTTGTGTAATTACTCACTTTTCTTTTTAAATTTAAAATATATGTTGGATATAAAAGGTATTTGACAAATCTAAAATAAAATAAATATTTATTTGTTATATGAGTTAAATGGGTTGTGTTAAGTGGGTCATTTCGGGTTGACACAAATAAATTGGCGTGTTAAATGTGTCTATTGCAAGTTATGCAGGTTGACACATTTATGACCCGTTTCTTATCGTGTCTTTTTTGGGTCGACCCGTTTATGACCCAAACCCATTAAGATCTAACCCTAACCCGAAAAAACCCATGTCGGGTTCGTGTCGTGTTCATGGGTTGGGTCGAACATTGACACCCCTATGACAACTTAATCGCGATGACCATAGTACTGATAGTAGTCCTTATTTGCTTAAAAATCAATACAGTTTGGACAAGTCCTATAGAAAAAGTGCTCTCTCAACTCACAAGTAGATTGAGTAATAAATCATAATTAATCATTTCCAATTTGAGAAGGGATTTTTAGCTTGGGATATAACCATTTAAGGGCCAAAAATTCCAGCTAAAATTTATGCCCAATATGGCTTTATACCAATATTCTTCCAACAAAACCACTAGCGAAAATAATAAACCATTCTTCACTCACGCTAATGGTACATATCCTACTTACTTAAATTGGTAGGTAGATATCCTAAAAAGAAACATTAAGCTACAAAAGAGACTTTCCTACTTTGATGGGCAAGTGGAGGTTAAATGTATAAAGAAATGGTCCTCTATTTATCTATACAAGAGACATTCAGATCTCCCATCAAATATACTAAAGTAAATCTTAACAATATAAAGAAATTTTTACATTGAACTCTAACTAATTCAATCCTATTTATTCCACTTGAAACTAACTAACTAATTAAAAAGATGGTCCTAACAATGTATTCATTCCCTTGTCACTTTCTTTTGTAGTTTTTCAAATACTCAACACTTATTTTGAGACTCAATACTCATCTCTCATAGTAGAGAGATAACGGTAGACTGAATTGTAATTCCATGATCTACAACATAGGGATACCGATGGACATAAAATGCCATGCATTACGACAATGAGAGAGATACTTAGTTGATTTACTGTGATGATAGTATGACACGTTCTGCAGATATGAGAAGGACACCGGTTGATGCAATTGAGATGCCACGCTTTACAACTATGAGGGAGATACCATTTGATTTGATTGTGATGTCACGCTCCACAACTAGAGAGATTACCGACTTGATTCCACATAGATTAGGGACAATAACTGTTAAAGGTTGCTTAAATTGTAATGGTAAGCTTAGATTGTAATTGTAATTAGATAGTGTACATAAGCTACATGTAGTATCTGTGAGCAAAATGGCTTGTAGTTTTTTATACTGTTCATAGTTAGTTAGGATATTAATACTATAGATGACACGTGTACAGATTTGATAGGTTGCTTAGTTAGTTAGATTTCTATTATTACTTTTCCAGCCTCTGTTGTAGTTATATAAGGAATAGAGCATATTAATTATCAATACAAGAAATTCATTTCTCAATCTTTGCTTCTTGCTCTACATCTCTCTTCTCTTTGTGCTGAGCAATCCTCCATTGTAAAAGCTTAGGTCTGTGAATGAATTTCAACATGGTATCAGAGCTCAAAGAATCAATTCACTCTGGTATTTTATGAATTTTCTTAGTTCATTTCTCTTAGTGCTTTCTAGCGAATCAAACAGATTTTCATCTATGTTCTTTCTTGATTCTTGCACTACTGTTTGTCTTCTAAATCTTGATCTAGGGTTTTTCAATTGCTTAATTGGAAATTCCATAATTGATTCTTGATTTAGGGTTCTTCGATTGCTTAATTGTAGTCTCTGTTTTCTTGGATTTGTTTGATCAATATAGTTCTGAGATTGATCATTTGTGATCAAGAAGGTTCCTTTGATTGATTAGTGATTTGAGGCTATTGTTTTGGACTTCATTTGTGATGAAAATGGCTGATGTTACTTCTAGCACCTCTATACCCATTGTTTAACCATGGGAAAATTCTTCTAGTCCTTATTTCTTGACTAGTAGTGATAATCCTAGTGTGTCCCTTATTGTGGAATGTCTCACTGAAGAAAATTACAATACTTGGAGTAGGACTATACTGATTTCATTGGATGTTAAAACTAAAATTGGGTTCATTGATGGTTCAATACCAAAACCCCAATCACCTGATCATCCATGCTATGCAACTTGGTGTAAGTGCAATAGCACAGTTTTAGCTTGGTTATTCAATTCAATCTCAAAGGATTTACAGCCTAGTGTAGTTTATTTTAAGGCAGCAAAGGAGGTTTGGGTTGATTTGCAATATAGGTTTTCCTAAGATAATGGGCCTAGAATCTTTGAGCTGAGAAAAGAAATCAGTTCTTTGGCTTAAGAAGACATGTCTATCAATGCCTATTACACCAAATTCAAGGGTATTTGGGATGAATTTACTACCTACAAAAATTGCACTTGTGGTCATCAAGTGGAAGATTGTACAATGTCCTTTCTAATGGGGCTGAATGACACCTATTCTACAATAAGGGGACAGATTCTACTCATGGATCCTATCCCTCCTTTGAGCAAGGTTTTCTCTCTTTTGCTTCAAGATAAAAAGCAAAGAAAGGTTGGAGCTGGTAAGAAGATTCAGGGTGATACAGTTGCAGTCTTAGCAGCATTGGAAAACAAAAACAATGCCAATGCCAAGAATTTTAACAAGAACAAGTTTGAGAGACCTCAGTGTACTCACTGTGGTGCCATGGGACATGTGGTAGATAAATGTTATAAATTACATGGCTACTCATTTGGCTGTAAATTCAAGAATAAGGCTGGTACAACTACTTTTGCCAACACTGCTATTGCTGTTGAAGAAGGTTCAAGTGAAGGTGTTTGTCTGACCAAGGCAGAATAGTTGATAGGATTGTTGAACTCTCAGTGTCATTTTGGTACTCAAGCTCCACCAGAAGCAATTGTAGAGACTCCTCAAGTTGCCAATATTATTGCACAGCCTTCCATTGGACTTTAAGGTCATGAGCTCTCAGGTATATGATCTTTTCCTTCTCTAAAGTATTCTGTGTTTTCTTCCACTATTGACACTTCTCACATCAATCCCACTTATTGGATTCTTGATAGTGGGGCCACGGATCACATGATCCATTCACTCACTTTCTTTAAAACCATTACTTCTTCTGTCCAAATTTCAGTTAGGTTACCTAATGGAGACATGGCCAAGGTTACTCACATAGGAATTATGCCAGTTTCAACTTCTTTGATTCTTGAAAATGTTCTTTGCATTCCATCATTTTCTTTTAACCTTGTCTCTATTAGTAAATTGACTCAAAATCCTTCATGTTGTTGCATTTTTCTTTCCCATTACTGTTTCATACAGGACTTGCAGCTTTGGAGGATAATTGGTTGGGTAAAAAGTAAAGTGGCCTCTATACTTTGCAAACTTCTACTTAGATTGCTTTGCCAAAGTCTGTTTCTAAAGTTCTGTCCAAGTTGTCTTCTCATTTTTCTGTCAACAATGTCAATTCTTGTACTTCTATTTCTACAAGTGATGTTTTTAGGCTATGGCATTGTAGGTTAGGTCATCCCTCTCCACAAAGATTAGCTTTTATGAAATCCATTGTACCTAACTTCAATTTTTGCAATGATAATAAAGCTTTTGAATGCAATGTTTGTCCTTTAACTAAGCAAAAAAGGCTTCCCTTTCCTCATTCTATGACTACATCCCTTTCTTGTTTTGATTTAGTTCATGCTGATATTTAGGGACCCTATTCCACTTCTACCTTTTCTAGTTCTAAGTATTTTCTTACCTTGGTAGATGATTGTAGTAAGTGCACTTAGATTTACTTAATGAAACATAAATTTGATGCATCCTTGCTTGTTCAATCTTTCTTTAACATGATCTTGACCCAATTTAAAACACCTATCAAGGTTTTGAGAACTGACAATCATCCTGAGTTTGCCATTGATTCCTTTTATGCTTCTAAAGGTGTTGTACACCAATTATTTTGTGTTGAAACACCACAGCAAAATGCATGGTTGAAAGAAAACATCAACATCTGTTGAATGTTGCTCAAGCTTTAAGGTTTCAAGCAAACTTACCATTGAAATTCTGGGGCGATTGTGTTTTGACTGCCACTTACCTTATTAATAGGGTACTTAGTCCATTTCTTTATGGTTTAACACCTCATGAAAAATTGCTAGGCCATCCTCCTGCTTATGATCATCTTAGGGTATTTGGCTGCTTGTGCTTTGCTTCTACCTTGCATAGGAATAGAACCAAATTTGACCCTAAAGCCAAAGCTTGCATTTTCCTTGGTTATCCTTTTGGTTCCAAAGGTTATAAATTATATGATTTGTCCACTAAATCTTGTTTCATTTCTAGGGATGTTGTCTTTAGGGAGTTTGTTTTTCCTTTTAAGCATTGGACAACCAAATCTGTGTCTCCTTCTCTTCCTATCAATCATTCCATGTTTCCTTCTCAACCATTAGTTCCAGATAATTCCCAGATTCATGTGCCTTTAGTTTCTGCAGAATTTTCCCCTCCTTTGTTTTTTGTTGATGTTGCTGTCCCACCTAATGAGTTTCCTGATTTGGTTCATCCTGATCAGGTTGTTTCTCACATTGATCATATTGATTCTTGTCCTAATTTTCTTCTTGATGCTCCTATTCTTGCATCTGAGCCTGCTGTCCTTACTACCACTGCTCCTACACCTGTATTCTGATTTTACCAAGGTTAATAAAGGTTCAATCATTATACTAATTGCTAGTAATGATGTAGATGCAGTAAATGTCTTCAAGCAGTTCCTAAACAACAAGTTCAAGCTTAAGGATCTAGGTACTTTGAAGTACTTTCTAGGTCTTGAAGTTGCTAGAACTACCAAAGGGTTGTCTTTATGTCAAAGAAAGTACACTTTAGGGCTTCTATCTGACATTGGTTTATTGGCAAGCAAACTTGCAAACATTCCAATGGAGCAATCTGCCAAGTTTAGCAATTCTGTTGGTGAAGATGCTCCTGATCCTACTCTCTATAGCAGACTAATAGGAAAGTTGCTCTACTTAACACTCACCAGGCCTGATATTTGTTATGCATTGCACAAGTTAAGCCAATTCATGGCTACTCCTAAAGTGCCTTACTTTGCAAGTTACTTATAGAATCTTTAAGTATTTGAAAAAGAATCCAAGACAAGGTTTGTTTCTCTTTGCAGATTCAAAATTAAGACTTAAATCATATTGTGATGCTGACTGGGCAACATGTCCTGACACTAGGAGATCTGTTTCTAGTTTTTGTATTTTCCTTGGTGATTCCTTGATCTTTTGGAAGTGTAAAAAGCAACATGTACTGTCTAGATCTTTTGCAGAATCTGAATATAGAGCTATGGCCACAGTCACAAGTGAGATAGTATGGCTCATGGCATTGCTTAAGACTTTCAGATTAGAGCATAAACAAGCAGCTTCTCTTTATTGTGATAGCAGGGCAACATTTTATATTGCAGTCAACCTAGTGTACCATGAAAGAACTAAGCACATTGAAGTTGATTGCCACTTCATCCGAGAAAAGATTCAAGATAGTACAATCAAAATATTCCATGTTTCCTCAAGACATCAAGTTGCAGACTTCTTCACTAAAGCACTTGGACAGAAATAGTTCCATTACCTTTTGTCCAAGATGAACTTAATAAATATGTATGGTTCATCTTGAGGGGGAGTGTTAAAGGTTGCTTAAATTGTAATGGTAAGCTTAGATTGTAATTGTAATTAGATATTGTACATAAGCTAAATGTAGTAGCTGTGAGCAAAACAGCTTGTAGTTTTTTATATTGTTTATAGTTGGTTAGGATATTAATACTGTAGATGACACGTGTACAGATTTGATAGGTTGCTTAGTTAGTTAGATTTCTGTTATTACTTTCCCGCCTCTACTATTGTTATATAAGGAAAAGAGCATGTTAATTATCAATACAAGAAATTCATTTCTCAATCTTTGCTTCTTGCTCTACATCTCTCTTCTCTGTGCTGAGCGATCCTCCATTGTAGAAGCTTAGGTCTGTGAATGAATTTCAACAATAACCTAAACCAATGACTAACTTTTTGGCTTCCTCCACTATTTCAAGTTATAAGTAATAATCAGAGGAAAAACAATGGTATGTCTCATATTGTTGATCAAGAAAGGCGTGAATACATCTTGTATACAATACCAAAAACTTGTTTATATAATATATTTTTCATCTAACTACAAATTAGGTGAAGTGACATAAAATTGTCATTCATACATAAATTGTATTTATTAATACAAGCTTTCCAACGATAGGTGGCTCATGTGATTTGAAGATTTGGCTAGGTTCTGATTAAACCCTATTTTAGCTTGGTTTCACCATTTTTCGAATGTTATGCATTTGATTGGGAAACCAATTATTAGATCTAAAGAGAATATTCATAGATGTTCATATGGGTGAAGCATTGTGGAAATCCAACAATCAGATATTGCAGTCAAGATAGTCAAAGTTTTCCATGGTTTGGATATAATTGGCATGTGTTCATGACATGCCAATTTCGTGTAGTGTCTTGTTCAAAATCCAACTATTAGATTGGAAGAGTATAGTGAAATAATGATGTTGGTGAAGGATGGTTGAAATTAGACAACTAAATTTCAAGAATGGATTAAATCTTGTAATATTAAGAGAATACCAAAAGTTAAGTATCACTTTTTTGTGCTCCTAAAATAGCCCTAATATTAGTTAAGATTATTCTATTAAAGAGAGAACACAAGGGTATAAAAGTAATACTATTTTAGAATTATATTATAAAAAAAAAAAAAAAAAAGATACATATACAAACTTTCACTTAAAAAATCTAACATACATATCAAAAGTTTAGAGACACAATATTTTACATAATTATTGACATAGTTGGTGTTGTGATTGGCATAAAATAACACTAATATTAGTGGTGAACTCAAGAAAAAGTAATGTTACTTTAATAACAACTTATCAACTTAATAAATCATAAAAATAAGTTAGAGAAAATTACAATTTACCCCTTGTGGTTTGGTCTATCACAAATTAGTGTACATCAATTTTACATTTAATGAAATTAATAGGATTTCATCAAAATGAACAGAAATGACATTTTTGGACAAGCGAATTACCCCATTGTAATTTGGCTGAATCACAATTTAAAATAAATAAATAAAAATATTTCAATTGTTATATTTTGACTTCCTAAAATTTGGATTAAAATGAAATTATTAGGAGTATTTAGTTCATTTATTTGCTTAAAAATAAATAATTAGTCTAGACAAATCTATAGAGAAAGGACTCAAGTGAGTATCCGAAAGTGCTCTCTCATGTGGGTTGAGTAATAAATCATAACCCAACCTCAAACCAATTAATTAACTACAGAGGAAATTTCAAATTTGAAGAGGGATTTTTAGCCTGCGATTTAAAGGTTCAAAATTCTAACTAAAATTTCTGCCTAGTGTGGCCTTATACCAATGTCGTTCCAATAAAACCTCTACCAAAGCTAACAAACCCACACTTGACCCTTTACTCCGCGCAACCTATCTCAACAAGAAAGAAAGTTACTGCTTTCTTTGAAACTAGTATAAAGTCCAACTATATTTTAGGTGTTTTGATGATGATGTTTTATACATAATTTCAACTATAAGAGAATATACGAAGGTTACACAATTTAGCTTTAATTTAGAACTTAGTATGTCTTTTTCCTTGGAAATACCATTATGAATAAGCTTATCAATTTTTCCGGTTAAGTTGATTCTGCTAGAAACCTTCTCACAGTGTATGTAACATGCATTTTCGAGTTTTGCTATAGAAGTACACTAATTACCTTTGCCTTTGAACATGAAATTTTTGAAACTTGAGAAGATGCCTTGATTGATTTTTTTTTTTTTAATTACCAATTTTCTGTTGATGCAAATGCTGAAAAATCATCAACAGAAAATATCATATTTTGTTAATTTCTTTATGTTGCATAGTCATAATAATTAAATATTAATAACTACCATAATTATCAAATTGTATATTTACAGAAATGGCAAATTACACCTTACCCATCTGTGGCTTGGCCAAAATTTAAGTTGCCTACTTATATTTTAAAAGTTAGCACTTTGTCCACCTAAGCTTCACTCTATTAAACTTCCATAACTCACCTTTGTAATTTCACCACTAAAAACACAAAAAACATAACAAAAACATCAAAATCAAGATCTAAAAGCATATTTCTTAAGATGATGAAGCTTTGGCTTAAGAACAACATTCTTAAGCCTATCAATCCAAGCAAAACTGTCAAAGAGATAGAAAAGATTGAGAAAGAAATTTGTCGCATGTTTGATTTGGTTTAATTTATAAATGAAAGTGAATGCTCATGATTCCAGATTAAAATTTTAAAAATTCATGCACTTCATAACTACTAAACTACTATAATAATTTTGTAGTTTATATACTAGTATTTTATAAACATATAGGTGAAAATGGAAATTCCTAACTTGTTCTTGCTGCAAACTCCAGAAGTCAAAGTTGCGTTTAAAGAAATCAAGAAGACCACAGAGCCCCTTCACATCTAAACCTCACAAACTCATCCTTTGTTGTTGGTTAGCTCTCAAAGAAAATCATGGGTTTCAGTTTTGGAAAGCAGGACCTTGATTTGGTATTGGTCGCTACTGTACGTGTTGCTGATCATGTTTGTTTACCACGTGGTCCTCCTTTTCAGATACAGTCATAGACCTCACATCACATTCATGGGGTTTGACAAGGGAGCTTGGGTTGAAAGTATTATGAAGGCAAGTATTACTTCTTTTTCTTTCATCCTTTTTGGTTACACAGAATTTGTTTAGGCAGATTTGCTTAATTACCTTTGGAAATTGCAGGATAAGGAAAAGAATGTTAGCACCAATGTTGTTAAAATGGGGATCCTACGTAGGATCGTGGGAGATAGATGGGATCATGAATTGTAAGATCAGATTATGAATCGAAAGGTCCTACATATTTTCATATTTAAAGTAAAAAACATATTGATAATAACTTTATATATTGAATAATTACGTAAATTGTGATTTTATCCATAAAAAAACAAATATTTGCATCATATAATGCAATTTGCATGTCATACATCGCTATGTCTATACTAACGAAATAAATATATTTTAAATTTTGACCCAATGTATCTAAAAAATTCAATAAATGTTTAATTAGCAACCAAATACCAAAATATTTATCAACACATATGGAAATATTTTTCAAGTTCCAAGTTTAAAATCCAAAATAAGTTATCAAATAGAAACTAGCTAACTAAAATATGAAATCTAAAAGTAAGATGAATATTAAGGTGAAGTGAACATTTAATTATTCTCATTCTAGGTTTCTTATAACCGTTGTCCTAATCATCATCATCCGATTCATCATCTATGTAGACATTGTATATTTGTATACTAGAGTTGCAAAAGAGCAAAAGAGATCAAGATACAATTTCACATTCAACTGTTTAAGTTATACCACTCAGCAACAATTATAGAGCATGCTCAAAAAAATCAATCAATCAATATACAAACACAAGAAAAACATTTTAGTAATATTAGAACACAAATTAGTATATTGATCAAACAAATTTAACAACATTATAGTTTAAAAGGTAGCAAAGCCAATATAAATTCTTCATTTAGAAATGATGAAACATTTTTTCATTTTGATTATAAGTGGACTAGAAACTAGAAAACATTTGCTTAGGTTAACATAATTATATAAAATAAAATAATAAAATAAAAAGTCATACTATCATAACATAGAAAAAAAAAACCCTTAAAACTTCATCAAAACCAAAAATTTATCCCAAAAAAAAAAAAAAAAAAACCAAAAACTGATATTTTGGTAGGATTGGTAGAATCGGTAGGATCCGATACAATCCTACACGATCCTAAATACGATCCTACCATTTTTACGATCCTAGTACGATTCTAAACATTTTGGTGAGATAGGATCGTAAAATCGTGCGATCCTATGATCCATAACGCAATTTTGACAACCATGGTTAGTACTGCTCTAATTATTGTTTGGATTGAAATTGCAGAATTTGTTTGGATTGATAAGTTTGAGAATGTTCTTAAGCCAAAACTTCACAATTTTAAGAAATATGCTTTTAGATCTTGATTTATATGTTTTTGTTATATTTTTTTTATGTTTTTAACGGTGAAAATACAGATGTGAGTTACAGAACCTTAACAGAGTGAACCTCAAGGTGGACAAAGTGTCAACTTTTAAACCACAAGTAGATAACTTAAATTTTGGCTAAATTACAGATGAGTAAGTTATAATTTGTCCTTTAAGATAAGATAAGGGTCTCATTGGTAGGAGAATTTTTGTTTTTGTTTTCAAAACAATATAAAAACAATTTTCAAAAAATTGAACTTGAAACTAGTTTTTAGATAATAATTTTTATATTTTACATATTTGGCTTCCACTTTTAATAATAATTTTCAAAATACTAAAAACAAAAAAAATATATAACATTTCTATTTTTGAGATTTTTTTCAAAAAAAAAAAAAATATATATATATATATATACACAAAAAGTAACGTGTAAAATCTATAGATTACTTTTTTTTTTTTTTTGGATAATGATAAGGAAATAGAGGTTATCATGATATTTTTTTTTTTTTTTTTTTAATGATAAGTTTCAACTTTGAAGTGTGAGAATTCTTTTTGTGATAAAGATAAGCTCCTTAATTTAAGAGATAAAAGAGTTTGGACAAATATGTGGAGTCCACTATTTTCAATTTATTTACAACTATATCATTAAAAATATTTTTTGTATACTAAAAACACCCCCTTAAATGTTTTCAAAATCCTATTCTAAATCAGGAAAATAGGATAGAGTTTTTTGAAAACTGTATTTAAAAAATATTAGCCAAACAATAAATTCAAGTGTGAGACTTACCATTTTATGGGTTGCAAAACAAAAAGAATTATATTTAAATACTTTTACCAAACATGCCCTTAATATGGAAAATATTATATTTTGTTAAATTTTTTTAGTGCATTTCATGAGTTGCCTACTAATCCATCGGAGTTTAATATCATCTTCCCTTCCAAGAATTCATTTGGAAAGCAATTAAAACAAATTTAGGCTTAAAAGTCCTTTGGTTAGGATTTTTGTTAAGGGATAAATCATGAGTTCGAACTTTAGAAAGTGATGGCATGATGTTAGTTCAACTTTTAAAAACAATTGTATCCACCGTCTGAAACCATTGAATATTTGATGCTATGAGAACTGAGAAGGACCTCTTAAAATTTTTTGTTTTTTAAAAATAGAAAAGGATTGTTTTCATTTTGAGCAAGACTTGCATCTAGCTAGCCAGGCTATATTTGAAATGGCTGCTATGGAATAAAATGCACTTCTGGGGTACTATTTGCAATTTGGTCACTTCCACTGTATTATGAAAGAAATACCCACCCTTGAATTCTTAAAAAATTTCATATCGACCAAGCAAAGAAGTGGTGTGGACCTGTAAAGTATAAGAGAAATATTACGTCCAATCATCCACAATATTTTCATAACAAATCTTAAGTGATAAGTTGTTTCTGATTCTAATTTGAATTTAACGTTGAAATTATTATTTTTACCCGTTAGTAATAACTAATAAAAACTTATCACTTAAGATTTGTTGTGAAAATATTATGAAAATATTGTGAATATAGCATGTCATAGTTCTCTACCTGGCAATTAGGGGTCATGGGAAACAAGTGCACATACCATAAGAAGATAGGAGTGTGCATGGATTAAATTGGATTGAGTTTGGAAAAAATTTCAACCATACTCATAATAGATCTAAAAACCAACTCAAACCACCTATAAAAATTGGATAAGTTGCTAGGTTTTATCAAAAGAATAAAAATTTTCGCCAATCATTTAGATTCATTATTTAATAGTAAATGATTACGATTGGCACAATGGATCATAAATTCAAATTTTATTAAAGCCAAATTGTAAAAAATTAAAAATTAAAAAGTCAGAAAATACTAAAAATAAAAATCTCTAAAATTCTAAAATCGTGGAATGAGTCTAGTTATTAATATAATGGATTGTGTCAGGTTATTTCGGTTAAAAATATTTGTCAATTCAAACCTAATCCACTCCAAACTTTAAAATGTTACAACTGAACCTAACTCATCATCCAATGAAAAACCAGTTCAAAACTTTAGATTAGGTTAGATTGTATGAATTTATCGAGTTGGTGAGTTGAATTCACATCCCTACGATAGTGGAAGGGGGTGGCAGGCAGAGGGGATTCGTCCCCTCTAGTCTAGAGTTTTGGCAGCAACCGGGGTCAATTAAAAATATTATTCCAATGCACTTTAATTGGAATAATTTGACAAAACATCATAATTTTGTAGTCAAATTTCAATGCCAATATTGACTGGATATAAGTGGAATGCGTGTGACATGCTTAAAATTGTGAATGTCACGATTGGAAACAAATTCAACTCGAACAAAAGTCACAAGAATCGTCTACTAAATTTCAATATTAAAAGAAAATTTAATTTTATCTTTAAATAATTAAATATACCGTATATTATTTTTTAACGAGAGTAATAATTTTATTAATTAAACTTCAAAATTAGAGTACATCTGTTGACGTTAAATCTGAAAAACGAGATGGAGTTTCTTGTAACCACTATTTGACACTACTGCACTTTTTTGAGAATATTTCAATTATTCTATTAATCACCACTATTCTGTAAAAAAATATTGTGTATAATTGTGTGACTACTAAAAATTACGTGGCAAAATATTAAAGATCAACAAATGATCAATGTTTTTTTTTATATATTAATATATATATATATATTTACATATAGTCCTAATAGGGAAGAGGCCGTCAACGAGAGTTTAACTGAAATTGTATTTAAGTTAAACTAAAGTCAATTCATTAATACCGAAGTCAATTCAAACAAATAAAAATTATAAAATATAAGTTTATAGATCATATACTAAATAATATCAATTGACACAAAATTTGATATGTGTATTAAGAATAAAAAGAACATATAATTTAACGTCAAATGTCTTGTAATTGAATTGGCACATTCTCATACACAAAATGCATAAAGGTCCAGAAAGGAAAGGGTTCGAGATTGTTCAAACATCAAATAAATTTGTGCGACTCAAAGCAAAAGTTATTTCTTAAAAAAAATGCAATTTAACAATTAAAAATTTCAAAATATATAATGATGTGAATGAAAAAATTGGTCCACTTTATTCTTTTCTTATAGACCGAAAAAATTTAGGTTCTTCCATTGTTCAAACATCAAATAAATTTGTGTGACTCAAAGCAAAAGTCCCTGTCGCTTTTTGCACCCGTTCTATCGGTTTTCTGTGACATGCACTTGGAAGAGAAAACAGTGGTAATATTCTCTATTATATATCATGTTTTTCTTCTTCTTCTTTTCTTTTTCTTTTTTTTTTTTTTGATAAACAATATGTAACCAGATTTCATTTAAAGAAATAGAATTCAAACAGGTTACATTATAAATTTTTCGAATGCACATTTTGCCATTTAAACTATGATATTTTTTACACTTTACTCTTTAACATTAAGTTTTTTTGTTAACTTGAATGAAAAAATATGACACCACGTGAAAAGATTTAATTGTCCATTTTTTTAATTTCTTAAAAACAAATGAGAAATTAAATTTTACTACTCTAAACTATATTTTTTATTACACATCTTAAATTTTGAATTTTCTTCCAAGTTAATAGTAAATTTAACATCATAGTACAAAGTATAACAATGATTAGAGTTCAAGATGCAAAACATGCATTCAAATAAATATAAGGTGCAAAGTGTAATATGAGGTCTAGCTTAAAGTATTAAAATTTAATTTTCCCCAACATTTATTATGATAGTATTTTTTTTTTTAATTATGATAAGATTGACAATAATTAAGCAATTTTCTAGGAAAATACAGTTCACACGTTATAAAAAGTTTATCATTATCACTCCCCTAATCCAAGCTCCCCCGGCATACCGAACCTGGTTCCCATCACGACCTCATTCAACCAGTGGGGTCCACATCCATCGACAACTTTGAAAATTTTAAAAATCGACAAGTGTGTGAGCATTGACCCAACACTTCATCATCATCATCATCGTTATCAAATAAAAAAGAAAAACTAGAAGCAACGAACCAAAGTCACTCACTCTTTTTGACTTTTCCCAACTATGTATTATATTATGGGTCATGCTAACGAGTGCCCTAAGGGCACTCATTAATAATCTATTTTAAGAAAGTTTTTATACAACTTTTATGGAAAATGAAAAAAGCTGTCAAAATATTAATTACTTCTTTTTCATTTTTCATAAAAACTTTCTTTAAATGAATTATTAACAAGTGCCCTAAGGGCACTTGTTAGCATTTCCCTTATATTATATATATAATGTTGCTTTCGTCGACCACCTTGTTGACTCCGAACTAGTACTAATGTTGGTTTCTACAATTAACCAGTACACACTATGTTTCCTCAAAAAAAAAAAAAAAAAAAACAAGTACACACTAATTATCAACCCAAATTAAAAAAAAAAAAAAAAATCAATCTTTATATAGAGTTTTTTTTTTTTTTAAATACTATATATTTTAACCCAAAAAAATGTTCTAGTCTTTTTTTTAACTATTTAAAAATAAATTAAAAAATGGTCAATTTAAGCCAACAAAACAAGTCGTGAACGTTAGAACTTTATCCTTTTTATTTTTCCCCTATTTTTTTGGGTTCCTATATTTTTTTTTTTAAGAAACCATGGGTTGTTATTTACCAGGGTATACGAAAATTGCGATGACTTTTTCTTTTTCTTTTTGAGTGTGATTGTACCTGTTAAAGCAATAATAAGAATGTAGATGCAAATAATGGATTTGCAATTGCACCTAGACGTAATATGGGTTCTCTTCTTTGGTTCTGCTCCTAAAATACCATTATTAGTATTTGTTTATTTAAATTTCTTAATTGCACTTTTTAGCAATAATCATACCCCCTTCTTTTTTTTTTTCTCCAGAAACTTGAGGACCATCAAGAGTGGAGATTGTAAAGGGTAGGAGGTGGTAGATTTCAGGTATCACTTTATTCTAGTATTACATTCAATTATGATAATTTAATTCTTTTTTGCAATATCTTATTAGCTCTTGTTGTTTGATATTCTTTTTTCTTTGTCCTTTTTTTATGTTGTTGGTTCTTGACCACAGATGATATGAACTAGAAAGTGGATGTTTGAAAGGTCGGCCTCTTTGTCTAGGTGTAATCGAATCCCGCACTATCAATGGCTTGCATGACAAGCACGAATGAGGTTTAGGTATACTCTATGTTTATCAGCCTTTATTCTTTACACAAAACATGCAATTTGCAAGGTACCCAATTGCAAAAAAAGAAAATATTTATGTTTATATCTGACTTTTGATTCATTTCGTAAGCTGTTTATGACTCTACTATGTACTCTTAGAATTGATATTTGGGTAAAACTAATATTTATCAATTTCAGCTGATTAAGATGGTTTTGTTGGTTCAGCCTTTAGGCTATTCCAAAGGGGCATGATTGATTCTTGGACGTTTAGGAAATTTTAAAGTTTTAATATTTTTAATCCATTTTGGGAATAGCATATTTTCTATGATGCTAAATTAAAGTTAAAAATGCTTGTATGCTGTTTTTTGGGTGTCAGTGTCAATCAAAAATGATACTAGTAGTTCTGAAATATTGTGGAACGAAAATGTTTATTGGATTAATAGTGTAGAACAAAGCGTTGTATTGGTATACATTGAAAACTTGCACCTCTTCTCTCAACAAATTGGATACCCTTTTAGCTATGTGAAAATGTTCTCTGATTGTTTCTTTTGTTTGTAATTCTGGTCCATACAAATTCTTAGAAGATTTTCTGTAAAGCAAATTAGCCAATATATTGCAGTAAGATTCGAATAGAGGTTTATGTCAAAATGGGGCCATGTTGAAGACTTTAGGCCTGATCAGCTACATTTCAATTAGGAGACCCCATAGTAAGACTAAAACTATTCCTTTTGGTCACTGGTTGTGATAGACGGGCGTCGCATTTTGCATACACTTTATTGACTTAAAAATTGAGGCATCTGCACCACTTAAAGGGGGTCCTTTCAGTTGAAGAACCAACCCTCCCTCTCCCTTCTCTTTTCCATTAGCAGCAAAAGGGAGGGAAAAACAAAAACAAAAAAAACAAAAACAAAAAAAGGTAGAAGGACTGTGAGGTCATGTGCTTCTAGTTTCCTAGCTGCTGCTATATGTGCTTGTAAGTCAATACCTTCCTAAGCAACATATTTTAGTCCATAAGCACTACAATTATGGAAGAGATGATTACTTTTTACATCAATCACCAGGTAATAAAAAATTCTATGCGTCGGCTGCCTGAGATTGAAAATTTTTGTTTCACTATGATGTTTATTATGTATATGACATGTAAGATATCCAGATTCATACCTAATTGCTTTTTTATGCTTCTCTCTTTCAGCTTGATAAGTTTGACTAGAAATCCTTTAAGAACTCATATAAGCAAGAGCTTACCAAATACAATTTACCTTCCACATCAAGAAGGCTCTACACATTGATTGTCTGCACCTTCTGCTTGCATCTATTTACTTCATTGAGGTTTAATATCCTCAACTATTACCTTTTACTTATAAGTCTGTCTTGATGTCAAAGTAGTTTTAAGGCTCTTTGATTTTAAATCCAATTATATGAACTTAATGTAGTTTACTTGGATCAATATTATGGAACCATTAGCCACATAGGATGGTCAATTCTTTAACTTGCTTTTAAGATTAAAGGTGTTATAATTACATTTTGGATTTAAAATGAACTATCTTGCTTGTGGTTTAGATGTTTTGGTGCAGTGTTTTAAAGCCTTTGCTCCATTCTTCTTCTCATTTATGATGGGCATTCTGATGCTTCTGGTAATGATTTTTCTAATGCTTTTCCTGCACTCCAGGTGAACTAGTTGTCTATGCCTTCAATGGGCCACTCAACTGAAGATGATCTTCACACAAAAGAGATGGACATCAGAAGTCTGTCATCCTCGCGCCGTCATTCACAGAACATGCAACACATTCACAAGGTGGGAGTTCCCCCAAAGCAAAACCTCTTCAAGGAATTCAAAGATAATGTTAAAGAAACATTCTTTTCAGATGAGCCTTTACGTCCCTTCAAGGATCAAACTAAGTCTCGGAAGTTACTCCTAGGCATTGAGACCATTTTCCCCATAGTTGGGTGGGTGAGAAGCTACAACCTTAGCAAACTTAGAGGGGATATTATTGCAGGACTCACTATTGCAAGTCTCTGCATTCCTCAGGTAAATTTTCTGCCTAAAAGATATAGAAATGTAAACAAGAAGGAAGAAAAAGAAACAGAAACTCAAAAAGATTTGACCCATTTACACTGCTCTAACAATTTATTTGACTCCTAAAATAGGACATTGGCTATTCAAAGCTTGCAAATTTGGATCCACAATATGGACTATGTAAGTTTCTGTACTACCTACGAACACCATGTGTTACCATAACTGCCTTTCAGGATTTGTAACAAAGCTTCTCTGTTTTCTGTTATTCTAAATCTTTACAGATTCCAGCTTTGTTCCACCACTGATTTATGCCTTTATGGGTAGTTCAAGAGATATAGCCATTGGACCAGTTGCGGTTGTGTCTCTATTGCTGGGGACCTTACTACAGAATGAGATTGACTCTGCTACAAATCCAATAGAGTATCGACGGCTTGCATTCACAGCTACTTTCTTTGCAGGAATCACTCAAGCAACACTAGGGTTTTTAAGGTAATTAAGTACCATAATTCATATTTTGCAAAAGCAATTTTCACTGAAATGTTTGTTACTCTTGGTTTTGCATTGCTTCTATCCTTTTTTCTTTTCCAGCCTTTCTGAAAACTTCTAACTTCCACTACGACTATATTATGGTGGTTTGGGTTTTGTTATCAGGCTGGGTTTCTTGATTGACTTCCTATCCCATGCTGCCATTGTTGGTTTTATGGGTGGAGCTGCCATCACAATTGCCCTCCAACAGCTTAAGGGTTTTCTTGGCATAAAGGATTTCACAAAGAATTCTGATATTATCTCTGTTTTGCACTCAGTGTTTAGCTCAGTCAATCATGGAGTAAGATCTCTCTTTTCTCTATCTCATATGTCAGTTATTTTTGTTCACTTTATCCTCCTTTATTCTTTTCTTCTAAAAAAGATGCAACATTAAGAGTCTCAAAGCAAAAACAACTTCAAGCCAAGTTACTGAAACTTATTTTACAACATCTTGCAGTGGAACTGGCAGACTATACTGATTGGAGTGATCTTTTTATGTTTTCTTCTATTTGCTAAATTCCTAGTAAGAGCTCCTAATTCTACACTATTTACATAAAATATTTAATTTTTGTGAATTTTTTTTTCTGATTCTCACATATTTCGCGAGCAGGGTAAAAGGAATAAGAAGCTCTTCTGGGTGCCTGCAATTGCCCCATTGATATCCGTTATTCTGGCCACATTTTTTGTGTTTATTACCCATGCAGAAAAGAAAGGTGTTGCAATTGTAAGCATTTCTCATCATTCTTCTTCTCCTGTTTTTTTTAATGACAAATGGTTGTAGTAACAATCTTAATCATTGTAAGGAATGGAAATAGTAGAAATGGCAACAGCAACAACACTAACAGTTTTATTGATATGTAAAGGTGAGACATATAGATAAAGGAATCAATCCTTCATCAGTGAATGATATATATTTCCATGGAGAATATCTCGGCAAAGGTTTTAGGATTGGTGTTGTGGCTGGTATGGTTGCATTGACGGTGAGCCATTGTGTAACCCATATATTCATATCAAAAGAATATAATCTTCAGTTTGTATCCAAGCCAGTTTCTTATCTATCTCTTCATGGGGCAATTTTATCAGGAAGCCATAGCAATTGGAAGAACATTTGCAGCTATGAAGGACTATCAAATTGATGGAAACAAAGAAATGGTGGCACTAGGAGCAATGAATGTTGTTGGTTCGATGACTTCCTGCTATGTGGCAACAGGTGAGATGGAAGCACAAATTAAGTCAAATGATGATACTCGTTAAATGGTGGGATGCGAATAAGATTCATGTCTGACAAGATTTAAATCCTACAGTCCTTGGTTTTTGTAACAACAAACTATTTTAAAGCTATTGCTCTTATCATGACACTTAAGGTGGGTAATATATATACATAAAACTGGGCCAAAGAATCTGAACTTTAATTACCAAATCGTTATATATGTTGCTCCCTGAGACATGGAAGTATGGAGTCCTAAATGACCTAATATGTAGAAGTATATGTGACTAAGTATCCTGGAGATGATTGCTATTCTCTTATGATGACTATAACTGCTTGTTACTTGCAGGTTCATTCTCTCGGTCAGCTGTGAATTACATGGCAGGCTGCCAAACTGCAGTCTCTAACATTGTGATGTCCATTGTTGTATTACTAACGTTGCTATTCATCACACCTCTTTTTAAATATACACCGAATGCCATTCTTGCTGCCATCATCATAAATGCTGTGATCAGCCTAATTGACATTCCGGCAGCAATTCTGATATGGAAGATTGATAAATTTGATTTTGTTGCTTGTATGGGAGCTTTCTTTGGTGTAATTTTTGTATCTGTCGAGATAGGCCTCTTAATTGCTGTAAGTATTGAGATATCTACCATCTTCAATTCCTAAATGTCAAATAAATGTGATTCATCTTAAGTGATTTAATTTTTTTTCTTACTGTGTTGTTGCAGGTCTGTATATCCTTTGCTAAAATCCTCTTACAAGTTACCAGGCCAAGGACAGCAATTCTGGGAAAGCTCCCTGGGACCTCTGTGTACAGAAATATCTTACAATATCCAGAAGCAACTAAAATTCCAGGCATTCTGATTGTGAGAGTTGATTCTGCAATTTACTTTTCCAACTCCAATTACATTAAGGAGAGGTAAAGATGGTCTTTCTCTTGTACTAAGTTCATGTCATTCTCTAAATCTGGAACTCTATGCAATTAATCTTATAACTAATTGTATCAAGGCAATTTCCTACAATTTCTAAATTTCCAGTGAACAAATCCGAGGACTGATTATAGCCCAGAAAGTCATCTAATTTACATAGGAATACAAAGAATTTTAGATGAGAGAAAATTGCAACATGGAGAACGTTAACTGATAGTAAAAAAGGATGAGAAATAATTTAGGTCTTGAATAGTTCATCTCTGTTTGTTCTGCAATGACCAAGTTAAAAGAATGAAAATTTTCAACGGTTGGAAGTATTCTGATTGAGCTGTTTCTTTGACTTATTAAAGTTTTGTACTTGATTTTGACACGGTGCATTTTAGGACTAATCTCTATAATATATGATATACAGAGTCTCCATATTAAGAACTTAAAATTAAGATAACATTTATGGTTTTGAGAATGAGTAAATTGGTTAGACTTTTAGTAGCTTCCAGATGCTTAAGTTCAACTTCATTGCAGGATATTAAGGTGGTTGACAGATGAGGAAGAAAATATAAAAGCAGACGACCCACAAACAATCCAGTTTTTGATAGTTGAGATGTCACGTAAGCAATTATCTATAGCAAACTCTCTAAACTCAATATGCCAACACATCACTCTTGTTTACATCCAAACTTCGTTTTCTTGTGTTGTTTTCTTTTTATTGCAGCCGTTACTGACATTGACACTAGTGGCATTAATGCCTTGGAAGAACTATATAACACTCTCCAGAAGAGAGACTTGCAGGTAAATTCACATCCATGCTAAAAATCAACTAACTCGTCATGTACTCTTCTTTGTAAATTTTGAATGTGACAACATCATATACTCGAAAACTCTAGAATTACTTAATTGCCTTACCAGAAGTTTTGCATGTCGTTCCACAGCTCATCCTGGCAAATCCCGGGCCGGCAGTGATTGACAAGCTTCATGCCTCCAAATTTGCCAACTTGATTGGTCAGGACAAAATCTTCCTCACAGTTGCAGACGCGGTCTTATCCTGCAATCCTAAGTTTGCTGAAGAACCTTGATAAAGAGTCATGGAATGTGTGTTGTTGCGTGCGAGAAATGAGAAGTAAGTGTGCTACAGTACGTGTTCATGTACAAAGAAAGGGAGATTATAATGGTGGATGGTGACGAGGTCATTATAAAAGTGGACGCTGAGTGGTCCTAATGAGTAGAAAAGAAATGAAAAGGGTGCACAAATTGAGCACTCGAAAAGTGATATGGTTGTCTACTTTACAGAAAAGCCCTTAGAAGTCTTTACCTCAGAATCGTCCATTGTTCTCTGTTTACTACCTATTAGGCTATTACACTTCTCACACCCTTGGGGAATTTTATTTTCTTTCTTTTGATGAGAAAAAGAAAAAAGAAAAAAAAGTGTCTACGAATATGTAATAAATTTTGTTGTTGGTCTTTCTGTTTAAACATCCAAACGGGCATTTGGATTTGTGTCTGAATAATACTGCCTTTACATCCTGTTGTAGGCCAATTTTCATGATGACAATTCTCATGATTGACCTAACTTGAAGTACTGAACATATGGATCCATGTAAATAATGTATGTTGTTGTTTATGAAAAACAATGAGCTTTCATTACTTGCGGTACTTATAATTAACCCTATGTTTGGATGAAGGGAGAGGGGAGGAGAGTCGAGGGAGAAGGTGGCTGGATGGAGGGTAAATATGTGTTCCCTAACAAATATATTTAGCATAAATGGGTAATGACACTTCATCCTTTATTGATAGAAGGATGGAGGGTAAGATCATGGGTTCAAAATCCATGGAATTTATGGTTCGTTTGGATTGAGGAGGAGGAAGGGAGAGTAGAGTAGATTTAGTATAAAATTAGCTTATTTTTAGCTAACTTTACTCTACTCCTCTCCATTCTCCCTCCTTTCTCCCTTCATCCAAATAGGCCATTAAGTCCAAGTCTAATTTAGCAATGCATGTATGTAAATAACATGCATGTGGTAAATGACACGTAATTTTTTAGGGATTCTATCACAAATGTTGTAAATGAGTTATGATCAAGTAAAAGCTCAAATGTAAGAAAGTTTTAACCCCAACCTGAATAGTGGACAAGGTAAATCAAATGAAGTCATACTGCCATAGAAGTAACCACTCAATTCTTCCTTCTAATAAAACGGTAAACTACAAGACATGAATCAATGAAAGGTAAACTGTCATTGTAATTTGATATGTAAGTTTCCTTACATCAGTGGTGGTGTCCATGGCCCCTGTTTGCTCGCAGATTATTTAAGCTGCTGCAAGATGAGGGTTTTTTTTAAAAAAAATTCTTTAAGTTCGTGCACACAGTTATAAAAGAAGGCAGGTTTCATATCAGTTTCCACTCAAATTACACATCCGACCATTGAATATTAGGCAGATAAAAAGTTTAAAAAAATAGAATTAGAGACTTGTTTTGCATGCATTATTTTGTGATAGTGTTGGATATACACATGTGAGTCGAAGTCATAGTAGATAGAATCTAACTCAATTTGATACTTGAGTTCAACCTTTCTCCTATACTAAGAGCATCCGCAGTGGGTTTGCCATATGCCAAATGTAAGATACATTTGGCATACAAGCCCAACAAATGCAGCAACTGGAAGGCCATATGGGAAAAGCCAATTTTTTTTTTTTTTTTTTTAAGATTTAGCTACAGTACCATCTCAAATGTAAGATGGTACTGTAGTTGAATGGTAAAAAAAAAAAAAAAAAAAAAAAAAAAATTTAATGCTCTCTCCACGTTTTACCCGACAATTTCTCTCTCCTTTCTCAATTTTTTCTCTTTCTTTTCTCTCTCTCTTCCTTCTCTCTTTCTCATCCCCTCTCTCTCTCTCCATTGTCAAGCTTCTCTCAATTGAGTCTGTGCCAGATCCGAGCTCACGCTGGATCGGATTTCTAGATTGGCGTGGTGGTGAGGTTGGTGGCGCGGCTGAGATGGGCGTGGTGGCTGGAGGTCAGCGCAGTGGAGATCGGCGTGAAGACTGATGTGGAGATCGGCATAGAGACCAGCGTTTGGTGGGTTTGGTGGTGTTGACATGGTGGCCGGCGTTTGGTTAGTTGGGTTGCTATGGGTTTGCTAGGTTTGTAGTGGGTACTTGGTGGGTTTTATTTTGTTTTTTTTATTTTGGGTTTTTGGTTCCGGTGAGATTTTGTGGGGCCGAGGTTAGTAGTGGCGTGGTAGTGATTGTTTGTTTAGTTGTGGCTAGTGCTAGAGGTTGAGGGAGAAAGAGAAGAAAAGGAAGAGAAAAAAAATAGTAAAAAAAGAATAAAAAAGAATATTTAAATAAAATGGGGAAAAAAATAGAGTTTTGGGATGTTAGGTGTATTGTAAAATGGTATGTTATAATTGATAAAGTAGCTTTTTGAGATGGTAAAATAAGATGAGATAGCAAAACTGGTTGTAAATGCTCTAAATGTCAAGAATTCAACTTGGAACATGATGTATTGCTTATTCGCTTTCCACCAACTTTGATGACGAAGTCATAGTGGATAGACACCTAACCCAACTAAACAAAACTTTAGCATTTAAATATTTTAAAGACATTTATCATATGCAATTTCATTAATTATTATTTTTAATATTTTCTAGATGATCTTTCTCCTTTGATTAGGGATTGTGGATTGCTAGAATAATCTGATAGAGCTGACCCTTTTTGGTTTCTTAGAGCTAGAGGTTTTATACCTGAAATCTGTGGAATGGTGTGTTATAAGTCATTATTTATGATGTCTTATATAACCACTGCCTCTAGGCGATTTACAAGCTAAAATTGTTCAGAATTCATGCAGGATTTTATCATGCTCAAAACCCTATTTTCTTGTAGGATATTGCATAATTGATTGATAAGGGAAAAAAAAAATTGAAATTCAGACATCAATCATGAAAGCAGTTGTTGAGATGTCACATAGACAATTTTGGGAGACTCTAAAGTCCAAACTCATATCTTCTGAGGTTTTGTGTTTGTTCCAGCCGTTATTGACAGTCTGATATTGACAATTTTGGCATCCATGTCTTGGAAGAGTAACAAAAAGACTCTAGAAGAGACAGTAAGTCATTTATTCAAAAGGCTTTATATTTGTATAATCACAGGCACCACCTCCCCTTGACCTTTTGGTTAAGTTTGTGTAACAGAATTCATATGGAGTGAAGGATTCAAGACTTGGTGTCAGAAAAAGGACTAAGAATAAGGATAAAGTCATATAATCTACTATATGACAGCATCCTCAGAAAAAAATCACACTATGTTTTTGTTAATAATTGTGCATATGCTATGATATTAGTCAAATTACCTTACCAAAAGTTCCTATGTTCTTATTATCAAGTGTGTATGTACTATGCATTTGTTACTAATTATCTTTGTGCTATGACAGTAGTCAAATTACCTTGACAGAAGTGCCTTGTTGAACAGCTTGCTCTGACTAATCCTGGACTGGGGGTGATTGAAAAGCTTCACAAGTCCAATACCAATTTAGCAAATTTGACTGGTGAGGACAAATTCTTCCACACAGTAAGAGACCCAGTCTGAGAGAACTTGAATAAGGTTGTTGTATGAGAGAAAAAGGATGCATAATTATGAAGTGTTGAAATGGGAAGGGAGGAGGAAGAAAAAGGTGAGTAGGCACTGTTGAAATGGAAACGGTGGGAGAATAGGTCTGGTTGATTACGGTATGGTGGGAGGGTCATTATAAGATTTTTAAGTGGAGTATCTGGGATCCTAATCTGATACTATAATTAAATAAATAAATAAATAATGTAGATAAGGTTATTATAATTTACATTACAATATTATTTCTTGAATCTAACGTTGAGTTTGTCTATCAATATGAATGTAACCGGTCATATGCCTTGTAGTTTAATTGGCACCTCCCTATGCACAAAGTGCTTGGAGGTCTAAGGAAGAGAAAAGGTTCAAGTTGCGGAGTTAGCACCATATTGTAACTATATCAAAAAAACTAAATGTAACTACAAGAATGTCTTATGTTCTTTGTATTTGTGGATTTTACATGTTACATATGCACCTCTTATATCCTTCATATTTTTTCCTCCCATTTTATGAATGTATGTTACCATTTTACTGAAAAAAAGTGCCCATAGAACCTTTATTTTTTTTTTTTTTTTGCGTTTTCTTTCTTTTAAGCATCAAAAACTGCAATCCTGCAAGTTATGGATCTGCCTTCGCATCTTTTTACTTATAGGCCAGTCTCATATTTACACTTCCTGATATATTAACCAAGAAACAAGAAATTAAACATATAGCACTTTGGTTCATAGTTCATACATGACAAATCAATATTCTCTAATGTTTGTGAAGCTTCATAAAATATAAATTTCAGAATGTGGCATTACTAACAGTATAATTTCAAGTTTCAGCCAACTGGATGATATAAGCAACCAAGGACAAGCGGATTCATTGTCCTTTTCATTTCCTTAATGTAGTTGCAAAGGAAGCCAGATTCATTCATACTTTCATTATGGAAAAGTTTGCCATTATAAAATTCTTAACATAAAGTAATACCGGATTGATAGCATTCTATATTATTCTTAAATATCCAGCTTTTGAAGATGATATGATTTTATATACGGTGCAAAAGGGATTCTGTCTACTGGGTCCATAATTTGGGATTAGGATCCTTTCTATTATACAATTATTACTACACTCTATGTTCTTGAAAAAATTGTGTTTATATTATCTTGTAAATTTTGGAATCCCGTTTTCAGAAATTTATTCTTGAAACAAAAATAACTTTTTATTAAACATTAATGTCTTGTGTGCCAGTCTATTGGGTTTGAGATCTTCCTAATGTGCTTTGTGTGCCAATCTTTTTCCATAACATTGTCCTAGTTCTTTTATTCCATACTTATAAGTGCTGAAAACTCCATAAACAAGAGATAAAGGTTTGGTATGAGTGAATCAGCATCATTAATTAGTCAATAGCAATTGTTGTGTTATTCCTATTTGTGAGCTTATATGAATTATTTTTTTGCTGAGCTTGTATGAAATTATGTCACCGGGAGGAATAATAACTAACATGGAATATTTATTGGTTATAGGGAAAATTTAATGGATGGCCAGAGGACATTGATTTAAAAAAAAATTAAAAATTTTTTATTGAGAAAAGAAAAAAAAAACTTATTTTTTGACAATTTTCTACATTTTTCATAAAAGTGATATCAAAATTTTGATAAAATTATTAATTAACAAATGTCTTAAGAGTACCTGTTAACAAGACCATTTGTTGTTTTACACTCCATTAATGATGTACATTAGTTTACACAATGTCAACATTTTGCAAAGCTAGATATACATATTTTTTTTGTTAAGTGTCCATGTTCTACATTGTATGCGTATGCTCAATGTGAATTAGGTAGTGTCCAATAATTCATGCTCCCAAAATCATATCTAGCGTTTGGCTGCTGGCACAGTAGCTGCTGGCACAGTAGCTAGGATCTAAGTGGTTGATGCAGCCAAAAGTTCCTTTAGAGGGAAGATTTTCCGGCTATATTGGCACCTCTAGTTTTGGTGAGATTCGGCTAAGGGAGGCTTCTCCATGCTGGTGTGAGTTGCTCTTGTCAAATAAAGGCATCTCAGTTGAGGATCTAAGAAACCCAGCAGTGAGTAGCTCTATTGCTTCAGTATTTTCCAATGTAGATTATTAGGGTGTAGAATTTGGGTCTTCCCCTGTTCTTTGGATTGCTTGTTTCTTTGTTTGCTTCTCTGTTTGGATTGTTGGCTTGCTTCTCTGTTTATATTCCCATTTGGATATGAGCTATTTAAGTTGGAACTGTTGTGGTATCAGCAATCAATGGATAGTTCAAGAGCTTATTGATATGGTAAGAATGGAGAGGCCAACCGTGGTGTTTCTCATGGAGACACTAGTGGCAAAATCCAAGTTGGAACAAATTCGAGTTAAATTACGATATGATAACAAACTAGTATGCCCAAGGGATGATCACAGTGGAGGACTTGTTCTTTTCTGGAAAAACAACTTTCCTCTTGTCATCAATAACTATTCAAAGAATCATATTGATGCTACCATTCAGTGCTCGAAGAAAGGTAATTGGAGACTTACAGGTTTCTACGGACACCCAGAAACTTGCAAGTGTCAAGAATCATGGGAATTTCTCAGATACCTAAGTAGAGATATGGATGAGCCATGGGTATGCCTTGGTGATTTTAATGAAATACTTAGCATTGATGAGAAGTAAGGGGGGCGCCAGAGACCGGAAAGACAAATTCAACAGTTCAGGGATGCCTTAGATGATTGTGGATTAATGGACTTGGGATACAGAGGTCCAAAATTTACTTGGTTTAGAAGGAATGATGAAGAAGAGAGCATCTTTGAAAGACTTGATCGTGGGGTTGCAAACCCGATGTGGATAAATACCTTCCATGAAGGGTATATTTAGCATTTAACAGCAGCCTCCTCGGATCATAGGCCAATCATTTTGAGAACAAAAAGCAGAAACAAAAGGAGGATTCGTCCATTCCGGTTTGAATCGATGTGGGTGGGCTTAGAAGGGTGTGAAGCTGCTGTTAGAAACTTATGGAATGAAGAGGAAAGAGATGGAGATATGGAAAATCTTTTTGAACGCATTTAGTTATGCGCTCGGAATTTAGAAGAGTGGAGCTGAAAGGACTTTGGAGAGATTACCAATCTTTTGCAGGAAAAGAAAAAGAAATTACATAAGCTTGGAGAGGAACCCAGAACTGAGGCCATTGTCTAACAAGAGGCTGAATTGAGAACAGAAGTAAATTTTCTCTTGGTAAAAGAAGAAAAGATGTGGCATCAGAGATCCAGAATTAATTGGCTACAAAGTGGGGATCAAAATACAAAATTCTTCCACACTTACGCGTCAGGGTGAAAAAGGGGCAACTAGATTAAGGGAATTGAAGATAATGATGGGGTATGGCATGAAGAGGTAGATAAAATTGAGGATGTGGCTGTACAATATTTCACAAACCTTTTCACATCAACGAGCCCGCAACTAGGTGAACAGTCTCTCAGAGGAGTACACAAACTCATCACTGATGACATGAACAGGGAACTTTCACGAGAGTTCACGACAGAGGAGGTTCATCTAGCTTTGAGACACATGGCTCCCCTAAAGGCCCCCAAGCCAGATGGTATTCCTACACTCTTTTATCACTCATTTTGGCATATTATTGGGTCTAATGTTACTAATGCTATCCTCTCTTGTCTAAACTCATGTAAAATACCAGAAAGCATAAACCATACTTTTATCACCTTAATTCCAAAAGTCTCAAGCCCCAAAAGAATGTCTGACTTCCGTCCCATTAGTTTATGTAATGTTATATATAAAATCATGTCCAAAGTGATAGCCAACAGACTAAAACCCATTCTTTCTAAAATCATATCTGAAACTCAAAGTGCATTTGTTCCAGGTAGATTGATTACTGATAATGTTTTGGTGGCGTTTGAAACACTACATTACATGAAAACTAGATGTGAAGGTAGAAAGGGTTTTATGGCAATAAAACTTGACATGAGTAAAGCATATGATAGAGTTGAATGGGGATATCTTAGCCAAGTAATAAGGAAAATGGGTTTTGAGGAAAAATGGATCTCTTTGATTATGCAGTGTATATCTTATGTTTCATATTTTGTTCTTATTAATGGTGAACCTCATAGTTCTATTCACCCAGAGAGAGGTTTGCGTCAAGGTGACCCTCTCTCCCCATATCTTTTTCTTATTTGTGCAGAAGGTCTTTTAGCTAAATTGAAAGAAGCAGAGATGGAAGGAAAAATCATAGGGGTGGCCATAAGTCGAGGAGGTCCCAAGATCACAAACCTTTGTTTTGCAGATGACAGCCTACTTCTTTGCCGGGCAAACATTGAGGAGTGCAGAAATATTCAACAAGTCCTACAGAAATATGAAGAAGAGTTAGGGCAAAAATTGAACCAAGATAAGACTACTATCTGCTTTAGCAAAAATGTGGAGGAAGACACAAAGAATGCCATACAGGCGAGTCTTAGCATTCCAAAGATTAAAGAGTTCGAAAAATATCTTGGCATGCCTTCTTTTGTGGGGAGGAATAAACGAGCTTCCTTCAGCAACATAAAGGAGAAGGTGTGGCAAGTGATACAAGGGTGGGGTGAAAAACTACTGTCACATGCTGGGAAGGAAATTTTAATCAAGGCAGTCGCACAAGCAATTCCCACGTATGTGATGAGCTGTTTCCGGTTACCCACCTCTCTTTACAAAGAACTAGAGATCATGATAAAGAAGTTTTGGTGGGGTGGTGTTGATAGGAGGCACAAGATCCACTGGGTAAATTGGGAGAGACTTTGTAAACCCAAATTTGGAGGCAGGTTGGGATTTAGAAACATTATAACGTTCAATGAAGCTCTCCTAGCAAAACAATTTTGGAGACTATTAAACAACAGCGGCTCTTTGGCTCACAAAGTATTCCAACACCGATTCTTTCTGGATGGGAATATTCTCAATCTAAATAACCGGGCTAAGGGGTCATATGCTTGGAATAGTATAAAGGGTGTTAAACATATAATAGAGATGGGAAGCAAGTGGCGGATTGGGAGAGGTAATAACGTGAAAATTTGGGGAGACCCATGGCTGCCAAATTCACACACACACAAGGTCCAATCTCCAGTTAGTCTTTTACCTCATGATGCCAAAGTTGAAGAGCTCATTGATTGGGAGAACATGAGATGGAGAAATGATTTAATTGACCAAATTTTCTGGCATGAGGAAGCTACTCTTATTAAAAAAATACCATTGAGTGAAAGAAAACCACCTGACCGTTTAATTTGGGCTAAATCAAAGGATGGCAAATACTCAGTCCGTAGTGCCTATCGAATGGTACTTGCAAGGAAGGAAGCTAATCAACCAAGTAGCTCTTGTATCAAAGAGAACACTATTTGGCGTAAGATATGGAAGCTGAACATCCCTTTAAAGATCAAGCACTTCCTATGGAGAGCACTAATTAACTCATTGCCCACAAAGATGAATTTAAAGAAATAGGGTGTACAAGTTTGGGAAGTTTGTGATAGATGTGGTGCAGACAAAGAGGACATAAACCATATCCTATGGTTTTGTCCTTCAGTAAGAGTGGTGTGGGAAAGCAGCCCATTGTGGGGCTAGTTTTGCAATTCTCAGCATCAGAATTTCGAGGAGGTGACAAAGTTTATTTTCCAATTAGATTAGCCAAAGGTGCAGGAGCTATTCGCAATCA
Source organism: Quercus gilva (assembly GCA_023621385.1). Taxonomy (NCBI): domain Eukaryota; kingdom Viridiplantae; phylum Streptophyta; class Magnoliopsida; order Fagales; family Fagaceae; genus Quercus; species Quercus gilva. The sequence goes on along the minus strand of CM042484.1, from coordinate 7,687,558 downwards.
TTGCTTGGTCTTTATGGTTTTGCCGAAACAAAATAAGAGTGAATGAGCTTGATAAAGTCCCTCATGATGTGGTTTCTTGGGCTAACAATTTCAGACTTGAATTTCAATCCATGAAGGAAGGAACGAAAGTTGCTAGACCAAAGGAAAATTTGAAATGGGTACCACCCCCCCCCCCCCCCCCAAGGTTGGTTCAAAGCTAATGTAGATGGAGCTATCTTCAAAGAGACTAATTCAGCAGGCATAGGTATGGTGGTGAGTGACAGTCAAGGTTGGGTGTTGGTTGCTTTGTCGGAGAAAGTGGAAGGTGTGCAAGAGGCAGAGGTCATTGAGACATTGGCTATCCGGCGGGCCATCAGGTTTGCAATTGAAACAAGCTTTAATTGTGTTATAATTGAGAGTGATTCACTTGAGGTGGTTAAAGCTATCCAAGACTTTGCTGATTCTTCTTGTCATATTGGACACATCATTGAGGACGTGAAGCAGTTGGCAAAGGCTATGAAAAGCTGTGATTTCCATCACACAAAGAGGGAGGCAAACCAGGTTGCTCACACTCTGGCCCGCAATGCTATTCATGTTGACACAGTGTTGGCTTGGATTAAAGAGATCCCTCCTTGTGTGTCTGATGTAATCCATTTGGATGCTGTGTAGTTGTTGTGTTTGCGTGTTGGTTGTTCTGTTGTAGTTCTGTTTCTCAAAAAAAGTCTTGATTTTAAGCAAGTTTGGAACGGAAGAAGATATAGAAAAAAAAGAGAGGGGATAGAGTATATTAAAATTTATTTCATTCTAGTCATCTTTCATTATTCTCTTCTCTACTTTTCCTTCGTCTCCCTTCCATCAAAACATAAGAAGGTGACACTATTGTGTTGGTATAGTTCAAAGATTATTATCTTTTATAGCCTAAAGTCACTAATCTTCTAATCAAATTAAGGTCCCACGCATCAATCCACCTAAGAGAGCACTTATTATAGTCCCACACCAACATGTTGGTTAGCCTAATGGTAAGAGTTTGGGACAACATGCCTTATGGCTCACTTGCACGCTGTTCATCTAACTCATACTATGCCATAAGTAAGGTCTTAACTTGAGAGTGGTTATGTTGCAACTATTTCACAGTCACCCTCTCTAACCATTTTTTAATTACCAAAAAAATATATATATATATATATATATATCCGGATCCGACAATGACCCGACCCACTGGGAGAGACACTCGTCCTATTTCATAGTACCAGGCTTGGGTGGCCAGACCCTAGACCCAACAGTGGCAATGGCTATGCTGCCTTCACTACGCAATCTGGTAACCAGCCACTCCTTATGGTTGAGACCAACTCCACCACCACTACCAGCCATTGCTTTACTCTTATCCCACCTCTCTCCCAAATCCCTCTCTCTCTCTACTCTCTCTCCCAAAACCCCAACTAAACCCCACGCCTCACACAACACGCTGGTTCTAACCAAAGACCACCGCTTCAATGAGCCTGAACAACCGGTCCATAGCCAGAACCAGAACAGTACCATTGCGGCCATTGTTACTTCATTGGGTGGTCCTCCTGGTGCTGTTGGAATCGTACGGCTATCGGGTCCCTCTGCGGTTTCTATTGTATCCCGTGTGTTCCGACCCGTCAAAAACAACAAAAAGAAGAAGAGCTTCGGTTCCTCTTCGTGGCGACCCATTAGCCATGTCGTCCAGTACGGTGTCGTTTTGGACCCTCATGCCAATGTCCTCGACGAGGTTCTCTTCTTCTTCTTCTTCTTTTTTGTCGATAACACATACTATACTGGTGTTGTCCATTGTTTTTGTTTGTTTGTACCAGCAAATTTATTAGAAACTCAGCTAAAGAATTAAACTTGTTTAACTTTTTTCGCTAATTATGAGTGCTTCAACCTATGCTTTGTTCCAACTTTTTACTTATGGAAATGAAAATGTCAGATAGCTAAATGGGTCTGTTTGAATTTTCTATGGGCGTTTCAAACTTGCTATTTTTTTTGTTCTGGTATGAATCTTTTTTTTTTATATAATTAGATAGTTGGAAACACTAGGATGTTGCCAATTGAGCTACAAGGCTCTTGACTTGTTCTGGTATGATTTTAATGTGTCTTGGGTTGTGTATTTAAGTACTTATTTGTGACTTCCTGCCTTTTTTTAAGGTTATAGCAATACCCATGTTGGCTCCAAGATCTTATACTCGTGAAGACGTGGTTGAACTTCAATGTCATGGGAGCGAAGTGTGTCTGCGCCGTGTGTTGAGAGCTTGTCTAGAAGCTGGAGCTAGGCTTGCAGACCCAGGTCAGTTTTCTGCATTCCCTTTTTTTTTGGTTATGTTTTTACTCTTTAAAAGTAGATTGGCAAATTGGTATGTAAGGAAAATTGATTAACTGGAGAGAAGGTGGACACATGTAAATGTTGCTTAATATCGAGACTGCCATGAGATATCTTATTTTTCGAAGGAGACTTGGATATAGTTTTGATGAATGGACCAAGTACTGACATTTGTGCATGGTCTCTTGACTGCAGCAAAGCTTATGAGCATTGGACCTTGGAACTTATTTAAGTTTTTCTTAGGTTATCAATCTGTGCTTCATAGTGGGCTTTAATATGTAATTACTTTAAGCTAAATCAAGGTTTCAAATCATTTCTATAATTATGGACTATTTTTTTCATGTATTATGTCCATCAGATTGTGAATATTTGATACATTTTTCAAATACAGTTGGGAATTTGTATAAGAGTTGCTAGTCATGATTGTTCATAGGTGACAGTCTTCCTTCTTACTTCAGTTTGCTTCTTGATGAGATTTCCACTTGTTGTTAGACATTTGTTTAGTATAAGAAAAACTGGATCTTGAACTAATTGAATATGAGGTGACTTCAACTGAAGACTCTAGTTTTGGAGTTGTGGCTGTGGTGGGGATTCTTTTGTTGATATGTCAGTTAATCAGTAGGTGGCAAAAACTTCATCTAAAATATGCATTAGGAAAATGATCTCAGAATTGAAAAGCAAAAAAAGAAAAAGAAAAACCTTCTTTTACTCCTTAAATAAGTTCATCTAATTGACCTTCACAAATGATATTGGAACCTATTTTATACTTCCATAGCATATGGCTCCTAACTTACCAATTTAGAGCTCAAGCATTTAATGAATATATATCCAAATGATTGAACGTATATATTTGAACATCAGACATTGACATAGAATGGGATAGATTTAGCGAAATCTGACTACGTGTGCATGCAGTGGGTTTAGAGTTAGGAGAGCTTGTGGATCTAAGGTTTAGCATTGTAGAAGGCAAATTAATGGGTGGTTTGATGAGTTTTTTATGGAAATTTTAGGGTTTTAGTAAGAAGAATGGCTAAATATAGGGGTGTAAGGAAGAATTAAAAGAGAGAAATTTATGATGTTCAGGAGCTGTATCTATAGTACCCATGAATAGTACCATGAGAAAGACAAGAAGAAATAGATAGGAGAAAGTGAGAAAATAACACATGAAGGTCAATTTCCTCAATACTCAAAACACTCAATAATTTTTATTAATTAACTCCACCTGTTTGAGTACTAAAACACACTTATATAGACCCTAAATTCAATTTTTACTAATAGAACTAGGACTCTTACTTTGATTAGTAAACCAAATCTTAATTGAATTGAAACAAAGTTTACACATAAAGACCAATAAATTAAAATAAAACTTGCTTATTGATCAAATAACACCCAAGGCCCACAACTACAACCTACAATCAACAATTCCAGAATTATGAAAATACCCTTGACTCTAGAAAGACCAAATAAAACATAAAATAAATTACTAAAAACCTAAATAACTACCTTGGGCTCTTATTCTTAGACTTTTCCTTAACCTGAAGCTTCCAAAGATGATGCTTTCTCTCTTTTTCTCTAATCACGCTATGGTTGCATCATCATGCGTTTTTGAATGTTGGATTTGAGTTGTACCCCAGCACAGTGGGTTCAGGCTGAAGAGCCATCTGAATGTCTTGCTAAGAGTTGTGGGCCTTAACTTGAGCTTACATGCACACAAACTAAAGTTGACATAGAAACACTTAAATGTAATCATGCTAATGCTCTCACCCATCCACACACAGAAACACATGGACCTTTCCTTTGCTCTTGGTAACCTCTTCTCAGTAGCCAAGCTTACTGCTAGCCTGTTGGCTAGAGTCAAGTTTCCTAGTCCCCACCCCTGATGTAACAATTAAGTAGGTGTTTTTCTCTTCCAGGAGAATTTACTCTTCGTGCCTTCCTAAATGGCCGCTTAGACCTCTCCCAAGCAGAAAATGTTGGAAAGCTGATTTCAGCAAAGTCTGTGGCTGCTGCAGATGCTGCACTGGCAGGAATTCAGGTATGTCCTCTTTTCGGGACTCAGTTTTCATTGGCCCTTTTTTCTCATGAGTATTTGTAGCATTTTGTTATAAGTTACCAGCAAATGCTGATAAGCAGACTGAAATACCATGTTTCCTTTGACAGGGAGGCTTTTCTTCTCTGGTTAAATCACTAAGAACACAGTGCATCGAGTTGCTTACTGAGATTGAAGCTCGCTTAGATTTCGATGATGAGATGCCACCAATAGATCTGAACCTAATCATGACTAAAATACATGCCATGTCACAGGATGTTGAGAATGCATTGGAGACAGCCAATTATGACAAGCTTCTGCAATCTGGATTACAGGTATAATCTGGATTGCTATATCTACACGCAGACACAATTGTCAAGCAACTGTACAATATTAGCCATATATTTGTTATTATGCTGCTAAACAACTGTATAATATTTCTAATTCTTGTGATTCTACAATGCCTATGCATCTATATTCCCAATCACTGATATTACAACCAATATAATGTGCACAAAATCATGATCAATAAGTTGTTTTATCTAACCATGCTACATCATAACAGTTGCCTGTTCATCCAAATGAGTGTTTTGATATGCTTAATTTGCTTATTAGGCTAAACCAATTTCCCCCTCAATTTTAGAAAATAAGCTACAGCAAATAGCTTATCCAAACCAACATTTGATATTTAGATGGTTGTATAAGGGGCTATGCATATGGGATTTGTCTTTCTTGCAAGCTTTTGATAGTGATGTTCTGATTCAAATTCTTGCAGATAGCAATTGTTGGCCGTCCAAATGTTGGGAAATCAAGCCTTCTTAATGCTTGGAGCAAAGTATGTTGCAACCATTTATATTTGGCATCAAATTTCACCTGAATGTTTATTTTATTTTTTTTGATAAGTAAGAATGTTATATATACGAATGGCTACTCTATGCATGAAGATCATAGAGCAAACCCAGAAAATACAAGGAGGAGAAAACAAAGAAAAAGCATAAAAAGAAAACCAAACAACAGATTAATTACAAAGAGAAAGAGAGCTAAGGAAAGAAGGGAGAGAATCACTAGTCGTGAGTCCCCATGCCCGAGACCAATCAAAAAGAGTCCCACTAAAAGAAGCAAGCATCTGATCACCGGAACTATCCAAATCCTCAAAAGTCCGCCGATTCCGTTCCTTCCAAATACACCAAAGGATGCACAACGGAACTAAATTCCAAATCTGAGACAAGTACTTCCCCAACCAATTCCACCAGCCAAAAAGCAAATCTGGTATGGATCTAGGTACAACCCAAGACAGACCAAAAGTTATAAAGACAAAGCTCCATAATCGATAAGCCATCTCACAATGAAGAAGTGGTCTACCGTCTCTCCACAATGTCGGCACATAATACACCAGTCCACAAAAACCAATGTCCTCAATCTCAGATTATCACTCGTTAGGATCTTATTCCAAGCTACACACCAAACAAAAAAGGAAACTCGCCTAGGGGCCTTTGCTTTCCATATAGCTTTCCAAGGAAAGACAATTGAGGGAGAACCCCTTAATTTGTTATAATATGACCGGATATCAAAATCTCCATTAGGCTTCAACTTCCATCTCATCCGATCTCCCACATCCATTGGAGGAATATTAGCTCCCAATATGCGAAGAAAATGCAGCCCTTCATCCATCTCCCAATCATTAAATTCTCGAATAAAGCGAACATTCCAAATTCTTCTATCCTCCGCCCCCTGCCTTGACAAAGAAGCTTCTACAGATACCTCCTTATCGATGGCAATACCATACAGCCTTGGGAAAGCCAATTGAAAAGGTTGATCCCCATACCACCCATCCTGCCAAAACCTCACTCTATTTCCCAACCCAACAACAAACTGACAATTTTTGCTAAAATCTTCCCGTCCTATGCGAATACCTCTCCACAAACCACACCCATGAACTCCCTTACCTAATTTTGAGGTCCATCCCCCCCATTCTTCCCCATATTTTGAAGCTATCACCCTCCTCTATAACCTATCCTCTTCCTTCCCAAACCGCCACAACCATTTCCCCAATAAAGCCTTATTGAAAGTAGTAAGTTTCCTTATCCCCAAACCACCATTAGCTATAGGCGCACAAACTTTATCCCATCCTACCAGATGAGTCTTGCTATCACCCCATAGAAAGTCTCTTTGCAACTTTTCAATTTTATTAGCCACATGAGTAGGAATTGTGAATAACGATAGAAAATAGGTAGGAAGACTAGATAGCGTACTCTTGAGTAGCGTCAATCGACCCCCCTTAGACAAATACAGCTTCTTCCACCCAGCTAATTTCCACTCAAATTTTTCCAAATTTTTCCACCGCTCAAGTTCAGGTGGTTTCCTTATCCCCAAACCACCTGAATGTTTATTTGCTTTGTCAATGTGTAAGGAAGTTATTCAACATCCATATCTAGAGTCAATTTATTGCTGCTATGTCTGTTTTTGCTTATTATATTTTTTTCAGATCCTCTTGTTCAATTAATTTGCAAATAGTAGTGTTCTGGAGAGGTACATTGGCTGCTCTATAGTCTTAATAGAGATGCCCTCTATATTGGCATCAAAGGACTCTCTCTCTCTCTTGGTCTGTCATTCCCTTGAGTTGCTTATAATATGGCTACCCAGAAAAACTGTAGACATGCATCCCTATACTCATGAAATTAATTTTGGGGAGATCATCCTTTGGGTCGCTTATAAAATGGCTAATACCCAGCAAATCATAGACACGGATCCTTATGAAATTAATTTGGGGGTGACTATCACTTACCAGTATTTTGATAGTAGAAACAGGATATGAATTGTGAAAAACAAGCCAAAAAAATTGATATATCCAATATATATGAAGATTTCGTTTAACTTTTATGTGTCTTCAATTTGTTCTTTGTTTTTATCTTTGCATTGGAGCAAGAGCATGTGAACTTATTGAGTACCATGTTTTTGTTTTTATCTTTGCATTGGAGCAAGAGCATGTGAACTTATTGAGTACCATGTTTTAATTTTAGCGTGCAGAGTGAGAGAGCAATAGTTACAGAAATTGCTGGAACCACTCGGGATGTGGTTGAAGCAAGTGTCACAGTTCATGGTATTCCTGTGACCCTTCTTGATACAGCAGGCATTAGGGAGACTGATGACATCGTGGAGAAGATTGGTAAGGCTTCCTGCCTTGTGTAACTTCAGATGAAATTTAATTCTCCTTAAGTTCACTTTTAAGATAAGAGTAGTTGGTCTGGAGAGACCATATATTCAAGTGTTTCAACTACATTTTGACAATTTGAATATTTTCTGGTTCTGGTGTTATTTATTTAATAATGGAGCTTTGGACAATCCACGGGACGTGAAGTAATTGATTATGTTTTACAATAGATTTTTGATGAGTTCATTTTATATTTTTATTAAACAGGTGTGGAGAGATCTGAAGCAGTTGCTATGGGGGCTGATGTAATTATCCTGACAGTAAGTGCTATTGATGGGTGGACTTCAGAAGACACAAAACTTCTTGATAGGATTCATTCTAATAAGGTATTACCACCTTCTGTCTCTTGCAATTTTACAAGTCAGGTTAGTCACTTGTCCATTGTAGTCAATACTTAATAGTTCAAATTTATGCTGGTCTTTCCATTTTGTTGTCAGGCCTAATTATTCAACTGTGTCAGATTTACAATGTCAGTTATTTCTTTTTGAACCGCAGAAAACAATTGGATCCTCCTCCCCGGTAATTCTTGTAGTTAACAAAATAGATTGTGCTCCATCTGCTCAAACCGAATGGGTTGATAGGGATGGCGATTCTTTCAGCAAGCATGTTTTTACATGTGCTGTTACTGGCGAAGGAATTCAGGATTTGGAGACAGCAATACTAGAAATTGTGGGTCTCAACAGGATTCCTTCAGGGGGGCGCAGATGGACTGTGAACCAGGTTGGCTACCTATTTATGAGAACTCAAACCCTAACCCTGCACGCAATGATAGCCTATTGAGTTTGATTCAATATGTGGTTTTGTGTTAATTCTGATTCATTCATGCGATCCTTTTGTAACTTGTCAGAGGCAATGCGAGCAGCTTGTTCGAACCAAGGAAGCTCTTTCAAGGTTGAGATCATCAATAGAGGAGGAACTGCCTCTTGACTTTTGGACAATTGATTTGAGAGATGCTGCTCTGGCCCTTGGGCAGATAAGTGGAGAAGATATCTCTGAAGAGGTTTTGTCAAACATATTTGGCAAGTTCTGTATTGGTAAATAATAGATTGTTCCCAATATCTGAAACATGATGTAAAGTGCAAAATTTTGCTTTTGTTTTGGTTTGTTTTTCCCTTTTCTATTCTTATTCTAAAATACTTGAGGCTGATACCAGCAATATGAGCATCATGCTATAGGAGGCTCAAGTGTAAGAGATGATTTAATGAAATATACGTAAAAGAGGGACCCCTGATCAGCGCGCACACAAACTCTGCTAGCTTATTCTTGTACTCTGTCTTCTAGTTTAAAATAAGCCTCAATTGTAGCGGGTTTCATTTCATCACATTAATGCAAGTAAGTTTATTGCCAGTACTTACAGTTTTCTTCTAATACTCTAGTATTCTATTTAACTAAGCTTTGATTGGTTCAATATAAGCTTCAATTTACTATGTTATTATCGATTTTGTTATTTTAGTTGCACATTTAGTTACTAAAATAATTTCGTTACCTTCAAATTATGTCCAAATTACGATTACATCATCACACCTTGGCTTAAGTCCTCTTCATTGAAATGATACCAAATCCTCAAACCTTAAACGCCCCATTGAGGAAACTTTACAGTCAAACTTATTACAAACACTAACCTCAAGTTAAAATTTCTCCATTGACCAAACATTAATGGTCCGTTTGAATTGAGAGGAGAGGGAAAGGGAGTAGAATAAAGTTGGTTAAAAATAGACTAATTTGGAGCCAATTCTTCACTACTTTACTCCCCCTCTATTCAAACGGACCATAAAGGATTAATTGATGAAGTCTTTTGGTAATATAATATATTGGAGGCTTGCAATTGAATTAAGTCTTTACTAAGTTTGAAATCTATATTTTTTTTAACAAGGGTTTGGAATAAGTACTCTTAACCCAAATCTATCTTTTATTAAGTTAGTAGACCGATGGACCGAAATGGAGTGAAGTGACAGAATGGACCGAACTAGACCGAATGGACTGAAATGGGCCAAAATGGACCGAGCTAGACCTAATACCAAATTGGACCGAAATAGACTGAATGGACAAAAAAAAAAAAAAAAAAAAAAAACATAATAACAATAAATGCTACGCTTCAGGTTATAACAATAAATATTATGCTTTAACTTATAGATATTATATAGATTAATGGAGGTTTGAGAAAGAAATAGATGTAACTTTCCGTGCATGAACTAAATTAATATATATATATATATATATATTTTTTTTTTTCTTTCTATATGTAGATTGCATCTCACCAAATTGTAAATATCAAGAAAAAAAATAAAGATAATACTTTTATATATATATATATATATGACCAAGAAATGACTAAATAGAAATGGTTCATTATACCCTAACAGGGTTCAAATTCCCCCACTCCCAATTATCAAATTATCAAAAAATGAATTACACCTAATAATATGAGTCTTGCTTTTTCTTTTCTAGTTATCATAAACTTAATTCCCCAATTAATAGGATTTTGGCCCAATCATTATTATTATTATTTTTTTTATAACAAGGCCCAATCATTAATTACAAGAGAATGGACCATACTCCATTATGAAAGAGTAAGACCATCACAGTGATATTGCAAATAAAAAACAGTGAGTGCCAACACCACTGGCCAGAGTTGGTACAGCTATTAGTAATGACAAAAGAAAATTTGGATGTTCGAGACCAACAATGAAACGGCTTTATTGCTAGCTTTGCTAGCTAAAATCCAACTCATAACATACAAAGAGAGACACTTAAAATTTGATTCATCTTTAAGAAAGAGTTGTAGATTGCTCAAAGCAAAATGTGTTTCAAGAGCAGGAGAGAACTAACCAGGGAAGAATTGAAGGAGAAAGAGAAGAGAAAGGATAAAAAGCAAAAGGAGAAAGAGTGGAAGGAAGAGGAAAGGAAGGCCAAAGAGAAAGAGAAAAGAAAAATAGAAGAAAGTGAGAGGAAGGAAAAGGAAGAGAGAAAGAGGAAAGAAGAGAAAGAAAATGAAAAGAAGAAACAAGCACAAGAGGAGATGAAGCATAAATAAGACGAGGAAAAGAAGAAACTTAAAGAACTTAAGAGAAAGGAAAGAGAGAAGAAAGAAAATTTGAAGCGCAAGGTGAAGAAGTAATGAACAAAGGTCTAAAAGAAAAAGTTTCAATAGTTCTTTTGAAGGTTGTCTTTTTTTTTTTTTTTTTTTAATATTATTTTTAATATATAAAAAATTTATAAAGATGGATTTTTGTTTGGCATAGCATATTCATGTGTTGAAAGAGGTTATGTATCCATTTAGACTAAAGAGAGTGTTATGGTTCATAGATGTTTATTTGGCATGACCAATATTGTGGCTAGAATTTGTGAAACCATTTTTGTTTTTTTCATTTTCAATTTTGAACACTTGTTCGAGTCATGTCAGGTTCAATGCCAATATTGGATCCAAATCAAACCCTATGTTAAATTATCTAGCTATAAGTAGCATATGTTAAGTTCTTCAACCCCCCCCCCCCCCCCCCACCCCCCCCTTCTCATTTTCTAAGAAAATAGAATGGTAGATAAAAAAGTGAGATCAGTAGTGATCACAAATAAAAACTAATAACTTGCCAACTCAACTATTGTGAAAAATGTGGTAAAATGTTTTGCCTGTAACATTGCTCTTCAACAAATATAACAAGATGAGCAAGGGAAATAAGATATCTTATTAGTTATTAGTGTCGTCATGAATTTTCTTTTATTATTATTTTCCAATAGATAAAGAGTCCTCATGAATTCGCATTCACATATAGAATTAGCAATTTCAGAGATAATTACATAATTATTTAAATATAAGCTAAGGTAGATCAGTCATGAAGGGCACCAATGATACTGAACCTAAAAAAGCTGGTCCTCCTTTAACTGTCGAAATATATTGGCTGACATTCTACTACAAAAGAATAGCAAAATTTACACTATGTGCAGACCAATGAAACTGGTACCTATAGTTCCTCCTCCACCTTCAATTTATGGTGAAGTTCCATATAACCAACAAAATCGTTAACCTATAGGGTAGGATAGTAGCAGTTGGATTTTAACAATTAGTAAAGGCTGATAATCAACATAAATCAAGCTATCAAGATGTTACTGGGATTCAAGAAGCAATGGCACCAGCAATTGCAAGACCACAATCACTTGTAAAGAACTTTTTTTCTTTTCTCTTTTTTCCTTTTATTTTTAACCAAGCACCTTGCGAAGTTCTTCGATCAAATGTGCACGACTTGTTGGCTCCACCTGCAATGATTTCAAATAATCACCCTCAGGTCACAAATTCTTTGATGATATAAACAAAAATGCTTTGGGAACAAGAAATATTTATTTGATGGCTTACATTGCTTAGAAGGGCAGCAAGTCCTTGAGGTAGGGCTTGCAAATCTGAAATTGAGTCACCAATATTTGTTAATTGAAGTAATACCTTCTGGACCCGTAACTGCTTAAGTTTATCCTCATAATTGCCTGTATCATCCTTCCATCTAAAGAAAGCTTCATCATCTACCCAAGCATCTTCTCTGCCTTTTGCAATAGTAGAGTCCAAAAACCAGTTCTTGATCAAGTCCAATGAGGATTTATGAGACAGTTGGTCACCAGCAGCATTAGTTACAGTTTTGACCAGTGACTCTTCAGCAATTCTCCTACGCAATCTCCTGTAGAAGAAAGAACGAGAGTTTGCCCAGTCCACAACTTCTCTAATAACCTGTTTTGCAGCCATTCTCAGTGAAGTATCATGTAGTTCAGCAAATTTGGTGGCTATCTGGGTGTACACAGGCAAAAGCTGCTTCTCACGGGTTTGTATTTGTTGCTGCAGAGATTCAACCATCCCATGGACCCTAGTGCTGATCCTGGCTTCCTGAAGTTCTGCCTTCAGATTAATCAGTTGTTGATCAAGCCTACCCATGCACTCCAGCAGCTCCTTTGTTCTAAATTTTATCTCAATCATTCCTTCTGGCTCGAGGACATTACCTTTAGCTGTTCGATCAGCATACATTTCAATGTGGTCTGAATTGATCCGACTGTCTACAACCACCCATGCCCCACCACGAAGCTCACCCATCATTGGAATGTATACAAATACGGGCTGCTTGTATGTTCTAAGATTCTCAACAATGGTTGATCCAGCCTGAAGGATTCCTTCAAAAAGATCCCTCTGCCCACCTGAAAAGCCTCTCCAGTTGGCAAGAATAAAAAGTGGGAGCTCTTCTCTGTTGAAATCCAACAATGCTTGGGCCGTCTTACTTGCAGAATCAGGAAACCATACCTGTCCAGCCTGAGGGACAACCCTCTCATGTGAATCAAGCTGGCCTGGGTCAGCAGGTATAACTTGCATGACTGTCTGTGTCTCAACAGCAACTATCCCTACAGGGATCCCTCCAAGCTTAGCCCTTCCTGTAACTACTGTTCTTGCCCAGCCTTCTAAAGTCTCAACAAAGCTGTCCTTGTCAAATATACCTCCCATCCACTTTCCACTACCATCCAAAGCACCAGAAATAGCAGCACGTGGATCACAAGAGTTTTCAGGGAGGTACTCAACAGGCCTTTCTGGAGGATCTGATGGACTCAGAATGGGAAGTGCACCACCTATATGGGGCGGAATATAGCTTAGCCACTTCAAGATAGCTGATATACCTTCAAGATCATCTGAAACTGTTAGATGAACAACCCCATTAGTTGCCATAATTTTGGGTCCACCAAGTTGCATGTGCGAGCTGTATACTTCCCGGCCCAGAAGCTTGTTTAGTGCAGAGAAACCAGTTAGAATTATGGGCTGATCAAGCCTCTGTATGCACCGCATCCCAAGCCGAGCTAGATAAGCACCTATTCCAACAGTTCTGCCAGTCACATATGTTAAGGTAAATGTTTCCTTGTATGCCCTTGAATATGCGCCAGCAATGGCCCCACTTCCAGTTAAGTTCTCAACCCCCAAGCCATCCTCCTTCCCCACAATGGTATCTACAACCCATCTGATTTCCCCACTGGCCAGCTTTATTTCATGTGCTATTACAGATGATCCAATCCGAGCATAATCCTTGGGGGTTAAATATACATACTGAAAACCACGCTCAGGGCTTGATTCATCAGACCAACCAACTCTAAAGCAGGTTTTGACTTCATCAGCTACCCCAATACGGGCGCCAGAGTTTGCTGCCAAATAAATTAACGGTAGTTTCTCAGTGCAAGCAAGATCAGTTACTGCAAGGAAGAATGCATCCTCTCTTGGGCCAAAAGAACCAGCTTTGAATGTCACATCATTTGCTACAACCAGTATTGTCCTTCCAGAAGGGAACTCAGGGGTAGACATCTCCATGGACCAGGCTACCATGCCAACATCATTGAGGGCAGGTAGACGCTCCACAGGAACAAGAGGAGTACCCCAGGCACCTCTTTGGTCAGCAAATTTGAGTTCTGTGACTCTCAGAACTTTATCCTTGGCTTTCTTAGAACCTGGAAATTGGGATGCCCATGACTGTTCCAAGGCCGTCTCAAATGCCTGCAAGCAACATTTTTCAGGTAAACATTTGATCTGCTTCCTATATCTTTGCAAAATGGGGACAAGAGACAGAGAGAGGACAAAGCTACCAAAATTAGTGTTATATTCATAGCATGGTGCTCACCAGTGGAAAATCATAGCAGTAAGTGGTGCTGCTTTTCCTGGCCAAAAGACGTTTTCGATCAAGAGTTCCCAAAGGCTGATACTGTGCATTCACTGCTACACCATGCAGAGGACCCCAATCAGAGACTGAATGGTAGACCTCTCTGCGTGCGCTGGTATTCTCTAGTTCTCGATATATCTGAATATTGTATCGAACAACAATATAATAACAATTTATGGAAAATCTCACTAAATCTAGATATTTAATTAACACATGAACATTTCTATTACCATTGAATTTACTAAATCTGTAAATATAATATCCCAAATATAAGAATGTTACTACATAATATACTATTTTCTGGACTATCAACACTGATGAAGCCAAACTACCCCTGACTACCTTTGTATACACATTAATGTTGTCCTTCCTAATGTAGATCATGCTTTTCATACAGTTCTCAAATTCATCCATAGAATATAAGCAAAATACATTATTGGAATGGATAAGTACTGTCCAATCAGTGTTCAGGAGATTTGGTTTTCATAGAAAGGTATGCTTCTAGCAAATTTTTTGATTACCAAAGTGTTTCGGCCAAAGGATTTTAACCAGGTCTAACATGACAAACATAACCATTCAGTTGGTCAGGCATCCCCAATATGTTACATTAATCAGATCATACAAACCAACACATGGGATTTTTAAATTCTTACTGCTGATGCCAACCATGGATCTATTTGTCAATTACATCTTTATAACTAGTAGATAACGAAATGATCCATAAGAGAAACTTAGGGTCTATGATCAATCTGAGTTTGACCAATGATGGTAATCACTGATACCTATATGGGCCAATATCTAGTATGCTTTTGCAATCCAACCTTTACATACTTGGCATTCAAAAAGCATTTCTGGGTGGAAACCTTTTCTTAGAAAACTGTAAATAATATACACACTTACATGTACGGTGCAGGTGTGACCAGTCACATTTGTCACCACAACCCTCCAAGCACCATTTGCCGGTCCAGGAGATACCATCCAAAGCTTCACTTCCCACTCACAAACTCCTAACCTATGCATTCTTACACCTACAGATGCATGAATTTCATGTGCCAGCTCCTTCAAGATCACCTCCACAGCACTTTCTTCTTGCCCAGCATCTATGTCAACTCCCCTGGCAACAATATCTTAATTGTAAGACCCCAGAAAGGAATTTCGCCATCTTATTCTGGAAGAAAAGACAATGAATAGGAAGATAGATATAATTACTTGGGGTAAGGCACAAGATCACTTATTTGCTGCTCGCATACAATATAAAGGTACATATGGGCATGGTCAGATTTGAGTGTAGCATTGTGTGCATTAAGTTCTAACTCCTCCATTGCAGCCATTAAGGACCTCAAAATACTCCTTGAAGTAAAAGACATAGCCCATTGGCTAAGTGTTGTTTGTGTGTCCAACCGTTGATATGATGTAAGCCCTTCATTTGATGTAGACTGTCTTACAAATGTTCTGAGGAACATTCTTTGGATTGGTAGTGGCTTGTCCACAACAGAGTACAAATGCCATTGACGGTCCCGGGATGGGGTATACTGTATATTTTCATAGCCTTTAAGCTTGTCCTGGATCAAATCAGATGTTGATAATTTATCAGACAAAAGTCCATGGGGAATTTATGTGTTTTCATTTTCAATTTTTAACTATATACAGAGGGCTGAACCAGATATTTACTAACCAATTCAAGGTAAATGGATAGAGGTGGCTCCAGGTGACGCAATAGAGGCTCTTCCTCGTAATATAACTTTTCTGCTGACCAGTGGAAGGAGTGCCTCATAGGGGCTCGCCCTTCATCCCTCTGTATGATACAGCTTATTACCCCAACACCTGCAGTTCGTAGGCTAGAGCCTACTTCTTTCTCTTTAAGTATTTTGGCTAACTTGTTAATTCTCTCTTGAGCCTGATCTTCATCACCACTGTAAAGCATCAAGAGATAATTCTAGTTCAGAAGGGACACTTTTATATCAAAAGGTTCTAATCACCAGACTGAAAGTCTGAAACTTTGTCTATCTGGCACATGTTTGACATGAAGAAAGAATAAAGGGGCATGAAGAAGAAAAAAAAATAGAAGAGAGGGCGAAAAACCTCTCAGCCATTGTTTGTTATTCAGGATAGGGCAGTCAAGTGGTCTAAATTAAATATGAATTCAATTCAAAGTCAATAAGGTATTATCAGATGTTGAACAAATATGCAGCAATGCTATTGCTAGCCCATTAATCCTAAATGAACTTTCACTACCTACATGATTAATAAATTACTATTTACATTTTAAGGTAACAGATTTTAGTGTAAGTACAAAGGATGTTACACTACCTATCCTGAAGTAAACTCATCTGATTGTTGACGCCCGCCAATGCAATATGCATCATATTACCAAAGCTAGCAGGTTCTACTGATCCATTTGGACCTGCTTCATTAAGGTTATGGGTTGTTTCCTTCAGTGCAGCATTAATAATTGATGGAAGAAATTGGAGTGATTTGATAATAACCATGGCCCCCCATTTTCGCTCACTATGTTTCTCAACCAGCGGTTGCTCAGACATTAGATCTTCAGTCCCATTCTTTCTCGCAATGTGCTCCTCTAAAAATTCCCATGAAGCAATAAGACCAGATCTGTGCCACTGCATCCTTACACTCCCCTTTACAAGATAGGGCTGATAACAGACAAAGAGTCAATCGAGAAAATCATTGAAAAAAAATGAAAACAAGTTCACAGTTACAAGAGCTTAAATCATACCTGGTATAGCCTACGAACATAAGTCTCCACAACCCGCCTTTGAAGGGTGTGATCACTGTGATCAAATAGACCTACAAGGGCATCTTCAACTGCCAAAGGAGCACTCACAAGATCCTCCATTCTTTCATTAATGGCACTTTTCCTTCTTGGAGTATCCATATTTTCACCATCCTCGGTAAACATCTCTAATTCAGAAAGACTTCTAGCTATGCTGGAACGAAGTTCACTCAGTTTGGTTTGTTCCAGCAGTTGACTTGCCTTTAGTGCCAACTGCATAAACAAGGGTATAAGGACTCTGCTTAAATGTTAAAAAATAAACTACTCCAGTAAATGGAAAAATAACAATTATCACTGCAAAATGTCGTAGGGGAAGATCAACCAACAAGAGAAAACAATAATCCTCTCCCCATGGGAGTAAAAAGTGATTCTTTACATTCTAAAATGGTTGAGCATAGACAAATACATCTTAAAGTTAATTGTTTATGCTTGAGTAACTCTATGCAAACACCAACCTCAGAATAATTTGTATGGTTTAGCGCAGAGAACCGGATTAGTATATCCCTGTATGCAGCAGGATTAGGGTAAACAAGTTGTTCCATTAGTCGTAGTATCAGCTTATTTTTACTCCTGACACCCTGCAAGCAAACAAAAACATGTGGTACAATTACAAATAATGTTATGGAAAATCAAAATACAAGGGCAAGACAGCTGAGCATGTTACAATTAGTACCTGATGAGAAAGCACAATGTCCACAACCTTCAAAAGATCTTTCTTATATTGAAGTCGAAGACGTTCAATTACATCAGCCTGGACAAGCAATTGTAAATGAAAATTCTAAGTAGCAAATAATGAATAAAAAAAATTCAAATTTGTGGAATCACACCCTAAGTTCCTGACACTTTTGGCTTTGCAAGAATTAATAATTAGTTTGAGGGCTAAAGAACAAGCTTGAAGGTATATGGACTAGACTTCAAGATGAATTTCACTAGCGAGCATCAACCCAACTTCAAAAGGTTTCAAGATAACCAAAAAATTGTTGTGAATTCAAACAAACGTTTGAATTATAAGAGCACATTGAAAATATACTTATTGATGGAGTTATGAAAGTAGCAAAAAGAGAAGAAGAAGAAGAAGAAGAAGAAGAAGAATAAAGAGTGTACTATAAAAAAAAGAAATTTGTTGTAGCCATTTCTTATTTTTGGGACAAAGTCTTTGTTGTTAAAAGAGAGTATTATAAATGGTCAATGAGCATATTTTGCTTAATCTAGGAGATATGAAAAGATAGGGAGACAACAATTGAAGAATTTATTTAATATAAGGAAAACCAGAATCCAGTCAGACAATTCAAGTTGGGACATCACAATACTTAAAAGAACAACAAAGGCTCTGGGAGAGCAGACAAAGAATATAACTAGAAGCTTTGAAATTAAAATTCTAATGCTTCAATCAAAGCCTGGAATATTTATAGCAAGCCATATAATATTGGTGTTGGCACTATTAATATGCAGCAAAACATAAGGCATTATCATTTTTAACATTGAAGAACAATTTGTGTTCCATACTGACAAATTTACCTGGATATTGTCACTGAACAATTCTTCAACTGACAAATACTCTTCAAAAAGCGACTGAACAATAACACGGGCATGACTCTCTCTTCCACCCTCGTAAGACTTCACGAGACTCATCAAAGGTTCAACAAGCCTTTCTTGGGCTCCCTTTTCTTTATCAGGACAGGAAGATAGATGGGCCTGCCACAAAAGGCACATAACTTTAGTGTATTACAATTTAAGGAAAAGAACATGAACATTAATATAAGGAATTTGAAATAGTAAAACTCACTTCCAAAACAGCTCGTAATAATTTGGCAGGGAAATCAATATTCTGGGAGCTTGAAATCCCCTCAAATGCCTTAAATTTTGATTCCAACTGAAAATTTTACATGGGTCAGAGAAAACTATAGTACAGTCACTATGTGAGCATAAAACTGTATAGGAGACCTAAAAGATAGTTATTACCTCAGTCTTGAGATCTCTTGGAAGGCGGGTTGCCAGAACAGCCAAGCATTCTTGCCATTGAAGGAAAGGGAGTTCAGGACTATCGAGGCAATTGAGCAAGTTTTGCACAACCTGAGATAGTCAAACCATTTGATAAGACTGGTCTTGAGACAAGTTCAGTATAGATAAGTAGTAGTAACACAGTCTAATAAATGAGATAATAGGATATTCTCACGTGCACAACGCCAAAGCTCAGAACTCAAAACATAAAGGAATGAATTATGGATTCAGAATATTGTTCAAAGCTCTAAATCATGACGGAAACAGGGAAAAATAGTACTTACATCATCTATGTTGTGCTCATAACCTGCAAGAATCATCCGGGCTGCATTTATACTTGCGGCGCATCTCTGATGAACTTTACCAGAAATTGCAGTTGGAGGCCCCAGGACTGGGAAGCTCCCATGGAAAGGCTCTGCTTTTCTTACAGCTGAAGGATCATCTAGATCAAGCCTAGCTATAAGTTCACCAGCCTACAAAAAAGTGACTTCTTAACTTCGTCAAAATTGAATATTTCATACTTCTTCTGTTGAACATGATTTACCTGCATAGCTTGACCTTCTGACATTTTGAAGTGGACAAGTCCAGAAGCAGGTGAAAGAAGAGGCATACACATCTTCATAACCTCAACCTCTGCATAAGGTGTGTCAGCATCGATATGACTACCATCCACAACCAGAAACCTCAGCAGTTTGCATGGTGTTTCTGCTATTAACTTAGATGGATCATGATCATTCTGGATATAACAAAGAATAATAATTAATCTCACCATGCTTGTAGAAGAGGAAAGAAAAGGTAGGACATGAGGGAAGAAAATATTGGGGGTACCTGAAGTAAGCAAGTCCTTCCATCAATGAGAAGGCGAGTTCCAGCTGCTTCTTCCTCTGCATATATAACATGACTGTTTCCATCCAACTGTAAAAAAGATAAAGCTACCAGTCACACTTCTGAAATGTTGGAAATATGAAATATAATAAAAGACCACTTTAACTGCAAGGCCCACCATGGTAGACCTACCTCCAAACCCATTTATTAGCCTGTAATGAAATAATCTTCCTTCACCACACAAATAATAGAATAAGAGAATAGGTTTTGGCTTAGTAGATTAAGAAAGAAATTTTTTCTTCTTGTCAAGATATGGATGGGTTTAACCCATGAATTGGATGCATAGCATCACTGCAATCTAGACTAGTCTTATCAAGTAAACATAGTACTGTCACATATTGACACAAGAATTGTGGGTTTTTTAATATGGTGCTGCTTCTATCAAGAGGAACCTAGTTAACCATATATAGTAGTCAATCATTTTTAACACATAGAAAGCTGTCTTGCCTAATACTTCTGATGTGATGCACTGATTCATTTTAGAGCTAAGTTCATGTGGTTCATAAAATAGCATCTTCCCAAGTCCAAAAGACATATCCATTTGCAGAAACTGATAAATAAGGGGAACATACTCTGTGCAAAAGAAACTATAAATGTACATTACAAAGCCAGGTTAAAAGGATCCACACACACACATAAAAAACAGATATATTTGACATAAGACAGACACACACACAAATTTACAGACATATATTTGTCAACTTCGAAACAAGTTTATGATGTGTGATTACATTCACAAAATGTCAAAATACTAAGAGTTTGCATATCTTATTGGCTTCCTTTGAGCATACTCATACATACACAATCTATATATAAACAGCTACAAGCAAGAGCACAAAGACCCATGTAGCTAGTAGCAATAAATACACACATGTTCTAAAGAAGAAACTTGCCTGCATCAATAAACCTCCATCACGTAAAGTATGAATCTCTGCTTCAATCTCCGAATCATTCATCCTCAATCTATAGCTTCCTGGTCCCCCCCTAACCATGTCAATCTAGAAACAGATGTCCACCATGTTGGTAAAATATATTAATCATCCCTATGAAACAAAAGTCTACAAAATTATTGACACGATAAAGGATCCCTTTACAATGGCGCACATACCGTATATTTGCTTCCTTCAATGTTCAAGGACACTTGAGAGTGGACAAGTGACATATGCTGCAACAAGGATAGGCAAAGATAAATACAAATCAGAATTAGTTAACATGACACCAGAATTAGGACCCTTAATAGAGTATTATTTATTGCAATACCTTGGGTGGGATTTGCCCCTTCTCAAGATAACCAATGTAATCTGAAACCACAGCTGCACTGCTTGAAGATGCTTTCTGAGTTGGACATAGTAGAAAACATGAGCCATCTTATTCTATGGCATGACACCTCTAGAAACCAGAAAATAAAACAAAATAGTTGTGCTTACAAACAGAGCTCCTCCAACAACGGACAGATACCAAGGAGGCCTTTCTGCTCTAACTCGCATAGCAATTCTACTGTCCAACCAGCCGGTGTGGATTTTATTTTCTCTGTAATCTGAAGCCTGTACAACATTTTTACTACTGTTAGAATGTTTCCTTTATTTTTCTTTTAGGATGGATAGGATGGGTAGTCAATAAGTGAGAAGTTTACATGTAAAAGATCAATTGTATAATCAACATTGGTTCGAATCTCTCCCCGAATTTGAATCTCCTTCAGACCAAGCACCATGTTTGCAATAGCTAGAGCTCTGGACTCCCCAAATGCAAAAACATGTCCTGAGATATGACTCAAGGATTTTAGCAATAGAAACTCTTATGACAAATAAAGATACATGCATTGGAATACTTATGTACACAATATATCCTATCCTAGAAAGATAGCCATTGTTTAGAATTACAAATTACAAATAAGTAACACAATTGAATATCTTCATTGAGGATAAAGTTGGTCCATATCTAAATTACAACATTAATGAGTCAATGAACAGCATTAAAAGTTACTGTGGAAACACTCAATCTGCAGGCCTTTTATTAGTCATTGAACAGACTTCAAAGATCTTCTGAAGCAACTCAAGGTATGAGGATTTTAAATATTTCCCCAACATAGCGGCCTTAAAAGAGAAAAAAATTGCTCAAGCAGTGTGGAGGATCAGACACAGAATAATTTAAATTCAACATGAGCCATTTTTTGTTTGTTATATCTTGATTTTAGACAATCAAAGTTATCAAATACTCACACCATCCATTAGTAAATACTTACCAAATTGAGAATCTGAGAATTCATGAATTCCTCCTCCAGACTGTAAATCACAATGTCAATCACAATTCAGTCTGAAACTTCGAAGATAAGTCCACACACAATTAGACAATAAAAATTTACCTTAACAGAGAAGTATGCCCACACATTCGGTTTGCTTTTAAAACTCAGCTCCTGTGCAAAGTGTAAAACTCAATACAGGTTTCTTTAATATGAGGAAATAAATACTCAAACTGAGACTACCATGAACCTGGGAGGCTAACCTGTACTTTCCCACTTGTAGGCTTAAAACCATCATCCGGGTCCTCACTTGTTACACGCACAGCTACGCAATGACCTTTTGGCCTTGTAGACTCTGCCTTATCAAAATCAAATGGGGTGGCAAGAGCTGACGTTTTCTTCCAAGCATCATATCCTCCACCATATTCCTTTCCATAAAATCTCCTTATCTCTAATCAAATAAGTTACATGAACACAGAAGGTGAAAAACTTTAAGTTGATGGTGGAGAAATAAACCTTGAAG
The DNA here is from genome assembly GCA_023621385.1 of Quercus gilva. Classification (NCBI taxonomy): domain Eukaryota; kingdom Viridiplantae; phylum Streptophyta; class Magnoliopsida; order Fagales; family Fagaceae; genus Quercus; species Quercus gilva. Next base: position 7,664,894 of record CM042484.1, on the reverse strand, counting down.
AAATTCTGAAATACAGTAAGATCATACCAGGAATCTGCCAGAGAGGGATGCCCATTCCAACTGCAACTTGGGCTGCTGGTAGATTGACTTCAGCAATCCACTCAGTCACAGGGTGCTCCACCTATATCAGGATAAATTTATAGGACATTAAGCTGTGCTTATTAAGTGAGACATAATAGCATCATCAATGTAGGTTCCCGTACTTAAATCATCCAGATGAACCTCTTATAAGGATAGCAGGGTGTGTTTAGCATTGCATTAAGAGGGGAGAAAAGGAGCGTTAAGGGGGGCTTAAAGCTTTTTAGCAAAAAATTTCACCCATTTGGCAATTTTGCTAAAGAGCTTTTCTCCCCCCTTAAAGCTGGGGAAAAGAAATCTGGGAATTCCAAGCTTTAGCATTACAACTCTTTTGTACATTGTTCCAACTTTTAATAAAACTAAAGAATGGAAGAAATGCTTATGCATATTTATCAAAATAACACCCGATGCCCACCCATTTTGAGAGAGAGAGAGAGAGAGACCGTAACAATAACAATTAAATATAGGCAAGTAATATTGAATAACATTAATCGAGTTCAATTATGAGAATAAAAAAACACTTTTATTATGTCTTCTTTTGTCATTTCTCACATCTAAAATTCTTTATCAATTTGGTTACCAAACTGGTGTAACAAATTCAAAGCACTTTATCATTGTAATTTTCCAATTGCTCCAAATGCAAAAGAGCTTTTCAGTTTAAGCTCTTTATCGAAAAAGCTCTACAGCTTAAGGCTTTACTTTCTACAGCAATCCCAAACGGGCACTTAAACCGCTTGCAAGAGGTTATATGGCCTAAATTGTGTTAGCACACAAAATCATTTTAGTAGATTCTCTTAACTGCCAGAAGGCTCACAATGGTTTTATATCTATTTTGGGTCTATGCATCAAATATCTGTTGCAAAATAGCACTCCATTAAACAAATTCAAAAGGAGAATATAAAGAATTCGTAAGAATGACAGCTAATACACCTGAATTAAGGTTAGAACAAATATCACATACCTGCAAGCGAGGGTTGAGCTCTAAGAAATAGTACTCGCCAGATTCCATACTGTAGAGATACTCAACAGTAGCTGCTCCAACATAGTTTACACATTTAGCTAACCTTCTAGCAGCCTGCTCAAGCTTTTTTACTGTTTGTAGAGGTGCTACAGTAATTGGACCCTCCTCAATAATCTGTTTAACATAGAAGACCAAATTAGATCAATAAGAGAATATACCCGAGATGACACCATGTATAAAAAATTCTTGGAGAAAAAAAATATGAAAAAAAGAGAGACAAAGTAACATATATTCATGAATTTGTAATAATAAACACAAGAAAGCCATTTGCTTCCGAAAAAGCAATAAATTAAATTTTCCATATAAGAGATGAGCTTACCTTCTGATGCCGCCTTTGAACACTGCAATCACGGCTATGCAAAGCCGCAACATTTCCATACTGATCACATAGTAACTGTACTTCTAAATGCCGGCTCTAATTACAAATCACCGAATGGATGATCAGAATATGATCTAGACTTTAGCAGCTCTGGTCATTTAGATTGAAATTCAGTAGATTATCTAACCTGGGAAGCAAGCTTCATTATGAATATGGGCGAGCCCGGAACTTCACCCTGAACTTGCTTGAATAGTGCCCTAACTTCATCATCATTATGAACCTAGAAAATTCATGAAATGCAAATTACTTCAGTTACATTGTTAAGTAAGGCTTGTAGAGTTAGTACCTTGACATGACAAGTAACTAATTTGTTTTACTTATACCCAACAACTTACATGCACTTGTCAATATAAGGGATAAAATACTGTGAAATATTAGTTATGGAAGATTATTTAAGTCATCTAATTATTATCGTGCATGAAGCAAACCTTTCTTATGCCTTTGCCGCCACCGCCCCAAGATGCCTTGATCATTGCAGGGTAACCTACAACCTGACAACTCGCAATTGCTTCCTCTGTGGTAGAGACACATGCTTCCCTATATATTTCTTCTGGAACTAATTCCAAGCAACTTGCTGCTGAAGCTTTAACCTGGAAGACAGAAATTAGATGTTTAATGACCTTGCAAATAAATAATAGAGCGCAATTTTAAAGAGTACAAAGGTTTACATGAGAGCCACTCCATGGAAGGGTGGGGACTTCTGCTGCTTGAGCAATCAATGATGAACCAATCTTATCTCCCAATGCCGCCATAGATGTAGCTGGAGGCCCAAGAAATATGATTCCCTTTGCAATCAACGCATCTGGCAGCCCAGGGTTCTCAGATGCATGGCCCCAACCAGGCCAAACTGCATCAACATGGGTTATCTCTGCCATCTGGGTATTGAATTACAATTTATCAGGAAAACATAAAACGTCAATATTGATTCATGAATAATTTAATTAACTATAATTATCAAACTGCTGGCCAGGACAATTAAACTATTTCTAAGAAGAAGAAAAAAGCTACCCAAAAAATATCCATTACAACTTCCCGACTACTTGATACAGACCTCATCTAATTAGCCTTCTCCAGTTCTATTATATGCTTTTTATCTACATGAAACATCATTAGTTCGTGTAAATTAATATTAAAATAAATGAGAGTGATCATATTTCTTCAGCTAGAAAGTGCCTATATTGTTTGTATATAGGCGTTTTTGTAACAACTATGGTAGTCATCAACAAAGGGAAAACTCAAAAATGCACAACACAGGGTTTATGATACATACCTCTACAATAAGTTGGACATTGGCATAGTTATTATTATTGGTCCCACCAGGAACTTCCACAAACTGATCAGCAATTCTAATATGTTCTGCATTGATTCTCATGTCCTCTGGAGTAGCCATGGCTACCAACAGGATTGCTTTCTCTGTGCCAAATGTTTCATAAGCCCATGTTCTAACACTACGTATAAACTTGACAGCCGCCATTCCATTGTTTGCAATTAAAATACTGTGGATTGGTTTCTTTCCTCCAAGAGCATGGCAGAATTCATCAACTACAGATATTGTAGCAGGGTTCCTGATAGAAACTAACCCATTTGCATACCCATTCACACGCCCAACACCAGCCATTGTGGATCTCCTTTGAGATTCAGACATGCTGCCCTGCCTGAGAATACGTAAGCAACAGTTCAGGGGACTGGAAGTGTAAGAATCAAATTGAATTTCTATGAATCACTTCATTCTTCAACAAGGAAAATGCTAAGGCTACTACTAATTTTACTACAAACTGACATGGCAATGAATGTGAATGGTGCCACTTCAACAATATAATAAACAAATGTCTGAATTACTTCTTTGTGATTGGTGTGAGTTTGTAAGACTTATGTAGTAAAATTTTTAGAATCCCTAGCATAAGTCCATCAACAAACTTATGCAGACAAATTTGGAAGAAAAGCTACTCTAATAATCACTAGGCCTTCCATAATTGACTTGTTTCTTCCAGGGAACCAAATTCAAGTGAACAACAAAGTCTACCAAAATTTTCTAAATTAAGTCCAATTTAACAGAAAATATTAACAAAAACAAATACACTAAGTGAGCTAAGGATGCGTTTGGTTGCAGATAATTGGACTAATATTGAATTCCGATTTTGTGGCATTAGGAACTCTTCCTTTCACCGTTAACCTTTTTCAGTAAACTCAGAATATACATGATTACACTCAATCCCAAATCCATTGTTCCATTAATTATATTATCCAATTCTACTTCGGAGCAAACAAACCCACCCTAAGGCAAAAGTTCCTCAGATGCAGTATCAAATAAACATCGATTGCAACGAAAAGGGCAGCAACCAAATGATAAAAAAACGCATTTCTAACAACATAGGACCTCAAAAAGGTAGTAAATATAGATTCCCAAATCCACACCAACTGACAAAAATATCATAACCAACTCCAAACTATAATTAAGCGGTTAGCTTTCTCTTCCTGAAACACCAATAACATAGCCAAAAAGTGATAGACCCAATACCCAAATCAGACTTAAAAGATACAATTACAACTACCCAGGAGAGAATTCATAAAGAAGACAAGAAAGAAATGGGCCACAGACCTTGGAAAAATAGGTAACAGCAGCTGGAATTTTTGATAGCTGTGATCAATTAGCTTCAAATTGCTTTCTGGGTATAAAGCATTGCAAATGAAGAAACGGAATTATGAAAAAACAAAGACCCGGAATTATTCGGTTTGTGCATATAAATGTGATCATGCACTAGCAACACAATGAATTGCAGAGAGACAGAGAGAGAGAGAGAGGTTGGTTTGGTTTCTGGACTGAACTACCAGAGTTGGCACCTTAAAGGTATAAATTAGCTTTAATGAAAGCTGCACGTGGTATCTGCCACTGCCACACCACTCTCGTTTATAGTTGTAGTAGTTCCCAGCTACCCCCCTCTTCTCTCAAATCATGCGTGTCCAAAACCATAAACAACTCAAACTGGTCATTTTCCCTCTCTCTCTCTCTCTCTCTTAAAACTAATTTTTGGGTTAACCAATACATGAAAGAAACCAAAAACTTTTTACATCGACAAAAAAAAGCCCACACATTACATCATATGAATGAATCAATTTTCTAAGCAGTTGGTCTTGACTGTGAGTTGGGTGGTGTAGTCGACCAACCCTTCCTCCTATTATTAGATGAGTCACATTTCAAGCCCCTACTCCTCGTACTCTTCGTCTCTTCCCACTTTTTTTTTCTTTTTCTTTTTTTAATTAAAGCAATAGTTTAGATTTTTTTTTTTAATTATTATTTAAGTTATAACTAGTCTCTTTTTTGACTTCTTGTATAATTTTTGTGCCACAATTTTAATATAGCAGACTATGAGAAACTATCAGTCATTTCTCCTTAATTAACTTAAAATTGTGATAAAAGTTGTGGCGCATGAATTATGTAGGCTTATTTTCTCTTTATCTATGGTACCTATTGCGTGAGACATTTTTATTCTTATTTTATTGGAAAGTGGGGTCAATAAATAACATATTGATTGTGATAAGATGTTGTAGGTGGAATTTTGTTTAATAAAATAAGGACTTGGGGATGGGTGTATTAATTTTGCATGAGGTTGGCTTGCAGTTGGGGGTTAGGTTCATCTATGCCATGCCATGCCATGCCATCCTCACCTTACATTTGTTATGTTCTAGTCGTCGGCATTCTTTTGAGCTTAATAATTTAATGACAAAGAAAGGATTATCGCAGACCCAACCACTATCGGTAAAATTAAATGGTTCACACCAAATCATACATTAAATTAAAAATCATGGTTTGGATTGGATGATACAAGGAAATGGGGTTCTTTTTTTTTCTTTTTTTTTTTTAATGGGAAAAATGGGGTTCCTTTGATGTTATGTATTACACTAGTCATTACCAATGTTAATAACTATGTGAATTTTTAATTGAACTAGCAGTAATAGGGATGTCCAAACCTAATGAAAAATGGGTAACCGGCCTGACCCAGCCTAGTTTATGCAGGTTTTACCCAATCCTTTAGGAAATCTGGGTATTTGGTGCAGGTTTTCATGCATGCCCAAACTTTTCGGATCGAGTACAAGTATTTTGTATTCTTTAAAAAAAAAAAATTGTTTTTCTTTTTTCTAAAACAACTAGGTTGGGCCACAAGTGCAAAGCACATTGCACGTGCTCGCCATGGTAAAAAAGATGAGTGATTCAAGTTAAATTTAGAGTTTATTTCTAACACATACTAAAAATATAAATCATTTAATTTTAAATTACTTAAAAAAATAAAAAAATAAAATTAAAAGAGATATTAATCTAACTACACAGATTTTAAAAAAAAAAACACTAAAATAAACTATATTATAAACATATTATTGAAACTTTAGTGAGTCACTAAACTTTAATGGAGTTTTATGTAGACTAAATTATCAAAATGCAAACATATATTGAGCTACTTGGCATAAGGAAGAAATGTAAAGTATAAATTTTATTATATTAAAATATAAAATTATGATAGATGGTCAAAATAGTTAAAATAGATTTTGAATTTGTTTTGAATTTCTTAAAACAAAATGAAATAAAATTTTAGTTGGAGTAAAATTTTAAATTTTTGAGACTTAGCTAACAAACTTTTATCTAAAGTAGACTAACCTAATTAACGAAAAATTAACCATTTATCACAAAGAAAAAAATGAGTACCTGGCACAACCACAGATCTTAAACACGAATTTTATTATATAGCATATGATAGTAATAAAATCTTGAATGTCCCACTTTTTTTTTTTTGAAACCTAGAATGTCCCACTTTAAATCAATATAATTCATTTGCACTTTAAATTCAAACTGTTACATAATAGTCATGCCCCATTTGTTGTAATTAAAAAAATGTAGGTCAAAATACAAAGAAGACCCTAGGGGAATTGGGTCAATCACAAATAAATCCCATGTACTTTAAATTTTGTGTTTTTGACTTTTGAGTTCTAAGAAATGAAAATTTTGACCCCTCTATCTCACTTCCATCAATCTATATATATAATAATAGTTGAAGTTAAGAAAAACTCAAATTAGAATTCCAAATTAGAGTTCTAATTTTGTGCCATGTGTCCTAAATTACTTATTCTTAAAAAGTTTTATTTCTTAATTTTAGAATCAAATGTGGGACCACATCATAAATATTTATCCAAATGAGTTATTAAATATAAAAACCAAAGAGTCTAGAATAAATGAATCGTAAAAAAAAAGTGCTTCACAATAATTTAAAAAAAAAACATAGACAATTTACATTTTATACCTAATAATATCCTTACAAATTTTTTTAAAAAATTAAAAAAAATATAAAAATGACTATCAATAGTATTTAAATTATATATATATATATATATATATGAATTATGTTATACATCTTATTGTATATCTTTAAGTATATTCATGTGTGGGTGTAAAAGCTCAACGTCATGTATTAGGCCTAGAGCCCAATTCGAATATCACTATGTGTCCGAAGAAAAGAAAGTGATTAGGAAGGAGTTCAGGTGGAAGAAATGTATCTGGAAATGAACGAAAGAAGCAGTCCGAAGAGAACCCTATTGGTCCGAAGAGGTCATTCTCCTCGGATTCCAAGGGAACTTGATCGAGCAAATATACTAAAGGTCTGAGTGACCTTCCCAACTATTTCCACGATAAGGACAAGCTTTGGGCATGCCTAGAGATGATAAAAACAAAGAAATATCTAAAAGGAAAAGCTGCTACCACCGCATTTAATGCACTGCAGCAACTTTCCTGACAGCATTTATGTGGAGAAGACCCTTGAACAGTGTAATCTCAGCTACCACCACTCACGAAAAACTAAAGCAGAAGTCTGATGTGACATGTACTCAAGTGAATGCTTAGATGAAGAACAGGTTTACAATGAAGATGAAGAAGAAGAAGAAGAAGAAGAAGAAGAAGAAGAATATATAAATGTAATGGGCCTCTAAATGAGGGGGGGGGGGGAGAAAAAAGAGAGAAAGAAAAAGGAGAACTGGAAGAATTGTATTCACCTTTCAATCAATAACAAGTATCTTCGGATTTGAGTTTATTTAACTTTCAAGTGTGATTTTACTTCAGTCCATCATAGATCGTCAGAATGAACCGTTGCTAAATTCATAACCAGCCTAGCTTTTTCACCCACTTTCTATATATTCATTGCTCCGGGTTCGTTGGGCTCACAATCCAAATCTTTTAGGCTTGGGCTACAAAGTTTGGACCCTACACCATGCATATGCATGGAGTTAAAAGCTAGTTATTACTAATAGAAAGAGTAATGTTACATACACAACAAATTTTATAATAATTGATTTGACAAGTTTTTATTGGTTCTTATTACAACCCACTATTAACGTCACTCTTTTTTACTTACAACTAACAATTTGCGTCATGAATAGTTGTGAAAATTTTTATGTTTATAAACTTTCTCCTATTAGAAATGTGTGTGTGTGTGTGTGTGTGTGTGTTAGTTGCTTAGGCTTTAGAAAAGTGGTGCCACACAAGCCAAACAAAAATTGCAAGTATGCCACATGTCACATCATATCATATACTATATAATAAAAATTGGAATTAGAAGTAATGGTTATGCCAGGTGTCTTCACCAAATTATAATAATATTTTGAATAAAAATAGTTTTTTAAATAGAGACAACAACTTATTTGTTCTTATCAATTTTTTTAGATAAAATAACAATAAGTGTTTTTACAAATCATAAAACATGCATCTAAATTTCAGTTGATAGAGACAACAACTTATTTGTTCTTATCAACTTCTTTAGATGAAGTCCTCATGATAGACCACGTTACTTGTCCACCATTCTATGTCATTTTAAACATAAAATTGACTACTAACTCAGCAATTTTAAACAAGTAGGAGTCTTTTAGTGGAATGGTAGACAAGTGACGTGATCTACCTTAAGGACCTTATAATTATCCAATAAGTGTTTTAACAAAACATGTAACATGCATCTAAGTTTCAGAAATTTAAATCCTACTCCAACTAAAAATTTATTATCAAAATTTCAAAACATATATATATTCGCCAATGGTTTTTCCATAGAATCTCTCTTGCACCCATGTTTTTGTTTTTGTTTTTATTTTTTTTCGAGTTGCAACTTACGCATATGTATTTGTATTGGAAGGATATACATGTTGTATAGATTCATAAGAGTTGATAAATTTATATGATACTCTCTCTCTCTCTCTAACAATTTTTTTTTTCCTAATAAACAACTACTCTCCTTAATTATTAAATTATTTATTTATTAATTGTTAGGATATATTTTCTCAAATTAAGGGATAAATTAACAATAGTTTAATTTACATAAAACTTTATCATTTAAAGTTTAACAAATTTAAATTTTATTCAAACTAAAAGTCTATTATAGATTTTTTTAACTTCCTTCCCTAGAAAAAAAAAATTCTAAATTGAAATACGGAATCTCATACAACACCCCACATTTTTTCCCCCTTAAGTTGCATCTTACATTTTATTAATTATTTTTAAAAAATTATTTTATTAATTATTAGGATATATTTTCTCGAATCAAGGGATAAGATTTAATTATAATTTAATTTAACTAAAACTTTATCATCTAAGTTTCAGAAATTTAAATTCTACTCAAAATTTGTTATCAAAATTTCAAAACTTTATATACATTCACCAATGGTCTTTCCATAGAATCCTTCTTGCACCCCACGTTTTTGTTTTTTTCAAGTTGCAACTTACACATATGTTTTTGTATATGATAGTTTTGACTACATAAATTCATCTTACTTATTGTTTTTTATTTCTAAATTTTCATATATGAGTATTATGTCAAAGAAAGTATACTATAAAGAAGTAAAATAAGGTTCACCCATTTAAGTGCTTGGTTTATCTTAAGTAAGTTTTTTATTTTTTATTTTTTAAATTCTCAACTTTTGAACTATTTTGTGTGTTTTAGGTTTTGGTTATTCTATGTATTTAGCTTGTAAGTGTTTTGATCTTTTCAATTCACTATCACTACGAAAAATCAGGTTCAAAACATGTCTTTCATGTGCTACAGCCTATAGTGCAATTTGATTCCAAGTTATTTTACTTATTGATTGTTAAGACTTTATCAATGTTTATTTATTTTTATATTTTAAAATTCTGTTTGTGCTTTGTGTTAATTTCTTCATATGTGGATGTCCTCTAGTATCCTTTTAGATCATATAATTTTAAGGTTCCTGTGAACTTTTTCATGACTGTATTTCTTTGAAAGTCTAACTAAATTCAATTTAGAATTCCTCCTATATCCTTTTAGATCATAGATAACATTTGACTAAATTAGATCCATCAATCCAAATTCCTATATAAGTCTATTTTTACTTAACTTCTTTTCATTTTTTTTTTTAAGTTTGGAAATTTGGATTGTTTTTCATAAATGACTTGGGATTTTAGCTTAATTTTGTTTTCAAAATGTTTCAATTATTAATTTTTTTTTTCATGTGTAATATTAATATATATGTTCTTAAAGGCTAAAACACAATAATATAATTAGAGACATTGTTCAAGTTGTATAAGTTAGGGTGTTAACCATTTGATTAAATTCAACACTAAAACAGATGATTTAAATGTCAAAATAAGATTTAAAAATGAAATTTCTTTTAGGTGTACAAATACAATTGATTTATTAATCTTTAAGTTTGGAATTAATTATTTTAGGATAACCTTATTTATACAAGTATAAGAAAAGATTTAACTGCTCAAGTTCAAATCACTCTCTTCATTAATAAATAAGGAATTATAAAAAAAATTAGAAAATTTTTTATTGATCATTTTAATTAGAGATATTATATATAAGGACAAATATACAAAATTATGCATTTTATATAATAATAATCATTCATTTAGTTAGAAACGAGTTATAAAGTTATGTAATAATAACTCATTTAGTTATTATTTTTCAAAAATATATATATATATAAAGAAATTCATGACTAAGGTCGTGCAACGCACGGCACTTTCACTAGTACATATATAAAGCTCAATAGCTATAAGTAGTTAGAAATGGAGCATTCAAACCCTAATTTTTTTCATAAAGAAAAATAATACAATATCATTAAACTATAAGGCTCCTTACCTCTGAAGATGTATTCGATGTGGCATCAAGTCTAAAAATTAATTTGTCTCATTTTCCACGAGTATAGGTCTTTCTTCAAATGATGGCATCGTAAGCGTGTGAAAGTTCTCTTGCTTGCGTGTATGATTTGGTCATACAAAAGGTAGTTTGACAATAACATTTATGGTCACTGGTCATACATTAGATATAACTAAATTCATGATCAATTTGGGAAGGAAAAAAAAAAACTGCATCCATTGTTAATTTTCCAATTTGATTGCCACATTAATTACACCTCATATAGGCGTTTAAAGTGTTTTGTCTTCTCCTCTCCAAAAAAAAATTTTTTTTTTTTTTGGGTTTCCTGCATTTCTTATTAACTAATACTTTGCTGTTGTTTTTCTTATTCTTCTTCTCAAAAAAATAAATAAATAAATAAATAACTAATGCTTTATTCTTTTCACATAGTATTTTTGTGCGGATTAAATGATGGTTTCACAATTTTGAATTAGAATCTTGTATGTGGTCGTTGGTGTTATTCGCAGGAATATAAAACATTCCGAGTTGGGACTTCAACTACAGTTTGCAATGGCAACCTAAGCTCTCGTGTGAAGAGAAAAACAGTATTAGCCACATGGTGATTGAGGAGGAAATTAAAGCCGCCCTCTGGTCTTTAAAAGCTTTTAAAGCCCCAGGGCCGGATGGGTTATATGCTGGTTTCTTCCAAAGATTCTGGCTTATGGTGGGAAGATCGGTTAGGGAAGAAGTGTTTGCTGTTTTTAGGGAGAAAAAAATTCCAAAATACATGAATAGAACAAATATTGTGCTAATCCCAAAGAACCAAGGCCTTGAAACTATTGGTAGCTATCGCCCCATAAGTTTGTGTAACTCTGTGTACAAGATAGTTTCTAAAATCCTGGTTGGTAGAATTAGACCTCTTTTGGAGCAAATTGTCTCACCTTGCCAAACAGCTTTTGTTCCAGGGCGGAGGGGTGTAGATAATGCGATTATAGTGCAGGAGATTATTCATACCATGGGGAGAGCTAAGGGAAAGTGTGGCTATATGGCTCTTAAAATTGATTTGGAGAAAGCTTATGACAAGCTTGAATGGGGCTTCATTAGGAGTATGTTGATCAGATACAACTTCCCTGATAACCTTATTGAGATCATTATGAGCTGTATTTCTACTACTTCAACTTCAATTCTTTTTAATGGAGGGAGCCTTGAACCTTTCAAGCCGTCGAGAGGCATAAGGCAGGGGGATCCGCTTTCGCCTTACATCTTTATTTTGTGCATGGAGTTCTTAAGCCAGCTCATCCAAGAGAAGTGTGAGGCTAAGGTGTGGTGTCCGGTGAAAGCTTCTAGGAGTGGTCCTTCTTTTTCCCATCTCTTTTTTGCTGATGATCTTGTGTTTTTTGCTAAGGCAAATGCTGAGAACTGTAGTGCAATCAGTGAGGTTCTTGACACCTTTTGTAGGTGCTCCGGGCAAACAGTGAGTGATGCTAAGTCTAGGGTCTTTTTCTCTTCGAATATTGATCAGGATGATAGGGAGGCTTTTAGTGATATTCTCGGTTTTCACCAAACAGAGTGCTTGGGGAAGTACTTAGGTTTTCCTATCAAGCATCAAGGCAATAAAAATCAGGACTTTGGTTTTGTTTTGGATAGAGTGAAGACAAAGCTTGCGGGGTGGAAGGCAAACCTATTATCTATGGCTGGGAGAGCAGTTTTGATTCAAGCTTCTTCTTCAGCTATTCCAGCTTATATTATGCAAAGCAATCTGCTGCCTAGTAAGGTGTTGGATGGTATTGATCGAGTAAATAGAGATTTCTTGTGGGGAGCGACTGAGAACAAGGGGACAATGCACTGGGTTGGCTGGAAGAAGGTTACAAGACCTAAAGATGAAGGAGGTTTGGGGCTCCAAACGGCAAAAGGAAGAAACACAGCTCTTTTAGCGAAATTAAATTGGAGATTTCACACTGAAGACAAGGCCCCGTGGGCAAAAGTTCTTAGAATGAAGTATTGCAGCCCTCAAAGACTAAGGTCTAGAAATGCAAACAAGCTCCCTAGCTCTAAAATTTGGAAGGGAATGTTGCGAGGTAAAGAAGTTTTTAAGAAGGGAATTAAGTGGCTTCTGGGGTTTGAAAGCAATCTGGAGGTTTGGAATGATGACTGGACTAGTTCCGGCCCTCTTAGGAGTATCATTCAAGGGCCTTTATCTAGAGAGGCTGCAACTTTGAAGATCAAGGACGTTGTGGATTTGACGGGCAGATGGGACTGGCCTTTGCTTCAAATGAATTTTCCAGAAGAGGTCCAAAGAGAGATTCAGGCTACTCCTATTCCTTTTTCTGATAGGATTAAAGACAGGTTGGCCTGGAAATTTTCGGCTAAAGGGGAATTTGATCTTAAAAGTGCTTACTTGCTTGCTACGGACTATAAAGGGGAGGCTCCTTTTAATGGGCAGTGGATTTGGAAGTTAAAAATTTTGCCCAAAATTCAATTGTTTGTTTGGAAATGCATGCATTTTAGTATTGGGGTGAAGCAGGAGCTGATGGAAAGAGGGCCTCCTGTGGATGCTTGCTGCCCTCGGTGTCGTGCGAGGATGAGTCCATTTTACATATGCTACATGATTGCCCTTTTAGTTCCTCGGTCTGGATCAATTTAGGAGGCCGGGTAAGTAACTCTGATTTCTTCTCCTTAAGTCTTCGGGAGTGGTTGTTCTCTAATGCCACTTCTAAGTTCCTTCATAACCCGGGTCTTTTGCCTTGGAATCTTGTATTTTTGTTTAGTATCTGGTTGCTTTGGGAGGATAGGAATTTGTGTGTTTTCAAACATAAACAGCCTTGCCCAAACCTGAACAAACGTATTATAGACCGAGCTACTGAGTTTTTCTTCTGTGCATATAATGGTTTGGTTACCAAAATGAGGATTACGAAGAGCATTAGATGGGAAAAACCGGGGGCAGGTTGGGTCACTCTGAACACTGATGGTTCGGCGGTTAGTAATTCAGTAGGGGGTGGTGGGCTTGTTAGAGATGAAAATGGTACTTAGGTTACCGGGTTTGCAAGAAGGATTGGGAACACATCTTCTTATTTAGCGGAGTTATGGGCGCTTCGAGATGGTCTTCAGTTGTGTTTACAAATCCAGGCCCATTCGGTGGTTATTGAGTTAGATGCTAAAGCTATTGTGGAGGCTCTAAATTCCCCAACTTCTCCTAATTCTAGTGGAGCTACGTTAATGGATGAGTGCTGGCATATGATTACCCGGATTCCTCAGAGGAAAGTCAGGCATATTTATAGGGAGGCTAACAGGTGCGCTGATGCGTTGGCTAGACTAGGCTCCTTACTTGAAATTGAGTTTGTTGTTTTTAACAGTCCGCCTGTGGACTTAGAATCCTGCTTGGAGGCAGATGCCATTGGTCGTTCTGTCAACAGGATGTGTACTGTTCCTTTTCTTTCTGTTTAGTTTTATTAATTCCCTTTCTACCAAAAAAAAAAAAAACATTCCGAGTTGCTAAATTGCTAAGGATAATATATTACATTTACAAGATGCACAACAGAGAAACTACACTTGTAAAGTCACCCAAACAAGTTTCATTCAATGACAGTTATTGATTCAAGTAAACAGTAAAAGTGCACTAGACAAGGTCCAGTGGCATCGAAGCAGTTTTAAATTTTTAATAAGAAGTGCTAAATAGCTTTATACGAGCACTTTTGGCCGCGGATGTAAAATTCAGACCGAGTCTTTTTCATACATAGTGTTAGTTTGGATTGCGCTGAAAACACTTTTCAACGCGTTTACGTTTCTGTCAGTGAGTTTCGTATACTTTTCACAGGACCCACAAGTACTCTTTTTAACAAAACTTTTATTAAAACTGGGTCTCACAGTACTATTTACACATTTAAAAATGATTTTACTACAGTGTTTTCAGTTTTCAGCAATAAACGACATCCAAACAGACCCTTAATAATGTTAATTGTAAATGAAGATTTATTAAATAGTCAAAAGAGCATGAAAACAGACCCTTAATAATGTTGATTGTAAATGAAGATTTATTAAATAGTCAAAAGAGCATGGTGTTTAAAAATCTTGGCCTATGGCTAATGGTTTTGCCAATCTTTTTGTATTGACGCCACTTGTTGAGAAAGAGTTGTGGTTGGGCATAAGGATTTCTTATTATGTGGTTTTCTGGTGATTTGCCCCCTCATCCTGAACTTAAGTTGCAGTTTAAGGTTGAACTTCAACCACCTTAAGGCTTAAGAACACTTTTTTCTTTTTCGTTGAACTTCAACCACCTTAAGAACACTTTTTTCTTTTTCTTCTCATAACTACAATCCTCTTATTACCAACGTATAGGCATATATCATCTCACTTTTTTCTTTTTCTCGGTGGAAATGGAAATTCATCGAAGGAAACTAAGTGGTACAAAGTTTAGGATAAACAACACTCCAAATGTCTTCCAGTAATTAGATTACTTGCAATACAAGGAGGGTTAAAATACAATACAAAAGGTTCCGTAGAACCATTTCCTTTCTTTGCCAAAAGATCTGCAAAAAAAGTTTCCTTAATAATGCAAATTGCCAAGATAAGCCTCCTTAAAGGATTGGATCAATCATTTGCAATCATGGATCAATCCACAATAAGGGTGAGACATGTAATTAAGCTGTCCCTTGCTATGGGAACAGCGTCCTTCCAAAGGATTTGGGAGTGAAAATTTGTTGATATGACTTCAACATTACTCACACTTTGAGCTTATTTTCTGTCAGCTTCAAATTGAAGTGTGAATACCTCCCTGTCTCACTCTCATGTACGACAGTACAAGTAACGATCAACTCACTTTATAGTTCCAAGTCTTAAAAATTTAAAATTCTCTAGTGTAGATTACACTGTCCCACTAATTCTTCAGGCCAAGTTCTAACAGAGTATTTTAACCAGATCCGAATATTGCAAGGCATATTTTTAATGGATTTGTAAAATTTTGGGTCTGAATACTGTATCAATTGTGAGTGGACTAAATGTCAACTTAGAGCATTCTCATCAAGTTCAACAAAAATATAGTTAAAAGTTAAAACCCACCTAAAACTCCATTAGGTTAGGCTCAACAATTTGTCCCAAACATGTACAAATGAACAGTGTCTAACTGCACTTATTAAGACACTGTTCATGTTCACCAACACATCAAATTAAAACCATTTTTTATTTCTTTTCTCACATATGACTCTCTCTCTCTCTCTCTCTCTCTCTCTCTCTCTCAACGATCTTGATTTGGTGGTTTTTGAAATGGTGCCAAGAAATTATGGCCATGAAAGAGAGGGGAGGAGAAAATTTTTTTTTTTAATAAAGTAGAAAAATAAACATTAAGTCTAATGTAAATTTGCAAAACTAACAAAAGTGAGATCTTTAGACCAAATTTAATTAAAACTAGATTGAGGCAAACGTGAAATACTCTTTAAGTGTCCATTCAAGAATTATTTATTTCCAATAACCTATTTGCATAGCATTTATCAAAAGATATAATTTTTAGTAACTTTTATGTTAAATATGTAACAAAAAGTTAAAAGCTAAGTTTATTTTGAAAAAGCTAAAAGCCAGATTGTTAAAAAAATTCAAAAAGCAAAACTTTTTAAAATAATTTCTAAATGCTGCGTACGTTACAATTTTCGCCCCTCAATCCCTCAGTTATGTGGTGTGTCCGATTTTAATCCCTCAATTTAAAAAGTTATAATTTCTTCTTCTTTTTATTAAAAAGTAATTTGTCATAATAAAAAGGAAGAGTTGCATGATGCGACTGTCCTAAAATTCAAGTAATACAAGATTATTTTATACCTATGCATAAAAGAGTTGCATCTAGCTGACTTAACCAAAAACTTCCAGTATAAATATTAATTTCAGCAGTCATACCCAAATCTGTCAGCTAACTAACTGCAATATTTAGGAAAAAAATATATAGATGGTATGAGGAGAATTTGAGAGTGTAGATGGTTTTCTCTACGAGAATTTCTAAAGCAAAATAAACAAAGTTATTCATTTTTTTCCTCCACTTATAAATATTCATTTCAGCAGTCATACCCAAATCTGTCAGCTAACTAACTGCAATATTTAGGAAAAAGTATGTAGATGGTATGAGGAGAATTTGAGAGTGTAGATGGTTTTCTCTACGAGAATTTCCAAAGCAAAATAAACAAAGTTATTCATTTTTTTCCTCCACTACGCAGAGTAATATTATATATATATATATATATATTGATAAGTAAGAAAAATATTAATTAAAAAAGATTACTTCATGCGTAAACATCACAAAGCAGTTAAATAGTACAAGAAAAAGAAAAAAAAAAAAAAAAACAGATTAGTATAATTCAAATTGGGACCAGAAAGTCCAACTTCTACCCAGTATTATAAATTTTTTTTTTTAAGTGTAGCCATGTCTTACTCATTGCTAGGAAGAGAAGACAGAATTCATAGGTTTCTTTTGATCGGTAAGTTACACACACCGGTGGATTTTGACCCCATGATCTCGTACTGCACCTTTAGTACTTGCAAGCGGAGGAGGTGCCAATTAAGTTAAAGCTCATTGGCAACCCCGTAACAAATTTATATTAGTCAAAAGTAGACTACCTTGTTCTTGTCTTGACAAACTTGGCCCTAGACGCCCTTTTCTCGATCTTTTCCCTCTTCTTGCGAGTCTTTTCAACCTCCGTGTCTCCCTATTTCAGAAACAAGGATAGAATAATGTTATCTACTGCTTTAAAAATATAAAACAAAATCTAGGGAAGAAATGGTACCTCTGAACCTTTTGACAAGAATCCTCTAATGAAACCAAAAGATTTATATCCTCCAAATGCTGGTGTCTGGAAAACAACAAGAAAGATTAACTGTGTTCTTGCAAAACCTACCTTGTTTAACTAATCAAGATATTCAAAAGGTATTCCAGTAATAATTTTCTCCCTCCATAAAAGTAATTATTAGTGTAACTTCAGTCTATAAATGCTTAAATATGTATTTCAAGTCTTGTGAACATCATAAATACAGTTCTGTCCTTTTGGTTGGAAGATCCTCAATGCAGTTAGTGCTGTATATTTGATCAAGATATCATATCAATTATAAAAACCAGGTCAAACAATTCATAATGAAAGCCTCCACCTAGAGGTTTGTGCTGTGTATATGATCTGATGATCGCATAATGCAGACAGTCCCAGAATGATCGATAACTGGGGACAAACAAATTCCCAAGCCAGCAAACACTACATCGACTTAATCAAAATAAGTTGATCAGAGATGATTGAGCTTTGTATCTTCTATAAATAGCAAGAACACAGATTGATCATCAGAGATGTACATAAAAATAAATATCAAGTGGTCCAGCATAAGGGAGTAGTGAATATGCTAATGATATACATGGTGTCCCAGGTCGTGCCATCAGGCTATACTCTGGCTCTGTAAATTGAGGTTATTTCAACATCAAACAACAGCAAAATTTGATGGGCCTCAGAAAGACAGTAACCTCACAAAACAGCTTCTGGTATATGACAGTTACACATTCATCAACATCTGCTCAGACATGCTTATATTAAGTTTTACTTCAAGGACACAGATCATGTCAAATGGGAGAGAGACCAATTGCACAAATGTATTTTGTTTTTCTAGTCAATAAAGATAAAATGGAAACGGTCCTTTTATTCTAATCGTTTTTTATTTTTAGCTTTTATATCATAAAATTCTGAGTCAAATCGAGAATGTTTGTGTAAGGTGGCCCTTCCTCATTCTGAAAGCATAACACAAGCATGCGTATGTGAATTCATGTTCACTCACCCAGAAGAAAAATTGTCTAAATACATGTCTACCAAAAAATATGAGTAAAGAGATCTTACCACCAAGTATATATACCAAAATTTTGCAGAGATGAGGGACATGACTTGTAGGAAGCTCGTAATGTAAATTATATCATGTAAATAGCTGCAAGACATTACCAAATACGAGTCAAATATATATTTCCTAATTGAAATTTAGAACAAAGGCAGCAGGGATGGGGGAAAGTTAGACGAAGAAGAAGAAACATTGCAGGCCATGCTGAGCATAATTACAATTTATAATGTTGATAGAACTAAAATACAAAGTAGAGTGCAACCTTTGAACTGATGCAAACAATGCAACAAGAAGAATTGCACCTGATGCAATTCCTATGAATGATTGAGATTGATAGTTGCAAAAGGCAACATTAGCAATATCGGGTTCCAAGAATAAAGACATTATGATAGATACTTTGGAAATAGGGGTGTTTTGCTACATACTTAAAAAAAAAAAAAAAAAAAAAAAAAAAAAAAAAAAAAAAAAAAAAAGAAAAAGAAAGGATATTTAGTCATTTGCCCCAAACTTGCTTATACACAGTTCTTATCATTTTCTTGTAATATTAGTTCCTTAGAAGCATCTGTTTCTCAAAAAAAAATTCAGGAGCATCTCTTATAATTCATAGTACTTTGGATAGTGTTCATGCTTGTAAATTGTAAGTGCTTCGTTGTAGTTTTGTTACTGTAATCTTGCTTTTATAAGTTTAATTCAGTATGATTCAATTTCTTAGTTGTTAATCGTGCTTCATCCATTATACATTATCTTTGATCTAATTTGATATTTAGAATGTTTACTTAGGCCATGAGACGTGTTCACTACTTTGCATAGTTTACCTTCGAACTGCTCTGTTTACAATCAGATTCAGTTGCTTGGAATCCAATGGCATTTAATCTTACTTAGAAGTTTAGTTCTAGTACTTGATAAATTTTTTTTTAAGGAATTAGTACTTGATAACTTAGAATCCAATTTACTTGCTTTTCATAATTTATTGTTACTTCATTTCCTCATTCAAGCGTAAAAAATCCTCTTAATTGAAACAATAATGAGACAAGTTCCATTAAACAAATTTGATAATCCATCCAAGCTCTTAATCATTTAATTCAAAACTTGAAACAAAACATTGAATCACTTGTAATCATTTTGAACCCCTTAAAATTAAAAGTCCTCTCAAACAAAAATAAATAAACCTTCATTTTTCCTCATTCTAACAACATGTTCATATATATTTTCAAAGAAGACCCATAAGTCAAAGCCACTAGAAACCAAAGTGTGCTTACTTAGAAATTAGAACGAGCTGCAATCAAATTAAGGCTTAATATACTGCGCCTTGAAAAAAAAAGTATTTTTTTTTTTTGAAATCACATTAAGCCCACAATTTCCTGGAATAAGATAATCTTACAGTTTTATATCCCAGTAATATTAGCTATTGGATAGACTCATTTAGTTATTTGATTTTTTTTTTTTTTTACTATAATTTTTATTAAGTATATGGCATATACTTATGTGCGGGCATAGTTGTAGACATTATATGTCAAGAGAGAGAAAAATAAAAGTAAAAAAATTCATAAAAGCACTAAAGAAGTCATTTTTATGAGATTCTAAAAAAAAAATTCATTTTTATAAGAGAAAAGAAGGCAAAATTAATTTACTAGTATAAGAGGGAAAAAATACTAAATTTTTATATTTATTATTTTTTTTGAAGGAGCTGTTTTGGTTATTGAATTATGTGTCAGAATCATGGTTTTAAAAATCAGACTCGACTGGTCGGTTCCGACCAGTTGAATCGGGAACCAGCCACCAATCTTGTCCAAAAAAAACCTCAATAGCCAATCAAAATCAGACAAAACTAGTCAAAAATCGGATTAAACTAGGAACCAGAGACAAATCCAATTTTACCCTGGTATGGTTTTTAAAAGTATGGTCAGAGCTCAATCTTGACTTTAATATTTACTCTTGCTTTCACTTACTATAAAAATTAATGATCACAAATGTATAAACTGTGTCACTTTTAATCTCTTTGATCTCTTATTAATGAAGAATAAATATATTGCATATAAACTCACTCAATTGTAAAAACAATTTCATAAAAATACCTGAAATTCTACACACAAAAAAATGGGGACAATATTAATATTGAAATTCTTGATACAATCAATAAAGCAAGGATAAAATTAGAGTGAAAAATATTGTTAAACGACCAACATTTTAATTTATCTAAAAAATAGTACATATATGTAAATTTCTTTTAGTCACCTTTCAAAAAAAAAAATGTATAAAAAATGCACAACAAATATGTGCTTGGAAACACAGTGGCTATAGACCATGTATTTTCCTTCATATTATTGCACTCTCTGTATCTTTTGTTTTCTCAGAGGAAGATTCTTAATTCACTTCAACTTCAATGGATTTAACCGGTTTATGAACAAGTACTAAATTAATTCATTCCAAAAGTGCCAACAATTATAACAAATTGAAGAAACTAGTTCCAATTACACAACCTAAAAAAGCATGGAACATAATAGAAATGGTGATCATATCCTACACCATGATACAGGAAAATGTAGCAATAAGCATACTAAAAAGAATAACAAATGAAACTGATGTAGAATAGGTTCCAGCATGTACTACTGGGGATGAGACTGGAGGAGCTCGAGCAAACATTCCTCCTTTAGTGCTGTTGTTTGAGCATGCTGGAACTGGAGTATTTGAATTTGGTGGCACTAGAGTTGGTGGTTTTGGCAACTTTGGAGGTGGAGCATTCTTTGGTGGTGATGGGATTGGAAATGTAGTCTTTGGTGAGCTTGGACTTGGACGAGCATAATCTAGTGGTGATGGGCTTGGAGTAGTTTTCTTTGGTGGGTTTGGGCTTGGAAGAGAAGGGTTTGATGGTGATGAACTTGGAGGAGTAAACTCTGGTGGGCCTGGGATTGGAGGAGTAGATTTTGATGGTGATGGGCTTGGAGTAGTTGGTGAGCTTGGAGGAGTATACTCTGGAGGTGATGGGCTTGGAGCCGTCGGTGATGATGGGCTTGGAGTGTACTCTGGTGGTGATGGGCTTGGAGCCGTTGGTGATGAATTTGGAGGGTAAACTGCGTAACATCATCAACAAAAATGAGAATAACAACATTGATGAAATATATATATATATATATATATATATATATATTTGCCCCTAAAAAACTGTGAAGAATTGTTTAGTTTATACTTAAGATCTTGATAGGCTCAATGTGCATTAATAAAATTGTACGTTTTATTATTAAGTAAAACTATCAAAACAATAAATTAGACACTAAATTGAGACTTGGGCTTGACATCTAAGAGCATCTCCAACAGTCAATGCATAGCCAAAATATAGAGAATATTTTACACTGTTCATGCTATATATGCTACTGTTCATGCTCCAGCAGCTTCTCTATATCTGATGGGCTACTGTTCATTCTAAAAATCATTTTTTTCTATTATAATAATTTGATGTTGAATAAAAAAATGTTGGAAGATGTGTAGTTGTTAAAAAAAGAATAAATAATGAATGAAGAAATAATATTTAAATGAAATAAAGAATGGAATAGAGAATCTGTTGGAAAGTGTATTTGAAAAAGCTGATAAATAAAGTTAAATGTACTATTCATTCTTCAAACAGTACAAAAATTTGATGAATTTGCTAAAGATGCTCTAAGAGCAGCGGTATCCGGCTTTTATTAGCTAAAATTTGGAGATTTTGTGTACTATATATACTCCAGCAGCTTCGGTATAGCTGGGTTTTTTTTTGGCTAATGAACAGTAGCCCATCAGCCCATCAAGTCTGATGGGCTACTATTCATTCTTTAAATACATTTTTTTCTATTATAATAATTATGTGTTGAATAAAAAAATATTGGAAGATATGTAGTTGTTAAAAAAATAAATAAATAATGAATGAAAAAAAATAATATTTAAATGAGATAAAGAATCTGTTGTAAGATGTATTTAAAAAAGTGGGTAAATAAAGGTAAAAGTCATTGTTCATTCTCCTAATAGTACAAAAATTTTATGAATCTGCTGGAGATGCTCTTAAGAGTGCGTTTTATTTATTTTTGTTCTTTTTCAAATAACAAAAAAAAAAAAAATCATCATTAAGCTCATTAATTTTGCTCAAATTAGAAGCTAATTTTGAAATAACAATAGTGAAATTACATGGAATAAAAATAGAACATACCAGGGGCCGTCATGGGAGACCCGAGAACTGCATGCAAAAATAAAACCCAAACAATCCATTAAACCTCAAATAAGAAAAATAATCTAACAAATGTTAAAATGCAAAACATGAGAGATCTCACTTACTGTCACAATCAGTAAAGGAAAGAACAGATGAGCCACAAGCAGAAGGCAAAGCATTCGCTCTTGCAATATTCAAGGTAAGACCAAGTTCACGACTACCCTTTAGGGCTACACAAATGCATTCCCGGCTTATTTTCAGAACTGCTTCAAATGAGGAACAACATAAAGCATCTGCTTTTGTTTGTTCACTCTCAGCACTCAAATATGGAATGCAATCAAGCACATCATATACTATGGCAGAGCAATCCGAAGCTGGTGTGGTTGATGGTGAATAATCATTGTCACCGTTTGAGAGAAGAAGTAATGTATAGAAAATGGAAGCAAAGATAAAAATTATCTTCATATTTTTTTTGAAGGGAGGAAGAGTCACAAGTCTAGTGACATTTTTTTTTTTTTCAAGAATAAGGTTTAGTCACTTCATCCTCTTTTGTTTTTGGCTTTAAATAAATTTCATCAAGTTTGATTTTGAATCAACATATCAACAAGATATAGTTGAGAGTAATTTGATTATTTTTAAATTTTTTTCTATTTACCTTGTCTAATTTAAATTTAAACTCTTCATCTTAATTGAATATTCTTGTGGTTTCAAAAAAATTTTTTTTTGAATATTCTTGTAACTGTCAGCAGCCCAAGATATTGGAGTATCTTCATTTATCAATCCATTGGTTTTGCACAACGTTCACATTTGAACTTATTTATCCACTTACCCATACATATGTACATTTATTTATAAAACTACTAGCCTCGTCACACGCGCTTTGCGCATGCGATGAGGCTTTTTTTTTTTTTCCTAGTGTCATAATTTTTCTTTTAAAAAAAAATTGGATAAATTTGTTCTGAAGAGTATCCTATTTTGTAGATATTTTAATAAATATATTTTTACCGGGTTGTCCTCAAATTTTTTCCTATTAAATGTAAGATTTAGGGATTTTTCTGAACCAAATAAAAATTTAGTGTAAAGAGGAAAATCTCTATATAAATAGTATAGATTAAAAATGTTACTTAGGGCTAATGGGGTCTAATAAATTCCGTAGAAAAAAAAAAGAAAGAGTCTAAAATTAATTTATTTGTCTAAATCTGAAGAATTTTGTTACCACTTGACAGCGTAAAAGGCTTATGTCTTGTACTAATAATAGGTTGCTAGTATAGTAAAAAGCTTGATTCTGAAAGTTTAATAAATGCTACCATTAAAAGCCAATTCTTGTAGCTCCACTCTCAAGCGCACGGTTAGCCTGTAGCTCCAACAACTCAATTTGTATTGCAAAATCAGCACAGAGGTCTTGTTCTTTACATCATCATTTGTCTATTGGCATTTTTCTTTTTCTTTTTTAATTCAGTAACCCTTTTTTTTTGGATAGGTTTAAATTCAGTAACAGCTAGGATTTGAATGATGTTGGTATCTAGTAAGGCTAGGTCTATTATTTCACTAGTAATTTTAAGATTTTCAACAAAAATAGGTCTATTTCACTAGTATTTTCCCCCCGATATCCATATTTTAGTATTGTGACATTTTCAGGCCAACCTAATAATATTTCTCATTGTGAATAATGAATCTCTTGTACCCATTTGCTGCTGGTGTAGGAGAACTTGGTTTTATTAGAACAAGAAACTTCATGAAAGTTCATGTTGATTTGAATCCGCTAGTTCATTAGGAAATTCCACTCATAATTTGTTATTGCTTTTATGGTGTTGTCCAAGAATAGATGTACTTCCTCCTTTAATGGATCCTAGAAAGCGTTTAGCTCAAGCTTTGGCTTTGGAAAGCAATGCTACTATTAGCACCAATTTGAAATCAATGATAGGTGATGAAGAAAAAACAAGGGACATACTGTCATTTGTAAGAATAATTTGTCCTATTTGATAACGTATCTATTTGATAATTTCATATACGTTATGGTTTAATAAAATGTTACATATCCTTATAACATTAGTTAATGGGGAAGTAGGTTTCTTAAGTAACTCCAACTTTAATGAGCAAGTTGAGGTTATAGGTACAAGGAATTTGGTTCTCTTTCTACCTGTAAAAGAGACATTCAGTTACCCCATTACATATACTGAATAGTTCAAAAGAAAAGAGGGTCAAGAGAAAAAAACCAATTCTATAAGAATTAAGTTTTTTTTATAGTTTATACCAAGACTTGATCTTAAGAAAATTTCAGCAATGGATCAAGGTAAGCTTTATAATTAATTTATGTAGTTGTGAAATCATGATAATTCAAGTTCCTAATTTTATATTATGGTTGTTTATAATCTAACGATGTAAAGAAAACATTTACATCATTAAGCAATCACATGTGGAGCCCGAAGCAGAGGTTGACTAAACTAATCTGTTGGAGCCATATCTGGATGGATTCATTGGGAGACAACCAAGCAATAGATCAAGAAGCACAGGCCTCCAAATTGGTTACTTAAAACCTTGGCAGGGAGGCTGAGAAAGCTCAACCCAAAAAACAATGATGAAGTCCTCAACTTATCGTGGATGAAATCATAATGGAGTCACTGTGTGAGAATGTGCTCCTTGTGTGACTGTTCTACACAAATTGATATTGGAACTTGGAAGCTGTTTTGAGACATTTCATGTAATTGTTCGGTGGTGTTAGAATATGGATGTTGATCTGTATTTTGTGTTTCAGAAGTGTGCTGTATTTTGTTTTTGATGGGTATTTTGTTGTTGTTTAGGTGCATTGATATGGCTAGACCTGTACTATATTATTAGTTGTTGGGTTTATTGTTCTTGCAGTATTACTTGTCTGTTGTAAAATTTGTTGTATTTAATAAAATTTTCCTTGGAAATGGTTTGTCTCTCTCTTTTTTATTTTTTACTTTTCCAAAATTTTTTTTTTAATATAAAAAGTTTTGCTCTTCTAATCTAAAGAGCAGAGCACACGATTGAATACACTTTTGCTCATTCATAACAAATTAAAAAAGGAACAAAAATCCTGTTCTCTAAATTTAAATTAAAAAAAAAAAAAAAAAAAAAAAACCTATGAGGAATAAAGGAGAAAGAAAAGGTTACACCTAATTCCAACATATTTCCCGATGGGCTATAATAAAAGCCGAAAACAATAGCAATCAAGTTATTAATTGGGTGTTTTTTTTTCTTTTAAATATTCGGTTTTTCTTAATTATTTTGTTAAAAAGTCTTTATCGCAACTTATTTTGTCATGTGACCATTTTTAGAATTTGACTTTCTTAAAGTTGAGTTCAAAGTAGAACTCGATTTTGTCAAAGTCAAATTCTATGCAAGTCAATGATATGTGACCAATGTTGAACTCACTTTTCCTAAATTTTTGAGTTTCACGTTCCACTTAATTGCATAAAACTTGATTTTTGTGAAATTGAGTTCCAAACCGCTTTTATCTTGACCTACAGGTTGCACTTATTTCACTAATTTGTATTTTTTATTTTATATCATTATTTACACCATTTTTACTATTTATGATACTTTTCACAGCATTTTATCTTTGAATGATGCTAAACATATTGCAAATTTTACTACTTATGTCTTACAAATTGGCATGTCACCAATCACAAAAAATAATTTCAAATGCTTATTCATTATATTTTTTAAGTAACACTAATCATATTTTTATTCCATCAGTTTGTCAATTTTTTAGTAGCTATGAATTGGTTACTTTTGTTTATTTAGTTTAATAATATGAAATATATTCATATTTACTTACAATTGTTTACTTATTTTGTTATTATTGTTGATTAATATTTTTTAAATTAATTTCACTTTTAATATCGTCTTTTAATTTTGCCCCCTCTACACTAAAATCCTAACTCCGCCACTATATATATATATATATATATGATACAATCGATCACCAACACAACAAAACACCATGGAAGTGTGGATCTCTAGGTGGTATACATTACAGCCTCTCCCTCATAGTATGTGATGCCTAAAAGTGTGTAGGACTTATATACTGTGGGGTAATTCTTACATGCTCAGGGAGCAATGTTCATTCCTCTCACATGAGGAGTAGGCCCCATGGTGGAACCCACACGTGGGGCCCACCCCTCATGTGAGAGGAGGGAGCATTGCTCTCGGAGCACCTAAGTTTTTTCCAATATTGTGAGACAGTGGTTGCATACAATTCGTTCTATAACATAATTTAATCTAACTGGGGCCTAAGGTTTAATAAAAAATAATAAAAGCAAAAGGGAAACAACAGAAAAGGACTCCATTTCTATGTCCCTCAAAACCACCAAAGGAGGCATTCTAGCCCATGCTTTTTAAGAGACAGCCTAATGAGGCTAAATTACAAGCAAAATAATTTGCTGCCCTAGGCACATGGACAAAAAGACCAAAGAGCAAAAAGATTCAATCAGTCCTTGATGTCCAAAATAATGTTACTGATTTCCCAATAGACCTCAGCCAAGGGATAAGAGAGTTTATATCAAAGATCATTTTAGTATAAAATGGTGTTCCTTTTTAAAGATCATACTACATAATAGAAGAATTATGTTAATAGGGACTAGAAGAGATGGGTAGTAGTTAATTTTATTCAAATTTTTGAAAAGTTTGATTGTTGGACTTGAACCCATGACATATTGTTTAGACATATTAATGACATTTACCATCACATTAAGTTCCAAGCCTCCAACCGATAGTACTCTCTCGTTTGGAGAACCTAACTATTTATTTTTTTGGGGTGTATATACTATATAGTCCTTCCATCCCACTCAAACCAAATAATTATAATAAAATATCCATAAGGATAGCTCCAAGATGTCAGTAGTTAGATAAAAGTTTTAAACTCAAAAACATATGAATATCATGAAATCTTAAAAATCACTAGCCCAACCCATGGAGTTAATTATTGTATTTTGTGTTTGTTTGAAGTATAATATTCATTAAGATAAATGTAAATTATTCTTATAAGAGGAATGCTACGTCTACAACAATTTTACAACATTTTTACAACAAATCACAGGTGGTTAGTTGTTATTGGTTCAAATTTGAAACTAACATTAAGATTACTTTTTTGCCCCAACAATAACAACCAGTAACAACCTGCCACTTAAGATTTGTTGTAAAATGTTGTAAAAATGTTGTAGATGTAGCATTTCTCTTCTTATAAATAGCTTTAAGACAACTAAATCCTTAAATTATGGTCTATTAATATGAAAATGAAGGAAGAAGTAATAAAACACTATTTAAAACTACTACCATTGTCATTGTTGATGTCCTTGTTGATGTACATTGATAATAAATGTGTACTTAATTAATAATTTAATAGTAGCCTCAATATTTAAATTTAAAGGGGGCAGAAATTGAACCCTCCCCAAACAGCAAACTCAAATATATATATATATATATATATATAACATAGGATTGAGTTGATGACACTATGACAGTATATCATAAAAAATCAGGTGGGAAATCAAGTTCACGGATTGGTTGGCGCTGACCCCATGTTACAACAAAAAATTGAGAATCTCATCTTGAGTCTTGAGTCTTGAGTCAGCTTACCTGATATTTTTCTAAATTGAAAGCTACGATTGATCGAACACACAATTTTTATTTATTTATTTTTTTTTTTTTTGAGAAACGAACACACAATAGTTTGAGTGCATATTAACGTTTGTTTGTTAGCACTTGATGCAACAGACACACGCCCACTTGTGCAATTTGCCTTTACATTAAGCAATTTTCAAGATACGAGATTGCTGCACTTTTTTATTTATTGTATTATTTTTAAAATGTAATAAAGAAATTGAATAAAGTAACTTTCGGGCTCTTCTGGGAAGTAGTTTATGAATTTATGAGCACAGGTTTTAACCCATTATTATTTGTGCCTTTGGTTTCCTGATCCTCGGCAGAATGTGCAACTTGTTGGCACCCAAGCCATCCCACTTTCCTAGCCTGTCCGGAATTTAGAGATTATATCGTGGCGTACATTACATATATAATTATATATAAATAAAATAACAAGAATCATGCTTTTTTTAATAAAATAATAGAGTTTCTACCTTTTACAACAAAATTTCGTATGACAAGTTGTTACTAATTTTTATTTAGGCAAACTACTTATATATCTTTTTAACTATCATAAACAACTTGTTAATTATAATTTGTTGTAAAATTATTGTAAAAACATTATGTTTATATCAGTAGTGGTGCCACATGGTGTTCAGGGGGTTCATTACCCCCTGGCTGGTGATTTTTTTTTTTTTTTTTTTTTTTGGCATATAACATTTTAAAATATTTTTGTTTTTAATACCTTAAAATAGAATTTTGAACCCCCTAAAATAAGTCCAAAGAACAAATCAATTCAATACTAAAATTTATCTTGGCCTTCTTAAACAAAAAAAAAAAAAAAAAAACCCAACATCAAATCAATTTGATCTAAAATATGAGGAAAAAAAAAAACAAGTCCAACAACAATAATTAGTAATTTGTTGATCTTAAATCTCAAAAAAAGACAATTAAATGAGCTGTAAAGTGTAAACACTAAAAAAAAATTAAGTGTGAGGCAATGGAAGTGGAGCGTGAGACAGTTGAGAATGAAGACATTTTTTATTTTTTTTAATGATTGTATTGTTACGTTAAATTTTTAATAGAGTAATGTAAAAAACACAACAAAATTCTTCTTAATGAATTACAATGACCTGTAAGTTGTCGCAATTGAGTTGAATTATTAAATAAAAGAATTGAAAAGAGTAAAAACAAAAACTAATAAATAATGAATTAGAGTATTCTAAGTAATAATAATTAAAATTCACTTAACAACACTAATTAATAACTTTATTATAGTAATAGAGAATGGATAATTTACAAAATTTAATCTTAGCAATAATAATTAATATCTTCATTATACTAAGAAAACATATGCCCAATGAACTTATAATTTATCTTTAATTCTCTTGCTAATACTATGAATAAATTTTTGATAAGGAAGTCACATATACCACAAGATTTATCTCCTACCTAAGATTTATTATCTAAAAGAACTCATGTTAACTTTAAAAAAAAAAAAAAAAAACATTTATTTTGGATCATAGGTTACAAAAGATCTCTTCAATATTATCATAATGATCAAGATGAAAAAAATTATTTACAAAGAGGTCCTTGTCAACCTCTTCAACACGAATTTGAATGACCTCCCTAAAAAATATTCTTGGAACCGCCACTGGTTCGTACTCTGTAGTATTATTCTTTTAGAATAGTGACACATTTGTAGAAAAATGATGCATACGTGTAGTATCACTTGAAAAATATAATTTTTTATATTTATTTATTTATTTACGTAAACAACTAAACACGCATGGACACATATATTAATACTCAAATTGAAAGGTAAATAAAAAATAATAATAACACCAACAACTATAACAATAGTTAATATACTTAATCTCAAAGGCTTAGTCTAATGGTTTCCAAAATCTCAGGAAATCTAGGAGGTCTGAATTCAAAATTTTTAACCAACATTTTAGGATCACCTCCAATGAGACTTTCCTTTTAATTTATATATATTTTTATATATTATATGAGTGGGGGGGGGGGGGGGGGGGGGTTGTTGTATCCTGGTATGTCTTGGGTTCAAAATCACATATCTATTGAATTATATTTATACACCCTCTTTTTTAACAATGATACCTCTATAGTTGTAACCATTTTCACCAAAATCCATACATTGAGAATTATTATGGTTTGCATTTCTGTCTTTAATCATCAGTTCATCACTAGTGACGTCTATCTTTCATTTTCTCTCTCTAATATAGGAAAATATATCTTAATTATATATATATATATATATATTAATAACAATCACAAACATACAAAAGGATAAGATCATAAGAAAGAATAAATAGCACCACATGCTAATGTAGAAAATGGATTTGGAATTTTATCATTATCGCTGTACATGTCAAGGTTATTTGAAATACTATCGTGTATCATTGACATAATGGTCACTCAATAAAGTATTAGTGTTTGTAGAGTGTGGCCGTATAGAAGGGCAATGACCAGAATTCAAGTCTTCAATAAAAAGTTTCACACATACAAATCTAGATTAGATTAAATTAGATTAAAGTAAAATTCTATCTCAAATAATATATATATATAAATATATATATATTTGGTTTGAAATATGATATTGTGATGTGAAATTATTCATTCTTAGCTTTTCTATATGTGAAATTTTTATCTCTTTATCCCTAATTATAAAATTGGGAAATAAACTTGAAGAGTTGGCACATTTAGTTTGCACTTACAGCTTACAAGTGATCATTGAGAGTTTCGTCTCACCAAATCTTTGTGGTATAGATTTCATCATTATATGTAATCCATTTGATTCAATTCATTATTAATGAGAGATTCCTCATGAGAAGTAAATCACTAAATTAAGTTTGACCTACGCTGTGATTCTTCACGTGCACTCTTATTTAATAAAACACAAAATGGTGGAATTTCGATTTCAATCCTTTCAAAATTTGGTTTAACTTTGAAATGATGCTGATCATTATATGAATTTTACGTTTTTACCATTGATTACACTGGTAACCAGGTCATGTGAGGGACATTATTAGTTGTGCTATTAATTTTGTTGTTCATCGATAACAATATGAAATCATTGAAATGTTGAATACTGAAAAAGGAATAACAGAGTTTTGAGATCTTAGAAGTAGTTATTATTTATGGTGACAAATACTTTTTTGGGATGAAAGATAACAATTTCTTATGTTTCTTTTGTTGCGGTGGAAATGTTTTTAATCATTTCTAGTATTTGGAAAAATAATAAAAAGGCTACGATCAAGAAATTGTTATTTGTGGAAAACGTTTTACCTCATAAAATTGAAATTGTTATTTGTTGTTGTCCAATTCCTCTAATCCCACTTAAAAACTTTTTATTTGTCTAATTAATTTAACGATCTAATTTTTAAAGCATTTTTTCATATCATCATATAAAATTAGGTATTAAAAAGAAGTCATTTTAATGGAACATTTGTTTTTTTAATGAAATATTCTAATGGGACATGATAATGCGAATATTTATTGTTTTTATTGATAAAAATTAAGAAGTAAAAGGGGAGAGGAATATGAAAAAAAAAATAGTATAAAAACACAGATCTCGAATTGTCTTTTTTTTTTTTTTGTGTAAGAAAAAAGTTTAGGTGAGGAGAGACTACCTCATACTAGAGTCAGGGCAAGCCGCAGACCTCAGAGATGATTTATATTAGACTTATAAATTGTCTACCAAAGAAGACTGTTTACAACGAAACTCAAACCTAAACCTTTTGAGTGAAGCGTTCAAACCTTATCAACTCAACCAACCCCATTAACTAACTCTCGAAACGGTGGATAACCAAAAATGGAAAGTTTGGTAGTAATAAATAATACGGTATAATACATATGAGGTGTAGAACTTTTTTTTTTTTTTTGGCAAGGTATGGGGGTGTAAAGCTGTCTCCAGTCTCTATTGAGTATTGAATGAAGGCATACCGGTCCTCTTGCTCCTCAATAAACCAGCTGTCCGCCGGTCCCCATGGGCTATTTACATTAGCTTCAACATCGTTGTCACCCACTCATTTCCATTCCATATAGTCCCAAAATACACACCAAAAAAAACACAGATTGATCTCTCACATGGAGCGGAGTCATATCAGAAAAGACATCATAATCATGTGGATCCCATCTTGAGAAAACGAGTGGGGACGTTGATATTCAATATATTCAATTTTTTTTAATCAATTAAGTGGTCCCCATCACTGTCGCAGGCGGCAAGTCCCGACTCCCAACTCAACATCTCAAGCAGCCAATTGCAAGCCTAAAATGAAAAGAACAAATGAATCACTAAAAAATGACTCTCCCTCCCTCCCTCCACTCCAAAATGAATATCTTTCCCCAATATTTCTTTTTCTTGTATTGTGCGAAATGGGACCCATTCCATGCAAGGCTGAGCTGAGTCCACAGATTCCTTCCCCCACACCCTCCACCATTTCTTCCTCACAGCCATAGCCACTATATACTACAACCTTTTTAACCCCATCGCTTTTCTGTTTACCCTATCAATTAAACCTTT
Organism: Quercus gilva; assembly: GCA_023621385.1. Classification (NCBI taxonomy): domain Eukaryota; kingdom Viridiplantae; phylum Streptophyta; class Magnoliopsida; order Fagales; family Fagaceae; genus Quercus; species Quercus gilva. The sequence goes on along the minus strand of CM042484.1, from coordinate 7,632,116 downwards.
TTTTTTCCTTCCCAATTTTAAAGTGAAAAATTCTTACTTTACTTATATTGATGTGGAAAATTCTTAAGTATTTTTATAGTACGGGAAAATAGTATTTTTTCATCTCACATTTATGATGAATTCTACTATAAATTTAATGAACAGACATTACTATAAATGTGAGAGGAAAGAATACTATTTTTTGTGCTCTTTCTCGAGGAAAAGTATTGAATTTTGATACAGATGATATAGTATCATTTGATACAAAATACTTTTTCCCTTCTCAAAATACAAAAAATGATGTTCTGGAAGTATTTAAGAATTACTCAAGAAAGAAATATTTTATTACCAATGTAAAATTTACTCTATTTTTAAATAAATGTGTATAACATAGTTCACTTATATGCAAATGTGTACAACATTATAAACTTTTTTTTTTCTTCTGTTGTACTTGGTCTACAATTTTTTTTTTTTTTTGAGATATAATTTCAATGTGCTGCCAATCCCGCAGTTTGAACCATTTCATTCAAAGATCTCCAAACTCCAAGACCTCCAAATACTTTGTGCATAGAGAGGTACAATTTATAGGACAATATAAACATATAATTATCATTCTATAATTTCACTTCAACAAAGTCCACTTTTTTTGTTTCTTTCTGTTGACCTTTTTTTTAATGAGAAATTTTGCATTCATGTGGGTGTGATAAATAATGTAATCCTTCATTAGAAAAATAATTCATAAACCAAACAGAATTTGTTGTATGGGTTGGCCAAATTAGTTACTGAATTAATATGATTGGAACATGTTTAATCTGTCTTTTATATATCTTTTGATGTAACAGGTTCATCAATGAAACAATTGGAATAAAAAAGAAGGCAAGTTCTTTGAATTCCTATTTATTTCCTCCACCTTCTTCTATTCTCTCTCTCCCTCTTCTCTTTTTTGTTTTTTTGTTTTGTTTTTTTAATGCCCAATTGGCATCTCATGAATACAACCAAAAGTCATGGGGTTACATTAAAGAGAGGACCTCTTCAAAACCAGTACTATCCCACCAAAAACTTCGATGGCCCATCAATTTTCTCACTGAAAAATTAAGCACCATTCACATAACTTGTAAAATATGCAGATTTCTTCCATTACTACCAAAAGCAAAAGCAAGAGGGAAGAAACTAACAGAAATTACAGGCCTGTAGTTACTTGTATACGTTCTAGATGATCCACATAAAATTACAGCTTCCATTCAAAACTTGACCCCCCACTATAGCATTAAAAAAAAAAGAAAAAAAGAGAGGATATCTCCACCCTATATAGCACCGCAAGCAACATATATTATAACTGTAAGTTTTAGATATTACATGTAAGATGTTGTGTGTAAGCATGGAAAGTGTCCGATTGGGGCTACAAGGCCACAACAGTTTCACCTTTAGTGGAGACTTGGGGTCCGGTTGTGGTGGACGAAACACTAGTCACATCTTTCTTTGAAGCCAATGAGCACTTTTCCATTCGCTCATCTAGGTTCATCTGTTGCTGCCGACACTCTAGACTGCAAAAAGCACTATCACCCCTGCAAAAAAAAAACAATTTTATTAGCATGATCCCATCAGTATATCATGCTAATACATAAAGCAAATCAGCAAAGTTTGAGACTTTCAAGCTTCAATATTAGCCTGAACCCCATCAAGCATATGTATATTAGTGATATCATTCAAGACAGGATTTTTCTATCTGTCTCCTATGTAGGAAATTACTCCAGAAAAATTTTGAGGACACAAACCCAAAAGAAAACAAAAGGAAGGAACTTTATAAAAACAAAGGACTCAGAGGGGGAAAAAAATCCTTAATAATTATACCTGTACATGTAGATGTCACGGCCAGGGAACAAGCGGCGCTTACAGAGAGAGCAAGCCCTTAAAAAGTGAGCGGTGTCAACAAAATCAACAGAATTGCGCCTATGGTTTCTAGGTGAGACCATGGTGGTGGGTTGCGAGAACTGCTGGTTTAGTCCATCAAGGCCGCCACCGCCACCACCACCACCACCGCCGCCGCCTCCACGTCTCTGTGACTGTGACTGTGAGGCACCACCACCCCCACAAGAAGCATTAGTAGGGTGTCTCTGGGTGTTGATGGGGTTGTTCTGATGAGTAGTAGAATCGGAGTTCATCAGCGGCGGCGGTGGAGCACCATCGGAGTTGGTGTTTAGATCAAGAGTGATCTCAGTCATGCTCGTTGTTCTTTTCATTGGTGGACGTGGCCTCTTTCCCAGCAACATCTTCTCCTCTCTTCTCTGCTATAAATATATTCCTCTCCTTCTTCTTCTGCTAATAGCCTAACACACACACTCTCTCTCTCTCTGTTGGCCTTTTGTTTCGTTTCTCTGTAAAATCTGTGTGAGCTTAGCAGCGAAGGAGTTTGAGCGAGAGAGAATGAGAAGTGGGGTTTGGGAAGATAAAAGAAGAGCCAGGAACCGTGGAGTGAATCTGGGCCGTTAATTCGCATATCTGTGAACTGATTGATTTCCCCCATATAGTTACAAAACCCACGTCACCCTCTCATTCTTTATTTTTTTTTTTAACCCTTTTTTTTTTTTTTTTTTTCTTGGTAAATGAGGGACTTTGGATACTCTTCTGAGTCTCCATTCACAGTGGGATAACTTTTGGGTTTTTTTGGGCCCACATACGTCATATATTTTATTTTATTTTATTTTATTTTTTAATTTTTGCCTTCTGTTTGCTCAGCATGCGGATGAGCATTCACATTAGCAATTTAGCTTACTTTTTGTATTTTTAATTAATCACTTTTCAAAAAATATATATTTTCTAATTTATTTAATTATTTCTCCCTCTTCACATACTTTTATTTTGATTATAATCAAGTATCTCCGTACTCAATTTTACTTTCTTATTCATTTCCATGCTTGCCTAAGCTAAAAATAAATTATTTTACATAAGTTAAACTTTGTCTCCTAAATTTGAACCGTCGATATAGTAAATCTTATTTTGTATATAAATATATAAGATTTTTTTTTATTTTGGGGGTTCATTAGCCAAATTCAAGAGTTTATGCTATTTTAGTCAACCTGATGTGAATGCATAAAAATTGAATACATTTATTGTTTTTGTTATTTATATTAGTTAGTAAAAATCATTGGAATAAATAATAGTGGACATGATTTAGTTTAGCCAATTAAGTTCGAGTTGTTCTCCCACTTCCTCCTTCCTCATTCCATGTGTCTTCTGTCTATATTATCTCCAAAAAAAAAAAAAGTTTGAGTTGTTCCTACTTCCATTTCCATATTTGACTTAGAGGATATTTAGTAATTGTGTTTATAAAATATATATATATATATATAGTAATTATGTAAAATGTTTCCTTATCAATTTATTTTAGAATAAAATTTGGCTATAAACTAAGTTGTAACCATTAATATTTTGTTCGTTGGATGTGAATTTAAAAATAAAATAAAAAATTCATCACTGAAAAACATTTTTTTTTTCTTATAACCTTTATACTTGCAAAATTTCTAAAAAATTAAATATTAATAGTTATATTATCAATCAAATTTTTGTAGTCTAAAATTATGCTTAAAAAATAAGTTTATGGATTGTATAGTTAATAACATTCAATTGGTACGAAATTTAACATGCGTGTTAAGAACATAAAGAGCATGCAATCCAACTGTTATCATTTTCAAAATATGTAGTCATATTAATTTTTTTTTTGTAAGAGTTATAACCATTAACTACAACCAAGTTTGTAGCCAAACTTTGCATTTATCTTATTGTTGTATTTTATGATTTAAATGAAATTACTATTTTCTAATATTTTTCATATATAAATATACCTATTGATTTTATATATATATATATAGCAATGTTTGAAAATCATAGCATTGGATTACATCCCATATATGTTCTTAACATATATGCCAATTTTCATAATAATTGAATGTCATTTATCATTCAATCTATAAACTCATCTTTTATGCATTATTTTAAATTACAAAAACTTGAATTTAAAAAAAAAAATAAATTGATGATGTGGTTATTGATTTTTTACCATATTAAAATTTTGCAAACATGAAGAATATACGAAAATAATGTGATCTAATTGTAAATTTGTCAAAATTCGCATCAAATTAAAAAATTTAGAGTAGTATAACATTGTTTAATGTAAGAACGCACATTTATGATGTGTGTTGAACAGGTAATCAACAATATTTTTGATGAAAGATAATCGATATGACCCCTAGTCATGATGGAGTTTTTGGATAAGAAGTCCTATGCAGGTCCTCTGGTGGAGCACAGAATCAACAACACGTATGCTACTGGTTCATTGGAAATTTTCTATTGGCGTAAATGCATTTTTAGTTCCTACATTTTGCATTTTTTTCATTTTGGTCCCTACATTTTATTTTTACTACTTTTAGTCCTTAAATCAATTAACACCTGACGTTTAGGTCTTTTTCGTCACCCAACTAATAGCAAAAGCTGACGTGGCTGACAGTGGAATAAAAAAATAATATAATCACACACATTAATTAATTAAATTAAAAACAAATATTAAAATAAATAAATAAAAATTAAATTTAAAAAAAAAAAACTCATTAGTTTTTGGGAAGAATATGACTATCAATAATCTTCATGTTCTTCTTCTTCTTTAGAACATGAACTTCATGTTCTTCACCAAATCAAGACAAACCCAACCGGCCAACATTCATAATCAATCTCAACACAGAAAATTCTAACACATTCAACATTGAAACCTCTAGTAAATCAAACTCATAAATCCAAGAAATAGACCCATAAACCCATAACCAAATACTCTTTCACACATTCATCCATACAAGGTTCATAAATCCAAGACCCACAACCTATAAATACAAAACCAAACTCACCATCCTTGACCTAAATCTGCCATCAACAATACCACCTCGCCAATCAAACCCATTTACCAAAGCAGCAATCACTGCCACCATCGCCGAAAAAACCCAGCCCCATGGAAACCCATAAAAAACTTATCAAACCCACACCACTAATGTCGATCAAATCTAACCCCGAAATCCCAGAAAAACCTAATCAAACCCAGACCACCATTGCCGATCAAACCCAAATCCGGAAACCCAGAAAAACTCGATCAAATCTACAACACCATCGCCGATCAAGCCAGAAATACCTAGCCCCACGGAAACCCAGAACAACCCGATCAAACCCACATAACCATTGCTGATCAAGCTAGAAAAACCCAACCCCATGAAAACCCAGAAAAACCCGATCAAACCCACTCCACCACTGTCAGTCAAACCCACACCACCATCAATGATCAAACAACAAAGAGGGAGAGAGAGTTGGTTTTATTGAGAGAGAGAGAGAGAGAGAGAGAGAGAGAGAGATTAAGATTTAAGAGAGAGTGAGGGATCAACAGCTGGATCAAAGGAAGAAGAAAAAGAAAGATACAAACACAAACATGCACCATGAGAAAGAGAAAGAGAAAGAGAGGATCTGAAATTGAAAACGAAGAAGAAAAGGAAAGATCATAAATTTATACAAAGTAGGTTTTTTTAAATGGTGGAGAGAGGACTCAAGGGCATTGATGCATTATTTTAAATCTTCAATATTATAGATTTCTGGGCAATCAAACATGTTTAGGGAAGAGCATGAAGAATATGAACAATCATGTTCTTCTCAAAAACTAACGAATTTTTTTTTTTTTAAATGTTTGTTTTTAATTTAATTAATTAATGTATGATTATATTATTTTTTTATTCTACCGTTAGCCACGTCAACTTTTGCTGTTAATTGGATGATGGAAATGACCTAAATGTCAGATGTTAATTGGTTTAAGGATTAAAATTGGTAAAAATAAAATGTAGGGACCAAAATAGAAAAAGTACAAAATGTAGGGACTAAAAGTGCATTTACGCGTTTTTTATTTTGATTTTGAGTCTGTGATTACAACATTATCGTTCACTATCAATCTTGAATTTTTTTTTTTTGGAGAAAAATCTTGAATTTTAATACAAGTGTCATTTTATATTTTAAATTTGAAAAATTAAACCTATGATTTTAAAATTTGTAACAAATCAAACATTTTTCAATAAACCTAACTGATTTAGGCTATGTTTGGCAACATGTAAATTATTTTTCGAGTGTAAAATATTTTCAGGTGAAAATATTTTCTAGTGTTTGGTTGCATTTTGAAAATTATATTAGAAAATATTTTCAAGTGTTTGGTAAAATTTTGAAAATGTAAATTTTCTACTAGTTTCTCACATTTTCTCAACTTCCAAACAAATTTAATAATAGAAAATTGCAATATATAAACTTTTTAAAGAAACAAAAATCAAAATAAAACCATTAACTCTCAAACTCGATTAAACCAGAGAGATGGAGGAAGAAAGAGAGAGAGATTGAGGGAAAGAAAGAGGTAGATTGAGAAACTTGGTTGAAATTGGGTCAAGGGGGGGTTGATCTAGGGGCCGTGACGACAATCTTTGGAAGTGATGACGAGATCGGTCATGGGTGGGTCAATCTAGAGGGCAATGGCGACGAGATCGAGAGAGGTGGAGGAGACGAGTTATAGGGCAGCGGCAATGAGAACGAGGTGACAAGGCTCCAATTTGTGTTTGGCGTTGATGACAAGCTTCAGGCGAAAACGAGAACGAGATAACAAGGCTTCGATTTGTATTTGTTGGTGACGACGAGCTTTAGGTGGCGACTATGAGCCAGCGATGGCAACGAAATTGTCCCAGGTTCAAACTCTCTCTCTTCGGGTTCACTTTCCTTTCAAGCTCTCTCTCTCTCTCTCTCTTGGTTTTCAGTCCGTAAAACTTGGTTTGAAGGTAAATGGAATGTGAAAATGATTTTACAGTTGAAGGGGCAAAATTTTACGGTCAAAGGAAATGATTTTCGGTTTGACTGAGTTTTACATGTGCTCCCAAACACGCATCAAGGTGTAAAATATTTTCCAAATTTCATTTTCACCCGAAACAAACATAGCCTTAGGGTGAGTTTGAATTAATTTTTTTCTTATTTTTTTATAATTTTTTTTTCTTATTTTCTTATGTAGTAGTAATGTTTTAAATAACTTTTCATAGGAATAATTGTATCATTATTAACTTTAAGCAAATAAACTTTTAACAAAAATCACTTCTAAAAAAATAATAATTTAACAAAAAAACTAATTCAAAAGCACCTTTAATCACGTAATTTGCATATGAATTTTATTACATTATGAATAATTTTGAATGTAGTTATTAACATATGGCATAATTTTATTTAGCCAGTTAGGTTCTAATAAAATATACTAATAATATTTGACTCTCAAAACAAAAATCTATAGGATTGATTGATCAAATCGAAAATTCAATGACCAAATTGCAACCCATTTCAAAGTTAGGGAAATATTTGTAAACATCTCAAATTTTTATAACTCACAAGTCACAACCTAACATCACTTCGTATATAATCTTCATCAAATTTATGATATATGATTAGGACTTATAATTTGGTTGTTGACCAACTAATCTTCTCTACGAGACCAAATCCTTGCATACTTCCAAGTTGTAACAAAGTTGATTTTTACTTTTTTATGAATTGTAACAAATTTGATTGATGTATACTTTTATAGTTGTTTTAATTTGCTAGCTCGATGTCAAAAAAGCTTTGATTGTCTGCTTCTGAGTTTTGAGTTCTTAAAGTGTGCAACCTTAACAGTTGTCCCCCCTTTATTTATTTTTTTATTTTTTTTTATTTTTTTTTTTTAAGGAATTATCATTTGGTTAAGAACTTAAGACATTATGGTAACTTCTTGATATCTTGTTGTTGTACAACTCATAAACTCATGGACAAAACTTAAGTATAGTATGTGCAATTCCTTAGGTTCCCCTCTTAAGATTCAGCCATATGGCTACTTAATTAAAAAATACACTTCCATCCCATGAGAAAAAATTTACATGACAGAATTTTAAAAGGGAAACCTAAGGAACAGTACCTAAGTACAGTACTTAAGTCTTGCCCTACACTCATAGTTAGTAAAATATGGCTATTATATCACATGAAAAAAAAGTTTAACATAAAATGAACTTTTTAATCAAAATATGGAATTAATAATTATAATAATTATTAATGGACATTTATTATTCCATAAAAAATAGACATTTATTATGATTGTATTTGTATATGAAATTATATGTGTTAACATTTGAAGAAAATAAAATGTACCAAGATTTTAATAGAATTGGAGGGTTTATATATAGAATATAATTTAAATTCAATGACATGTAAAATTTTGAGACTTTAAAAGCTTATGTGACCCAATCGAGAAATTATTGTGTATTCCCGGAGTACCATAAATGCATATTCTATCATTTCACATGAATGGTGGATTCTACTAATTAAATTTATTGTAGAACCCACCATTTATATAAGAGGAGGGACTACGCATTTATGGTACTACGAGAATACCTAATAATTTTCCGACCCAATATTATGAGGTCAATAAAAAAATCAAACCCCTTTAGTTATATATATATATATATTATTATAGATGTGGGGCCCCAAATATTTAGCAACCCCGGCCCACTCCACATCAGGCCCAAGGTCCACGTTGAGGAGAGGGCATAATCCAAGGATAAGCGGACGAGACCCAAGTTGTCTAGGGACCTCGTCGAGGAGGCCCATGTCCTCGGCAGGCCGACGTTGAAGGAAATGAGCTGTCACTCACTTATTAAATGCACGCCACCAACATTCTGATCACATCAATGGTGAATTGACCAGTCAACAGTGATGCCTTGGTTGCTTCAACTAACAGAAAGCCTGCAAAGGCGGCTGATGGGACAGACACTCAAGTATAAGCTTGGATGATCAATAAGTAGACAGCAGAGATCAACTAAATAAGACTATATAATAGATAGCACCCCCACAAAAAGAGGGAGAGGGAGAGGGAGAGAGAAAATGAAAAAGGGATCTTCAGGGTGTCCAAGGACAACCCTTGTATATGTCAGTTCTAAGTAAAGAGATCCTCGGACTAGATCCTCGGACTAGGCCGAGAACAAAATTTATTCATGAACATTTAGCCAAGGTCATCGTTATTATCCTCACAAACACTTAGTCAAATTCCTTTATTATTATTTCTATGAATCTCACGCCGATCATTGTTTGCTTTGCTCGTACTTAACCCTTCTACTCACACTCTACAAATTTTATTGTTTAGGTCCAATTTAATTTGAGTCCTTACAATAGATTATAGGTTATTGATATGAAAAGAACATATTTAAAAGTAAACACACGAATTACAGGCTTTCCACATTACATTGATATCAAAATTTTCAAAATCTATATTTTATAATTTCATTTTTTGGTAGTATTTGTTTTTGTCATCAATATTTTTATATTTGTATTTGTACTCTTGAATTTTTTATACCTTGATCTATTAATATGTTTATAATTTGAATGATAAGATTCTAATTAATATAAAATCTTCTTTAAAGAAAATCTTATATCAAATATATATTAGTAAAAGAAATAACTTAACTTGTATATTATTTTTTTAGCCCCAAATTTCTAATTCACTTCAACAATGCACTTCTTCATAATTTGAATGTCGAATTTTCAATGCGTGTTTTAAAACTTTGAATGGAAAGAAGTACATACGTATTTTAGATCATATATATTTTATCCTGTACATTAGCAACTATCATACAACTCCATCATATCCATACCATTATATTCTTAACTTATGTGGTGTGCATGACAATAACACGTCAAAAGGGTAAAATCCTCCATGTGAATTCATGAATGATGATATTCTGAAGTTCAATGAAATAATTTTATTTAAAAAAAAAAAAAAAAAAGCAAAATGTTCTTATTAGAAAATCAAACAGTCCCTATGGTAAATGCATTAATAACATGTGAAAATGTAACATTAGTAACAATAAAACAAATGTCATGAAGTTCTCAGCTTTAATGCTTTACAGGTTAATCTTGTATTTTTATATGAAAATGTCACATTAGTAACCAAAAAAAAAACGTGTAATGAGGAACAAATGACAACTTAGTAAATGCCTTAATCACAAAAAATGAGTAATTAATGAGCATGTACATTATTGAAGTCTTTCCTTGTAATAACAATATAAAAAAGAATAAAACTTCAAATAGAAAGCATGTGTTTTTTATGATTTTTTTTTTTTTTTTGGAGAATGTTTTAATCTATGGTGTCCGTTTCGATAACTTTTGATTATCAGATCAAGTTACCAGTTGTGCTAACTGGAATCTACATGTTATTTTAACTAATCAACTTTTTTTTATCAAAGAGAAGATCTACGATTTTCTTCATAATGCGGTTCATCTATACCATAATCTGAAACAAAGAATCAAAATTAGAAGAATATATGCAATTTTGTGAGATTCTGTTGGATTTTGTTCGCATCTTTTACTGGCTACGATGGAGGAAAAAAAAAATCATATCCTAGAGATTTTACTTTTTCATTATATATGGTCCTAGTCCAACCTCGACTAAATTGCCTTTCACCTAAGAGTCTGAATGAATTCTAGCCCTACAAATTAGCTTATAGCATTATTCTTCTATAAAGTATATCGACTTTGTTTCTATGTTGGCCTAAAAGGGGCAAAAGGGACACCGAAAGTGGATGAAAAAAACTAAAGAATCGCCTTGAAAGTAGGCTAAGTAGTACGATGCAATATAGGTGTGCTCACCCAAATTAAGCTAATTGCATGCCCTATATTCTTTTTTTTTCTTTCTTTCCTAATCTTTCAATCTAATAATCTTTTGAGTGATTTTTTTTTAGAGATGATCTTTTGAGTGATTTATTCTTATTAACCCAGGAATATTTTTTTATATAATATACCGACATCAGAATTGTCCTCTAAACAAATTAACAGGCAAGTCAAATAAGCATATATCTATAACTTTTAGCCTGCATGACCTACTTTAGTATTTAATAGTTAGGCGATTTATTTAAATTATGGCCTACTATTTGGTAAAAGGATTTAAATACAATTTTTTGTTTTGGAAACTAGAAAATGGTGGGCCTTACGCATGAATCTATTGTTTGGCTAATGTTCTTTAAATACTGTTTTCATAAAATTATTCCTTATTTTCATAGTTCAAAACAAGATTTTGAAAACTGCTGCAAGGATGTTTTCATGATAAAAAAAAAAATATATATATATATATATAATGGTATAATTGTAAATAAATTAGAAATAGTGAATCTCACATATTTGCTCAAACTTTTCTATCTCTTTAATTAAGGAATTTATCTTCTTTTTTTTTGAAAAACAAAGAAGCTTATCTTTATAACCCAAAAAAAAAAAAATTCACATTTCAAATTTGGAAATGATCATTTTTCCCAAAAAAAAAAAAAGGGTACATGAGCTCTATTTCCGGACTTCAATTTTGAAGCTTATTATTACCCAACAAAAAAGGTTATCTACACTTTACTTTTTGTAAAAAATGAAAAATAAATAAAAATCTCAAAAGTAAAAATGGTCTCATAAACATCATTTATTTTTTATTTTCTTTGAAAATTGTTATTAAAAGTGGGAGCCAAAATGCATATAATGTAAAACTTATTATCTCAAAACTAGTTTCAAATTTATTTTTATTTAAAAAAAAAAAATTGTTTCCATATAGTTTTGAAAATAAAAACAAAAATTTTACTGCCTCTTAATGAATACTAATATAATTTCTATTTGTTTTCTCTAAAATAAAAAATTTAAATACTAATATAATTTACATTTGTGGAACTCCTTTTTAAACGTCATGTAATGGGTTGGATGGGAATCTTCCAACCCGCATTAGAAAAAGAGTTTGCCCAATCATGCATACTAAACAATACATTGGTTAGAAATTCATAAAGGCCAATGCTTCAATCCTATTTGCTAGAAATCAATTAAAACGATTTAGCCTCCTTATCCTACATTGCTCAATGGCAAATTTTTTTATTATTTCAAGCAGAGGTCTCTACACTCAACTCATAAAAAAGAGTTTCTTTTGGAATCTGATATTTATTTGGGTAAGATATTTACAGAGACTTTTTCAACCTGTGATAACGATTGCCACATATAGTAACAGGTCCGAACTTACTTAGGAGGCCCCCCGGAGTGACTGAGTAGGACCCATCATTCAGATGTAAGTCCATTTTGGACATGGGAACCAACACATGGGAACAGCTCAACTAGAAGATGATATGTCTTCTTCAATAATTACCCCAGAAATCGTTAAGCAAAGTTGGTTTGCTTAGATGCTACGGCCTTACGAATATCTACAAGTGGGTATTCTCAAAGGGATAAAGTCGTTTCTACTACAATGACCAGCGAGACTTACCAGCAAAAATATATATAGATATAGAACAGTGAGCAATGAGCACTGGCGGTGAAGACTAAGGCACACACCGTTATAACCAAAAATGAAAAATATCCCTCAATTTGGTAATAGTTGGGCACCCACCCCATTGGACCAAATTCTAATACATTAGTACTCCTATCTTTTTCCCCAGATATTCTTTATTTATTACTTAAATTATTGAGAATGACCTACACATGTAAATGCTTTTGAAAACTTTGTTTGTGAAAGGTTTCTGCCGTGAGTTTTGAGGTTCTGTGATAAGAGTTTATCACACAACTTGTATATATGTGTGAGTGGATGTCCCACATGTAATAAGGGAAAAAAAAATGACTTGACAAATTAGAGTAGTGCCTCTATTAAAACATTAAAAATTAGTCCTAGTTATATACATGGTTGGTTCTAGGCCTAGGCCAAAGTCCCCCAATTATAATAAGGTCCCATATTGTAAAATAAAAATTGGTTTCACATTTTTTTTTAAACAAGTTGTGTACAATCTTTATAATATTTAAACAAGCCCCCAAAAATAGAACTAATAAAAATCAAACTAAATTGAAACCATAAACTATTTCTCCAAAAATATAATATAAAATTTATATGAAAAGTTGTGTACAATCTTGATAAATTTTTCCCTCAAAAAAAAACTTTTGATAAATTTGTTACAAGTAATATAAAAAATATTACACAAAATTTAGATGAAAATCTCACAAGGAATTCATAAAAAGTTGAAGATAAATATAGCAATAAAAATTATCATAATGATGTTTAAACATGTGATATAACAAAGTAACAAATCTTGATTGTATAAAAAGTCTAGAATATTTTTCAAATGTATGTATCGTTTATAAAATTTTACTGACAATACTTGTTATAGTTGTTTATGAATAAATAAGTTTTTTGGAATTAAAAGTGATAAAATCTTACTTAATATCAATTATGTCACAACAAGATTAAATGGATTAGCTTTTATTAGTTAAAAAAATGATTTTTTAGCAAAACATAAATACGAGAACTTAATTAGTAATTATGCATCTAAAAAATTAATAAGAATTTTTTAAAAAAAATATAATAAAAAGTTATATATAAATATTATTTAATTGATATTTAAATATAAAAATTCTTACTTAAATTTGCCGCCTTAGCCTCAAACTATATTGAAACAATCCTAAATTATATACATTAATTAGACTCAATCCCATAGGTTTAATATTTTCGGTTAATTTGTGTTATATTAAAGTTTCAATTGTAGTGCCTCAAAGTATTATCTCTGACAATGGGTAATTGGGTATCAAAGCCAATGGTGGTGTGCAATAAGGTTACCGAGGTCCTTTTGTAATTAGAGTAATGATGGGTGCATGTACTTAGAGCCCACATAAACGTGCCACAAAGCAAAGCTCACAAAGTCCCTTACAATTGATTTTGGAAAAAGGCCTAACAAAGTAGCACTATGAATGGTGCTATATTAGATCTAAATATACGAGATTTCTATGAATGACAAGATAAGTATGTGGGGTTGACATGTAGTTCCTATGAATAATGGTATATAGTATATTAGATGGATGATGCATGGTGAAGTAAAAAGCCAATAGACAAGGGGGCTAGAGGATCTTGTTCATTTGCCAAAGAGACAGAGCTCTCAAAGTCCAATGAGAGGTAATAATTCACATAAGAGAATGAATTGTTAGATATACACGAGTGAGGGGAACAAAGATATGGAACTTAAGAAATTAAATATATACAATTGGGTTGAAGGATTTCTATTTTTCAGATTTTAGGAAAGTCTTCAATCGTTTGCCTTTGAAAATCCAAAAGGAAAAGCAAGTTGAATAAAAACAACAAAAATCTTTGAATTTATTATTTGTATTAATGGGGTGTTTCCCACTAACATGATCATGTCCAAAACTTCCTTTTCTAAGGACATTATTGAGTTTGTCGATTAAGGATGATCTGTGGGGCAAATGGTAGGTGCAGTTAACAAGTGCATCATTGGAAACTGCTTAAAAAAAAAGTTAAATCTCATCAGTCATCAGTGTGTGATTCACTAATCACCATCATTAAACGTCAAAGTCTTGCCTATCCCCACTGTTTCCAGCTTGTTTATAGTTTATACTAAAATGCACCCCAACTGAATCTCCAATGTATTTTGTCCTTTTTGTAGAAATTAAGATTAAAATTTTCGAGTTTAAGTTGATTAATTTTCAACCAATCCATTTAATCTTTTTTTTTTTTCCAGAATTAGTAAGTGGTGATGATTTTAGCAATACCAAATAATTTATGCTAAAATTACATCAGCATCAATTAGTGCTAGCCAGGAAGATCCATTGTTTACCCCGCCCCACTTAAAATCATGTGTATTATAATCAAACTTTTTAACAATTGGGTTGTAAATATCTTTGAACATTCTTAATTAAGAAAATGCATTTATTTGTGAAGTTAAAAGAAAGGTGTCTGATATCGCACTTGCAAATGGGAATTTAAAATATATTGTAGCTTGGCATAGGAATTTAATTAAAAAAACGTAAATGACAATTTAACCCCTATATTTGAGCCTTTTCATAATTTTGTTTACATAGTTTCAATTTCTATTAAAAATGAAACGGTCGGATTTTGTACATGGCACACATTTTTTTACTATGTGTGATATGTGAACCATTCTATATATGAAAAAGTTGTATTATGTACCCGTCATATGAACCTGAGAAACTCACATGTTTGTGAGAGATGTACTCCATAAAATGGGTGCACAAGATACTGTATCCATTCAATGGCACTAACTTGATGAAAATAATATGCCATTCTCAAAAAGCTTTTCAAACATCCCTCCCTCTTGCCTTACTAATCCCTAGTATAGATTGTCTGCCATTTCAAAAAAGTTTTAAAAAAATAAATCTGCTAATTAAAGAAAAAAATTCTCACTCTATAGAATTCTCACAAATTCAAAAATATCATTTTCTTCAATTTTTACTTGAGAAAGAGTGAGAAAACAATAACAAAAGTAAATTAAAAATAGTAAAAATTATTTATAAATAAATAAAATATAACTTTAATATCATATTAGCGAAGCTAATACATAACTTTGATATAATGATAAAACATATGAGAGAATATGAAAAAATAAAATAAAGTTGGCAACTTAAGAGGCAAAGAAATAGAACATTGGGAATTAACATGCTACATCCCTATAGACCTAAATCTATCTCAAAAAAGGTTCTTGATTCTTACATCTTTGCTACAAAGTTCTGTATTTTATAATGAATCTACTGAAGGATATTTTTAATAGGCTAAATCTTAGACTAACCATAGACTAATTCATGGTTAAGAATTAATGCTACGACTTCTATAGTTCACTTGGAATTGCAAAAAATAGTCATGAATATAATATAACAATCAAAGACCTGGCTAGATATCAAGTATATATGGTGTGTTACGCAAAGAAAGTGTTTTTTTTAAGGATGAATTAGTTTTAATACAAGTAGGGTTATGGACCAGACTTGGCTACATTAGAAGCGCAAATGACAATCTGCAAAGATGCTTGTGATGATTGAAGCTTGGATGTCGAGCATAGTGCATAATATACTTGTGGAGGGCTCAGGGCTAGCTGGAGGATACTAATCAAAGACATTTGAAAAAACTTTCTAAGAAAATGATAGACATGTGATCAGAAAGAAGGCCAATAGTTATTGATCAAGCAGGTATGTATGGCAACACCACCTAAAAATCATAAAAGATGCATGCCCAAAAAGAAGTCTAATAGAGGAGGTTACCGATTAATGTTGTATGTGATACTCAGCCAATTAAGATAATTGAGATCGCATGCTCAGAAAAAAAACCAATAATAAAGGCTACTAATCAAAAGAGTATCTGAGTAAGGTGACTTTTTTTTTTTTTGACTGCGAGAGTAAGGTGACTTAAAAGAGCATAAGATGCATGATAATTTTGTGCATAAGCAGGAGTTACAACCTAGTATCGGCTTAAATAAAACAATCAATTCATGCCTCTAAGCCTATTTCTTCCTTTGTTCTTTCATTGATTTTCCCTAATCCCTAACAGTTATAAATGCGAAGAACTCAACTTTCACCACCAAGCATAGTTTAATTCTATCCATGCCAAAAAAAAAAATATATATATATATATATATCCACTAGTATATTAAAAAAAAAAAAATCCTTTAATCAATTACAGTTGGGTGGTTCACTTACAACAGGGCCAACAAGTCTCTAAAATGGTTCTATTATTTTTATCAAACATAAATTTTATTCTAATGCAAATTTTAGAATTTAAAATTTAAATATACGAGCAATTAGCCGATTACAACTGCATATACTAAATTGCGAATGATTTAGCCCAAAAAAGAAAAGAAAAAAGGAACTTAGCAATCGATTGATCTCAAGGCGAAACGGGAAAACCTTTCGATTCCACTCGTAAATCAAATCCGCAAGGAAAATAGCAGATTATTTGAATTTCTATTATTTAAAAAAGAAAAAAAAAATTGATTCAGTTTGAAGAATAACAAAATTTCAAGCGGAAACCCTCCCAGTCCCACGTCATCGATGCCTTTCGCCACCATTATTTTGTGGCTTTTAAATAAAATTTAAAAAACAAATCCTTTTTTGAGAAAACATTATTTTGTAACTTACATAGTTTTTTTTTTTTTTGACAAACTTGTAGCTTATTTAGAGTGTGTTTGGGAAGTGATTGATAGTTGAAGTTTATTAGAGTTTTTAGCTTATTTTTTCTACTATTTATGAGTCTGATTGTACTTTTTGATACTATTCATATGTTCCACTATATTATTCAACTGGCTTTTAGCTTTTCTCTACAGTACTTTTAGTAAAAAATTTTCAGTTTCAGATAAATAAGATGTTCCCAATAACTACTAAAGTTTTTTTAATCAAGTACGGTAAGCTAACTGGACCCCAAGCCAAAGGATTTGCTCTTCACACGAGTAATAAATCAACGAATAATTGAAGAAGATGTGGCCTTGTAAAATTAGGAAGTCTATAAAAATCGGCTGATTTAAGAAGCTAACATATTCATAAAGGGGTAGCCCGTATTAATAAAAAGATGAAGGAAAGTCAGTTAATATGGGCTGGTTATGTTCAGATGAGAGCAACTAATGCACGAGTATGAAAGAGGAAAGAGTGAGCTAATCCAAACTGAGGGAACAAAAAAGGTAGAGAATTCAAACTCCAAAGTCGACCCCAAAATTTTGAAACTAAGGTTTTATTGTTGTCGTATGAAAAATCAATGAATGTCTGAGTCCGATTATAAAAGTGCACTAAAAACAATTAAGCTTGATTATAAAGAGCCAATTCTTATGGAACAACTTCTCAAAAAAAAAAAAAAAAATCTAAAGAACCACATTATAAGTTCAAATACTATTTTTTTTTAAATGGAAGTCTTTTCATTTGGTTAAGACCTTCTCCCATATCTCCGTGTGTGTGTGTGTTAAAATACTTAGTATTCTAAAAAAAAATAGTGGGTTAATCCCACTTTGGAAAATGAGTGTGAGTTAAAGAGGTTAAAATCTGTGTTGTGTATCCAAGAATTAGGTCATTTTGGATATACACCACTGTTAGTTTCTTTAAGACCTCATTCCTTCTCCCAGTGTGCGTATGTTAAAATACTTAGTATTCTAAAAACAAGGGAAGTCTTTATTTATTTGATCAAAGTGTTTGTTAAAAAAACTTCATTTACTAATACTTATCAATTTAAAGAAGTTAATACCTAATAATAAATCAAAAGAGGTCTATAATTTTACAAAACCTAAAAAGAAATAATTCTTGACTCTTGTTTTGTTATTTTGGCTGATTTTCAAAAAAATGGTATCTCCCTACATTCTCACACATCCTTAAAAGATAAAAATGTTTCTGATCTGATGAGTTTGGGCTAAGCCTTTCGCCACCATTATTTTGTGGCTTAAAAAAAATAAAAAAATAAAAATCTTTTTTTGAGAAAATATTATTTTGTAACTTTCATAATTACATTGGCAAGCAAAATGTTATATAAAAGCAAGAGTCTAGTTAGTAAAAACGTGTACTGTACACGTACAGTATGTGTACGTCCGAAACTTTAAAAAAAAACTTCAGTCTCCCATTTCAATTCCAACAGTACAGAACTAAACACGTATTTTCAAATCTAAAAGTGTAACAACCGTTGGTTACGGAAGAAGTAAAATACGCTTCTTAAATATGTTGGTTTCCAAAAAAACAAAAAACATTTGGTTAAGTGAATTAAGTTAAGAGAATATTCAAGGAAAGAAAAATCCCTGATTATCTCAACCAGACTCATATTGCCCTTATTTCGAAAGTTCAGGGGCCTAAGTCTCTTGGAAACTACTGCCCGATCAGTTTATGTAATACAATTTATAAGGTGGTAAAAAAAATTATAGTAGCCAAACTTAGGCCTCATATGGAAAAACTTATATCCCCTCTTTAAACAACTTTTATGCCAGGGCGAAAAGAAATTGATAACGCCATAATCGTGTAGGAACTTATCTATTCTATTAGTAGAAAGAAGGGAAAGGTGGGCTACATGGCAATTAAAATCAACTTGGAGAAAGCATACGCTACATTGGAGTGGAGTTTCATCAGGGATATGCTTTTGAGGACAAACCTCGCAGGGGCCTTATAGATCTTATTATGAGTTGTGTTTCATCAGTTTCCACCTCAACTCTGTTTAATGGTGTGCCCTTAGAGCCACTTTTCCCATCAAGGGAAATCAGACAAGGAGATCCCTTATCCCCCCACCTTTTTATTCACTGCATCAATTTCCTTGGCCAACTCATAGAAGAAAAATGCAATAATAAGCTATGGAATATAGTTAAAGCTTCTCAAAGTAAACTGGCCTTCTCCCACTTGATGTTTGCTGATGATCTTGTTCTTTTTGCAAGGGCAGATCAGTTTAATTTGCTCCACCATTAGGGATGTTCTTGATGAGTTTTGTGAAATCTCGGGCTAAACGATAAGCGATGCAAAATCAAGAATTTATTTTTCCCCAAACGTGGATAGGGACACAAGGAAGTCCCTGTGTAATAGTCTTGGGTTTGCTTCCACTTCGAGGTTTGGACGATATCTTGGCATCCCCATCAAACAACTTGACACCTCTTCACAAGACTTTAACTTTATTTTGGACAGAGTAAAGTAAAAAACTTGCAATATGGAAAGTTAATCTATTGTCTCTAGCAGGAAGGGCAATCCTTATTCAAGCCTCGTCATCAACCATTCCGTCGTATGTTATGCAATGCTACTATCTCCCTAGAAGAATTCTTGAAGGCATGGATTAGGTTAATTGAAATTTCCTTTGGGGCATTACGAAGTCAATGAAGAAGATTCATTGGGTTGGTTTGCATAAGGTAGTCAAACCCAAAAAAGAAAGAGGTCTGGGATTACAAGCTACAAGAGGCAGAAACATTGCCTTCTCTCGAAGCTAAACTAGAGATTTCATGTAGAAAATGAATCCCTTTGGGTGCATGTTTTAAGGGTGAAGTACCGTTCTAACCGTAGGATGTGCTCGAGTAATGCAAACAAGCTCCCTTGCTATCAAACATGGTTTGCAATGAAGAAAGGCATGGAAACTTTTAACAGAGGCATTAAATGGGTAGTGGGAAGAAACATCAACCTTAACTTTAGTCTAACCCCTGGATAAATTGTGGAGTGATGTGGTATATAATCCACGGTCCTCTCTCTTGAGAAGCATCTCAGTCGAAGGTCCTGGATGTCCTACAAGATAATGGTTGAGATTGGAATGGGCTAGGTTTTGACCTTCCCTAAAACATTAAACTCATGATCCAAGCTACCCTGATTGCTTTGGCTTCGAGAGGTGAGGACTAGTTAGCTTGGTAAAGATCTCCTCAAGGAAACTTTGATCTTAAGAGTGCCTACAAGATGGCCATGGGGGAAGATTCAGAGACAACTGTATCGGCCAACTGGATTTGGAAATCAGATGTTTTGCCAAGAATCCAAACCTTCACTTGGATGCGTGCACATAATAGCATTGGAGTTTGGGAATGCCTTGGGAGAAAGGGAGTTTTGGAAGATATAAACTGCCCTTCATGCAATTAGGAGATTGAATCAATTCTACATACCCTTCGTGATTGTGAAAAAATTAAACTTGTTTGAATCCAGCTAGGGATTGAATGGACAGATCCTTATTTTTGGACAGAGATCTCCAAGATTGGTTAGAATCTAATGGGAAAGCAGCTGAATGTCTCCTCCCTTAAAATCCTCCTTGGAAACTTGTCTTCCTTTTTGCTATTTGGCTTATATGGAAAAACAGGAACCATGTGGCCTTCAATGGGAAAAGCCAAAACCCAGGTCTAGTAACAAAAATTAGGAATCGAGCTGTGGAGTATCATCTTTGTGCATCCTCGCCTACAAGTGCAAACCGATTAGTCATGAGACAAATCAGATGGGAAAAACCCAAGCGGGGTGGGTTAAGCTAGATACTGATGGGTCCTCTATTGACAACTCGGGGTTAGCTAGTTGTGGAGGTATTTTTAGAGATGAGCATGGTTATTGGATTAAAGGGTTTGCTAGAAAAATCGGGATCACCATTAGCTTTATTGTTGAGCTCTAGGGCCTCAGCGATGGACTTCTCATTTGCAACAACTGTAACTTTGATTGTGTTGAGATTGAAATGGATGCTAAACCTATTATAGATGTCTTGGCCAATCCTAATTATGTAAATAACAATGTGTTTCCTATCTTGGATGATTGCAAGTTGCTGATCTCAAATCTTCCCCAGGTCTAGTTTAGTCATTGCTATCGTGAAGCAAATCATTGTGTTGACAAGCTTGCTAGGATGGGTTCGAGCCATAATTTAGATTTTGTCATATTTGACAATCCACCTGTGGACCTGCTTTCTATTTTTGAGGATGAACTCAATAGGATGTACCTAGACAGGCTTTGCCTTGAGATTTCTGTTTTGGTTTAGTTTTAATCTATTATCCTTTGCACCAAAAAAGAATTGTGAATCCTTATTGTGTCAAACTCAAACACCAAAAATTGAAATGAGAACCCAATATGTTCCACCTCGAATAGAATTTCGGTCTATTCCGGTGTGTTTCGAGTCATTTCGATTAATTTCGGCTGGTATGAAGCTTGGGTTTTTTTTTTTTTTTTTTTTCAGTGATGGAAAAGTGAGAGTGAGCTGAGGGAGAGAAAATGAAAGAAATTTTACAGAATGAAGACTATAGACTCACCTGTCTCTACTCTCTAGAAATGCTATTGTGTAAGCTAGTAAACTGAATGAATGAAAAATAAGAGATCTTGTGGTGCGAACTGGGAAGAAAGGAAAAAAAGAATTGAAGAAGAAAAATAAGAAAGAAAAAGGGAGGAAGAAGTATATTATATTATTATTGAGTGGAGATATTTTTGAGATCTTGTAGTGCAGCATATTAAACTTGGGAAAGTGAAGCATTGGGTAAATAATTATATTTTAAAAAAAGTTGATGAGATGATCAGAGTAACGGTCGGCAGGTGAGTAAAGAGAAAAATAAAAGAAAAGAAAGACACAAATTTTAAAATTTGTATTGAGTTAAGAATTTATATAATACCTGCAACATTTTTTTACAATAATTTCACAATATGTTTAGGTGTTAAATTATTAATGTTGGGTAATAAAATGATATCGGTGGACAGTTCAAATGAGAGCCAGTAACATTTTGTTATCTGAAATTTGTTATAAAAATATTGTAAACATAGCATATGTTACTCTAAATATATGGTATATGTTTCCTTATTTTTTTACGTAATTTTTAAAAATAAACATATTATACTCATACTATACACATACTTTTTTTTTCACCTTTTTTGTATTTTTATGTCGAATTTTTTAAACATGATTTTAAAAAAATCTTGAATAATACTCGTCCGAATATTTACCGTATCAAACACGTATGTACTGTATTTTACTAACCATTAATAAATACTAAAGTTTTTTAATCAAATAGGGTAAGTGAATTGGACCTCAGAGGGTTGCTCTTTACATGAGGAATCAATCAACAAATTATTGAAGAAGACATGGCCTAAAAAATTGAGAAATGCTATGTCTACAACATTTTTACAACATTTCCTAAGTGGCAGGTTGTTATTGGTTGTTATTGTTAGGGCAAAAAAGTAATCTTAGTGTTAGTTTCAAATTTGAACCAATAACAATTAACCACCTGTAATTTGTTGTAAAAATATTGTAAAATTGTTGTAGACGTAGCATCTCTCAAAAAAATTTAGGAAGTCTATAAAAAAAAGGAATTT
This sequence comes from Quercus gilva, assembly GCA_023621385.1. Classification (NCBI taxonomy): domain Eukaryota; kingdom Viridiplantae; phylum Streptophyta; class Magnoliopsida; order Fagales; family Fagaceae; genus Quercus; species Quercus gilva. The sequence goes on along the minus strand of CM042484.1, from coordinate 7,609,520 downwards.
AATAAGTTAACATATTTAATAAAGGAGTAGCCTCTATTAATGGAAAGATGAAAAAAGTCGTTTAATATGGTTTGGTTACATTCAAATGAGGGAAATTAATGCACATGTATTAAAGATGAAATCTAAGTTGAGGGAACAAAAACAGCATAAAGGATCTAAAGTCGGCTATAAAATTTTGAAACTAAACCTTTGTTGTTGTTGTATACAAAATCAATTAAGTTCATGTTTTAGTCCAATGATACTACAGTAAAAAAGTTAAATAAGATGAAAAAGAGCTATGAAACCACATTGCAGGTTCAAATACTATGGTTTGTAAAAAAACATGGAAGTTTTTTCATTTGGTTAAAAGGGAAGTATTTATTTATTTATTTATTTATTTGATCGAAGTGTTAATCGAAAAAAAAAAAAAAAAGAAGCAAATTGGAAGTACAATAACCACCTTAATTCTAAACTAAAGTTTGATATAGCCATTCTTGATCATCCACTCCAAACTCCAATGGTTATTGACATTTTTAAGAGTCCAATAAGCCCATCCAAATGTTGCATGATCATAGTGGGGCCTCGGCAAATTTTTGGTATTCTTCTTTTGTTGCTCCATTAACATCCCACTCAGCTGCCCATTCGTCTGCAAACAACGACTAGTTCATATTAATCTATTGACAAGTAGTTTAGATTTTTTTTTTATTTTTTTATTTTTTTATTTTAATGGCGTTAAATATTTTAGAATTCCTTGGTTTTGATTTGGGGTTGTAGAAAATAGAAAAGATGGCATTTTATTAATGGAATGGTTATTATTTAGACATACCAATAAAAATACGGGGTCCATTTGATGTTGTGATATAATTCAACTGCAAGGTCCTGTTGCGGTGAACGAAATCAATGTTCTTCTGAACAGTCATTCTGTCAAATTCGCTGGAGAAGAGGTTGTAACAATGGACATCTATGACTGATCTCATGAAGCCACTAGCAAGAGAGAAGAACTCCCTCAGGTCGGCCGATCCTAACCGGTTAGACAACACCACATAAGCATTGGAGTGCTTGCGCACGGCTTCATAACCAGCCTTGTAGTACTTGTTTAGGCTCTCTAGTGATACTCCTGGAGCTACAGGTTCATTGATGAGTTCAACTGCATAAAGGCTTGGGTTCTTTGCATACCTATATGTGTCATAAATATCGAATCCATTATAGATTTCTAGTGCCATAAACTTAGCTATATATTTTGTTATATGTTAGAATACATGGGTCATGGGTGACGTATAATATGGTATAAATGGTTTCATATATTATGTACCTTGCAATTAGGAATTCTATTACAGAAACTGTTTGTTGAATATTTTCATCTGTTTTGCCCCATTCTCGAGAGCCGTCTCTAGAAGAGCTGTGTCCCCAACTATTTTGAGAGCCGGGCGCTGCATGAAGGTCAATTATAATCTTCACCCCATATTTCCTACAAGCACAACAGTATTGAACACAAGTTTAGCGGTTTAGAGTTTAATTGTCTTGAATCTTGGGCAAAAGAGAGAGAGAGAGAGAGAGAGAGATAAGTTAATTGAGGTTGGTATGTGGGGGTAGAACTTTAGGAGTCTTTGTCTTGTGTTAAGTTAGAAAAATTTATAGGAAAATACAAATATATATACAACAAATCTTATTACTTCATAAACTTTACAAATTAATATGGCAATATTTCAACGACAGAATAAATAAAAATTTGAATTACCTTTTTTGTGATCAATAATATATCACTTTGTAAACATCATGTGGTAAAATTTGTAGTATCACCAATATTACTCAAATAAAAATGTTTTCATATCTTTTCTATTTATATATTAAAAAGAAAAAGAAAAAAGAAAAAAAGAATGAGGCTGTATCAGTTGGGTTGGTTTTCATATCATTTTTTTTTTTTTTTTTTTTTTTTGGTGGTTGAATGGAGTTTGGGGCTAATCAAAACACTACAATTTTTTTTTTTTTTTTGGTTATATTAACTACTCCTTCCGTCCCAAATTATTTGGCCTGTATTCCATTTTGGGATGTCCCAAAATTATGTCCTGTTTGAAAAGTCAAACATCATTAATTTACTAACATCCCCATTATGCACTTAATTTATTTGTAGGAGCATTTTTTTAAATTAAAAACCTAAAATTTGAAATCCACTATACATGCCATCTTTATTCAAATTTAAAAATAAAATAAAATAAAAAACCTTCAATAAAGAAAAACAAATTTGTTTAAGGGTAATTTAGGAAATTACTAACTTTTTTCAAAGAAATAAGGTAGTTAATGATGTTTTCCTAAATAATTGGATTTTTCTAATTAGGCCAAACAATTTGAGATGAAGAGAGTATTTGATTGACCTTTACCTAGTGGGCCTGCCTAATCTGCTGTCTTGAATTCTAATTGCAATTTTTCATGCATGACCATGAAAAAACACACACACATAAATAAATAATAATAAAAAGCTCTCAATGATTAAGTGGCAGATATGTTTGGATGTAAGTATACATACTCAACCCACAAGAAGGCTTTGTCCAACGCATGCAATGATCCCTCAACGTAGGGTTTGGGCGTTGGATTGCTTGCTTTCCACCAACCAACAGGAATTCTCACAGCGTTCAATCCGTTACTTGATATGAACTTGAAGTCATCCTCAACTATGTATGTGTTCCAATGGTTCTGAAATTCATATCGTCAATTTATCATACAAATCCGAATTATATACATTGTGTAATAGAATGTAGTGTAGCATAATGTTAAGAGTGTGTGAATTTTAGATATTTCAAGATAATGAACGGAACTTGAGACTTTCAGGTTTACAACATGTCCTTCTGTTGAGGGTCATTTTGTAAAAGAAGGCCCAACTCAGCAAAGCAGGCAATAAGAGTGATAGGTATAAAATAAGACTATTAAGCCCAGACGGCAGAAGTAATAGAGCACAGGCCCATAACATGAATAAATGAGTCTTGAGGAAGCAAATAGGCCCAAAGGGCCCGAAAAGAAAGAAATGGCACCCATGGGTAGTATATGGTATGGAAAAGTGAGAATGGGCCGCGGCAGGCCCAAAGCAATGTAAACAAAGAAAGTAGGGGTTGATGGCAAGCCTATGAACCCCAAGGATGAGAATGAGGAGATTGGGTCGAGGAAGCCCAATTAAGTTAGTAAAAGCCCATGGGAATGCAAAGTTAGTAAATGGGTCGAGGAAGCCCAAAGGAAGTAAATGGGCGGCAAGCCCAAGGGAAAAAGAAATGGACAATGGAGCCCATGAGTAAGAACACCAGTGGCTCTGTTAAGTCACTGGGGGAAGGAATAAAACGGCAAAAATTAAAAAGAGGCCTAGCAGGAACATATCATCATGACAGGAAATGCCAAATAATGAAACAGGACATGAGTGTAACCAAGAAATGGGCCAAGAGAAATGTGAAACCCAGTATTAAGAGAAGTCTGATCCTAAAGGGAAGCAGTGAAATGTACAGAACGACCCGTATGAAAGAACAAAGAAGAATGGCAGACAATGCAAACAAAGCTCCAGATCACAGCAAACGCATGAGCAGCAGGCAGATTTTGAACGTACATAACAGGAAAGCACGCGCAAGGCTCGGGTGCCACCAGCCTGTACCTAGCCAATATGGGACGTGGTGGGGCCATGGGTCAGTGGTAAGAGGTAAGGGGGGGTGTGGTTTGGTGGTGGGGAGAGGGGAAAAGATCTATTTTTCGTTCCCTGTCCAAGCCCTTTTGGGAGGTACGTCCTGCTGGGATGACAGATCGCCCAAAAGAGGCAAGGTTGAGAAGGGAATGTTAGGTGCATGCCATAGGGAGAGAGAGAGAGAGAGCATTTACGCCACAGCAGGAGAAAATGCCACAGCAGGAGAAAATGCCACGGCGGACTAAGAAACAACACAAACCTGTTTTTGTTTGGCGAGGGTAAATAGTACACAATTACGCCCAGACCAAACAAAGGCTGTTGGAGGGTAAAGTGGCAAAAAAACCAATCATGGCAGGCCTATAAAAGGATCCTTGCCGTGCCCTGTAAAAGGGACCAAAAAACAAAGGAAAGAAAGGATAGAAGAAAAACAAAAAGAAAAGAAAGAAAGAAAAGAAGAAAAGATAAGAAAACAAAGAGCAAGGGTAATGGGCATGCATCAATAGATCGGTTCTCTTCTCTCCCCCTCAAAATCCTACTCTCCAAGAAACAATTAAGTAATAGGAATTCCTTCCGACATTTATCACTTAGGTCCAATTCCCTCAAAGTCATTAATCCCTACGGCATGATATTCTCCTGGGAGATTATTTTCATTGAGAGGAAGCATTCTTCCTCTTTGATTCTTTGTCACTGCAGACTCAAACTTGACTTAACGTTTATTTTCTGATTAACTTCCATCATCATTCAATCATTTATTCTTTCCTATAAAAACCGTTATTATTATTACCATTATTATTACTGTGATTGCAATAGAAATATTCAGTCTTTGTTATTAAGAAAAAGCCACTGTACTCTATTTTTCTTTATTGTTATTATATCTGTCTGCCGTAATCTTTTTGTAATAGCTCTGCTTGCCGCAAGAATGTTCCTGGCAGACAAGACTTAGTTTGTGCACAAGCCGGCCCAAAGTGAGTTACAGTTGGGCTGGTCTCAACTCTCCTACTCAGAAAAGTACTCGGGCCCATCACCGCAGGAGGCAGCCCAGCCCAACTCAAAACACAAAAAAGGCCCCTACACCTTCAAATTCATTAAACACACTACCCAATTGTCTTTGAAGTTTGAACTAACATGATAGAATTTTCTTTATTTACTTTGAAATAGACATTAATTCATTTCATCATTGAGATTTCAATTTTAATGTCTAAGAGTGTACTTAACAACTTATATGCTTCCTAGGTAAGTTAGTGGAAAATGGAAATATCCAAGGATAATATATACAAGGTTAATATGATTTGCAAACATTGACATGAAAAAATAATGGCAACAGATATTCAGGCTTTTGGATCCATTCATTTCTCTTGGACAGGTACAATATAAGTATCTACAATTTAAAATTTAAAATTCATTCCCACGAAGTGAAAAAAAAGTTGAAGGTGAAATGTGAAAGGCGCTCTAAATGGCACGCTATTTCTATCCGTAGAATAGTGTTTGAATTTGGTGGAAATTTTTCCTCTCAAAAAAAAAAAAAAAAATTTGGTGGAAATTTTAATATAATTTTTTCTATGAAAATTCCAGTGAGAATTAACTCATTTAGTTACAATACCACTAGCAAACATTTACAATATATTAAGTTGGTAAGTTATGATTGGTGTAAAATCACTTTTGTTTGAAAAATGCCTCAAATTCCTATTATTACTTGATAAGTTTAGGGTTTTCTTGGTGAAAGAAAAAAATTTAATTTGATTAATTTTTGAATTCATTGGTGTAGAAGAAAAATGCTTTTCTTTGATGTGGAAGAAAAGTGTATCCCTTATCAAAGAAGTATTGTATTGCTTCATTTGCTTGTACAACAATTAAAAATTTTTAAGTCACACACACATATATAGACAATATGAGAGAGATTGAACAGTACCACTCATTCAAAGAATCTTTTGTGACCTTTGAGAACTCATTAAGTGCAAACAATAACAATACTTGAGTCACTTTGACAAGATGTTGTGAACTTTATGGATCCATAATCCGATGGTAAATTGCAATAAAATGCTTCTTGCCTTGATTAACTATACCACAATTACAAGATGCACTAATAAAATTACAATAATAATAGAGATACATTCTAATTTTACAACATGATAATATGATCGATAGTAAGTGATAGACATAATTGCCAATAGTGTTTATACGGATCTACTTTTTTTTATTTTTTATTTTATAAGGAACTTACCATTTTTAATTGGCCACTCACGATCGATCATATTAATATATTATATATATATAAAAAAAAAAAAAAAAAAGGGTGAAAAATTAGGTGTGTGTGCAATATTGTTGATAAAGTTATGGCCAGTAGAAAAGGAAAATATTCTTACAGGAGTGAAGATTTGTTTAAGTGAAGGTTCTTTTCATCATTTCATTTTTATACTGTGTGTAAACTATAAAGGCAAGAAGGAATCAATAATTGTGCCAATTCATTAGTGCGTATTAGCTCTTAAGTCTTACCCACATAATTTGTGGGGCTCTCTGTCGTCCATAACCATTAGTCACTTGAAACTCGCCCTGTAACCCTCCAGAAATTTTTATCACAAAAACTGAGGGATCATTGTCTTCCCATTCACTATTCCCTGCAAAATCTGCAATCACCTACACTTCTGACTTCGCCTGCACAAGTTCATAGTAAAATATGTTACTATTACCAAACCTTTTTTACAAACTTCTCTCTATTGCTTATATAACAAGCTCTAGTATTTGGTAATGACTAGCAGCCAATAATTGGAACTTGAATTTTACATAGCTTGATAAAATGTACAAAATTATTATTGGTCACTGCTCTAAGATTAGACCCCATCATTATCTTATAATTGACCTTGATTTGGTAAGCTACATCATACTGATATACAACATAGTCATGCAGTCAAATAATTCAAACAATAAGCACCAGAATTACAAGAGTGAAGTCATTTAATGTTCATTTTTTCACTCGAGTATGACCCATTACAAGAAAACCTTTGTAGTCCAACTTTACTCAAGCAGCCATTTAGAAAACTGAAGCTTATTCTTCTGCATTAGAAGCTACTATTTATCTTGCTTGCCTAAAGTTGAAAAAGAAAACAGGATAGCAATGAACGAAAACAAGAAATTAAAAGAGATTACCTGTAAGAAGAATCCATTGGGTGCTCTGATTCGAACACGGCTTTTATCATCAGACTTTCTTACAATCTCAAATGTCTCAGACTTACTAGGCGTGGTTGAAGCAGCTACCACATCAATCCCATTCCCATTGTTGTTCAGCCCCACAAACTGCTTATTGAAGACTCCGAAATGGAAAGTTGTCTCATTGAGCCTCCACAACTACACAAAACAAAGAACACCATATATATTATATGTATACATATCAATGAAATCAAAGGACATAATTTACTTGAAATTCCAAGTCATAACCATATAATTTACTTAGGTAATTAAAACTTACACTAAAAGTCTCCCACACTGAAGCAGCTGTTCTGTTAGCAACTATAATGGCTCCTCCTCCAATCTCGGTACAAAGATACTTCCCAGTTGTTACTGATTTGAACTGAAGCCCTGTTCCATCCTAGTAAAAATAACAAAAAGACAAAAAGCTTGAAACTTCCAAGAAAGATGTGGACAAATAATGAGAACCGTTAAAAGTGCACAGCAGTTGCTGATGCTAGGTGCAATTGTCAGGCCATGAAGGCAGAAAGTAATGCAGCATTTGTTGATGAGGTGTGCACTACTCAGACCACAAGGCTTGCATCAGGGGACTTGATTAACTCAGCAGTCTTGGAATTACTTGAGGCCATGCAGGATCGTTGAAGGAGTCTGTTGCACAAATCCAGGAGTTAGTTACTCAAGCTTGCCACGTGTACAGTTTCCAGAATATTCAAATAACTGATTTTGGCGCCAATTATAGAGTTGGTTATATTTTTTTTTTGTGTATATAAACAGAGCACCTTTTATGTATTTATTCATTCAGTTCATTTTCTTGTAATTGACTCTCAATCAATGAAATTCTCGCATTCTATTTATCCTTTCTAGTTTTTACAAGAACTAATAAGAGTGAAAAATGGACAATCATTAAGCGTTAATTAATACAGCCATATGTACAAACCAAAAAGTCATTGTTAGGGATGCCATCAAAGAGAAAAGGTGTAACCCCTCCTTCTGTGACCAGCCAACCTCCTAGATTAACTGCTTTAATTTTCAAGCTAGAAACAAAACAAATAGGCAAGAGAACAACTATGCTTAGTAGCAATATTCTTGAACTTATCGTGATAGGCCAAGAATGTATTGACCCCTTGTGATGAATTAATCAATTAATTAGCCAAGTTAATTAATTAATTCGATTAACATGCAATAAGCATGGTAACACAAACAAATCACCAACTAAGTTAAAATACTGCGAAAAATAAATTGACATGGTGATTTGTTTATGAAAGGAAAAAACCTATACGGCAAAAACCCCACCAGGTGATTTTAAAGCTACCACTCCCAAGAATTTACTATTATCACAACAAGCAATTACAAGTAAAGGAATCTTAATACCTTATACCAACCTACAGTTGAATCCTTATCCTAATACCCAATTGGACTTGTTCTGTGTGACAATCTCTCCTTTCAATGCACGGCTCTCAATACGTGACTAACCAATTTGATGCGTGGATCCCAATACGTGGCTTACTTACCAACTTGAGAAAGATGTTGGCTGCAAAGTTCTTCAATTTATCAACACGATGAAGATCACGAAGTTTCTTGGTTACAAAACCCACGATGTATAAACACAGCAACTTCTTGAATTGAAAGATAAACTAGGGCATATGTCTTTGGTTCACAATATGCTTGTGAAAAACTTTTGCATTCAGGTGCATCAGCTGTGACAGCCTTTAAAACAATCCTTATATATGTTGAAGGTTATGAGAAAAGAAAGCCCAAACATCTATTCACGGATTATAGTAAAATCAGATCTGAAAAACTGATTTTCATAAACCTCGATAGATACCCTATCTGTCGAGCAGCTGTCGAGCATCGAGCTTAAACAACCTTTTAAACCTCGATAGATACTAGCTGTCGAGTTTTAAAATCTAGCACTTCTTCACTTGTTTCTTGGACAAACTTGCATGATTTTAACACTTGAACTTGAAACCTTGTTATTTGAAGTATTAAACATATTCTAGATCTACCCAATTACAAGTAAAGTGCGTTTTGCCAAAGGATTAGTCAATTCTATATTGACATATGTTCCTAACATGATTCACATATGTTCTAATAGATCGCCATTTGTACATGGTATATTGCAGGCACACACACACACACACACACACACACATATATATATACACTTATCAAATTATACTAAATAGACATTACTACTTTAAATAGAAATTTGAATATACCAATACTTATCATATATCAGTTTCTATGTGAGTTGTTGCTAGGTATCTATCTATATATCTATACTACTAATAAGAGGATTCTCCTGTTTCTTCTTCAATTTTTGATATACCAAAATATTCTCATACAAATTCTAAAATAACATACCCTTTAGTTTTTTTTTTTTTTTTTTTTTTTTTCCTACAAAAAACAAAAAAGGTTAAAAGAGTAATACTATCTCATGTACAACAACAATAACCAAAAAAAAAAAAACCATTTGTATTAAAATGTTTGATACCTATCGGAATTTGTTATTTATTTGAATTCAAATACGTTTATTGAAAAAAAAAAACAAAAACTAAATTACTTCTTCCAAAACAAACTCATTACCTCACATAAAAACTACTTATTCTTATCCCATAATCAAATGTCTGATTCCTATATATATATGTTATTTTTTTGAATTCAAATACTTCAATTATGTTTTAGGCTTTTTTCCTTTATCTTTTTCATTCTTCCTAAAACTTAGGACAATATCTCTATTCATTTTTAAACATTATTTTATGTTAACTTACTTTTTCCTTCTTTTTTTTAAAAAAAAATATAATATATCACTTTTAAAAGTTATAACACTAAACTATAAAATAAAATAAAAAATAAAAAAACATTATTGCACATGCAAAACACATTTGATGAGTCTTTTATACACACACACGTTTGATGAGCGTGTAATTGTGCATAGCACTAGTGGAGTGCATCTAGAAACTTTGACATTCAACTCATAATTTTGTGCGTGTAGTATTACTCTTTGATAATACCTTCCATATTAGTAGTCTTCGTTCGGTTCATCCAGACCAGAATTTTTAAATAAAAAAAAGAAACTTTATGTTAGTAATTTACTATCGGATAGAGTACTAGTCCATGTCAAAACTCACAACACCTTGTCAAAGTGGCTCCAATCAGCATGTTTTTGTTAGTGGTAAAGTTTCATTTATGTGAGAACTAGATTCAAATCTCTTCACACGTGTTAAAAACAATGATATCAAGAAAGTCAGCGCAGAATTTTTCCTCTCTTTTGTTTGGCATTGCCCATGATTTGGTGAGCTTGAGAACGTTGTCTTCTCTGCCAGACAGCGAAGAATTCTGATTTCGAGTGATTCAAAGTTTCAAACATGTTAGCCTTCATTTGTATATATATTGATTAATCAAACTGATCATTGTCAAAGAAGAAACAATGAGATTAGGAAATTGGTAATTTGCACTGATAATTAAGTGCACTTTTGGTCTTTACATTTTGGGCCTATTCTTAATTTGATCCCTAAATTGATTTAGCTCCTTGATCAGTCCCTGATTTTTAAAAATCGTTTTTAAAATAATTCTTGCCATCAACCCAATGATAGAAAATGCTGAGGTGGCAAACGGAATGAACTGTTTGCTGACGTGACTCATAAAACAATAATAAAATATTTTATTTGATATTTTTTAAATGCCACGTCAGCATTTAAATTAATAAAAAATGCCAGCCCTAAGAAAATTTTTTAAAAAAATGTAAATTAAAATTAAAAAAAAAACCTTAAATCTAATTTAAACTAAAATCATTTCTAAAAAAAAAAAAAAAATTCACAATCGTTTTAATTCTTTTTGTTTTTGTTTTTGGTTAACCTCATCAGCTTAAAAAAAAAAATCTTCTACACTCTCTATCACTAATCTCAAACTCCCTCTCTCTCTCTCTCTCTCTTCACCCTACACTCTCTACCACTAAGCTCACAAGCTCAACCTTCTTCTCCCTCTCTATTTCTCTATTCTTTTTTCCTCATCTCGGTCTCCCTCTCTCCGAATCGGTGATTTCTATTTGAGTGGTGGCGTTTCGGTGGTCGTGGCTCGCCGTGGATGGGTTCAAATCAGCACAAGTGGGATTCAGATCGCCGTGGGCTGGCATGGGGCCGTTAGTGCTCGTGGGTGGCCATGGTTTTGCTTGCCATGGTTCGTCGCAAGTCTTGGGTTTGGTGGTTGTGGCAGAAAATGGATCTAATTTGGTTTTGGTTTTGGTTTTTTTTTTTTTTTTGGTTTTTTTTTTTTTTTGGTTTTGTTTTGTTTTGTTTGTTTGTTTGTGTTTGTTTGTGTTTTTTTTTTTTTTTTTTTTTTTTTTTTTTTTTTTTTTTTTTTTTTTTTTTTTTTGGGTTTGTGGGTATGGATTTGACAGTGGTGGATGTTGATGGTGGTAGTGGTGGTGGCAGTGGCGGCGGATGGTTTGGGTTTTGGATTTTGGAATTTGGATTTTGTTTGGGTATTTTGAGTTTTAGTATGGGTCTTGGGTTTTGTTTGAGTTTGGGTTTGACTCTCGACAGTGGGCGGTGCTAGGTTGATTGGCAGTGGGTTTTTGGTGGTGATTTGTGGTTGTTGTGGTTGGTGGTGTGGGTGATTGTGGTGGTTGGAGGTTTCTGGATTTGACATTTTTCTGGGTTGGAGGTTTGATGATTTTTCTAGGTTGGTTTTCTCATGTGGGTTTGGGTTTGATGATTTTTTTCATGTTCTGGAGATTTTGGTGGATGATAGGGATTTTGTATGAAATTTTGCACTGTTCTAGGTTTGATTGTGCTCTTGTTCTGGGTTTGATTGTTCTTGAATTCAGGAAGAACACGAAGAACAAGTTGTTGTGTTCTTACCTCCTAAAAAATAATGAAAGCAATAATAATAATAGGGATTTTGTATGAAATTTTGCACTATTCTAGGTTTGATTGTGCTCTTATTCTGGTTTTGATTGTTCTTGGATTCAAGAAGAACACGAAGAACAAGTTCTTGTGTTTTTAGCTCCTAAAAAATAATGAAAGCAATAATAATAATAATAATAATAAAATTAGATTTAAAAGTTTTTTTTAATTTAGTTTGAATTAAATTGAAATTGAAAAATATAAATTATTTTTATTTTTTTAATTAAACTGGCATGGCTTTTTTTAATTTAGAAAATGCTGATGTGGCATTTAAAAAATATCAAATAAAATATTTTTTTATTATTTTATTAGCCACTTCAGCAAACAGTACATTTCATTTGCCACCTCAACATTTTCTGTCACTGGGTTGACGGCAGGAACTATTTTAAAAACAATTTTTAAAAATTAGGGACTGACCTAAAAGCTAAATCAATTTAGGGACCAAATTGAGAATAGGCTCAAAATGTAGGGACCAAAAGTGCATTTTCACCTAATTAATTCCTAGATTTGAAAATCCAAATTAAGTCTCTCATCTATGAAGAGAATATAAGGATATGGTCGTGCATAAAATAAAGGGTAAGGATTCTTTCACACAACTTATTTCATATTTTTTTATACATATTCACTTTTCATGTTTTAAATGCGGACATCGCCGTATTTTAAAATGTGTACATCAACGCATGCAATTATATACATTGTATGCATGCCTGTTAAAAAAAGAGTATGAGAGAATATTTACCACAAAATAAAACTGAACGAAAATTGGTTGGTTTGGGGGTATAAAAGATGGTTGCATCCCTAGTTAGACGTGATTCCATTCATTGGATCATAATTTAAAAGGAATTGATTCAGACAATCTCTACTCTTATTTATGCATATGTAAATGAAGTCTCATATAGAATAATAGTGACAAGCATAATTAGATACAAACTCATAGGCTTAAAATTTTGGGTTATGTGGTATAAAAAATATGTTACATTAACTACATAATTGAAGTCTCCCTAAAGTATTTTATTTCCAATAAATGACATCAACTTCATGGTATTTTCTCCTCAACATCCATAAATTCAACAACTCAAAAAAACAAGCACTTTGCTATTGTAGAAGCCTAAAAGGGCTAAGAAATTATGTAGAAGGACAACAACTTCTAAAGAAGTAAAAATATTGTAAACTTCAAATAAGCAAGTATAGAAATGCTTATGAACCTAACATAACATAAAGCCCACTGATATAACATAAAATTCAGGCTTTAGATCGAACACAGATAATTGAAATTGACCACCCACGAATGCTAGTCACTTTTAATTCGCTCGCAGCCCCCCATTGCGGAGATGGCTATCATGTTATAATTAATTAATCTATATATATATATATATATAAAACCGAAACCTTTGAAGCTCTTACAATTTTCCACATCGTCACTATTTTCTTTTTATTTTTATTTTAGATTCTTTTTATTTTAGGTTTTATATCTTATATAGAATCCACCAGAAAAATAATAAACAAAAGTTTGAATTTTTATTAATATCAATAATATTGAAAAACGTATACAAACTTGGAGGCCTATTTAAGGGCTCCACAAAACTTGATGGACAAGAAAATATATTCTAAAATAAGCCCTAATTAATACCTAATCATAATAGGAACCAAATTTGACCTAAAAAAACATTAAAAGAACATAAAAACAAGGAAATAAATCACGTAGACCTAAAATAACGTTTTTTGCATAAAAATACTAAAATTAAATAATTACAAAAATTAAATTATAAATTCTATCCTACATCAACTTATCACAAAAATCATCATCTATATTTATTATTATTTTTTTTTTTTTAAGATACCTCACGTTAGAATTAAAAAAAAAAAAAAAAAATGACTCACTTTAGGTTTGAATTTTTTTTTTTTTAAAAAGGACTCACAAAAAAAAAAAAAAAAAAAAAAAAACTTTAGGATTAAGAAAAAAAGAGAGAGACTCCTGGTAGGACTCTCTCTTCTCTCTTTAAAACCCTAGCAATTACCATCTCAAAACCCTAAACTCAACTTCACTTTAAGATTAAAAAAATAAGAAGTAGAGAGAGTCACGTAAAGAAAAAAAAAGAAAAAAAAAACGTAGGTTTTGTCTTTTTTATTTGCTTTCATATGTGCTTGAAATTTTCATTCTATCTTATTATTTTATTATGTTTAGAATTGATTTTCTTCTAAGTATTTGGGTTAATCTCTATATTTTGATATTGTTTTTATGGGTTTGGTTTTTGGGTTAAAATTCTAATAATTATTTTATATTGTATATGGCAGATGAAGTATCTCTATTTTTTAGAGAAAAATCAAAACTGCAACCTATGTCTTCCAGCCCAAGATGTGGTAAATTTTTATATATTCTTGCTTTATTGAGAATTTTTATTTTGGTTCATGTGATTTTTTGTTTTTTTATTAAAGTTTTGATTTTTGGTTGATTAATTATTTGTTTGGATTCAACGTAAAAAATAATGGAATTAGGTGTTATAAATTTGATAATATTTCATGTTTTGAATTGTTTATATTATTTAAACTCCTGGTAGGACTCTCTCTTCTCTCCTTAAAACTCTAGCAATTACCATCTCAAAACCCTAAACTTAACTTCACTTTAAAATTAAAAAAATAAGAAGGAGATAGACTCAACTAAAAAAAAAAAATGTAGGTTTTGTCTTTTTTATTTGTTTTCATATGTGCCTGAAATTTTCATTTTATCTTATTGTTTTGTTATGTTTAGAATTTATTTTCTTCTAAGTATTTTGGTTAATCTCTATATTTTGATAGTGTTTTTGTGGGTTTGGTTTTTGGGTTGAAATTTCTAATAATTATTTTATATTGTATATAGCAGATGAAGCATTTCTATTTTTTGGAGAAAAATTAAAACTGCAACTTATGACTTCCAACCCAAGGTGTGGTAAATTTTTATTTGGTATATTATATATGAATTTTTTGAATTTGAAGGGTTTTGTTTGGTTTTGAAGTAGAATTTGGGGATTCTATAAAATTTGGAAAGTTTAAGTTTTGGGGTTTTAAGTATTTGCGTCTTAGTAGGCTGATCTTAATTCTTTACCTTATATGTTTTTTCTTTATTGAGAATTTTTATTTTGGGTTCATGTGATTTTTTGTTTTCTTAATTAAAGCTTTGATTTTTGGTTGATTAATTATTTTTTTTGATTAATTTCAGTTATTTATTTGTTTGGATTCAACGTAAAAGATAATGGAATTATGTGTTATAAATTTGATAATATTCCATGTTTTGAATTATTTATATTGTTATTAATATGACTAAATAAGATTTGTTTTTATCTTTATAGTTTATATCAGTTTTGAGTGTGTGTATATATATAACTTTTGGGAATTTTGCTTTATTAATTTAAGAATTGTAAATTACTTTGTAGGTTTCAGTAACTATGCACCTGCAGTGAGACATTGACAATATAAGCATATATATATGGTATTAACATTTTATAAAAATCTTTCTTACAACCCAATAACATTCTACGTTAGACAACACTTCTAAACTAATGAAAAGCATATAAGTTAAATATTTATTCCCATTGTATTTTATTTAATTATGACAGATCCTTTTTTTTTTTTTAAACGCTAACTAGCAAAATGTCTATAATATGTATATTATTAACCCAATTTTCTATTTCTAAATTTCTTAGATTTTATTATATCAATCTTTTTTTCTTTTAAATTCTTAGTGGGCAAATTAGTCTCTCACTAATTCTTTTACCTTAACGTGATGTTAGTTAATTGTCCTTTTATTTAACTATCCCGTGCATCGCACGGGTTAGCGATTAGTTATATTTAAAATTATTAAAAAAAAAAAAAAAAAGTGGATGAGATGATCAGAGTAACGATTGGTAGGTGAGTAAAGAGAAAAATAAAAGAAAAAGACAAAAATTTTAAAATTTGTATTGAGTTAAGAATTTATATAATGCCTATAATATTTTTACAATAAATTTAGGTGTCAAATTATTAATGAGGGGTAAAAAAGTGATATCAGTAGTAGGTTCAAATGAGAGCATATATATTTCCATATATATTGTAAACGTAGAATATATTACTCTAAATATATGGTATATATTTCCATATTTTTAATATGTAAATTTTAAAAACAAACATATTATACTCGTACTATACATGTACCGTTTTTTCACCGTTTAAATATTTTTATGCCGAATTTTTTAAACATTTTTTTTAAAATGTAGAATAATATCCGTCCGTATACTTACCCTATCAAACGTATATCGTATTTTACTAACTATCAATAGATACTAACGGTCTTAATCAAATATGGTAAGCGAATTGGACCTTAGAGGGTCTGCTCTTTACACGAGGAATAAATCAACAAATTATTGAAGAAGACATGGCCTAAAAAAAATTAGGAAGTCTATTAAAAAAAAAAAAGTTCTTTAAGAAGCTAACATCTTCAATAAAGGGTAGCCCCTATTAATGAAAAGATGAAAAAAAAAAGTCAATTATTATGGTTTGATTACATTCGAAGGAGAGAAACTAATGAACGTGTATTAAAGAGGAAATCTAAGTTGAGGGAACCAATAAAAAAGGGTAAAGGATCTAAAGTTGACTCTAAAATTTTGAAACTAAACCTTTGTTGTTGTTGTATACAAAATCAGTTAAGTTAATGTTTTAGTCCAATGATATTGTAGTAAAAAAGTTAAGTAAAATGATAAAGAGCTATGAAACCACATTGCAAATTCAGATACTATGCTTTAAAAAAAATATGGACGTCTTTTCATTTGGTTAAAAAGGAAGTGTTTATTTATTTATTTATTTGATCGAAGTGTTTATTGAAGAAAAAAAAAAGAAAAAAAAAAAAAGCAAATTGGAAGTACAATAACCACCTTAATTCTAAACTAAAGTTTGATATAGCCATTCTTAATCATCCACTCCAAACTCCAATGGTTATTGACATTTTTAAGAGCCCAATAAGCCCATCCAAATGTTGCTCGCCCAAAAACATCTAGTTGGGCCTTGGCAAATTTTTGGTATTCTTCTTTTGTTGCTCCATTAACTTTCCACTCAGCTACCCATTCGCCTGCAAACAACGACTAGTTTATATTAATCCATTGACAAGTAGTTTAGATTTTTTTTTCGTTTTTGTTTTATGGTGTTAAATATTTTAGAATTCCTTGGTTTTGATTTGGGGTTGAAGAAAATAGAAAAGATGGCATTTTATTAATGGAATGGTTATTATTTAGACATACCAATCAAAATACGGGGTCCATTTGATGTTGTGACATGATTCAACTGCGAGGTCCTGTTGGTGTGAACGAAATCAATGTTCTGCTGAACAGTCATGCTGTCAAATTCGCTGGAGAAGAGGTTGTAATAATGGACATCTATGACTGATCTCATGAAGCCACTAGCAAGAGACAAGAACTCCCTCGGGTCGGCCGGTCCTAACCGGTTAGACAACACCACATAAGCATTGGAGTGCTTGCGCACGGCTTCATAACCAGCCTTGTAGTACTTGTTTAGGCTCTCTTGTGATGCTCCTGGTGCTCGAGGTTCATTGATGAGTTCAACTGCATAAAGGCTTGGGTTCTTTGCATACCTATATGTGTCACAAATATCGAGTCCATTATAGACTTATAGTGACATAAACTCAACTATATATTGTTATATGTTAGAATACATGGGTGACATATAATATGGTATAAATGGTTTCATATTATGTACCTTCCAGTTAGGAATTCTATGACATCAACTGTTTGTTGAATATTTTCATCTGTTTTGCCCCATTCTTGAGAGCCGTCTCTAGAAGAGCTGTGTTCCCAACCATTTTGAGAACCAGGCGCTGCATGAAGATCAATTATAATCTTCACGCCATATTTCCTACAAGCACAACAGTATTGAACACAAGTTTAGTGGTTTAGAGTTTAATTGTCTTGAATCCTGAGAGAGAGAGAGAGAGAGAGAAAGTAGAACTTTAGGTGTCTTTGTCTAGCGCTAAGTTAGAAAAATTTATAGGAAAATGCAAAGATATATACTACAAATCTTATCACATCAACTTTACAAATTAATGTGGCAATATTTCAACGACATAATAAATAAAATTTTGAATTACTATTTTTTTGTGAATAATGATATATCAATTTGTAAACACTATGTGGTAAAATTACTCTAACTTAAAATATTAGAGAGTGAATTTTCAAGTTTCGTGAACATTGTCCCAGATTATTAAGGATGTTGGTTCTTGGATTATTAAGTAGCGGAGAGTTAAAGTATTCCTTTGAGGTGGGTTTGAGAGCTAAGATCATATTAAATTATTTTATGTGTAAATTGTTAAATATTTGTGTTAGGTTCTAAAATTTTAAGAACTAGACGTATTAGAACTTCAATTTGTAATGTGTTGGCAAACCATAATCAAAACTTAGAGTCTAGATTTAGGCTGTGTCAAGTGTGTTTATTTGTAAAGTTGGAATCAAGTGATTGCAGGATTTATTGGTCTAAATCTGCAAGGTTCGATCGATCAAAAATTAGGCTCGATCGATCCAATCTCGTGCAGATTAATTTCTATAGAATTTTTCAACTCAGTCCAAGCCCGAGTTGACGTGTAGGGTTTTATGTTTTACTCCAAGTATAAAAGGAAACCCCTAGTTATGTTTTAGAAGTCTTTGATATACTGTGTATTGAATCTCTTGTGAGATCTAAAGGTGCTTACCTTCATACACACTTAGGGTTATCAAGATCAAGATTCATGTCAAGAACTTGGTGATCGCTTCAATTGCTGCATAAAAAATTTAAAAAAGATCTGAAACCTTTGAGTGGAGTCTCAAAGTCACAAGTGGGAGTACTTGTGGTTGTAGTGGATCAAGGAAAGAAGTAGTCCATGGACTCAGAGCTGTCATGTGGTCGTAATAGTAAGTTTTCTACTCGATGTAGCAATAGGATGTTAGTGGTCTAAGTCTTATTAAACTAACTTCAATTCTTTCATAATGGATCTGTTTTACCTTGAGGATAGTTAGATTAAATTCTCTTTATGTTTTTTACTGATTTGGTTTTCCTGGATTATCATATCGTATGTTCTTCATATTTCTGCACTGCTTTACATGATATGATTTGATTGTGTTAACCCAGATTTGAATAATTTATTTAAGTAATCACTTGACTAAATAACTAGGTTAAATAACTTGTGTTTTAAAGAGTCTAAAAACATACAATTTGTTATCATATATGGTGAGTTGCTCATGTGATAATATATCCATATAAACCAATATCACCTATAAAATAAAAAATAAAAAAACAAAAAAAAAATATCACATAGAGATTTTGTGTCACACTCTAAAACTACAAAGGATTCAGTGTTACACAATTGGTTTACATATAAAACAAAGTGTCACTTCCAAAATTTTAATAGGTTGTATGTTTTAAGAATCCATTTCAAAGTGCATATCATGATTTATAAAAATAAAATGTTTTCATTTCTTTTTCTATTTTTAATAAATGAGGCTGCATCAGTTGGGTTGGGTTTTCATATCTTATCTTTGTGGTTGAATGCAGTTTGGGGCTAATCAAAACACTACAATTTTTTTGGGTTATATTAACTATTTGATTGACCTTTACCTAGTGGGCCTGCCCAATCTGCTGTCTTGATTTCTGATTGCAATTTTTCATGCATGACCATGGAAAAAACACACACGCAACACAACTAAATAATAATAATAAGCTCTCAATGATTAAGTGGCAGATATGTTTGGATGTAAGTATACATACTTAGCCCACAAGAAGGCGTTGTCCAACGCTTCCAATGATCCCTCAACGTAGGGCTTGGGCGTAGGATTGTTTGCTATCCACCAACCAACAGGAATTCTCACAGCGTTCAATCCGTTTGTTGATATGAACTTGAAGTCATCCTCAACTATGAATGTGTTCCAATGGTTCTGAGATTCATACCGTCAATTTATCATACAAATCCAAATTATGTACATTGTGTAATAGAATGTGATGTAGCATAATGTTAAGACTTAAGAGTGTGTGAATCTTAGATATTTTATAATATTAGATGGAACTTGAGACTTTTAGGTTTGCTTTACAACTCGTCTTTCAAATCCATTAAACACACTACCTAAGTGTCTTTGAACTAACATTATGAATTTTCTTTATTTACTTTGAAATGGACATTAATTCATTTCATCATTAAGATTTCAATTTTAATGTCTAAGAGTGTACTTAACAACTTACATGCTACCTAGGTAAGTTAGTGGAAATATCCAAGGAATAATACAAGATTAATATGATTTGCAAACATTGACACGGAAAAAATAATGGCAGCAGATATTTAGCCTTTTGGATCCATTCATTTCTCTTGGAATGGTTATAAACTTATCTACAATTTAATTTAAAATTCATTACCACGAAGGGGGAAAAAAAGTTGAAGGTGAAATGTGAAAGGCACTCTGAATGGTACACTATTTCTATTCATAGAACAGTGTTTAAATTTGGTGGAAATTTTTCCTTTCAAAAAAAAAAAAAAAATGATTTGGTGGAAATTTTAATATAATATTTTTATGGAAATTCCGGTGAGAATTAACTTGTTTTCAATAGCACTAGTAAACATTTACAATGTATTAAGTTGGTAAGTTATGATTAGTGTAAAATCACTTTTGTTTGAAAAATGCCTCAAATTCCTATTATGACTTGATAAGTTATTAGGGTTTTCTTGGTGAAAGAAAGAAAATTAATTTGATTAATTTTTGAATTTATTGGTGTAGAAGAAAAATGCTTTTCTTTGGTGTGGAAGAAAAGTGTATCCCTTATCAAAGAAGTATTATATTGCTTGTACACCGAGTACAAAATGTTAAGTCATGTATATAGACAATAAGGGAGAAATTGAACAGTACCACTCATTCGAAGAATCTTTTGTGACCTTTGAGAAATCATTAAGGGTGCGTTTGGTTCAATGTAAATCGAATTCCAAGTGTAAAATGAATGCAAAGGAAAGTGATTTCTCGTAAGAAAAATAAAATCTGGGTGTTTGGTTCTACAATGGAAAATAGTCCAAAAAACGATTTCCGGTATTTGGTAACATTCTAAAAATGCTATTTTCCTACAAATTTTTCACATTTTCTCAATTATTTTCTCAACTCCCAAACAAATTTTTTAACAAAAAAATTCATAATATATACTTCACATAACCAAATATCAAAATAAAAACATCTTTTATTCACAAACTCGGTGAAGGGAGGAAGAAAGAGTGAGAGACTGAGGGAAAGATAGACAGATCGAAAAAGCGAGGATCGGAGTGGATGGAGGCGGCGGCGGCCAAATTGGGTGGGTTTGGGGGTGGAGTGGAGATCAAAACAAACAAAATCACCCCCTTCCTCAGAAAGAGATGGCTTGAGAGAAAGAGATGGGTAACGGCGAGTCGAGCTTGGGGCTTTGGGCGATGAGATTGGTGGTTTGTTCTAGAGGCGGTAGCGACGACAGGGGTGGGTGGTGGGTTGTAGATCAGTGACATGCTGTTGAAGATTCAGCCTTGGTTGGTCTGAGGGAAAGAGAGAGAACAAGGGAGGAAGAGATGAGGGACGGTGGACGCAACTTGCACGATGGACAGAGGATGGTGTATGGAGCTTACACGATGGACGGCAGATGATGAACGGAGCTTGCACGACGACCAAAGCTTGCACGGCGATCTGATTCCTCTGGTACTCTCTATCTCTCTCTTCGGGTTGTTGAGTTCTAAGTGAGGCTGGAAATCAATTGAAGGTAAAATAACTACGGAATTCGTTTTACAGAGTTAGGGACCCAATTTCACAATCAACTGAAATTTATTTTCAATTTAACCGAATTTTCATGCGTACCCAAACACCCTCAAGGGTGTAAAATATTTTCCAGATTTCCTTTATAATCGAAACAAATGCACCCTAAGTGTAAACAATAACATGACTTAAGAGTCACTTTGACAAGATGTTGTGAACTTTATGGATCCATAATCCGATGTTAAATTGCAATAAAATGCTTCTTGCCTAGATTAAATATACCACACTTACAAGATGCACTAATAAAATTACAATAATGATAGAGTTACATTCTAATTTTACAACATGCTAATATGATTGACGATAAGTGATAGACATATTTTGCCACTCATGTTTATATGGATCCACTAATTTTTTTTATAAGAAACCTACCATTTTTAATTGACCACTCACAATCGATCACATTAATAAATTATTAAAAAAAAGGTGAAAAATTAGGCATGTGTATTGTTGATAAAGTTATAGGCAGTAGAAAAGGAAAATATTCTCACACGAGTGAAGATTTGTTTAAGTGAAGGTTCTTTTCGTAATTTCATGTTTATACTGTGTGTAAACTATAAGGACAAGAAGGAATCAATAATCGTGTCAATTCATTGTACGCTTTAGTTTTTTAAGTCTTACCCGCATAATTTGTGGGGCTCTCTGTGGTCCATAACCATTAGTCACTTGAAACTCACCCTGTAACCCTCCCGAATTTTTCATCACAAAAACTGAGGGATCATTGTCTCCCCATTCGCTATTCTCTGCAAAATCTGCAGTCACCAGCACTTCTGACTTCGCCTGCACAAGTTCATAGTTAAATATGTTACTAAACCTTTTTTACAAACTTCTCTCTATTGCTTATATAACAAGCTCTAGAATTTGGTAATGACTAGCAGCCAATAATTAAGAACTTGAATTTTACATAGCTTGACAAAATGAACAAAATTATTATAGGCCACTACTTTTGATTAGACCCCATCAATTTCTTATAATAGACCTTGATAATGATTTGGCAAGCAACATCATAGTCATGCAGTGTATGTGGTTATTTACATTTTATCAAATAATTCAAACAATAAGCACCAAAATTACAAGAGTGAAGTCATTTAATGTTCATTTTTTCACTTGAGTATGACCCATGACAAGAAAGCCTTTATGGTAAGAGCATTTGCAGCAGTGTAGCTAAATAGATATATAGCTATTTTAGCTACACCAAAACACAAAAAAGAGAGTTACAGCAATGGAGCTAAAGCTAAAAATTTTAGCTTCTCGGCTACAGTGCACATCTATCTTTAGATGTGCACAGATAGATGTGTATTGTAGCAAAAGGTTAAAAAAAAATACTATTTTATGTTCCGTTCACACTGATCAAAATATTTTAATATTATTTTTTTCTTTTCTTTTCTTCTCTCCTCTTTTCCATTTCTGCCCGTTGCCACTGACCAAGCCCCTGCCCAGCGCTGACCACTCTATCTCGCATTTTCTCTCTCTAGATCTCCACCTCAAAGGCCAAACCTCCGAGCTCCACCCTCTCTCTGCTATCTCATGCCCAGCGTCAATGTGGGTTTGTGTTTGTATTTTTCGATCTGTTGTGGGCAACAGGCTTGTGTTTGTGTTTGTGGCAATGGGCTTATGTTTTCCGATTTGTGGGCATTTTGGCACAATTGATGAAATTTTCGAGGGTATTTTGTTTACAGTGTTTTCCAATGTGGCTGTTGTGGGGGCGGCGGTGAAGATAAAGTGAAAGAGAAAGAAAGACAAAGCTGAAGTAAAAAAACAAAAATGCAAGTGAAGATAGAGTGAAGATAAGAAAGTATATGTGTGTGGAGGAGATAAAGAGGAGTATACGTGTGTGGAGGAGAAAAACAAAGAGGAAAGAGGAAGAAAAAAAAAAAAACGTGTATTTGGATGAAACCAAATAAGAAAATGGGAAAAATAAAATAAAGAATAATAAGAAATTAAAATTAAGAAATGTTACCACAATATTTTTGCAAAAAATTTTAAATGATAGGTTATTATTATCTAATACTGGTGAGAAAAAAATAATTTTTTTGATGGTAGCGGTTGCGGTGGTGGTAGTGACAGTGGTCGTGGCAGTGACTGTGATTGTTATTTATTGTAGAGAATATATTATTCTATCATGTGGTGGTGGCGACGGAAGAGTCGGCAGCGGTGGCGGCAGAAGAGTTGGTGGCAGTGGCGGTGGTGGTGGCAATAGTGGCAGCGGTAGCGATTGCAGGTGGTTGTGGTTGTTGTTTATTGCAGTGGATATATAATTTTATTGCGTTATTCATATTATTTTATTGTGTTAAAAGCTAAAATAAATCCACTGCTGCCGCATGTGAATAGGTAAAATAGCTAAATTTTTAGCTCCACTGTAGATGTCAGTAGCCATTTAGAAAACTGAGGCTTATTTTTTAGCATTAGAAGCTACTATTTATCTTGCTTGCCTAAAGTTAAAAAAGAAAACAGGAAAGCACTGAACAAAAAAGAAATTTAAGCTAGATTACCTGTAAGAAGAATCCATTGGGTACTCTGATTCGAACACGGCTTTTATCGTCAGACTTTCTTACAATCTCAAATGTCTCAGACTTACCAGGCGTGGTTGAAACAGCTACCACATCAATCCCATTCCCATTGTTGTTCAGCCCCACAAACTGCTTATTGAAGACTCTGAATTGAAAAGTTGTCTCATTGAGCCTCCACAACTACACAAAGCAAAGAACACCATATATATTATATGTATACATATCAATGAAGTCAAAGGACTTTATTTACTTGAAATTCCAAATCATAACCATCTAATTTACTTAGGCAATTAAACTTACACTAAAAGTCTCCCACCCTGAAGCAGCTGTTCTGTTAGCAACTATAATGGTTCCTCCTCCAGTCTCAGCACAAAGATACTTCCCAGTTGTTACTGATTTGAACTGAAGCCCAGTTCCATCCTAGAAAAATAACAAAAAGACAGAAAGCTTGACACTCCCAAGAAAGATTTGACAAATAATGAGAACTGATAAGAGTAAAAAAAAGGACAATCATTAATTACTAAGTGTTAATACAGCCCTATGTACAAACCAAAAAGTCATTGTTGGGGATGCCATCAAAGAGAGAAGGTTTAATCCATCCTTCTGTGACCAGCCAACCTCCCAGATTTACTGCTTTTATTCTCAAGCTTGAATTGTTCATCTCTTGAGAAACAGAACAAATAGGCAAGAGAACAACTATGCTTAGCAGCAATATTCTTGAATTGATCGCCATTTGTACGTAGTTATGTTGTTTTCTCATTCGTATATCTTATTCATATATCAGTTTCTATAATCTTTATGGGTTGCAGCCTGCAGGTATATATGAAAGGATGTCCACAGGTGGACAAGAAAACACAGCAAAATCAACATCTATAGAACACCCTAATTTAGGGTCCGTTTGGTTGGAGTAGTGGAAAAGTGGGAAGATAGAAAATAATTAGTTTTTCCTTGTGTGTGTTTGGTTGGAGGGATGGAAAAGTGGGACGGTGGAAAACTATTTTGTTTGGTTGAAAAGAAAAGTGAGAAGATAGAAAATATAGTTTATATAAATTGACTATTATACCCTTATTACATAATAGGTAAAAAATAGATTTATTTGTACTCATTAAATAATATAAAATTTACCAACAATTATATTTTTCAATGAGAAGTGTTACATCCACAACATTTTTTACAATACTTTCACAATAAATTATATGTAGTAAGTTATTACTGATTTTAATTTGAACACATAACTTAAATATTTTTTTTCATCCGTATTAGTTAGTAACAACCCATCACTTAAAAATTATTGTAAAAATATTATAATAGCATTTCTTAATTTCTTATACTTTATTTTATTTTTCCCTTATCTCTTTTTTTTTTTTTTTCATCCGCATGTTCCTTTTCTTTTCTTTTTTCCTTTTTCCTCTTTTTTTCTCCTCCACACCTTTCCCTTATCTCTATCTTCACTTTTCCTTTTTTCTTTTTATCTTCACTTGTCTAGAGCTTTATCCTCTTATCTTCACTTTTCTCTTTTCTTTTCTTCTCTAGCACTACGTCTACTCCAGAGCATTCAAGAAGCACCACTGCATGTCCTCTTCCCACCGAGGCTCAGATGGGTCAGCTTTGCTCTTTTTTTTCTTTTCTTTTTTTTGTTCTAATTTGATTAGTTTTAAAATTTTGATTTGAGTTTGTATTTTGATTGAGAGCTCCATCAATTTTATGCTTCACTATCGTGCTCTCTGTTTTTTTTTTTTTTTTACTTGATTCTAGAGGGCATTAGGATAAATGTGTCAGGAGAGCCATCCAATCCGCAGGGTAAGACCCGTGGCCCGGACCCGACCCGTTTAGAATACCGGGTTTTTTCCCGGGGCCTGGACCCGCCCCAACTGGGCCCCGTGGGCCCCGTTTAGGAATTGGGCCCAACCCAAAAAAAAAAAATTTAAGCCCAGATTTTTTTCCTCAGTAGATCCCACGTAGTCTTTTTCCTGTTTCAGGCACTCAGAAGACCGACATGGTCATTAAAATAATATTAAAAATGCATCATCTACAACCAACAAATTTTTTTTAATTTATCAATTTTAACAAATTTAAAAAAAGATAAAACAAAATTAAAATCCAAAAAATACATCATTTTAGATCTGTGTTCATCTTTAACAGAACACTTAAGAACTCAAACCCAGATCTTAAATATAAGAACACATGCCCAGATTTTCTTGCATTTTTTTGCTCTTTCTTGTCAACCAAACACAAAAACACAAGCACAAACCGATCTCTAGCACGAACACAAACACAAGTCCAGCAGCAGATCTTCTCAGATTTTCTCAAACCACAAAACCCAGATTTTCTCAAATCATAAAACCCAGATACAAAATCACAACTCAAACCCAAATTTTCTCATCTTTACAAGAAACCAACACAAAATCAACTTAAACCAAACACAAACTGATCTCCAGCAAGAACACAAACATAAATTTCAAACCTATAAAACAAACCCATAAATTTTAAAACTAGAAAAATTCAAAACAAACAAAGACCATTGAAGCAAATTCCCTTCAAAAGCAACCGATCCTTGCAACATAAGACGAGTGAGGGAGGGTCAACCATCCCTCTCGGACTGAGCTGAGGGAGAGGCCAAGAGGGAGGGTCGGATTGAGGTTCGTAAGGAAGCAGAGGTGGGCGAGGTCAAGGGAGAGAGTGCCGGAGAGGTTGAGGCCGGAGAGGTCAAGAGATGTCACGTGGCGGTGAGTGGTGTCGCTGCACGTGACGCCCCTCCACGTGCAATGGTTCGTGGTGGCGTTCCATGATGAAAGGGCTGATTGTGGGTCGTCTATGAGGGACTTTGTCGAGAGAAGTGCTTTGTATTCTGGGATGTGGGCTGAGTGAGTTTGTGTGGAAGGAGGGAAGAGTGTGGGAGTGAGCTGAAATGAGTGGGCTGCAGCGGCTGCTGAAGAGTGAAGAGTGAACTGAAGAAATGAGGCATTAGTTAGGGTTAGATTATAGGTATATATATATATAGGGTATTTTGATAATTTCAGGGTACCGGGTTTTTATCAAGCCAGGTTTCGGGTCGGGTCTCAGGTTTTTTAAATAAAACCCAGACCCGACCCAGACCCGCTTTGGGTTTTTTTTTTTAAACCCATACCCGACCCTATTCCTAATTGGACTAGGTAAAACCCGGCCCATTAAGGTCGAGCCAGGCCGGGTACCCACAGGTCGGGCAAAAATTGTCATCCCTAGTCAAAGTGGCTCCAATCAGCAAGCTATTGTCAGGGGCGTGCCACCTTATGGCTAGAGTCCCAGGACCATGAAAAAAATATATATTTATATATAATAATTTAAAATTTTATATTTATCTACTTCTAAAAAAAATTTTGAGAACACCTGAATTTTTTTTATGTTAATAAAATTAAATTTTTGTCCATAATTTGAGCAATTTAATAATATATTAGGGTCTTTCAAGTAAAAAGAACCACATGTTTTTATATTCTTTTAAGTTTATATTATAGTTTTACTTTTAGTTTTTGCTTTACCTGACACACTGTTATTGTACGACTATTTTTTCTCAAAAACATTATAATATATATTATACACCTAATTGGTCCAAGTCACATAAATTTAGCTTTTTTCATTGTACAACTGCTTTTCGTTTTTCTTTTTCTGATAATTTTGATTAAAAAAATAGTAGTTTTAGTTAATTAAGTGAATAAGCTTAAAAATTTACTTAATTTTTATATAACATCTGTAGGGCCCGGATTTGAATACCACTCTTAAAGATAAATGAATTCAAGTCCAACAAGCCCAATACAATAAATTTGTAGAGAGTTAGTAAAAGAACTGAGTTTCGAGTGTGTAACAACAGCAAAAGAGGTTTTAAAGAATATATTGAATACAGAGTTTGGGTAAGCAATTTCGTCCTCGACACTGGTCTGAGGATATTCAATTTATTGTTTCTTGAGTGACAGTAACAATGGTTACAAGATTAGTTCAGATTGCTACAGTACTTTTTTTTGGTAGCAAAATCCTTCCCCATTCCAATGGAGAGTCTCTCCCATTATATAGTTCCCTTTGAACCATCTTGATCCTACACTTGTTGATCATTTAAACCCTCACTTGAGTATCTGTCCCATCAGACACCCTTTCTGGCCCTTTGTGAGTTATGGTGACTAAGGCAGTACTGGTCAGGGGTCTCCTCCACATAAATGCGGCCAGAAGATTAGCTATAGTGCATTTAATGTAGAGGTAGCAGCTTTTCCGGGGATTGCTCTACCACCATACCTCTGCATGCTTACTTGCTGTACTTGCTTTCTCAATGGCGTGCTCTAGAAGATTGCCTATGTTTATGAAGCAACTCTCCTCAACCTCGGCGTCATCTTCCTGGCTTGCCACGTTCAACACTACTTTCCTCACGCGTGATTGTGGGCCTCGGTATGGGTTTCAAGTCCGGCCTAAGGGGGTTGGACGTTTACTGCTGGGCTTTATGGCCCCACAACATCAATTAATTCATTATATATATATAATAAAATTTTTATTTTTATGATTATAATTAAACATGTGATTGTCCATTTTAAGGAAATTTGATTAAATTTACACAAAAAGTGTCACTAAATATTGTAAGGACACGTTTTGTAGCCCAAATCCAAAATGTATGGGATGTTGACCCAGTGAGCCCAGTACAATAAATTTGTAGAAAATGAGTTAAAGAACTAGTCACTAATGAATTTAACAACGGTTAGTATAGATGTAAGAGATGATTAAGTAAGAACAAGGAACATAGAGTTGAATGAACTCATTGTCCAAGAAGATGAACTCACTGTCCGAGGAGGTAATTCTCCATATAAATTGATTAAACAGAGTACAAATGCAATTTAGATTGTTACAATGCCTTTTCTCTATTTTTCCCGGTCCCTTTCCTCATGGAGGGTCTCTTACATTATATAACTCCCTTTAGACCATCTTGATCCTACACTGGTTGATCATCTGAGCCCTTATTTAAGTACCTGTCCCATCAAATACCCTCTTTGGCTTTCTGTGAGTTGTGGTAACCAATGCAACACAATTCAAAGGTCTTCTCCACATAAATGTGATCAGAAAAATAGCTGTAGTGCATTCAATGCGGTGGTAGCAGCTTTCCCTTAGATATTTTTGGGTTCCCATTTTTCTTGTATGTTTATGGCTCACGTCTCTATCATTAAAGCTTCCTAGAATGTCACTTTGATCATTAGGATCTACATTTGATCTATATTTAGCTTATCCGAGTAGATATTTCTCCTCGGACTACCTTCCCATTTGTATCTTACTCATTAAGTCTTGAGTCTGAACCATTTATTACCATTCGTTCGTCCTCAGACTACTCATGCTCTCGGCCAAGGCCCAAGGTCCTATATACAAATTTAGGCCTTTACCCCCACAATTATGTTTTTACATTTTGTTCTCATATTATTAGTAATAAACTTATTATATTTTTATTTATATAATTTAAAATTTTATTAATTATATTATTTATAAGATCACCGGTTCAACTATTGGTCAGATCTCGGTCCGACCAAAAACCAGTAACTAGTCCCTTTTCTAGTTCTTTTACTGTACTGGTTTATAAAACCATGGGAAAAAAACCCAAAAAAAAAAAAAAAAAACAAACAAACAAACTTGAACAAAAATCTGGAAAAAAAAAATTATAATAAAACCACTAACAAGGCCCAAACCAAATGCCAATAGAAAAGCCCAGTACAAGATCAATCTCATCTCAGACTAAGACTATCACTACTCCAACACCAACACGATTACATTTTTAATTCAACAAATATTAAAAAAAAAAAAAATCCTTACTGTCTCAGTGCCTCGCGGATTCATAAGTCATTAAACAATTTAAACTAAAACTAAATCAAACCTAAAGGCTAAAAGGAAATAAGAAACTCACTTACTCTCCCCAGCCATTGTCGTCCATCCCTGTTCAGCAACATTAACAACAACCACAACTGACCTCTACAAGTTTTATGTTGTAAAACTTTATGTATTTGCATGTTTTTTTTATTGTTGTTGTTGTTGTAAATATATAAATTTTTCTTTTTATTAAAATTGTATAATTTATGCTTCTTGAGGAACACACTGAAAAAGTTTTTGGAGCCGCCACTTGCTATTGTTTAAACTTGAATGATTTCTAAAGCGTCGTTAATGGTTTAGTGGTACCGTTTCCATCTATCTCATATAAGGAGAAACTAGAATCAAATCTCCACCCCACGCGTTTAAAGAAATGATTTCTAGAAAGTCGGCTCACAATTTCTCCTCTGTTTTATTTATTTATGGCATTGCCCATGATTTGGTGAGCTTGAGAACGATGCCTTTTCTAACAGACAACGAAGACTTCTGATTTCGAGTAAATCAAGCATGTTAGCCTTCATTTGTATATTAATCATTCAAACTGATCATTGTCAAATAAGAAAAAATGAGATTAGGAAATTGGTAGTTTGCACATATAAGTGATTTCTAGATTTGAAAATCCAAATGAAGGCCTTGTTTGGATTTTGGTGAACTGAGTTTTGTTAACTCATAACCCAAAATCTGTGGGGCCCACAAGCATGAACATTGTTTGGAAGATTTTCTCTCCTTTCACTCAGTTAACAAAACTGACTTTTTTGAGATACGGGTTAACAAATTCAAAAACAGCCCCAGTGTGTTTTCAAGTTATGGGTTATGTTAACTCAGTGGCAATTTTCGTAATTTTTCAGCACAATTGGGTCCCACAGCAGTGTGTAGTTCCATCACTGTAGGCTAAGAAGCTCCAACGGATATTTTCTCATAACTTTCCCAACTACCCATGCTAGCTTGCACTTCATCTCACTTTCCCTTTTCCTTCTCCCAAACCCACAACACACTTCAACAACTGAAATAAACTTTAGTTCCACCGATCAGCACAAGGCCAAGCTCCAGGTCAACTCCGTTCACTGATTCCGTTTTCCGATGAGACCCAAATTCAGCCCCTCCATCTGTTTACATACCCGAAGCTGCTAGGTTTTATTTTGATTTTTTTTTCCATGCTCTGAGAGAGAGAGAGTTCTCAGTATGTGATGGTGGTTATCTATTTGGTGGGTTTCAAGGGCTGCTGGGTGTCGCGACGGATGGAGCTATAGCGTCCTTTTCAAGTTGTGGCGGCATTCGGGTTCAAGGATAAGGAACGAGGATGATGCGTTGGGGAGAGAATGGCGGCGGCGCAGGTGGGCAAGGATGGGGGAGTTGAATAATCGGTGGTCTTTTGGCTTTGGGGTTTGAGAGGTGCAGATAATAGAGGAGTTAGGGAGAGAACAGAGAGAGAAGCCGATGAGATTTTTTGTGGAAAGGGTGTGAAGAAGAGAAAGGTATTACACGCAGGTAGGGCTTGGCTATTGTAAAGCATAGCAGTGCAATCAATGCTATGTGGGATCCAGATAGTGACAAAAATTTGGGATTTAAATTTGAGATAATTGTGAGAACAAGCTGCCAAATGAGCATATGAGTGAGTTTTGGGTTTTATTGAGTTAGAGTAGTGAGATATTGGGATATGAGTTTGAGTAAGGAGATTTGAGTTATGAGTATTGGGATATGAGTGAGTGACAAATCAAACAGGGCCTAAGTCTCTCATATTGTGCCCGTTCCTCCTCATAATTTGAATTTAATCTCATAAGGATGTGGTCAAGTCAAGCATAAAATAAAGGGTAAGTGCATTCCCATCAAACATCTTAAAAATTTTAGCATTAGCATCTAAAACACCAACTTTATAACATATAACACATCACTTTACAATACCCCTTACATCAAAACTTTTTTTTTTAAACACTTCATTTAAATATTCTTTCTTTATCATTTTTTATTCTCTCTCTCTCTCTCTCTCTCTCTCTCTCTCTCTCAACCTAGCACCGTCAACCACCACATCCACCCACCATACCACAACCACCACATCCACCCTACATCGCCGCCACTAGCCACCAACCAGATCCACCGCAACCACAAACAATAACAAAGAAAAAATAAATAAATAAAAAACCTCCACATTCATATCCACATCCACCTATAGCATAACCAACACATCCACCCACCATCGCCGCCACTAGCCAGATCCACCGCAACCACAAACAACAGTAGAGAGAGAGGAAAAAAAAAAAAAAAAAACCTCCACATCCAAAGCCACTGAATTAACCCAGACCCATAAATCAACTCAACACCCAGACTTCTCGACCTTCAACCGCTACCTCTCCCTCACGCACCTCGCCGACTAGATCAACAGCCACACCACCATCCACACACCACATCCTCTCCCTCCACATCCACCCACCACATCTTGGACACGTCTGTTTGTACAGTTGTTTACCTTGAACAAAGCCAAAATCTTGGATACATCTTCACCCATCAACCTTTTCTTCAAGTTGAAGTCATCACAGTACATCCAATTCCAAAACCGAACCCTAAACCATCCATGCCGTTTCAATCTCGGAACGATGTCGTCCTTGTCTGCATTTCGTCGAGGATTTTCAAAACGCGGAGGTGGAGCTTATGGCATCTGTCGTCAGAAAGCTTCAATTTGCGGTGGAGGTGGTAGCAGGGCCGGCTGAACAGTAGAAGCAATTGATGCAATTGCTTAAGGCCCCAAAATAAAAAAAAGGCCCCATTTGTATAAAAAAAAATTATATATATATAAAATATATTTATCTATATATTCTAATTACAAAAAAAAATTTAAGTACTTTTATTGATAAATAAAATGCATTAAAAAAACCACATTGTATCATAAAATGCATAATACTACACAATAACCGTGCACAATATAAAATACTGCATACAACTTGATAAGACAAGACTGTACAGTATTATATGCACTGTACAGTCTTGTCCACAAGGCCCAACACATCACAAGGGCTATTGACCTAAGTTAAGCTAGCCCCATCGGGCCCACACTAATGAATAAACTAATGAATAAGTTATCTTTCTTTCTTTTTTTTTTAAATACAAACTTTTACTTTATTAATTATTATAAATTATCACACAAATTAATCATTTGATGTATATTATATCAACACATTTGTATTATAGTAATACTAATTTATTGAACTATGTAATAAGTTAATTTTTATTTGTGCAGGTTTAAACTTTAAAATTTAAAAAAAATACCCTTAAAATTTTCGCCTAAGGCTCCCAAAATTGTTGAGCCGGCCTTGGGTGGTAGTCTAGAAGGTGAAAACAAGAGTGTATGGTGGTCTGAGAATGAGAAAGAGAAAGAGAGAGGAAAGCAAGGGTCTGAGAAGGAGAAAGAGAAAGAAAGAGGAGAAGAAGAAAGGCACGGCACATGAGAGAGTGAGAGAGAGAAAAAGAAAAAGAAATATTAAAAAACTCTAGCATCTTGCTACAGTAAGGCGTCAAAGATAAGATTCCACTATAACTCAAAGCTAAAATTTTTAAGATTTAGCATATTTGATGTAGGTGTGTTTTTATCATTTGTGGTGCTAAAAATGCTAAAAAATAGCATTTAGCATTTTTAGCAAATTTGATAAGAATGCTCTAACTATTCCCTCACCGTTTGTTTCACATTTTCTATATACACTTCTATTTTTCACATTTTAAACGTGGACATCGCTGTGTTTTAAAATATATACATCAACACATGCAATTGTGTATAATATATATATATATATATATATATGAGTGTGTTAAAAAAGAGTATGAGAAAATATTTACCGTAAAATAAAACAATACTATTTTATTTTACACCCCTGAAGTTTGGGATTGACTGGATTTTACACCCCAAAGTTTCGAAAACTTGATTTTACATCCTAAAGTTTAGTTCCGTTAACAATTCACCCCCTACAATTAATTTCTGCCGTTAAGTGACACAAGATTAAGCTGATGTGTTTTTTTTTTTTTTTTTTTTTGAGAAATCAACCTTAAAACTACGTCGTTTTAGTGATGACCAAGCAAAAAAATGGCATGCATCAAAACTACATAGTTTCAAGGCTAAACTTAAAACAAAAGCCTCCCCCTAAATGACATAGTTTCAGCCAAAATCCTAAAATCTAAAAACAAAACCTCACACAACAAAAAACTCAGTTCCCATAAACTGAAGCCTCACGAGTCACAAACCAATCATCCTGGTGGCACCGGTGGAGAAGGCTCCAACTGTGGTGAACCCAGACCCAAACCTCTCTTGCTTTGTTTCACGTGTGAACCCAGACCCAAACTTGAACTGAGTAGTGAATCACCACATGTGAATCTCCATAGAATGAAATGGCGGAACATGATATGGATAGTTCAAACTGAGAATGCATTATTCTTGGGTGTGCTACAACAATCAGGAGGGTCAGCCAAAACAAATTTAGTATGATTGGCACACTTTCCTTTGATTCCAAGGTAAGGCCAAATCAAGCACCAACACTGACCAACACTAACGTACTCACTATCTTCTATGCCATTAATCCAAGTTGGGACTTTTAATTACCTATGGAACAAATTGGATCAAACCTGTTATGTCGTAGTCATAGTAATTATTTATACTTAGGGTCTCTTTGGAATCCGCTTATTTTGCTAAAACTGAAAACTTTTTGCTGAAAGTATTGTAGATAAAGATAAAAGTTAGCTGAAATAGTACAGTAGAACCCATGAATAGTAGCAAAAATAAGCTAAATAGTAAAATAAGCTAGCAACTTTCATCAATACCAAACTCACACTTAATAAAAGAGAATACAATTTAAGCACCATGCGCTTGACAAGCTTAGGGTCGTTTTCATAGCCAAGAAACTGGGTAATATAAAAAAAAATTCAAGTATTTCACACGTGAAACGGAGCAAGAGAGGTTGGGGTTGGAGCCTTCTCCGTTGGTGCGGTTGAGATGACTAGTTTGTGACTCGTGAGGTTTAGCTCGTGGGAACTGAGTTTTTTGTCATGTGAGGTTTTGTTTTTAGATTTTAGGATTTTGGTTGAAACTATGCCATTTAGGGGAAGGATAATGTTTTAAGTTTAGTCTTGAAACTACGTAGTTT
Source organism: Quercus gilva (assembly GCA_023621385.1). Classification (NCBI taxonomy): domain Eukaryota; kingdom Viridiplantae; phylum Streptophyta; class Magnoliopsida; order Fagales; family Fagaceae; genus Quercus; species Quercus gilva. Next base: position 7,574,495 of record CM042484.1, on the reverse strand, counting down.
TGATGCATGCTAGCTCTTTGCTTGGTCATCACTAAAACGACGTAGTTTTGAGACTGATTTGTCAAAAATAAAACATATTAGCATGATGATATGTCACTTAACAGCAAAAATTAACTACAGGGGTGAATTGCTAACAGAACCAAACTTTAGGGTATAAAATCAAGTTTTTGAAACTTTGGGGTGTAAAATCCAGTCAACCCCAAACTTCAGATGTGTAATTTGTAATTTGCCCTAAAATAAAACAATACTAAAATTGGTATAGATTTGGGGTATAAAGCTGGTTGCATTCCCAGTTAGAAGCCATTCCATTCGTTGGATCATAACCTAGAAGGAATTGATTTGGTCAAACTCTATTGCTAGTTATACATGTATGAACAAAATCTCACTTAGAATAATAATAACAAGAGTAGTTATGCACAAACTCATAGGCTTAAATTTTTGAGTTAAATAGTATTTCTATATATTATATTAGGGAAATGTTAAAAGATGCCCTTAGAGCAATTGTTAATAAATCATTTTAAGAAAGTTTTAATGGAAAAAGAAAAAAAAAACAATTAATGTTTTGACTGCTTTTTCAATTTCTCATAATAGTGGTATAAAAATTTTCTTTAAATAGTTTATTAACAATTGGCCTAAGGGCATATGTTAACATGACCCATTATATTAACTACTTAATTGAAGTCTCCTTAATGTGTTTTCCCCTTAATAAGTGATATCAACTTCATGATAGGGCAAAATTTGCCAAATAGCATGTTTTTAGAAAAAAAAAAAATTAGGAAAGTAACACACAGATGCAGTTAATTACTTAAGTAGATTGTTTTTGAAACTCGAGTTTTGGCTAGAACTCAAGTTTCAAAAACAATCTACTTAACTAATTAACTTCAGCAGCATGCTATTCACTAAAAAAAATTTCTAAAATGGTACTATTCAGCAAATTTTACCTTCATGATAGTCTCTCCCAGATATTCTCTCCTCGACATCCATAAATTCAACAACTCAATAAAACAAGCACCTCACTTTTGTAGGAGCCTAAGAGGCTAAGAAATTATCCAAAAGGACAACGACTTCTAAGGAAGTAAAAATATTGTAAACTTCAAATAAGCAAGTATAGAAATGCTTATGAACCTTTTTTTTTTTTTTTTTTTTTTTGAGAAATGGATACTTGCTGATATATTAATCAAAGGGAAAATCATACAATACACAAGACATAATATCTGTTGGAACACACTCCAACCAGATTTGAGATGAAAAATGTTGTCTCGCTCGCTGGGCTAAGGCATGAGCAACTGCATTGCCTTGCCGCCGTACGTGAGCGAAAGAAATACTCAAAGATGAGTTTGAAAGAGATACAATATCCTTGATGATATGCCCGCCTCGAGAATTCTCCATACCGGATCCTCTTAAAGATTTGACCACAGATTCTGAATCTCCCTCGCAAACAAACTGAACCTGACCCGATTCAGCCGTAAAACTTACAGCGCGCCGGGCAGCAAGAAGCTCAAGGATTTCCACCGAAAGAGGTTTCACAATCTGTTCCGATAAAGCCGCTAGCACCAACCCCTCACAGTTTCGGATTACCACGCCGATTCCCGCCTTATCCAACTCACCAAACATAGCACCGTCATAATTTGTCTTTACCGAGCCAGCACTAGGAGGTATCCATCTGATAGAATCAACACGACGTCTGAGGGGAAGATGACAGTCCAGCCCCCTAAATTCGCCAAGATAGTTCTTAGCGAAACCAGCAATATTGCGTATAAGCAAGGGATTGTCAAGTAAACGAGATTTATTTCTTTGATACCAGATTGACCATGCCGTAACAGCAAATAACGGAAGCAAAGCCGGTTTGACGCGAATTTTTTCTAGAACGTCCGAGAAAGAGTCAGAAACCATTGAGCTTCTATCCACCCAACCGAAGTCAGGAGCCCAAACTTCTTTGATACAGCTGCAACTCCATAAAGCATGCACAATAGATTCTGAATCACCAGAGCAACGAGAGCAACCTGACTCAAGGATGATTTTTCGCTTCAGAAGGTTTTCTTTAGTGGGCAGCGAATTTGTGCAAGCTCTCCAGAGAAAGTGTTTTACCTTGCCAGGAACCTTCAGCTTCCATACATTTTTCCAGAAACGCCTCTGTGAGTTCAAGACTTGAGGCCGGTTCAGTTCAAGGCTATGACTCTCGCAGAGAAGTTTGTACCCAGACTTCACAGAGTAGCAGCCTGAATTTTCTGTTCTCCAAACCAAAATATCAGGTTGTAGGGTAGTACACAAGGGTAGAGATTTGATAAGACTTGCTTCAGGTGGATAAAAGCACAAGTCAATGAGGTTGGTATTCCACCAACCCAATGTGGAATTAAACAAGGAATCAACAGTGGAATCCGGAGCTATATGCAGAACTGGAGAGCTGATTCGACCATTCGGACTTGGTAGCCATGCATCGTTATAAATCTGGACAGATTTACCATTGCCAATTCTCCAAAAGGATCCCTTTTCAATTAAATCTCTAGACCACAAAATGCTCTTCCATGCAAAAGAGCCCGAAGAAGGTTTTGCATCAAAGATAGAGCTATTTGGGAAATACTTAGCCTTAAAAACTCTACAAAATAGAGACTCCTTATTATGAATCAACCTCCACACCTGTTTTGCCAACATGGCTTTATTAAATTTGCAAAGATCTTTGAAACCTAAACCCCCCTCACTCTTAGGTTGACACAAGGTTTCCCATTTTGTCCAATGGATTTTTCTCCGATCACCCCTTTGGCCCCACCAAAATTTCCGAATGAGCATCTCAATATCTTGGCAAAGACCAATTGGCAACCGGAAACAACTCATTGCAAATGTAGGGATGGCCTGAACCACCGCCTTCAAGAGAATTTCTTTCCCCGCATGTGACAATAATTTCTCTTTCCACCCTTGGAGTTTACCCCAAACTCTATCTTTAATGAAATTTAAGCTCGCCTTTTTTTTTTTTCCACCACCGTCGGTAAGCCCAAATACTTTTCATACTCCTTGATTTCGGCCACCCCAAGCAAGTTTTTTATTTCTTCCTTTGTAACATTTGAGGCATTGTTGCTGAAAAAGAGGATAGTTTTATCCGAGTTAATTTTTTGACCAAAAGCGCGTTTATATTTTCCCAATATCTCTTGAATTTTTTCCACGTTATGAATCAACCTAACATAACATAAAGCCCACAAACAAAACATAAAATTCATGCTTTAGATCGAACACGGATGGTTGAAATTTACCACCCACGAATGCTAGTGGCTTTTAATTCGCTCGCTGCCCCCATTGGGGAGATGGCTATCATGTTATGTCATTAGTGGAGACAACCCAGTTGCACTTGTTTAAAATAAAGATTAAGATAAACCTCACGTGCCAATTGCGCAAATTAAAAAAAATGGGAATTCTTGATTGAGAATGACTAGACAAATCGACTTATCATTCTACTATTCATATTGATTCATTGAATGACCTTGTAAAAAAAAACAGATGATTGTAACTGCCTATCCAAAAAAAAAAAATTTGTCTTATTTGAATCTATTGGTTTAATCAAAACGAGGGGATTCCACTAGGAAGCAATACTAAAACCTCTTTGAGTTTTGAATAGCCTTTGAAGATTGAATGAGTCTTTTATGTTTTTTTTTTTTTTCTAAATAATAAATAAGATAAAGGATGACTAGTCCTTGAAAAACCTATATTAAGTTATTAGCACCTGCCATGTGAGGGCATCAAGAGTAAGTTCTTTGTTTGGCCAGAGTTTTAGCCCAACCTAATAACTAGATCGGATTTTTTTTTTTTTTAGATAGATAAACTGATAAAGTCTACAAACACAAAATAAAAATAGACAAAAACTTACACTAAAAGTCTCCCACACTGAAGCAGCTGTTCTGTTAGCAACTATAATGGTTCCTCCTCCAATCTCAGCACAAAGATACTTCCCAGTTGTTACTGATTTGAACTGAAGCCCTGTTCCATCCTAGTAAAAATAACAAAAAAGACAAAAAGCTTAAAACTTCCAATAAAGATGTGGACAAATAATGAGAACTAATAAGAGTGAAAAATGGACAATCATTAAGCGTTAATTAATACAGCCATATGTACAAACCAAAAAGTCATTGTTGGGGATGCCATCAAAGAGAAAAGGTGTAACCCCTCCTTCTGTGACCAGCCAACCTCCTAGATTAACTGCTTTAATTTTCAAGCTAGAAACAGAACAAATAGGCAAGAGAACAACTACGCTTAGTAGCAATATTCTTGAATTGATCGCCATTTGTACGTAGTTATATTGTTTTCTTTTTTCGTATATCTTATTCATATATCAGTTTCTATGTGGGTTGTTGCCTGCAGGTATACATACATACATACATACATATATATATATATATATATACGTACACTTATCAAATTATACTAAATAGAAATTACTACCTTAAACAGAAATTTGAATATACCAATACTTATCATATTACAGTTTCTATGTGAGCCGTTGCCAAGTATCTATCTATTTATCTATACTACTAATAATAAGAGGATGCTCCTGTTTCATCTTCAATTTTTTATGTACCAAAATATTCTCATACAAATTCTAAAATAACATACCCTTTAGTTTAATTTTTTTTTTCTTACAAAAAAAAAAAAAAAAAAAAAAAGGTTAAAAGAGTAATACTATCTCATGTACAAAAGCACAAAAAAAAAAAAAAAAAAAAAAAAACCATTTGTATTCAAATGTTTGATACCTGTCGGTATTTGTTATCTATTTGAATTCAGATACATTTATCAAAAAAAAATTACTTCTTCCAAAACAAACTCATTACCTCACATAAAAACCACTTATTCTTATCACATATTCAAATGTCTGATTCCTATATATATATATGTTATTTATTTGAATTTAAATACTTCAATTATGTTTTAGGCTTATTTCCTTTATCTTCTTCATTCCGCCTAAAACTTAGGACAATATTTCTATTTCATTTTAAACATTATTCTATGTTACCTTACTTTTCGTTTTTTTTTTTTTTTTTTAAATACAATATATCACATTTAAACATTATAACACTAAACTTAAAATAAAATAAAAAATAAAAAAACATTATCGCATACACAAAACACCTTTGATGAGTCTTTTATATATACACACACACGATTGATGAATGCGTAAATGTGCTTAGCACTAGCAGATAGAAACGTTGACGTTCAATTCATAATTTTGTGCATGTACTATTACTCTTCAAAATACATTCTTCCATATTAGTAGTCTTCGTTCAGTTCATCCAGACAAGAATTTTTAAATTAAAAAAAAAAATTTATGTTAGTAATTTACTATTGGATAGAGTACTAGTCCACGTCAAAACTCACAACACCTTGTCAAAGTGGCTCCAATCAGCATGTTATTGTTAGTGGTAAAGTTTCATTTCTGTGAGAACTAGATTCAAATCTCTTCACACGTGTTAAAAACAATGATATCAAGAAAGTCAGCGCAGAATTTTTCCTCTCTTTTGTTTGGCATTGCCCATGATTTGGTGAGCTTGAGAACGTTGTCTTCTCTGCCAGACAGCGAAGAATTCTGATTTCGAGTGATTCAAAGTTTCAAACATGTTAGCCTTCATTTGTATATATATTGATTAATCAAACTGATCATTGTCAAAGAAGAAACAATGAGATTAGGAAATTGGTAGTTTGCACTAATAATTAATTCTTAGATTTGAAAACAAATTAAGTCTCTCATATATATATGAAGAGAATATAAGGATATGGTCAAGCATAAAATAAAGGGTAAGGATTCTCTCACACAACTTATTTCATATTTTCTATACACTTCCACTTTTCACATTTTAAATGTGGACATCACCATATTTTAAAATGTGTACCTCAACGCATGCAATTATAACATTGTATGCATGCCTGTTTAAAGAAAGAGTATGAGAGAATATTTACCATAAGATAAAACAGAACTAAGATTGGTTGGTTTGGGGTATAAAAGATGGTTGCATCCCTAGTTAGAAGTGATTCCATTCATTGGATCACAATTTAAAAGGAATTGATTCAGACTACTCTACTCTTAGTTATGCATATGTAAATGAAGTTTCACATAGAATAATAGTGACAAGAGTAGTTAGATACAAACTTATAGGCTTAAAATTTTGGGTTATGTGGTATAAAAAATATGTTATATTAACTACTTAATTGAAGTCTCCCTAAAGTGTTTTCTCCCCAGTAAATGACATCAACTTCATGGTATTTTCTCCTCAACATCCATAAATTCAACAACTCAAAAAAAAAAAAAAAAAAACAAGCACTTCGCTATTGTAGAAGCCTAAAATGGCTAAGAAATTATCTAGAAGGACAACAACTTCTAAGGAAGTAAAAATATTGTAAACTTCAAATAAGCAAGCATAGAAATGCTTATGAACCGAACATAACATAAAGCCCACATACATAACATAAAATTCAGGCTTTAGATCAAACACAGATGATTAAAATTGACCACCCAAGAATGTTAGTGGCTTTTAATTCGCTCGCAGCCCCCATTGGGGAGACGGCTATCATGTTATGTCATTAGTGGAGGCAACACAGTTGCACTTGTTTAAAATAAAGGTTAAGATAAACCTCATGTGCCAATTGCGCAAATAAAAAAAGGGAATTCTTGATTGAGAATGACTAGACAAATCGACTTATCATTCTACCATTCATATTTTCACCGTTTTTGTATTTTTATGCTAATTTTTTAAACATATTTTTTTTAAAAATGTCGAATAATATCCGTCTGTATACTTACCATATCAAACGAGTACCATACTTTACTAACTATCAATAGATTCTAAAGTTTTTTAATCAAATATGGTAAGCAAATTGGACCTCAGATGGTCTGCTCTTTACACAAGGAATAAATCAACAAATTATTGTAGAAGATAGCCTAAAAAAATTAGGAAGTCTATAAAAAAAAAAAAAATTTAAAAAAGGTGATTTAAGAAGCTAACATCTTCAATAAAGGTAGCCCCTATTAATGAAAAAAATGAAAAAAGTCAGTTATTATGGTTTGGTTACATTCAAAGGAGGGAAACTAATGACATGTATTAAAGAGAAAATTTAAGTTGAGGGAACAAAATAAAAAAGGTAGAGGATCTAAAGTTGACTCTAAAATTTTGAAACTAAACTTTTATTGTTGTTGTATACAAAATCAGTTAATTTAATGTCTTAATCTAATGATAGTGCAGTAAAAAAATATGAAAGTCTTTTCATTTGGTTAAACGGGAAGTATTAATTTATTTATTTGATCGAAGTGCTTAATGAAAAAAAAAAAAAAGTAAATTGGAAGTACAATAACCACCTTAATTCTAAACTAAAGTTTGATATAGCCATTCTTGATCATCCACTCCAAACTCCAATGGTTATTGACATTTTTAAGAGTCCAATAAGCCCATCCAAATGTTGCTCGCCCATAAACATCTAGTTGGGCCTTGGCGAATTTTTGGTATTCTTCTTTTGTTGCTCCATTAACTTCCCACTCAGCTACCCATTCGCCTGCAAACAACGACTGGTTCATATTAATCCATTGACAAGTAGTTTAGATTTTTTTTGTTTTTGTTTGATGGTGTTAAATATTTTAAAATTCCTTGGTTTTGATTTGGGGTTGAAGAAAATAGAAAAGGATGGCATTTTATTAATGGAATGGTTATTATTTAGACATACCAATCAAAATACGGGGTCCATTTGATGTTGTGACATGATTCAACTGCGAGGTCCTGTTGGTGTGAACGAAATCAATGTTCTGCTGAACAGTCATGCTGTCAAATTCGCTGGAGAAGAGGTTGTAATAATGGTCATCTATGACTGATCTCATGAAGCCACTAGCAAGAGACAAGAACTCCCTCGGGTCGGCCGGTCCTAACCGGTTAGACAACACCACATAAGCATTGGAGTGCTTGCGCACGGCTTCATAACCAGCCTTGTAGTACTTGTTTAGGCTCTCTTGTGATGCTCCTGGTGCTCGAGGTTCATTGATGAGTTCAACTGCATAAAGGCTTGGGTTCTTTGCATACCTATATGTGTCACAAATATCGAGTCCATTATAGCCTTATAGTGACATAAACTTCGCTATATATTGTTATATGTTAGAATACATGGGTGACATATAATATGGTATAAATGGTTTCATATTATGTACCTTGCAGTTAGGAATTCTATGACATCAACTGTTTGTTGAATATTTTCATCTGTTTTGCCCCATTCTTGAGAGCCGTCTCTAGAAGAGCTGTGTTCCCAACCATTTTGAGAACCAGGCGCTGCATGAAGATCAATTATAATCTTCACGCCATATTTCCTACAAGCACAACAGTATTGAACACAAGTTTAGTGGTTTAGAGTTTAATTGTCTTGAATCTTGAGAGAGAGAGAGTAGAACTTTGGGTGTCTTTGTCTAGCGCTAAGTTAGAAAATTTTATAGGAAAATGCAAAGATATATACTACAAATCTTACCACATAAACTTTACAAATTAATGTGGCAATATTTCAACGACATAATAAATAAAATTTTGAATTACTATTTTTTTGTGAATAATGATATATCAATTTGTAAACACCATGTGGTAAAATTACTCTAACTTAAAATATGAGAGAGTGAAAAGTATTCCTTTGAGGTGGGTATGAGAGTTAAGATCATATTAAATTATTTTATGTGTAAATTGTTAAAAATTTGTTAATATATATGGTGTGTCGCTCATGTGATAATATATCAATATAAAACAATATCACCTATCAAAAAAATATATATATCACACAGAGATTTTGTGTCACACTCTAAAACTACAAAGGATTCAATGTTACACAATTGGCTTACGTATAAAACAATATTATAGGAGACTAAGGGTCTATTTGAATACCGCTTATTGCTAAAAACTGAAAACACTGTAGCAAAATAATTTTTAAATGTGTGAATAGTGACTTGAGACCCATTTTTAATGAAAATTTTGTTAAAAAAAGAGGTTTGTGAGATCGATAAACAGTGCATGGGACCCACTACTAGACGCTGAACGCAGCTAAAAAAAAATTTCAGCTGTATCCAAACTTTCACCAAGTGTCACATCCAATATTTTAAGAGGTTCGATGTTTCGAGAATCCATTCCAAAGTGCATATCAAGATTAATATAAACTAAATAATAAAAATGTAATGTTTTCATTTCTTTTCTTTTTTTTTTTTCTTTTTTTTTTTTTTTTATAAATGAGGCTGTATCAGTTGGGTTGGGTTTTCATATCTCTTTTCTTTGTGGTTGAATGCAGTTTGGGGCTAATCAAAACACAACAATTTTTTTTTGGTTATATTAACCAATGTAGTCGATACCGTACCGGTACCGACCATACCGACTGGTATGTATCGTACTGGTACGTATACCGGTATCAAAACACCAATGTTTCGTACCAATTTAAATACCGGCCAGTACACACAAAAAAAAAAAAAAGCTTTTTTTTTTTTAAGTTTTGTAATTTTTGAATTTTTCTAAGGGCAGAATGGTAACTTATTTGCATTAATTTATCAATATTATTTGTTTTCTTAGTATGCAATGAATAATTAAGTTTTCTATTTTTTATATTGTGTTTTTTTTTTTCTTTTAATTGATGCTAAAGTTTAAAACCATAAATAATTTGTTCTGAATTGAGGTAATGTTTTATGATAAATTTTTATATTTATTATAATATATATATATATATATATATATAGACACACACATACATACATACATATATATACACACACACATATATATATATATATATATATTTATAAATATAAAAAATAACGATAAACCCGAAACGGTATACCGGTATTAACCGGTACTAAAATATTTTGTTCCACTGGTCAAACCGATACAGCCTCCCGTACGATATTGAAGTCCTTGATATTAACTATTTGATTGACCTTTACCTAGTGGGCCTGCCCAATCTGCTGTCTTGATTTCTTATTGCAATTTTTCATGCATGACCATGAAAAAAACACACACATGACACAACTAAATAATAATAATAATAATAAGCTCTCAATGATTAAGTGGCAGATATGTTTGGATGTAAGTATACATACTTAGCCCACAAGAAGGCGTTGTCCAACGCTTGCAATGATCCCTCAACGTAGGGCTTGGGCGTTGGATTGCTTGCTATCCACCAACCAACAGGAATTCTCACAGCGTTCAATCCGTTTGTTGATATGAACTTGAAGTCATCCTCAACTATGAATGTGTTCCAATGGTTCTGAGATTCATACCGTCAATTTATCATACAAATCCAAATTATGTACATTGTGTAATAGAATGTGATGTAGCATAATGTTAAGACTTAAGAGTGTGTGAATCTTAGATATTTTATGATATTAGATGGAACTTGAGACTTTTAGGTTTACAACACGTCTTTCAAATCCATTAAACGCACTACCTAAGTGTCCTTGAACTAACACTATAGAATTTTCTTTATTTACTTTGAAATGGACATTAATTCATTTCATCATTAAGATTTCAATTGTAATGTCTAAGAGTGTACTTAACAACTTACATGCTTCCTAGGTAAGTTAGTGGAAATATCCAAGGAATAATGCAAGATTAATATGATTTGCAAACATTGACACGAAAAAATAATGGCAGCAGATATTTAGCCTTTTGGATCCATTCATTTCTCTTGGAATGGTTATAAACTTATCTACAATTTAATTTAAAATTCATTACCACGAAGGGGGAAAAAGTTGAAGGTGAAATGTGAAAGGCACTCTGAATGGTACACTATTTCTATTCGTAGAACAGTGTTTAAATTTGGTGGAAATTTTTCCTTTCCAAAAAAAAAAAAATGATTTGGTGGAAATTTTAATATAATATCATTATGGAAATTCCGGTGAGATCACTTTTGTTGGTAAGTTATGATATTTTAATATAATATCATAACTTAATATAATATTTTAATACAATGTATTAAGTTGGTAAGTTATGATTAGTGTAAAATCACTTTTGTTTGAAAAATGCCTTAAATTCCTATTATGACTTGATAAGTTATTAGGGTTTTCTTGGTGAAAGAAAGAAAATTAATTTGATTAAATTTTGAATTTATTGGTGTAGAAGAAAAATGCTTTTCTTTGGTTTGGAAGAAAAATGCTTTTCTGTGTATCCCTTATCAAAGAAGTATTATATTACTTGTACACCGAGTACAAAATGTTAAGTCATGTATAGACAATATGGGAGAGACCGAACAGTACCACTCATTTGAAGAATCTTTTATGACCTTTGAGAAATCATTAAGTGTAAACAATAACATGACTTGAGAGTCACTTTGACAAGATGTTGTGAACTTTATGGATCCATAATCCGATAGTAAATTGCAATAAAATGATTCTTGCCTAGATTAAATATACAAAAATTACAGGATGCACTAATAAAATTACAATAATGATAGAGATACATTCTAATTTTACAACATGTTAATATGATTGACAATAAGTAAAAGACATATTTTGCCACTCATATTATATGGATCTACTAATTTTTTTTTATAAAGAACCTATTATTTTTAATTGACCACTCACAATCAATGACATTAATATATTATTTAAAAAAAGGTGAAAAATTAGGCATGTGCAGTATTGTTGATAAAGTTATGGGCAATAGAAAAGGAAAATATTCCCACACGAGTGAAGATTCGTTTAAGTAAAGGTTCTTTTCATCATTTCAATTTTATACTATGTGTAAACTGTAAAGACAAGAAGGAATCAATAGTTGTGTCAATTCATTAGTATGCTTTAGCTTTTTAATTCTTACCCGCATAATTTGTGGGGCTCTCTGTGGTCCATAACCATTAGTCACTTGAAACTCGCCCTGTAACCCTCCAGAATTTTTCATCACAAAAACTGAGGGATCATTGTCTCCCCATTCGCTATTCCCTGCAAAATCTGCAATCACCTGCACTTCTGACTTCGCCTGCACAAGTTCATAGTAAAATATGTTACTAAACCTTTTTTACAAACTTCTCTCTATTGCTTATATAACAAGCACTAGTATTTGGTAATGACTAGCAGCCAATAATTAAGAACTTGAATTTTACATTGCTTGACAAAATGAACAAAATTATTATATGCCACTACTTTTGATTAGACCCCATCAATTTCTTATAATAGACCTTTATAATGATTTGGCAAGGAACATCATAGTAATGCAGTCTATTTGGTCATTTATATTTTATCAAATAATTCAAACGATAAGCAGCCATTTAGAAAACTGAGGCTTATTTTTCTGCATTAGAAGCTACTATTTATCTTGCTTGCCTAAAGTAGAAAAAGAAAACAGCATAGCACTGAACAAAAACAAGAAATTCAGCTAGATTACCTGTAAGAAGAATCCATTGGGTGCTCTGATTCGAACACGGCTTTTATCATCAGACTTTCTTACAATCTCAAATGTCTCAGACTTACCAGGCGTGGTTGAAACAGCTACCACATCAATCCCATTCCCATTGTTGTTCAGCCCCACAAACTGCTTATTGAAGACTCTGAATTGGAAAGTTGTCTCATTGAGCCTCCACAACTACACAAAGCAAAGAACACCATATATATTATATGTATACATATCAATTAAGTCAAAGGACTTTATTTACTTGAAATTCCAAATCATAACCATTTAATTTACTTAGGCAATTAAACTTACACTAAAAGTCTCCCACCCTGAAGCAGCTGTTCTGTTAGCAACTATAATGGTTCCTCCTCCAGTCTCAGCACAAAGATACTTCCCAGTTGTTACTGATTTGAACTGAAGCCCAGTTCCATCCTAGAAAAATAACAAAAAGACAGAAAGCTTGACACTTCCAAGAAAGATTTGACAAATAATGAGAACTGATAAGAGTAAAAAAAAGGACAATCATGAATTACTAAGTGTTAATACAGCCCTATGTACAAACCAAAAAGTCATTGTTGGGGATGCCATCAAAGAGAGAAGGTTTAATCCATCCTTCTGTGACCAGCCAACCTCCCAGATTTACTGCTTTTATTCTCAAGCTTGAATTGTTCATCTCTTGAGAAACAGAACAAATAGGCAAGAGAACAACTATGCTTAGCAGCAATATTCTTGAATTGATCGCCATTTGTACGTAGTTATGTTGTTTTCTTATTCGTATATCTTATTCATATATCAGTTTCTATAATCTATATGGGTTGCAGCCTGCAGGTATATATATATATGTGTGTGTGTGTGTGTGTGTGTGTGTGATGAATGAGCAATTGCGCATGGCACTGACAGAGTCAGCATCTGAAAACTTTGACCAGCAAGGAGTTGACCATTCTTTGTATATTAGCACAGTTTGACACGCACTTTTGTACCTGTAGCATTACTCTGCGATAATACCATCCTTGATATATAATACCATCCTTATTAGTAGTCTTCATTCAGTTAATCCACGCAAGAATGTTTTTTTTAATAGCAATTTACCATCGGATAGAGTAGTTCACGTCAAAATTCACAACATCTTGTCAAAGTGGCTCCAATCAGCAAGCTATTGTTTAAACTTGAATGATTTCTAGGGCGTCGTTAATGGTTCAGTGGTACCGTTTCCATCTTTCTCATATAAGGAGAAACCAGAATAAATTCTCCGCCCCACGCGTTAAAAGCAATGATTTCTAGAAAGTCGGCTCACAATTTCTCCTCTGATTTATTTATTTATGGCATTGCCCATGATTTGGTGAGCTTGAGAATGATGTCTTTTCTGACAGACAACGAAGACTTCTGATTTCGAGTAAATCAAGCATGCTAGCCTTCATTTGTATATTGATCGTTCAAACTGATCATTTTCAAATAAGAAAAAAATGAGATTAGGAAATTGGTAGTTTGCACATATAAGTGATTCCTAGATTTGAAAATCCAAATTAGGTCTCTCATATTGTGCCCGTTCCTTCTCATAAAGTTATTGAATTTAATCTCATAAGGATGTCGTCAATTCAAGCATTAAATAAAGGGAAAGAGCATTCTCATCAAACATCTTAAAAATTTTAACATTTAGCATCTAAAATGCCAACTTTATAACATATAACACATCACTTTACAATATTCCTTACATCAAAACTTCTTTTTCTTTTAACACTTCATTTAAATATTTTTTCTTTATCATTTTTTATTCAATTTTTATTCTTCCTCTCTCTCTCTACCTCTCTCTCTTTCCCAACCCAACACCGTCAACCATCACATCCACCCACCCATACCACAACCACCACATCCACCCACCATCGCCGTCACCAGCCACTAACCAAATCCACCGCAACCATAAACAATAGCAGAGGAAAAAAAAAAAAAAAAAAAAAACACCTCCACATCCACATCCACCCGCCATCGCCACCACCATCCAGATCCACCACAACCACAAACAACAACAGTGAAAAAATAAATAAATAAAAAACAAAAACAAAAAATAAGAAACCTCTACATCCAAAGCCACCGAATCAATCCAGACCCACAAATCAACTTAGCACCTAGACTTCTCGACCTTCAACCACTACCTCTCCCTCACGCACCTCGCCGACGGGATCAACAACCACACCACCATCCACCCACCACATCCTCTCCCTCCACATCCACCTGCCACATCTTGGACACGTCTGTTTGTACGGTTGTATACCTTTAGCAAAGCCAAAATCTTGGACACGTCTTCACCCATCAACCTCTTCTTCAAGTTGAAGTCATCATTATATATCTAATTCCATAACCGAACCCCAAACTGTTTGTGCCATTTCGATCTCAGAACGACGTCGTCCTTGTCTGTGTTTCATCGAGGATTTTCGAAATGCGGTGGTGAAGCTTGCAGCATATGTCGTCGGAGAGCTTCACCTAACTTATTTCACATTTTCTAAATACACTTCTATTTTTTCACATTTTAAACATGGACATCACTGTGTTTTAAAATATATACATCAACACATGCAATTGTGTATATTATATCTATGAGTGTGTTAAAACAATACTATTTTATTTTACACCCCTGAAGTTTGGGGTTGACTAAATTTTACACCCCAAAATTTTGAAAACTTGATTTTAAATCCTGAAGTTTAGTTTCACTAACAATTCACCCCCCACAGTTAATTTCTACTGTTAAGTGACACAAGATCAAGTTGATGTGTTTTATTTTTGACATGTTAACGTGTATAGTTGTGGGCTTTAGGCCCAAATAGATTAATTGTATAGCACACTCTTGTACTACACTCTTACTTGTACTGCACTCATATGCCTCCTATATAAAGGCACTCGTGTATATTCTTTCATTGAGAAATACAATACAATCATTCAGTATTTCTAACATGGTATCAGAGCCACTGTTTTGACCTTTTCTCAACAGTCTTGTCTTTATTAGTGTGACTCCATTCTCAACATCGCTTCCGCCGTCACAACAACTACCGGAGCCTTTCGCTGTAGAACCTCCGACGCCTTTCAGCCGTCGTCCTTAGGTTCCGGACCTGCATCCGCTGTCGTTAAGGTTTCTTGATAAAAGAATGTACATAGGTGCCTTTATATAAGAGGCATATGTGTACAATACAAGTAAATATGTATACAATACAAGTAAATATGTATGCTATACAAGTAACCTAACTGGGCCTAAAGCCCACAATATTATACATGTTAACAGCCCCCCTCAAACTCAAGGTAGATGTGAGACCAGCTTGAGGTTGTCAACCAAATCACGAAGATGTCCCTTAGGATGTGACTTGGTGAAGATGTCAGCAAGTTGATCTTTGGAGGAGACTGAGAAAAGCTTGAGAGCACCATGGACAAGATGATAACGGATAAAATGACAATCAATCTCAATGTGTTTAGTCCGTTCATGGAAAACATCATTGTGAGCAATATGAATGGCACTCTGATTGTAACAATAAAGAGGAGTAGCAGAGGATGTGGACACACCTAAATCCTTAAAAAGCCATCTTAGTCAAAGGAGCTCAAATGTGGTATCAGCAAGGGCACAATATTTTGCTTCAATACTGGAGCGGGCCATAAAAGTTTGTTTCTTACTTCTCCAAGAAATCAAAGAACTAAGAAGAAAGCAATAACCCGTAGTGGACCTGCAATCAATGGGATCTCCTGCCTAATCAGCATCAGAGAATGCACGGAGTACAAGAGGAGACTGAGCTGAGTAAAAAAGGCCATGGAAGAGAGTGCCCTTCAAGTATCGTAGAATGCACAAAACAACAGCATAATGAATTGATCGTGGAGCAAACAAATACTAGCTCACCTAATGAACAGCATAGGAAATGTTTGGACGAGTAACTGTGAGATAAACTAGGCTGCCAACCAATTGTCTGTAAAAAGAGGGATTAGACAATGGTTTCCCCACCAAGGGTGTCAGATGCGCATTAAGTTCAATTGGAGTGTCAACAGTCTTGCTATCAGTGAGTCTAGCTCAAGACAAAAGGTCAAATGCATACTTGGCTTGAGTAATATAAAGACCATCTGTGGAACGAGTGATCTCAAGACCCAAGAAATAGCTGAGATGTCCAAGATCTTTCATCTCAAACTACTGACTAAGAAAATCCTTGAGTTCTTGAATGCCACTGAGGTCATCACCAGTTATAGTCATATCATCCACATAGAGGAGAAGAAAAATAGTGCCTTTATCATTGCGACGAAGAAATAAAGCAGAATCATAAGGACTGGCAGTATAACCCAAGCGAATGGTAGTGGAGCTGAACTTGGCAAACCAAGCTCGTAGAGCTTGTTTAAGGCCATAAAGTGCACATCGAAGGCGATGAACCTTGTTTGTTTCAACAGAAAGACCAGGAGGAGGTTGCATATAGACTTCTTCATTCAGATTCCCATTAAGGAAGGCATTTTTAACATCCATCTGAAAAAGGTCCTATTTACTAGCAGCGACAACAGCTAAGAAGGCACGAACAAATGAGATACGGGCAACTGAAGCAAAAGTCTCTTCATAATCAATCCCATACTCCTGTGTAAAAACTTTTGCAACAAGACGAGCCTTATAGTACTCAATGGACCCACCAGAGCGAGTCTTGATCTTATAGATCCACTTACAACCAACCACAGACTGTCCAAGAGGGAGAGTAACCAGATCCCAAGTATGGTTTTTGGTTAATGCAACAATTTTCTCTTTCATTGCAATCTGCCATAAAGGGTCAGTAGAGGCCTCACGATAGGTTTGAGGCTCATGGAATGTAGCAAAGGCAGTGTAACAATGATAGTCAAGTAAATGTGCAGGAATGAATCTTACAAGGTTTTACCCTGTGTAAAACCTTTTGCAACAAGACGAGCCTTGTAGTTCTCAATGGACCCACCAAAGCGAGTATTGATCTTATAGATCCACTTACAACAAACCACAGACTGTCCAAGAGGGAGAGTAACCAGATCCCAAGTATGATTTTTGGTTAATGCATCAATTTTCTCTTTCATTGCAATCTACCATAAAGGGTCAATAGAGGTCTCACGATAGGTTTGAGGCTCATGGAGTGTAGCAAAGGCAGTGTAACAATGATAGTCAAGTAAATGTACAGGAATGAATCTTACCCGGGTTGAGTGGCAAGGTGAAATGTCTTGTGGAGGATCTTCAGGCGAAGCAGGAGCAGGGGACTGAGGCTCAAGGTGGGGTTGCTCGTCATCAACCTGATCATCTTCAACCTGTCTAGGAGAATCATCAAAAATATCTGGAGATTGGATAGAGAAGTCCAAAAGAGGATCAAGAGTATCTGTAGAAGGAACAGGAGACTCATCTGGAAAGATTTTTAAAACAAAGGAGTTAGTCAGGGAAGAACGAAAGTGAGAGAGTTCAACAAACAAACGGTGTTCCCAAAAGACAACATTACGGGAAACACGAAGACAATGAGAGACAGGATCATAGCACGGATACCCTTTTTAAGTTTCGCCATAACCAAGGAAATAACAAAGTCTAGATCGAGGCTCAAATTTGTTATGCTCATAAGGCTGAAGAAGAACAAAACAAGCAAATCCAAGGGAGCGAAGGTAATGATAGTCAGGGGGTGACCCAAAAAGGCGCTTATACGGAGTTTGATTATGGATGGCAACGCTTAGAATGCAATTAATAGCATGAACAGCGTGAAGAGCGGCTTCACCCCAAAATAGGGCAGGAACTTTGGTAGAAAGAAGAAGAGCACGGACACTGTCAAGAATATGACGAAATTTTCTTTCAACTTGACCATTTTGTTGAGAGGTACCTAGAGAGGTTAGATGATGTACAGTGCCATAGGAATGTAACAGAGCTTGAAAAGCATATTGAGTATATCCAAAAGCATTATCAGATTGAAAAGTTTTGATATGTTTGGAGAATTGTGTTTCAACCATTTTTGCAAAGTTACTGTATATTGGTAAGATTTCAGAACGAGATTTCATAGAAAATATCCAACTATAAAAAGAATAATCATCAATAAAAATAACAAAATAACGAGATCCACCAATACTAGTAACAGGAGAAGATCCCCAAACATCATAATGAATTAACTTAAAAATACTATTAGAGATAGATTCACTATTATTGAAATGTAAAGCTAGCTGTTTTCCTAACTAGCATGAAGTACAATCAAAATTGTCTTTGAACACAGAACCCAACAGACCCTTAGAAACTAACTGTTGTACCCGAGAAGATGGTGCATGACTAAGACAAGAATGCAAAAGTGCGAGAGAAGGTAAGGAAGAAACTGCAACAGCAGTAGCAACAACAGAAACAGGAGCAACAGGTGGTAAATGAAGATTGTCCACAGGAAACATACGCCTAACCCTAGGGCCGGTCCCAAGCTCTAGCCACGTCCTCGGATCCTGCACAATACACCCAAAATAGTCAAAAATAAAACGATATCCTAGTTCAGCTAATTGTCCCACAAAGCACAAATTATAAGATAGGTCAGGTACATAGAAGACCCCAGGAACAAAGAGATTAGAGGTCGAAACAAAACCTAGACTATTCCCATGCATGGTGGAACCATCAGCTATATGAATATTAATTGGATGTGGTGCAGGGTCAAGTTTAGAGAATAAGGACGAGTGAGGTGTTATATGATTGCAATAGGCAGAATCAAAAAGCCAAGTTTGAGACTTACCAAGTAGAACTAAGAGAGCAGTGGAAAGAGATGCATTACCAGCCATACGAACAGCCTGAACTATGATCTCCTGTAGTTCAGTGGGGGAGAGGTTGATAGTGGATCCAGAAGATTGGGACTCAGCTGAAATGGAAGGCATCGACAAAGTAAGCTCAGTATTAGCAATAGCAGCAATAGATTTGTTGCGACGGTAACAAGTCTCAATGGTGTGGCCAGGACGCTTGCAATAATTGCAAAACTTTTTGTTGGTCTGCTTGTGACGATTGCTAGAGCCAGAGGAATTACCTAATTGCTGAGGTTGCTCAATGGGAGGAGCAGAAGGAGTAATAGCCAAAACATTAAGCTTATTCTAGGCTTGAAGGGTTGCAAGACAAGTTTCTTCTCTAACCAACTCATTTACAGCAGTATCAAGAGAGGGAGGAGGACTGCGATTAAGAAGCTGACCTTGGATGGGCTCAAAGTCCTTGTGAAGTGATATCAGGAATTCATAGAGATGAAATTCATCTCTAACTGTAGCATATTGCTGAGCATCCTTTGAGCATGCCCAAATTGGATCAAAAAGGTCAATTTGGTCTTAAATGAAGTGAAGCTGATCATAGTAGTCATTGATGGATTGCCCTGGTTCTTGTCGAAGTTGATGTAATTCAACCACTAACTAATATTTCATGGATCCGTGAGTAGTGGAGTACCTTTTGGCCAACATATCCCATACTGATTTTGCATCATCAAAGCTGCCCAACAAATTAGAGATGGAGGGAATGGAAGTGTTCCGAATCCATGTGAGAATCATGTGGTTGTGACTATCCCATTCAATCATGCGACTGAGGAAGGCAGCATCTTCTTCACTTGCCCCCTTGATAGGAATAGTAATTGCACCAGTACAATAATGCCGAGCATGCGACCCTTAAGAAAATTGCGTATAGCTTGAGACCAAGATAAGTAATTCTTATTCCCCTCCAATATAGAATTGATGGGGCAAGGAAGAAAATATCCTTTTTATCCATTTAGAGACACAATATGCAAAAACAGATTGCAAAAATGAAATCTACGCGAAAAACTAAGTAAGGAGAACCTGGACTGCAAAAGTCAACACTGTAGAAAAGTCAACGGTCAAAGTCAACTCTAGTCAACGGTCCGGTCAACGATGACGTCAGCTACACATGGTGGGTGACGTCAGCAAAAGGGTGGATGATAACGTCAGCCCTAGGTGACGTGGCAGTATGACGTCACTGATGACATCAGCAAGACCTGAGGGTGGCGCGTAAGGCGCATGGCTGAGGCGCGGCTTCTTAGGGCGGCACGTGAGGGCGCGTGGGGTCTCTGATGCTTGCGAGACTTCCACGATTGTGTAGATCGAGGCGAGCCAATCACTATGGTACCTGCAAAAAGGTTATCGAAGCAAGATGCACAGCTGAGATGGTGATTGCAGTGGTCTATGTGGTGCAAGACTCCTTAACGACGGCGGCTGCACGCCCGGAACCCAAGGACAATGGCTAAGAGACGTTGAAGGTTCAACAGTGAGTGGCTGCAGTGGCTATTGTGACGGCGAAAGCAATAAGGGTGGAGTAACACCAATAAGACAAGACTGCGAAGAGAAAGGTCAGAGCAGTGGCTCTGATACCATGTTAGAAATACTAAATGCGATATTATTGTATTTCTTGATGAAAGAATGTACATAGGTGTCTTTATATATGAGGCATATATGTGCAGTACAAGTAAATATGTATGCTATACAAGTAACCTAACTGGGCCTAAAACCCACAATATTTCTAAATGTTGTTTTGCGCATTATCAAATAAGGTTTGTCACCTTCGACGAGCACTTTATGGCCTTAAACAAGCTCCACAAGCTTGGTTTGCCAAATTTAGCTCTACCATCTCTCGCTTGGGTTACATGGCCAGTTATTATGATTCTACCTTATTTCTTCGTCACACTAACAAAGACATTATTTTACTTCTCCTATATGTGGATGATATGATCATAACTAGTGATGACCTTAGTGGCATTCAAGAACTCAAGAATTTTCTCAGTTAGCAGTTTGAGATGAAAGATCTTGGACATCTCAGTTACTTCTTGGATCTTGAAATCACTCATTCTACAGATGGACTTTATATTACTCAAGTCAAGTATGCTTCTGAACTCTTGTCTCGAGCTGAACTCACTGATAGCAAGACTGTTGACACTCCAGTTGAGCTTAATGCGCATCTAACTCCCTTAAGGGGGAAACCATTGCCTAATCTCTCTCTTTACAAACGCTTGGTTGGCAGCCCAGTTTATCTCACTACTACTCGCCCAAACATTTCCTATGCTATTCACTAGGTGGGCCAGTTTCTGTCTGCTCCATGATCGACTCACTATGCTGCTGTTCTGCGCATTCTTCGATACCTGAAGGGCACTCTCTTCCATGGTCTTTTCTACTCTGCTTAATCTGCTCTTATTCTCCGTGCATTTTCTGATGCTGATTGGGCAGGAGATCCCACTGATCGCAGGTCCACCACTAGTTATTGCTTTCTTCTTGGTTCTTCTCTGATTTCTTGGCGAAGTAAGAAACAAACTCATGTGGCCCGCTCTAGTACTGAAGCAAAATATCGTGCCCTTGCTGACACCACATCTGAGCTCCTTTGGCTACGATGGCTTCTCAAAGACTTAGGTGTGTCTACATCCTCTACTACTCCTCTTTATTGTGACAACCAAAATGCCATTTATATTGCTCACAATGATGTCTTCCATGAACAGACTAAACACATCAAGATCGATTGTCATTTTATCCGTTATCATCTTGTCCATGGTGTTCTCAAGCTGATCTCAGTCTCCTCTAAAGATCAACTTGCAGATATCTTCACCAAGTCACATCCTAAGGGATGCCTTCGTACTTTGGTTGACAACCTCAAGTTGGTCTCACATCCACCTTGAGTTTGAGGGGGGCTATTAACGTGTATAGTTGTGGGCTTTAGGCCCAAATAGATTACTTGTATAGCACACTCTTGTACTACACTCTTACTTGTACTGCACTCATATGCCTCCTATATAAAGGCACTCATGTATATTCTTTCATTGAGAAATACAATACAATCATTCAGTATTTCTAACATGACAAACCAACCTCAAAAACTACGTTGTTTTAGTGATGACCAAGAAAAAAGCTGGCATGCATCAAAACTACGTAGTTTTAAGGCTAACTTAAAACAAAAACCTCCCCCTAAATGGCATAGTTTTAGCCAAAATCCTAAAATCTAAAAACAAAACCTCACACGACAAAAAACTCAGTTCCCACAAAGTAAAACCTCACGAGTCACAAACCAATCATCCCATCAGAGAAGGCTCCAACTGTGGTGAACCCAGACCCAAGCCTCTCTTGCTTCATGTGTGAACCCAAACAAAAACTTGAACTGAGCAGTGAGTCTCCACATGTAAATCTCCATAGAATGAAATGGCGGAACATGATATTGATAGTTCAAACTGAGAATACATTATTCTTGGGTGTGCTACAACAATCAAGAGGGTCGGCCAAAACAACTTTAGTATGATTGGCATACTTTTCCTTTGATTCCAAGGTAGAGCCGAATCAAGCACCAACACTGACATACTCACTATCTTCTGTACCATTAATCCAAGTTGGGACTTTTAATTACCTATGAAACAAATTGGATCAAGCCTGTTATGTCATAGTCATAGTAATTATACAAGCTTAGAGTCTGTTTGAGATCCGTTTATTTTGCTGAAACTGAAAATTTTTTGCTGAAAGTACTGTAGATAAAGGTAAAAGTTAGCTGAAATAGTACAGTGGGACCCATGAATAGTACCAAAAAGTGTAGTGGAACCCATGAATAGTAACAAAACTAAGCTGAATAGTAAAATAAGCTGGCAACTTTCATCAATGCCAAACTCACACTTAATAAAAGAGAATACAATTTAAGCACCATGCGCTTGACAAGCTTAGGCTCGGTTTCACAGCCAAGAAACAGGGTAATATAAAAAATATTCAAGTATTTCACACGTGAAGCGGAGCAAGAGAGGTTTAGGTTGGAGCCTTCTCCACTGGTGCCGTCGAGATGATTGGTTTGTGACTCGTGAGGTTTTAGTTTGTAGGAACTAAGCTTTTTGTCATGTGAGGTTTTGTTTTTAGATTTTAGGATTTTGGCTGAAACTGTGCCATTTTAGGGGAGGATTTTTTTTTAAGCTTAGCCTTGAAACTACATAATTTTAATGCATGCTAGCTCTTTGCTTGATCGTCACTAAAACAACGTAGTTTTGAGACTGATTCGTCAAAAATAAAACATATTAGCATGATGATATGTCACTTAACAGCAGAAATTAACTATGGGGGTGAATTGCTAATAGAACCAAACTTTAGGGTGTAAAATCAAGTTTTTGAAATTTTGGGGTGTAAAATCCAGTCAATCCCAAACTTCAAAGATGTAATTTGCAATTTTCCCTAAAATAAAACAATACTAAAATTGGTATAGATTTAGGGTATAAAGCTGGTTGCATTCCCAATTAGAAGTCATTCCATTCGTTGGATCATAACCTAGAAGGAATTGATTTAGTCAAACTCTATTGTTAGTTATACATGTATAAATGAAATCTCACTTAGAATAATAATAACAAGAATAGTTATGCACAAACTCATAGGCTTAAATTTTTGAGTTAAATAGTATTTCTATGTATTATATTAGGGAAATGTTAAAGGGTATCCTTAGGACAATTGTTAATGAATCATTATAAGAAAGCTTTAATGGGAAAAGAAAAAAAAACAATTAAAATTTTGACCGTTTTTTCAATTTCTCATAATAGTGGTATAAAAATTTTCCTAAAATGGTTTATTAACAATTGCCCTAAGGGCATATGTTAACATAACCCATTGTATTAACTACTTAATTGAAGTCTCCTTAATGTGTTTTCTCCTTAATAAGTGATATCAACTTCATGATAGGGCAAAATTTGTGAAATAGCATGTTTTTAGAAAAAAATTAGGAAAGTAACACACAAATGCAGTTAATTAATTAAGTAGACTATTTTTGAAACTCGAGTTTAGGTTAGAACTCAAGTTTCAAAAACAGTCTACTTAATTAATTAACTTCAACAGCATGCTATTCACCAAAAAATATTTCTAAATGGTACTATTCAACAAATTTTTACCTTCATGATAGTCTCTCCCAGGTATTCTCTCCCCGACATCCATAAATTCAACAACTCAATAAAACAAGCACCTCACTTTTGTAGGAGCCTAAAAGGGCTAAGAAATTATCCAGAAGGACAACAACTTCTAAGGAAGTAAAAATATTGTAAACTTCAAATAAGCAAGTATAGAAATGCTTATGAACCTAACATAACATAAAGCCCACAAACAAAACATAAAATTCAGGCTTTAGATCGAACACAGATGGTTGAAATTGACCACCCACAAATGCTAGTGGCTGTTTATTGCTCGCTGCCCCCACTGGGGTGATGGCTATCATGTAATGTCATTAGTGGAGACAACCCAGTTGCACTTGCTTAAAATAAAGATTAAGATAAACCTCACGTGCTAATTGCGCAAATTAAAAAAAAGAATTCTTGATTGAGAATGACTAGACAAATCGACTTATCATTCTACTATTCATATTGATTCATTGAAAGGCCTTGAAAAAAAAAAAACAGATGATTGTAATTGCCTATCCAAAAAAAAGTTTGTCTTATTTGAATCTATTGGTTTAATCAAAACGAGGGGATTCCACTAGGAAGCAATACTAAAACCTCTTTGAATTTTGAATAGCCTTTGAAGATTGAAAGAGTCTTTTATGTTTTTTTTTTCTAAATAATAAATAAGATAAAGGATGACTAGTCCTTGAAAAACGTATATTAAGTTATTAGCACCTGCCATGTGAGGGCATCAAGAGTAAGTTCTTTGTTTGGCCAGAGTTTTAGCACAACCTAATAGCTAGATCGGATTTTTTTTTTTAGATAGATAAACTGATGAAGTCTACAAACACGGAATAAAAATAGATAAAAATTTTGACACTATTACTAGTGGTAGGTAAAAAAAATATATCAATAGTATGCTCAGATGAGATGAAAACTAGAAAAAACGTGTTAACTCAACTGTTATGAAACGTATTATAAAAAATTTTGTATGTAGCATTGTTTGGAAAAACTTTTTCTTGACTTGAAATTTTGCCTCAAATTAACACTTTGAAGATCTTGTAAATATTTATTAGTTGAATACTCGTTTGACATAGAATCAAATGATGTACCGAAATCCTTTGTTCTTTTTTAATTTTTGGTCCCTTTTGCCTCACAATTGACTTGGTGCAAACTGCAAAGGTCGTAGATTGGCAAAAAATTAAGACTGAACTAGAAGGGTTGAATAGCAGTCCATAATGACCTTTGACAATTGACGATAGGCAAGCATCTAGCAATCGATCACGCGAAGCATTTAAAGATTTATAGACTTATATTATTCGGTGATGAGCTAGTGCATGTGATGTCCTAGACGGTGATTGCTCTGAATCAACGAACTGTGCAATAATTTCAATTTTCTGGACCATCTCTTTAACGTATTTTATATTACATGCACATGGTAGTTGCTCTTTTGTGGTAACAATGATAGAATTACGGGAAATTATTGAGTCTATTAGGAGGACCGGTGACTGGTGACATGGTCTTCCCTAACTTCTCAACCAATAAAATATTGTTATTTATGTAAATATGACATCATCTGGTATTTTTTATTTTTTATTCCTTGTGCTGATTAGAAAGCGAATACATACATTTTCATAGATGGCATCATCTCATTGGTTAGGGAGGACCACATCAGCAGTCTTCCCGATGTAAATAATAATTTCTCTAGAATTACACCCCCATAGAGCATGATCCTAACAATAATTCTAGCAATGAACAGACCAGCAAATCATGCACTGTGATTGCAGCTACAGTAGAAAAGGCTCCTCCATGATTCTAGAATTATTAAATAGAGGTGCATATCACTCTGTCAATTCTAAGAAAGCTAAGATGCAGTATTCCATATTTGTTGTATATTTACTTGATTGTAGCCATCCTGTACAAATTCATAAAATGGACTACAAACATTCTGTAATTGAGTTTATATAAGACATAGAAGTCTTCTCTCTATCTCATCATGTGAGATAGAATTTCTCAAATTTCTTTAAACAAATATTATATGACAAATGAAAAAAGGAAGATACAAAATGTAAGGACGCAATTTGATTCCCAAGCCCAAGGGATGGATGGGTTTAGGCCCAAAAAATCCAATACAATAAATTTGTAAAAAGTGGGTTGAAAAACTAGGCTCTAATGAGTTAAATAACAAGTATAATGGATTCAAATGGCAAGAAAGTAAATATAAACTGGTTTAATCTAAAGAAAATCGTCATCGGCACAATTCGAGGAGATCAGTTATTGTATATATTTCTTTTGAATTTGATTACAAGTACAGTTCTTGTTGCTACAGTGTTTTTCTCTTCTTTTTTCGGTCCCTCTCCATCTAGGTCTTCTTTCTATTTTATACCTTCTTCTTTTTTTCATCTCTACCCTCCACGTGTATATTAGATTACTAGTGTTGACCCTTGTCCCATCAGCACCTTCCTGAAATCTTTGGGAGTAGTTGTAGGGCTGAAAAATAATGTTCAAGTATCACTTCCTCATTAATGCGGTCAGAGAGTTAGCTGCAGATCATTCAATGCGATGGTAGTAGCTTTCTCTTAGATATTTCACAGCTTCTCTTTGTCCTGTGGTTTCATGATATGTATTCTTATCAATAGAATTTACCGAAACGTTGTCCTGGATGGCAGACCACACCTTCTGACTTCTACTTCGCTTAGCCGAGGAGACATTTCTCCTCGGCCTACCTTCCCCAGCCTTCTCAGTCGTAGTTTACTCGTGAAGTTCTGAGTCTTATGTCTTCACTACCATTTATCTGTCCTCAGATCACTAAGCGTCCTCAGATAAGGCCAACGGCCTAATATATGCTCTTGGCCCCTTATCCGTGCACAAAATATCTTTCTTTTTTTCTTATCTTCTTTTTAAAGAAAAAGATGCCATGTTTTCTTCTACAACCATCGTGTAGACCATTAATTGCATTATGATTATATTCAAAAGTTTGGATTTGTTGCTCCTCTGTCAAA
Source organism: Quercus gilva (assembly GCA_023621385.1). Lineage (NCBI taxonomy): Eukaryota > Viridiplantae > Streptophyta > Magnoliopsida > Fagales > Fagaceae > Quercus > Quercus gilva. The sequence continues at coordinate 7,547,303 of CM042484.1, read as the reverse complement.
GGAGAGTGAGCACGGAATTAAGGATCATTCCCTATATTTTACCTAAAGAACAAAGGGAATAGGTTTTAAAATTTTAGTAACAATAAACGACAATAGAAGGTGTAAATAAGTGTAAACAAAATGACATTTTATTCCGAAATATGGCAAATACAACACATTCCAGAGAAGACAAACCTACCTTTGACAAAAAAGAGGGAGGGGAAAATTAGAAGGCTAAAAAATGTCGCAACATGATGAGGCCATCCGTGATCATCTACTCCAGACCTAAATGGTTGGTCGGCTCAGTGTCCAGTAAATGCAGCCTAATGTGGTGCACTTATGTTATGCACTTCCAAGAGTTCCAATTGGGTCTTGCATACCTAAACCATCTTTTTTTCTTCCTGGACATGGCAACAGCAACACACCCACGTTCCTATGGCACGTTTACTACTTTGCACATTACTAACTTCAACTTTTACAATAACCCTAAAGCTATCGAAACAAAATATTTCACAACCTATGAGATTGCAATTGTGAAGTCACTTATGTTATGCACTTCCAAGAGTTCCAATTGGGTCTTGCATACCTAAACCATCTTTTTTTCTTCCTGGACATGGCAACACACCCACGTTCCTATGGCACGTTTACTACTTTGCACATTACTAACTTCAACTTTTACAATAACCCTGAAGCTATCGAAACAAAATATTTCACAACCTATGAGATTGCAATTGTGAAGTCAGTAGTAAATTAAGATAAAAAGTCTAAAAGTTTATTAACTCAACTAATGTAAAAAATTGGGAAAATTGTTCTGTTTATATCGTTACTTTTTTTAGGGAGGGATCGTCATCATAAATGCATATATTTGATACACAACATTGCAAATTTTGAGATTGTTTAAATAAGCATTTTTGCCATGATGAATTTTTATCCAACGGTGATACAAACGAATCACAAACAACTTATGTAAGAGCCCATGTGACCTATGTGCAAGTTGAAGTCCGTATCGAGATGAAGTGGGTGCTTGTATTGGTTTATAGATTGCATTCTAGGCCCTAAAGGTTGATTAGGCCTTTTGGATGTGTTGTATGCTGTAATCTTTATAAACAAACAAAAAAATACAAACAAACAAACAAAGTTGCGTTGTCCCATATTGGGACAAAATGGGTGTATGTGTTGTTTTTAGCTAAAATCGTCAATCTTATGTTGGTCAGTTTTTTTAAAATTAAAAATTGTTAACAAGTGGGAGACTACAATGCTAACCCATTCACCAACTTGTCAACAAATTTTAAACTAGTTCTCTAAGCAAAGAAGATCCATCAATGTCTAATTAAAAATTGTTAATAAGTGGGGAAGAGAGATTTAAACCTAATTCTTTTGACCAAGAAGATCAATTAACGTCAATGAGTTACAAAGCTCATGAGTCTTGACTATGTTAGTCAATTTTTAAAGCTCATTTATGTTACATTTCACACTTGGTCCGAGCAATATTTTATCTGCAGCTTGAAGATCCGTGTTCATAACTATCTTATTTATTTTTTATAGTAAAATATTATTTTGGTTCCTAAACTTTACTAAAAGTTTGTTTTTTTATCCTTAAACTTTAAGAAGTTCATTTTTTGTCTCTAAACTATTAAAAAGTCCATCTTTCATCCTTAAACGATTAAAAATATTTTATTTATGTTCTTAAACTTTACTAAAAATTTATTTTCCATTCCTAAACTATTAAAAAAATTCTTTTTTCATCTCTATTTTTATCTCTAAAGTATTAAAAAAACTCTTAATTAACAAAGTTTAAGGATGAAAAAAAAAAAGTTAAGTTTAAGAATGAAAAACAAACTTTTATTAAAATTTAGGAACTAAAATAATTTTTTATCCTATTTTTTATTTATCCACGTAGCATTGTGGGCCTTGTGGCTGCTTTATCCTAATTGAATGGGGCAGGGGGCTGACGGGCCTCTTTTTGGGTGGGGCTGATCATCAAGTCTATATTCTAAAAACCAATGGTTGGGTTGGGTCCAACTCTTGATTGGGCTAAGCTCCATTAAGGTAAACTCAGCAGCCATTGCACTAATTTGTTTTTAAACCCCCTTGGGGAGGTCGTATTGTTGTTAAACCACACTCTTGCAAAAACTTGTTTTTGGGACCATAATGAAAAAATAATTTTCCCGTATTTTTTAAATCAAAAATATGTTTTGTTTTCTATTTTCAAAAACTTTTTTTTGGGACCATAATGAAAAAATAATTTTCATGTATTTTTTAAATCAAAAATATGTTTGGTTAGTTGAAATTAAAAATATAGTTTTTTGAAAAAAAAAATATTAAAATATATTGTTACTAGGATTTGAACTCTAATACTAAATTCATTAAATTAAATGTGTGTTTTCAGTTTCCTTCACAAATTGAGTTTTGAGAATAGTTTTTGTTTTCTCTCCATTTTAGATTGCCAAACAAATTTTTTAGTCTCAAAAATAGAAAATTATTTTTGGAAACAGAAAATAAAGGGAAAAAAACAGTTACCAAACATACATTATTTTTTTTGGTGGATAAGAAATATATTTTGTGGTTAATAAAGAATATTAATTTTTTAATAAAGAAGAAAAAATTTCTTTCAAATATATATATATATATATATATGACAAGGCCTCTTAACTTTCAATGACATCCACTCATCACATAACTCTCTATTTTCAAAGACATTCAATGTGGAAAAAAAAGACTCTCCTACACTATCAAGAACATCTTCAACATTATAAATAAGAGGTAAAGCCTTGAAAACAGTCAAACCCAATGATAGAGCCAATTTTTAGATAAGAAAAACTTAGAACTTTCTCCTATAGACTTATATCTATCCTACTGAAACCCATCTCATAAAACAAGTATTTCCAAGTGTAACCAGTCTACTACATTTGTAAGCACTTTCAGTTTCTTCAATAAAATCTTTCAGTTCAGTCAAGATATTTGCATTTTACTTTGAGTTTACCTATTTTTACAATTTACTTGAATATTTCATATTCTTAAGAGTAGGAAATCTCAAAATTATTCCCCTTATACTGGAATTTGAAATCACACACGTAATTTAGTATATAATAATGTGTGTGTGTATATATATAATGCTTATATTAAACCTCATGGATGAATTCGAAGACAGCTATTACCTTTTTCATAATTCTTATTTTGCTCCATTCAATTAATCAAAAGAGCCAACAACTGTGATCACAACCATCTTATTTATTTTTCCATATAGCATTGTGGGCCTTGTGACTGCTTATCTTATTTGAATGGGACAGGGAGCTAACGGGCCTCTTTTTGGTTCGGGTTGGTCATTAAGTTTTTATTCTAAAACCAATGCTTGGGTTTGGGTCCAACTCTTGATTGGGCTAAGCTCCCTTAAATAAACTCAGTAGCCATTGCACTTTCAAAAGTATAATTGTAATTTTTTTTCCCCACATTTTTGTTGCTAGCATCTGCATTGGGCTTGTTATATGCCAAATGCAAGGCACATTTGGCATACAAGCCCAAAAAAAGGCCAACAACAGGAAGGTCATATGCTAAAATACTAAAAAAATTTGAGATATTGCTACAGTACCATCTCAAATGTAAGATGGTACTGTAGCTGAATTGCAAAAAAAAAAAAAAAAAAATTTATTACTCTCATTTCTCTCTCTTCTCTCCTTTTAACCCGCCAATTTCTCTCTCCTCTCTCATTTTTTCTCTTTCTTTTCTCTCTCTTCCTTCTTTCTTTCTCATCTGCTATCTTCAGACCCAAGACCCCGTGGTGGAGATCGGCAGGATGGAGATCGGTGGGTGGCGAGATTGGCACGGCGAAGATCGGTGGAGCTGTGGTGGCTATGGCGTTGTGATCAGCGTGGGTGTTAACGGTTTTTTTTTTTTTTTTTTTTTCTAGGTTTGTTGGTATATGTGATCGACGTTGTGGTGGCTGTGGTGTGGCAGAGATCGATGGATGGTTTTCCTGGGTTTCTGAGTTTGAGAAATTTCTGGGTTTGCGGGTTTTTGGTGTGGCATGGCGTGGTTAATGGTTTGTGGGTTTGTGGTTTTTCTGGGTTTGTGTGGTGGCGTTGTTTCTGGTATATAAATTTCTGGGTTTGTTGGTTAATGGTTTTTTTTTTTTTTTTTTTGGATGATGGAAGAAATTTCTGGGTTTATGGATAATGGGTTTGTGGTTTTTTTTGCTGGATAATGGGTTTGCTGGTATAAATTTCTGGGTTTGTGGTTTTTTTTGCTGGTTAATGGTTTGCTGGTTTCTGGCGTTGGTTTTTTTTTTTTTGGGTTGATATGGATGATGGAGGAGTTGTGTGGAGGAGTTGGGATTTGGAGAAGAAGGCTGGAAGAAGGTGAAAATACAGGAATGGAGGATTCTGGAAGGGACGCCGTGGGGGAGAAAATTGAGAAAAAACAAAAAAACAAAAAATATATTTTATTACGTATTGTACGAGCCCGGGCGGGGCAGGCCTACCTACGTTATTTGGGCCTTGGGCCAATAAGGAAGGCCATGGGCCTTTTGCTCGGTTCTGCCGGGCCACATTCTAAACCCACCTACGAACAGACTCGGCCCAAATGCCGTCCGAGGATCCAATCCCTTCTGCCGAACATAAGCGTTACTACTGATATGGTTGTCCGAATCGTTTCGCCAAACACTTTTATGTTTATCCCGAGCACTCAATAATAGGATTACCCGGTGGTATCTTGGGAAACATCGCTGCCGTACATACTCGCTGTAGTGGGAATCATTTCCAAAGCCACTCCTACCTAAACACCCACTAAACCCTTCTAAGATTGGACCTCTAAATCCATTAAACCTTAGGACAATCATTATCACTCCACTAACAATTCCCTATAAATATGAAATTGGAAGAAGAAACAAGGGTTGATGAAACAGGAGAGAAAGAGTCATATATAGAGGAAAGAAAGAGTCATATATAGAGGAGAGGAACTACAGAGTGAGGCAGAGGGATTGTGAGGTGGTGCATAAAGTGAGATCAAAGGGGCTCTCATCGAGTCTCCTAGCTGCGAACGACCCATAGTAGGAATTACTATCCCACCATACAAATAAGTTGTGAGACAAGGCGTGGTGAAGCCCATTGGGCCTATCTTCGCCGCCACACGTATATATATTATTTTAATGAGTAGAAGAGGAAAATAGAGTTTTGGGATGTTGAGTATATTGTAAATAGTATGGTATAATTGAAAAAGTAGATTTTTGAGATGGCAAAATAAGATGAAATATAGGATTGGGAAGTGGATGCTCAGCATGATATTTTGGTTGTTGCTACTTGCTAGGCGCTAGCAAGATGATCTAAACTTGTTTTTAAAACCAGAGGGGAGGTAGCATTGTTGTTAAATTTAGATATAGATAAGGAACTCAATAATGATAAAATCTAGTAAGGGAGGAAATGTATAATGACAGAATCTACTACTACTAATTAATAAAGGAAGTATATTCCTTTTACCAAAAAAATAAAATCTATTGTGGGGCCCTATTACATTAACCACGCTGGCCCACAACGAGCGGCCCAAGACCCGCGCCGAGGATAGTGCTGAGGTCGAGGACAACGGGAAAGAGCCCACAACATCCAAGGCCTAAACCGAGGATGACCTGTCCTCGGCACACCGACATCACTAAAGGGAAATATCCTCCATCCATCGAAAATATCCCACCAACATTCTGACCGCTTTAATGATGATGCGACCAACGAACCCAGTTGCCTTGATTACTCCGACTAATAGAAAAGCCTGCAAAGACGGCTGAGAACTAACGTAAAGTCTACAAAAACAGATGATGGGACAAACTCTCATCTAGAGTGACCGAATAACCGACAGGTGGACGACTGAGATTAACTAGAGCAATACTATATAACCAAAAGGACTCCCACCAAAAAAAAAGGGGGGAGGAGGAAAAACTCTAAGAAAAATAAATCCTCGGCCTAGTCCGAGAACCAACAGGCACTTTATTTACATAGCCAAAGTGATGATCATTTCCTACAAAAATACTTAACCAAATTCATTTGATGAGATTCTTATTAATTTCTTGTCATCTATTACTTATCGTAAATACCAAATTAACCGTTGTTCACTTCGGTGATGCCAAATCCGTGTACCCACTTCTCTACAAGTTTTATTGTTAAGGGTTCTTTACAAATTGAGTCCTTACAATTGGCGCCCACCGTGGGGCGGAGTTGTGCGCTAGCAAGTGCAACGATTAGTGTAAATGAAAAATCATCAGTCAAGACTAACACAGTTTGTAGTGGCAACATTCATTCGAAGATATATAACTACCAGAAACAAAAATATAAAAAAGAAACAAAGAAATAAATAATACAAAACAGGTCTACTTCTTTTATTCATACTTGAAGAAAAATTACATCTTTTACAAGTAAAACCCAAGGGGCTTGTTCTAAAGCTAGCTACAAAGGCAGACGCTTGGTAAAACCGGCAGGGGAGCAAAGGGTAGAAAGCAAAGCTGGTTGAGGAGCAAAAGAAAAGAAAAAAAAAGAAACGAAAGAAGAGATGAAGAACAAATAAATAGAAAGCAAAGCTGGCTGAAGATCAGAAGATGGAAAAGAAGTGAAGCAAGAGAAGAGGAAAGAGAAGAGAGAAGAAGGATTAGAAGAAAGGATGGCAACCTATAAGGCGGAAAAGGCCAAGGCACAGGACGGTTCCGCTTTTAGGTTCCGCCTGGTTCCCCTCCCACCCTCTAGGCAGCCGGCTTGGGGGGTCAAGAACCCAGACCCAAGAGAGGGAGGTTACGTTCTCTCCGAATACTCCTCCTGGTGGTGAGGAGGGCTCTGTCTCCGGTTAGGTTGAAAAGAAGGAGAATCTTCGGATCTCCACTACACCCACCCCAACATGGCGCCAAGGGTTGAAATGACATCCTCGGCTCCTGATAGGGGCTGTGCATCCTCAGGAGTGCCCTTTCCCAGGGCCAACTCATTCGGAGGGGCTCAGATGATTGTGTCTGGCGGAGCTTTTGACGGTGTGTTTTTAAGAGAAGTTTAGAACGAACGATTATCAGGTGTGAATGGGAAGAGTGCCCTAGGAGCGCCTTTTATAGAAGGTGGAACATTAATGAGGGCCAATCCACAATAAATCCCAAGGAGCGATTTCCGGAGACCTTTATTCCGCCCCAAATTCCAAAGGGCCTAACAGCCGTTAGATCCTCGTAGATCCACGGTTAGCATTAATGAGGAGGCGCCCCATTAAATGAGCAGGCACCGAAGCGTCAGAACACGTTACCTGGACAACCCAAGAGACGCCTCGTAATCAGAAGAGTCCCATCAAAACGAAGAGGCAAAACACGGCAGGGTCTTATCCTTCACCAACTCCAGCTTGTATTTATTATTATTCCTACTTGAAAAGTGTAATTATCTATGGCTTATTGTAAATTATAGCAATAAAGAACCAAACGGCTACGGATAAATAGCTAAAATAAACGAATAAAATGAGAAAACTAGGTACTGGACAGAACCAAGGCCTTGCATGGTCCTCGGACCCAAGCCTCAAGGTGAAACCAGATACTTCAGATGATCAAAAATGAGAAAACTAGGTACTGGAAAGAACCAAGGCCTTGCATGGTCCTCGGACCCAAGCCTCAAGGTGAAACCAGATACTTCAGATGATCAAAAATGAGAAAACTAGGTACTGGACAGAACTAAGGCCTTGCATGGTCCTCGGACCCAAGCCTCAAGGTGAAACCAGATACTTCAGATGATCAAAAAATGAGAAAACTAGGTACTGGACAGAACCAAGGCCTTGCATGGTCCTCGGACCCAAGCCTCAAGGTGAAACCAGATACTTCAGATGATCAAAAATGAGAAAACTAGGTACTGGACAGAACCAAGGCCTTGCATGGTCCTCGGACCCAAGCCTCAAGGTGAAACCAGATACTTCAGATGATCAAAAATGAGAAAACTAGGTACTGGACAGAACTAAGGCCTTGCATGGTCCTCGGACCCAAGCCTCAAGGTGAAACCAGATACTTCAGATGATCAAAAATGAGAAAACTAGGTACTAGACAGAACCAAGGCCTTGCATGGTCCTCGGACCCAAGCCTCAATGTGAAACCAGATACTTCAGATGATCAAAAAATGAGAAAACTAAGTACTGGACAGAACCAAGGCCTTGCATGGTCCTCGGACCCAAGCTTCAAAGTGAAACCAGATACTTCAGATGATCAAAAATGAGAAAACTAGGTACTGGACAGAACCAAGGCCTTGCATGGTCCTCGGACCCAAGCCTCAAGGTGAAACCAGATACTTCAGATGATCAAAAAATGAGAAAACTAGGTACTGGACAGAACCAAGGCCTTGCATGGTCCTCGGACCCAAGCCTCAAGGTGAAACCAGATACTTCAGATGATCAAAAAATGAGAAAACTAGGTACTGGACAGAACCAAGGCCTTGCATGGTCCTCGGACCCAAGCCTCAAGGTGAAACCAGATACTTCAGATGATCAAAAATGAGAAAACTAGGTACTATACAGAACCAAGGCCTTGCATGGTCCTCGGACCCAAGCCTCAAGGTGAAACCAGATACTTCAGATGATCAAAAAATGAGAAAACTAGGTACTGGACAGAACCAAGGCCTTGCATGGTCCTCGGACCCAAGCCTCAAGGTGAAACCAGATACTTCAGATGATCAAAAATGAGAAAACTAGGTACTGGACAGAACCAAGGCCTTGCATGGTCCTCGGACCCAAGCCTCAAGGTGAAACCAGATACTTCAGATGATCAAAAATGAGAAAACTAGGTACTGGACAAAACCAAGGCCTTGCATGGTCCTCGGACCCAAGCCTCAAGGTGAAACCAGATACTTCAGATGATCAAAAAATGAGAAAACTAGGTATGATTCAAAAATGAGAATACGAATGCTAAACAAGACCGAGGCTCCTATACGGATCACGAGTTCAAAACTAAGGCAAAGCCAACTCCCTTTCAGGCACTAAGTGAACGAGCCCCATCTGGGACAAAAACCATGAGAAATTGAATGTTATAGCACAAACAACCCAAGCCTAACCATCCTCGGACGACACTTTGCGCAAAAAGAAAGCCGCAAAAACAACTGAAGTAGTGACAAACACTGACGATAAGATAGAACCCAACAGGCCGAGAAAACGTGCCGAGATAATCAAAATCCTCCTCCCCGCTCAAGGGGACGTGCAGCAGAATTTTGAGGGGCTATTGTGGGGCCCTATTACATTAACCACGCTGGCCCACAACGAGCGGCCCAAGACCCGCGCCGAGGATAGTGCTGAGGCCGAGGACAACGGGAAAGAGCCCACAACATCCAAGGCCTAAACCGAGGATGACCTGTCCTCGGCACACCGACATCACTAAAGGGAAATATCCTCCATCCATCGAAAATATCCCACCAACATTCTGACCGCTTTAATGATGATGCGACCAACGAACCCAGTTGCCTCGATTACTCCGACTAATAGAAAAGCCTGCAAAGACGGCTGAGAACTAACGTAAAGTCTACAAAAACAGATGATGGGACAAACTCTCATCTAGAGTGACCGAATAACCGACAGGTGGACGACTGAGATTAACTAGAGCAATACTATATAACCAAGAGGACTCCCACCAAAAAAAAAGGGGGGAGGAGGAAAAACTCTAAGAAAAATAAATCCTCGGCCTAGTCCGAGGACCAACAGGCACTTTATTTACATAGCCAAAGTGATGATCATTCCCTACAAAAATACTTAACCAAATTCATTTGATGAGATTCTTATTAATTTCTTGTCATCTATTACTTATCGTAAATACCAAATTAACCATTGTTCACTTCGGTGATGCCAAATCCGTGTACCCACTTCTCTACAAGTTTTATTGTTAAGGGTTCTTTACAAATTGAGTCCTTACATCTATATTTTATCTAAGTTCAAGACTTAAATTTAATACTTAGGTGTTATTTTTTAAGTTTCCCTCTTAAAATTTTGTCATGTGAATTTTTTTTCATTGAATGAAAGTGTATTTTTTTAATTAAATAGTCACAAGGATGAATCTTAAAAGGAAAACCTAAAAAACAACACCTAAAGTCCTGTACATAAATTTTGTTCTTTATCCAATTACTTATTAATATTTTCACATCAATAAAAACGTCATTTACGAAGGCTGGGTTTGGCTAGCGACAGATCGCTCATCTGCGTTTTTTTGGCTGGGTCCCATCTGTTCATGGGACCCGTAAGTACTAAAAAATGCAAATCTAACTTTAAAATTGAGTCCCACAGTACTATTCACACATTTAAAAATTATTTCGATACAGTAATTTCAGTTTTCAGTAATAAGCGATATCCAAACAAATCCTAAATAGACATTACTATCTTAAACAGAAATTTGAATATGCTAATACTTATCAATTTATACTAAATAGACATTATTACCTTAAACAAAAATAAACATTATCCAAACAGACCCTAAATAGAAATCATTACCTTAAACAAATATTTGAATATGCCAATACATATCAATTTATACTAAATAGACATCACCATCTTAAACAGAAATTTGAAAATACCAATAATTAATTAATTATCAATTTAATGTCGCCGCGTAGCGTAGCCAATTTTTTGACGCGCCTAAAATCTAAATCATAAATTTAGGCAGGAATTGATACAGCTGCTGATGATCAGATCACATTACTTTTCGTTGCGTAACAGACAATCGGTGTCTCCCATGTGACCGCCGACACCGCCAGCTGCATACTATCATGGCCCGTGTTCTCTCCTCTACACACCACCTTTCAATTACAACCGCCACGTGTCCTCATCCACCTCAACAAAACCCGCATAAAATGACGTGGCACCGTGCGATGAAGACGTACATTTTTCTTATCCTGCATGCGTACACAGAGAAACACCGCTCACGCGCTTTGATTGCCACCCAAAAAAAATGATCAGCGTTTTTCTTTACTTCACACTAGAGGCCTGTCCTCCGCTTTTTATCACTCGTTAGTCATTTCTTCTCTCACACACTTCTTACTACTCACAGACACACTTTCCCATTTCATAAATTTATTTCTCTCTCTCTCTCTCTGAAATCTGAAAAAACCAAAAATGGCGAAAATAGCGTTGCTCTTTGTGCTGTGTGTGCTTCCAGCTTTGGCTATCGGCAGCCGACCGATGAGCAACCCATTCAACGTGCAAGGGCGCGTGTACTGTGACACCTGCCGTGCCGGTTTCGAAACCTCCGCTACCACCTACATTCCCGGTACTTAAGTTGTTTTCTCATCTTATGTTCTAGTTTTTATATGTGTTGCGTTAGTTATGGTTTCTAATTATGTAACTGATGTTGTTGATTTTCAATTTTCAAGTGGGATAGAAAGGGATCTAGTAGTAACTCTTTCTAGATCTGTGACTTTTATTTAGCGGATCTATGAAACTAACTAGCATTATGTGTCTCTGTCTCTGTGGTGTCTTGTTTTGTCTTGTTTGGATCTGATTCTGAATGATGTTGAATTAAGGTATTGTTTCGATTTGGGTTAGAGAATTGGACACCATATATTGTTTAAATTAGGCGTGCACCGAAAATCCTGTCTAGTATTTTTAATATTTTTATATTTTTGTAAAAAAAAAAAAAAAAAAAACTAGTTCAGTTGTCTAAAACTAAAATTTGGTCAATACCAATGAAAGTGATAAAAATAATAAATAAGTTGTAACGCTGCGTCAAAGTAAACTTTGGTCCTCAAAAAATGATTGATCTTTGTCAACTAATTCATATGGGGGTGGCGGACCGACTCCGTAACATCTAGATTTTGTTCCTTTTTTTTTTTTTTTTAATTTTTAAATGAAGTTATTATATTTTCCTGAACAATGGATCATTCTTAATTGAAGAATAGAAATTCTCGTTTCCTCTAAAAGCTAGGAAGCACAGGTACGGGTACGAGCCATTTTTGAAAAATTATATTATAACATGAAACGGCGGATACAACACTGCTACTGCTACTGCTACGACACCCTAAAATGAATGAAGAATGAAGGGTCCGTGCTTCTTAGTCTAAAAGTATAATAATAATAATAATAATAATAGGAATTTCACACATAACACCTGTGGATTTGTTTGTTTAAAAGTTATAAACTATGGTTGATTAGAAGAGATTCAGCAAATTGACGGATATTTATCATGATCTATTTGAGCCATATGTGTTTATCTTGAATTGGCCCATATTAGCATATCAGTTTGTTCAGTAGTTCACCTTGAATTGATAGTGACTCAAAATATTAGCTTTGGGTTTTCTTTTATTTATGTAGTGGTATAACGCATTTAATTGTTGATCTGATCCATAGGTGCCAAGGTTAGAGTGGAATGCAAAAACAGGAGCACAATGGAACTCGTATACAGCAAGGAGGCAACAACCGACTCGACTGGAACCTACAATATCGAGGTTGATGAGGACCACCAGGACCAGCTTTGTGATGCTATGCTTGTTAGCAGCCCCCAGAGTGACTGTGCAACAGTTTCCCCAGGGCGTGACCGTGCCCGCGTCATTCTCACTGGTCTCAATGGGATTGCATCACAAAAACGTTTTGCTAATGCAATGGGCTTCATGAAGGAGAAGGCATTGTCTGGCTGTGCTCAGGTTCTCAAGCAGTACCAGGAGTACGACGAGTAGATATGATTTTGTGATTTGAGTTCCCCTTTTATGTGTCTAGTTATTAAGCTATATATGCTTGGTTTATTCTAGTATCTATTTACTTATGTCTTTATGGATTGTTACCTCCACATTTAGAGGAAGATGATTTCTTTGTGAATTGGACTTTACTAATTAAATTAAACTTGGGTCTTTTTCATCTCTAGAAACTGTAGTGATTCGCTGCTGGTTTCAATAAACTAATATTCCTTATTATTGTTCTGATTGCATGCTACTACATTGCATAGACAAGTAATTCAACCACATTTCACTAGCAATGTTACTTCCTCACACATTATAGTAGGCTTCATTGATTAAGTTCATCCACCGTTTATGTGAGAAGAATGCTCTTTTCCTTGCATAAACACCTTTTCTGGAGGGAACCTCAACGAACTATATTTAAGAACCTTACTCCCTGGCGGTGGGGGATCCTTAAGTGATATTTGTGAGGGTGACAAACGTATCAGCCTGAGAAGATCAAGCCACTACTGAGTGGTTTTTGGGTTTGCTATGAATTAAGTTGGTCATAATGTGTTCATCAACTTCTTTTCTTTTCTGGTAACATGTTCATTAAGCTTTGTTTGTTTTGATGTAAAATATTTTCATTGAAAACATTTTCACGTGTTTGGTAAGATTAAACCTTTGAAAATGTAAACAACTACCTGTCTCCAAATACAGGCAAACCACTACTACTAACCACCTAAAAAAAAAAGGAAGCCACTACCGCCCTACTGTCACCAAAATCTATTGACTACACACCACCACAACAACCACCAACAGGAAGCAACAATCCCAAATGAAAACAGAAAATCCAAAATCAAAGATCAATGAAACCATTTTTATTCAGTCACCATCAAAACCCACAAATCACCACAACTATAGCAATTCCGGCCACCAACCTCAAAGCCAAACCTGAAAACACCAAACCCAGCCCACCAAAACCCAACACCAATGACCTAGACCACTAAAACCCATCACCGACAACCCACCCAACCACCGAGAGGGATACCGGCACTTTAGATCTGACGACGACTGACCCCACTACCGACCTTATCACCTATGTGCACCACAAAAGAGGTAGTGGTCGTCGATCTGTACCGTCCTTGCACTCGACATTCACAACAGGAACATTGATGCCGAGAGTCAAAGTCCCAAGGGTGGCGCCGCTGGTGGGTAGCATCGGTCGATAAATGGCTCCGATCGATGGGTAGTGCCGCTGTTGGGTTGCGCCGATCAGTGGGTGGCGCCACCAGGTTTTGGGAGAGAAGGTTTAGGTTGCGAAAGAGAGAAAATTGAGAGGGAGAGAAGAGATAGCGGGAAAGGGAGAGAATAGATAGCCTGAGAGTTGTTGGGTGAGAGTTAGAGAGAAATTGTAAAATATTTTACCAAAATTTTAAGTGTAAAATATTTTACACAAATTTGCTTGGGTTGATTTGGTTAATTGAAAATATTTTACTTTTGACTAAATGTCTTATTGCAAAACAAACACCATAAAATGAGAAAATATTTTCCTGCAAATGTTTTACGTCAAAACAAACAGAGCGTTAGTATCAGCTTCAAACTACCAAATTAGGACGAAAAAATTTAGAACTATTTAAGTTGCAAACAAGTCACCAAACCTTATTATCTCTCTTATAATTTTATCTAATATTGTACAAGCTGTCATTTTAAATATTTGTAATATTTAATTTTACTAAAGAAATTAACCAATTTGAAATTAAGAGGATTCTACGAAATCGAATAGTGAAACACGTGCATGTATTAGGTTCATGATTCAATGAAAGCAGCAGACAAACCAAGTTGATGATGCTCTGGTAGAGAACTTTCCGAATTCACGTAGCTAAATAGTAGCTCACTACAAGCGAATTGCTCAACTCTACCATCCGGATTTCATATTTCCCTAAATGATATACCCAATGAATTGCAATCTGCTGCAGCATTTTCTACTCCATCTCCCCCACAAGATGATTGCCACTAAGGAGAGTATAAAAATAGCAATGGATAGGGAAGGTTTATTTATTCATTTTTTGGGGGGGGTTTTCGGGGTGAGGGGGTGGTTAAGGGTGGTGCACCCATTCCAACGAGTGTTATTCAAGTCTATGGGCCTGATGCTTTTAGGGTTCTTAAGCTTGTGATACTCTTGCTCCATAAAGTGGGCCTATAAGGAAATTATTGAAGGAGGCGGTGTTAAGGTTAAATGAATCTTTACAAATGCCATAACAACAATGGAAGTATAGACCTATCAATTTTTAGTGAAACATCAAGTGTTCCCCATCCCTTACTACATTTCCTCTTCCTACCACTCATATTCTTCTTTACTATTATAGGTCTATATGGATTATCATTACGAGTGTCGGCAGCTACTTCATTTAAATAAAGTTGTATATTTGGTTTCAATAAGACAAAGTGAAAGAGAAACACATAGAAAATAACTGACTGAAAGAAAAAGAATAGTGTTTTGTATAACACTAAAGGAAAAAAGAAAATATGAATTTTATTTTATTCAAGACACACAAGGAAGATAAATTTGGGGTCTAAAAAGATTCTTTAGGTGTAGAACCACAAAGTCAAAGAGTTGAAGATCTTGCTACCGGGCTATGTGATAAGGTTATATTTGTTCTTAGAGGTATTATTATGTTTTTCCAATTTATTGTAAACTCAAGTTCTGGATATAATTTGAGTGTTGTAATTTCTATTTTCTATTATAGTGGATTGATAAAATTTGCCTCGTAATTTTTTCCTCTACCCTTGAGGTTTTTCCAAGTAATTCTTGGTGTGTTCTTGTTGGTTGATTTTATTGATGCTTTCGTAGATTTCTACTTTCTCTATTGCTTGGGTTATATTGATTTAATTCATAGCAATTTATCCCAACAAGTGGATATGGATTATCGTATATCTTTGGATTCACATTGTGTTTATAACCATGGTTTGTTATAGCTTGAAGATGCAACAATGGTGAGCCACAATTCCATCATAATTCACTAAATGATGTACACTAAACATTTAAGTCGCACAAGCAATGCATTAGTAGCACCAGCGCCAAATTGCACCTAAGCAGCTGAGACTGTCAAGCATCCTCTTGTCAATTTATGCAAATTATTTCTCTTATATTATTGCTCTACTTTCTCTATTGCTTGGGTTATATTGATTTAATTCATAGCAATTTATCCCAACAAGTGGATATGGATTATTGTATATCTTTTGATTCACATTGTGTTTATAACCATGGTTTGTTATAGCTTGAAGATGCAACAATGGTGAGCCACAATTCCATCATAATTCACTAAATGATGTACACTAAACATTTAAATCGCACAAGCAATGCATTAGTAGCACCAGCGCCAAATTGCACCTAAGCAGCTGAGACTCTCAAGCATCCTCTTGTCAATTTATGCAAATTATTTCTCTTATATTATTGCTCTTCTTATATTATTAATTTTCATATAACATTTCAACCTTATGAGTTTGTCACAAACAATTTATGTAAGTCATTTATGAAGTTCAACCTTATAAGTCATTAAGTCATTTATGTAATTTTTCGTCTATTGTTAAACCATGATTATCTTTTACTTATAAAGTTCTACTTTCACTAAGGGAAAAAATGTATCCTTTACAATGAAGGAAATCTAGTCCTGACTCCCTTTGACGGGCTCGGGTCCAAAAACTCCTTAATCAAAGCTCGACATGTGGCAAGATGACAAAAAAGGCCCAAAACATGCAACATTGATAACAACAGAGTTATGGTTAATGTTGATGACGATAATTAAAGTAATCACAATAGCAATGATACAATTTTCTATTGTGTAATTTTTTTTCAATGGCCATTTCTTGTAGGTGCTGATGCTCATGGATTTTTGAAATTTCATTTAATCTTAGCCTAAATAATGACAATTGATATTATGGATTTACATAATTTATTCACAAAACAAAATTCTTGTGTCAAATTACATAATTGATTATACTTTTTTTTATTCATAAAAAGTAAAAAAGAGTGGAATAGATGAATTTTTTTTGGCATAATTAATCCTCTAGCCCACACTCTAAAGAGAAAACTTAAGTGATATTTTGACTTCTATATAACTTATTGACTTTCAAACAAAAAAGGTAACTCCATTGATTTTTTTTTTTTTTTTTTGGTTGTTGTTAGGTGGGATACATGAGCAGTGAGATTAAATTTACAAGACAACCCAATAGTCATATAACTCAATTGGTAGCATTTTTTGGTGTGTTCATAAGAATCATAACATCCTAGATTCAAATTTCCCCTCTCCCATCACGTTATGAAATCTCTACCACTGATCTAAGTGAGTTTTTTCTTTTAAAAAAAAAATTATGAAGAAGTCATGACTTTCTTTAAGGTCTTAACATACGTGATTTTACTTATAAAAGTATGATTCATTGGTTTTTAAAACGTTAAATTACATCAAGAGTCTTGTAATTGGACAACATTGCTTTATAAAGTGGTCACCTTTATAAAACTAATATTCAAATCTTTCTCTATTATTGTAACTATCGGCTAAAAAATAAAACCCATATAATTATGGTTCATTTGACCTTCATCTTTCATTCTCTCTCTCTCTCTCTCTCTCTCTCTCTCTCTTAAAATCAGATCATCTTTAATTCTTATTTTTAACAAAATTCGAGTTAATGAATCATTCTCTAAAAATTTTGCAAAATTTTAGCCTCACCCTAACGCCATTTTGTATAAGCAAATGCAAACCCCATAGTTCTCAAGAAAGAACATTCTGAGAGCATATTCTAAACAAAAGAATCGGGCACAAAATGATACCATCTGTGCCACGTGAAAATAGAAAGAATACATCTGTACTTAGATGTCACAGTGACATAGTTCATAGTTCAAAGGCCTCATTTTTTTGAAGCAGAGGAGTTAGGTGGGCGTTGTGCTTTGGTCTAAAAGAATTTTTTAGTCATATTGTCATTACCTCGTGTTATAACTCATATCAAACCCCAAACAAAACAAATGAGGTTGGGTTAGGTGGTGTTTTTTGGAGACTTTGAAGGGTTGCTCTTGCTTTGTTAGGTGTGTATACAGTGGAGAAAAAAAAAGTGTGTGGATCGTATGGCAATGGCTTTGGAGGGTTTGGTTTGGTCCCTATAACTTCGTGAATGGTTAGTTAGAATTTTTTTATTAAAAAAATTACTGTAGCAAGTTGCATTAGTGAGTATTTAAAGTTTGATCAACCGTGCCAGTGTTTCACAAGAATAATTGTGATTTAATTGTGACCCAGGACGAAAAAAATAGACTTCATTCTCAATAAAATAAACATTTAAAGTTATAAAAGAAAGAGCTCTAAATTTCACTAAATAAGAAGAAGCTCAAAAGTTTTTTTTTTTTTTTTTACATGATAGAAATTCTATTCTAACATAATCTACGTGTATGTGTACGAAGCTTTTTCCTAGAAATTTGAATCCCAACCCTTGCCTCCCATACCTCACAAGCACTTATATTTGTGGAGTAATAATCGCACCAAGAATGTGCAGTAGTCAAAAATGTTATTTATTGAAATAAGAATTGTTATATGAATTATTTTTCCGTTTTACACATTGTATGTCTATTGATATTGATATACTTCAAGAAACTTTTTACCATTTTATTAAAGAAACCTTTTTACTAAGTAAGAATATATTTTCTAAAAAAAAATACTAAGAATATTCCAAAATATACCATAAGAATAAACTATAAATAAGGACCCGATTCTGACTAAAAAAAAATTAAGAACAATTAAAATAAGGAAATAAATTCCAAAAACATTGCATGCATATATATATATATATGTGTGTGTGTGTGTTTTACAAAACCTTTTTACCTACTAAGAATATTCCAAGAGATCAAAGAAAAAAAAATAAGAATATTCCAAAATATATCGTGGGAATAAACTAAGGAGACAATTTTGACTAAGAAAACTCTAAGGTGGCTCTTGTTTTGAAGAGGTCTATAATCTATTCAATTTGATTATAGGGCTTATTGAAGTAGTGGTTTTTAACTAGTAGTGAAATTACCATCCCACAATTTTAGTGCGATATCAGTCCATAAGTATAAGTGCTTGTAGGATGTGGGAGGTAAAAGCTGAAGTTCAAGTCTCTAGAAGGAAATTTCACATACATATACATTTAGATTATGATATAATAGAATTTCTATCTTGTATTAAAAAAAAAATAAGGATATTAAACTCAATTTTAAAAAAGAATGACATTTTTTATTAAACCATAAAATCTAAATTTTCAAAAAGTAGAGGAAATCTCTAAAAACGACTAAGAATAGGAAAATAAAACTCCAAAATCTAAAATCTAGAATATCTATAATTTATAGTAATATAGTATATAATTTAAGAAGTTTAACTTTTAATTGAACTCATAATATTATACCACATGAGCTAGCTTATGAAATCTCACAATTTTATACGTCGCTAATGGAGGGTTTAAACTTTGCCGTGCATTTTATGGATTACCACTAGTGTGTGTGTATATATATATATATATACTCCTATTTTGTTAGAGGAAAGTCAAGCCCACGTCAAAGGAGGTGCCAATGGGTCACATATAAACTCAACCCTTGAGGTGAAATAAGAGGCGCCACAAGGCCAAGAGACATTTGGCCATAAAATATCATTAAATAATAAATAACAAAAACTAACTTTCTTATTTTATCGCATCAATAATTATCTTATATATTGATTATATATGCTTTCTTCCTCTTATAGTGTGTGAGTCTCATAGTTGTGTGAAACTCACATCTTGAAGATGCATGTATCCAATGCATGAGATACACTATCTGTACATTAATTCATAATTCAAAAAAATAGTATAGTACAAATAGAGCAGAGTTGAACATAAAACAATGCTTTTAAAGATGTATAAATGTCTAAGAATTAAGGTATTGTGGATGGAGGGTTATGAGATTATGATTTTGACTATGTTTGACTTACTAACTCTTCTCATAATCTTACAAATTAATTTATCATTAATCACAAAAAAAAAAAAAAAACATTTTTAAGCTTTATTTATTAAGTTGCTAAACTGATGTGATCATGTTTCATTTATGTTTCTCTTTGCAACATTTTTACAAACTAATGATGTGACTAATTTTTACTAGTTTTTATTTAGCCCTACTACTAACATCACATTTTTAATTACCAATAATCACTCTGCATCAACAGTTTGAAAAATATTTTTCAAAAAAAAAAAAAAATTTGTAATAGTTTGTAACTCTAATATTTTTCTAAAATTAAGAGTAGATTAAATATTTTCCATATTAGGTATAATTTTTAAAACCTCACAAACTTACCTTATTTGTTAAAAATGGGCTCCATATTGACCTCACTGTTAAAAACAAGTCAATTTAAATTTTAAACCACACACACTAAAAATACATTCAATCAAGATCAAGCAAAAAAAGTCTACATATATTCATTAAAAAAAAAAAAGCAAATAAAAACAAAATTACCTTAAAAATAAATAATAAATGTCAAAATCAGGCAACCTAGTAGTAAGCTCCATGAAACGCCTCCAAAATTTGGTGACTGTTTAACATCAGAGTGATGTGGTGTGCGTGTGTTAGCCAACTTGTCATCATACTGAAAGACAACATAAGAGCAACGAACGATTTCTTCAATAAAAATTGGTTAAAGCCAACACTTTTATAACTATCTTTCCCTCTCAATATATTTTTTGGTTTTGTTTTTTACTTGTATAGCTGGTCGTCTTTTTCTTCTTCTTCATCAGTGTTTCTTTTCTTGTAATAAACTCTCAACTCTCAACCCCTTAATCGCACTTATTCTCTTCCTCGGTTTCTTCGCTCACTCCTTTATATATATAATCAGGTAATACTCTCCTACCCATTTTATTATCAAACTCTCTGATTTTCCATCTTCCATTTCTTTCTTGCTTCTTGGCATTTTTGGTTTCTGGGTCTGTTTTTTTCTACATACTTGTGGAAGGTGCTTTTCTGGGTCTCTGTGATGTTTTTGGCTTATGATGTGGGTCTGTGTTTCTGGAAGATTTTCAATGTTTGGTTGTTGGTCTTATTTAATTTAGGATTTTTTTTTTTGGAAATCCCATGTGGGATATTGTTGATTCTAGCTTGAGAGTATTTGGGTTTGCTTGTTGCTTTTGTTATCATGCAGAACTATTAGTATAGATCCGTAGATTTTCTTTTTCAAATAATATATAGCATTGGATTTGATTTTATATGGGTTATGATCCTCAATTGGTGAAACAAGTTTATTGAGCTTGTTAGTTGTTGCGTCCTTTTATGAGTTCAAACATTATGGGTGCCTTTTCAAATCGTTGTTCTGTTATTCTATTAAGTTTAATCTAATTTAGGTCCATAAGGACCATAACTAAATGATTTAGAATGCATAGAATCCCTTGATTATGTCATGTGATTGGGATCGTGTTCAATGCATTTCTTTAACTTCCTTTTGGTTCTTTTCCCCTTCTTTTTGACCATGGTAAAACATGCATAACATTCTCTTTATTCCTTGAGCAAAATTAGATTTCTATTAATCCTAATCCCTTTGAGTTTTTGGCAGGGCTGAAGTATGTGCTGCCAACTTTATGTTTTATTATTTTCCAAAATGGACACAACCCATATGTATAATTTGTATCCTTACATTGTTAATTCTGATATTTTAATTTTCAGAATGGCTGCAGCAGTATTTCACCAAGCTATTGGGACTCCTCACTCCAGTCTTCATCACGAGTTTAGGGAAAATTCATTGCGATTGAATTCAAACAGTTTCAGGCTCGAAATTGGAGTGTCAAGAAGAGGATGTCATCGCTCCAACCAGAGGAATTTTTGTGTAGTTCAAGCCTCAACATCTCAAACTTCAGTGTTTGATCCAGTTTCATCCCCCTCAACTAACAACACCAATAACTCCAAGAAGAAATCAAGTAAGCCTGTTATATTGAATCTAAATTGGATAAATAATCTGAAGAGCAGACAAGCATTGATAGATGTCTTTTCTTGATCATAAGTCATATTTTCTCAATAAGCCTTAGTCCTCTTTTTATGGGTTTAGTTATAGATATCATTTCTGCAAAAAAAAATTCTGAGGCTAAATATTGACAACCAAGTTGTTTCCAATTATTGATATCTTATTTAATGCAATCTTGTAACTTAGAATTCAAAGTTGTCTCTATTGTGGAATTTTCTAACTGCTGTTCTGTTTTTTCATTCAGATGAAACGGCTTTGATTCTGATGCGGCATGGTGAGTCATTATGGAATGAAAAGAACTTGTTCACAGGTTGTGTTGATGTGCCACTAACTAAGAAGGGTGTGGAAGAAGCAATTGAAGCTGGCAAGAGAATCAGCAATATACCTGTCGACATGATCTATACATCTGCACTGATTCGTGCTCAGATGACTGCCATGCTTGCCATGACCCAGCACCGTCGCAGGAAGGTAAATTCAGGAAATATTTTTAGGTGTTCAAACTTTGAAGACAACCATTTTTTTCGTGGGTGCTAAATCTGAGAATTCAGTGACATTTCAGCTAGTGTTACTCAGCACCCAATGTCCATGTAGAGTTGATTGGCAATTTGTTACTGGTCATCTAGCCAGTAATAAATTTTGGGATGAGAAAATTTTGAATCTATTTCTAAACCCACCCCCCCCCCCCCCCTTTTTTTTTGTCCAGGAAAAAATTCAAAAAAAAAAAAAGAAAAAGAAAAAGAAGAATGCATTACCAAGTTGTATCATGTTCCTTGCGCTGGATCCAGATATTAATTTAATTAACTCCATTATGATTCACGGTTTTACATTTTCATGGAAATATGTTCATCTTGATGCTGTAGAAGATTTGTGTCCAATCTCCTTTTATATGCCACCTTGTTAACTATCAGCCTGCTTACAGGTGCCAATAATCATTCATAATGAGAGTGAACAGGCAAGGACATGGAGTGAAATTTTCAGTGAAGATACCAAAAAGCAATCCATTCCAGTCATAGCAGCTTGGCAATTAAATGAAAGAATGTAATTTTTCTGTCTCTGCTTTAGTTATTGCTTTTCTTGCCTGTGATTTCTGCTTTAGACTTTCCTGTATCTAATGTGGTTCTTCCTTTCAGGTATGGAGAATTACAGGGCCTCAATAAGCAGGAGACGGCAGATAGATATGGGAAGGAACAAGTTCATGAGTGGCGTCGCAGTTACGATATTCCTCCTCCTAATGGCGAGAGTTTGGAAATGTGTGCTGAAAGAGCTGTTGCATATTTCAAAGATCAAGTATGGATGACTATGTGCTTGCCTATATGTAGTTCTCCTCTTATCTGTTTCTTTTCCATATGATGTTTTATGTCCAAAATCAAATAGATAAGCATCATAGGTTCAAGTGATCATATAACATTTCAGTAGCGCCTGACTACAGCAACGTTGTGCTGCAGATTGAACCCCAGCTTCTGTCAGGAAAAAATGTAATGATTGCCGCCCATGGGAATTCATTGAGGTCCATCATTATGTATCTTGACAAATTAACTTCGCAAGAGGTAACATAGATTGTCTGCTATTGGGATTTCCTGTAATTCTGCAGCACTCTTGTTTTTAACAACAATAAAACAAATATCATGGTCACTGTTCCCCCCCTAACCCCCCTTTTCTCTTTTCCTGGCAGGTTATCAGTTTAGAACTATCAACTGGAATACCCATGCTTTACATTTTCAAAGAGGGAAAATTCATTAGGAGGGGAAGTCCTGTAGCACCTACTGAGGCAGGAGTTTATGCTTATACCAGGGTATGCAACTTCTGCTTCTTGTTCTTCTTTTTATTTTATTTTTTAAAAATCTTTTCTGCACCAATATATTTTTATTTTATATTTTAGCTCATACTTATATATTCATGAGCATTGTGTAAATGGTGCCACTGAATGCATCCATGAACCCCAGCTTAATAGCACCTCCTTACCTTGTAAGAGCAAGGTGGAGGGTAAAGCGTGTGGGTACAAAACTCTCTGGGCAGGTAAATAGTAAATACCAATAAAAAAATGGTTCCATTTAATGATATCACAGTACTTAGGGTAAAAAAAAAGGGGGGAGGGGGGTGTGGAAGAAGGAAAGAATCCACTCGAACCATTTGTTGTTGACAAGAAAGGGTGGATATATGAGCCTTAAATTAGGCCAATCTTTCTTGAAATTTTTGGAGAATTCTAGATGTTCTTTGAAGAGTCATTACCTTGGAAATCTTTTCTTTTCCACTTGTTTCTCAACCTTCATTTTAGGCCATGATACTTGTTGCAGACATGGACTGGGCCACCGGCTGGTATCTCCAATATAACTGTCCTTTGGCTTCAATGTTGATGGAGAAATATCACTAAATAATTTATTTTTTTAAATAGAAGTATAAATGGTGGTCAAATGGTAGAATTCCATTCAGTGATATTTGTGTTCTTCTCAGACGGGAAAATGTGGACAGAAGATAATCAGATGAAAATGAAGCATAACATCATCTGGCTAATGATGCTTAGCACCCGTCACATAATTGAAACTGCTTGTTGAATGAATCAACTGACTAAAACACAAGAGTTTCAGGAAATGACTTCCATTAAGAGAGAGAGAGAGAGAGAGGGGGGGGGGGGGGTGGGAATATCTGTTTTGGAGATAATGAGAGACCCTTTTGAGATTATATTCTTGAGAAGTGCTGTGTTATGACCTTGGGACTAAGGCTTTGTGGTGGTTGTTGTTGGTAGTGGTGACTCTTTAACTATATTCTCTAGAATAATCAATCCTGAGTAAAATACTGACATTTGAATTTTGTTGCAGGGTTTAGCTCAATACAGGCAGAAGTTAGATGAGATGTTTCATTGATTTGCCTCGAAGTATAGGTAACCTCAATTATTATGGCTTTCTTCGGCTTATAACTCCTTCAGTATGCTAACATTTTGCTTAATGGCTTTGTGCAGTGGCTTTACCTGTTGTTTGTTGATGACATAATTAGAGTACAAAGGCAAGAATTGTTCTTGATACTGCTATATATGTAAGAGCCAGCTGCATGAAGTATGTATCCGTACAGTTTACAATTAATAGGTCAGAAAGCTGGCTGCTATTCCTGTGTACTTTTTGGATGTGTGATCAAGCCTAGATTTACGTTCCTGTGGTAGATGTGTGGAGACATATAGATCTTATATTTAATTTTTACTTCTTAAATCCCAATGTTTAAATTGTAATTGGCAGACCTGAAATAAGAATATCATTTTGGCACTACCAGTATTTTTTTTTTTTTTTTAACTTCTAATGTTTGTGATTTGCTCCTTGAACCTCCCCCCCCCCCCCCCCCCCCCTCTCCCCCCTTTTTTAATTATTATTATTTACCATTAAGGAAACCTTTTTTTTTTTTAGGTAAACAACAGAAACTTTATTTATTTGTTAGAGATCATGCGGAACCTTACTAAAGTAAGGCTCTTTAGACTGACCTTATATTAGAGATATAGTATTTAAATTTTTTTTTAAAAAAAAAAAAAAAAAAAAAAAAAGACAAGCTTTTTTTTTTTTTTTTTTTTTTTTTTTTTTTAATAGGAGAAAGACATAGGCTCTAATTAGTTTAAACTAATGGTAAAATACAAAATCCACGCCTAACTCCCTGAGGTTTGGGCTAACGATGGGTGTTACTAAGACTTTTTAAAAATATCCAATTTGTATCCTAAGCACAAATGAAACTTAATACCATTTATGCTCTCTTCCCCACAAAAGTATTTGTGGTCAAGTGACTAATGTTGTTTCCTCCATTAATAATTTCTTTTGTAGTTTGATACGATGAGTCAATGACATATCCTTCTTTCTAAAAAATATGGGCACATTAACATTTTTCCCTTGCATTAAGTTTTGCCTCACACAAACCATATAATTATTGCAAGGAGGAATCTGTTGAGAGTAATCCTAAGATACTGGTTAAGAGTTTTGAATCTAAGATCTCATGGATTTTATAAGGTTTTAGGAACCACTAGGTTAACATCTTGGAGTTTTTCTTGTCATTTCTCCCTTATTGAAAATGGTCACATTAGATGAGACCACATTGTCATCTAAAATTACGTTGTATCAATGCATGACTCATTATAAATGTATATATATATAATATATAAACTATTTGCATTACACTCCTGGTGTAATTAAATAATATTCATTCTTATAATTTAAACATCATGTTTGTTTGAAAGAAATCATGCTATATTATATGTCATGTCAATATTTTAATTTTAGTTATAACTTATGGTCTAAATAAAACTTTAACAGTTAAGTTAGTAAAATTTTAGCTGAATATTACTTCTATTTAATTTGTCTGTCTATATAATTATGTATCTTTTACAGAATTTCTATAGTTGATTTTTAAGAAATTATCACTGTTTTTATTGTAAAAAAGATATATCATTGTTTAGAGATTAACTTTGCTGACTATTTATTTAGTATTGTGCTTTCAATCCATGATTCCAACCCAATCCAATTAAATGCAACCCATGTTTCAGATTGGATTTTGGTGGGTTATTTAGATGGATTGATTTTTTTCTTTTCTTTTTTGAATTTTAGGTTGGGCCAATAGGTCAAATTTTTAATATATATGTATATATATATATATATATGTGCGCGCGCAAGCTCACGCTCATTTCAAATTTGTTAGTTTGATTTATTTTCAATTTTGGGACTTGGGTTGAAGCTTAGTTTTGGTTGGACCCGAGATGAAAATAAAGTGGCCCATAAGTTGGCTGGATATGCACAACATGTATCCAGTCCATTGTACTGGTCGGAGCCTTGGAGGAAGCTCCACCTTGTGTGAAAGCCCAACTCCTCTCTGATGTATCAACTTTATTTAATGAAATTCTACATGATTTCCCTCACACCCTCCCCGCCCTCCCCCCAACATAGAGTACTTTAAATTGATCAAGTAACTACTAAATACGAATTGTAATGGATTACATTTCAAGCTTCGTATAATGGGTTTGGGGATTTTTCCTCCACAACCAAAGTATTAAAAAAAAACTTCACTGCATTTTTTTTATATATAAAAAAGGCAACTTTATTAACAATCATATATATATATATATATATATACCATTACTGTTAAAAGACCTATTGGAAGAACTACTTTTGAGTTTTGACTACTTTTGATGAATGTGAAATGAATAATAAAAGTTTAGCTCGTACTTTCTCAATTCTTTCCGCTATAATGCCAAGATGCTCTTCTGCTTTCAACTACTTTTGCATGACAATTGAATGATAAAAACGGGTTCTTACTACTATTACTCCCTGAATGTTTATTGCTACTCTCCACGAGTTTTGATTCCAGTTACTTCCCACTATGCAAATAGTATTTATTTTACCTATAAGAGCATTAACATTGGTGGTGCTAAAAAGTGATATTGCTATGTGCAATAGTGGAGGGAAAACCAAAAAATTTTATTATCTAAGATGAAAAAAAAAACAATATTTTATTAAAAGTTATATTATGTTATTGTGTTGGTGGTGATGATTTTTGTTTATTGTAGTAAATATATTATTTTATTGTGTTGTTTATATTATTTCATTATGTTGAATGCTAAAATAAAATCACTAATATGGAGTGTTTTGTAAAGTGAGATAGCTAAATTCTTGGCACCTAAATGCTAATACTCTAAAAGGGCCATCCCTTTCAAGTTGTATTCAGAATTTTTTTTTTTTTTTTTTTTTTTTTACTAGCTTTAAAATTGCCCTTTAGTCTTTAGGCTACCTTCCGAAGGTCCTAAACTTGTAACCTTTCCCCAATTCCTACTCAAGAAAATCTTGTATCAACTATACTTCCCTTAATGTTTTACTTTAAAGCTTGTATTATAAAATTTTAATATATATATATATATATATATTAAAATTATGAAATATGAAATTATGAAGAACCCTTTCTGCTCAGTTCCAAGAACAAACAATGAGGCTGCTCATAGGCTCGCAAAGATGGCTAGCTCTGAATTGGTTTGGCTCGAAGAGACTCCTGGTTTGGGGAGTATTCTGGAGTCAGATGTATCTTCCTAGATTATTTCGATAAAATTTTAAACCTCTTATCACACACGCGCACAAAAAGTTGGTGATAACAAAAGGTTAATTTCTTGAAAAACATGGGCCGCAATCTCAAATAATTGATGGTTCATTTGCACTGCATTCCCTCCTACAATTGCACAAGTGTCTTACTCTTAAACTCTAAATACAAGTGTTGAGCCACCTACTATGAAATGCAATGGTAAAGAAAGGGACACAACATGCAATAAGCATTAATTGCCAAATTGAAGGGGACACCAACTTCTTACATTTATAAATGGGGGAAGTAGTGGTTACAAGTGGTGTTGTAACCTAATAAGCAGTTCTCCCTTTTAAGGAAGAAATCTGGGGTTTAACTACATTGGAGACACAGGAAAGAATGCTGAAGACAGAAACATGCATACAATGCCTGTTGTAATCTCCATTGACTTTACTCCACAAGGGAAAATCACCCATGGAATCTTCACAATGCTAAGTTGCTAACAACATAGGCCTCCCAGAAACTGTCTTCATGTCAAGTTTCTAATGAAAAAGTAAAACGGTCAGCAAGGTACATTTGTATGGTTGAGTCACCATACCTTAATCAAGATGGGTTCAAGTTTTGTTATTCTTCATTCTAATATACATCTTAGATGGGATGCTTGCTTCCATTAGTCACCACCATATTCTCGCCTGGGGAGACAGCTTCCAATTCCACCTGGAGAGAGGGTGAACAATCTGTTTTCTCATCATCAGAAGCATCAGAAACAGAAACAGAAACAGAATTTAAGTTGATTGAATCTAAAGCACATGGCAGAGATGGTTGTAGTGCTGTTGAGGCAGGATGTTCTCTTGTCCAAAAAGCTGGTATCTTTTTGTCATCTTCTCTCATCCTTTCAGCATATTTATTTATGTCAAACCCCATGCTATCATTTCCACCAAATGCAAACTCAAGGTGTTCCATATCAAATAAATCCTCCATTATTTTCTTGGAGTTGAGGTCATCAAAGTAAACAAACTTGACTTTATTTGCAGTTTTGGGCTCTAGAAAGGGCTTCACCACCTGCATTAACACGTTCTTCCAAAGTCAAAATCAAGTAGTATATAAAGCTATGCACAAACCTACTAACAACTAACAGATAAAATAGCAGATCAACAATGTGCTAGATTGGTAATCTACCGTTCCCAACAAAGAACCATCAATGAACAAAATACACCAGAATACGGCCCTAGCACAATGTTCAGTAATCACCTAGGAAATACCCCAAACGAGAAGCAAAATATTAAACTGATAGTAACAAAGTAACCTTTTGGCTATATATTAATTTTCTAAATCAAGTATTTAAAGTTGAATTTTGAATTAAGTTTTGTGAGGTTCAAAACAATATTGGAGACTAAAATTTTATCAGAACTATTAGAAATTTGGGTACAATGGCTGAAAATATCCAGTATTTAATAGTGTTAAAATTTCATAGTAACTCAAACTCTTAAGGAGACATAAATACCTAAATCCTGTTAAAGACAGAAAGGTGCTATTAATATGTAGCTCTACAAACTAAGAGTCCAAATATAGGTCACTCAGTATACAGTCCACGATCAAACCCATATACTCCCAGAAGGCATAGTAACAACTTTTTACAAATGATAATGAACAATAACATTGAAAAACAAAATTTAATTTGGGTAATACCATCCAGAATGGCTCGAAAAACTTAGGTGGGTTGTATAATATTGCCACACCAAGGCGTTCAGGATAACGTTCTTGCAAAACATGGGCAGTTTCTCGAGTCACCTTCACGGAAATATGTGACAAATTGAAACCCTCAAAATCAATTAGCCAGACCATCTGTTCTTGGTCTGGTGCCAGGTTTAAAATAGCATTCTCCATGCAATACACCAAATACTTGATTTGTCCTTTTATTGACTTTGAGTTCTGCAATCAAAATAAATATGCAAATGTCATTAAGTAAACAAGCAACAAAAGGCAAAGTACTTTTAATTTTATTCTAAAACTTGAACTTCCAGGGCATTATATGTCTGCTTTTAGTTTGACATATACCAATAGATCCTATAAGCCTAATATTATTTTGAATAACCATATCATAATTGCAAAATAAGGGGAACAACAATTAATTTCAGACTCACATAATGGATATGCTCAGTTTCCAGATTATTAATGTATTAAACCCTCCTTGCAATAAGAATCTTCTTAATTTAGTAAATATTTTGGCTCAAAATTAAAAAAGACAGTTTACATTGTACACAAGAAAACATTGCTTTTCTCCATTTTACTGCTTAAAACATATCGGCACAAAAACAAATTTTCTTCAATTATTAGGTGATAACTGGTACATAAAAGCAGAGAGATAGGGAGGCATTGTCAGATGAAACCTGGCGACTAGGTCTCATGACAAGGACTGTTCTCCCATGCTTGTCAATAGAAGTTGATCTGTAGATTTTCCCTGTCTCTGCTTCATTCGCAATGTCCTCCTACATTACAGGCAAAATCAATGGCATTTAGACAAACCAGTTCTCAAGAAATTATATCACAAAGCTAACAAAATTTGACCCAAGCCTACAACTCTAGGCTAAAAGATTTCAGGTTGATCTTGCTTATTAACCGTTGAAATAATTTAAATAATTTAATAAGCTTTACTCAAGCAGCTCTTCCCTGCCTAATTAACCAATTTCAAACTTTTCTATAAATTTTTAATTTATACATAGCATTAGGATTTAGATTTTTTTTATTGGTAATTTACAAAACCCTCCAAGGATTTTGAATCCATGACCTCACCATCTACTAATTCTTGTGGGGGAAAGAGATGCAATTTGAGCCAGAGCTCATTGGCAGTTTGATTTGGAAAATTAGGTAGACTTCCAATCAGGTCTGGGTCTAACCAACATTGAGGCAACTGGCCTTAGATTGAGAACTTTGAACCAGACCCAAGGAACAGAGCAAGGAAAAATATCAAAATATACAACTAAAAAAGTTCAAGAAAATGAGAGAGGGAAAGGAGAACTATTCAAACAAAAAGATGCACCAGTGGGACAAGATCATCAGGCCTCCTATTATCACTAACTATTTGCATAAACCTTTAAAAAGACTGTACCAAAAAGTTTTTTTTTTTTTTTTTTAAGTGTATTCAAGCACACTTTCTATCCATGGATTCTAACTTCAAATTGCAGATGAATATAACGGAGATAAATGGAAGCATACTGTTATGTGTCTAGCTTATTTAATTAATATTTGGTAAATAATGACGGGTGTTGTGTTGATTCAAATAACTCAATTTAGATTAGGAATTAGGATGAGTTGTGATCTGTTTTGTTAAAAAAATCTAAGAAGTTGAAGTTTATTTTTACCTAATTGAAAATTATAAATAAATTCAGATGTAAACAATAAATAAGATAGTCTTGATTTGCCAAGTTACAAATTGTTAGCTAGTCTAACTTGAAGATATAGGTTTCCTCGAAGCAAATCTTACTCTTTCATTTCTCATAACCAAAATAGAGAAGAGTAAGAGGAGACTAGTTAAGAAAATTAACCCACCACCAGCAAACCAATCCATTACTACTTATCAAAAAAAAAGCAAACCAATCCATTACTTTTTTCTATTTTATAAGTGCGTTAGCAAACCAATCCATTACTTGATCTATTACATAAGCTCATAACACTTACCCAGCGTATCTCTTCTGGTTTGTACTCTAATCTCCACTTTAAGGACTCTTTCAGCATTTTAGTTGATTTCTTGACATGCCAGTTACGTGCTCGTAGATATCTTGCAATGCATGCATCAGAACAATAAATAGACAGCTTATCAGGTAATTGCCCTATCAACCTTCTCACCTCCTTAATCTGCAAACATAGAAAAAAAAAGAAGCTTAACAAGCTTTTCTTCCCACAATAACAGTAGCATTTTCAAGACCCAAATGAAAGAAGCATACAAGTGGCAGATACCTTAGTCTGCTCCTCTTCAGATGTCAGAGCCTTCTCAAAGCCATTTGAAGGGGACTTCTTTGACCCCGAACTCATATTTTTCAAAGAAGATGCCTGTAGTTCAAAAGTAAGAACTTCAGAACTTAAAGTCTATGAGGTTTGTCTCTATCTAAGCACAAACTCATCTTCATCTGCTTAGTGAGTAGAATGAATGTGCAAGCAAGTGTAACAAAAAGCAAACTCTTTGTCCCATTTAAACAATAAAGAAACTTATTAGATTAATAAGAAGACATGCCAAAAAGCTTTGTCTCTTCCTTTTTCCAAGCCAGTCAGAAAGGAAGTTCTTGCCATGCACCTTTTGGAAAAAAAATTTCAAAATTCTATCAAATATGCAGAAAATTGAATTACACTAAAGTCATGTTTAGTTGCTAGAAAAAATATAGAACAAAACAAAATTTGAGACTTTACTATTGACAGGACCTGAAGACCCTTAAATCACTTCCTTGATTCTCTCAAGATACTTCTCAAGATTCCCACAATTAAAAGATTTAATGGGATTCTTTTAGTGAGATTAACACATGCTTCCCTTAAGTTTGGTAGCAACTTCATTCCACACGTCAGTTAGAAACATAATGACTTGCACCTAGATATCAAAAGCCCAGACATGCCAAGTGTAACACATACATAAGCATGATACAATTCAAATAGCCTCAAAACACATTATAACACCATCCATGATTTTTCCCACCAGGTCCTCTGTAAAAAAGGACTTAAAACCGTTTTGGCAGCCAACTTGAGTGTGCCCAAGCCTATAAAACTGGGCTGAGATAACATGCATCATAAAACTGTGATAAACACGAATGAGGATTGGATTGGAGCTGACTATGTGTTGTGCAAGCATGTATCAAATGTTTACTAGGTCATTTTGGGCTACATAAACAATTACAACGTCAATTTGGGCTACATAAACAATTACAACGAGTAACTTTACTAGGACTTTTTTTTGGTATGGTGCAGACATGGCTAACGCTTTTATTTGGGTCATGACAAATGGTATCATAACCACCATAATAATGCCATGTGGCTCAGGTGTATCGTGGCGAAATGTGGAGCCTAATGAGGATGTTGGGAATTTTAGAGGTGGAGATTGTGATTCCTTGGATTATATGAATTGGATTGGATTGGATGAGTGTGCGCCACATTGGTAGATGTGACTAGTAATTTCCTTTAATTGTGACAAAAACCATATCTATAACTAGTCACACCTAGTGGAATGGTAGCAACATTATACGTTTTTTCTTTTTCATTGCCAGTTCAACGCTAAAGCCAGTTTATTCAATCTCTTAGAGAGTGTTTGGTGGGAGGGGAACAAAATCACTCAAAATCAAACATTAATTACTCCAATTCCAACCCCAAGTTTTCATTAGTAAAATATATGGTCTTGCCAATCCAACAAAGCAAGATTGTTTATGTTAAAACATGGTACTTGAGTTGTTTGATCTACTGTTTGATCTACCCCCACAATAAATAAGAGTTATAGTTACTTTCATTCTTTACACAACAATTCAAATAAGCTATTTAAGCTGGTAGCTTTACATGTCAATGTGAAATTAACACAAAATCATATCAACTCTCTTTTCTTTTTCTTCACTCCCCCAATAACACCAATAATACAAA
The DNA here is from genome assembly GCA_023621385.1 of Quercus gilva. Lineage (NCBI taxonomy): Eukaryota > Viridiplantae > Streptophyta > Magnoliopsida > Fagales > Fagaceae > Quercus > Quercus gilva. Next base: position 7,514,077 of record CM042484.1, on the reverse strand, counting down.
AAAAAAAGAGAAAAAGAAAACCAACCCCCACGTTAGGTTCCTCTCCATTTTCAGTCCATGGTTAAGATTTCACTTATTGTATCAATAAGTGTACATGTTGATGTTCTTCTCGACATAGAAACCCACATTTTTTTAATGGAATCCAACCAACCCACAAAGGTATGAGCAACTAAAACATAAATTTAGCATTTGCCAACATAGTACCCACCAAATTATTGACATCAGAAACGGAGTTGTTGATAGTCATGAATACAATAAAAGCATAATAATAAAGAAGATCCAGAAAACAAGTGCTAAACTGAGCATATAAATTACCTGACCGATTCAAGAAAAAGCCAAAGAAAGCGCAAATCTTTCGGAGCTCCTCCTCAGCTCAGCTGCCAGAGAGAGAGAGAGAGAGCATTGAAACCGGGTCAACAGTGAATAAAGCCAAAGGTCCCTTAGGATTAGGATTTAGGATTGAAATTTAAGAGGCAAAGGAGGTATTCACTAGTATTTCGTAAGGAACAATTCAAAAAAAAAAAAAAAAAAGTATTTCGTAAGGAATATTTACTCATCATTCATATGACAGATGAGACTATAAACACAATGCGACACATGCTAAGGTTGTTAAATATTAGTATTATTATTAATGCTGTTAAGATTTTTTTTTTTTAAAAATTTATGGACAAAGACTTTCTAGAACACATGTGGAGATAGCGTATCTCTATCATTCATTTTCTTTTTTCTATGTCTATATATATCTATATATATATATATATATATATTTTTTTTTTTTTTTTTTGAGATCCTAGCACTTTTGCCTTTTCAAATTTGGGGCATTTGAACGCTCTTTAAAGTTTAAAAACGTGTGCATGGCTTTACTGGCTTTTTCCTTTTTTTGTTAAAGGGTTGTATTGATTTTTCACAATTAGGGGTCCATTGTCCAATGTCCAATCATATATTAACCAAGTTTCAACTTTGAAATCAACCTTTTGATTTGACTTTTGAGACAATCATAGTCATAGATCACAATAGCCATTTGATCCTATCTAAATTATGGGAATAAGTCTAATGTCATAATTTGACTCGCCTATACGGCGAGTTGTGAATGATAGAAGAGTGATTAGAGGTCCATATGCAGATATCTCTCTACCAACCATAATATAGTACAAGTTGTGTTCTTAGACTTATTCCTAACTCTTGTTTTTTATTATGAAAGTGCTAAATGTAGTTTTGGCAGGATGCAAGAAGCTCGCTGTTGACAGTTGAAACAGTCAAACTGTTCCCAAATTTTGTAAAATATATGTAATTCTCCTAACTTTTTCAATGAGTATCAAAAAAAAAAAAAATTCTTCCAAATCAACCCAGAGGGAGAGATTAACTTAAGATTTCTATGAGAATTTGTTTTCCCTTTAAATAATTCGACAGTTACACCAATGGAAGAGAAGAAATTTGTATTTTAGACATTTTATTGGAAACTCCAAGAAATGTTTGTTGAGGTACAATACATTTAGTATGATTATTCTATTTTACAAATATTCACATAATTTTTTTTTTCATTTTTTTTATGACATAGTGTTGACATCATGACATGTAAAAAATGCTGGAATCAATTTATGAAATTTTTGTAGAAGCACACAGTGAAGCTATAAGGAAGAACAGCAAGAAACAAAACCAGAAAGTAGCAAAGGGACACCTACCTCATGAATCTTATTGATTGATCCTATCACCATGTCGACAAGCTCACTCGAAAAATGAGCATCTATTCAACTTTGCCTTAAAAATAAAGGTTGACCATTCAAACATGATCATCTTGACCTTTATTACATCACAACTATTGCACATTACATTTAATGCGATGTGCTCTATCCTTTTATCAGACGAGTTATGACTCTACAAACCAACACTTGTGCCCCCAAAGTATAAGATTGGCAGGACTGCCTAAGCAATAAAAGGAAAGGAGATCAATATTCGCCCATAAATAGTCCCTCCATTTCCATATAAAGTTTTTTATTCTTTTTTTATCCCACCTCTAATTGCAAAAATGTTAATGAAAATGAGTTGGTAGGCGCCTATAATATTGACGAGACATTTTTAAATTTTAAACAAATAGTTACTTTTGAGTAGAATTTGTAAATTTAGAACTCATTCCCTCTCCCTTTCTTTGTGTGTGTTTGCTTCTCGAAAGATTTTATTTTTGGGTAAGAAATCATGGGTTTCCTATACTTGTTTTGAATAAGTTGAGCTCCTGCTGTCTTCCAGCTATTAATAAAAGTCACCAAAATAAAAACAAAACTGGACCCAAATTTTAAAAAGTTGTCTGAATTAAACACATATACATCGATTGATGATTGATTCATCCACCGCATATATCCAAAGAGAGAGAGACAGGCACATCTTCACCTGCCCAACAATCTGTAGGACCGAGCGCATACATCAATTCACAGCCGTTTGATGAGGAATGAAGCCACGTGCAACTCGTGTGCTGCCAAATATGCATTATCCATGCCATATTATATATGTCAATGTTGGCATACGTGGATACATACATGCATGAATGAATGATTATTATTGGCTAATAGTTGGGCACCTTACATCACATGTGAAGTGTCCACCAAATTACATGGCTATGCTTAGCATTCTCCTCTCCCTCGCCTTTTCAATCGTCACACATGAAAGTGTTTTATTATTGTTAATATTATTATTTAATTTACAACAAGTGAATAGAGCAAGTACTGCCATTGAGATATACATGCCAATGGGCCGCTAAGTTTGATTGGTGTTTGGAGTTTGTCTTTGTAGTATATAATTATTGATAATGGAGATCATATTCTTGCTAAACGTTTTTTTGATACCAAACAAAGGAAGAGTTCATAAAATGGTTACATAGAGCAGGATTGTACCACCTGTGATACAAAGGTGTGTTAACAGCCTGTTTAGCAAAACACCACACAACCTTAACTACTACATGAGGAACAACTAAAGTATTACAAAATAAACCATGTTGAGAAAGAAAGTTTAGATCAACTATCCTACTGCTATCCAGCCAATCTGCACTTTTCCTCGATTTGAAAACTTGATGGAGATTAACCCTGGCGGTTAAGAACAAAACGTGCTTAATGTCATAGTTTTTAGCTATGATACCAGCTTCCACCATTGCTTCAAGTAGAACTCCTATTGCTGTGTTGGCGAGACTGCAATTAACCCCTGAAAACATTTCTACTCCCTACATATTTACAGCTACAAAAGCGTATGCTCTCCTTTGTGGCTTTGTTCTTCTTGCTTCAGCTAATTTGATGATGAGCTGATATGGCCCTACAGTTGTGAGATAGGCTGACTTGGCTGCTCTAAGCTCTCTGGTAAGATGGAGTTGACCTGCATAAGACTTCCTATACTTGCAAAATAGAGTTTTAGCTGTTAGTATAACCTCTAAGGGATTTGGGTTCAAGTCTTGGTGAAGCACTCTGTTTCTGTGATTCCAAATTAACCACAAAACAGTAAACATTTATTGAAAGATGACCAAGCTTTGATCTTCATTATTTAAGTAAAAGATGATATACTATGGGTTTGGATAGCCAGATAAGTTGCGGTGTGTTTTCTCATGCGTTTTCAGTTTTTTTTTTTTTTTTTAGCCGGATTTCTTGACTTTTTGGAGACAAAAATTACTGTTCATGAACAGTGTGTACACTGTTTACGCACTGTTCATGAGACAAAAAACATTGTTCAGCACTGTTTTTGTACTATTTACGCACTGTTCACGGGACCCACAGCCATTTTATTCAAAAAAATATTAAAAATGGGTCCCGCAGTACTATTCACACATTTAAAAATTATTTTACTACAGTGTTTTCAGCAACAATTATCAGTTTTCAGTAACAACAAGCTCTATCCAAACGGACCCATAGTCTTTTAGCCAAAACTGAACAGACACATTAATGATCTCAGAAGTGTGCAAACCAAGATCCGATCCAAACCAACAAGCTCTAGAAAAATTGCATAAGAGAAACAGATGTGTAGGAGACTCTTCATCAGAATTACATAAGGGGCAGGTGTTATCATTACTGATTCCTCTGTTATGTAGAGTGGCCTACTTACCTTGCTAAACTTTGTATTAGCTCACATGTGCCTCAATCTTTTTTCCTTTTTTCTTTCTTTTTTTTTTCTTTTTTTTTTGTGTGGTCTATTATACTTTTTTAGTTTTTTGTACTTGAGAGTTGAGACTGCATAAAATGGTTCCATTTCTTCTTCAAAGAGAACTCATTTCTTTCAAACAGATTTGCTCCTTTCAAGTTGGAAAATATTTTTTTCCCCATAATACAAGGTGATAATTATATTGAGAAAATTTTATTTACATGGTAGAAACCAGCCATTAAGCTTTAACGGAAATTATTAAGGGAATAGATGATTTGTCATAAACCTAAAATCCTATCACTTATTGCTCAAACCAAAAGTACAAGGACTATCATAAACCTAATATGATCCAAAGACTTAAAAGACCTAAAATTCCTAATAATAAACCAAATTCTCCTACTCGATTAGAGACAAATGCTTGTCAAAAAGCATTTGCAGCAACAGGTGGCGTGAATCAAGAACCTATCATGTTAAAAGTCACCTTACCTGACGTTAAAAATATATATATTACTGGAGCCGTGTCATTTAAGGAGCTGACTTCTGCAAACGGATACTTTTTTCTTTTTTTTTTTTGGATGTGCTGCAAACGGATACTTACATCTAGAGAAGACAAAACTACCAATATTTATACTGCATAAATAAGCAACAAAAAAAGGCAACACGTAATTGCTTTTTTGCTTTGGTATACATCTAAATAAATTCGAAATAAAGACATAAAAGAATTCTATGATTCTGACAAGTAATAAAAAAATAAAAATAAAAGGTGTATGTACAGGGCATTGGACCCCCACAAATGCCTCCAAAATTTGGATAAAAATCCTGTGATTTTTTTTTTTTTTTCCTTCCATATCTGTACAGAATTTTTGAGTTGATCTCACCCAAGGCAGGTATGTCAATTTCTTACCTCCCCTTCGAAACAATTAGAAGATAGGAGATCCAAAAACGCTCCAAAATTCTACATACCACTTCATCAGATGTCATCCTAATGCATTTGCATGCCCAAAGAATGTACAATAGATAGCATCTTTTAAAATGTGAAGAACTACTACTTCCTAAATTAAGACCCTAATCTTTATCAGAATACCAAAGAGCCAATGAGCGAGAACTGTACGTTTGAGAAGAGAGCTACAAAGTGACAAGGGCCATAACAAAGGAAGCCTTCCCCGCTCCTGCATCAGTTTAAATCCCCAATGTCAAAGGCAATGTGGACTGGATTTTCCCCCACAAATAGATACAACTAAAAGATTTAGTAGGCTGAAGCTTTGCTGAGGCCACCCCTGGATTCTGGATGGATGGATTTACATGGTTCTGGATGCATTACATGTATCAGAGACATGCAGTAAATGCACATATACAAACTACATGTTAGCATACACAAGATCTGTTACCTTTGCACCCTGTAAACTGGTGGATCAAGGTATGATTTCCAAAATTCTACCCAACAGCATCCAGCTCCTTGCAAGAAATCACAGTAATCATGCAAAGACCAACTCTTGCACAATAGCAGCGAACTGCATGAATGGGTACCGCTGTCTCTTTCCAAATCCCTTTTTATTCCCTGACCAAGTACCAGAGTAAAAAGCATCTAGCGTTTCCACTGCATGCAGCAGAAACACTAGATACCACCTTGTATCAGAGACACAGTTCAGTCCAAACTTGATACAAATCAAACATGTCCGGCAAAGAAACTCAGCATTGAGAATTTTCTCCGAGGGCTTAGTGGCAATAGGAGCAAGCATCACAACATCAGGAAGTTAATTAACACTGTGAAGCTCTCCCCTTGAGGAACTAAGAGAATTTGCAGACAACAATGAACAGCTAAATATCTCTCCTCCCCATAGACCCAGCAGGACTTTGCTTCTTCAGTATACCATATTGCCAGGCATCTCTAGATTTATCACCCAATTGATCAAAATCATCCAAAGAATTCTCCATCGGTGGCTTTAAGGGCCGGTAAGTCCCATTTCTAGAAACTGCTGATGCACCTGACTTCTCATCATCTTCTGACGGCGTTCCTGACCTGGACTCCGCGTGCATATCCAATGGTCTAGGCCTTTGTCCAGCTGATCTCAAACCTCTCATATTGGAGGAGACCTTGCCTGGCAATGGTGTGTAGGAAGGTCCCTTAGGTATAAGGAAATCTTTAGGGAGAGAATCCATGTTCAAATAACAGTTCCTAGCCTTGGCATCAGTAATCAGTGCAGCCCAGTCTTCAGATTGCATCAAAGCATTAGCATTCCCCATAACCTGTCAAAGCATGAAGTTACATATCAGAAAATAAACCCAGAATTAAGCCATTTGGTCTGGTGGGCATGTAAAAATGCAGAAGCAGCTTATGTGATAATCTTAATCTTAAATGACAGGAATAATAGAAAACCATACCCAAAGAGCCCTTCTTGCACGAGTAAGAGCAACATTCATTCGACGGATATCTGCAACAAAGCCAACTCCATGATTTGATGCACGCACACAAGACATGATAATGACATCGCGTTCTTGGCCTTGAAAAGCATCTACGGTATTGATATACAGATCCTTCCCTTCTTCTGAATTTAAGACATCATCGAATTCACGCTGAAGGCATTTTAGTTGGAGCTTGTACGGAGTGATTATGCCAATAGAGACTTTCCCCAAACCCAAAGATTTCAAAGTTTTCTGGAGATGCTCATACATGCGAAGACAAAACTGTGCTTCATGCATGTTCTGATAAGAGACAGATCCACCTCTGTGAGACTCCCGTCCGTGTGTAATATCATAGAATACATAAGGTTTAAGTAAAGAGTCCTTGTAGTACATCTCATCAGCTAAATTTGCCACACTTTCACTGTCACTAAGGCGTCCTTGGTAAAAATACCTCGAAGGGAAATCCCGAATTTGAGGATGCATCCTATACTGCACAGATAACAACATTGTGGGGCATCCTGCTTGCTGGAACCTTTCAAAAAGGCTTCTACTGTATAACAAGGTTCCAGCTGCCTTGCTGATTACTGTTGCAGGAAGCTGTTGAGGATCCCCAACAAGAACACACCGTGCTGCGCCAAGAGAAAGGGGAGGAAGGATCGCAACTTCACTGGCTTGGGCTGCCTCATCAATGACTACCATATCAAAACCATGAGTGAGACGAGAGAATAACTTGCGACCACTGCTGGAGACAGTAGTGAAAACAATCTCGGCCTCATTTGCAAAACTTGCCTCGAGATTAGCACGGGCTTCTTCCAAATTAAAGTTGCTTCCAGCACGAAACCTACCTTCTAAAATAAGAAAGCGAGACATCTCAACTAAAATTTTATCCCTGCCTTCAACCACTGCTGCAAGGTTCTGCAGCAATGAATCCCGATTCTGGTCCCTGGCCACAAGAACGTCTGGATCAACACCAACAGATCCTTGGGAACGAACAGCAGCAGCAGCAGCATTTAGTTCTCTTTGAAGAGAAGCTATCTGCTGAGACAACTGAGCTTCACGGCCTCTTAACTGGTGCATCCATCCTAAAACTTCCTCACGACTCTTGACCAAAAGCTGTTCAGTTCTGCGCTCAACAGAAACTGCCTGGGCAGCACGGGTTTGTGAATCAACCCCAACTCGAGCCACATCAGGCCGATAAACTTTCATCTCACCATCAATGAATCCACGATCAAGAACTCGAGCGAGAAGCTCATCAGTTGCCGCATTTGAAGGAGCACAAACTAACATTCTAGGCTTTGGACAGAGTTTTGGAAGAGTACGGAAGAGATTCTGGTCCATGTTTTGAAGAACCTCATCAATTGATCCCATAGGAATATTATCAGAATTGCTCTCATTTTGTTTATAGCTTTCAGGTGCTAGCTTCTTAAGCAAAGAAGTGTAGTAGTGCTGGTACTGAACCAGATGGATGACATTTAGCATTCCCCACACCGTATGTGTCTTACCTGTTCCTGGAGGTCCTTGAACAAGAGTAAAAGGCCATGTCTTTGTCATACCACTACTTGTACCAGCAGCTGTATGCATTGCAGCCCATTGAATTGCTGCTAACTGGGGATCATTGAATGTTCTATGCAGATGATCAACAAAGTTCTGCGTGAAGCATTCGGGCATGGCAGGTGACTCCTGCTCATATTTTGGGAAGTGCTCTGGACTAGGCTGAAGGATTGCATTTTGCATCTACACAAATGAGACATCTGTAAGTTGTTATTCCATAAAAGCAATATGAACTAGAAACAACCACTAAAATCACATAAATGAATTCAATTGTCACCTGCAAATTGAGACGACGAAATGCATGCAACGCAACGTACTCCCGCTGTGTTGTTGCCAGAGAACCAAGCACAGTAAGATACCAGACGCCTTTGGGTTGAAGCTTTCTCAGAATATGTTCATCATCAACCATGCTGGAAAAAATAACAAATAAAAAAAATTGTCAACATATTGGCCACAGGATACAAAAAATTTATGATTAATAGAACAAAAGTCCAGGATAAGTGATAATCATCAAGCATCCACCCAACCTTAGGAAAGAAAATAGAGAATTTTGACATAACCTGTTAGATTCATACGAGTCCCCAACATAAAAATGGAGGATTGCCCCATGAGGATCACGTGTATCAATAGGTATGTGTCGCCTTACAGTACCAGCCATACGACCACTGATCTCAGGCTCCCCATCATCATCATTTAATGAGGTGTTGCTACGCTTAGCCCTAACTGCTTGACATAATGACAGTTAACATTAGTGGACCTGAGCTAAAAAATAATCAATATTCATACTGTAAATTCAAAAAGCAAAAATCTTATTCTTGTATCAAACCTGCTCCAGGCCTGGGGGATGAAAGAATGGCAACATCACCCTCCTTAAATGTCCACTTGCACTCATTTACTGGAAGGGCAATCACATCATACCATCCTAAGCCAATAAGAGACATTCAGCTAATTAACATAACCAGAACAATAACAATACCTTTGTTATCTCAGCAGAGTATTTAAACAAAGAATTGATAATATATATATATATATATAGATATAGAGAGAGAGAGAGAGAGAGAGTGAGCGTGTAAACCCACTGAGAAAATGAAAAGTATGGTAAAAATTGTCCTAAAACACAGCTCCACTTAACTTATAAGAAAATTGCCTAGGATGGAGCAGTTGAGGAAAAAAAAAAGCATCGTGAGAAAAAAGGAATGCAAAAGGGACAAACCAAACATTCATACTGAGTTGCTGATGACACTGACTAACCCTATATGAATGTTTCAGCCTGTTCAAGGTAGCAAGCATGCTTTGAAGCTATATATAAATATGTAGGACTACTACAGTTCAACAAATTTTCACATTAAATTATATTCTACATAATCCAAGACAATAGCACGGTGAGTAAGCATCATTAGATTTATTTTCCATTTTCCAAATAAATTTGCAACTAAAAAAAAATGAAGTGAATGAAAAGATCAGGCTTGCTACCTCTTTCTCGCCTTTCAATGTTTTTTATACGGACCATCACATGAGAATCCCTTGAAACCGTTTCAGTTACCTCCTCCCACGTGCTATAAAGTTGTGCCCGGCATTCCTCAAAAAGCAAAGGCTCAAATACTCTAACATACTCTTCTACTGATTCAAAACGACCAGGAACACACTGGAGCTCAGTGTCCTCTGATGCAGAATAGTTTTAATTAGTTACACATACAACAAAGTGACCCAAAACAAAATTCTCTCCAAGAGACGGAGAGGAACAACCATACAAAAAGAAAATGAATAACACAATAGAATTGACAAACCAGACAATGAAATACTCAAACTAAAAACATTTTCCATGGGCACATGCAATATAGGATGCAGGGAAATAAAATTAATGAATCTCATTAATAATGATAGAATAAGCCATTATAGGAAAGGGGAACATTGGTTGTTATTTATAGGAAGAAATAAAAGTACAGAGAAGTAGTGGGTGAAAAAAATAAAAAGATTTTTTTATATAAATTGTAAAATTATTATAATTAATAGTTTTCTATAGACAATAAAGTGGCAGAAGGCATTGTTGAAAACTAATCAAGACATCTCTTTGTTAATAGCACAGATATTATTAGCAACAATACTGCTTCTTAAAAACTAACTATGCATATATAGGAACCTCCCACCAAGAGAAAAAATAAATAAAAATAACAAGTTAATCAGGAACTTTCCATACTCTACAGACGTATTTTCATGTACACACATGATGAGACCAGAACTGAGAATATTAACTAAAATTCACCAATTTAAATAAACAAGAAATCTGAAAGCTCTAAAGTATTGGTGCCAGAAATGCTAGAAAAGCAATAAAAACAACAAAGTAAATAATGTCCTTGTTATTTTACACTAGCTACATAATCCCTAAAACAATATAGAACTATGGCTCAATTACTCTAAACTTCAGTATGAAAGATATATTCTTCCATCCAACAGGATCTCCTGACGGTTGGACGCCCACCACATGTAGCTGTAGGAATCCCCTCCACTATGCGTGGGCCTGACCAATACAAACATCAGCTTTTACTTATTCAAAAACTTATGCAAGGAATCCTATTTCATCCAAAATTCCAAATTTTAATAGGAATAGGATACGCACAGATTAAGTAGCAAAGTCTGCAGATCTCATAACCAGTTAACCAAATGAAATACATAGGCAAATTACCTTCATCTCTCTCACACACAAACAAGCACAGCATGAGAACCATAATAAATAAAAGGGGGGGGGGGGGGGGGGGTGGGGGAATGGTGATAACAGTTATATGGTGAAATTGAGTAAATCAACAGCAATGTCAATTTTAAAGCTGACAACACACAAACACGATTATTGGAGAAACAGGGCATTGACACAAGATAATAGGGAATGCCACAAATCAATTCCAATTTCAAAGAGAAGGGGAAAATAGTTCACCAATAACTCATTATAAACATAGTCAAAACATATGATTAGTTTATACCTGGACGGTGCCAAAACTTTTCATTGGTCACCTCCCGTATAAGGCGTTCCACTGACGTGTCCTGATATGGGGTACTAATAGCAGTTTGCTTCTTGGGTGGAAGAGTTTTCTTGTTTCCCAATTTAGGATCCATGGAGTTTTGACTTATCAGGGCTGGCTTCCTGTTGGACACCTGAAAATTCTTCGGTTGCCTCAAATCAGAGGGCTGCTTCCATGAACTCTGTCTTGGAATGGGCGGCAGGGATCCCTCTGCAGAAATATCAGTGTCACTGTTTAGCCTCCTAGGCCTACCTAGTAGTCCAGAATTAATATCACCATTACATTCAGCTTTAGGCTCAGTAGATTCCAGAGAAGTGCCTCCTTCGTTACATGATATGTCAACTTGTTTCTGGTCCCTCATCATTGGCTGAGTCTGCTTTTCTCCAATACGTTCAGAAGCTGGAGGAGCATTACGGACCTCTTTTACTGTTCGAGTGGTAATGGGTGGCGGAAAGGTTTGCCTTCTTGGCGTTGTAGTTTTGATAGGACCAGCTTGTTTGACATCTTCCAAATTAAGAAACACGGTCTGCCTATTACGTTTCTTGCCTAGCATTTCTTCCCTTTTCTGGTCTATCTTCCTCTTTCCAAGATTATTTGCAAACTTGCGTGCATGGGTTGCTTCAATACCTTTAACTTCTCTTTGTTTTGGGACCAAGCTAGATTCTTCTTGCCCATCAAAGGATGCCTCAACTTTGGCATAGCCATCTGGATTTCGGCCATTAATGAGTTTCTGATCATTGTGATCTGGATCCAATCCTAAAGAAGCGTGACTACTGTTTTCATCCTTGATACTCTGAGACATTTTGACACCAGAAGATCTATTGTCAGCAGGTCCACTAGAAGCAAAAAGATCCCTCACTTCAGATGTCCCTTGCTCTTGTGAAGCTTTAGTCACTGGACTCAAACTATTGTTTCCAAATGCATCAGCAGAGCCCTCAGCATCAGACCATTCTCCTTCTTCTCTTTCAACAGATGGAGCTTCTGCTGAACCCTGAACTAATGATGATGAGGCTCTCATCTCCTCATCATTACTTGACTTTGAAAATGAGGTACTCTTGGGATTTTGATCCCCAACCCTTTTCTGTTCAGCTCCCATTTCAGGGCCATCAGTGGATTTGGGCCGTATGAAAGGCTGAAAGCCAGATACAGATGATGCATGTGAAAAGGCATGATTATTTTGTATTCGTTGGGTAGAAGTTGATGCAGCAACCAAGTCGGCGGTGTTGGGATTCACTGATGGAAGTGTCTTCTGTGGCTGGAAGCAGAATACACCATCACTCTCACTATCCTCAGCAGGGGGTTCATTGAGATCAAATAAAAGCCTTCCTCGAGAACCCATCTCATATGTAATCGCATACAATCCAAACTTTTAATCCAAACAAGTTCTCCAAGTGCTCTTCTAGTTTTATTTCTAACAAAAAATGAACATGACATGCCAACAAAGAGGCAAGGCAAAAGGATCCACAGAGAAAGGTAAAAGGCGTTCTAAATGGGCAGTGTATATTCTGCAAATCAAGTATTGCAAACCAATCCATAAATATAGGGTAGGAAGAAAACCAACATTTAGATACCAGGTAATTCAACACACACACACACACACACACAAAAAATAAAAGCTGCAACAGAAAAAGGATCACATTAAACCTAGACCTCAATAAGTCCACATATATAGCAATAAAGTTCAGAAAAACAATTCAAAATTCATAACTTTAAATGCACAGAGTGCCCCAACCCCAAGACCAGTTCTTAAATTTGACATGTACATCTATTTTTCCAACGCTAAACAGTGTCTTAGTACTCAAAACAAAGCATATAGTTTGCACACATAACACAAAAACACAACAAATAACACATACCCATCAAACACAGACACGATTTAACCTACAAATTAGGTATTATTCAATGTTGCCCAACTAAAACCCATCAATGACACCAAACAGTAGAACCAGTTTGCATATAACTACCCAAAAACAAAACAAAAAAAAAACCCTAATCATCACAAACCAATTCAAACCCAAACCCTATTCTACAAATACATGTAAAAAAAACAGTGCACCAATCACTAATCAAGCAACAAAAAACCAACACCCAGATCATCAAATTATCCCAAAATCCTCACACTCACCAACTAACCCTAAGCATTAGTTTTTTTTTTAGGGTTTCCAAAGAAAATCAAGCACTTAGAGCATCTAAAAGCTCAAATCCCCAACACCACACACCTAATCCACTCCTCGAAACCAAGCATTCCAATCCATTGCAATCGCACACACAAAAAAAATCCCCCTCACAGATCGAAGCTTTAAAGTCATATCAAAAAATCAACACCTCCACCACTCTCAAAATTGAATGCTTTTACTAATTCCCGATAGTCAAACGTCATAGATTCACTCACTGACACAACAAATTCTCATATATCTTCAAGTTCATTCCATCAAATTCAAAAAATAAATTAAATTAAAATAAATTAAATTAAATTTTGGAGAGAGAATTTTACCTCTTAAGAGAGTACTTTTGAATCTAAAAGAGGAGGAATTTTTAGATGTAATAGATTGAAGGCTCTCTATTTTGTGTATGTAAGTTTAGAGCTAGAGAGAGAAAGAGAGGCAGAAATAGAGAGTTATTGAGAGAAAGAGAGAGTGCAAATATGTGGGGAACAAAGGGTATGGTTACGGGTTTATATAGGAAATATCGAACCCTTTTACCGGCCCTTTTTTTTCCGGCCACCGTTTAAGTTTTTCCGGCGAGTTTTTTTTTTTTTTTTAATTTAAAACTTTTTTATCATTCCGACGTTTGAAATTACACAAATCGCCCTCATTAGAGTGGAAAAAGAGGGTGGTTGGGGGGAGTAATAAGAGGAAGAGGAGTAAGGGTGTTTTGGTAGTTTGATTTTGGGGTGTGCTGTACTTACGTGTATAACGCTCACAAGTAAGAATCTTGTGCCGCAGCTAGTAATGGACGTTTGATTTGGTTTGCAAGTGGGGTCCATCACTGAGTGCCACGTGAATGGAAAGCTTGAGGGTAATATGGTAATTTTACTGGGGGAGTAGTAGTAGCAGAAGTAAACAAAAGTAAATGAGTGAACACTGTCCCCACGTGCGGTTGTGGCGTAGGAAACACACTGACCAATAGTATTGGAACAGAGTTTTTTATTTTTTTTTTTTCGTGTGCGCCGATCTGAGAATTGAATTACGAGACTGCCAGTGCCACTTTGAGATTTTGGAGGGTGGTTGCACGCTCCACGAAAGTACGTGGAAAAGAACAAGTTTTTGTACTAATTAGAGGGAGCACCTACGTAGGGACCTAGAAACGGGACTGCTTTCTATTCTCTTTCTGTTGCTAAAATTCACATGAAAATTTTATACCCAATTTTTTTTTTTTTTTTTTTTTTAAGTTCACATGAGACAATGTATATTGCCACTTTGCCATCTGTATCCGCTTGATCGTTCCTAATTTTCAGTAGTTTATTTATATAGTATTAGTCAAAATGTATGTCTGGATACTGCTTATTTTATTGAAACTGAAAAATTATTACTGAAAGTATTGTAGATAAAGGTAAAAGTTAGTTAAAATAGTACAGTGGAGCCTATAAATAGTGTCAAAAAGTGCAGTGAAGCTTACGAATAGTAACAAAAATAAGCTGAATAATAAAATAATTTTAATTTATAATTCCTTCCCAAATCCAGGCAAAGTGTCCGTTTTGAAATAATTTATCTAAATTTTTGTTGAAATTATTTTGTAAAAATGACTATAAATAAAATAAATAGATGATTCATATAAAACCCATAAAATAGTAATAAATAAATAAATAATAATCTGATTTATAAGCAACATGCACAAATTAAAAGTCAACTTTAAAAAAAAATGTTAAATAATTTGAAATAAAACTAAGTCAAAGTATAGTGTTGAATTCGCAAAAACTATATAAATAAACAAAAAGCTAGCTTATAATTACTTCTCATACTCACACCAAATCATCATTGGTGACAACCTTTTTCCAAATAGAAAAATTATAATCAGGATAGGTTTTTGTTTATTTTTTTAAATAAAAAAAATTAGTTATTTTCATCCTCAAATTAGTTATAATTTTTAAATATTCAGCTTTTAATTGCATTGTTATACCATTTACTATGTAAATAAAATGAATTAATGAAATAAGTTTATTCAGCCATATTTTTATAATTGAAAGGAATTGACTTTTAAGATATAAATTATAATTTAATAAGAAGGAAAAAAAAATTATGATCAATGGTCTTGTACTATAAAGACAAAATTGATGAATTAGAGATATTTGATATTTCTATTGATGGGGGAAAAACCATCAAACCAATGTCCTACAGGAGGACAATTCGAGCCTAAAATTAATAATTCTAAATTTCTAATGGTGAAAGTAGTTAGGAAACCATTGAATATTGATATTCTCACCAGAACTTAGCCCCAAACGTCCAAATTTTACCGATTAGTTGATATTGGGTCAGATCCCAAGACAGTGTCGACTAATTATGAGGCAACTGTTACACTGTTTTCTAATTTGATGTACTTGTGTGCGTGAAATTGTAAATGTGTGAAACATGTACAGCACAAATTGGCTATCAATGAAAGCAATTATAAGCTCAAAATAATTGATTTTTGCATTGAATTTAGTAGGTTGACTATACCCTCCAATCGAATAATTCAATCCTGCTTTTTCATAAGCACTACCATTTTACATGGTAGCCTTAATGTCTTTGCACTAATGGTTATTGGTTACCAGTTACCAGTTTGAAGTGGCAAGAAAAAAATATATCATTGGATGAAAGATCGAAGGCATGAAATGAAACTATTAAAAAAAAACTTCTAAATAAGAAATTAATATGCTCACAAAATTTTATTTTATTTTTTTTTACTACTAATGATAACTAGTTAATCCAATGAAATAAGCAATAGTGGTATAATCTATACTATTATTTAAGGGGCTTCTCCTGTTTGGATTCCTCAATTTTAATGCCTAAAATACCTTCATCATATCCACCCACAAACACACATACGTTTTGCCAATTTCTTTCATTCTTCTTCAAATTGAAAACATTCAGTTTAACTCTACATTTTCTTCTTTCTTCTTCTTCTACTTTTAGATTTGGTTCCTAAACAATTTAAACAGACTTTATCAAAGGCTCCAACGGCTTTTCAAGTTTTATTTTTTGCAAATTCCTCTTTATTTTATTTTATTTTATTTTATTTTGTTTATCATTGACTTTCTTTGAATTCTTACCTACCATGGCTGCCAAGTACTTACCCACGAGTGAATGTGATTAGGGATTCAAAGGTTTTTGATGGTTGCTTATTACCTGTGGGCGGTGCCTGACATAGAAATTTCAAACAAGAAGGTTTGTGCTTGAACTGGCTTCTTGAGAAAATATATTGGTAAGACTCTTTCTTTTTCTTTTTGCAAACTCTCTTTTGGTTTTTTTTTTTTTTTTTAATAAGAATTTATGCTTTTTTAAAAGAAAACTTTTTAGGGGTAGACATTTAAGGATTTTTTTTTTCTTCTAAATCTCTTCTTCCCTATTTGAAAAGTATTTTCTATTTACATTCAGTTGCTCCTTAGTCCTTTCTTTCTTTCTTTCTTTCTTTCTTTCTTTTTTTCTTTTTTTTTTTTTTTTAACACAAATACTCTTAATTGTTCGGTTACTCCTTTTTTTTTTTTTTTTTTAATCTTTTTTATAGGGAAGTTTGTTGGGTTACTTTAAAGAACAGAAAGAAAAAATATCAAAAAAAATATTCTCATATCAAAATCACTGTTTTTTTAAATCTTAAACAAATATAATTAAATTTAAAACAAAGTGATAAACATCAATTAGTTATAGATAAATTTCTCAGATTCCTAAGGTACTCTACTAATAAATTTCTTTAAATCTTAACTATTTTTTATCATAATGTCACACTAATTTGCCTCTCTCTTTTTTCACGTTCAGACTTGCTTTTTTTTTTTTTTTTTTTAAATACTTTCAACAATAGAAATCCTTAAATTAAGGCTTCTTTTTTCAGTTTCTTTTCACATTCTATTTCATTTAAAATATATATATACTAGTTAAAGGTCCGTGCGTTGCACGGTTTTATCATAAACTTATAGAATATACATTTTATTTGATAAACAATAATCTCCCAAATAATTATTATAATAAAAAAAAAGGCAAAAAAAAAATTGGTATAATAATTATCAAATATAAAATGATAACACCTAATAAAATTATTATTTTGTAACCTACCAATTGTGCTCTAATGAGACTTTTGTATCTTTGGAAGATTGTTGAATACTTCTTTGTACACTATATCCTTGTTCTTGTTTGTCATTGTTCTTTATTATAAAATTTTACGATTAATAAAAAGTCATGTCAAACCATATTTAATGATTGATAAAAAAATAAAAATAAAAACTAAATGGATAGATTGACTTCTTTTATAGATCAAAGTGTACAACTCTAATAGTTAGCCAAAGCTATTTCAATCAGGAAAAAAAAAATCAAATTGTTATGAACAATTTATAATCAAATTTATATCAAAACATGCTTAATTGTAAGATAAAAAGAAGATTTTTCTCTAAATCAAAATTGAGAGGATGAAAGAAACATATCACCATTAGAACCCATGTCATAAAACAAAAAATAATTTAAAAAATCATACCGAAGCATATTTAATGATAAATTCTCAAACCATAATCATATAAATTGTATAAATCATAAGCAAATTAGGTTAAATGAAAAACAAAAAAAATACACAAAACTTATTCAATTTAATAAAAAAAATTAGAGCAAACAAATACATACCTGAAAGATTGTAGGTAGATGAAGAGACGTATAAAGAAAAAGAATCCTAAAGTACGTATTCATTATAAATTATTTAGTATATATACACTCCACATTAAAGAAATTGATATGAATAAAAAATCTAATGTTAGTCTAATTTGTGGGAGTGTAAAGCTGAACTCTAAATCTTAAAAAAAGTGGCAAGAGGAAATTCAAAGAATTTAGTGTTTTATTAAAATACTATGATTAGTTGCTGTTTTTTTTTTTACATGTACTACCTTGCTGATTTTTTAAAGTGTACAGCGTTGCTGATTTTTTAGTGTTTTAGATTTTGTTGATAACATTTTAGATAAACACAACTGCTATAGTTGTAAATCAAATGCTACTTTTTTTCATTACTTGATTTGTCATATTTATCCAAAAAATATGTATATATCTATTCTTAAAATCTAAAAATTTATTAAAATTTCTGCAATTTGGTAAAGCCACTTGGCGCAACCACGGCGTCTAAGCTCAACTTTTATTATATATAATATGATGATATGATATGATATATATATATATATATATTTTTTTTCACGGTCTGCTTCATTCGGTACCGATAAGGATGAGGTTTTTTTTTTTGTTTTGCTATAAATTTTCACGTTCTTTTTCATTACGCAAGGATGAGTTTGTATTTTTATTTTTATTTTATAGAATTATCGATGTAGGTTAGCGTGGGATAAGGATAGGGGTCACACTAATTCTCCAAGTTGATCTTTTTAATTTCCCTAAAATTTAGCTTTTTTATTTTCTTTCAAAAAAAAAATCCTAAAAATTAGGTTTTTTTGCTTTGTTATATTTCTTTTCATGTTCATTTTTATGTATATGGATGAGTTTTGTTTTGGATAGAATTATTGATGTAGGTTATCATGGGATAAGGATAGGTTTTTTTTTTATTTTTTTTATTCAAATTATGGTGGGTTTTTGTTTTGATAATTAGGGTTGTTTTGAAAACATGAGTTAGTGGGAGAGTGGTTTTATTTATTTATTTATAAAAAAATACTTATCCTTATCCCAATCTTTTCAAATACTACACCACATTCAAAAAATAAATTACAGTTATTTCTTATCTCTTAAACAAAGAAATGCACATTTATCCTTTTTATTTGTTTGAAAAAATAAAATCACGTACTACTTTCAAATACAATTATTGAAATCACATTTTAAAAAATATCTACCATTCATGTCTTTTTTCAAAATTATCTTTCTTAGACTAGACTTTTATTTTGTTCCAAAATACCCTTAAAAAATAATCAGTAACTCCTCTTAGAATTAGGGTCAACAATGTCAAACACCACTCAACCTCCCCTTAAAAACATAAACTCAGTGAGCATATGCTTGATTTTAATTTAAGTTATCATAATGGTTTTTTTTTTTTTTTTGATAACATGGTATCATAATGTTGTATATGCTATAGAGTTCCTATTTGTAACAAAAAAGTAATTCATTTTACAATGTGAAAATAGGTTAATAGCAAATGCAACTGGAAATCAATTAGAATGGGGAACAAAAGATATTGCTACACCAACTTTTTCACCATAGCTTGCGTAGTTTGGATGTGATTATTTTACGATGTTTCTAATGTAGTGAATTTATATACAAATTCTTTTGATGTAAATATTTCAAATTCCTTACATTGATCCATTAACTTCTTAATAATAGATTCCATAAACATTTGCACACACTATTTTAAACTGATTATAATTACAAAATCATATTGTACATTTTCACTTGATGTAAATTTTTTATTATTTATTTTGATAGTCTAAAAATAAACACTAATCACATATTCTTTGTTATTGAAAAAACTAGCCTCTGAGCATGCGTCACGCTCGTGCTCAGAGACTCTACTATTTTTTGGGTAAGGGTTAATTTAAAGCATTTATTATAATTTTGAATTACTACATTTTCCAATCACAAAAAAATCTAGGGGTGTGATGAAAAATTATTTCTCAACACATGATACTTATCACATCCCTAGATTTTTTTTTTGTGATTGAAAAATGTAGTAATTCCAAATTATAATAAATCCTCTAAATTAACTTTTATCCAAAAAATAGAAAAGCCTTTAAGCACACGCGTGACTTTTATCCAAAAAATAGAAAAGCCTCTGAGCATGCGCGTGAGCACGTGCTCAGAGGCTAGTTTACTATAAAGATGGTAACAACTAATACATAGAGAGTAAGAGTGGTGCTAAACCAATTCATAATTTACTTCTTTTTCTTCTTTTTTAATCATTTTTTTTTTCAAATATAAAACTCACACAAAAGTGAAATAAAATAAAATTTCACATCACCCATCTAAAGAATAATATTTATAACCATAGTTGTTTCCTCTCTGTTTTTTGTTTTTTATTTTTTTAATCCTTAAAAGTGAAGGCATTTTGATAACTTAATGAACAATATTCGTATCTTCATATCTCAATTAAATTCTGCCCATATGAACATTTCATTATGAGAACAGACAAGAAAAATGATTCTATTGTTTTTTCATGTGTTTGCTAAAGAAAGGATCTTAGTGTAAAGTGCATTGGTGCGTGACCAAACTACCATACAGTCTGGTGGCATGCTTGGCTGGTGGCATTATTTAATACTCAAAAACCTAAGGCACGCTCAAAGTATAAAAATAAGTTGGATAATCTCTACCCAAAATAATTAAAAGGTGGATAAAAATAAAATAAAATAAAACAACAAAGAGGAGCTTGGAAATTTATAACAAATAAAATATAGATAAAAATATTATTAAAAAAAAAAACCAACAAAGGGGAGCTTGGAAATTTTTTTTTTTTTAACAAGAAGTTTGGAATTTGGATTTGAGAAAAAAAATTCTCCTCGTGACTTGGGGCAAAATGACTCGGTCAGCTTTTTTTGCTGTCACATAGGAGCCCATAAATGAACAGAAAAATAGGTGCCCATGTTATTTCCAGATACTGGGCCCATAAACTCCTTAATCCTTATCGTGGAACTGTCTGGTACCAAAGAGGTAATATTGGATTTGGAGCCACGACTAGCTAGGATAGGATAACAGGAATTTTTGGGCCGATTGTTACGTATGTTTAAATAGTAAAATTTAGTTTTTTTGAAAATACGTGTGAGTAGGCAAGTATAGAGAAATACGCGTAATGTTATTTAAAAACTAAAAATATGTGTTTGAATTTGCGTACTAAATTCTTTGGGCTCTTTCATTTTGCATTTTTTTACTTTATTGTTTTATGTACATATTTTTAAATCTTCATTGTTCTATTAGGTACAATTACTACATTTTAATTAAGTTTTAAGTTTAACCAAAAAAAAAAAAGTTTAAGTTTTAACAGATATATCATATAAGAGCTGAAAATTTTGAAGGTTTAAAAAGCAATTTCCATCATTCCAAGACAATTTATCATTAAAAAAAAAAAACTAATAATTTTTTAAACTACTAATAAATTGCTATTAGTTAAAGGAGAAACATCATTGTATGTTCATAGTTTGAAACATTGGATTGAAAAAATAACCGGCTTATGTTTGAACTTGTCAGACCAATTAGTGTGGTCCAATTTTTAAAATTCTTCTTTTAAAAAAAATTGAAAAGGTTATATATATTCTAAACTCTTTTTAATATTTTATATTTAAATGCTTTATTAAATATTTGTACATCATATTTTCTCAAAATAGTAAAATACTTAATTCCATTTACTAACACACTCATAATAATGTATATTAATAACTACCATAATTATCAAATTATATATGGTAAATATGGTAGTTATTATTTATTAATATATATTATTATGAGTGTGTTAGTAAATGGAATTAATTGTTTTACTATTTTAAGAAAATATGTTGTACAAATATTTAATAAATAATTTAAATATATCTTTTATATTTTTAAAGGTTTGGCTTATCTCCAATACTTTTTTAACTGAATGTCTCATTTTGTTTTAAATACACAATGGCAAGTTGTAGTCGATTTTAATCTCCACATTTTATTTAATTAATGGGTGATGTGGCAGTTTCTCATTAAAATAAAAAGAAATTTCAGTTAAAAAATTATTAGAGGTAAGTCAAACCCTATTTTTAAAAGCCTAGAGTCTAGGGACGCATGACTCTAAAAAAATATATGTATAGAGAGACACAACTTTTTTCATAACTATTTTTATAAATTGCTTATATATATAATTTGATAATTATATGTAGGGGTGATAGGACCAGGAGTACATATCTATGTATATATTGAGCCAGGGGCCCAATCCGAGGACATTAAGTAGTCCGAGGATGGGTAAACACTTTCCTAAGAATTCGTGTTGGTAAGTGAAGAGGTGAAGTCTAATCATGATCATCCAAGAGGGCGGTTCGAGGAGGAATGCTTCCTCGGCTGGGCAAAACCGAGATCAGAAGGTGCGGCCTGCCATCAAGAGTAACATTTCGAACCGTTCTATGGATGAGGATAAGTATTAGGAAGGAATAGGACAGCGGAAAGCTACTAAATATCTAAGGGAAAGCTGCTACCATCGCATTGAATGCTCTGCAGCTAACTCTCTAGCCGCATTAATGAAGAAGTGATACCTGAACAGTAGTTTTCAGCCTTACAGCTGCTACCTAAAAACTTCAAGAAGGTGCTAATGGAACAAGTATCAACACCAACAATATGATCTACACGTGGAGGGTAGAGATGAAATGAGAAGATAGTATAAAATAAAAGGGAGGCCCAGAGAGAAAGAGATCGGAGAATTAAGAGAAAATTACTGTAGCAATAAGAACAATACTTGTAACCAACTTCAAGAGATATATACAATAATTGATCTCCTCGGACTGTGCCGAGAATGATTTTCATTAGATACAACCAATCTATTTTTACTTCATGGTCATTTAGGTCCACTGTAATTGCTACCCAACTCATTAGAACCTAGTTTTCTAACTCACTCTCTATAAATTCATTGTATTGGGTTTTTTAGGCCTAGATTCTTGACATTTTTGGGCCTAGGATTCAAACTGTGTCCTTACAATTGGTGCCGTTTGTGGGAAACTCTTGTGTTTTAGTGAGTTTAACGTCCAACTATGGTAGGTTCAGGTCCGAATCTGGAGGAATCTATAGGGTCCTAATGTCAAGATCATTTTGTTAATCTTAAGCAAAGAAGGGACCGGGAGGTAAGTGTACATACCACCCATACTAGTAGGAGCCAGTATCGAAGCGAGGGCCACTTTTCTCATAAGGAGAATACCAAGGCCATGCAATTGAAGATTGATCATTTGAAGAGGAAGTTACGCCATGAACGGTGAAGGCGAACTCTCTCCAATTCTGACTTTTTCTTCTAACGATGAGGAGGATGGTAGTTATAGACCCAAATCAAGGACTCCTCATAATGAGTCTTTCTCGTATGATGAGAACTGTCGCCATGAGCGCAGGAATAGGAGCTCATCTTCCAAAGGCTTGGAAAATGACATAATGAGCAAAACGCTCAATCAAATTTTTAGATCACCTTTCACGCGCAGAATTAAGGAAGGGAGACTTCATCGGCGGTTCATTCAGCCCACTTTCACCATGTACAATGGTCGAACAGACCCTATGGAACATGTAAGCCACTTCAACCAGAGAATGGCTGTGCACTCCAAAAATGAGGCCTTGATGTGCAAGGTGTTCCCCTCCAGTTTAAGGCCCGTGACCATGAGGTGGTTTGATAGCTTAGGAGCAAGTTCTATTGATTCCTTTAAGGAACTCACTCGGGCTTTTGGATCTCGCTTTATTTCGTGTAATAGAGTTCCTTGACCCTTAGATTCCCTGTTGTCTATGTCTATGAGAGAAGGGGAGACCTTGAAAATGTACTTGGACAGATACTGGGAGATGTTCAACAAGATCGATGGAGACTTTGATGATGTGGCTATAAGGACTTTCAAGGTCGGCTTGCCTGCCGAGCATGATTTGAGAAAGTCCTTGATTAAGAAGCAAGTAAGGAGCGTGCGTCGGCTTATAAACCATATTGACGAGTACAAGCGGGTTGAGAAAGATCAACAGCAAGGAAACGAAAAGGTTAAGGTTATCCCTCAGAATATGAGGGGTTTCAGGTCGGACAAATACAATAATAACAGACCCTGAAGGGATTTTGCTGGGCAATCTGGATCTACGGCGCCTCAGGTGGTTAACTTTCGAGAACTAGTACACTAAGTCTTAGAGAAGATCAAGAATGAGCCAAACTTCAAATGACCAAACAAGATGGGAGGAGACCCCATGATGCGCAACCAAAGTCTTCATTACCAGTACCACTAGGAATGAGGACACACCACCGAGGATTATAGAACTTTGTGGAATCATCTGGAGCAACTGGTCAAAGATGGAAGGTTGAAGCAGTTTTTGTATCGGCCCAATGGGCAGGGAAACCAAGCAGGATCTGGGGCTCAGGGGAATGCTTCTTCAAGGCACTCTTTAGGCACAATTAATGTTATCTTTACTGCTTTTGAGAGAACTGGTTCTCATCCCTCCAGGGTGATGTCTGTAGCTCGGCCACCTGTCGAGGACTCTAATTCTGAGCTAAAGAGATCTAAGGTGGCGATCCGACCGACGTTGAGTTTTTCGGGTGAGGATAAAGTTGAGACCATACAGCTACACGATAATGCTTTAGTGGTCACCCTCAGGATAGAAGGGTATGATGTGAAAAGGGTGTTGGTAGACTAAAGCAGTAGTGTAGAGATCATATATCCTAATCTATATAAGGGGCTGAGGTTGAAACCTAAGGACCTAGCACCTTATGATTCACCCTTGGTAAGCTTTGATGGGAAAGTTATAATTCCAAGGGGTCAGATTAGATTACCAATACAGGTGGGGTCTGAAGAGGTGGAGGTGGACTTCATTGTGGTGGATGCTTATTCCCCTACACCACAATTGTGGTAAGGCGCCTTGGGAGCCGTTTCTTCCACCTTGCATTTGAAAGTTAAGTATCCGTCCGGGGACCAGATTGAGGAACTAATTGGGAGCTAGTCTATGGTTAGGCAATGCTTGGTATCTGCAATTATGCATCAACCAGAGGTTGAGTCCTTAGCCTCCGCTAAGGAGGGCTCATAGCAGTCAAGGATCTCGATCTTGTCTACGGATGTGGTGTCGGAAAGGGTAAAGTGCGAGAAGCTGGAGGAAATTGTTATAGATGGTGATCCAAAGAAGTTTTTTCAGGTCGGAACTCAGCTGCCTCCTTGGGAGAAGGAGGAGCTGATCATGTTACCAAGGAGGAATATTGATTTGTTCGCATGGAATGCTTATGAAGCTCCTAGGGTGGATCCAGACCTCATTTGTCATCATCTAAATGTCAACCCAATTGTCCTTTCTAAGAAGTATCCATCTCAACGCTCATCCAGAAAGCATTCTGATGTTGTCAAGAAGGAAGTGAACAAGTTTAAGCAAGTTAGGGCTATTAAGGAAGTGTTCTACCCTGAGTAGTTGGCCAATATGGTGGTAGTGAAAAAGAAGAATGGGAAATGGCGGGTATGTGTAGACTTCACAAATCTGAATAAAGCTTGCCCCATGGATTCTTTCCTTATGCCTCGAATAGATTAGTTGGTGGACGCGACTGTAGGCCATCCTCGAATGAGCTTTCTGGACGCCTTTCAAGGATACCACCAGATACCTTTGGCTTTGGATGATCAAGAGAAGACAGCCTTTGTTACTCCTATTGGGAATTACCACTACAAGGTGATTCCCTTTGGTTTAAAGTAATTAACAGTTTACAGCCATTTCGGAATCTCAAAAAGGTCCAGAAGTTGATAGGGATGACTGCTACTCTAAACCGATTCATTTCTCAGTCAGCAGACATGTGTAGGCCTTTCTTCCAGTTATTGAACAAGTGAAAGAGATTTGAATGGACCGAGAAGTGTGTCATGGCCTTCTAGCAATTAAAGGAATACCTATCTTGGCCACTCATTATGTCCAGGCCTGAGGTGGATAAGGTTTTGTTTGCTTACATCGCGGTGGCTTCTCATGTGATGAGCTTGGTGCTGGTGCGAGTTGATGGTTGTGTGCAGAAGCCAGTTTACTATATGAGCAAATCACTGCATGAGGCCGAGGTGAGTTACCTGCCGCTGGAAAAGACCATTTTGGTAGTAGTGCATGCTACACGTAAGCTCCCCCACTATTTCCAATCCCATACAATTGTTACCTTAACTCAACTTCCGCTTAAATCATTTCTTCCAAGTGTTGGTTACACTGGAAGGATTGCCAAGTGGGGTACAATCCTAGGGGCTTTTGATATTAAGTATATGTCTCGCACCTCTGTCAATGGTCAAATTCTTGCAGATTTGGTGGTCGAGTTCGCTAAATTTTCATTGGAAGAAAAATATCTAAGGGAGAGTTTCACACACATATATGCTTAGATTACTCGTCTATAGTAAAATTTCTATCTTTTATAAATATATATATATATATATATACTATTATTTAAGGGACTTCTCCTGTTTGGAACGGATTTTTTTTTTGTTCCAAAATACATATAACACTCCTAAGTTTAAGTAGAGTTAAAACTAAAAGATAGTTAGGTAAAAATACATGTCTAACTTGCACTAAAACATTGCTTACAAAATAGGAATACTCTCTATTCAGGATTTTTAAAGTGCTCAAACTACCAAAACCCATGTTTTCAAAAAAAATTCACTTTTTTTTTTAACCTTTAATAAGTCTATACTTTTTATGAAAAAAAAAAAAAAAAACTGCTCCCAGTTAGAAATGTAAATAATTTTTTAAAACAACATGCAATTTGCTTTTTTTCTACGGATGTATCATTTTATGGTGGCGAAAAAGAAGGAACCCACTTCACCACTCTCACTCTCCCCTATTACGATCACTTTCTCAAAACACAAGTGCAAGCAATCAATTCCTATCCAAAACAAATTAAGAACAAAATGCCAACTTCCTTAGTTAAATTCTTCTCCTACATTCTCTACTCCCTTTCCTTCACAGGTACATTATTTTCTCTCACAACATGGCAGTCTTTACAACCCTTCAAATATGTATGGTATAGTTGAAAAACTTACATCGTTGCCTATTATTAACTTTGTTTTGCAGATGGGACACATATGGCTGGACTTCTTGCCACTACAGGCCATTTAACCCCAAAAGATGGTGGCTTTCATCTCTAATTCTTTATAGTGGTGAAGAAGTAGTGTTTGAAGTTCCGGAAAGATGGTATGGAAATTGTGAAATGTACTCCTCCCTAGATCGAGGGTTTCACATGGAGTCGCCATTTATTTAATTTAAAAGGGAAAATAAGAAAACCTTTAATAAAAATACTTCTGTTGTATTAATGTATATTGCAATTTACAACAAATTTTGTAACAAAAATTTACAATACTTTTTTGTCCTAGATACAATCTAAGAAAAGTAAATTACATTGCTTATTTTCTAGTTACATTCTAAAAAATGTAAAATTACATGTGCAAAAGCATAATCTAGAACTCTTGATCTTAGTTCGGATGCTAATTTACAAGATGGGAAGGGATTAAGCACCCATCTCGCCCGGTAAAACCGGTCTCCTAGGTTAAGGCGGTCAATGTCATGTCATGTCAAACAAATACAAACAATATGTCATACAATCATGTTAATTTGTAGGAATTGCAAACAAATATGTGTTAGGGGAATTAGACATAAAAAAAAAAAAAAAAAAAAAAACAAACAAACAAAAAGTGAAACTTGTTAGACAATGTAAAGAAAACATTAAGGTAATGGCATGTTCATCTAAGAAATCAATGTAAACAAAGAATTCCTAATCTAGACATATTCATCTAAGCATGTGAAGAAAAATCGAAGTTGTCATGTTATTTGTCATCAACATAATTGCAAAGAGAAACAAATAAAAAATAAAACATTTGAGCATATTTGATCATCCAAGCAATTATGAAAAGAAGTAAAGGAAAATCCCTAGACATGTTTATCTAGAGACAATCAAAATACTTAGACATATTCATTCAAACATTTTTAAAAAGTAAAACAATTACCTAGACATGTTCATCTAAGTATTGAAGAGGAAGTTGTGTTTTAGCCTAGAAGTGTTCATCTAAGCATTCAAGAGAAAAATTGTGTATTAGCCTAGAAGTGTTCATCTAAGCATATAAAAGGAATAGCAATGAGACATATAGGCATGTTCATCCAAGCATATCATAAAAGAAACAAATAATGACTTGTTAAACATTTATTCAAACTTGTGTAGAAAGTTAAGAACATAATTAACAACTTACCAGCATAGAACATAAATTAAAAAAAAAGGAAGTGATCACTTAAAGGGCTAGGGAGAAAGTAAGGAAGTACTAAACTACAACCAAAATAGGAACAATGGTTGCACAACAGCTTTTCTTTTCTGCTTTCTCACTAGCTTTCTAGAAGGAATTCGGGGTCTAGAAAATGGAAGAGGTCTTCTCTATTTATAGGGGAAGGGATGGCTTAGCTTTAAAGCTAAGTTATTAGCTTTATTCTGAAGCTAAGGGGGGAGATAACCTGTTTAAATGAGCTGGAACGGATTTGGTGTTGATCTCCATTTGAATTTTGAAATGATGCTGCACCTGCTTCGTATTTTGACTCTAACTTTCCGCTCAAAATTCCAATTGATTCGAGATGGGTGTTTTTTGAAAGGAAATTCAATTATCTACAACTTTGTCAGAAATAGAGAAAGCCAAATTTCAACGTTATCTAGGCCAAAAATGTGTTTCAAATTGCTGTTGAAACTAGTAACGTTTCTTGAGCATTTTTGAAAATTTTCCCAGGATGTATCTGTTTCTTATCCTATTTATTTTTCAAAAAAAACCTTTTCTTCTGAAGCTAAAGGAAGGGATAAGCCTATTAGGTAAGCTTGAACAAATTTGAGTTTGATCCCCATTTGAAATTTTGAAAGATGAGTGAAGATGATGCTGAATTTGTGTTATCTTATGTACCTGTTTCGTATTTTGGCCATAACTTTCTGCTCAAAATTTCAATTGATTCAGGATTAATGTTTTTTGAAAGGAAATTTAATTCTCTACAACTTTTACAGAAATAGAGAAAACCAAATTTCGATGTTTTCCAGGCCAAAAATATGATTCAATTTGCTGCTGAAGATAATGACGTTTTTTGAGCATTTTTCTTTTTTTGAATTTTTCATGGATCATATCTCCAAAAATTTTTAAAAGAGCAGATAAGATGCTGTAATTTTTTTTTTTAAAATGAAATCCAATAAAAAATTACACTTAATTAATTTTAAATTAATTCTTATGAGAACCAATCAAAATTAAGTGTTTAAAATAGGACGTGATCAGACCCATCGTGTAGGTGAACCATGATCATTGAAAATTGTTTGTATGATAACTTTTAATCGGGTGGTCTGATCAAAACCTATGACATACCATTATGATCGTTAGAGCATCAAGATTCGTTTTGTATCACAAATCTGAAGATCTAATGGTTGGTTAAATGCAAGTTGTAAAATGGGGTGTCTATAGAAATATGGGTCAAACAAGGTTGTTGCTTTGGTAAGTTCATGTCAAACTGGTTTCATCTCATTTTAAAGCATTTAAGTACAAATTAATTAAACTGATTCCTCCTCTTCTAATTCTTAAAAAAAAAAAAAAAAAAAAAATCCTCCTTTTCCATCCCTTAACATCTTTTTATTTTTCATCCACAAACGCATAACACTCATCACAGCCGTAACTATTTTATGATTAGAAAATATAGTAATCCTAAATTATAATAGATTCAAATTATTAATCTTTACCTAAGAAATAGAAGAGCGCGTGCTCAAAGGCTAGTGTATATATATATATATATATATTTTTTTTTTTTGTGAGAGGTATATATATATATATATATTTAAAAAAAGTAAGTAAATTCTATAAAAAAAAAAAGTAAGTAGGTACTAACTGTTGTACGAAGGGGAATCTGGGTAATTAATTTCGTTTTCCCAACTATCTAGTTAGTAGGCCACTTTTTGAAACTATATAACTTAGTAGCATCTCGAGCCTTTTAGGCTTGATTTTGGGCTTATAAACCAAGCCTCTAAGGCTCGGTTTTCATGATTTGAGGTACGCTGATGTGGAATGTCTTCCACGTGGAAATCGAGTCTTATAGACTCGATTTTCATATCGAGCCTCACAAGCTCGATTTATGCGGGCTAATTTTTCCACATAGGTGCCACATAGAAATCGAGATTTAGAGACTCGGTTTGCTAAAAGTGAAACCGAGTCTCACAAACTTGATTTTAAAATTGTGGTCAAAATGTAGGCCATGTGGTCTGGGTCCCTAAAGATCTTGTTATGCTTTGACTAAGATTCTCTCGAGTCCTTTCACACATTCAGCAGCTTGACTGAAGCTTTGTGATTCACATGTTCACTCCCTTTCTCTCATACAATCACATGTTCACTTTCACTGAAGCTTTCACTTTCACAGCAACTTGACTGAGTCTTCCCTCTCTCACTCCCCCTCTCACTCTCATACAATCCCAGCACATCCTCATGTCAGGTAAGGGTCTCACTCTCTAGTTAGTTGTTGGTTGTTTGTTGTTTGGTTTTGATATGTCTTTAATTTTTTTTTTGCTTGAGTATGAAATTATAATCATTGATTTGTATTTGGTGATGTAATTGCTTCATTTTGGTTTTGCCATAAAAACTTTTTAGCTCCATTATGTACTGGTAGTCTCCCATAAGAATGTTGTTGTAGTAGAAATATCAAATGTTGCCATGAGTAATGAAATGGGATTGATCTACTAAAAATATCAAATGTTGCTCCAAAAAATAAGAGCTGCCCCTTGTAAAAAAGTATTAAATAACTACTTAAACGTTGGGTTCTAAAAAATAATTGTTACAAATTTACCCTCAGCAATTATCATCTAGTAAGGGGGACAACTTTGGTAGTGAAACAAAAATGTTGATTTTATCTTATAGAGATTAGGGGCTTTATTGTGGAAATATTGTTAGTATGTTAATATAATGAATGTACCTCAAAATTGCACAGGCAGATCATTACTTGGCCTTGCATTAGACTTTCTTTTTAAGAGAAAATGAAATTAATCTTTCTTTGGTATTAGAGGTAATGGATGGCTTCCTTTGTGAGTGATGAGAGAGGCTGCTTTCTATTCGGAAGTGGGAACAAAACTAGAAATGCCTGTGGGATAGAGATAATTCTAGTGGTATTTATTTAATAATGGTTTCATTGATACATATCCATATAATATCTAAAAGCTGAAGTGTAATATTTATTATTGCTATACTTCTGTTAAGCTATATTAGCAATCATATCATTATTTTCTTTTCATCATTTTTAATAATATATAATTTTAACTTACCAATCATAATAGGATCATCACTTTTTATTACCAATTCAGTCCACTTTGGTCCTTTCAGTCCCTTCAAACCACTTTGGTTCAATTCAGTTCATTTGGTCCAATTAGATCCATTTCAAAACCTATAAAATTGTATATCTATATGACCAAACAACATTTCCATAGGCCATCCACATATGACCTCATTTAACAAGCTCTTTTTTAAATTCAGTATCGTATCTTCGTCACATGAACTTGTTCAAATAGAATCCTACATAAATCAAATAAAGAAACACATCCAGGGTAGTTAAAATTTAAATAGCTAAGGCTTTCTAATTTTAAGGAAACTCTTACTAAATGCGACAAAATTCTCTGAGAGTGCATTGTTAAGCTTTTTTGGTAGCTTACTTAACTTATTTGCTCATATACAGCTATTAAAGCCTAACTTTTGCCAACTTTCCACAAATAAGCAAAAAGCTAATCTGAACACACATTTACATGATCAAATTAAAATTGTTTAACCATCTATATCAAAACTACAAATGTTGAGCAATGAGATTGAGAACTCGTAAAAGCCTATTTGGAACCATCGAAAAATTAGAAACTCCTTTACCTTGCCACTAAGTGTTACACATTTTTATGCCTCGTAGGCTTCAAATAAAAATTTGACCAAAATACATGGTTGGTCCCTAAAGTTTACCTGTTGAACACTTAATAGTCCCTAAAGTTTCAAAAACGAGTGCTATTGGCCCTTTGTCTACTTCCATTAGTTTTCTTGTCCGTGTCTAACAGCGAAATGAGTTGGCATTTTTTAATGACATAACAACTTCAATAACTTGTTGGCTGGGGTAAGAGAATCAGCTCGAGTCCAAAAGTGTGCATGTTTAATTTTTTAATAAAAAATTAGTTGTCATGTCATTAAAAAATACTACCTCATTGGTCCATTAGATATAAAAATAAGAAATCTAACGAAGTAGACAGACCAATAGCACTCATTTTTTAAACTTTAAAGACCAACAATGCATTTCAGCCTAAACATTTTCAAGATTTACATTCCACAGTAGCATGGCTGTTGCTTTTTGCACAGACAAATGGATACAACCAAGACTTTTCTATATTTTTCTTCACAATACATACTAATTTCCATTGTGAAGAAAGTTGTGCATGCTTCTTTTGCAGTACTAGAAAGTTGTGCATGCTGAATGAATATTCACAATGTATGTAAGTGTTCTCCAAACATGTAATGTATAAAAAGCACTCTAACAAATAGATGTGAGTTCAAGTTACTAAAGGACTTTTTTCCAAAAAAAATAAATAAATTGGACTAGTATTGAATGTTTTATGAGTTTTTCATTTTGACTCTTAATCTATCTTTGACGGAATTGAGTTTAGTGGCTTGTACAAATTTTAATTAATCATTGAGAAATGAGACTGAAATGAATTTATATAGTATGAACTAATCATATGTATGGTTGTTCATATTAAGTTTTATGCCAATTGGAGACTTTTAAGTAAGTTAGATTAAGTTTACAAGCAGACTGATTTATATTAACTTCAATCTGTAAGAGTAATGAAATACAAATAAATTAGAGACTTAAAGCTTGGTTTTGGATTATTATATTAGATTTTCATTTGATGTCACTATCCATTTTCTATGTGTTTTAATACTTGAGCAAATTTATTATGGCTTCATTCAATGGTTTAATACCAAAAAGAAACACATGTACTTTAGTATCCGAACAGTTATATATATATATATATCTCCAATTCCTCCATTCTTAGTAACAATTTACCATAACTGACCAAATCAAACTTAGATTTAGATCAAAGTAAATTTTGATCAACAAAGCACTAAAATTAAATCCTCAGCAAATATAAACAAACCCAGAAACATAATCCGATTCCACAACAAATATGAACAAACCCAGAAACATAATCCGATCTCAAAAAACAATAAAGCTTCGATCTTTTTTAACAATTCTATTAGAAATTCAAAACGAAACCAAAATAGAAAAAACTAAACTTTCACCAAAGATTCTTTGATTTTTCCCACTGTTTCTTAGCAACCAAACGGTGAAACACACTTTGCATTTTGCATAAAGGGACTCACATTTTCTTTTTTTTTGTTTTCAGAGATCGCGTAGACTGAAGGACCTCAAAGCTTTGTGATGACTGTTTGATATGATCTCCGTTCTTTTGGCAAAGCTGATGAATGTGAAATATTGGAGATTGAGTGAGAGTAGAGACGGTGACAGGGTGTCTGTGTGAGGGTGGAGAGGGTGACTGATAGAGGCGTGAGAGTGGGTCGTTGAGTGAGAGTGGGTTGGGGTCAGTGAGGCTGAGAGAGTGAGAGGGTGAGTGAGAGTGGGTCGGGGACGGTGAGGCTGAGAGAGTGAGAGGGTGAGTGAGACTGGGTCGGGGTCGATGAGGCTGAAAGAGTAAGAGGGTGAGCGAGGGTTGACGTTGGTGAGGCTGAGAGAGTTAGAGTGGGTCGGGGTCGGTGTCGGCGATGCTGAGACAGTTAGAGTGGGTTGGTGATGTTGAGAGAGTAGATGGTGACTGAGAGTGCTCTGGTCTGTGTCAGAGTGAGAGTGAGAGTGGAGAGGGTGAGTAAGAATGGAGAGGCGTAACTAAAACTAAAAGACGAGTGCTTTAAATTTTGAAAATATTCTATTAGAAATCGAGTCTTATAGACTCGGTTTCCAGGTGGCTTCCACGTGGACATCCACGTCACACACAAGTGGAAATCGAGTCTCTAAGACTCAATTTCCAGGTGGATGCCAAGTGACAAGTACGCCATATCAGATTTGATTAAAAAGGAAAACCGAGTCTCAAAGACTCGATTTATGGGCTCAAAATCAAGTCTTTGAGACTCGATATGTTTTTTTTTGTTGAGAAAAGAGACTCGATATGTTAGTATGTAATAATTAATATACTTTAAGGACGAGGCCTACTAACTATATAGTTGGGATTTCATAGTTAAATTCCAATTTCGTTCCTGTACGAACCGTAGCGAAGGAACATAACTAGGGGCTTCCCAATATCAGATCCGTGAGTCTGACTATGACACGGAAGGGTCAAGTGGTCAACCACAATGGCGAATTCACTTCTTTCTCCTCATCATCCTCATCCTCAAAGTCAAAACCCAAACCCTAGATTCAAGCGTCACCACATTCACAACAATGGCGTGGAGGCCAGTGATGGGTCTGATCCTAATCTTCGCTCTGGTCGTTTACGAAGAATGGGTCTCCATCCCTTCCTGCAAACTCGTACCAACCAGTACCACTGACCTCGAACTCGACCTCGACCTTGACCACCCTGACGACCTCAAGGTTATGTTGGTCGCCAATTTGCTCTTGTTGGGCTCCGAATCTCCTTTCTTCAACTCCAACTTCAGAGACTATTACTTGTCCAAATTCTTTCGGGTATTTTCTTTGTTTTGCACAATATGTACTTCAAAAAAGTATTTAGTTGTACCTTAAATTGATTATAATATCTTATCCTAGATTTTTAAGAATTAGCGTATCTTTGTCGTGTCGTGTACTTAGTGACATAAATAAACTGCTACACTATGTAAGATAGAATTTTAAACAATTTGACAACAATTTGAAAACCCAATAATATGTGTATGTATGTTATAATGTTGTACTTGCATCCATATTTATTAGCATTTCGTCACTGTATTGGATTTGGATCCTACTCTTTTAGAATTTTATTGTATTCTAACATATTCATGGTTCCTAGTGGACAAAGAAACTGCCACAATCTTCACTTCCACTACCTTTATTTGTTTGAATTTTCTTTAAGTCTTTTACTTTTGATACATCACTGCAATCAATTCTCCTTGTCCACAGCTCCACCAAGTATATTTGAGCTTATTTTGTGTGTGTGCGCGCTCGCGCTCGTTTTGATAACCAGTTTACGATTGTGGTTGTCAAATATTCAACTTTGCTTAACCCAAAACTTCTTTTGAAAAGTAAAATTTGAGTAATAACTGGAAACGGAAAATGGCGAAAGTTAAAAACAAATGAACTCGGCCTTAATGGATTAAATTTCCATGGTAGAATTTTACCTGATTAATAAAACTTAACGTTGTTGATTTACGTTTGCAACATCTTATAAGTAGTAGTAATTATTCACATCTGATAAGAGAGTGTAATTGATTGTTTTGAAAGTAGATGCAATAATCTCAATAACAACTCATTGAATATTTGGAGCTTTGACCCTTTTTTTCAATGTGGCTATTGTGGGAAGAGCGAAATAGTTGTATTTTTATGATACAGAATATGTGGCTCAGTTGAAATCATTGTTGATTCGAACTCTATTTGATTGGTTTTGTGTGGGATCTACAAGTAGCATTTTCCATTTAGATTTCACATAATGACTTTGCTCTTGTTTATAATTCTTTTGCAATTATTTTAGGTTATGTTGTATTCATCATTGCAATCAGGAAGTAAATTTTCAATTAATAAAATATCGTTACTTATATATATAGAACCCTGCTGTTTTTTGTGATTTTCTTCCTTGAAATTGATTTATTGATTGATGCAGTCTGCTAACGTGTCTACCAGAAATCTTTTGAAAGTTTGAAGCCTGATATGCTGCTGGTCTTGGGAGATGTTTCTGCAAAAGGTTCAGAGTTGACGAGAAGTAAATGGGTATCTGTGCTCCATCAGTTTCATGGACTGTTAGGCCCTTTTATTGGCCTTCCTTATCATGTTATTCTCGGTGACAGGGACATTGGAGAGTGCAGCGAGTTAAATGTAAAATCGGTTAATTGGATGGCTAGCAATTTCCCAGGATTGGACTCAGCCGGTTGTGGTGCCTTTGAAATTAGTAACATCAGCTTTGTCTCGCTTAATGCTGTAGCTTTACTTTGTGGCAATAATAATCTACGGTTTGGTGTTGAAAAAGTGGTAGAGAGAGAAAGTGTGGATCTACAAATAGAAACTGAAGGTGCAGCCGAAGTAATGAATAAGGCTAGCAAATTGAGGGAGACAGACCATAACTTTGGTTGGAAAGAAAATTCTATTTCATCTGGATCTGGTCCTGTTCTCCTACTTCACTTTCCTTTATACCAAACAGTAGATAGTAACTGTAGTGGGTTTAATGCTTTTAAGAGGACTTTGAAACATTCGCGAGAGAGTTTAAATATGCTGGGTAGCAGGTGGGTGTATTTCTTTCAATCACATGGCATTTTCATTCTTCATGGGAGTTTGATAGAAATAATTTATCATTGCTTCTTTTAGTAACCTTGTTTTCGCAAAGAAGTTCTCTGCAAATTTTGTTTTGAGTTTGATGATAAGCTTAGAGCATTGCATTGAACCCACTTTCCTGGCAGCCAATGCCAATTCATTGAATCATAGACTGTTTTCTATTCCTCTATTTTATCGATCATTATTTGTCTCTTAAAAATTAAAGTTGTGAGGAATGGTGGGAAATGATGTTTCAATAAAGACATTTACCACTTCCGCCCCAATATCATTAGTTCATTTTGCCAGCTGTAATACTGATCTTAAGACATGCATGTGCCATTCATTTACTGTGTCTTTCAATTGGTTTCAAGCACTTATAAAGCTCTCTTTGCTTTATGCTGAATCCTTCAGGAGGCTTGTCGAGACTGGGCCATACAAGTTATCGCAAACTCTCCCACGAAATGCTACCGAATATATTTTTCAGGCTCTTAAACCAAGGTAACTCCACATGCTTTTGATTTCAGGTCCGTGTCCTTGAATTCTTAAGACATGTATATTACTCACTCCTGTTTCTTTCTTGTATTTGCATCTCATCTGTTTGTTAATCTTCTATATGTTTATCCTATATAGGCTTATTGCTAAATAGTCTTTATGTGGTAATATACTTTAGATTCTCTTCAACGTGTCCCTCATATAGTCACATAGTCCATTATCTGTGGTGTAATGTAGTTTGGAGATTTAGTCTTGTAGTTGAAGTGTGAAAAGAATTCTTGTTACTGCCAAAATTTCAATGGTCGTGTCAGTGACCTCTTTTGATTTTATTTTTCATCTTTTTTCTTTCTCTTTTAAAGAATATACCTGTGGGAAAGAGGTGTTCAGTGAAATATACACTATTCTATAAGCAGCTTATTGGTCATGGGCATAAAGGTTAATTGTAGAATTTTTGCCTTTTGTCATGATAATCCTTTAGATGTCTTTTCTTTACAGCAGTTGATATGTTGTGGGCTTTGTGGAAAAT
Organism: Quercus gilva; assembly: GCA_023621385.1. NCBI lineage: Eukaryota > Viridiplantae > Streptophyta > Magnoliopsida > Fagales > Fagaceae > Quercus > Quercus gilva. The sequence goes on along the minus strand of CM042484.1, from coordinate 7,476,722 downwards.
GATTCAGTGGAATATAACTTTTCACATTTTTTATGCTATTCTATAAGCAGCTTATTGGGCGTAATGGTTCATTGTAGAATTTCTGCCTTTTGTCCTGCTAGTCCTTTTAGGTGTCTTTTCTTTTCAGCAGTTGATATGTTGTAGACCTTGAGGTATATCACAGAATTGAGATTAGGTACAGAGAGTGCAAACAATTCTATTATGCTTATAGAGGAAGGGTAAAATGTTATGATGTTTGTTTTGTATTGAATTTCTTGATATTCAGACTTTGGTTTTACATTTTCCAAAATTTTCTATGGTGAAGCAACAGATGATTTCCTGACTAGAGTGTACCAGCAAGACATGATTTAATAACCAGATAGATGACTTCCTTGGTTATTAGAGATTGACCATGGTTTAGACACCAAATGCATATTTTATTCTATTGCTCGTATACTTCACATTGCAATGGTTTGGATATTAAAATAATAGACAGATATTATTTGATTTATAAAAAAAAAAAAGACATTATTTGACTATGAATGCATGATTTAAGTTAGTTTTACTATTCTACTTAACCTTTACTCTTAATGAATTTTCTGAAAAAATTCATGTTTTCCTTTTAACCTTGGGGCAAATTGCTCACTGCCCCCGGAATGTTAAAGGACTGTCTACCCCTGGAACGTTTAACTATCAAAACAAGTTAAGGCTCTTAGCTAGATGCCATTCTTGATGCCTTTTTGAAGTTTCTACTGCTTTTGTAGGTCTGACTTTTTTTTTTTTGGTTGGGGATTTGGGGGGTTGGATGGATTGATGTTGGTTAGGTATCATGTTCTGAATTTCAGATGGTAAAGTCATTTTGCCACAAATCACACTGGTTTAATCTGCAATTTTTGTTGTACTCTTTAATAATTTTGTGCAGCTTTGGTGTGTAAAAATGTTTGTTACAGCATTCTTTTTAAATAATTATAGGAGAATGGTTACAAATTTCTTAGTGTTTGGCTATTTTTTTGTTTACATGGAATCTGTAAGTAATTTACTCAATCACGCACATATATTTAAATGGCTTTTGACATTTTTATCAAATGTGGCCAACCTTGACTAGTCTATTGAGGATCCATGGCCAACCCCAAAAATGTTGGGACTAAAAGCTTGGTTGCTATTGTTGTTTCTTTCGGGTAACATGGCTTACAGATCTTGAATTTGATCCCACCTGTAATATATAAATCATTGTTGGTGTGATTCTGATTTTGAGTTATTTACTTTCCATATAAATTTATAATGTAATTATTGTCAGTCATTTGATGCTTTCTGTAGTCAACCTTTAACCGTGTGTAGTGTCTACATATGTAAAATTAGTGCCACATGCAAGTTTGATTCCCACTAGTGTCGAATGGTAGGATTGACTTAAAGCTCATTTGCATCAAAACTGACTAAGTAGGGAATTCTTGTTCTCTTAGGTACAATTTACCTATTTTGATTCTCGTTTCAAATGGGTTGGTGCCCAATTCTTTTACTCTAAAAGATGCTGCCACCATTTATATTAGTTGATGAATTGCTCTATTACTCCTTTTATAACTCAAGTACCATGCCTATGTCTTGAGATGTCTCCATTTTCACATATAATTTATTGTTCATCTTTCCTCTATTTGTAGGATTGTTTTCAGTGCACACACCCATGAATTCTGTGATCAACTTCACTCAGATGGGACCCGTGAGGTCTCTGTTCCAGCCATGACTTGGAATGCAAGGGACGACCCTGGATTTGTTGTTGCCACTTTCCATAGGAACAGAAGGGCAGTAAGTGTGAGCTATTGCTCTCTTGCTAGAGAATCTCACGTTATAATAGCCTATGTATCTTTTGTAGTTTTGTTTTTGTCAACAACACCTCTTTTGAGAAATCTAAGAATATTATAAATTAATAATTCCTCATGTGTTGAGCCTCAAATGAGTTTTGTCTTTTCAGTTTATTCCCTCTCCCACTATCTACCTATCTAAAAAATAATTCATGTGTTGTGCATTATTGTTTTTATAATCTCTTTTGGTGTGTACCAATTATGTAATATTTATTTTATATTAAATTATTTCTTCATTTATTAAAGGTCCTAGGAAAGATAACGCTTATTGCTCTTTTTTTGTTTATATTTTTGGGTAAATGAAACTCTTGGGTTTTTTTTTTGGGGGTGGAAAATCAAATCTGGGTGTTTCTGCCTATAATTTATTTCTTTGATAGTCCTTTTTATAATAGGTCATTGTCTGAATTTGATTATTGGTAAAATATGTTATCTCAAGATGCAATTCAGACCAAACATAGACTTTATAGGTAGTGGTTTTTAAGGGAAATGGTTGGGGGTCCCAAGCTTAATCTGTGATTAGGCTCTAGAAGGGCAATAATGGAACCTGACTCAGAGGTTGTCTTAGGCATGGAAGCGCAGCTGAATTCTCAGATTGATTCAAGAAGGATTGTCTGTTTAATCATTTATCAGTTAAGAAGAGCTGATAGGAATCCCAGAAATGAACTTTTTTTAGAATGGCTGTACTAGGTAAGATGGAACTGAAGGGTTCCAAGAATTCCTTCATAGACATCCCAACAATTTGGCAGCTATCGTTTAGAGCAAGGTGATGACCGGCCAATATTTGTTTCAAAGAATCTGTTCAAACAAGCCAGCCAGAGGAACTTGGAAAGTAACTTGCATGCCAGAGAATTCGTGAGGTAACAATGATTCTATTTCTGACTGCCACTTTCAGGAGGAGATGCAGAGAGGAAAGTGTTGGCTATTGCTCTATTACTGGCTATTCTCACGTAGATTGTCTATGTTATCCCCTCCCGTTTCTCATTTGAGGATTTTAAGATGATGACTGAAAAAACCTGTTTACAACAGAATGATGTACATCATTTCGATACAGTTTTCAGCTGATTACAATTATGATAGGCACGAACACTAAATGCTACATAAAACTTACTTTTGGAATAGTGGAATTGCTTTTATTGCTCAATGAGTATTTCGTTCAGCTTGAATATTTGAGGCAGGGCCGGCCCAAGGCCCCATAACAAATAAAAAATTCCCCTACCAAAAAAAGGCCTCACCTCTCTTCGTAAGCCTAAAATTTTATAAAAGTATAACATTTTTTAAATAATTGGTACTTTTTTTTTAAGAGTGATGCTAAAAACACTACAAATTTTACTATAGGTTTAACTGACATATCACCAATTATATAAAAAAATAATTCAAATATAAATAAATTAAGTTGTTGACATATCATCAATTACAGTCATAATCACATTTATTGTGAACATTTTGTAGTATTTTTAGTATTTTTCTTTTTCATTTCTAACAAGGCTTTTAAAATAGGAGACCAATAAAAATTTAAACCAATTGAAACCCTAAGATATTTCAAAAAAAATGCTGCAAATGTGATATATCATCAATGATTACTAATCTCTTGCTAAATCACACACCTAATAATATTTATCTATCTCTTTCTCTTAAAAAGAATATATAAAATTAAAATTTAGATTACAACTGTACTTAATTATGCATAGTTATACATTCAAGTTAAAATAAGTTCCTTTTGGTTCATCTATAATATTCAATTTTTTATATGAAATTAACCTTAGTTTAGCTAGTATTATTCATCAATTTATGTATTTATATCAAATTAGTCTTAATTTAATTCTTATTATATAATTTTATTTAATTAATGTTTACATATAAAAAGGCCTCATATAAAATTTTTGCCTTGTGTCCCAAATTTTGTTGGGCCGGCCCTGTTTGAGGTTCAGTTTCAGCAATAACTGGATTCATAAACCATATGAACACAGACTTTCGGAACTTAAATCCTCAATTTCAAACTATGGTGGTAAGTGGGTATTCTTCATCACCTACAACCAAGAAATGCAATCCTGGTTCCATCACCATCAAACCAGCTTCGTTGGCTCTACTAAGGTGGTTGCAAGGGCTCAACTCAAATTCAACCTCAGCTCTTTCCCCTGCCTTCAAAAAAATGCTATGGAACCCAAGCAACTGTTTGATTGGACTCCCATTGCTAGGCTTTGCCTTTCTCAAAAATATAAATACCGTATGCTTACCCGCCATCTCCCCTTGATTTTTTACACCAACCTTGACTGAGAACTTCTTCTTGTCACATAGATCCTGACCCAGCTCTGATACTAACTTGTAATCGGCTACAGTTGATGATTGATTTAAGTGGAGCACACTTTTTGTGATAGATGAGACTTCATAAGCATACTTTGAGTAGCTGAGTCCATAACCGAACTCAAAAACTGTTTCACCTTTGTAGAAACGATATGAACGCCCAGGATAGCCTGATGAGGGGTCTGACCTCATCCTCATGTCTGTCATTGGTACTTTGACGTAATCTTGTGGATACCAAGTCACAGGCAATCTTCCACCTGCATAGCAAAATGAAGTACACCATGAAAGCTGCACTTGAAGGAAACGAATAATCTTTCTTCTATAATTAGTGGAATTTCTTATATAAACTGTGTAAAGGAAAATAGTAAAATTATTACCGACTTTATTACTAAAGACTTAAAAACTGATGTGAGAATAATGTGATTGGTGTTACTTCGACGACATAAAATTAAAATTTTTTAATGTTTTTAAGGCTTTTTTTTTTTTTTTTTTTGATTGATAGTACATCAATTTGTAAATGCGTATATAATAAAGTAAATGTCCACCTGGATTGTGTTCGCCAAAGATAATATTTGCAAGGGCAATTCCTCCAGCTTCACCAGGATAACCAGCCCACAAGATGCTACCAATGGTTCTGTCATCCTTGGCTGAAGATATATCAATTGGACCTCCAGAAAGGAGAACCAAAACAACTGGTTTCTTAGCTGCTCTTGCAACATTGGTTAAGAGTTCCTGTTGCTTCCCAGGAAGCTCTAAGTGCACTCGATCATGCGATTCCCTCTCTTGAGTTTGGTCCAGTCCCATAATCAAAACCACATAGTCCACCTCCTTTGCTATCTTGACTGCTTCATCAATTGTAGCTGAAGCACATTCCACATTATCACAACCCGGATGGTAGATCGTGTTCTTAACATAGCTCTGCAATGCTTGAAGTGGGCTTATAGATTTGCATGGAACGCCTGCATAGTTACCTAGAAGTGTTCGTGGTGCATTGGCATTGGGGCCTATTACAGCAAGGGACAAGGTTTTTGATTTTGGCAATGGGAGTAATCTATCAGGGTTCTTCAATAGGACAATGCCATTTTGAGCTGCTTCAAGAGCCAGATCTTGGTGCTTTTTGGAACACACTTGGTCTGGACCAATGTTGCCATAAGGCAGTTTAGCTGGATTGCCATCAAACAGTCCTAATCTCAATCTAATGGAGAAAATGTTATGAAGGGCTCTGTCTATTTCAGACACAGGTAATTTTTTTTGCTCTACTGCCTGCTTTGTATGTTTTTTCAAGTATGATCCACAATTGAGATCCATGCCTGTAAAAATAAATAAAAACCCATCAAATCGAAAATGGAACTAAAAATCCTGTATAACACAAATCCATTAACAAAAAGGCCCAAGAAACAAAATCCATGGACGGTAAAAAGATAACAACTTTAACTTGCAGAGTTCTTTCTGGTCAGAACCACAAGAGTCCAAATTCCAAAGAGAAGCACTATAAAGACCATTAGAATGCGAGTCCTACTAGGAAAGGGCCCATGAAAGAAGCTGTGATGGACAAGCTGCTGATAATTATTGACTTTTGCAACTGTTTCGGACAAAAAACTAAGCACACCTTGGTGGGCCACACGATTAGCAATGGTCCACATTTATGGGTTTGATCATGTGTACAGCCAGTCGAGGGTCCAATCGATATGAAAAGGATGAAAGAAGTAAAGTAGGAATAAAATGACACGAAAATTTATGACAAGAGACAGACGCATGCAAATAGATAAAGAAAATAAGATATATGTGTCCTATAGGAAGATTTAATTTCTTCCATATTTTATAGTAGAATTAATTTGATTGGTTATAGTGGGGTTAATGATTATCCTTTTTACCCAAAAAAAGGTTAATGATTATCCTTAAAAGTAAAGTTATTTCAAATCATATGGATTATGACCCAAAAAAAAAAAAAGTTAAAAATATTGTTATAGTCTCTATCCTTTGATAAGAGCCAATCTGACCTCTATCATCAATTCGGTAATGAAAATTGATTGCAAATTAAAGATAATAGAGACCAAATTAACGGTTAATTCTCAAAATTGTAATCTTTGTGATTAACAAAAATAAAGAACAATATTTGTTACTACCATTAGGTAAGAAAATAAGAAATGGGATCCCACCATACCAGCTTTCAAGACATCAACAACAGCATCTTCTGGTGTTTTGGTATATCCATGACTATCGAACATGATTTTGACCGCATCACAATCTGACACTATGTAGCTGATCATTTTTCAAAAGCAGCAATTTAGTCAGCAATTATTTGCATGGAAGGGGTTTTCAACTCTTCAAATTATCATTTCAAACAACAATTCTTTGCACATAACTTTTTCTTTTTTAGGTAATCCTCTTCACACGTTGTAATTGATTAATGTGGTAGTATGACATAATAGAGTAATAATTACCCATTGAAACCCCATTTTCCTCTAGCAGTCAGGGACAAGAGATTGAAGTCGGCACAGGCCGGGACCCCATTGACACGGTTATAGGCACACATTATACCACTAGCTTTCCCCTTCTCTACACAACTCTTGAAAGGTGGTTGGTAGGTGTCTGCTAAATCTTGCAATGACACCTGAAACCCAGGTAAAAAATCAGTAGCTAAAAAGCTGAATGTAACTACTGTTACAGTGTTGTAGATAAAGATTTTGTACAGAAAATCTGTTGAAGTGAGAGTGACTTGACTTAAACACAAAAGAAAATGTTAAATAGATAATTCTAATACAATGTTTGTTGGTAAAATATGAAGGCATCCGGTTAATGTAATCTATTTTATAATATTTTATAAAAAAATTGTCAACCAAAATTAGTTACCTATAAAAATTTTCTTAAAATAATTTACTAACACAGATCTTAAGGGCGTGGGTTAGTAAAAACCAAATATGAATGATGTGATAATGATTATAATTTGATACCCATAATATAATAAATAAATATTTTTAATTATTATTTATTTTATCTTATACTCAAAGTTAATGTATTAATTTATAATTTTTTTTTTTTTTTGAGAATGAATTTATAAAGTTCATATAATTGTTTTATTAAAAAAAAAAAAATCAAGTTCATACTATGGTACATAGGAGTGGTGCCCATAGTATTACTCAGGTCGGCAGAGTAGTCATATTCAAAAAAAAAAAAAAAAAAAAAAAAGGTCGGTAGAGTAGTCTAGTGAGTATTAAATTCATTAATAAAACAACACTGTCCTTATCAAAAAAAAAAAAAAAAAAAGACAACACTGTCAGTCTCTCACAGGTTAATTATAATTATATACATGTTTTCTATTTTGTCCCAAATGTACTACAGCTTTTGTAAAAAAAGAATCCCATTTCTCTAGTGGCTTGCTTTTCTTTTACTACTTTTCTTTCGAAGCTGCTTTTTACTCCCAAACAGACGCAAAACTTAAAGATAAACCGATGAAAAACAATTATTTCTGTCATTAACTAAGAATTAATTAAACAAAACCCACAAATCATGAGCACAAAACGCCATGACACAATAAAAGCCCATCCACCAATCTAATTTGCATTAAATTCATTTTAAAACAAAAAAAGGTAACGCACTTGTACCAAGGAGGAATCATTGAAACAAAAACAAATACAAAAACAGGAAAGAGCGAAAAAAAAAAAAAAAAAAACAGTCTTGAAAAAGTAGAAACGCTTACACGAGCATCAAAATGAAACCTGTCCACACCATTCCAATCGTCCAAATCATAAGCTGTAAAATGCTTGCAACAAGCCGAAGCTTGAAGATGCTGATCAGGGTTTCCTTGCTCACCATTTTTAGAGTCTCCTTGAACACCTCTCACATAGGCCACTGCATATTTCCCTGCAACCAATGGATCCTCTCCAGGTGTCTCTTGCCCTCTCCCCCATCTTGGGTCCCTAAATACATTGATGTTTGGAGCCCAAAACGTCAAGCCATTTGCTTGCCCAGCATTGTACACTGCTCTAGCTTCAGTTCCAATAGCCTTTCATTCAAAACATTCACAAATAACAATAAAGATAACACTTTCCAAACATTGACAAATACTAAAAACAAGTAAAAATATATAAGATCGACTGTATTTGGTGGAGTATAAAGTGAAACACTGACTCACTTGGCCTATTCGATGCCAGAGACTGGTATCGAAGGAAGCAGCGGTGAGAATGACTTGAGGGAAGCTAGTGGCTGCCTTGATAGTTCCATCGAAATGGATTCCAGGGCCAGCGTTGGCAACGCCGTGTAAAGCCTCCGACCACCACTCGAACCCGGGGATACCGAGTCTGGGGATCGGAGGGGCTGTGTTAACGAGCTGAGAGATTTTTTCATCCAATGTGAGGCGAGAGACGAGGTCTTGTGCTCTTTTACTGATGGGTAGTGAGGTTTTGCAGAAAGGGTAGGATCTGGTTGATGGGTTGGAAGAGTCACAGGAAAATGGAGGCTGAGCTGACTCGGTATGGACAAGGAGGAGAGAAAGGAAGAGAATGGTGGTTGTGAGAGAGATAAGGCTATGGAGTCCCATTTCTGTGGTTTCGTTGGGGTAAAGAAATGAATGCAGAGAGCAGGAGAGAGTGAAAGTTATGGACTTATTGGGCGAAAGGTCAGTGAAAGTAGTACGCTTTTGTCTGATTGGATAAGCACTAAAGCATGGCATTCTTTCCTTTTCTTTTTCGTTTCTTAACTGAGTTACTAATAATAATAAATTAATAATTAAGGGTTGGAAATGAACGAAATGAATCGAGCGGGTAATAGACAGCTCCATCTTGACTTCTTGTGATGGCTTCTTGTGATGAGTGGAACTTAGTTATGTTTAATCCGAATTATGACGTAATCTAATATAAAATGGTTATGGTTTTAAATGAGATTTTTCTAAGATTTAGTCCATAGAGTAAAGGTTTGGCACCACTATCAACTATCAAGTATGTCAAATGCCAAATATTTGATATTTGGTACATCAAACACCAAAAACCAATCCTCATTAGGTATTTCAAATCTCAAAAAGTTTGCCACACCGCTACAATACCGTCTCAAATATGAGACGATATGGACATCAATGCCAAAAATATTTTGACTTATTTTATTTACTTTTCTCTCTCCTCCCATCACATATCTCTCTCTTCGTCTACAACACATCTTTCTCGATTTGGCTCTCTCATCACCCTCTCGCCACGCTGATCTCACCACACCACGCCATCGAGCTTCGTACCGTCACCATGCCGCCAAGCTTCATACCGTCCACCACGTCATCGAAACCTCCCACCATCGAATCTCTCTCAATTGGCCTGCAATGGTGGGTTTTACTTTTAGGTTTGTTTGATTTGGGATGTGAGTTTGTTTGATTTGGTGGATGTGGGTTTGTGCCGGTGGTGGGTTAAGGATGTGGGTTTGTTTGATTTGGTGGATGTGGGTTTGTTTGATTTGGGATGGGTTTTTAGATTTGTGAATGTGGTGGGTTGTTGTGGATTTTTTTTTTCTAGTTGTGTGTGTGTGTGTTTTTTTTTTAGGTGGCATTAGTGGATGTGGGTTTGTGCCGATGGTGGCTATTGGTGTTGTTGCGACAGTGGTTGTTGGTGGCTGTTGTTGCAGCAGTGGTGGTTGTGCTGTTTTATTGTTGTTGATGATGATGATGATAGGGAGGAGTTGTGTGGGTTCTTTTTTTTTAGCACACAGGCCCAAGTAGAAATAAGGATCCTTGGCCTAATACTTATTGTTTTAAGGGACTGGGGTTGGTTTACTGCAGCTAATTTGTGCTGATTTTGAACCAAGTGGTGCACAGAGCACAAATCCTACAACACGTACATGCTAACATACAGGAAATAATATGCATTGAATAGTAAGGAACAGTAATGGAACGAAATTATAAATAAAGAACATACAATCAAGCATTAGAGATCCTTAAGATAATGTAAAATACTTTATCATTTTCTTGATTGTGTAATACACTATGCTCACTGGGACGTGTTACAAGGTCCAAATAAGTTCAAAAATCACAAATTTAGATGACTCTTTAGGCCTCTAAGACTTGCAAAGTTTAAATTCTTTTGAATCCAGGTGTGTTCTCTAGTAGCTGTTTCAGGATATCGAATGGTATTTCCCTCCTTTTTCTCTCATTTTTTGAATTATAACAGAGTTTTCTTAATGATTTTTACTCTAATTCACTGTTGCTGAATGCCCTTCACTGCTGGCTGCTTCCCCTTTTATAGTGTCATCCTAAGATTTTCGGGATACCACTGATTCCCTCCATTTGCTCTCCTAGGTACCAGAACCAATGTTGTGCCAGCAACATTAGTGGCTGGTCCCTTCCTTATTCCTCATTATTTTCTTCTTTTGAGGTTCCTTCTTCAAAATGCCTCTTGTTGACTTTCTCGTTCTAGGGGGTCCTAGAAGGCTGGCTTTTGTTCTTTCCTTCTTAAAGGCTTCTAGATTCCACTTTTTCAGACCCACCTTTTGGCTTTTTTCTCTTTTGTTATTTTTCCCAGGTGAGTTGATTCATTTCTGCCAAGTTGAAAGTTTCCCAGCCACCTTCCTTCATGGTTCTTCTTTCTAGGTTCCCCGAGGTACCAGCCTCTTGTTCATGAATTGTTGATTCCTAAGCCCTCTGATCCCATTTCTGCATCATTATGTGGTTGATAGGAACAATCTGTTCTTATTCTTTGTGTTTCTTGGTATGTCCCTCTTGAACTATCTCAATCCCAACCTGGCTTTGTTGCATGTCCCAAGAATCCTAGGCACCTGGGAATCCTCGAGTATCCTGGCCCAGTTCTTTTCCTAGGCTCCCCAATGATTTTCTGGCCTTAGAGGGCTAGACGGGGCTTTTCCTTCTTCTTTGTTCCATGGGATCTGAAACTTGCCCAGGTGAGCTAATTCATTTCTGCCAAGTTGAAATTTTCCCGGCCACATTCCTTCATGGTTCTTCTTTCTAGGTTCCTCGAGGTACCAGCCCATTGTTCATGAATTGTTAATTCCCAAGCCCTCTGATCCCATTTCTGCATCATTATGTGGTTGATAGAGATAATCTGTTCTTATTCTTTGTCTTTCTTGGTATGCCCCTCTTGAACTATCTCAATCCCAACCTGGCTTTGCTGCATGTCCCAAGTATCCTAGGCACCTAGGAATCCCCAGGTATCCTGGCCCAGTTTTTTTCCTGGGCTCCCTAGTGATTTTCTGGCCTTTAAGGGATGGACTGGGCTTTTCCTTCTTCTTTGTTCCATGGGGCCTGAAACTTGCCCATTTATGGATTTAGGCCTCTCCTTATGGACCCTTAATGGGTTTGGACTTCTCATCTTTTTTTCCTTAATTGGAAGCCTGAATGCTTTACTTTCCTAGGTTTCAATCCTTTGCGTTGTTTTGGGCCTTGGTATAACATTGTGATTTTTTTTTGGGACCTCAACAAGAGTTAATATATTATTTTAATGTGTAATAAATATTATTTTAATGTATAAAATTGAAGGATAAAACATCTGATGAATGTGATATTATAAAATGATGTGGTAAAATAATAAAGTAGGCTTTTGGTGTGTCAAAATGACATTTTTTATAAAACAGCTGATAAGAATGCTCTTAGGGTTTGGTGTGTTCTTTTGAAAGAGAAAAACTGTATTGCTGCATCTTGTATTTTTCTATAAACGTAGGCAAATTGCCAAACCACATAAATATTATCTTGTGTGATTACTTTCTTTGATAAATATATTTTCTCAATTTTGCATTTCATGGATCTAAAAATTTTGTGTATATTCCCTACATGTAAGAAGTTTTGTTCATGTTTGTTTATCTTGACCTTTAGTTTTAAACTTGTTTAATAAACAAGCTGAACCCAAATAAAAGAAAATTGTTCATAAATAATAGGGCTCGATAAAAAAAAAATCAAGTTAAGCTTAGGCTTGTTTATAGATTTGGCAATAAGCTTGATAAATAAGCTCTTATCTTATTTAGCCTTTAATTAATTAAGAGTTGGATCACTTGCTCAAACTTGATAGGCTTGATAATTTACTTATGTTGTATTTCAAGTTCAAAGAGCTTCACACACATATACACTTAGATTAAATTAAAGTAGAAATTCTATCTTGTATTAAAAAAAAAAAAAATACTGACCATTAGAAACTGCAAATGCAAGTAAATGTAATATTAATGTTTTTAAACTCATAAAATTTTTATAAAAAGAAAAGTAAAAGTGAAAGTGCAACAAGTAATAATATAACATATATAGAGAAGTATGTTTCTGACTTTGACTCTATGTTAAGGGACTTAAAATCTTAGGACACAACTTGCTACCTAAAGGGTGTTGGTGGGTTATTCAGCAAAAAAGAAATTAAAAAGGGTGTTGGTGGGTTAGGAATTAGGAGGATGGCTGATATTAATAGGTCTTTCATCTTTGATAACAAAAGATAGCCGGAAAGTCTTGTCAAGTGATGAAACGCCATGGATTAAGACACTGAAGGCAAAAACTTCTAAACCAATCTCTTGGCATTGGAGATTTTTTACATGATAGAGACCTTGGATCCCAAATATCCCATCAATAAAAATTGCAATGGAGCTTGAACTAATGTCTGGAATGACTCTTGGATCCCATCAATAAAGGTTTCAAACCCAAAACCAAATTCAAACACAAACGTAACCAGGGTGTTGCAGTTATTTACAACTGATTGTAAGATGAAAAAAAAAACAGTTTTGAAGTCATGGGTCGAATTTGGGCTGCTCAAGTCCTTAAAATTCACCTTCCACCTGTTAATGTAGAAGATAATTTTATCTAGACTCCTAATTTGGATGGTCTCTTCTCAACTAAATCAACCTTCCTGCTTTACCAAAATCCTTCGTTTTTCCTCTTTAAGCCTTTTAAAGAAGGTGGATTGGATTGGAATAAGTTATGGAAATAAAAATTACATGAGACTTAAAACTCTTATGGAGGATATCTTTGAATGTACTACCAACTAGGGAAGTCCTAAACAGAAGATTTCCATTTGAAGCTGTCCCATATTCACTCTGCAACAGAGACCAGAGATTTTAACCCACACTTTCATCTAATGTCCTCTAGCCAAAATCATTTGGGCTTAGTCCCCATGGCCATTGAGATATGGGTGTGTTGAGAAGTGAGAACCAAACACAGCCTAAGTCATGCTCAGGTTGAAGAATCCCATAACTTATTATTTGCTGCTATTATTGCAATATGTTGGGAGATAGGTCGTATTAATCCTTTAATTTTATCAACAAAAAGGGGGAATAATTTTGTTGGTTTTATATATATAATTTTGTTGAGTTTAGTTGTGAGAGGTGAGTAGTTTTTAATTCCCATTCAAAAAGTTATTAGTTGAAAGGGGGGATTTTTTTTTTTTTTGGTTGTGGGTTTAAGAATGAGAGCTTATGTTATTGTTTCAAAGAGGAACCTGATGAATAATTCAACATATTTAAATTGGCAACCATTTAAGTCTTTTGCACACACGAGGGATTGAATCAATTGATGGGATGTATGTATACAATAAAATCGAGCCAATTCAACTGTCCTCAATCCTAAGGGATTTAATTGTCTCACATTTAAATATATCATGTCGGTATATATCATATGTCATTATATATTAAATGTGGATATATATCTTTTAAACGTGAATATATAATATGATAATGTGAACATTGCATGTACGGAATGTACATTATGATGGTGAAACCATTGATTCCCTATTATATTGGAGGGACTGAGAGAGTGAGGGTAAAATGGCAGAACTGTTTGAACTATGGCATAGCAATGAACTCCATAAAAATCTGGTAAGACTTTCGCCTGTTGATAGTTTTAAAATTTTTTTTTTCAAGCTCAAATGTTTAATTCATTTGAGGATAAATTGATAAAAACAAAGTCTATCAATAATAAAGCTAAGATTAGTGGTTCAAACTTTCAAACATAGGGGGAATCTTCGGGTGAAACATCAAATAGAAAGTTGTCTTATTACTTATTAGAGTAGAATGACTGGCTATATGGAAAAGATGAGGGGGCGGGGGGAGTAAATTCTACAATATATAAATAAATAAATAAATATATATATATATATTAAACCTTATAAATTGATGTGTGAGTGATGTGATTGACGCATAAATTTTGGGCCCATCATAATGGATGTGAATAGACCAAATATTGGCACGTACATATATTCATAAATTCAAGCCCCTAATTATCATGTCCAAAAATTATTTGTTAGCTTGCTTCAAAAAAAAAAAAAAAATGTTAGCATGACCAAGTAAACTTACTTAAATGTTTCATAACGAGACACATAGGTCTTAAAAGTCTTCATTCTCAAAAAAAAAAAAAAAAAAAAATCTTAAGAATCTTATAATTCAATAGGTGTTTACAACAAATATGAATAAGGTTCAAATTATCTCCTATCCATCTACTGAATTTATCAATTAAGTTAAATATATGCTTGTTTCCTACTTGCATAGGTGGAGGAGACCATGTAATCCCAAGCAATTACCTCAACAAAAGCAATTATCATAACAATTATTCCCACCAAAATCCTCCAATTCCACTATTCCACTGTTCCCTGTTTTGGTCTATTCTCCTTGTTGATAAAAGCATAGAATATCTTTAGAGTAATATTAGTGCCACAACTTGACCATGTGGTGAGTTGTGGTTAGTGGAGGGATGTCCCTACATTGACCCACTATCACTCCTCTACCAACCACAACTCGTCGGACACCTCTCCACCAACCACAACTCGCCACATGGGCGAGTTGTGCCACAAGATTTATCCATATCTTTAATTAAATTCTAAACAGTCACTTTTGAAAGTAAAGAATGTACCAGTAGCGGTAAGGCACCAAAGACAAGCCCTTTTTTTGTGTGCACATCTTTCAAGTTTTAACCTTTTTTTTTCATTTAAAAATTTTAAAGTTTATAAAAAAAAAATTCAACTTTGACATTTTCAATTTCTATGACATTATTACATACCATTGGCATAATGGTCATTCTACAATAATAAATTATTGAAGAATGGAGGAGGAAGAGATAAGGTTCAAGTTTTTAGGAGAAAACTTCACAGTTCACACACATATGCTTAGATTAGAGTGAAGTAGGCTCTTTATATTGGATAGGGGAAAGAAAAAAAAATCTATGGCCAAAAAATATGTATGAAGTCACTAGGGAAGGGGAAGGAGAAATTTTTTATCTTTATTTATGAATAGGGAAGGAAAAGGAAATATTATTTTATTTTATTTTATTTATGAATGGGGAAAGAAGGATCTAACACCTAAGGAGTGTTAGGTATTTCGTAATTAAAATTAAACAATATTAAGCCTAGAGAGTACAGACACAATGTTTTTCATTGATTTTTTCCTCCTTCAATTGTTAACATTATCTCTTGATTCATATTAAAAATAGTTTCAATAATGAGATCAAATAAAAAGTAATATTATTTCAATGTTAATAGTTGTAAAAAAAAAATTTATCTTGACATAGAACGTAGTTTGGCAAGAAATAACATACATAATCACATAATGCACTTTTATTCAGAAAAAAATCAGATAATTGATATTTTATTGTGCAACTAATCATCTACTTTTGAGGTCACAATTTTTATAACTATGATATAACAAATTGTGAGTAGATATCTATCACTTTTACATTAACCTATTACATTTTTCTCCAACATTCACAATCGACACATTAGAATTATAACAAAAGTTGTGTCCACAAATTTCCTCTTTTGGAATTGAAGGAAATGATAGGTAAAATGTTGGCCATAACTGGGTCATTGTGTAAGGGCTTAGTCTTTCGTGATGGAAACTCTAGTCGATTTGTTGAATGACCTAGTTGAGAGCTCAAAAAATAAGTTGACAAACGCACTTAATTTTACATCTAATGAACATTTTAATGCATAATAAAAATAATGCCAGTAGTAAAAAGGAATGTTGCTTTCATCATAAATGGACAACTCAGCATTATATGAAATTGGTGGTGTCCATGGTATGGACAGTGTACTGAAGGTTGAATGTATTGTCGGTGGCGAGAGGAACAGCTGGGCCAAAAAAGATTCGTCTAGTAAACAAGTTGTGAATGTTTCCCAGGCCGAAGAGAAAAAGTGTCCTCTAAGGGGTAGCTCCAACTCAAAGGCCCAAATGCCTGCATATTCAGCCGTAATAAACTTTAGTTGGGCTTGGGCTGAAAAATTCTGATGATCTAAACCCAATTAGATATGGCTCGACTAAGCCGAAAACATGAATGAGGATGAGATTAGCACGGAAAAATCTGGCATGTTTTTTATTATTATTTTTTTTTATAGGAAAATTCTGGCATGTAGTAGATGGTTGGATTAGATGATTTTTTTTACTCTTTTGGATAACTCCATTACGAAGTTTCTAAAATTAAATCTATCAATTTTTAGTCCAATACCTTTTTTGGCTCTATTTTAATTTATGAAATAAATAATGAATTTATCACAACAAGAAGTGGAAAAAAGGCCAAGAGCATTATAGCTTAATTAGCACATCCTTATGCACCTAATGCTTGGGGGGTCTGGGAGGAAAGGATTGGAACTACATGAATAGAAAAAAAAAAAAGAAATAGAGAAATTGTAATCCTAATTGAGAGATGAAGAACCAAAAAAAAAAGATAAGAAAGAAAAATTCATTTTACGAGAAGGATTTTGAAGAAATATCTTTCACAGTACGTGTGGGTTTTACATGTTATCAAACAAAGTCTCATGAGATATTTTTTATAAAAAAAGAGGTAATGAGCAAGTGGTTTGTAAGGGGATAAGAAAATGAAGCATGTTGCAATTAAAAATATCTTAGTTGTTTTCTTAATAATTTTCTTTAGGACTTGAAGAATTTTTTAGGAATTCTACCAGATTAATTCTTCATAGTTTACTCTATAATATAGTCAAAATTTTATCTGGGTTCAGATCTTATTTAAAGATCCTATCAAGATCAGAATAATTGAAGAAAGGATAAGGCTTCTTTTTTGGTCCTTTTTGGTCTAATAAAGTGGTAATCTATCTAAAAAGAGATATTTTATTAATTTATGTTTGGCTGTAATACTGATGGTGGCACTAATGGAATAGTTGACTTTTTTTTTTTTTTGCAAAGTGTATTGAGTTTATTTAATTTTGATTTGACTCATAAATACATTATATACTAATTTGATATAAAGTGATGTTATGGATATGTCAATTTTTACCTTATAAACTATAAAATGGTGTATGGGTTCAATTAGCTTAACTGGTAAAATCTTTGATAGTCGAATAAGATATCTGAAGTTCAATCCCTGCTTACACCAAAAATTGATTGGTGTTTTGGTCTAATGATAAAGATCTATCATCAAGAGCGGACGCATAAGTTGGAACTTTTTCAAAAAAAAAAAAAAAACTATAAAATTGTATTATGGATAAGTCTTATAAAGTAATATATCACCGACACAAAAAGTAGTAGATATTAATTTATTATCTTTTTGAGGTGGTATCAATCTTATTCATGTTCACATTATTTTATAATTTGTTTGTAGTAAAATATGTAGTAGTTTTAGTATTTTTCATAAAATAAAATCTAATGGAGCCTAACAAAATGTCTAAAATGAAAATAAAAATAAACATGGTTGGTAAAAAAAAAAAAAAAAAAAAAGAAGACTAAATTACAATTTACCTCCTAAAAGCTTAGGGTAATTTTGATTTTACTCCTTAAAGTCTCAAAATTCATATTTGTATCCTCTCAAAATTCATATTTCTATCCTTAATGCTATATATATCAATTGGATTTAAATCTTTCTATCCATGTGTTGTGAGCCTATGGCTATGATGAGGTCTCCATTAAGTGTCACCTCTATCTAAAAACAACTAAGTTTTATGGATCCAAATTTTAAAATTTTAGAGGGTAAAATCAAAATTAGCCCAAATTTGCAAACTATTAATTATAATGACATAGTTTTGAATAATAATAAAAAAAAAAAAAAAGACATTGTTTTGAGTTTAGTTGATACTTAGTGGGCACAACGTATTGGTGGAAAAAAAAATTTAAATCTAAACAATATGTAACCTTTGGGGCATAGATCCATATTTTGAAACTTTAGTGAAAAAAAAAAAAAAAAAAAAAAAAAAAAAAAAAAAAAAAAAAAAAAAAAAACTTCAAGGATGCACATTATAATTTAGTAATAAAATAAATCATAGAAGTATCCATGACTATTTTATCCTATATAAATCCCCTTTAATCTTAAACACACTATGGGTCAAACCACATACTTGTAATGCCTATTATCAACTCTATTTTGAGATTACTCTCATGTTGGGATTTTTGTTTTGTTCATAGGAAGTCGAAATATTTTCTCCTCTAATTATATTTAAATATTGCAATATTCTAAGCTGCTCATTGAAGTTGAGATAGGCCCATAATCATCCTTTTATATCTTGATTGGATCTTTTGCCCCGAAGGTAGAGATGGCTCTTTCTCGATTAATATAATTTTTTTAATTATAAAAATAAAAAATAAAAAATGTGAAGCTTCCACAACTTTTAGAAGGTTATGCTTTCAGTAACTTGAAGCTTGTTTGCTCTTATAACGAAAGAGAAGCTTTCACAGTCATGGGTATCCCTGCAAACTCGAAAAACTGATCTGTCTAGAAAACTACGTAGAGAGATTGCATTTCAAACAAGAAATGAAATAAGCATCTTGTGCTTGTCTTCATCCAGCTCCCAGAATCTACTTGCTTTTCCCCTAATTATTCTCTTTCCTTTCTCTCCAATGGGTTATGGGATGCTACATTCATGTAGATAACGATGCCTTGCAATTTTTTAAAAAAAATATACCATTCATTTGCAATATAAAATATATCTCTATTTTTTTTTTCCCGGTTTGATAAATTGTTACAACAAATGGGAAATGAGAATTTGAATCCGATTGTTTTTATAAATCAAATTAGGTTATGTCATTAAATTACAAAACCATAGCATAAATACAAAATATATCTATTATTCTTTAGAACAAAACCCCTCGCCCTTCTTTTTTTTTTTTTGGGTGTGTTTTGGGCCATGAATATCTTTATTATATTAATATCTGCTTTCCAAAAGCATATATTACAATTAAGAAGTACAGAGTAATAAAGCTTTGGGGAAAAAAAGAAGAAAAGGAAGTGTATCAACGATGATCAAGAGAATTAAAATATCAATTGTCGAGTTATAAACATGCCAGGATATATATTTCTTTAATTTCATCATGGTGTCCCATATTGGATAAAATATGCATGTCGGTATAGTAGGGTTAAAAGATTCCAATAATGAGTTCTTTGGACTATATGCCTTTTTCCTCATAATTTTCTTTTTGCCCCCACAAAAATTTTTTTTTTTATAAAAAATTATGGTTAATCATCATCATCACCATCATAACAAAAAAACAATGAAGTCAAATCGACACTGGTTATTTTTTTTGTTCGATATTGGTTTAAAACTATTAATGAAAGGCTTCAAATTGAGCACAAAAGTAACAAATGTACGTAATCATAATTTAGGGTTATGATAATGACAATGACAATGACAATGATAATTTTAACCCTTGAAAAAAAAAAAAGGCTTGATCATCTCAAAGTAAAGTTGTTACAAAAAATAAATAAATAAAATAAAATAAAAATATCTCCTAGCCGCGGTTGGTCAATTTATTATTGATGATTAAAATAAACTAAAACTGGGTTACCTTTAATATTAATCCTTGAATATATAAATGGAAACATTTTTATTTTTATATTGAGAAAATTTATACTATATGTGATTTTTTTTGCCTGTTGTTTTGTTTTGTTTTTTCTGTCAAGGATAAGGAATTCCAAAAGATCATCAATCAACATAAAAATATAAAATGCTTGAATATTCTAAGAAAAGACAAAAAGCTAAAACTTTTTCAGGTTAAACAATTATAAAGTTCTATAAACTCAATTGATAGTTATGACAAGTGACTCGTGTGTGAAAGATCGAGAAGTGATGTCCCCTTTTTTATTTTTCGTAAATTCTGGTAGAGGGGAAGTTAATGCTAATCTCTTATGGGTCAATTTTATAATTTCATTCTTATCAAAAAAAAAAAAAAAAATTTTATAATTTCATTGGCTAGGTGGCTACCTTGATTTAAAAATTGCAACCCGTTGCCTTTCTTATCATGCTTCCATGCTCATTTTGAGCTCCTAGAGGCTCAATCAACTACTTACATAAGCACATAGAATGATAAATCAACACTTTGAGTTGGGATCTCTTTTTGAAATAGGTGTAAAAATATGGAAAATAAATCCTTTAACGTGACAGTTAGACGGGACCTCATTCTCACAACATGTAAGACGATCTTACAAGTAAATTCTATATACTTCGAGATCAAGTAGGTGATGTCTCGCAAAAGACATTGTCTACACGTAAGACGATCCCACAAGTAAATTCTATATACTTTAGGACGAAGTGATATCTCTCGCAAAAAGACAGCATCTAGCTTGGTCCCCTCGTAACATAGAGGGACCTCGATCAAAAGAAAATTTATTTCCGTTGGTTTTAGATAAGTGGTCTCGTTGCAAATTTTGGAATGCACCAAAGAAAATTGAACAAATAACTCGTTAGTCACGTCATTTTTTACACCCAAAAATAATAATATTATTCCTTCTCGCTTAAGAAACACGATTGTTCACACTGGTACTAAAACTAAAGGCCGACCACGGGATTATCGTCGAAATGGAAATTGGGCCAATTAATTATGTTGCTATCATGCTATGTCACATTTTTACTTTTCCGAAATATATTCTTTATTTTTCTTTAGGCTGGAAAAAGTTAACTGGTCGAGTTGGTCATCACCACCTCCAAACTGATGTAATACATGCTAGCTAAAATAAAAGATGTTTCCAAAAAAAAAAAAAAAAATACACTTGCGGATTTTAATATAATATTTTAGCCACTATAGGCCAAAACGATGCTTGATAATATAGTATCCCCATTTCCCCCAAAAGAAAAAAGAATCTGATATGTTTTTTTTTTTTTTTTTTTTTTTAAAATAAGGTTAGGCTTTCATTGAAAACATCAAGACGAATGAGTTGAATTACAATATTTTTGATAGTATGAAATTATAAAAAGTGGATTGTATAAGTTTATCAATAGTTTCATATAATAATAAATTATTATTTGTAACTTATTAATGATATAAACAATTTATTCGTAGGAAAAAATCGTGGAATTGTGAAGAGATAAACCTTACTCTCTATTCTTCTCTCCATCCAACCTCCAAACATGGTGTCAAGAATAAATGTTAAAGAAATCACAATATTAGGAAAATGAGTAATAAAAAAAACAAAAAAAATCTAACTGATTGTTTTGAGACGTCGTAAAATGGTAGGAAAAAACTACTTTTTATTTTTATTTTTTTAGTCTATTAAAGGAGGAAGACTAGCAAAATATAGAAGGGTTCCCCGTCATCTACAAATCACCAAATTATTCTTTCTTTATCCTAGAAGTGGTCTGCTAGCTTTGTCTCTTAAGTCTTAAGAGTAGGCACAAAAGTTGATCCTTCAGTAGTGTAAAATTGAAATTTCATGCACTTGTACTAGAATTTCGATTGAGATTATCTCGAAGTGTTTTGTACTATCTTCTTCAATTCATTCAACTGATTAAGGACTAGAAAATTATTTATATTGATTGACTTGCATTACTCTATATATCTGTATAATAATCTTTATAATTATTGGTGTTTTGTACTATCTTCTTCAATTCATTCAACTGATTAAGGACTAGAAAATTATTTATATTGATTGACTTGCATTACTCTATATATCTGTATAATAATCTTTATTATTATTGTGTTACCAAAATTCTCTTAATTGAGACAATATCTAACCCATCCATTTGAGAACAATAATTTAAAATGAGGAAAAATTTTGAGTAAAATTAACAATTAGTTTCAACTTTCAATAGTTTCTCAAAAAAAAAGTTTCAACTTTCAATAACATAGCCCCAGTCTTAGAGCTAAAGGAAAAACAAAAAAACAAAACAAATCGCATATGTTTGATCTGAACCAAAACATTAACTTTAGAGATACAACTATATATATATATATATATATAATAAGAACCTAAAAAACAGCATTTAAGTATTATACTTAATTCTTGTCCATATAATATAAATATATATATATTTATTTATTTTTCTTTTTTTGATATAAAAAGATGATAAGTTGTTAACAATAGAAAGTAGCTTTTATAAAATAAAAATAAGAGAAAGTGGTGTCAAACCTGATCAAAATCAACAGCAATTTACCAATTAATTCACCCGATTGTAAAAACTGAAAAATATTGCTTAAGACATAGGTAACGATACTCAAACAAGAAACAAATTAAGAAACTGAAGTATGACACAAAAACTGAAGTCCCCCGTTGCTTGTGACATACCAAATTAAGTTGCTTCTAGTCAGTGCCGGCTCAAGGCCTAGGCCTAAGCCCCACCAAAAAACAAAATTTTCCTTAAAAGAAAATGCCACACTTTTCATAATTAAAGGCCAAAATTTTTATAAAATTATATTATATATATATATATATTTTTTTTAAAGGTTGTATATTTTTTTTATTAGTGATGTTAAGGATACTACAAATTTTACTATTGGCTTACAAATTGCCATGTTATTAATCACAAAAAAGTGATATAAATATTCATTAGTTAAATTGATGAAGTTCATCAATAAGAGACAATATCACATTATATTTTGAACATTTTATAGAACTTTTAATTAGTGCATTTTTCTTTTTCATTTCTATTAAGACTCTCAAAGTATGAGAACAATAGAACCTTAACTCAATTGAAATCCTAAAATATTTCAAAAAGATGTTACAAATGTGTTAAATTGTCAATTATAGATTAATCTCTCATAATAGTTTGAGACTTTGATTTTTGTAAAAAAATATCATACAAAGCCACACACCAAATAATATCTGTCTCTCTTTCTTAAAATCAAAATATAAAATTAAAAATTAGATTACAACTTTATTTAACTATGCATCGTCTTATATCCAAAATAACGTATCTTTTTCAATCACAATATATTTTTATTTTTTTTTATTAATATTTATAGGTTCAACTATAATATTCAATTCTCTATATGAAATTTACATTAATCTAATTGGTATTATTTATATATTTAATGTATCAAATTAACCTTAATTTGATTAATATTAAATAATTTTATTTAATTAATATTTACATAATTAAAAGACCCGCATAAATTTTTCACTTTAACCCCAAATTATATTGGCGGCCCCTGTTCTGCGTTAGCACTGGAAGTACTTATTAGTTATTAGTCAGGTCGATGGTGACTGGGTTGATCACAAAAAAAAAAAAAGTCGAGGGATTGGTGGCTTTCTGCGTGTTGTCCATGTCTCCTAGCACAATTGGTACTCCAGGCTAAGTCAGTGATCCTCGTGAAAATACAGTACACAACATTTTATATATATCTATATTGTACATAAGAGAATTCAAGACGAATACTTTATTTGATTTATTTATGTGTAATTATTTATAAAAATGGATATTTTACATAAAGGTTTTTTAAAATAAATTAAAATTTACACTTTAGAGCGTAATAACAGTTTTAGAAAGCATGAAATATATACAAATCAATTGATTTAAAATAAATTAAATGATATTTTATGTGCCTTAATAATAATAATAATAATAAGGGTAAATTCCAGAAACCTCCCCTAAGGTTTGAGGAAATACCAAACACGTCCAACGGTTGTTGAAAATGACCAATTTGCTCCTAAAAAGCAAACGGCATGTACTGCTGTTACTCTCTTCAAACGATTTTTTTCCATGTTCTCTGTTCACTTTCTTCTTCGCGCCATAACATAAATGCTTCTCTCTGAAAGCTCAAACCAGTCTAAAAGATATACACAAAACATGTATTTTGAGATAGATTACAGAAAAAGAAAAATCACTAAGCCAGTACCCATTTTTCAAATCAAAACCATACATTTTCAAATCAAAGCCATACATTCTTGTGGGGCCATAAAGCCCAGCAGTACACGTCCACCCCTTTTGGGTTGAACTTGAAGCCCATACCGAGGCCCACAATCACGCATGAGGAAAGTAGTGTTGAACGTGGCAAGTGAGGAAGACATGCCGAGGACAACTATGTCCTCGGCTAGATAAGGCCGAGGTTGAGGAAAGTTGTTTCATAAACACAAGCAATCTTCCAGAGCATGCCATTAAGAAAGCAAGTACAGCAAGTAAGCATGCGGAGGTATGATGGTAGAGCAATTCCTGGAAAAGCTGATACCTCCACATTAAATGCATTGCAGCTAATCTCCTGGCCGCATTTATGTGGAGGAGACCCTTGACCAGTACTGCCTTGGTCACCACGACTCACAAAGGGCCAGAAAGGGTGTCTGACAGGACAGATACTCAAGTGAGGGTTTAAATGATCAACAAGTGTAGGATCAAGATGGTCCAAAGGGAATTATATAATGGGAAAGACCCTCCATTGGAGAGAGAGATTTTTCTATCAAAAAAAAGTACTGTAGTAATCTGAACTAACCTTGTAACCATTGTTACTGTCACTCAAGAAACAATAAATTGAACATCCTCGGACCAGTGCCGAGGACGAAATTACTTGCCCAAACTTTGTATCCAGTATATTCTTTAAAACCTCTTTTATTGTTGTTACACTCTTGAAACCCAGTTCTTTTACCCACTCTCTACAAATTTATTGTATTGGGTTTATTGGGCTTGAATTCATTTATCTTTAAGAGTGATATTCAAATCTGGGCCCTACAATTGGCGTTGTCTGTGAAAAAGAATTTATGTGCTCGCAGTTGCAACAATTAGATATGGCAGAATCAGGTCCACACCAAGGAAACCCGTGCCAAGCAGGTCCTTAACGGACAGAACCCATAGGATCCCAGCGACAGGGTAACTCTCTTGGCCCTGGGTATAAGCAAGATCTAGAAAATGAAAGGGATCGAGAGGGGAGTATACATATCACCCAGACGAGCAAAAGCCATTCCCAAGTGGGCAGTCGCGAATCCCAGAGACAGAACAATAACCAAGCCATGCAGTTGGAGATAGATGACTTGAAAAAGAAACTGCGCCATGCACGGCGGAGGCAATCCCTTTGCAATTTTGACATGTCCTCTAATGATGAAGAGGACATCAATTACAGGCAAAGATCAAGAACTCCTCCATGCGAGACGTTTTCTTATGAAAATGAGCACCATCATAGATGAAAACACAAGGGCTTATCTGGCAGGGGCCTGAGTAGTAATGCCATGAGTAAGGCCCTGGATTAGATCTCTAGGTCACCTTTCATGCGACGAATGGAAGGGGCCAGGCTGCCTCGGCGGTTCCACTAGCCTACGTTCACCATTTATAATGGTCGGACGGACCTCGTAGAGCATGTGAGCCAGTTTAATCAGAGAATGGCCGTCCATTCCAGGAACGAAACTTTAATGTGCAAAGTTTTCCCGTCAAGTCTAGGTCCTGTGCCAATGAGGTGGTTCAACAATTTGAAAACAAACTCCATAGATTCCTATAAGCAGCTCACCCAAGCCTTTGGCTCCCGTTTCATTACAAACAACTGGGTCCTTTGGCCTCTGAGTTCGTTGTTGTCCTTATCCATGCATGACGGAGAAACCCTGAAAGCGTACTCGGACAGGTACTGAGAAATGTATAATGAGATGGATGGCAACTTTGACGATGTCGCCGTCAGCACTTTCAAAAGCGACCTCCCAGCTAGGCATGCCTTGAGGAAATCGTTGACTGGAAAGCCTACTACTAGTGTACGTCAGCTTATAGACCGGATTAACAAATACAAAAGAGTGTAAGAGGACCAGCTGCAAGGGAAAGGAAAAGAGAAGGTTATCCCTCAAAAGAGCAGAGATTTCAGGTCGGACCGATACCACAATGACCGTCCGAGAAGAGACTTTGTAGGACAATCTAGACTAACCAATACACAGACGGTCAACGCCATATTTAGAGAGCCAGTACATCTGGTCTTGGAGAAAATCAGGAATAAGCCATTCTTCATGTGGCCGAATAAGATGGCTGGAGACCCTATAAAGTGCAACCAGAGTCTGTATTGTCAGTATCACCAGGACCATGAACATACTACGAAAGACTGCAGAAGCATTTGGAACCACTTGGATTAGCTAGTTTGAGAAGGGAAACTGAAGCACCTTTTGCATCCCTCCAGTGGCCACCAAGGCCAGGCAAACCAGGAGCCCCGGAGAGACTCGTCCTTAAGGCCTCCTATAGGAACGATAAACGTGATCTTTACTGCTCCCGGGAGGATGGGCTCATGCCCTTCCAGGGTGATGTCTATAGCTCGACTGCCTGCCGGTGACACTGGCCTAGAGCTGAAAAAACCCAAGGTGTATCCCCATCCGGTCTTGAGTTTCTCTAAGGACGACAAAATTGGAACCATCCAACCACACAACAATGCGTTGGTAATCACTCTTCGAATTGGGGGCTATGACGTGAAGAGGGTGATGGTGGATGATGGGAGTGGAGCCGAGATCATGTACCCTGACCTCTATAAAGGGCTGAGGTTGACACCGGAAGATTTGATGCCCTACAACTCCCTCTTAATGAGTTTTGATGGAAAGATGGTCATGCCAAAAGGCCAGATTAGACTACCCGTGCAAACCGTCCCAGAAATAGTGGAGGTTGACTTCATTGTGGTAGACACGTACTCCCCATACACTGCCATTGTGGTAAGACTTTGGCTCCACACCCTAGGAGCCATTGCCTCCACCCCGCATCAGAAGGTGAAGTTCCCCTCCAAGGGTAGGGTCCTGGAAATTCGAGTCTGCCAAGCCATAGCTAGAGAATGCCTGGTAGCTGCCATCTCAAAACAGCCCAGAAATGAATCTTCAGCCCTTGTCGAAGAGGGTTCATAGCAATTAATGACCCCGACATCGCTTACCCGTATACCTGCCAAGGAAGCAAAATATGAGGATTTAGAAAGGGTGACCATTAAGGTGACCATTGTGGTAGACACATACTCCCCATACACTGCCATCGTGGCAAGACCCTGGCTCCACACCCTGGGAGCCGTTGCCTCCACCCTGCATCAGAAGGTGAAGTTCCCCTCCAAAGGTAGGGTCCTGGAAATTCGAGTCTGCCAAGCCATAGCTAGAGAATGCCTGGTAGCTGCCATCTCAAAACAGCCCAGAGATGAATCCTCAGCCCTTATCGAAGAAGGTTCATAGCAATTAATGACCCCGACATCGCTTACCTGTACACCCACCAAGGAAGAAAAATATGAGGATTTAGAAAGGGTGACCATTGGCGATGATCCAGAGAGGTTCTTCCAAGTGGGGTCTCAATTGCCTCCTCCAGAGAAGGAGGGATTGGTAGATTTCCTCAGAAAAAATGTTGATGTGTTCGCGTGGGACACCTACAATGCCCCAAGAATTGACCCGAACTTCATACGCCACCACTTAAATGTAAATCCATCAGCCATTCCCAAAAAACAGCCTCCTCGGCGCTCGTCCAAAGTGCACGCCGACACTATCAGGGACGAGGTGAGGAAGCTCAAACGAGCAGAGGCTATCAAGGAGGTGTTCTATCTAGAGTGGTTGGCCAACACCGTGGTGATAAAGAAAAAGAATGGGAAGTGGCGAGTCTGTGTGAACTTCACAGACTTAAACAAAGCATGTCCAAAAGGCCCATTTCCCATGCCACGAATAGACTAGTCAATGGATGCAACCGTAGGCCATCATCAGAGGAGTTTCTTGGATGCTTTTCAAGGCTATCATCAGATACCCCTAGTCCTGGGTGATCAAGAAAAAACAGCATTCGTAACTCCTACCAGAAACTACCATTACAAAGTGATACCATTCGGATTGAAGAATGCAGGGTCTACCTACCAAAGAATGATGACTAGAATGTTTGAGCCACAGTTGGGTAAAAGCATTGAAGTCTACATAAACGACATGGTAGTAAAGAGCAAAGTGGTGTCCGAGCACGTGGGAGACCTCGGGGTCATTTTTGACGTCATAAGGCAGCACAAATTGCGTCTCAATGCCTCTAAATGCTTATTTGATGTCGGTTCTAGCAAATTTTTGGGCTATATGGTAACTCATAATGGGATCGAAGTGAGCCCAGATCAGATCAAAGCGATTCATAATATGCAACCTCCTCAGAATCCCAAAGAAAAGAGGTCCAGAAACTCACTGGGATAATCACGGCCTTCAATCGGTTTATTTCCAATTCCGCAAATAGGTGCTGCCCTTTTTATCTGCTGATAAACAAGTGGAAAGGATTTGAATGGTCCGAGGACTGCGCTTCGACTTTCGAACAACTTAAAGAATACTTATCCAGGCCACCCATCATGTCCAGCCCTGAGGCCGACGAGGTTTTATTCGCCTACATAGCGGTGGTCCCTCATGCTGTAAGCCTAGTGTTAATACGATTGGATGGTGGCATACAATGACCAGTCTATTACGTGAGTAAATCTTTACATGAAGCTGAGGTGCGTTATTTACCATTGGAAAAGGCAATTTTGGCAATAGTGCATGCCACGTGAAAACTCCCCCATTACTTCCAAACGCACACAGTCGTTGTTCTAACTTAGCTTCCACTTAAGTCTGTACTTCGAGGGGTTGATTACACGGGGAGAATTGCCATGTGGAGCACGATTCTAGAGGCTTTCGATATCAAATACATGCCCCGGACTTCTGTCAAGGGCCAGATTATTGCTGATCTAATAGCCGAGTTTGCCGAACCCTAGATAGAAATGGTAGTAGAGGAGTAAACATTGATGGAAAATCGGTCGGCTCAATCACTGCGCAAGAACCCCCACGCTGGAAAGTATATGTTGATGGCGCCGCAAACCAAAGGGGGTCCGGGGTAGGGCTAGTTCTAATATCTCCTGAAAAGATCATTATAGAGAAGTCACTGAGACTGGGGTTCTCGGCCACCAAAGCCGAATATGAGGCTTTACTGCAAGGAATGGCCATGGTGCAGAAGATGGGGGAAAAGGCAGTAGAAGTGTTCTCGGACTCGAGACTGGTTGTAAGCCAAGTAAAAGGAGAGCTAGAGGCTAGAGATTTGAGAATGTAGGAATACTTGAGTCAGGTCAGGTGCCTACAATTGAACTTTAAATTTTTCGACCTATCTCATATCTCTAGGAGTGGCAACAAGCACACAGATTCATTGGCCACTCTTGCCACCTCCTTGTCGTAGGGGTCGCCTTGGACAATCCTTGTTTAAGACCTGCACAAAGCAGACAGGGCCAAGGGCGACATGGCTCAAATCCATCAAGTCAGAATGGGTCCAAGCTAGATGGATCCAATAGTGAGCTTTCTTAAAGATAATATACTACTTGAAGAAAGAACAGAAGCTAAGAAAATACGAAGAAAAACTCCTAGGTTCTGGTTGTCCGAGGATCACAAGTTATACAAACGCTCCTATTTAGGACCGTATTTGTTATGTATACATCCCGAAATGTCAGAATTACTGCTTGAGGAGTTACACGAAGGGATTATGGTAGTCACACAGGAGGGAGATCTCTGTCTCACAGAGCCATCACTCAAGGGTATTAGTGGCCGGGCATGCAGAAGGAAGCCCAAGAATACGTCCAGAAATGTGATCAATGTCAAAGATTTGCTCCAAACATCCATCAACCAGGAAGGGTCCTGAACCCTTTCTCCAGCCCTTGGCCGTTTGCTCAAAGGGGCTTGGATATTGTAGGCTCTTTCCCTAAAGCAGTAAGAAACAAGAGATACCTATTGGTCGACACAGACTATTTCACCAAGTGGGTTGAAGCTGAGCCCTTGGCTAACATCAGGGATGTAGACGCTAAGAAGTTTGTCTGAAGGAACATTGTTACTCGGTTTGGGGTCCCTTATACCCTTATCTCGGATAACGGCCTCCAATTTGATAGTAAGACTTTCAGAAGGTACCGCTGCGACTTGGGAATTACAAACAAGTATTCTACCCCGGCCTACCCCCAAAGAAACGGACAAACTGAGGCTGTCAATAAGGTTGTAGTCAATGGGTTGAGAAAAAGATTGGATGACGCGAAGGGAAGATGGGTGGAAGAACTGCCACATGTCTTGTGGACATATCAGACTACACCACGATGGTCAATAGGAGAGACTCCCTTTTCCATGACTTATGGGGCCGAGGCTATCATCCCCCTAAAGACTAGCTTCCCAACGCTGAGGACGGATACCTTCACCCTGAGCAGCAACGATGAATTGCTAGGGAAAAGTTTAGACTTAATTGAGGAAAGAAGAAAAAATGCAATGATCCAACTAGCCTGTTACCACCAGAAACTCAAGCAAGAGTATGATGCTAATGTGAAGCTGAGGCCATTAGCACCAGGAGACTTGGTGTTGAGAAAAGTTTTAGGTAGTGCCAAGAATCCGACCTGGGGAAAGTTGGGGCCCAACTGGGAAGGACCGTATCGTATCATTTCAGTAGCAAGAATAGGTGCATATTACTTGGAAGACTTAGATGAAAAAGCTGTACCCTGCCCAAGGAATGTAAATAACCTAAGAAGATATTATTATTAATAAAAGCAGTTCGTTCATACTCTGATTTATTACAATTGCGTGCTATGTGATTCGTCACTATCTAAGTATTAGACAGAACCAAGGTCTTGCATGGCTCTTTGGACCACAAACCTTGAGGAAACTAATGACTTCTGACAACTATCTAAGTGTTAGACAGAACTAAGGTCTTGCATGGCTCCCCGGACCACAAACCTTAGGGAAACTAATAACTTCCAGCAATCTTCTGGCAATCAACTAAGTGTTAAACAAGGCCAAGGCCTCACATGGATCCTTGGATTCAAAACCTTGAGGAAACAAACAACCTTAGACATTTATCTAAGTGATAGACAGGATCCTGAATTGAATCTTACTCATTGGATCACTTGCCCTACCAACCATGAGCATCACCTAAAGCATTTCAAGGTACACTTAAGGCATTTCACTTGAAACGTCACTTGAAACGTTTCCCTTATGGTCAATACTGTAATGCTCTCTTAGGACCAGTAAGTTTATGAAATACGTATGTTTATACACCCCGCCATAACTTATGAACCTAGAAAATATGAGGTCTGCATTATAAACCATAATTCTTTCGTGGTTCATCTACCAGAAAACAAAATTGCATTGCTGAGATCGTTCAACTTTCAGTTAAAGCTTGAATTAAAATCTACATTGTGGGTTTAATGTTTTTGATTATCCAAGCCTTGCTGACACACTGCTAAGATTAATCAAATGTTGGGGAAAGTATGAAAACATGATAAATAAAGGGCAACATCACTCGAAAAAACACACACATTTCATTACAAAAGATAGTTTCATTACAATAGCTCAAAGACAAAGAAAAAAAAAAATGAAGAAAGGACAACTACAGTAACACAAGTTAACAAAAAATAGCCTATTTCTTCAACTTGATAGTCAGCTTGTCCTTGGAAGGCTGATTGGAGGCTGTATTAGAGGTTTCAGAGGCCTGGCTCAAAGGAGCGGCTTTAAGGGGATTAGAGGCTAACTCCGCTCTCTCTAAGGCCTCCTTCTCGGCTAGTGGGGCTTGGGAGTCAACTGGAGGCTTCATCACCTTCTGGGGCGCTTCTCGGTTAGTGCCTTTCTCTTTTTTGGACACCCCAGAATGCTCAACCTCCTCGGCAGGACTTTCAGTGGAAGTAGGAACATCGGCGTCACTGTGTTGACTTGCCTCTGCCGCTACAGGGGCGGTATCAACTTTGGAGCAAGTTGAAGTAGATTCTTAGAGAGCAGGAGGGTAGTACACATTCTCTACTTTCCTAAGTTCAGACGAAGCCTCAACCCCAGCTCGATTGAGGGCTTCGACCTAGACATAGGAACAATAAAGCCTGCACACCCTTGATACTTGGGATCTGAGATTGGCCTCAGTCTTGGCCACCCCCAGATCATAAGCATCCTGCTTAGCCTGCCCTTTGGTCTCCTCCACCTTCTCCTTGGCTTTCTCCGACTCCACCCTAGCTCTCACTGCCTCGTCCTTGGTTTTCTCCGCAGAGGCCTTGGCCTTCTTTGCAACTTCTAACTTTTTCTTCAAGGACTCAATCTGTCTTCTAGCAGCAGCCAATTGCTCATCGGCCTTGCGAAGATGTAGCCTCTGATCCTCGGCTTGCTTTTGAAAGCCCTCTAAAGCCGACTCAACACTCCTCCTTACCTTCTCTTCCTCATTCAGTTTGCCTCTCAGGTCTTGGGTAGACTGATCAGCAATATTGAAGGCTTCAACAGCAACAACTCGCCTATTCCTTTCGTCTTCTAATTGCCTGCTGCAGTTGTTGGCCATCTCCTCAGCCTTGAATGTAGCTTGAACAGCCTAAAAAAAAAGAGAGGTTAGCTGACTAAAGTAAATAAGTTGGAAACATTACCATGCCCAAGTACCTCTTGAAGCTAAGAAAGACCTTTTACCTCCTAAACGACCTCAGCTCGGCCATGTCCGAGGGCAATGCAAATTACGATAAAACAATCAACAAATCCTAGTCCTATCCCTAGAACCCTACCTGGTTCCCCCTCTCCCGTGGGGCAGGGGACACCATCATGCCATTCTTCGGACATGATCAGAAAGTCCTTGTTCAGCCCCTTGCTGGACTCAGGAAGGCACTGGATAAGCCTAATTTAAGGTTGCCTTGTTTTTAGGTAATACCCCTTCCCCTTCAGTCGATGGAGGTTGTAGACCCAATTCACATCATGATGGGTCAGCCGCAACCTCATTTTCTCGTTTAAGGTGTCTACACACCCCAGTATTCTAAAGACGTTTGGGGCGCACTGAGTAGGGGTTAATCTGACGAACCTAAGGTAATCCCTCGTCATTAACCCCATGGGGATTCTCATGCCACCTTCAATGAAGGCGATCATGGGAATCGCCACTTCACCTGCCTACCTTAGAAAGTGCCACTCACCCTCCTTACAGTACCTCAGACCCATATGGGGTGGGATCCTATAGTCAACCTTAAACTTCTCCATCCCTTCCTCAGACTCTATAAAATCCTTAAATCTACCCATTCCCGGAAACTCAGAGAGGCTAAAGAAAGTTGGAAAGAGAGGTCTAGGAGGAAAGACACAGAGAAAAGAGAGTAAAGAAAGTTTGAAAAGTTGGGAAAACTTACGAAGGTGAAGGAAGTGTCCACAAACAAGCTTTTGAAGAGACACGAGTGAGGTGAAAAGTGTTGGCAGATTCAATGTATGTGCACAAAAACTCTTGGATGCAAAGATAGTATGGGCGATTTGAAGTCCAGAATGGCATCGTCGGAAGAAATCCCCACATTCGCAATCCAGAGCACATCGTAGGAAGAAAACATAGTAACGTGTCATTCTGGACTTCCATCACCAAGTCCATGCTCGTCGCCCCTTCTTCTGACGATGTCAACTTTGCGACTTCTTCAGCTACCATATTCTAGCTTATGGGGATCTGTGTGGGGATTCTGGCTTATGCCATCGTCGTGAAGATGGCATAAGCCAGAATCCCCACCTTCCTGGCCTCCTCGATGTCTTGAGGGAGGTGTCCATCCTGGAGAAAGGATATGATTGGTGTCATCCAGCTGCCTGTGCTGTGGATTGCGAATGTGGGGATTTCTTCTGACGATGTGGATTCTGGCTTATGTCATCTTCGCGACTTCTTTTTGCCGTACTCATATTACTGTGTTTTCTTTACTAGGAAAGTGATTTAATCATTGTCAACAAATATATTTGATGGGATTGGCGAACTCAACTTCTCTAGACGACCCCATCCAAACCAACGAGGCAACGTTGACAAACGAACTAACCAAGTACCTCTAACGATATGAGCTACATTACTGACGAGGGAAAAGAAGTCATTCAATGCAGCCAAATAAATGCCTCGGACGGTTACAGGGACAGCTGTACAAACTGTTGGAAGCTCGTTAAAGCTCACATCATTAACTAGGAGGCGTTACCAAAAGAGACATTAAAATCACATTAACAGCCCCAATGGTTAGGGGCTGTGGAAAACATATATAAAGCCCTCATAACATCAACACAAGATACGGATACATGCTGAAAGATACTTTTTGTTTGATTACATTACACTATTCTTTTCCAAAGAGTTTCTATACACTGACTTTGGCATCGGAGGAGGTGTGGCATGCACCACACCGGTGACCATTCTGAGGGAGCTACTTTACCATTTATACAGTCACAAGAACAAAGGCTGGGCTCTGTCTGAACGCATCTACTTCGACTGACGAGTCTGCACCTCATCAATATTCTTCTTATCTTGTTATATTATGTCCTCTTGCTATAACATTTTTGTGACAGCGTCTTCTGATATGGGCACGTGACCAAGATCTTAGCAAAGAGGTCCTAACTTGCGCACAAGCTGACTTGAAGTGAGTTTCGATCGAGCCAGTCCCGACTTTCCTACCCCAGAACTATTGGGTCACAACGCGGCAAGAAGCGGTCTAGCCAAGAAGTGCAAAAATGCCCACCACATTCTTCTGATGTCAAATGATAAAATAAATTTAAAAGCATAGAACAATATAATTTTTGATATCAAAGGCATTATTGTAGATTCACTAGATTATTGAATCAATCTATAGCTGTAGCTTTTAAGGACGTCACTTAAAATCAAATTAATAATAGAATTTTTTACATCAATTTTATACTATATAACCTTCTCATAAGCAGTACGAGCATGTTTTGAGACTTTTGTTTTCTTCATAAAAAAATGAAGGGGCACCAAAGTAATAATAAATAAATAAATAAAAATTTTAACTAATTTAAGTAGGTCACATAGGAAATATCAAGAATTTAAAGGGACCCATATATTCTTTAAAATTTAGATAAATATAAGGGTGAAAAAATAAAGTTTGGACGTTAAGTACGATAATATTATTCTTTAACAAAATCAAATTTAAAACATAAAATAAAATAAACCTTATTGGGAGGTATTGGGCACAGCCGCAAATGCATCCAAATCCAACGTCTCAACGTAGACTTGTCAAAAATGACAAAATGGGCTACGCATTTCGTCCCCACTCAAATGCTTTCTCGAATGGACAAACTTCCAAAAAGGACCCATATTAGTGGGCCCTATTAAGGACCGACCTTTTTTTTTTTTTGTTGAGAAAAATTAAGGACCGACCTAAAGAGAAGAGAAGAGAAAGCGGTGGACGCTAACCCATCACCCATTTTACCAACTATACCACTCTCTGTATTTCGGACCCACAGCTAACCATGGTTAAAAACTAACGGTGCCGTACACCAACTCCGTCATGACGGGAACATCGAGGCAAAGCCACGTGGTGGGATTTGGGTTTGCCAAGCTTCCGGAACTCGTGGTCTGAACCAACCACGTGGATCAACCATATAGTAGCTAGTGGACTCTATTAGTGTACTCTTTCATTTTTTTATTTAAAGCAGGTCAGCCTGGAACCGACAGCTGTCAGGTGTTCAGGTCTACCTCGCATTAGCTCACAGTTTACAAGGGACAGATTGCTTGGGTTAGTCAAACTGTATAAAATTTGAGCCAAAATTAAACTTTAATGAGAATTCCTTGGGTTAGAGTCGGTGAAAATTGAAGGAGTTTAAAAGGGTAACGTTAAACTCATAACTTTTATCTCAATTTACTCATATAATAAGTTATGAGTAATGAAGTCATGAATTCATTATTTTTACTCCATCAATTATAACTTAACACATGAATAAATTGAAGTAAAAAATTTGATAAAAGTAGGTAAGTTTGGAATTGACAACTATCAAGTGTTCAAGTCTACCTCGCATTAGCTCACAGTTTACTAGGTCCAAACTAATGGGGTTAGTCAAACGGTATAAAATTTGAGCCTAAAATTAAACTTTAATGAGAATTCTTTGGGTTAGAGTCGATGAAAATTGAAATAGTTTAAAAGGATAATGTTAAGACCATAACTTTTGTCTCAATTTACTCATGTGGTAAGTTGTGAGTAGTGAATTCATAGAGCCATTACTTTTACTTCATCAATTACAACTTGCCTCGTGAGTAAGTTGTAGCAAAAAAGTTGATAAAAGCAGGTAAGCCTAGAACTGACAATTGTCAAGTGTTCAAGTCTACCTCGCATTAGCTCATAGTTTACTAGGTCCGGACTAATTGGGTTAGTCAAATTGTATAAAATTCGAGCCTAAAATTAAACTTTAATGAGAATTCCTTGGGCTAGAGTTGGTGAAAATTGAAATAGTTTAAAAGGATAACGTTAGGATAATGACTTTTGTCTCAATTTACTCATGTGAAAAATTGTGAGTAGTGAAATCATGTACCTACTACTTTTACTCCACCAATTACAATTTGCCATATGAGTAAGTTGTTGCAAAAATTTTGCTAAAAGTTATGAACCTAGCATTAATCACCGTTAAAAAGCAATTGACATGCAAGACAGGGATATGGATGTCTAATAGTTCTACTTAATTTTTCCTTTCTCTAATTTTTTTTCCCTAATATCTATTCCCTTCATCCTAATTTATTTGTCTTGTTTAAAAAATTCAACTTTCCAAGAGAACATTTTTTATTACCTTGTTTGTTGTATAAAACTATATAAGTTTTTTATTCATGCAATTTCTCCATTATAATGAACGAGTATCTTATTAGCACAACTCTTAAGACGATGAATAAATTATTATATGCATTTGACATGTATTGGATACACTATATATTATATCCTGCAACGACCAACAATTTTTTTAAATAGACTTTCAACCTATGACGTTTGATCTTAATGATAACTCTTTATTATCAGACAAAAACAACAACCAGTATTTTGCAAAAACCAACATTTTTTTTTAAAGAGTGTTTCAACCCATAACATCATTTCCTAATGATAGTTCTTTATCATCAGATGAAAGACACCAATCAGTTTTTGATGTAGGTGGGAAATGAACTCCAGATATTTTATTCAACCATCAGAGACTTTATCAGTTGAGCTAACTAGAACTTATTTACAATGACCAACGTGATTATAAAAAATAAAAATAAAAAACACTAAATTACATGAACAACTATGAGCATTTCTTTTTAAATATAAAAGACAAACAAGGTAAGTGATGTTGGTGGACAAAAAGATTTTAGTGTAAGAAAGGGAATTTTCTTACCCAAAATTGGAAATCAAAATTTCCTTTTTTTTAGAAAACAAATTTTCCCATTTTAATGTCACTGTTGTGGCAAATACCATAATATAAGCATGATAATAATTTTTTATTCACATCTTATAGTTTTAGTTAGTCTTATTTAAATCATAGAGTTTTGCATAAGTTTCATTTAAACCTTGAAAATTTGAAATAAATTTTATTTAATCCAATCGATCACGTGAAGTTTAATCGAGTTAACAAAAGAATGTGTTAGAAAGTTTAAATAAAAAGTTTTTAGATTCTTTGATGTTTTGTGAGTTCCATTTAACTTAACTAGTAAAGTCTTTGATGATTGAATAAGAGATCTAAGATTCAATCTCTGCCTATACAAAAAAACCAATTGATGTCTTGGTTTGACAATAAAGAGCTATCATCAATAATGGATGCCATGAGTTGAAATTGATATATATTTCTAACTTGTAAATTTTTGTTAAAAAAAAAAAAAATTTACAAGTCAACTTTATAACAACAAAAATGTACAAGTCAACCTTATTAACTTGTAAATTTTTGTTGTTATATTAGACACTGCAACAAATTTTTTTTATCATAGTAGTAAAATTAGAGAAAATATGTGAATATAATATTTGTGCCACAACTTTTGTACGATAAATTGTGAGTAGTAGATAAAATTTGATAGGTTCATGTATAAAAAATATTTTTTAGTGCATATAATATGTTTTAAAATTAATATATTTTCAATTATTTAAACCTTCCTTATGCATAATTTTAATAATCAAACTTATGAATAGTAATAATAGTTCATTTACAATATTTTATATTCTCACTAATTGTGTTTTGAGAAACCTAGAGTATTTAATGTTCTTAATATTACTATTCATTTTTTTTATTAAAATAAAGTTTCAACCTATGGCATCCGTTTCCGATGATAGCTCTTTATCATTAGACCAAGACATTAATTGGTTTTTGGTGTAGGCAAAAATTGAACCCCAGATCTCTTATTCAACCATAAGAGATTTTACCAGTTGAACTAATTGAAATTTATAAATATTATTATTCTTAATAGAGTAGTTCTAGGATCATAAATTATTCTATAATTTTTTTTTTATAACTCTAAAGTGACAGAATATGAGTGTTTAACCATCACTTATATAGGAAATCACTATTATTTATTCACTAATCAAACCTTGCTACCTTATAATTTGTGGCAAGAGGTTGCAAAAAATTTGGATGGTTATAAACTTTCTCTTCTTAGTGTGAGTTGGAATTGCGTTCCAAATTCATCACATCTAGCGTTTGCGTTTAGCAGCTAGGTCCTGTGTACTGTTTATGGGACCTAATTATACCAAAAAATACAAATTATTCATCATTTAAAAACTGTTCATGAACCACCGCGCACCCTTGGTGCAGTGGTCACTCCACAAGTATAAATATTTGTAGGGAGTAGGGGGCAAAGGACAGGGTTCAAGTCTTCAGGAGGAAACTTTACACACATATACACTTAGATTAGGTTAGAGTAAAAATTTTATCTTATACAAAAAAAAAATATTCATGAGACCCACAAGTACTATTCATTATTTAAAATTTATTTTGCTACAATATTTTTAATAATAAATTTTTAATTTAAAAAATAAATGATATCAAAAAATACTCTTAATATAATCTTTATATATTCCGTGTACTGAAACGTTTTTAACAGTATCAGTATTTGAAAGAGCCAAGCGGGTCAAAAAGGGCCGCTTGATTGGGACCCAGCAGGCAAAATCAGGCGATTCCAAATGATCCTAAATGGTGGTTTGGCACTGGTCCCACCAACCCCACCACTCTCACCCTGAGATGATCAGTCACAAGTCACAAGTCAAAACTCACACCTTCTCTCTATAAAGAAGGCCAGCAAGCCTCGCCAACTCCTTGCTCTTTTTCGCCTAACCTCTCTCTACTACTCTCTACTGTCTCTAGACACTTCTCCTCTTTTCCCGTTATTTCTTCACTCTCTGTTGTCCTCACACACGCTCACAGTGCCTTTGTTCACAAAATTGAACACACCGTATTCCTGATTCTTGTTTGTTTCTTTCGAAATTTTTTCTCTACCTCCTTTTTTTTTTTTCCCGCTTTGTACTGCATTCTGTTTGATCTTTCGCTTCCAAGGTCTCTGTTTCACTCCGATCTAACAACTCTTGCTGTAAGGAGGTAATTTTTCACATATATGATTTTTTTTTTTTTGGTTTAATTTCGTCTGAATATACACTTTCACATTTAGTTTTCACCTAATTTTGTATTTCTTCGTTGTTAATAACTCTATACATGTACGCGTTTGACTGTAATGTCGTTGAAGCTCTTTGTTCAAACTTTTCTCTGAATTTTCCCCCAAATTTGAACACCGTTTACGGTTGTAGGTTAATGGCGCAATTCCACGACGGCGACCTCGAATATGTCGTAGACGACTTATACGACATGACCGGTTTCGAAGACGAGTACGACAACCCTTTCGCCCAGAACGAACCGGAGACGAACAACGGTTCCGATCCTCTGGACTCCGACTTTGAAGACGACTTCGAATCGGTACAAAGCCTTGTTGTTGTTGTTGTTGTTGTTACATGTATTCAATCTCTGTTTCAAATGATGATGATGAAATTGAGTGTGTGGTTTTGACAGAGTAAGTCAAAGACTGATACATCAGCTTTAGAAGTGAGGAATGGGAAAGATATACAAGGAATACCATGGGAGAGGCTCAATTTAAGCAGAGACGAGTACCGCGAGACACGGTTGAAGCATTACAAGAACTACGAGAACCTCTCTCGCTCTCGCGAAGACCTCGACAAGGTATATTTATTTATTTATTTAGTTGTTGGATTTCTGTACTGGTACTGTATGACTGGGTTTGTCTCTGAAAACAAGAACTTTGATTTTTATTTAGTTGTTTATTTTAGCATTAAGTTGCGTGTGTCTTTAGATAATGAAGTAGTTTACTTGGTTATTTATTTATTTGCTTATCGGATATGTGATCATACTCTTTCGTTGTTTCAATATATATATATTTTTTTTAATTATGCGAATATGATATTCGTAGGAATCGACCAAGTAATACTATTTTTAATATACACAAACCAGATCAGGCCATATGTCTGTAATTGTGAAAAAGAAATTTGTGGTCCTAAAATTTATTTTTTTTATGGATCTGGGGTGTTTTGTTGTCTGGGATTCGATGCATAAGCACCTCAACAATGGACTTTTTGTGTTATATGGGTTTAAGTAGCTCCTGTAATTTTTTCCATGCCAAAAGTTAATCTTCTAAATTTCGAATTATCAAAAATAAAGGTCGTGTGATTTGATGGTGATATGGGTCAGTATAGAGTTACCCCAGTATAAAGTCAAAGTTTTGTGAATCACAGTAAAGAACCTTAACCTCCACTTTTATTTCATGTTGTGGATACTTTGCTTATATTGATTTGGGTGGGTAAACCAAGGTTTCCATATATTTTTTAGAAAAAATAAAAATAAAAATAATTGTTTCTCCATCCTTTGGAGCTAGTTGACACGATATTACTGGACTGATTGATTTTTATCTTGGTTTACTATATATATTTTAGAAAAAATAAAAATGATTGTTTCTCCATCCTTTGGAACTAGTTGACACGATAATACTGGACTGATCGATTTTTAGGCATACTGCAATTTTTTTTTCATGCTTAGGACTAAAGGAGTATGCGCAATATTCATATTTATTGTTGTTAATGTTGCATCTTTCTTTGTTTTTTCTTGCTAAAACATACTATGTTTACAGGAGTGCTTGCAAATAGAGAAGGGAAAGACCTTCTATGACTTCCAGTTTAATACAAGGCTTGTCAAATCAACAATAGTGCATTTTCAGGTAGAGATTCTTCTTCAGGGCTCTCTTTTATCTTTGAAACGGTTTATGTTTTGTCGTCAAAACTAGTTTCTACCTATTTTGGAGTCCCAAGCATTTGATTGTTTTCATGTGTTGTGTTTCCTTGGGCTGTCCCTCTCCCTTGTATTTTGAAGTATGTCTCTTACACAGATTACTGTGATAAATTCATAATAGTAGCCATCTTCTATGGTCTATATGTTACATATTTTTAAACTCAATGTCCATGTTGCATAAGCACATTTCATTTTTCTTCTTCTGTTTTCTTTTTCTTTTATTTTTTTTTAAAATAAATATTCTTATTCTAGAGTTTTGAAATTAGTATTACTTAGATGCTCACTTGTACTTTTTTATTTCATTGCCTAAAATTCTATTTCATAGCTCATCATAGATATTCTTGCTAATAGTGTTTCCTAATACGAACTGTAGAGCACATTGACCAGATAAATTTTATTTTTTCAGAGTTTTTGCCTTTAGCAGCTCTTTTGAACTTTGGTTATACACATTATCATTAGTCTAGCAGTCCTGCAGGTCTATAATAAAACCATTTATGGGTTTTCTATATGTGATTATAGCATGTGCATCAACCATTAATTGGAAGGTATGGAGTTTACAGTTGCTCTCTTATATTAGGTTTAAGTACAGACTACAGATTTTATCAGCTGACATATGCTTTATTTACCAACAAATAAGAGGTTTGAGAACTTCTCCAGAATTATCTACAGGCAAGTGAGGCCATCATAATAGTCTCTTTTAAGGCCTACAAACTGGTGACAGAATTTTCCCTGATGTGGAAATAATTCTTTAATTTTATACCTAGGCAAAGAAAAAACTGTGTGATTAATTTGATTTTTTGTGAGGATTGTGCTTGCTTCTCTCATAACAGAAGATATGTGAAATGTTTCAATTTGTAATTTACTAGTCTTTGTACCAAAATTTTTTTGAATTATGATATCGTGCCCCACTTAAAGGCAGCAAGCTGGGGTTTGTATTTACAAGATACTTTTTTTGCAGATACATGATGAAGGATGCTTACTTTATACTTGATCTTGATAACTGTTCACCAAATCTTAATAAAATTAAAAGATACAATATGTTGAAGGTATAGTCTTGAATATGTGCCAGATTTATTTATGAACAGATGATTTGATGCAAGTTATAAATATTGGTGCATCATGACTATGGTATGACTTGGCATTCGTAATGATTGCAACATGATGCTGGTGTTGGTGTACTTGTGAATTGCCATGAACACACTCTAGCATTAAATAAAAAAGGAATGTTTTTATGTATTACATCACATACACACATGCACACTCTATTGCAATGTTTGAAACATCTCTAACCTCATTACCATTTTTTCTTTAATCAGAGCTTATTTTGAAAATTGATAGGTTGAGCTCTGTTATAACTTATAAGCTGAAGGACTGTCTATACTCTCCTAGCTGCTATTAGAATATAAATTGTTTGTAACTATAATCTATTAATGTAAAAAAAAAAAAAATGTAGAAAGGTAAATAGTAAGTTAGAAAAACAAAACTATAACCATATAGCTTTCTATGCAGGCACTACCAATTTACTACAGTTGAAACAATTATTGAATAAAACAAAGAAATTGAGAGAATAAAACGAGGAAGCATCTGCAACCTGTTGGCTATATCCAGTTTGTCTCTTCAATAATAGTTATTTTTTGTTTCAACCTGTGTGTGTTAAGTAGCCCGATGGGCGTGTTCATCATCCTTAAAGTCAAGTTGCATTAAGTTTGAATCTGTGGTTTTTGTCCTAACATTGTATGCTTTAATAATTACTTACTGATTTCATTAATCTTTGAATTCAATATTTGGTTGTGAATATATTGTTTCTGTTGATATCAAATATAATTATATTGCTTTAACCCCTTTGTGCATTTAGGATTGCTACTTCTCCCTTTATTTCAGCCTTTAAAGCAGGGTGGAGAGCAGCTGGCGCGGCGTTGTTTATATGGTATGATAGGATAATATCTGAGCATTTAGAGGCCTCTGTGGCAATTCCTGTAATTTTGTAGAATTGGTGTTCCTGGTGATGAGGGGCCTGACTAGTACTATCATTGCACCTCTTCATGTTGGATCGTGTTTAGAATTTTGAGATTCATTGCAGGCCTTGACAATCGTTGAATATTTATATAATTTCATCTTCATGCTGTTGTCGTGATCCATCTGATATAGTTTTTGATGATCTTTCTTGCAAGCATGTTAATTGTGTTGTTAACATGTTTGCAAGAAATATCGGTTTAATTGTTTTGGATTTGTCTTTTTCATAGATCATTTAATTTTTAATTTTGTTATGCAATTATCTCTTCTTCTTTTATTTTTTAACTCTTCAAAATGCTATGCATGATGATTGTGAATTTAGCTGGTTTTGTTGTGGTTCAGGCATAATTGTGTTGTTATTACTTTCTTTCTTGTCTAGTGAGGGGAAAACATTTTGTCTGGGTTCAACCGTTACTGTTCTAGCTTTCCTAGTTGGATGTATTAACTTTACGAGTAAAATCTCTTTTGTTAATCTTAGTTTCTTACTATTTAACATTCCACCTTTTTGAATCCCCAAGCTCACATGTTACTTCTCAAAAAAGAAACCCCAAACTCATATAGCAAATGTGCACTTGTCTGGTTTTGCGTACTGGTAACAACATGTATACGGTTTTTTCACTTGTATATTTCTACTTGGACAATACGCTAAATGCATCATTTTTATTTTTTGTCACTTAAGTGCAGAGTCAAGCTCTCATACCTAATGGCATTCCATATTTCACATCCTTGTGTTCTCTAAACTTGTTTGGTGAGGGGGGTGAATGAGGATCCAAATGTTTGCATGGAGATAAGACGGTCCAGGGGGAGATTTATATGTATACACTGCTTTTTTTTTTTTTTTAATAATTTAATTTTTTTTCCTTATTATCCTTTTTTCTTGTTCTTTTTGAATTTTTAATCTTTTAAATATATTATTTTTGTTTCGGTGATGAATGCAATGGGATTAAATGTTGCGTGGGGATATTGCTGACCACCAGCCTATTATTTGTCCATCTTGTTCATAAGATTTTGTTTTCCATTTTTTTTTTCTTGCTCTCTCCAGAGGTTAAAATAATTTAAAATTTTGTCCAGGTCTGACTGGGTATATTGGCTCTCTGGAGAGTCATATTCATTCAATATGTTTTTAGTGTTATATGTGTACACCTATCACTTTTCTTTCCTTA
Organism: Quercus gilva; assembly: GCA_023621385.1. Classification (NCBI taxonomy): domain Eukaryota; kingdom Viridiplantae; phylum Streptophyta; class Magnoliopsida; order Fagales; family Fagaceae; genus Quercus; species Quercus gilva. Next base: position 7,432,404 of record CM042484.1, on the reverse strand, counting down.
TTCTCCTTTATTTTTTGTTCAAATTTGAATCTTTTTAACTTTTCTGTTTCGGTGATGAAGGCAAAGGGACTCAATGTTGTGCGCGGATACTACTGACCACCATATTTGTCCATCTTGTTCTTTAGATTTTGTTTTTCATTTAATTATTTTCTTGCTATTCTGCAGAGGCTAAAATATCTGAACTTTTGTCCAGGTCTGAGTGGGTTTACACGCTGTCTGGAGACTCATTCATAATTCATTCAGTATATTTTAAGTGTGTCACTGGCACTTATACCACTTTGGTCTGTGTTAGTTTGTTAGGAGTTCCGAAGCTTCTATATCAAAATAACAAACTTCTTGGGGGATTTTAAATCCTTGCATATAATATAATATACATACTATTTACTAACGTGAATGTTTTGCAAAAAGCGCAAGAAAACTGACTGTACAGATTCAGCGTTTTAATTGACTGGAATGTCTGTGAATATTTGGTCAATTTATTTGCATTTGTATGCTTACCTTTGAATATAGCTTCTTCTATATGGTTGATGGTCTCATTGTGTTGATTTAATATATTTTAATGGAATGCTGGACGTGGTTATTGAATGTACCCATCAATGGTTTGTTCTCCTGGTGCAGCTGAGGAATTTGTTATGGGCAACATCAAAGCATGATGTATACCTGATGCAGAACTATTCGGTCATGCATTGGTCCTCATTGCTGAGGAGGGGCAAAGAAGTGCTCAATGTTGCTAAACCTATTGTTCCCACCCTGGTAATCAGTGATTTCTTTGACCAAGATAGACCCTTGATTTTTGTAGCTCAGAGTTCCGAGTGTTTTATGATTCTGGACTAATTTAAAATCTTTTTATCACAGGTACAACCAGGATTGTTGTCTCAATCACTCTCAAGAGTGCAGATAAGCACCATGGCTGTTAAGGAGAATTTTCTGGTGGCAGGCGGGTTTCAGGGGGAGCTGATATGCAAGGTATGGGATTGAGTTGATAAGTGCCCTCTTTAATGAAAAGCAGTCCATTGCAGCAGTTTATTTTAATTTATAACTTGGTTCTTGTATGTGTACTAGAACCTGAATCAACCTGGAGTTGCATTCTGCACTAAAATTACAACAGATGAAAATGCCATCACCAATGCAGTGGATGTTTACCATAACCCCAAGTAGGTCACTTTCTTACCCCCAATAAAAAATAGAATCTGTCTCTGAGGGGACATGCAACTGAACCTTCTGTCTGCAGTGGCTCAATGAGGGTTATGACTGCAAACAATGATGCTCAAGTCAGGGTTTTTGATGCTGAGAATTTTGCCTGCCTTAATCGCTTCTCCTTCAATTGGTCTGTCAATGTGAGTGTTATGTGCAGAAACAATGCTTAACAGTTAGGGTGTTATTTTTTGCAATATTTCTCACATTTGTGCACTTCTTCGCAATGGTTTCTTTGCAGAACACCTCTGTTAGTCCGGATGGCAAATTGGTTTCAGTTCTTGGTGACAGTGCAGAGTGCTTGATTGCTGATGCTCAGTCTGGAAAAGTAAGTCGCTTGTTTTGGTTGTTCCTTGCTTGCTTCTTCATTTTGTATGTAAGAAATATGTTCAGTTCTGATATATGGATTTGGAGCAGGTTGTTGGGAACCTCAAAGGGCATCTGGACTATTCTTTTGCCTCTGCTTGGCACCCAGATGGACAAATTTTGGCTACTGGGAACCAAGACACTACCTGTAGGCTGTGGGACATAAGGAATCTGTCCGAGTCCGTAGCTGTAATAAAGGGAAGGATGGGGGCAATAAGAGCTGTAAAGTTCAGCACTGATGGCCGGTTTATGGCAATGGCTGAGCCGGCTGACTTCGTTCATATTTTTGACACAAAGTCGGGATATGTGCATGGACAAGAGATTGATATGTTTGGGGAGATTGCTGGAATATCTTTTAGCCCAGATGCTGAAGCTCTTTTTGTAGGGGTATCTGATCGCACATATGGCAGCTTGCTAGAGTTTAACCGGAGGCACTATAACCGATACGAGGACTCCATCTATTAGTGGTTTGCGCCCCTAAATCTAAAGCCAACCACTCCACCAACTTGGACTGATGGATGTGCATAATTTTTCCGCAGAGGTTTTTGTTTGACTGTGTGAAGCTTAGTCTTAGAATTTTCGGTTCCCCCTGGTAAAACATATTGGGGTTGTAGTCATGTATTCCCTCCTGGTTTTGGAGACTAGTATTCTCTCCTGGCTTTGGGGAGCTATTCCTTGGTGTCGTTTGGATATGTAGAACATAAATTTTGCCCTTTGTAAAGCGTTTTGCGGTTGCTCTGTATATGGCAATAGTTATGTCTTATCATTTATCAATTATTTTATCCTTTTCTTTTTCTTTCAGTTACCTTGTTATCTTTTAGTCCAATTATCGGGCATAAATGAAGAAAATAGAGAAGCACATGCTCTTGTTTTATCATGCAAGGTAATTGGGAAACATGTAAAATTGTGAGTACATGGAAGATTATTGTCGAAGTGTACTAATCTGTGGTCTCTCTTCAAAGGAGGACAAACATGTAAAATTCTTGGTTTCATTAACTTTATGTCCGCGTTTCTTTTTCGCATTTTCATGTTTGGATGGAAGACTTACCCCTTGATAGTGTTTCTGTGTACCTTTCTGATTTGCCTTAATATATTCCTCCCCCCTCTTTCTGGGGTGGCTTCTCAAAAAAAAAAAAAAAAGGATGAGATCAAAGTTAATATCATGGCCTAGAAATTAAAAACGTATTCAACCTTATAATCCTTGGACCACCCTTACCTTACCTTCAGGGAGACATTTTCCCTATCTGTAAGGAAAGCAACCCCGTGTTATTCAATTGCCACCCATGTTTGGTCCAACACTAACACCCTTCATGCATTGTTTCTTGTAGATAACAATAAAATCATTTTCAGATCCTCTGATTACTACGTCAAAGTGGGACAGCATCTGAGTATTGTGCTGACAATTTCTGTTGAATTCTTATGCCGTGTGGTGTGGGTATAAGAAATTGGAAGTTAAAATTGGTCACTAGTGTAGTGCTTAACTCAACCAAAGTTTGATCAGACTAGATAATTTCTTATCTTAAAGATACATTTGGATAATATTATGATCCAAAGCAGTCAGTAGCATCTATTAGAAACTGTCTTTGATAATGACCCAAAACTGTCTTTGATAATGACCCAGCCAAGAATATGCTTCATCTGCTATAACGTGCCGCTTATTCTGAAATTCGCTTGGAAGTAAAAACAAACGTTCAAAGTGGCTTTCAAGTTTCAACTACTAAAAAAAATTTAACATAATCTTAACATGTGGTTTTCCCTCCTCTCTCAGTGTGAGAAGTCATTTTTAATAGACGGTAGGTTTGAAAGTAATAACCTTAGTCTCACTCCAAGAACTATCCTCGGTAGTTGGACGTTGTTTCCTTAATTTCAGTTGTAACTGGTAAAGAAGTCGGTGAAACGGAATAAATATTCGAATTTTTTAAAGGCAATTATCTAATCTAGCTAAGAAACTAGACGGTGTCCAATTTTTCATCCTTGTAAGTTATTCTATAAAAAGTCAAAGTTCAATCTTTCTTTTTCTTTTTCTTTTTCTTTTTTCTTTTTTCTTTAAGAAACGTCAAAGTACAATCCACATGCAAGGAAATGGTGCCGTGCCCAGTTTCTGCTTATTCTAATTGACTGACTTGTCAATATGGTTGTTGTCTAATTAACTGCTTATTCTAAATAACTGTTTTCTATGGGCACATTTGCCCACATACTTTGACACAAGTTGCATATTTGTCCACGTGTGATCAGATTGCATATATTACTTGCACACATGTCCACCATTGGTACTTAATGAATAGTAATTTAATTACGGCTTATCACGTGTCTAAGTTGTGTCAAAGTGTGTGGTCCTAGACTTTTTGATTGTAAAAATGAGAGATTTTGTTGTGCTATAAACAAGCTGAGCTTTATCGAGTAGTGAATGTTCGAGGTTGGCTTAACAAAAAAAGTAAAATGTTCAAACTCAGTTCAAGCTCGAACCAAACCTACAAATAATGTTTGAGCTTGAACTTGTCAAATTTTCTAACACTTAAACTTGGGTTGACTTAGCTTGATTCATTAGTTAAGTCGAGCTCAAGCTCAATATCAAGTTTTTGAACTTGAGTTCTAATACAAGTACATCATCAAATCCATATCAAGCTTTTTATCAAGCCCATTTGATTTGGAAGAGTAGTCCCAACTTCCAATTATCTATAGTTTTAGTAAGATATGAATTTATTTGTTAAAGTTGTATCAAGCTTATTACCAAGTGCCTAAGCTTAACTTGTATTTTTATTGAAACCAAATGTTCATGAGTTTATTTATGAACAATATTTATATATTGGGCACCTAAAACTAAAACTCAATGTTGGCTTGTTTATAAACAAACTTTTTATCAAGCCAGACACAATCTTTTATGAAACTGTTTAGATTTTGTTGTACTCTATACTTTCTCGCTTAATATTATTCATATTCCATTCTAGATTTCTGGGAAGTCAAATCTCAAATTTGAATCTAAGAAGATATTTGGGCTTTTTTTGGTGAAACAGATTTGGGCTTTTGGTCCTGTTGCCTTCTAAACCCAAGACAGCTTATTTTGGATCAGAACCGAGCTATTCATTGAAAGTCAATGGACCTGTTAACTACAATCATTCCAATCAAGGTGCCTCCAAACTCGTTGCTTGAATATGTCCACCGGTAATGTAGTATTTCATTCAACCTTGCACCAAAGATTAGGATTCCAATTCTTGGATATGGTCCATAAACTAGGCCTAGGCATCTGATGAAATATTGGCGCCTTATGAGTTATGATTATCTCCTCTAGCACGAGTTGTGTCATGTCAGTCTAACCTTCTGTAGGGATCAAGCGTCAAAGAGCACAGTTTTATAATGAAAAAGCTTAGAGATATAATTATTGCAAATGTGACAAATTGTTAGTGGCAGACTAGTAGTTAGAAAAGTGATGTTAGTAATAGGCCTAGGTGAAACCCAGTAAAGCTTGTCAATTCAACTAGTGTAAATTTATTTATTTATTTATTTATTTTTGTTATGTAGCAATACTCTTTTATAATTTAGGAATGTTATGAGGATTTTGACTTAGAAAGATTGAGGTAGAGCCTACGTTGTTACAATAACTATCAACGAGCTACCACCTTAAACTATATATCATATACTATATAATAAAAGTTGGGCTTAGAAGTCGTGGTTGTGCCAAGTGACTGCACCATATTGCAGATTTTTTTTTTTTAGATTTTTAAAAATATATATAATTTTTATTCTCCTTGTAGGAACAAGGGCCCAGAATCATATATTGGGCCTTGGGCTTGGTCCAATAACATTAAATAGTCCGAGAATAGACAAATAGTTATAAGGAGTTTTCCCAATTTCAAAGTCTCATAAGTAATCTATACTCCAAACGATCAAGGTGACCTTCCAGGAGGCTCCAGCGATAAGGATGTGCGTCATACACATACAAAAGTGATGGGAACTCAGAAATATTTAAGGAAAAGCTGCTACCACTGCATTAAATGCACTGCAACTATTTTTTTGACCACATTTATGTGGAGAAAACCCCTGAACAGCGCTGTCTTGGCCACCACGACTCACAGAAAGCCAAAGAAGGTTTCTGATGGGACAGACACTCAAGTAAGAGCTTAGATGATGAACAAGTGTAGGATCAAGATGGTCTAAAGGGGGTTATATAGTGTGAGAGACCCTCCATGGGGGGGGGGGATTGGAAAAATAGAGAAAGAACACTGTAGCAACCAGAGTTGCACTTGTAGTCAGTTCCATTGACCTATATTAAGATTTGACTCCTCGGACAATACATTCAACCAATTTTACGCATTTTGTTCTTGCATGATTGTCTTTCAGACCCATCCAAGCCGTTGTTAGATTCACTAAAGTCTAGTTCTTTAACCCACTCTCTACAAATTTATTGTATTGGGCTCATTAACCTACAATTCCATACGTATTGGGCTTGGTCTGCAAACCGTGCCCCTACAATTGGTGCCGTCTGTGGGAAGAACTTGTGCGATAGTGAGTACAGCGGTTAACAATGGTAGGCTCAGGTCCACACGAGGCGGAATCCATGGCATCCCATCATGAAAACCCCCTCGCCAACCCTGAACGTAGAGGAGATCGAGAAAGCAGTGTGCACACTATGCATACAAGCAAAAGCCATACTCAAGTCAGAAGTTACATCTCTTAAGACCAGCCTAACAGAGCCATGCAGTTGGAAATTGTCCGGTTAAAGACGGAACTGCGCCATGCATGACGAAGGCGAACTCCCTCTAACTCTGACGCTTCTTTTGATGACGGAAGGGACATCAGTTACAGGCGCAGATCTCGAATCCCGCCCAGCAAGCCTTTCTCCTACGAAGAGGAACACTGTCGCTAACGTAAGGTTAGAAGCCCGCCTCATAAAGGCGTGGGAAACGACGCTGTGAGCAAGGTCTTGGACCAAATCTCCAAATCACCCTTCACGTGCAAAATCGAGGGGGCTAAACTTACTTGACGATTCATTCAACCTGCTTTCACCATGTACAACGATAGAACAGACCCCGTGGAGCATATGAGCCATTTCAATCAAAGAATGGCTGTCCATTCCAATGACAAATCCTTGTGTGCAAGGTTTTCCCATCTAGTCTGGGACCCGTTTCGAAGAGATGGTTCAACAGCCTAAAGACAGATTCTATAAGTTCCTTTAAGGCGCTCACCCAGGCATTTTGTTCCCACTTCGTCACCTGCAATAGGGTTCCTCGGCCTTTGGCTTCTTTACTGTCCTTAAGCATGCGAGAAGGAGAGACACTGAAAGCGTATTCGGATAGATATTGGGAGATGGTCAACGAAATAGATGGTGACTTTGATGATGTGGCCATCAGTACCTTCAAGCTCGGCCTCCCGGCTGATCACGGTTTGAGGAAATCTCTAACTGGCAAACCTGTCATCAGTGTGCGCTAACTCATGGACCGAATTGATAAGTATAAAAGGGTTGAAGAAGATCAGTAGCAAGGGAAAGGAAAGGAAAAGGTTATCTCTCAAGAGAGGAGGGATTTCAGGTCGGACTGGTACAATAACGATCGACCACGGAGAGACTTTGCTGGGCAGTCAAGATCTGCCAACCCTTAGGCAGTTAATGCTGTGTTCTAAGAGCCAGTGCATCAAGTTCTGGAAAATATTAGACACGAGCCATTCTTCAAATGGCCGAACAAGATGGCAGGGAACCCCGCAAGGCGCAATTGAAACCTCTATTACTAATACCACCAAGACCATGGACACACCATAGAAGATTGTAAAAGTTTGTGGGACCACCTGGACTAGCTCGTCCATGAAGGGAAGTTAAAGCAACTCTCGCACCACTCCAGTGGTCAAGGGGGCCATACAAACTCAGAATCTTGTAGAGATGATTCTTTGAGACCTCCCTTGGGAACGATAAATGTCATCTTCGCTGCTCTAGGGAGAACTGTGTCCTGCCCTTCCAGAGTGATGTCTGTGGCTCGGCTATCCGCCGAGGATGCTAATCGAGAGCCAAAGAAGGCTAGACTAGAAATCCAACTGGTTTTGGGCTTCTCGGACGAGGATAAAATCGGAACCATCCAACTCCACGATGATGCTTTTGTGATTACCCTCAGAATTGGGGGATATGACGTGAAAAGGGTAATGATGGACCAAAGCAGCGATGCCGAGATAATGTACCCAGACCTGTATAAAGGGCTAAACTTGAGACCTGAGGACCTAACGCCTTACAGCTCACCCCTAGTGAGTTTTGATGGGAAAGTCATCATCTCGAAGGGCCAAATCAGACTACCTGTGCAGACCAGTCCAGAAGTGGTGGAGGTGGACTTTATCATGGTGGACGCCTATTCACCCTACACAGCCATTGTGGCCAGGTCTTGGCTTTATACCCTAGGGGCCGTCTCTTCTGTTCTGCACCAGAAGGTGAAATACCCATCTGGGGGACAGGTTAAGGAGATCTTGGGAAATTAATCTATGGCTAGGCAGCGCCTAATAGCTGCCATCTGGCATCAGCCCAAAGTTGAGTCCTCGGCCTATGCTGAAGGGGGCTTATAGCAATTAAAGGCTTCGGGATTGCCTGTCGGTGGGGCGGCTGAGGAGGCGAAATGTGAGAATTTGGTAAGGGTTGTTATTGGTGACAATCCGGAGAAATTCTTTCAAATTGGGGCCCCAGCTACCTCCTCCAGAGAAGGAAGAGCTGGTAGAATTTCTTAGAAAAAATGTTGATGTCTTCGCATGGAGTGATTACGAAGCCTTGGGGGTAGATCTGAACTTCATCTGTCATAATCTGAATGTTAATCTATTTACCATTCCCAAGAGGCAATCTCCTCGGCGCTCGTCCAGGGAACACTCCGATGCGGTCAGAGATGAAGTGAAGAAATTAAAATAGGCGGAGGCTATCAAGGAGGTATTTTACCCTAAGTGGTTAACCAACACTATGGTAGTGAAGAAGAAGAGTGGGAAATGGCGAGTGTGTGTGGACTTCACCGATTTGAATAGGGTTTGCCCAAAAGATCATTTCCCTATGCCTAAGATAGACCAGCTTGTGGACGCAATTGTAGGCCATTCTCGGATGAGCTTTCTAGACGCCTTTCAGGGATACCACCAAATACCACTAGCCTTGAATGATCAGGAGAAGTCAACTTTTGTCACTCCCACGGGAAACTATCACTACAAAGTGATGTCATTCGGTTTGAAGAATGGGGGGTCTACCTATCAAAGGATGATGACCAGGATGTTTGAACCATAGTTGGGCAAGAGCATTGAGGTCTATATAGACAACATGGTGGTAAAAAGTAAGGTAGTGTCCGAACACTGAGGAGACCTCGGAAACATATTTGGAAGTCTGAGGAAATACAAGTTGCGCCTCAATGCTTCAAAGTGTTCCTTTGGTGTGGGATCAGGCAAATTTCTGGGCTACATGGTAACCCATAGGGGAATTAAAGTTAACCCGACTAGATTACAGCAATTAACAGTTTGCAACCTCCTTGAAATCCAAAAAAAGTCTAGAAATTGACCGGAATGATTGCTGCCCTAAACCGGTTTATCTCTCGGTCAGCGGAGAGGTGCCAACCCTTCTTCCTACTGATGAATAAATAGAAAGGGTTCGAGTGAACCGAGGAGTGTGTCTTGGCCTTCTAACAGCTTAAGAATTATCTCTCTTGGCCCCCTATCATGTCTAGCCCTGAGGTTGACAAAGTCCTTTTTGCGTATATTGTTGTGGCCCTTCATGCTGTAAGTTTGGTCCTGATATGAGTTGATGGTGGCCTGCAAATGCCAGTTTATTATGCGAGTAGGTCATTACATAAAACCGAGATTCGCTATCTGCCATTGGAAAAAGCTATTCTGGCAGTGGTACACGCCACATGCAAACTCCCCCATTATTTTCAGGCACACACGGTTATTGTCCTAACTCAACTTCCACTCAGAGCTCTGCTACAGAGTGTCAAATGGGCCACGATCCGGGGGGCTTTCGACATCAAATACATGCCTCGCACTTCTGTCAAAGGTCAAGTCCTTGCGTATCTAGTAGCCGAATTTGCTGAATCCCTGCTAGAAGAAGAAACGAAAACAGAACCCATGGATGAAAAATCGGTTGGCATGATATCCTAACAAGGTCCCCTATGCTGGAAAGTGTACGTTGAAGGTGCAGCAAATCAGAAGGACTCTAGAGTGGGGTTAGTACTAATATCACCCGAAATGATCACCATCGAAAATAATTAAGATTGGGATTCTCGGCCACCAATAACGAAGTTGAATACAAGGCTCTGCTAATGGTAATGACCATGGTGCGAAAAATGGGCGGGAAGGCCATAGACATGTTCTCGGACTCTAGATTGGTCGTCGAACAAGTCAAAGGAGAATTTGAGGCAAGGGATGAAAGAATGCAGGGATACTTGAGTCAGGTTAGGTACCTACAATTGGAATTCGAATATTTCAGCCTGTTGCACATCCCCAGCAGCGGGAACACACATGCGGATTCCCTAGCCACGCTTGCAACCTCCTCGGCGTAGAGCTTACCTCAGGTCATCCTCGTAGAAGACCTGTGCAAGCCCACGGAGATGAACAGAGGGGTGGTTCATGTTCATCAAGTTAGGGTGAGGCCTAGCTGGATGGACCCCATAGCACTGTTCTTAAAAGAGGACACCCTAATGAAAAATTTGAAGCGGACAAAGTGCGCAGAAAGGCTCTTCGTTTATGGCTGTTTGGGGAACAAAAGCTATATAAACGCTCCTTTTCGGAGCCATACCTGCTAAGTGTACACCCCGAGGCAACAGAATTACTCCTTGAGGAGTTCCATGAGGGGATTTGTGAGAGCCACATCGGAGGTAGATCTTTGGCGCATAGAGCCATCACCCAAGGCTATTGGTGGCCAAATATGCAAGGGAAGCACAAGAGTATGTAAAGAAGTGCGATTAGTGTCAAAGATTCTCACCAAACATACACCAACTGGGAAGAGTCCTTAATCCGCTGTCCAGCCCATGGCCATTTGCTTAGTGGGGTTTAGACATTGTGGGTCATTTCCCTAAGGCAACAGGGAATAAGAGATATCTGCTAGTCGGCACAGATACTTCATTAAATGGGTCGAAACCGAGCCTTTAGCAAACATCAGGGACATGGATGCCAAGAAGTTTGTATTGAAGAATATCGTCACGCGATTCGGAGTCCCTCGTACCCTCATCTCAGACAACGACCTTCAATTTGATAGCAAATCTTTCAAGAGATACTGCTGTGACTTAGGGATTACAAATAGGTATTCTACCCTAGCCTATCTCCAAGGGAATGGGTAGGCCGAGGTTGTTAACAAAGTCATTGTCAACGGACTCAAGAAGAGACTGGACGATGCGAAGGGAAAGTGGGTGGATAAACTGCCACATGTCCTATGGACGTATCGATCCACACCTCGCAAGTCAACGGGAGAGACCCCTTTCTCAATGACATATGGGGTCGAAGCTGTTATCCCTTTGGAGACTAGTTTCCTAACTTTAAGAACCAACTCATTCAATCCGACCATTAACAACGGGCTGCTAGAGAAGAGCTTAGACTTGATTGAAGAGAGAAGGGAAAATGCAATGGTTCAATTGGTAAACTACCAACACAAGCTCAAGCAGGGTTATGATGCCAACGTGAAGCTGAGACCATTGGCACCTGGTGATCTGGTGTTGAGAAAGGTTTTGGGTACTGCAAAGAACCTAGTGTGAGGAAAGTTAGGGTCCAATTAGGAAAGACCATACCGCATCACCGCAGTGGCTGGTGTAGGAGCATATTTTCTAGAAGACTTAGACGGACATGTAATACCACGCCCGTGGAATGTAAACAACTTGAAAATGTGTTATTATTAATGAAATTCTCCTTTGAAATTATATTTCTCGTTATTCAATTTTTTATAGGTGTTAAACAGATCCTAAGCTATGTCAGGTCTCTCGGACCACATACTTAGGTGAAATTAACACTCAATGACATCTTTTATAAGTGTTTAAAACGAACCATAGTCATGCCTTCAATCCTCGGACCAAATGCTATGAGGAAATTAACACTTAATGACATCTTTTATAAGTTTTTAAATTGAACCATAGTCATGCCTGAAATTCTTGGACCAGATGCTATGGAGAAATTAACACTCAATGACATATTTTATAAGTATTTAAAACGAACTATAGTCATGCCTGCAGTCTTCGGACTAGATGCTATGGGGAAATTAACACTCAATAACATCTTTTATAATTGTTTAAACTGAACCATAGTCATGGCTGAAGTCCTTGGACCAGATGCTATGGGGAAATTAACACTCAATGACATCTTTTATAAGTGTTTAAACTAAACCATAGTCATGCTTGCAGTCCTCGGACTAGATGCTATGGGGAAATTAATACACCATGACATCTATTATAAGTGTTTAAAACGAACCATAATCATGCCTGTAGTCCTCTGAGCAGATACTATGGGGAAATTAACACACTATGGCATTTTTTATAAGTGTTTAAAACGAACCATAGTCATGCTTGCTGTCTTCGGACCAGATGCTATGGGGAAGTTAACACACTATGACATCTTTTGTAAGTGTTTAAAACGAACCATAGTCATGCCTGCAGTTCTTAGACCAGATGCTATGGGAAAATTAACACACTATGGCATCTTTTGTGAGTGTTTAAATTGAACCTAAGTCATGCTCAAAGTCCTCAGATTACATACTTAGGTAAAATTAACACTGCGTTATCAGTTTGATTCTCATTAAGCGTTAACATAGATCTAAAGGTTACAACCAACTCCTCGGATTGGTGGTCCTGGGTAAGCTAAAATCCATAGTTATTCATCCAAGTATAAGTTTATTATTTGTCCTTATTTGGTTTGACCCACATTACAGAAAGAGCAAGTCACGGTGTAAATGTAGAGTAAATGGTTCATTGTTAGTGCTTAATCAAATTACTTACACTAGTGGCAGGGTATTGTTGTTAATGTTTGTTAAAACTAAAGTGGCCACAAGTCAAATTTATTCATAATGACAATAAGCTCGAGAGTATGAAAAGCAAAGACACAAGAGGTTGAGAGAAAAGCCCATTCATTAATCAAAAGTAGTTACATCACATACGGTGGCAGAAGTCACAACAAAAAAGTAATAATACTACCACGACGAAAAAGAAAGATCTTACAACTACTTTTATGCGGGCTGAGAGCCTTTCTTGGGACTAGTGGCCTTGAGCTTGGCATCCCCAGTATCAGACTTTGACTCAGCTGCCTTGGCTTGGGAGATCATATCCTTGATGGAAAGGGTATCCTCGGAGGGAGTATCTTTGGCAGAGGGAAGGACCTCCTTACCCTTCCCAACTACTCATAAGGGAACTTCAGTATCCACAGCGAGGTCTTGGGTGTTGGAAACCTGCTTAAGAGGAGGGAGGGATAAAACAGTAGTCAGAGGGAGGTCAGCTGGAACTTCTCGGATGTGTTCAGGGAAGAATACATTCTTAGCCTTCCTCAGCTCGGAGTCAGCAAGGACCCCCACACTGTTGAGCACCTCCACCCAAGACTCAATGCAAAAGTCCCTGCACATTTCGACTACCTCCTCGGCCAGCCTTTTTTCTGTTTCCACCACCTCGCGCTTGTAGGACGTGATCACTGTAGCCTCAGTAGTTTCCTTGGCCATCCGAGCTACTCTTTGGCTGTGTCCTTAACTTTTTGCAACTCGGCCCTAAGGTCCAGAATCAACTGTTTCTGGGTGGCCAAGTTCAACTCCGTTATATATAGCAGCTTACGCTGGGCCTCGGCCTGGGTTTTGGCAGTCTTCAGTTCGGCCAGAGCACTCTTGCAATCATTGTCCACCTCCTTCAACTTATTGCCCAATGCCATGTGCTCCTCCTTTAAGGCTCCGAGGACTTTCTTCACCTTGCGCCGAGAATGGCTTTCAGCTTCAACTTTATTGTGGGCCTTTCGAACCCACTCCTCGACCACATAGACTTGCTCAGTGACTTGCATAACAATGACAAAGGGACCATATAAAAAAAATGATGATGATGACACCGACTAGTGAAGGAGCTTCTTAGCATTTAATTCAGAAAGACAGAAATAGACTTACTATGACAAGGTCCCTCTTTAATGACATAAAGAGTTCTGGTTGCCTAGTACGTCTGAGAGCCTTCATATCCCTTGGGAGAAGAAGAGGCTACTTTAGCGCTTCAGCCAAGTGGGCCGCATGCCCTCTCTAGGATTCCGAAATGGTAGAATCCCAGGAGATGGGGGCTCTGTCTAGCTCTATCTAAGGAGCCCAGGTGTGTTGTTGTCGGCGCACTTCAACATCCTCCCTGCTATCAATAAAGGTGGCCCTCTTATCCTAGGGTCTTTAGTCTTCTGTTGTTTGGTGCCCTTCGGAGGGGCCACCTCACCTTCTTCCAATTCCCGCAATGGCCTTTTCTTCTTCGGATCCTGATTGGCGGGCAATCCGAGGTCAGTGGGAGGAGGAGGAGGAGGGGGAAGCATGGCTGGAGTTTGGGTCTTGGAGACATCTTTCGAAGTTCCCCCTTTATTCCTATTGGCTATCAAACCTTTCAAGCTAGGTCTTTTCCTCAGATCCATCCCTTCCTCTTCCTCTGAGCTCGAATCAATCTGAGTGACAATTAACTTTAGTGGGCTCGCAGAGGAAAGTTTATTAGACTCAGTTTTGAAATCCGAGAGCTCCATAGGCATCTCTAGTACTCCTTCTTCACCTTCAAAACGAAACTGGTCTATCTCTTCTTCCAATGATAAGCGCGAGGAGGCAATTTCCTCTTCTGCCGCAATTGTGGCTTCTTGAAGGACTTGTTGTAAGGGTATTGCGAGTGGAGGAGGGATTTGATGACCTGGTAGTGTGACTGGGGGAAGGTTGTCTCAGGCTAGAAAATCTGGCTTTAACACGTCAATACGGTTTATCCGAGGATCACCAGCTCTGATGGTGTGGTTGACCTCTTGAAAAATCTTCTAAATAGGATCAAAATCTAAGATCAAATGGACAGCTCACAACTGTTGGTCCTCGCTCACGAAAATTTCTTACCAGAGCAGGTAGTTGAGAGCCATAACGTTGGTAAGACTAAGCCGAGGAGCAACTTGCCACCTATCTGCAAAAATAGCAGAAAAACCAAACACAATTAGATAATTGAAGTCCATTATCTAAGGAAAGTAAAATGAAGGATATAGGTAGGGTTAAAAAGTCTAAATCTCTTGCTAAGGATCCTAACTCTAAGGTACCCCACCTGACTTTCCCTCTCGAACGAGGCAATAGAGGCCATCATGCCACGCTCTTGAAACTATAAGGTAATCATCTTTCATACCTTTGTTGAACTTGGGCAGACACGACACTATCCTGACAACGTCAGATCAGGATTTAAGGTAATATCTCGTCTTTTTCTAGGAGTAGCACTAGTACATGTGGACCATGTCATGCTAGGTGAGCCGTAAACCCAGGTGCTCGTTGAGAGCATCAACGATACCCAAAACCCTGAATAGATTGGGCACGCACTGATGAGGGCATATCCTATGGTTAAGGAGGTAATCTCGCGTTATTCTACCCATGAGAAGGGTCATTCCCCCTTCTATGAAAGCTATCATGGGGATGATAACTTTCCCATCTTCTCTATGGGTCACTATTTGTTTCGGGGAACAGTACCGCAGGCCAACCTCTTGAGGTATATGGTACTTATCTTTGAAGGCTTCTATTTTTGCAGGGAAGTCTACTAGGCTCGTGAACCTACCCATTTAGACGACTTAAGAAAAAGCGATTGGGACTTGTAAGTGCAAAAATAAGAACTTAAAGGGCCGAGGAGATTAGCCGAGAAGGGAAAGAAAGTTCAGAGAGACGGAAACTTACAAAAGTAAGTGTCCTAATCCTGATCCTTTAGAAAAGATCTCTAGAAAGTTTCTTAAAGAAAAAGTGATAGAGGCTTGGGAACTTAGAATGATTTGAGAGTTGGAGCGCTGGAATTCTCTAGAGCACTTGAAAGTGTGTGAAGTAAAGAAGAAAACGAGTCTCCTTAAGGCTTTATATAGAGGGAGAAAATGAGTGGGAATAATCCAGCTCAGAATTCTAGAAGAAATGTCCATCGTAGGATGTGCACCTCACTGTTGGATAAGGGGGAACAAAGCGCTGCCTGGAGCAATAAATGACGATTCGCGGAGCCTAAAGCATCAAAAGCAGTTATGAAGCGCGTAAAATGGCACTTCCGCGTGTGTAAGCCAGAGAAATAAATGGCCTTGTCTCTTAAAAATCAAAACCCCATTTTTTCTCCTCAGATGAAAGGGAAAAACCGGAGTTTTGAAGGGCTATTGTAGGGATAAGGGCCTAGAATCATATATTGGGCCTTGGGCTTGGTCCAATGACATTAAATAGTCCGAGAAGGGACAAATAGTTATAAGGGGTTTTCCCAATTTCAAAGTCTCATAAGTAAAGAGGACGGTGATCCGAGGAGGGACTCCTCCTCAGACATGATGAGTACAACTCAAATCTATACTCCAAACGATCAAATTGACCTTCCAGGAGGTTTCAGCAATAAGGACGTGCGTCATATACATACAAAAGTGATGGGAACTCAGAAATATATAAGGAAAAGCTGCAACCACCGCATTAAATGCACTGCAGCTACTTTTCTGGCCGCATTTAGGTGGAGAAGACCCCTGAACAATGCTGTCTAGACCACCACAACTTATAGAAAGCCAAAGAGGGTGTCTGATGGGACAGGCACTCAAGTAAGGGCTTAGATGATCAACAAATGTAGGATCAAGATGGTCAAAAGGGGGCTATATAGTGTAAGAGACCCTCCATGAGGGGGAGACGGAAAATATAGAGAAAGAACACTGTAGCAACCAGAGTTACACTTGTAGTCAGTTCCATTAACCTATATTAAGATTTGCCTCCTCGGACAATACATTCACCCAATTTTACGCATTTTGTTCTTGCATGATTGTCTTTCAAACCCATCCTAGCCGTTGTTAGATTCACTAAGTCCTAGTTCTTTAACCCACTCTCTACAAATTTATTGTATCGAGCTCATTAACCCACAATCCCATACGTATTGGGCTTGGGCTACAAACCGCGCCCCTACACTCCTATAATTTCTAAATTGATAAATATCTTAATTTAATTAAAATTCAAATTCTTCATCTGCTCCATCTAATCCTTATTTAATTACTACACCACATGTAAAAGAAAACATTTATATATATATATAAGTAGCAACGTGTATTATAAAAAATATATATAATTTTTCTTCTCCTATAATTTCTAAGTTGATAAATATCTTAATTTAATTACAATTCAAACTCTTCATCTGATCCATCTAATCCTTATATAATTATCATACTACATGTAAAAGAAAACATTTATATATATATATATATAAGCAACGTGTATTATAAAAAATAAAAATAAAAAGGCAACAATGTAGTGTAGTCTAATCCTTCTTAAATTTTTCATCCAATCCATCTAAGCATTGGTTGCACTAAGTGGCTGCACCATATTGCAGAATTTTTTTAAAATTTTTATATTTTTAAATATATATATATATATATATATATAATTTTTCTTCTCCTATAATTTCTAAGTTGATAAATATCTTAATTTAATTATAATTCAAATTCTTTATCCATCGAATTCTTATTTAATTACTATACTACACGTAAAAGAAAACATTTATATATATATATATAAATATATATAAAAAGCAACAACGAAGTGCAATCTAATCCTTCTCAAATTCTTCATCTAATCCATCTAATCCTATTATTAAAAAAAAAAAAAAAAAAAAAAGCAATGTGTATTACAAAAATTATTATAAAAAAAAAAAAGCAACGTACTGTAATCTAATCCTTCTCAAGTTCTTCATCTAATCCATCTAATCTTTATTTACATTCCAAAAAAAAAAAAGCAAGTTATTTGTTCTTACCGATTTACCAAAACCGTTTTTGGATAAAGTAAAAAAAATTGTAAAAAATGCTTCTTTTTTTGTTAAAATAAGCGTTTTCCTCTCTCTCCTCACAAAACAAAGGGATTATAACAAGAATTAGCCAGACAGGCATAAGACTACACCACCTTTTACTGTAATCTAATCCTTCTCAAGTTCTTCATCTAATCCATCTAATCTTTATTTACATTCCAAAAAAAAAAAAGCAAGTTATTTGTTCTTACCGATTTACCAAAATTGTTTTTGGATAAAGTAAAAAAAATTGTAAAAAACGCTTCTTTTTTTGTCAAAAGAAGCGTTTTCCTCTCTCTCCCCACAAAACAAAGGGATTATAACAAGAATTAGTCAGACAGAAGTAAGACTATACCACCTTTTTTTCTACAATAAATATTGAATTCAGTTCTTTTTTCATGCATATACACAAACATGTAGCGTGATTTCTACTTTTGATTATATAATTGTAATTCATTTAGCTATTATTTTTTTTAATAAAATTATAAGTTTTATGAGTTTATACTCATGAGACTTAAACTTCAAGTTTCAGTGTCTTCCCTCATGCTTTCAATGACAAAAATTAAATTCTCATGTGAGTCTCTCTACTTCAAAAATTTAAATGTTTAGTAATTTAGATTCTTTTTAATTATTGAATTGAGGTTTCCACTTAAATATGATTTCAATAGTTGTTTTTGATAGTTTTTAATTATTAAATTTGAGGTTTATCCATTTAAATACATATGATTAATTGAGCCTTAAAGTTCAATGTATTATTGAAAATCATTTTATATTTTTTTTAGGTATTTCTACCATCTTCTATTCAATTATGTGCGTGCGTGTGTGTGTGTGTATATATATATGTATGTATATATGTATGTATTTTATGATACCTTACTCTCACACAATATGCATTCATTATATAACTTAAAAGTAAAATATTCATTTATTTTTAAGTAAATTAAGAAAAAAATTATTTCATATGAATTTTGATTAAATTGTGCATCGCACAGGCATAATGCTAGTATATATAAAACCGTAGCCTTTGAAACTCTCACAATTTTCCACATCAGCATTTAATTTTTTTTTTCCTATTTTTTAAATTTGATTTAAAAATAAATCTAATTTTTTGCCCACCAAATACACGTTACAAAACCCGATACCTAAACCTAAAACTCACCCTTTCCTTCCTCTACAATCAAAACCCAAAACTCAAATTCTCCCACCATCGCCGCCGCCGCCGCCATAGATTTTTGCCACCACGGATCGCCGCCACCACGAAAAGGCAGCCTACTGAATGATGCAAAATCTCACACAACCACCGTCACTCCAATCCTATTCAAATTCTCACACAACCATTGTCTCTCTCCAAGTCTCTCGTAACTTTCAATGTCAGATAAGTAATAATTTGAAGTTAGAGTTCCAAATTTCATCAAAGTAAAGATTCTAATTTGTTTATAAATTGTCTAAGATCAGGGTTTGCTATCAACTACGGATTTAAACGATGTTGGCTTCGTTGAACCTAGGGAAACCATATAGAAGATCAAATTCTACATGGGCTTTGTCTCTTGGCATTTTAAAGAATGGTTAGTGATGTTTTTATTTTAATTTTAGGTTTTCCCCCTTACCTATTCTCTTTATTTGGAGTAAATTTGTGGTTTTTTTAAAAAACTAAAAGAGCTTTACATTATTATTTTTCATTGAGAGCCTTAATAAGGGGCAGAGAGAGTCAGAGAGGGAGAGAAAAATCTGAGGGACTTTATAATCAGACCACAACTTCTCCAAAAACATTACCAGTAAGTTTGTAATTTTGTTCTATTGTTTTTGGCTGTTAAGTATGATTTAGGGTTACATTTGGGAGTGTTTCTTTTGAATGATTAGCATAGATTGATGGGTTTGGAGCTGGTAATGGAGTTTGTTATTTTCAATTATTGGTTGCATTGCTCTCTCTTTCATAGTTTAGCAAATTCAATCAAAATTGCATCTCCTAACTGTATCTTTTGCGAGAATGCAACCAAGTGTGTTGTTCATAAATCACTGTTGTTTGTTTCTTTCTCTTATTTATTTTTTTATTTTATTTTTTAAAAGTTAAGATAGTTTTTCATTTGTGGAACTTTCTTCTTCTATTCTATGTGGGAGTATCTTGGAGGGATATTTCTACGTAGGAGAAGATGAAGAGTTTATTGCAAGGTGACACTGTTTCAATCTCTTCTACCAAAACAAAATCAATTCTAACCCAAAGACCTTAGTTAAAAAATAAAAATCTAACCCAAGTATATATTTTTTTAATGTTATTTTTTTTATTACCAGATTTGTTTTTTAAAAAGTTACTGGTAGCAGATTAGGCAGTCTGATGTCGGTAAGAGACTGGCTTGCTAGTGGGTGGTAGTCTGACACTCTGACGATTTCTCTTTCAGTTTCTCTTTGTCTATCTCTTTACAGTTACTAAGCTCTGTGTGTGTCTATTTTTGTGACTAATGATTCGTTTGCTTTCTATACATATAAAAGATGTTTATTTTTATATAGACGGTGAACCTGTGTCTTTCATTGAGTCATAAAGTTTAGTGTTTGTCTTATACACTTGGCTCAATTCTAGGTGTCAGTGGCAGTTAATTATTGCCCTCTTATGGGTTAGATTTGGTTTTAATTAAGGTTTTGATTTATAATTAGATTCTAGAAGGCTTTTTTGTTACTTCTTCTTCGTTTATTGCATTTCCAAAGGGGCTATTTATTCAGTTTGAAAGAAATTGTTTTCTTTTTTGGTTGTTTAATTGTTTTGATAATTATTCAAAATTTTTTTTTTTGGTGTTCTTAGGTACCCAAAACAATTTGATTAGACTATTATTGGGTTAGCCTCGAAATCAGACTCATGATTTGAGTTTTCACAAAGATAGTGCTTAGTGATGGCGGTACACACTGAGCTGAAACGAAACAAATTCGATTGTGCCTCTTATTGCAACTATCGTTGCCCTTGTTAAGTGAGAGTTTGAGTCTAAATTTCCAAATGTTTGATTTTTTTTTTTTTTTTTTTCACAAAGTTGTGACATTTTTCATCTTTTTTTATTATGTCAATTATTTAATTTAAAAGAGATTCCATTAAATGACATCATTGGGTTATTTTATTTTAAAAAAAAGGTGTAGGAGTGGTGGAAAAAGTAGGGGTAGAGGTGGAGATGAAAGAGTATGAGTATGAGCAATTAGTTAAAACCCTTGAAATGTTTGGAAACAACATTGCATTTGCCTACAAGCATTATATCTTTTTTTTCTTTTTGTTTTTTTTTTTTTTTTGTTTGTTTTTTAAATATTAACATAAATTTGTTGATGTTGGGACTAAAGGATATTAGAGTCAAAGCAGTAAGACACCAAGCTATAAGCCTGTAACTACCCTAAAGTGCTTACAGTCCATTGTAGTCGCAGGCCTGCACAAGAAGATTTGGAATGGTGGAAGGCACTTGGAATTATGATGAAAGTAAAGAATTGTAGAATTGGAAAGACAAGATAACAATGGTATGGATGCAGCAAGAACTGACTCATTCGAATGTGAACAATGCAACTCCTATTTAAAAATAAAAGAAAAATCTGTTTTCTCACTACATTGTTAACATCAAAAGTTGAATACAAAAAAAAAAAAAAAAAAAAAAAAAAAAAAAAAGAAGAAGAAAAATTCCTGTGTGTTTGTATTTAAACAATGCGATTTTAATAATTCAAACACTAACCCAAGCTAATTATTGCATTGTTGCAGCGGAGACTAGCTTCTGAACTACTAAACATTCTATTGGAATTTCTAAACAAGGAGGTATGTTAAAAAAAAAAAAAAAAAATTCCCTCTTTTAACAATTAAACTTCTGGCACTTTGAAATTTTCCGTCAGATAGTTTGTATTTTATATGAATTATGTGAACACTTTATGCTCGGGTAGGCGGCTATTCAATAAAATGCCTAAAAGAGATATTGTATCATGTTTGTAATAATATACTTTGTAATTTGTTTAAATTATTGGCTTGGCTATCAGCTATGATTTGATGATTGTAGGTTATCAGTAAATGTGCACATCATGACCACTTCATTAGAGGAGGAGGAGGGGGAGCAATAATTGTGCAAAACAGAGAGGAAAAAGGTTTAGATATTTACTCCTTCTAGGTACAAAATTATTTGGTTTCATATTATTGTTCGTTACATATTTACATGTCCAAAGCTGAATAAAAGAAAATCCTGTGTGTTTGTATTTAAAATACAATAGGATTTCAATAATTCAAAACCTAACCCAAGCTAATTCTTGCATTGTTGCAACAGAGACTAGCTTTGGAACTGATAAACCTTCTATTGGAATTTCAAAAAGTGGAGGTATGTTAAATTTTGATTACCATATGTTAAATTGTTTTTTTACCTCATAATATCTCTTATAGTTAGTAATTTATTTGAATTATCAAACCCTATATGCTTAGGCACGCATCTATATGACAAAATGCCTAAAAGATGTATTGTACCATGTTTGAAATTTCACCTAAATATCAGAGGATGTAGCTAACAAGTGCCTATAATCTCTCTTTAATTTGTTTCATTTGTGAACTGCACTTAGGCATGCCTTTAGTTTTGGTTTGCCATAAACTTGAAACAAATGCCATAAATATCTAGATTTGTGGCTTTTGTATTCTTAATATTTGAATAAAATCATATAGTACAATTTAAACATGTTTCATATAAGTTTTTGAGGTCTCAGGTCATGTTGTATTTATATATGGCAAAAGATAATACCATTTTCCACCTTAGCACAATCGTACTGGTATTTTATTTCTAACTTGGATATATTGAAGTGTTTTTGTGTGTGAATAATCTATTTTGTTATTTATTTATGAATTTCATGATGAAAACCAATGGAATACTTATTTTCATGAAGATTATAGATATATTGAACTTTTTTAATAATTCAATAGTTTGGGTGGGGTTATTATGAAATTTATTGACATTAAGAGTGTTTGGTTTTACATTGTAAATCTTTGATGAATTGATATAATTTGGTGTTATACTTGATACTAATTTGGCGAAAAATTAAGTAGCTTGAAGAAGTTGAGAAAAGAGAAGAGCCTAAGAAAGAGAGGAAATACATTCTTGAAAAGCATTGGTTAAAGTTTGAAGATCTAAGCACAATTGTATATTTATTCTATTTACTGGTTCTTTTGTAATACTTATTAAACCAAATGTAAGAGCACATTATGATTATTGTAATATATTATTTCATAATATTTGTATTTATCTCATTTTTAATGATTTTATGTGTAATATTTTGATAGTTTCATCATAATTACTTGTTTCATCTTATATTAGAGCCAAATTAGCTTTTAATAATTGAAATTAGAGAAATGTTCAAACCTGAACATGTTAACATTTGATTTAAAACAATCCTGTGTATCGCACGGGTTAATGATTAGTTATCTATAAATATGTTTAGCAGTGTAAATATGTTTAGTTCACTAATTAAACACAACCTGTAAATATGTTTAGCAATGTTTTTCTGAGTAACGTATAACCCCTATTTTTGATAAAAGCATATAACCCCTATAACTCTCGTGACATATGTCACTTTAATTTACTATAAGCCCTCCCATTTCACTTAAATTCTGGCTATAAATTGAGCCACCAAGCAAATAGAGCTAGGTAATATAAAGTGAGATCTGAGACAACCGACCACAACTTTCAAACATGTCAGAAGTGTCATTCAAGATCAACATTCAAATTAAACCAAATGTTTCTTACCAATTAAAAGATGGTCCCTTCTCAAAAAAAAAAAAAAAAGAATAGAAAAGATGGTCCGGTTAATAAGGGATGAAATGCATTGGTTAAGGTAAGTATTTATTACAGTCCATAAGCCTTTTTTTTTTTTTTTTTTTTTTTTTAAGAGAAGTGCTACATTCACAACATTTTTAAAAAGTCAAGCAACCTTCATTTAAACAGTTCTCAGAACCGGTCCGAACCAGGAGGTCGGACCGTGAAAACTAGAAACCAAGATGAAAACCGATTTTTTAAGATTCAGAACCTAGTATATGTGGTAATTCTGTGAACCCCTAAAATCGGAGTTGGACCGGGTTGGACCGCACGAACCGGTGGCAAGAACCGTGTGGTCCTACCCCTTAGCAATTCTTTTTTTAATTTTATAAAAACAAATTAACACAATTTTATTCTACTTAATTAAATTATCCATCTCTTACAAGCAATAAAAAAAAATTATAATTAAAATCCTTCAAAGATATTCAGCTTTACTTCAAAAATTAATCATAAATTTTAATGTTTTCATAATTATTATTTTATTTTATTAACTTTCTTATTTAATTATTAAATATGTGCTTGAAAATCATTAAATTTCCCTCACATATATAGATATATTAGTCAATTTTGCTAGTTTTATAAATTTAATATCTATATTTAGGCTTTAATTAATTATTAAATTAATTATGACGTCATCATGATTCGACCCTGGTTCGACCTTGGTTCGACCTCAAAAACTTTGAACCTCTCTCTTTTACAGTTCAATGAACGGTTCGGGTCTGAAAACCTTAAACAAGACTTGTTTATTAACTTTTGTTACTTTTCAATACATTAGAACTCATTCAATTCTACATTATTGGGTGTATTTCAACACATGTTAACAAAAGCCTTGTTATATATTATTAAAAAAAAAAGAAAAAAACTCATTGTTTATCCTACTTTATCAAAATATTCACTAAATTATCTCATGTCAAAAGAACATTAAGTAACAAAATGAATATTATCAAGAACTTTGTAGTTTAATAGCATTGTCTACACTCTTTTATAAGAAAAACAGTGATTTGAAATTTTCTTCCCCCGTTGTACCATTGTCTATTCTCCTTTATAAGGAAAACAATGATTCCTTCTCCAATTATTACAAGTAACTGCAAAAAACAAAACACAAAAAAAAAAAATATATATATATATATATATATATTAGAAGGAACTACCGAACTGGGAAGGAATATCTCAATATCTCCATTTATCAGTTCTGTTTTGCCCAAAGTCCGGCCCAATACTGTCATAAATACATTAAAATACGTTCGGGCTAACGTTGGCCCAGCTCAAAATGTTTCAAGTATTCTAGCCGGTATAAAGGAGCTAAGGGAAAATGTTCCAACTATTCTTAAGGTACTCTTAGAAAATGAAAAAAAATTTAGGAGGACCCACAATAAATATAAGAGAGAGAAATATTTATTTTCGTGTTCGGAATCGGAAGTACTTAAAATTAAAAATGCTCGGACTCCTAATATGAAAACAATTAAATAATGTGTCGGCAGTGAACAAAAAGGCATCCCAAAACAAGTTGTCGGCGGTTCTTTTGAGATATTGAAGTCTAGCCGTCTAGGGAACTAAAAAAATAACTTCACTATAAAACAGAAAATGAAATTTTCACCTTGAAATTTTGCATTTTGTTGTTTTTATAGTTAATGTTATTATTTGTCTAATACTCCAACCAAGCTGTATCATTAATTTAGCCACGGGACTCTTGGCCTGATCTATCTTTTGCATTTATATTTTTTCCTCTTTTCACCTACACTATTTTTTTTTTTTTTTTTTTTTGATAAGCTTTTCACCTACACTATTAAGTTTTCGTTTGGATTTTATTTTATTAGTATTTATATAAAGTATCCAAAAGTATGGATCAAATATAGTTGTACTTAAAAGAAAAAAAAATGTTATATATAAGCAAATAAGCTAAATAAGATCAGTAAAAAATTCAAACTAAACACACATTAAATTAACCAATATAATCAAATACGGGGTAATAGGTCCTTAATGACCCATTCATATAAATTTTATCATAGCTTTTTTCAGCTTCGCAATTTGAGAGACAAATAAGATCCATTCAACACTTCTCAAAAAAAAAAAAAATATATATATATATATATATATCCATTATTCCATTCAACATCACATCAAAAATATTCAAATAAAAAGAAGAAAAGAAAATAAGAAGGAGCCATTCAACATAATTTATATCACACCTTAAATACTCTTTTGCAGTTTTGTCAATGGGCTTGTAGCGAATGGCACATTCCCCCAACCCCTTTACATTTCAAGTCCCATGTTGCTGGTCCAAACTAGTCGGCCCCTATGCTTCCAAAGAAAAAAAAAAAAAAAAAATCACTTTTTCCCATTATTATTATTATTATTATTTTATATAAACTCCCCCATTATAACTAATTAACTATACATGGTTATTAACTTATTATTAACCTTGCTCGAGAAAAAAAAATTCATATAGAACTTGACTAATCAATTATTATTACTAATTAGAAATTAGTTGTAGAGTCAGACTATCTTGTTACTGTTTTTTATTTTTTAATTTATTTATCATTAGAGAATCATTTTTTGTTGCCCATAATTTTATCAACTGAGCATTTTTGTAATTTTGTGATAACCATTCTTATCTCCTCTCTTTTTTCTTTCTGTTGTGACCTTGAAGGGAAAGAAAGATAGGAAAAGTTGCATTAATGTTGTAGTTCTTGTTTTACATCAATCTCTTTATTCATCACGAGGGAAAAAGAAGTCCCAAAAAAAAAGAGAGAGAGAAAAAAAGCAACAATAAAATTGTTAAAATGTGTATAGAATGAAGGCGATTGCTTAACGTTTTACCCAACCAAAAAAAAAAAAAGTCAATTGCTTAACCAAGTTAACTCTTTCAAACTTGGGATGTAAGCTCCAATACTCTTCTTCTTCTTCTTCTTCTTCATTTTTTTTTCCTTAATTTATTAACTTTTGAGAAAGTCTTTGATTGAAATGATTTAAAGAAAAATTAATGGTGATTTTTCATAAAAGTATCATATAGAAAAGGGAAAACTTTTTATTTCAATTCGATTTGATCTTGACGCGCCCCTGGTGCTCAAAAAATGAACTTGATATCAGATATTTGGGTAGGTAGGTGGGTAGACACACAAGAACAAAAAAGATAATAAAAAAATATTTAATAAAAAAAAAAACTTTATTGGGCAATTCATATGCTAACCTTTTTCGCAACATTCCAACTTAGGTCCTAATTTATTTTATATATAGATATTTCGTAGGGTTAAGTTTAACCAAAGCCTATTTGGTCACCAATTGAATTTGATTGGTACAAAATGTGAACCCAACTTCTAGCTCTGATGTTAAACTTTGTAGCCACTCAACAGAAAAAAGAAAGCCCGCGGAAAAATAACAAAAGAAGCTTGAAATAATCAGTATAATCACCTACAAAGCCATATGCATTATCCAATGTCGTGAAAAAGTGAAATTAGAGACTCCCCCACAAAATCACCATGAATATCTTTAGCTATATAATGACAAAGGAACTGCCCTGAATATGACAAGATTTTATTGCTTTCCTTATGGTCCTAAAAATTTAATGACACAAATCATTTGTCAATTACAGTGTCTTCCCCTACTTTGCCAGCTCAAGTCATGAAAATAGGACAAAGATTTGTGCAAGAAATTCTAAGGAAAGTAGTAATCACTTTGACCTCTTAACTTTAGGACAAATCATAGGTTGTTTCATTTTGATTCTGCATCCTGATTCTTGGTACTACTTGTGTGTGGCTCAGGTGGCCAAATTGTAACCTTAACTCTATCAAGGTTGGTTTTGAATTGGTCAAGACATTTGGCCAAACTTTCGTGCTGAAAATTTTGCAGGCTAGATCTAGAAAATCAGGCAACATGTCTTATGTGTCCTCGGGCTTGAAGCCTTGAAGTCAAAGCTGCTCTAATCTAATTGTCAAATTGATGTTGGATTGTTCCCACCTTTGAGTTTGGCATTATATTTGAGGAATCTAAGGTTTTTCACCGTTACTAAATGTGGTGAGCATTAATAGACCAAAAAAAGAGGTGCATATTCAATTCATGTGTAGAAAATTAGCTGATTTTTGAATTGAGAGACTCCTAAGGGTTGAGAGTTGAAAGGTTACACAGGCGAAAACCATCTGATAAAGGACACATGAATTAGTAATTGTCTAATAAAATCCTACAAGACTTATGGAAAAACTTTCAAATACAAGTCCTTCTAGGCCAACAAGCAGGTTGTAGGTCGGAATTGTACTATTTTAATGACCTATTCAATAGATTAAGCATACATAACTTGAATACTCAATACACCTAGAAATTTTGTAATTTAACTGGCACCTTCTGGTGTTTTTAATGGAAATATACTTGATTCAAATCCCATCTCTCCCAAATATCAAATTATAAAATAATAATAATAATAATGGACTCTAATATGTAATATCTTAACAAAATTTTACTCAGATTTAGAAGTTAATTACACTTTCCTCTCTTAATTTGATGTCTTCTTTTTTCAAGGAGAATTACGATGTTGCCTTAAACTTCAAAAACAATGAACTCTTTGATTTATTTCTAGTAATTACTTTGCCCCATATCTTTAAAATTTTCGTCAAGTTGGACTCAAAAGTCATTAAAAAAAAAAAAAAACCCACGTTAAACATAAATTAAATTTTTTTTTTGGTTAAATTTTATGAAAATCTTAATGGTAAGATTGCCAAGAACTTTGTAACTCAATTGATTATCATCTCATAGTATTTCTAATAGAGATATCTAATGTTCAAATCCTTTCACCCCCAACTATCAAGTTATAAATAAATAAAATAAATAAATAAAAATAAAAATACTACAAGAGATAAAATGCTTATTTCCAATAAATCAAGAAAGACATTACTCAATTTTGAAGTTTGCCCTAAATTTTATGAATTTTCAAATTCTAATAAGAATATTGCAATGCAGCAAAAGTATGAATTTATCACAATTAGTTTATTGTTTTTTTTTTTTTTGCAAAACAGACTCAATGATATTTGGATGCTGGGTCTTGATCTATTTATATATATAATTGGAACCTATGGAGTTGACCTAACCAACCTAACGAACAGTTTCCTTTATTAATTTTTTTTTAAGTGATCATGTTACGAATTTTCCCAATAAAACATATTTTTAGCCTTATTTTCCAATAAATAAATAAACAGTGTGAGTTGGACCGAAGCTCTCAACCTACCCTCTTCCTTTTCGTCAATCATCACCTCGCTTAGATATTATCACTTTATCAGTTAGGACTTAGGATATCAATTATTCGCTCCCATAAACTATCCTTCATTTTGGGTTGATTATATATCATGCTAAAACGTGCTTCTTCTATCTTTCTTTTTGCTAAATTGACAAAAGCATGCATAAAATTAGGAAGAACTACAAGTCAAGCTAAAACAACCTTCCCTCAAAGCCAATATCAAGCAAGAAGGGAAAAAATTAGAGCTCGTGGAAAATTAGATTCAAGGGGTAAAAGGTGCATCTTGTTGACCATATATGTATATAATTATTCGATAATAATAGACTTTACTAGTTGGAATCCACAGTTTTGATTAATACCCATGGGTAATAAGTAATAACTAATAAGGAGAGAACCAAAAAGCTGGGGTCTTATTAATAAAAAATTATCTTTCTAATGCTAAAAATACAAAGCTAGCTAGTGTTTATATGTATTCTAAAAAAAAAAAGGAAAAAGAAAAAAGAAGTTAGTGTGTATATGTAACTTCAGTTTTTTGCCTATACCAAAAATTAATTGATATCTTAGTTTGATGTTAAAAAGTTATCAACAAAATAGAAACCTTAAAATTCTATTTTTAAAAAAAAAATCTTTTAGTTTCAAAACCATCCGTTTAATGTTGGCAAGAATAATGAGAGGGAGCTCCAATCATAGACGCCAGCTTGCTGCATAAGTTTAGTATTGCTTTTCTAGAAAGTTACATTAAAAAATCAAGAGTGCAGGATAAGGTTTCTCAAGCAATACCTTTCTCCCCTTTTTGACTAAAATCAGCCTATCAGGTATGTATTTCTCGAACAAGTATCTGTCCATTGGTCACAAGAAGGAAAAAGAAGATTATGTAGATAAATTAATAGAATGTGAAGTTCCTTCGACAATATTAATCTTGACTTAGGCTCTGCTTAGAATTTATTTATTTTGTTAAAATTTAAATTTTTTTACTGAAAGTACTGTAGATAAAGGTAAAAGTTAGCTGAAATAGTATAATGAGATTCATAAATAGTACCAAAAAGTACAATAAAATCCATAAATAATAATAAAAATAAGCTGAATAATAAAATAAATTAGCAAAAATAAGTTATTCAAACGCAACCTTAGTCTCCATTTGTCACAAGCTTCTCATTTAATTTTTAACTTATTTTGTTTATTTATAGCTTCGTAAAACTACTAGTATATTTTAACCTAACTTTAATAATAATAATAAAAAATTAAAATTACTTGATGCACATCGGACACCCAGTGACATTTCTCAACTTTCTATATAGGGTGTAGCTTGGATTTGGATATTGGGAAATTTTTTTTTGAAATTGCTCCAAAAAAAAAAAAAATTAAGATAGTATAAAGAGGGAGGTGGAAGAAAAATCTATTTTTTAATCATTAAGTATGTCAATTATTACCTCTATTATAGCAATTAAAACTTCAATCAAAGGAAAGAGTTTTATAAAAGATTTATAAAAAAAAAATTTAATATCTTTTATATTTTTATATTTTTTATTAAAAAGTATCAAAATTTTCTTAAACTTCTCAAAATTGCTTTACTCTCATGCAAAGAGAGGTAATAAAAACACTCACAGTTTAGCTAGATTTTCAATTAATTATTTAAATTGTGTTGTATAGATGAAAAATGTTCCACCGCCTATTTATCTTATACTTTAATCTGAGATGGCTAATTTGATTTAATAAGATTGGATATTTTTCTTCTCAAAATTTTTTTTTTAATGAATTATTAATAATTCCAACAAGACACTTAATGATAAGAGGACCGAAATAAAAAAATTAAATAAAAAACAAAAACCTTAGAACCTGTATTATAGCGGTTGTCTCTCTGGTGTACCTATAGTATTATCTGTGATTGAAGTTACATTTGCCTGAGCTCCAGGTCAGTCTACAGTCTACAGCTAGAATACAAAAAAGAAAAGAAAAGTCTACAGTCTACAGCTAGCTAGCAGGCGTAACTTAGTAAACCCATAAATTAAATTGTGACACAGTCAATAGAAATAGGTCTTGTGGCTTAAAGTGTAGCATTAATGTGAGGGTAAGAGAAAGTCCACAGCCCGCAACGACCATCACTCTCCACTTTCGTCAAAAAGTCATGCATCCCGTTTTATGGAGAACACGTGGCAACGTTTTAGCGGTTGCGGGATTGAAAGAGAAACTGCCAAAGCGTGAGACAAGTGATACACTATTATATTATTATATAAAAGACTGATATGAGATGAGAGAGAGAGAGAGAGAGAGAGAGACCCAAAACCGCGTGAAATTTTTGCTTTGCTTTGCTTTGCTTTTTCCTTGGTGGGTGGGTCCCACCTCAAAACATTCCAGACAATTTCGCTTCTTCCTTACGCTTACGACTTTTATTACATGTCTGCACCGCCAATTTCTCTTCACTCTTCTCGCCTACTGCAATATCGATCAATTTCTCATCATAGAGCAATCGCTAATTTTTTTTATATTTTTTATTGAGCAATGCTAATGTTGGTCACACAGGCACACAGCATTTTTCACAAATAATAACATCAATGATTATTTTTTGAAAAAAATTTATTACTAAAAATTTTGTGTCCAATAGTTATTAGATGTCATTTTAAGACCTCTATTTTCCACCATTAAGTCGAAATCATACCTCATCATTGGGTTTAACTTTTAATCCGTGTTTACAGCTATCACCAATTAGGCAATTAGCTTTTCTTTTTGCTTTTGGCCATCCATTTTGTTTCATTATAAAAAAGGGAAAAAGTAACGAATTCTAATGTTATTAGTTTAGATAGTATTTTAAAAAGTTTTTTATAAAAAAGAAAAAGAAAAAGAAATTAATATTTTGCCAATTTTTTTTTATAAATATTTTTCATGAAAATTATTTCAAAATTTTCCTAAAATTGTTAATTAACAAATGCCTAAGACAATCGTTTTGAAAGAGAGTTTTAATCTATAGCGTCTGCACCTGATAATAGCTATTTTATCATCAGACTAAGACACCAGTCAATTTTTGGTTTAAGTGGAATTTGAATTCCAAATCTCTTATTCAACCATCATAAACTTTACTAATTAAGTTAAGTGGAACTCACTGTTAACCTAACCCTTATAATAAATATTTTGAATTATATATTCCTTTTTTCTTTGGTAATGATCTAAATATTTCTAAAAAATTAACCTCTCAGTCTTTTTGCAAGTTAAAAGGCAAATTGTAAGTATAGGACAATTATAAATTAACTCAATTAGTAAAGTTTTTTGTTGTTATGGGTGAGAAAGCCCAACGCCACGTATTGGGCTGGGGCCCAATTTGAGTATCACCGCCTGTCCGAAGAGATGAAAGGGATCAACGCTTAGTCCATTTGGTGAAAATGCAATCAAGAAGGGACAAATGTTGCATTCGAAGACAACCTGGTTGGTCCGAATAGGTTCCACTCATCGGATCGCCAAAGAACTTGATCAAGTAGATATACTGAAGATCCCAACAACCCTCCCAGAAGATTCCTCGGTAAGGAGTAAACTCTGGGCACGCCTAAGTCTGAGAAGATCATGAAATATCTTAAAGAAAAAGCTGCTGCCACCGCATTTAATACACTGCAGTAACTTTCCTGGCTGCATTTATATGGAGAAGACACCTGAACAGTGTAGCCTCAACCACTACCACTCACGGCAGACTAAAGCAAATTTCTGATGTGACTAGTATTCAAGTGGACGCTTAGATGAAGAACAAGTGTACGGTGAAGATGAGGTGAAAGATGTATATATAAAGGAAATAGGTCTCTCAGAAAGGGGGGGGAGAAATTGTATTCATTTTAAGTCAAAAACTTTAATCTCTTCGGATTCAAGAAGATTCCTGCTGAAGGCTAATCTGAACACTATTTTTTATTGTTTGTCTACTTGAACCGTTGCTAACTCCATTCCCAGCCCAGTTGTTTAACCCACTTTCTACAAATTTATTGTTCAGGGTCTCATTGGGCTGAGTCCACAAAACTTGCGCTTGGTCCATCAAAAATTGACCCTACAGTTGTCAAATAAAAATTTTTAAATTCATTTATCACCCACAACAACAATCAATTAGTGTAATGACATGATAATTAATAAAGAACAATCATTATTGGTTTTGAGAGACCACCTCACGAGGATAAACAAGGAGGGGTACATTGATCTTGGACCTTGCTCATTAAGAACATTTAAAGTACACTGACAATCCAAACCAACTCTCACAAAGCCAAATCACTATGCGCTTGATTAGGGGATTGAGGGAATCCCTCGGCTCCTCCATATGGTCTTTGAGCATCCGAGACAACAGAAGATTACCCATCAATTGAAAATCGTATGAGCTACGCGAGAAGTGGTAACTTTTATGGAAAGACCGTCTTCACCTTCGTATTTATTACTCTTACCTACTAACAACCATCCAAAATTAAATACTTAATGACTCGTTTAAACAGTAAATGAGACTAATTCAAGTTTACAGCTATAAACTATTTTACAATATTTTTACAAACTGTTAATGTGACAAACTTCTTATTGGTTTTTATCTAGACCCACCATTAACATCAGTTTTTCATTTATCAATAATCACTCACTACATCAGTAGTTTATAAAAATTTTTGTAAAATTTTTTGTATCTCTAGCATTTTTTTTTTTTTTTTATTAGAAGAACATAGAGATAGAGATTTCCAAGGAATAATTTTTTGTTTAAAATAATTTCCAAGGAATTATTAGCTTTCTAGGTTTCATCATGGTTTAGTCGAGATAAATAAATATAGGAAAAATTTAATGAATACCTTAAAGACATTGGTTTAGAAACTTTTTTATGAGAAAAAATAAAAGTAATTGTTTTTTTAACATTTTTTTAAAGAGAAATGATATGTCTACAACAATTTTACAACAAATTCTAGGTGGCAAGTTGTTACTGGTTATTATTGTTGAGTTAAAAAAGTAATCTCAGTGTTAAATTCAAATTTGAACCAATAATAACTAATCACTTATGATTTGTTGTAAAAATATTGTAAAATTGTTATAGACGTAGCACCTCTCTTTTTTAAAATGGTCTTTTTTGATAATAGCTATTGACATCCCATTTTGCAACCCGCATTTAACCTCACATGGAGGGTAAAAGGGTACTTTCACCTCAGAAATATGCATCTTGACTCTGGCCATTAGATCCTTAATCTCATTTCACCAAAATGATCTTGATGTTGTAACGATCAAATTGACTGGTCATGAGCCCTAATCGGACCACCAGATTGAAAGTTATCATCAAATCAATTTTTAATGGCTGAGATGCACTATCACAAATTGAGTCCGACTATACTTGATTATGAACAATTGATTCCAATTGGTTATAATTATAATCAATTTGAGATTAATGATGTGTCATAATTTAATTGGTTAGGACTACATTTTATGGTGAGGTTGCATACACCTAATTAATTAGATAGTTAAACATTAATTCTTCAATGAGTAATTTGTGCAATTATCTTTTAATTAGTGTAAATTTGGAACCAATTAAGTCTGAATTTGGAGTGATTGGAGCCATTTAATGTTAATTGGGGACTAATTTGGAACCTATTAATGTTAATTGTGCTGAAACCATTTTCTAACAAATGACCTCTGCTCACTATTTCATCGATATCTCTCAGAACATTTTGAATCTGTGAATGAGGTTAATTTTCCCAGAAACTAGACATTCGGGGCTTCAATTTGAGTACAAGAATGAGACAATTCCAATCAGAATTGAGTCAGATATGATTTTTTGAAGTTGGCTCCACAGGCTGTTACAGCAGTTACGGGAAAACTGAATTTTGGCTTACTCCCCACTCCCATCAATCTCTCCATTTAATGCACCAGATTTTTCTCAAGGCTAAAATGAGGTCTAGGTTCATAATCCTTGTCAACCCTCATTAAATGGCCTTCCATTCATATTTCCTCCACCACTACTATATAAACCCCTCTCTACTTTATTCCAAAGCACACCGAAACCCCCTCTCTTCTCCTCTCTTGAGTTCTAGTGAAGTAGAGTAGTCTTGTCATATCTTGGTCTTTCTGAGACTCAAGGTATTGAGTGAGACTCACTATTCCTCTCCTAACTCTTCTTTTCCTCCACCTTTAGGATCTCCCTCAAAAGTCTCCTCCTCCACCGTATGGATCTTGCATGAAGGTATAATCTCTTTCCCTAACTATTTTTTTATATTTCCATGATGAGAGTTTAAGATTAAAGCATGATAGTAATCACTTAAATTCCCTTGAATATGTTTGAATGTTCTTAAATGTTCTTATGTGTTCTTCACATGTTCTTGGTTGTTCATCACATGTTCATGCATAAACACTAGTTTTGATCTTAAATCCACATCAAAAATATGAAAAACATGTTTGTTTCATAATTCTTTCAAATTTTTTAATCTAGGATATCACCATACACACACATTCACTAGAATTTATTTTTCAATCCAAATGTAATGCTTAATAAATTGAATTAGGGTTTATCACGTGCACACACATCAAATTCAACATGCAAATTGATTGACATATTGGATGATATGATATGAATGTTGGCCACCATAGTCTAGAAGACCGGTTTCACCGGGCAAGGTGGGTGCCTAACACCTTCCCACCTTGTAACATAGCCTCCGAACTTAGATCAAGGGTTAGTAGATTATGTGCTTATCCATGTAATTTTCGATTTTTAGATTGTAACTAGGAAACAAAGCCATGTACTTTATCTTAGATTGTATCTAGGACCAAAGCCATGTAATTTTCCTATGATCAATGTAAATTCAATTGCAAATTAATAAAATGAGGAATTTTTCAATTATGGTTTTCTTATTTTTCCAATAATTAAATAAGTGGCGACTCCATTGTAAAACCCTTAATCTAAAGGGGAAAATATAACTAGTCGAACCTCCATTTTGAGAGATAATAACACGACTCCACCCATTCACGTGGGTTTGGCCCAACATTCCTAAAAAAAAGGGGGGCCGGGGGCGCGGTCTCTCACAATAGCACTCATAAATATATTCTATTAAGTTTTCTTTCTTCTCGATTCAAACACGCGGCAAGTATGGTTATAAGAGGATCTTGCTTTGCTTGTAAACCAACTAAATATTGATGTAGAGCATCTAATTTATAAAATGATATTCTTTCTTTAATATAGAAATTTAAACTTAAATAGAAATTAGCATTACTTTTTAAAGAATATCGTCTCAATAATATTTTCTATCATCCACACATTTTATACAACTTTAAAAGAGAACCTGAAAGATAGGTACAGAAAAAAGAAAAAAACTTTTAACAAAAAATAGGAATAAAAAGCAAATAATACTGCTTCTAGTCGTATAGATTAATGATGGAGCTTTGAATTTTAGAATACAACGTGACTTTGAGGAAACACATGACTCAATTGTTCGAAAATTGCGGCTCCACGTTCCCTTCGGACATGGCCCAAGATTCATTCCGGATTCTCTCAACCCAATTGGTCAACTAACCTAACGTAACCAACACTCCCGGGTCTAGTCACCCAGTTCACTCTGAATTTCACCTGCTCACGAGCACACAAAATAATTCCCCCTAAAGAAAATCGTGCGCTCTCCGTCATTTCACCGCCAACGCGAGCTCCTAAAGCGTGATCACTACCTTCCGTCTCGACAAAACACGTGACTACGATTTATCTCAAGAAATCGTCTTATGAGATGCTTTCTTATAAATAAAGAAGGTTATGCTTAGTTCAAGTTCTCTTGAATATTAAACTATATTAAATTTCATATAATAGTGATATGTGATCATTTTTATTTTTCTAAATTGTTTACATTGTGTCGAGTTCAATGCATTAACGCTTCAACCCAACCTAAAACTCCCATTTTATTTTAAGAGAAATAAAATTTAAAACTTCTCCCTCACTTGTTATTACATTTTATACTTGAACTATTTGAAAAAAAAAAAGTGGCAAAAAAAAAACATTTTAAACAAATAAATTGTCTTATTTACTTAAAACTACTTTATATCTCATCTAATCATTCTAACATGTATTTACTTTAATACCACGTGGTGGAATGTTTGCTTATGGATTGGTTAATTATAAAAATTTGTCCTCCATAATTCTTAAGAAATTCTACTCTTAAAAAAAATATATAATCTTGAGAAAAGTTAATAGATGTTCTAAAGATATTATTAGTAAATAGTTTTAAGGAAATTTTTATGAGAAAGAAATAAAATAATTAACTTTTTAACAACTTTTTTTTCCCCATAAAAATGGTATCAAACTTTTTTTGATATAACTTATTAACAATTATCATAAGTGCACCATGGGCAGTGTTAGGTAGAGTTCAGGGGGTTCAAATGAACCCCCTGAGTTTGAATGTATTTTTATAATATATAATATTTTTATATTTTATTTTTGATTTGTCTTCTTAAAATGAAAATTTGAACAACTTGATCTTAATTTTTTTTTAGGTTTAGTTGAAATAAGGTTAAATATGACCTTTTTAGCAATATCTTTATCTTTTTAAACACACAAAAAAAGCCCAACAACAAAAGTAAAAAAAAATTTATCTTAAACCTCAAAAAAAGCCTATTCAGATCTTAAGTACACATTTGTTTAGTTTACAATGTAAATCTTACATTGATAGTTCAACGTAAACATATAATTGTCCTAAACTAATAGATAATTTTTTTGGAGATAGATTCAACTTATGGCACCCGCTTCTAATGATAGTTTTTTATCATCAGACCAAGACACCAATCAGTTTTTGGTGTAGCGACATTACAAGTTAAGCTAACTGAAACACACATAGATAAAAGTATTTTAAGTAGTGATAATTAAAGTTCACTTAATGAAAAAAAATTAATATGTTCATTGTATTAAGAAAAAATTATGTGAAATGAACTTATAGTTTTATATTTTATTCTTTTGCTAGTACATACTATAGACGAATTTGTAATAAAAAATCTTCATAAAGTGCAAGATTCATCTTTTATCCAAATTACATCTTTTTATTGACCTCTCAAGAAAAAAAATCCTAAAGCCGCCACTGAAGTACACCTAGTAATATAACTCTATAATTTTATCTATTTATTTTAAAATCAATGGATTCAATTTTATTAAGATGTTAATATAAAGATTCAATAATACTGCTTCTCTTGCCTTCTTGGTCGTTTATATTAATCATGAAGATTAGTCCCCGGTCTTTATCAAGAAATACTCTTCCAATTTTGATGTGTAATTTGTTAATTTTTCTAACAAATGAGAAGGGATTCTCTTTTGTTATGCGCCGCGCGTGGGTCAATGAGTAATGTCCCGATCGTTCACACGATCCGCAAGATCCAAGGGTGTATCTTGCAGCATCCGGCGCCGCAATAGTAGAGCTTGTCGTCCTCCTCGCACGTGACGTGACATGCCCACTTGATGCTATCTTGCGCCGTAACCCCCGCCCGCCATAACCAAACTAGGGTCAACGAAATTAAACCATGGTTTAAACTGTTCGTTTTGGTTTTTGAGACTGTCACCCCACGTTTTTGCCCCCAGTGAAGTGAGTATTATTTGGTGCCTTTTGTTAACGTGGGTTCCTCGTAGACATGGACCACCTCCGACGTACGATATGGTCATCATGTCGTCAGATCATTTTAGGTGGGGCCTCTTTTTCATCGAGCGGTTGTCGGATCACTTGGCTTTGGATTCTTGAACTTTTTGAGTCCATGTCAGCGTGACCCAACCGAATTAATTACCTTTTCTTGGGGTTTCGAGTTAAATGATGTTGACCATTTTCGTTTAAACAGGCTGATTTTTATTTATTTATTTTTTATTGGAAAAAATTAACTAAATATTAGTTTAAGAAATATTTTAAAAAATTTTATATGAAAAAAGAGAAAAATAACTATTTTTTTTACTTTTTTTTTTTTAAATATAAAAAGTTTCTTAAAATTGTTTAATAACAAATGCCCTAAAAGCATTTGTTAACATGATCTTCATTTTTTTATTTGTGGCAAATCATCTCTTGTCGGTTTTCAATTTTACTTTTATCATTTTTTTTTTCTTATTTCACTTGAGCCCTTGAATTTTTGAGATAATTTCAATTTAGTTTTGTTGCCATCTATCTCACAATAAAATATTAAGGTAGCTAATGGATTGTTTATGTGTCACTCAATGACAATAAAAAATAATTTAAGCAACATTAAAAAGGTTACTTCAATATTTATAACAACAAAGCCTTAGTCTAAAAATTTTGGGGTCGATTATGGATCTTTGACATATTAAATCAAGTTAGCTACATTAAAAAGAAAAATGAAAAAAAAAAAAAAAAACTACATTAACATTTCAAAAAAATTTGTGTATATATATATGTGTGTGTGTAGGGGCTGGGTTTGAGCACTTCTTTTATTAGATGAGTGGACTCAGGCCTAACTAGCTCAATACAATAAATATGTAGAGAATGAGTTTAAGAACTAGACCCTAGTGAGGATTACAACAACTAAACATGGCTACGAGTGGATTGAATAAGAAGGACTTGGACTAAAATATGAAATTTTGGTCCTCGGCCCTAGCCTGAGGAACCAGTAGTTCTTATTATTGCCTTCGTGTCTCGTTACAAAGGTCTCAAGTATTACACCAATTGTTACAATATTCTCTCCGCTTCTAATTTCTCATCCCTCATTCTGGAGGACTTCTTACATTATATACTCCCTCTCAGTTGATCTTGGCCATCCATCTGTTGATCGTGCAGGTTACTACTTGAGTGTTTGTCCCATCAACCACCTTCTTCAGCTTTTTGTGAACTGCAGCAACCTAGGCAACACTATTCAGGGGTCATTTCCTCATTAATGCGGTCAAAATGTTAATTGTGGGCATTTAATGTACAGGTGACAGTTTCTCCAGGAATTGCCCCTTCACCATACTTCCATGGCTGATCTATTGTACTTGTCTTTTTCTTGTGATGCTTTGGGAGGTTGCATTTGGTGGCGTGCTGCTCTTCCCTTTTATGATCTCGGTTGGCCGAGGACAGGATCGTCCTCGGCGATGTTTCTTGAGAATTTGGGCTTCCTACTTTCATCTTCGGACATTTCTACCTCCTTAACATGGGTCTTTAGACCTAATATAAAGTGGGTTGGGGTTGTCAAATTCTTAGGCCCCACAATATGAGAGAGAGAGAGAGAGAGAGTACTTTTTTTTTATTAGTAGAAGCTTGGGCTAGAAGTAACGAGATTAAGGAGTAATGACAGTAAGGAAATATAGAGGAATCATTGTGGTTGAAGGTAGTGTCGTGAACAATGTGTGGATCTTTTTAAATAAAAATGATAAAAGATAACTCTTAAGCTAATTCGATAATTGGTATAGTTTTTATTTTTAAAATTCAATTGTTTGAATAGAAGATTTAAATCATAAATGCTTCTACTACACCGTTACATAATAATGCATCTGTTAAGTAATAAGGCTCTTATCAGATTTGTATAGTTAATTGTTGTCATTTTAGTTTGTGAAGTATTTATTGGAAAAGAGGGCTTATAAAAAACGCCAAAGGATACAGAGTTACACTGCAAGGAGGATAAGACGTTTGTCATTATTAATTAATGAGTGAATTTAATGAGCTTTTGCTATATTTTTATATTTTTATTTTAGATGCTTCTCATTATGGGTCAACTTTTCTCACAGATAAGCTCTCAGTTCTCTTGCTTCGGATTCCTTTTCCGACTTAGCATGAGCCATATAAATATATATATATATATATATATAAAGGATCATATTCTTTATCACGAAACAAAAGAAGAGAATTAGGCCATATTCCAATGCATTAATGGTAATATTTAATTTATCAAGTGAATATGTGATAAGTTTTTTTTGATAGAGTATAGAGTGGAGCAGGAAAAATGAGACAAATATTTGAAATTACTTAAGAAACTATTTTTTGCATTTGAGTTACTCATTTTCAAATGCATCTCACACTTGACTCAATTATTATTATTATTATTATTTTTTGAATTTGAAATGAAAAATTTGAATTAGACTAGCCCAATGAGTAATGCAATATAAATGCTCAAATGGAGCGGCTGTCATACTCTAATCATCTTTCAAAAAAAATAGAGTAATGCTAAAAATACAAATTTTTTTACAAAATATTGATAAGGTGAGTGGTTATTGATAAATAAATAAAATGATATTAATGATAGGCCTAAAAAAAAATAAAAAGTTAGAC
The DNA here is from genome assembly GCA_023621385.1 of Quercus gilva. NCBI lineage: Eukaryota > Viridiplantae > Streptophyta > Magnoliopsida > Fagales > Fagaceae > Quercus > Quercus gilva. The sequence goes on along the minus strand of CM042484.1, from coordinate 7,391,711 downwards.
ATATCAACAATTTATAAAAATACTATAAAATAATTTGTGACCGTAACCTTTCTCAAAAAAATATTCTTTCAATTTGTCAAACCCAAGATAAAAGAAGTGGGGAACTCATTTTTAGATCAGAAGCCCTCTATCAACTTCTCTTCACCGCTTCATCGTGTGGATAGGATTTTATATTATATCATGTCTAATATTTATAACAAAAAGAAAAGCAGTATTTTATATAAGTTGTACATTTTAAATCTTTAGTTAATAAAAAATGCAAGAGCATGACCATAATAAAATATAGGTTAAAATGTAAATGGTATCATTTAAGTTCGACTGAGACGTGCGGATAAGATTTTATATTATATCATGTCTAATATTTATAGCAAAAAGAAAAAGCAGTATTTTATATAAGTTCTATGTTTTAAATCTCTGGTTAATGAAAAATAATATATGCTAAAATGTAAATTTCAGTTAAACTTAGAGAGTGTAATTAATTAATTTTAACTGGCTGAAATTTATTTAAGTCTTCTAACTTTAGTTTCGTTCAATTAAGTCTTCAAAATTTTAAATTTATTTAATTCAAATCATTTGTCCAATTCCATAAAAAAATTGTTGTTAAATATTCAATTAACTAATGAAAAAGATTTTTCGAAAAACAATTCTTATATAAGAAATCTATAAAAATTTTATTAATTATATATATATGTATATATTTTAATGTGAAAATAAATTTTTTTAATATCAAAATTTTAACAAAGTGGACAGAAAAACTTAAATTTAATAAATTTGAAATTTAAAAAATTGAATTGAACAAAAATAAAATTAGAGTACTAAAATAAATTTCAATCAAATTTAAATGGTGTAATTTTTATCTTAGGATGCTCGGATACTGACACAAACATAAACACAAGTTTGGGTACGAGTATGATACGATACTGCGAAACGAACAATTTAAAAAAAATTATAAAATGATACTTTAATTAAAATACCGTTATGACAGTAGTCCGATACAAATATTGTTTTAAAATATAAAATTTTTGCTGCAACTTGTAGCGTGATCGACAAGTTATGCGTAAATGAGACAAAAAGGGTGTATTTTGTTTTGGTACACCGGCTGTTGCTGAATTGAAAAGCTAAGCAAGTGAAAACAGTAAAAAAGCGTGAAACGTGCAAGGTGCAAGTGCAATGCACGGTGTTGCGATTTTCAAAAGAGAAAGGGAAAGCAAAACAAATGCATTTAACATCCCAACAACCAAATGGAATCGCCGGTGTGAACACACTCGCATGCTAATGTAGTCAACAAGCTTCGGACAAATTAAGTCTCTTGGGCCACAGACACCTGACGGTTTCACTAGGACAGGTGTCGGTTTTGAACAAACCCCATGTACGTGTAACACCACTATTGGTCAGAGATCGTCAACTTGCAAATGCTCGCGTCAGGAATCGTAGCTGGCTAAACGAGCGGAGGACGTTACGATTTTAATAGTGGAAGTGTGGTTTAGAGTGAGATAATTAAGATTTAGGTTAAAATAATCTGAGATAACGAGGACCAGGACTCCACTATATAAGGGGGCAAAGGAGCTAGCTCAAGAAGCAAAAACAAAGTGAGGTTGAGAGATATTCACTGAGAAAAAAACTGAAAGCAAAAAAAAAAAAGAGAGTGTTTTTGAGTGTTTTGGTTTTCTTTTTAATCTTCTTCTCAATCCCCCCCTCTGAATCACCCCGCTTCTCTGAATCCCTTTCTGTTAATCATCTGTCTTTCAAGTTTTGATTTTTGGGTTTGTTTTGGAAATGCAAAAAAAGCAAACTTAGAAGGATTTTCTAAAGCCAGGTGTTTTCAGAATCGAGATCCAGGTTTTTTATTATTAAAAAAAAAAAAAAAAAAAAACTTTTCTCTTTAATTTCTAGTAAATTTTAGGTGGGTTTTTAATTTTTCTAATTTTTTTTTTCTTTGAATCAGCTTGGAGGGTTAATTTTTGGTTCCCTCAAGGTTGGTTTTTTTTAGGCTTCTTTAAAAAAAAGGTTTACAAGAGGTTGTCTATTTTAAACCTCTTTGATCTTTCTTTGTAGAAAAAGTTTCTATTTTGATTTTGATTTTCTGGTTTGTGTTTGAAACCAATACCTGTTCTTTAATTTTGATAAGAACCTGGTTGGTGTTATTTTTTTTTCTTTGTTTGGTCTAATTAAATATTCTGAGTGTTTTGAAGGCATGGCAGCTATAATGGATTTCTACAGTAGCAGACCTCTTCAGTCATCAGTATCCTTTGGGGGTGAGCTAATGGAAGCACTTGAACCTTTTATGAAAAGTACTTCCTCAACACCCACAACAGGCTCTCCCTCTGAAACCCAGTCTCCATTTCTTTCTTCTTCTTCTTCTTCTTCTTCAGTACCTTCTCTCTCTTCTCCTTCTTACAACTATCTTTCTTTCTCTCCCTCAGTCCCAACCCAAACCCAGCCCTCTTCTTCATACCCAGATGGTTGCTCCACCTCGATGACCCACATGTTTTCAGACGGGTTCTCGACTCAAAACCTTATAGGTTTCGAGCAACCGGGTTCAATTGGGCTAAACCAACTAACCCCATCTCAGATCCACCAGATCCAAACCCAGATCAACCTCCAAAGCCAACACTTTTACCCACAAAATCAACAGCCACAACATGTTTCTTGTTCTTCAAATACCCTCAGCTTTTTGAGTCCCAAACCTATCCCAATGAAGCAAGTGGGTTCCCCTCCAAAACCAACGAAGCTTTACAGAGGGGTCAGGCAGCGACATTGGGGCAAATGGGTCGCTGAGATTCGGCTACCAAAGAACCGAACTCGGCTCTGGCTCGGTACCTTCGACACAGCCGAAGAAGCCGCTTTGGCTTACGACAAGGCAGCTTACAAGCTACGTGGCGACTTTGCCAGGCTCAACTTCCCAAACCTTCGTCACCATGGCTCTTGCGTCGGCGGCGATTTCGGTGAGTACCAGCCTCTCCATTCCTCGGTGGACGCTAAGCTCCAAGCCATTTGTGAAAGCTTGGCTAACGCGCCGCCGAAGACAGAGAAGCAGAGTAAGAAGTCGAAGAAAGCCGAAGCCGAAGCCGAGCTGAAGAAGAAGAAGAAACAAGAGGAGGAACTGGTGGTGGAGTCCAAGGTTTCGGAGAATTGTTGTAAGGTGGAGATTTCATCCACGTCACCGGTTATGACCGAGAGTGACGGGTCGGTCGGGTCTTCACCTTTTTCGGATCTCACGTTCCCGGATTCCAATGAGCCGGAGTGGGATATTGGTTCGGATAATTTCATGTTGCAGAAATACCCTTCTGAGATTGATTGGGCTGCTATTCTATCATCTTAGAATTTTCGTATGTCATATATTTATTATTATGTGTAATCTGTCTAATTGTAATTTTTTGTATTTTTGGGTTTTGGTGGGTTTAGTCTCTACATGTGTCTATGTTAGTGAGGTTTAGGTGTGTAGCTACTGCAATGGAATTTTTGGCAATTGCAGGGCTACTCTTTAGGATTTGGGGTTAGTTAATTTGAGGGTACAAAAGAAAATTTATGTTAATATGATGTAATTCTCTTCCCTGGCTAGCTGGTTTTTTTTTCTTTGCTAGACCAGGAGAGAATGACTTTCATTATGTGTCCTTTCCAAGTTGGTGTTAGTAACAATTTATTCTTGTAATTGAATCTTATGTTATTTATTGTCATTAAATATGTAATATTTAGTTTGCTGTGAATATCGTTTCCCTTTTGTTTTGTTCAAGATTTTGATTTTTTAAATTTATTTTTAGGATAGGATTCAAAGATTGTGATTTTATCTTGTCTGGATCATATTTTTGTGGTACATATCTGAAACGAGGACGTGGTTGATGTTGCAAAGATATTATAATTTGGAATATTCGGTGGAGGAAAGTATGAAGTATGAACTTCTATGAAAGCTGCCTTGGATGTTTTGTAAAAAGAATTGAAATTAAGATTGAGAGTGACATGATTTTTAAATCATTAACATAATTATAAAAACCATTCATTATATAAGAAATTTAAAGATTGTGATATGAGAGATACTTCAATCTTTCATGATTGTGAAATTCATTTATCCTAATTAAGCATATAGTTCCATCACATCAATTATAAATCAAATAGTAATTCGGATGATGCACCGATTATAAGCCAATTCATCTTATCTTATTTTATTATACATATTTGTCATGAAACGTTATTTTTTAAATTATCTTCTCTAAAATCAATATTAGACCCAACTCCAAGCCATTGCTATGTAATTTCGCATGCAAAAAAAAATTGGCTACATAAGAATTGATGATCAATTAAAAACCGAAAACCACGATTTGAACAATAAAACTATTGCTAAGATTTTGGTGATTACAGAAAAATATTTAGTGACTGAAAATGTGAAATAGTCGTAGCTAGAAGTGTGACCACTAAATTTTTTTTGACGGAATATATTGGACATCCACAGATGTGAATTAATGGCTTGGTGGGGATGTTGAAGGTATGTGGATGAGATCAATCTTCAAAATTTCAAGGGCTTTTAGAATCGAAAAAGATAATGAGGTAGCCATCGATCTTAGCGTGATGTTTGAGGGCATGGACCATTAAATTAAAAAGAAAAAAAGACACAGAAAGGAGTGATGCAACAAATTTTCAAGAGTTTCGAGTATTGAGAAATAAAAAATGAGGTATAGCTTTTAGGGTGGAGTTTAAAGGAAAGAATCATGAAATTCGAAAGAACAAAAAATTTAAAAAGGCGTAATGTTATTAATAGTTTAATACTATGAATTTATTAAATAATTTTTACAAATTAAAGTGTTAATTTTAAAACATAATATAAATAAGTCGTTATTATTATTATTATTATTTGTTGGATTATTGACGTGGAATCAATTATATTTATTATCATAACAGCTTGTAACTACTTCTCATTGTTTTCTTCTTACAAATGAACAAAATAACCCATTAAAAAAAAAAAAAAAACCACTTGAAAAATAAACAAAGTTTTTCTCAACATAAACCTAAACCTTCAACTTACAATAGTTAACAATTTCTAATTGAAAAATTCATGACCATCTTTATTTATCTTTTGCACCAGAAATTTATATATAAAGAACTTTCATTGAGATGATAAACTTCAATTTTTTAAAATTTATCAATAAATTAAATCATACTAAATCCAGACTTGTTCAACTCATCCTAACCCAAACTAATTTATTTGAATATGTCATACATTTTTTTTTCTTAATCTAGCTCAACTTATTTAAATCAACCATAAAAAATTAGAAACATTATCCACCCACCATATCATAAAATATTCCTATTCCTTTTTTTCTTAAATGTCGCATTTTTGTATTTGATATGCTTCCTTCTCTTGGATTCTCTAGGGTTTTATTTTGCAATGATTTAACTTTTCTAGTGATCGACATAAAGGTATAGACTATAGAGGCTGGAGCTTTTTCTTTTATAGTTTGGCAACTATTCTTTTCCACTATTTAAGACCTTTTAAGTTTTAACTACTTTTTAGTTTTTAGTCACACTAACTTGGTAATTTGTAATCCTCCATTGCTATTGCTATTGCCACGATTCCTTTTATGAATGGCCCATGCATGAGCTTTCAAGTTCTCTCTTTCTTCTCGAGGTGATAGGCGTGACATGTTGAGCACGTTGAATAACTTAGTGATACCATTCATAGCATGTTGCCTTAGATGCTAATCGAAGATGAGGGGGCTCATGCGCAGGCTTAGATACCAATAGTTATGAGTGATACCTCATAAATGGACAAAATCATCACTTTAAAGAAAACAATTGGCTTTCTCTGAGGGTAATCTCTAATTAGACTAACTAACAATTTGCAATTTGAAAAATCATCATTGACCATATCAGAAAATATATGAACTTTCAATGAGTTGATAAGCTTCAACTCCATAAAATTTATCAACAAAATAATTCATAACTCATTCTTATTCAAACTAAACTAATTTAACTCTTCCTAATTCCAACTAACTCAGTTAAATCTATCATAAAATATTAATAATCTAATCTAGCATGGATGTTTTGTTACTTAATTGTGGGTTTTAGTTAGTTTAACTAATAATTTTTTTGTTCTCGAATAAAAAATGCGTGCCTTGGCTTGATTCTAAATATTAATAATCACAAATAGGGATGGAAAAAATATCCCTTCTAGCTTAACTCATTCCTCTTATGTATTTTCCTTGCCCCAAAGAAGTAATGGGATCATGACGAGTTTTTCCTAGCCTGTCTTGACTTGAATGCGTTTATATATGTTTTATTTAATATACATTTAAATTATTTATAAAATTTATTTAATTTGTATATTATATTATTCTTCTCTAAAGCATTTGCTTTCTCTCTTTTAACACTCTTATGACTAATTCTCACATTTTTCTTTTATTTTTATTTCATTAGAGCATCAACAATGGAAAGGCTAAATGCCAAAATGAAAGCTGCTTTTACCATTCAAGCCCAAAAACCCACTCCATTTGGCGTTGTAAAATGCAAGTATTGTAAAAAAAAAATACAATTCTGCTACAATGCGATTCTACATTTAGAATCGCATTGTAGCTGAATGGTAAAAGCAAAAAATATATTTTAATCAGTTTAGTCTTCTCTCTCCTCTCTCTATAATTATAATCTTTCTCTCTTTCTTTCTGCTTTCTCTTCTTCCTGCTCTCTTTTTCAACGGCGTGGAGGCAAACGGCGTGGAGGTCCGTTGGTTGTGATTTTTTCGATGGGTTGGGGGATTTGTTTCGATGGGTTTGATGGTGGGTTTCAGTGTTTGCTAGGTTTGTTTGGTAGTGGGTTTCGGTGAAGATGATGATGATGATGATGACTGGTTTGGGATGAATAGAGATGGCAACGGGCAACGGGTTTGGGATGAATAGAGACGGCAACGGGCGACGGCGACAACAACGGGTTTGGGTTTGGGTTTGGTGAGAACAGATGGGTTTGATTTTGGATTTTGGATTTTGATTTTGATTTTGGATTTTGATTTTGATTTGGCTAGATTTTGCTATGGATTTTTCTTAGCAGAGATGGGTGGTCTGATTGAGAAGCTGGACGGTGGTGGTGGATGGTGGCTGTGGGATTGTTGGTGGTGGATGGTGGCTGTGGGATTGTTGGTGGTGGCTATGCTGTGTTGGATTGTGTTTTTTTTTTTTTTTTTGGTTCAGCTACTGGGGTTTGTGGTTGTGGCTGGTAGGCCAACAGTGGCTGTCTATGGCTCCGTCGGAGTGGGTTTTGGGTCTGGCGGTGTGAGTTTGCTGCCTGGGTTTTTTTTTTTTTTGGTGTTGACAGTAAATTATGGGTTGGTGGTGGTGGTGGTGGTGGTAGTGCAGCGGTGGTGGTGACTATGGTTGTTGAATAGAAATAAAGAGAGAGAAAGAATAAATAATGTGTTGTAGTGTAAATGATAATAATTGTGGGATATATTATTTTATTGTGTAAAAATATTATTTTAATGAGTAGAATAGGAAAATAAAAGTTGGAATGCTGGGTGTATTGTAAAATGGTATGGTATAATTGATAAAGTAACTTTTTAAGGTGGTAAAATAAGATGGGATATGGAATTTGGATGCGGATGCTCTTAACGTCAAAGCCATCTCATTAAGAATGAAAAGATATATTAAACCTGTCATACCATTGTCCTACACAAGTTCTCTTTCGTCCCATAGTGGGGACATGACACCCTCAACTTGACCCCGCACCACTTTGTTGTCATCCATAATCAAAGCAAATGTTATGGATTCAATTCCTATCTTATCTTATGGGTTAAAAAGGAAAAAAATATAAAAATGAATGGTCTACATCACCAAGTTTTGGTGGAGTCCAATTTGATATGATTAGCTTTGATACTAATAATGGATAACACTCGTCTCCAAATTCATAAGGCGGCACTATGCTGGTTAATAATTTTGCTTAAACCTTTTTCTTTTCTTGTTTCACAAAGGAAAAAAAAAGGAGAACCATCGAATCTCCATTTCGTAAGCTTTTATTTCCCCCCCTGTTTTTTTCATATTTTTCCAATTGTCATCATTTTCCCGATTACTATTTTTTTTTTTTGGTTAAAGATTACTATTTTCATTATCACGCCGCACCACTTTTAATCATTCCCATCCATGGTTATAAAAAATCCCGCGAAGTCGAGACTGAGGTCAAGACAAGCATGATTTATATTTTTCCTCGGACTATGCAGAGCTCACATTCATTTCATAGTGATATTTGAAGATGCGTGGTGCTTGGGAATGATGAATTAAAATGTCTAGACTTTAATTATGAATACGAACTTGTTCAATGGATCTGCCCAAGAATGCAGAAAACTAGAAAAAGTTAGATATTCTTACGAGACGGCCTTAAATTAAAAATGGCACTGTCCATAGCATTAGATGCTTTTACTGTAGACGCATATGATATGAGCGAGGTTCACGTGTCAGTTTCTTCACTCCCATTGGCCATTTTGTTTGTGACTTTGTTTGTTTGTTTTTGGTTTTGGTTTTTTTCCCGGATTAAGCCAATTGCGATTTTCATTTGCCTGCAAAAGCCCTAACCATTCATCATGCTTCAGTTGGAGTTGGGACCCCCCTTCTAAAATTAGCTATTCATAATTTCACTAAAGCTGTCTGATCCTACAGACTACAGAACAGATGCATCACGTCAAATTTGGGAAATTACTTTGGATTATTTGTTTCTTCAAAGTTTTCATCCACTAGGCTGTCGGCTGCAGGGACAAAATCTCTCAGTAAGGTCACAATTATCGTTTTTACAATATATATATTCTGATTCATCAAAAGAAGGATCATACATACTATGTTTGTTGTAAAACATGAATTTTAAAAAAAGAGCTGTGCTTACAATAGGTAATAAAATACACTAATTAACTGCAAGATTGCGAGATTTTTTCCCCTAAAATTTGAGGACAAAATAGGCTCTCGAACTCATTAATAGGTTCAAGGAGGCATCTCATTCCTTATGCGTAATTGTGGTGTTAAAAGTTATTGTGGGGTTGTGTTAAAATATGTTGAGGCTCTAGAAGCCTAGATATTTTGTATGCCCATACTAGTGTAGTTTAACCTCGAGTTAACTCCTGTGTATCATGGTTTTAGTTTTTAAAAACTAGATTGAATCGGCCAGTACAATTGGGAACTTAACCCTCAATCGGTTTAGTAAAAACCGTAAAACCGGTGGTTCAACCTGTAACCAAGAATCAAGTCCTTTTTCGGTTTTTTGTCCAAGTTGATTTTTAAAACCATGCTATATATCCATTTCTTAGGATTCATTGTAACACAATTCATTATCGTAAAGATATAGCCATTGGGAGCTTGGATATAAGCCATTAAACTGAACCATGTTAATTCCTCCTTCACTTTCCACTTTCTTTAGCTTTCTGTCTACATTTTGCACCAAGTTGTTTTAACACCAAAGATTACATGGCTTGGGTGTTAGGCATAAATCCACTGGCAATACTCTTACATTTAACACTTATTCTAATATAGATTTTTTTTTTTTTTTTTTTTGACATTTTTCATTAAGTTTGTTTATCTAACCATGGCTCATAAATTCTCCATGCTAATGGTAACACAGAGGCTTATTATTCATTCTGAAAAACCCTAAACAACCACATGCTAATCACCGGTTCCTCAAGATTGCTGGGAAGAAGCTCAAATTGACATAACCTTATTTGGTCCAAAAAAGTGTCACTTTATAAAAAATACGCCGTCAAAGCCTTAGAACTTAGAACTTAATGACATTATTTAATTACAAGCCTCCATATTTGACACCCAATTTTAGAAGATAGAACTAGCATAACTGAAATAATGACAGTTGTAATATTACAATTGGAGTCCCAGATGCAGCCATATATTTGACTCCAAATCCGAGTAGCAACAATATATTTTAACTCTGTCTGGGTTACAGACCTAACCTAGTAAAAAAATAAAAACCATATTTCTCATAAGCTAAGACTTATATCAATGCCTAAGAATACGAGTGACCAAGGTCAGGCAAAGGTTAACAAAGTAGAAAGAATAGTGCGCCATTTGTCCCTTCCCCCCCTCTACAGGGAGAAATCAAATAATATAATCCTAAATTATCTTTCCAAAAAGCTTGATTTCTGTCTTTAACTAAGATACTTTTGTAAGTTTGCTAGCAAGAAATGAAAGCTCCAATTAATCTTAGAAAAAAGATAATCACATCAACAAAGCAGTAAAAATTTGATTATAACTTGGTAAAGAGGAGCTGTCAGCTAGGAATTCAACCTTCTGTGATCAAAACGATATAATGAGAATTCCTCAGTCGTAAATTGTGATCATAAGAGCCCAGTCAACCACAGGGAGAGAGTCGATTAGATAGTTCCTTTTCTCTTAATTTCATTCTCTCCATAAAGCCATTTACTCGCACAGCAACCAAATACAACAGAACAAAAATTGAATCAATCATCAACTAAATTTACCAAGTTCCATCTTTTTCTTGATAGCCCTTTGACCATGATATATAAATGAATCTAGTATTCCTGAAACAGTGAAAACTCCTGAACACAACAATCAAAAACCATTGTTATGCATCAAATCAAAACACTAGAAATAGCAACTTCCATCAATAGATTCAAGTGCAAGGGATATTTAGTAATTACCTCCAACGATAGCGCACACATTTGTTAGAAAGTGTAAAAATGAGGTGTGTTCCTCCTTATAAGTCACCTACATTATACAAGTCAGAGAAAATACAAATGAGCCCAGAAGTATAATCCACGTGCCAGAATCACACTGGAAAATTTTCAACTCAATAGCTTCAGCATCACAAGTATATTTAAAAACTAGATCTTTCCTGTGAATAGCCATAAGCAGTAACCCTCACCTTAATTGGAGAAAGATCATAGAAGAAGAACACTCCAGGAAGGGACTGAAGGTGGCCTATTTCTGCATTCCTAAAATGTTCAGTTACAGAGAACTGCAAAATTCAAATTAAGTGTGCGTTATTTTCTACATATAAAAAATGAAGGTAACATAGTAATGGCTTCTATGAGTTTTACTGAACCTGATTTGACTGGATAGTGTGCCCACTCACATCTGTGTACACTGTAGGTACAACCTGCAAAAAGTGAAGCAAATTTGTAAAATTCCTTAGAACTGATAGTTTCTCAATTATTCCATGGATAATAATGTACTCGTACTTTTCTACAGTCAAAAACAAAATGCTGACTTCAAACCTTTGCAGCAAGAAAAGACAAAAGCCCGGTACTCTTCAAATAACCATGAATTTTAAAAGGGGAAAAAAAAAAAAAAAATCAAAGGCCAATACAAAACATCACTACAAATGAGGGAAACTATATGCTAATGGGCAATACAAAGCAGCAAATGTTTGCAGCAGGAAGCTATTATAGAATTCAGAAGCTAGTATAAATGCATAACATGATAAAATGTGCATTTTGATTAGCTCTTTTGCTGAATACTTATTTCCTCATTTGCTAAAGGTTTGTAAAAGCTACGAGTTATGACACATGGATACAGACATAGACATGGGACACAGTGACACAGAAATTCCTGAAAAAATTTGGACATAACAAGCTGGGGATATGACAATTAATTAATATTTTTGTTTATTTATAGGTATATCTTATGTTTATCTTAAGTTTCAAAATAAATAACAACTTTCAAAATCTTTTAAAACATATCTAAAAAAAAAGGATTTTAGAAAGAAAAAAAAAATCTCTACCAAACCAATGCACTAAGGACACGCATGAAAGAGTGTCTTAAACAGACACAATTGGGGATTTTGGAGTGTCTGTGCTTCTTAGGGTAAAATTACAGTTTTACCTAGTGATAATTGTTCCAAAAGCCTAAATTGTTAGGAAGTAGTGAATTTAATCATTTAAGCTAACACCTCGAAAAAGTGAAGCTTTAAAAAACTATACATAAGCAAATGTAAAATAATCCTTCCAGGGGCATTAACACAAAATTGAATTCTTAAAAGTCATAAATCATAAAATGATATCATTTGTCTAAAATCATGGAAGGATTAAGTGAGTTGCAATATGCTTCATCTTTCAAAAGAGTGAATTATTAAACTAAAGCGAAAGAGAGTTTTTGAATTAGAAAGGAGTTATAAAAGGCAAATATCTAGAGACATTATAATTATTAAAATAAAGTCTAGAGGCATTGTATAAATCCCTTGGCTTCCATTAGATAAGAAGATGGGGCAGTCATCTAGGATGCTAACCTTGATGAAATACTGATACATCCCACTTGGTGTTTCTTGTGTCCATTTCACACTGAAAATTAGAATAAATAGAAATAATGCATTTCAATATATAAAATGTCACAAATAGACAAAGTAGAAGCATTGAAATTTTCATGACCCACTAGACTTGGATGAAAGGAATAAAAAGATCTTACTTGTCCAAAGGATTCACAACACCAGGGAAATAGTCTCCAAAAGATAATCTAGTGATCTTGTGACTTACCTGTATCATGGAAATATATTTACAAGACATTCATCAGAAACCATGATGAAGGATTTAACAAAAGAAAATATGAGAAACATGAAAGTCAAAGATTTCACTTTCACAGAATGCATGGAGTATTATTGATAATAAAACAACCAGAATCATCATGATCGTAGCTTACATTAAAACTATCCTTTTGAAATGCTAGTAGATCGTGTACATGAACACCTGATTGATGAAAGCTTTTTCCAGGTGCAAAATGAAAATTTCCTGCCACCTTATTAACTTCTATGAATCCGTATATATTACATCCTTCACCTTCTTCATCTTTAATCCTCTGTAGAAAACCTTCTCTTTTGCACTGAATGTCACATGTAACAATAGAACACCAAAGACATCATAAGATCAAACTGATGATTAAATGTTCCCATTGGAATAATTGATGAAATGAGGATACAGATAAAGATCATCTTATTGCTATGCATACTGGGGGGGGGGGGGGGGGGGTGGGGTGGGTTAAGGAGATAGAGAACCATCAGGTCAAGAGAAGTCACAAACAGAATCTCAAAAATAGCCAAATATAAAACCAATCAGAGTTGGGAATTCACCAAGTGAAGGGAAAACTATAGCCTGCTTATTGCCTATGCATTTTTGTCCAGGTCATTTGTACAAATGCATGTTATTAGTAATAGATGTAATATTATATATGTTGCACCATCACCACTCTGTATTCATTGTCTCCTACCAGAACTGCATTAATTCGTTCACAACATCCCAGGGAGGTAGGCTAAAGGTAAGTATTGCACCATCACCACTAAATTTGGCAATGTGTTTGTGTGTGTGTATAGGAGAGTATTTTTTTTGGATAGGTATTGAGTTGGTACGATTCCCCTTTGTCACTCTTATCTTCCACACGTGATTTAGCTATTATTTCTTTAACACAGTTTGGAACTGAATTTGAAAAAGTGACATCAATTTAAGTCTGGTACTAGAAAGGGGGGAAAATAAAAAAAGAAGAAGAAAGAATTCATCACTTATCATTTCTTCTTGTTTGGAATTGTAATAAAATTCAAAATAATTTAGAGGCTCATCAGACAGAAGGTCCACAATTTTAATTAGCATTTTTAATATTTTGAAAAAAAAAAAAAAAAAAACCTGTTTTGATAGGAAATTTTGTTGTTTAAGAACAAGATTTCAAATCTAATCTGATGTAGAACCAGTTGCCTGTTTAACAAGATAAATACTAGAAAAGGATTCAAATTATAGAAAATGTTTCAAATCAGGTACGTCCCAATTACTGTCAATGAAAACATTAAGCATTTTCAGATCATTTACATGTTTTGTAAACAATTAACCATGCAACATAGCTATCCTCAATAATTTAATTAAGGAAGCATTTTGATCCATAAGAATCTGGTGAATCATAACTACACATAAGAAGAGTTCTGAATATTTATAGCAAGTAACACTTTTGCTAGTAAAACAATCCACTTTATGCTTGTAAAGGCCTCATGCAATTAGCATAATGCAGGCATGAGATCATTTGGTTAATAAAAGACAATATTTTGCTCTTGTACTTTGAATAAAGCGTATTATAAGAAGTCTGTTTTAACTAACCCCAGTTTTGTTAACTCTTTGATATCCCTCCAGGTTCCAATATGAAAGTGGTGGGAGCAATTACAAACCATCTCCATTAATGTAGTTGTGTGTGTGTGTTTTTTTTTGGGGGGGGGGGGGGGGGTGGGGGGAAGGGACAAGCTGTCTATCTAGAGCAAATTACTCTCTAAGATCAAATGTGAAGATGCATGCTTAGTCAAATAATAGTGGAAACGATATGAACATGAAGTTATCTACTTGAACACAAAAGTACCCAACAAGATGAATTAAAAGATACATCATGGAGGCAGAACAATAAAAGACAAAATACACACACTATTCTTCCAGTATCAAGCTACTCTTCCATGCTATATTTTTAGATTCAAAATAGATATTAATAGGTAAGCTTTCATGCAAACAGACCTGGTCAATCACATCAGGGTTTGACAGTGCCCAACCTTTCTTCCGATATGCTTCGCGAACATCTTCACAGTTATTACAACATTCTTCATCTGACTGCAATAACAAAAGTTGGATAAGTAATACAAATATTTGGATAAGAACATCTTTGATATAAAATCAATTTTCCATTTATGATATAGAACAAAGTTCAACCATGTTCACCAGCTCAGGATAAGGAAATTATAATGGACAACTTAAAGATTGGATTTTTTTTTTTTTTGGGGGGGGGGGGGGGGGGGTGGTTATTCTTTTCTCTCCTCTCTTCTTTCTCATTTTGATGGTTAAGGCTTTGTAATCAGCTCAATATTACATGTAATTTAGCCAGGAAATATTGCACAAAGATGAGCCCAAACCTTAGGGTCTGTTTGGTTGAGTGGATTTTAGAGAAGATAGAAAAGAGAGGGAGACAATGGGAGAGGAAATTTTTATTGGGGTGTTTGGTTGGGTGAATTTTAAGGAGGAAAAACTGGTGAGGCCTGGGTGTTTTCTCCCCAGACCCACCAAAATGCTATCTCGAGAAAATAGAGAGAAGAGTAGTTACTGTCAAATTACTGAACTACCCCTCCTCTCATGCTTTGGTTGATTCTTACTTTCTTTCTCCTTTTTTTTTTTTTTTTTTTTTTTTTCTAGGCGTAATACACATGCACTGCTTCCCTTTCTTGTTTTTTGTTTTTTGGTTTGGTTCTTCTTTCTCTCTTTTTCTTTTCTTTTCCTTTTTGGGTTTTAACTGGACGTGCCTTTTTTTTTTTTTTTATACGTTTTTTCTTTTGTACTGGGCATGATTTTTTTTTTTTAATAAACTTGGGTGATTGCCTTTTTTTTTTTTGGTTGGTTGTTAAGCTTTTAAAAAAAAAGGTTTTCCATCCCTCCACTTTTCCACCCTCCCAACCAAACACAAATAAGGGAAAATAAAATCTCTTCTATACTCCTACTTTTCCATCCCTTCCAAATTTTCTATCCTCTCACTTTTCCATCCTCTCAACCAAATGGACCCTTAATAAATAATTATATCTCTACATCCAGTTACAATTCTGTTAAGAGCACTTAAGTGTCCATAATATAGACAAACAAACCAAAGTACTGAATTAATTAGCTGACATTTACCAGTAATCCATAAGGTAACTGACTCATATCATACAAACAACATCCAACAATTTTTGTTCAACAACTTACATACAGCTTCCAACATATAATTAAAAAAAATTTGAATCAGCGAGGAGTCCAGAGACAGACAACTATACCGTTTCTGCACCATAACAGGAGCCACAGTATGTCTCGTTATGCTCGAGCCTGCCACCATGTTTCTGTAGTGGTTTTTCAATCTGATTCAAACAGAAAGAAACAAAAGGTAAAAATAAAGAAGAAAAATTATCACCTGAATAGGCAGAAAGAACAGAGATATATGAGCTACATAGCATTTGGGAGAAAATTTTCACTTAATTTCACAAAGCCACTTCACTCTGTTGTGGTCCTAGACTTGAGCCAGGTTTGGCAACCAAAGACACCTTATATTGAGAGTTCCAACTCCTGGCTCGCCTAGCTAAAAGGATGGATAAAAAAGAAAAAAAGGGTACAAAAAACCACTACTCCAGGCATCATCATGCCCCAAATGTAAAGCTCAGTTCTATCCAAAGAAATGTGAATCAATTTCGGGAAAAAATAAAAATAAAAATGTAAGAACTAAGAGATGAACTTCCAATCTTCCAGCAATACTGCATTACAAACCTTGGGAGAACCAATTCCATCTTGCCTTTCTTCTATAACATCTCCATGAGTATCTAATCTCTTCTTGATTATGTCATGTTTCTGCAAGATAAATAGGTTGTAAAAAATTAATTCAAACTCGGCAGATGGTCACAAGCAATAAGTGTGGTCCTTTCTGTTTCTATACATCTTATTGTCAGCAAAGAGAGAGATAGAGAGAGACTTAATCCCTAGCATCAGAATTTACAACTTTTATTTGAAAGGAAGAAAGAATATGCATGCAGATATACATACGTATAGGTGTACGTATCACTGATGACGTAGAATGAATTTAAAAATATATAAATATTTGAAATGCATACCACATCAAGGTGTTGTTCTCCACTGATGTCCATGGCATCAAGACTGAGTATGGAACATGGAAGGGCAGGAAATGTGACATCAAACTGCATTTTCAGATATCACATGGAACATGAATCAAATTCTGAAGTGGACAATTGTAGTGTATCACACAAGTACGAATTTTATAAGATAAGATTACCATAAATACTATGGGGAAAAACACTAGGGAGATTATGCATCAAAGACTTTCCTGAATCATATATTCTCAATTTGAAAGGAAAATATATATATATATATATATTAATACAGATTCAGGACCTCTCAAAAACAAAGGACTCCTAATGTTATAAAAAAATGGTTACACCAGCACCTCAAAAAAATTTGAAGTGAAATCCTGGTTTTATAAAAAGACAAGAAACTTAAAATTTTTTTTTCCAGAGAAATGAGAATAACATTACATTGATACGTAGAGTTTCTCCTCTGGAAGTATCTACTACAAGTGTTGTGTCAGTTACAGCATGTAGATATAATCCTGTAACAAGCAGAAAATGCATGTCGAGACACAATAAAAAGCATAGTTAGCAATTTAGACAAAAAGCCAATTATTTACTATAAAGCAATACAATGGTATTAATTTTTTTTTTTTTTTTGGGAGGGGTGTGGGTAATTTTGGAATTTTATTGACAGAAAGAAACAATTTGTGTTCATTATGATGAACACAAAGTATTTGAAGATTACACACAATTAGATAGAAAACCCTAATGAGTTTGGAAATCAATAATAGAATTATAAAATGTATAACCCCATGTCTGAAGCCAATCAAGCAAGGTGCAGATCAACAAAAATTGCAATTAATTAAGAGATCTCTTGGCATCTTCATAATGCGGCTATTCCGTTTCTTCCACACACTAACCACATCATTACTACCACTCCCATTCAAGCACCACCTCCTCCCCCAGGCAAATGAAAATAAATAAGATTAAAGAAGGAATACAGCGACTCCAACTCTCAATCATGAAAATCTCAGGGAAAACATAGTCAGGTGTTCACTCCAATGATCATACCAAAAACCTTACTCAATTGCCATCACCTACCTCAAATACCAACTCGCTCTTATACTACACCACATACTACATCCACGCGTTCCTCTACCAACTCTCTCGCACACACCCCCCCCCCCCCCCCTTTCCTCCCCACACTTAGATGATGCTATCACCCAACACCACAATATTTGGTCATTCCACACTAAAACCATTCATATGTCATACAGTTAATAACAAACCAGAATTATAACCTTTCTGACTAATTAATTTTGCAAATCATTGCTCCCTAATCAAACAAATAAATACAGCAGGGGCAAACCCTAGCTAAATATTCAAAGCCCTAGCCGATTATTCAAATTTCAAAGGTTGACTTACATATCATAATCAATCTAAACAGATCATATTCAAATTCACATAGAGCAATTAATCGTTAACACAAAAAAACCTAGCAAAATAGAGAAATGAATCTTACGGAGCTCGGAGAAGAAGAGCAAGAACATGACGATGGAGGAAACGAGAGTGATAAGGCCACCGGAGAGTGTACGGCTGTAGAAATCCTCGTTGATTTTCGGATACGCGTCCAGGCTCCGAAGCTTGCTCATTATATTGTCCATTGTTGCTCCTCTTATTTCTCACAAAACAGAGTTGCAGATTTTTGATCTTGATCTATTTATTTATATCTAAAATCTCTAATCTCTCTAATTTTAAAAACTAATCAATATCTACCTAAAAAACTGAGTAAATAGAACTGTAATAAAAACAATATGAGAATTCTAAAAGGGAGGGTTAAGCAACCTTAAAACTTAACACCCCGCTCGATGGTAAACGAATTTTTGATGTGGAAGAACTAAACGGGGGCGTTTAATGAGATTCTTGGAGTTGGGGCTGCCTGCCTTTTAATCTTGTTTTGTTTTCTTTGCTTTTCTGGAGACAAATACAGGAGCAAGGAGACTCTTTTACGAGATTGCCGTTCGCTGTACCGGTATTTACGGATACGTATGATTGCTTCTAGCTGTGTTTTTTTTTTTTTTAATTTTAATTTTAAGGATATATATCTAACTGTACATAATAAACAAATAAATAATAGTTTTGGGTTGAGGAATTCTTAACCCAAGTTCTAAAGATAAGCCCAAACCTTAGTTTTTACTCAACCATTTAAGTGCATTATCTATAAATGATTTTGATATGTATATAATTAGATTTAAAATTCCAGCTTTAGTAAAGCTAGGTTTAAAAAAAGAGTTTTGGATTAACAAAATAAATCAAACTAATAAATTTAAATTGGAGGGACTTGAAGTCTTGAACGTGAAAATTATGGGATAGGCCATCCTGGGCCTAAAAATAAAGTCTTCGAAACCATAGGCCCAATCGCATCAATAGTCCTTTTTTTTTTTTTGATGGGCAGTAGTCCTATGAAAGGCATCTCATATGAGCAAATGGCCTAATCGGATGGTATAACCTGCCATGAACTTATAGCGACGGAAAATTTAAATTTCACTACTAGTTAAAAGTCACTATTTCAATAAGCCCTATAATCGGATTGAATAGATTATAGACCTCTTCAAAAGAGCGACCTGGAGCATTGACAATAATATCTCATATTTCAACAATTATTAATGCTTTGTTAAAAATGATGAATCTTTTATTTACTAGGCACTAGCTAATATAAATTTTTTTAAATTATTAAAATTTGTAACCTAAGAGTAAAATTCATTACATTGAACACCCACATATACATTTGTTCATGTGTAAATAATAATAATAATAAACTTATTGAGAAGCAATGAGCTAATACGAGTATAAGACAATTGCTCTTCTGACTTTTTAACTTAAAATTGACTTGATTGTTGACTTGACTCTAAAGTGAGCCCAAAAGTATAATCCATGCACCATAATCACATTGTAAATTTTTTAGCTAAATGGCTTCCCTGGTTCAGCATCACAAGCATGGTTAAAAACTAAAAAGATCTTTCTTGTGAATTACCACAAGCAGAAAACCCCACCTTAATTGGAGAAAGATCATAAAAGAGGAACACTCCAGGACGGGAATGAAGGCGGCCTAATTCTACATTCCTATAAATTTGAGTTACAGAGAACTACAAAATTCAAATATATTTAGTGGGTGTGCCATTTTCCATATATAAAAGATGAAAGTCATAAACTAACTGCTTCTATGAGTTTTAATGGCCCTTATTTGACTGGATGGTGTGCTCACTTACATATGTGTACACTGCAAGTACAACCTGCAAAATGTGTAGCAAATTTGTAAAACCCTTAGAACTAATAGTTTCCCAATTATTGCATCCATAACATGTATGCGCTCTTACTTTTTTTCCCCTATTTTAGCTACCACAACCTCCACCCA
The DNA here is from genome assembly GCA_023621385.1 of Quercus gilva. NCBI lineage: Eukaryota > Viridiplantae > Streptophyta > Magnoliopsida > Fagales > Fagaceae > Quercus > Quercus gilva. Next base: position 7,371,760 of record CM042484.1, on the reverse strand, counting down.
TTCTCACGGGTAAAAGTATAATTTAGGATGCACAAACAAATACAAGTACAGGCATCATACAATGACGAACAATTTTTGAAAAATTGTAATATAACATGGCAAATAAGACACCATTACGATACAGATACTACACTTCAAATTTTGTAAATTTAAACATCTAAAACATACTTTTTCTATTTTACACATTTCCTTATCCAAAACACCCACATCAGTTTATCTATTATACATACTATTTTCTTTAAATAATCATTTTATATTCTTTTTTTATTAATTTCAACAACCTTACTAGTCAAACCCACTTTCTCACTTTTCTTTTCTAAACACTATTCTCTCTCTCTCTCTCTCTCTCTCAGTGAGTTTTCTTTCTTTTTCTTCTTTCTCTCATCTTTCTTCACCGGTCAAGTTTTCTTCTTTCGCCCATTTCTTCACCGAAAAACTCCATAAACAAACCAAAAATCTTCACTTCAACACAAACCCATGTCAATCTAAGTCCATTTGGGTTGGATCTCGCGATGGTAGCAAGGTAGATGCGGGCAGCGGTAGCAGCAAGGTAGATCTAGCGGCAGATTTGACTAATTTCTGTTGGGTTTTTCATGTGGGTTTTTGTTGGATTTTTCTTTATGGGTTTTCCGTTGGATTTAGTTTTTATTGATTTTGGTTTGGATTTGGAATGAGTTTTTTGGTGGGTTTGGGTTGCGGTGGTGATAGTTGGGTTGTGCTGAGTTAGTGGTTGGAAAATTATCTTCTTCTTCTTTGCTGAGTTGCTGTGATCATTGGGAATGAGAGGTAACCCGAATGAGGTGGAGAGTCAGACCAAAGAGAAAGAGAGAGAGTTGGAGAGAGAAAAAAATAATAAAATATCAAATATACGAGTTACAGTAACTGTGCATATATGCACGGTTACTTTAGCAATTGTGTATAAATACACAATTTTACACCCACTAATGTGGGTGTTTTTTGGGTCAAAATGTGTAAAATGAATGAATTTTTTTATTTTAGAAGACTTTGCACCCACTGATGTGGATGCTCTTAGAGTTGAACCATCGGCCAAAAATATTCTATATATACCAAAAACAAGTCAAAGGATTTGATATAGGGGCAATCCATGCATTGGGGGCAAAGTCCAACTATATAAACGGCTAGGTAGAGAAATTTCAATTTATGCATTTGAAAGTAGAATAGTCCCTTTATTTTTTTTTATTTTTTATTCCTTGCATTGCTATTTTTATGCAATATTTCAACTTTGAAATGAGAAGTGTATAACCAATATTTAATGTACATCATAATTAGAATTAACCATAGTCTTACTCTTTTCAGGTTGTTCGAGTGATAGAAAAATCAACTCTACCAGTAACAAAAATAAGTTATCTTTTATGAATGACCACACCTATATATATATATATATATATATTTTTTTTTTTTTTGCTAACATGAATTGTAAATATCAAAAGTCATTGGGCCTACGTTTTTTTTTATTTACTTTTTATTTCTCACCTAGCTTTCCTTTTTATGGACAATTTTTTATTGTTTTTTTTGGGGGGGAAAATTGCTTCTTCTTTCCTTCTTTTACTTCTCTCCAGCTTCATTTTCTTTTTTCCTTTTCTCCACTACCGTTCGTTCCACTCTTGTTCCAAGTCCCCAAAACTCAAGACAGTTCTTCCCTTGAAATAACGATCTCAAGAGCGAAGCAGAAAAACCCAAACCCAAAAACGCGATCTCGGCCCTGCTTCGCTCTCCGATTTGCCACTACACCACCATGATTTCTCCTTATGATGCTAAGCCGAAACCAAACCCGAGCCACCCGAGTTGGTAGCTGAGACTCTGTGTCGTCATTGTGTCTTCTTTTTATATGCAATCGTTTGATTATTAGAGTAGTAAGCCTCCCATTTCCATTTCGTGCTTTTACTTCTCATTATTGTTCTACTATTAGAGAAAATGTGAAAATCCCTAATCAGAATCGGAATTAGTTATTGAAATCTGTGAGAGATCACTGCAAATCTGGAACCTTTAAGAATCTTGATCATGCCTTAGGCTTGTTTGATACAATGCTTCACATGCACCCTTTGCCTTCCATTGTCAATTTTACTCAATTGTTGGGTGCCATTGCAAGAATGAAGCATTACTCCATAGTCATTACTCTAATTAGAGATATGGGCTCCTTTGGAATTGCTCCCAATTTTTATACTCTCAATGTTTTGATTAATTGCTACTGCCATCTGGACCGGGTCAATTTTGGTTTCTCTGTCTTAGCAACAATTTTGAAACTTGGCTATCAACCAACCCATATAACTCTAACCACTCTTGTCAAAAGCCTCTGTCTTCAAGGAAACGTCGTTGGAGCTGTAAGGTTGGTGGAAGAAATGGAGAAGAAAGGGTATGAGCCTAATGTGATTACTTGTGGAACAATAGTAAACGGTCTATGTAAGATTGGCCAGACTAGTGTGACTATTAGGTTGCTCAGGAAACTTGAAAAAGGGAATTTTGAACAAAATGTGGTGCTCTATAGCATGGTCATTGACAGGTTATGTAAGGACAAATTGGTAACTGAGGCTTTGAACTTTTTATCTGAAATGACGAGTAAAGGCATTCAACCAGACATTGTCACTTACAATTCCTTAGTTCAAGGCTTGTGCAATTTTGGCCAGTGGAGGGAGGCGACTACTTTGTTGAATGAGATGGGGCAAAGGAAGGTCATGCTAGATGTACAAACATTTAACATATTGGTGGACACATTTTGCAAGGAAGGGATGTTGACTGAGGCAAAAGAAGTTTTTGATGTGATGATTCAAAGAGGCATTGATCCTAACATAGTCACTTACACTTTTTTGATTGATGGTTAATAGACTGGATGAGGCAGTTAAGATGTTTAATATGATGGTTGAGAAGGGCTGTTCACCCGATGTGGTTAGCTATAACATATTGATCAATGGATATTGCAAAAGTAAAAAAATTGATGAGGCAAAGCGTCTGTTTCATGAAATGTCCAACAAGGGAATGATCCCTAATGTAGTGACTTACAACACTCTTATAGGTGGGTTATGTTGAGTGGAGAGAGTCCAGACTGCACTAGAGCTATTCAATACAATGTGAGCTTGTGGCCAACATCCAAATCCCCAAACCTATACCACCTTATTAGATGGCTTTTTTAAGAATAGACGAATTGCTGAGGCAACGGCATTGTTTCTGGAGATGGAAGACAAAAGGCTGGACTGTGATATTATGATTTATAGCATCTTGATTGATGGTTTCTGCAATGTTGGGGAACTTACAACTGCAAGAGAAATCTTTAGTGGTCTTCCTGCAAAAGGATTGCATCCTGATGTTTGGACTTACACTATAATGATTAAAGGATTTTGCAAGAATGGACTAGTTGATGAAGTGAGTGAACTGCTTGAGAAAATGGATGTCAATGGTTGTTCACCTAACGAGCACACATATAACACAATAATCCATGGGGTTTTGCAACATAGAGAGACGTCAAAGGCAATGAAATATCTCAAAATGATGGTTGACAAGAGATTTTTAGCAAACGCAACAACAGCTGCCTTGTTTATTGACTTGCTGTCGTCTAATTCAGTAGATGTAAATATTCAAGAGTTGCTTCCAAAGTTTGGGTGAAGGTTATTTAGTTTCTCAAGATCAAAGAAAACTTTTATATTTTAACCTGTCACTAGTCATTATGTGAGTGGTATATTTGAGCAAAATTCCATACTTTTTATGAGATGGTATTTCTTTTCATTTATGTGCCCAAGATTGTTTCTTTTACTGGTCGATACTTTGTCACAATTTTCTATATCACGCATGTTATTGCCAAACCTTTTGACTGGCCATTGGGTGTATTATACTCCCCTTTTAGGTGGATACTTAGAAGTCTTAGTTTGAGACTAGATTTATAGATTTTATTTCTTGTACTATGTTCCAACCCTTATTCAAAGTTTTCCAATCATAAAAACTAGTATTCCAATTCAAATATAGCCTAAATATCAAACCTTCAATAGGTATCCTCCTCTCCCCAAACCAGCCCCAAAATTCTTGAATGCTTAGTGATTAGGTTTTGGACCAAATTATATCTTGAATCAGTTTTAGTTTTACAAAAGTAATCCAGTTGTAATTAGCTGATCCAATTTAGTATTAAAACAGGTCGTGGGTGCTAGCAAGTTAAACTATTGTTTTAAAACAATTATCGATTGAGTTGTCAGACCTATGCAATATCAATCAGTTTAAGATACTTTTTGTTTCACTTTCATATCTTTTAGTTTCCTTTTGTCAAAATGCTAGATGAAATTTGTGTCAACCCTTACTAATTTTGATTCTTGTCCTATTTGCACTTACCACTATTTGAGTGTTACTAGGGGTTCTTGAAACTTTATTTATTTGAGGGTATATAGGATAATAGTTTTAAAGTAAGAATGCCATCATTAGTAATTTTATTTATTTTTATATCATACAACAATAGTGAAACAAATAATAATTAGTTTGGCGCTTTGGTTGCTTCATGCCTCCCTCCCCTTGGGATAAAGCCATCTCTACAATGGAGAAAATCTATTGTTTTACTTTGTATTGTAATCATATCAACATATTGACTAAAGATTTATGGGACCTACCAATGTTAAAGTGCATGGAAAATCTTAAAGATTTTTTTATTTTTTTTATTTTTTTAAGGTAAGAAACACTAGAATGGCCTTGTAGACAAGCCAATCTGTCCTTATTTTAGAAAATGATAGTAATAGTATGAACTATGAAGTCTTCAAATATTTCCTCTTTTGTAGACAATTGACTGAGGGAGGTTAAAACCAAACCATGTTTGGGGATAGTATTGAGCGAAAATGGTTAAGGTTGTGGAGGTTCAATAGTTAAAGAGAAATCTATTAATTTGTTTGGAATATTTGTACAAAAGGCACTACTTATTAGATCTGCAAGAAGGAAAAAAAAAATAATTATACTAAACTTGAGCCTTGTGTTTTGGCTTGGAGATCATTATCATAGCTTTCCTTTTTATGTTTAGGGATCCTGTAGCTTAATAGGGGATTGCATCTGGAATTTTAAGTCATTAAACTACCCTTTTTTTTTTTTTTTTTTTTTTTTAACCAGCGCTTAATGCATTGTTCGTGGGACATGAACAGTGTATTTAGGCCAATGAACAGTATTGAACAGTAGTGAACAATAATAAACAGTAACTAGAAATTATTTTTTTATTGTTTTTAGTTTTCAGCAAAATAAGTGGTATTCAAACGCACACAGAGTGTCTTTCAACTCTTTCTTAAAAGCAATTAATATTGAATTTTATATTGTTCCACTCAAAATTTAGATGGCTCATTTTATACAAGATTTTGAAAATTAATCTCTTTATTCTTATTAGAGAAATTAAATTGATCTCACTATATGTAATGTTTTATTTTTTATTATTTTTTATAATTCAATAGTTACAACAATAGAATATAAGAGATTTGAACACTAGTTCTCCTAATAAAAGAAAACAAGTTATGCTATTGAGATCCAAAATTTATTATTATTCAGTTATCATATATTTTCCATGAATAATTCAAGCCAATTGGTATTTTAAATAAAAATGGAAAAGAGAAGGGAATTGGTGCCAATGATGCAAATGTTTTGGGGAAACTTTCTCTAATATGATAAAAAAAAAAAACAGTTCATTTTTCAAGAAACCATTTAAGGAATTGATAAGTTTGATTTTTATGGCTAATAGTCTTGTATCTAAATTGATACATCTTAATGTTTTTAATGAAGATGTCTAGGGTAGAAATCCTTCCTCTCCCAATTATTGATTTTTTTTTTTGATTTAAAAAAAAAGACTAATAAACAATAAAATAAAATAAAAAATCCTCATATTTCACAATAAAAATAATATTATGAATTAAAAGAGAAGGAGATGATTCTATTTGCACACATGACTGATATCACTTTTACTTACCACTAATTAATAATCTAAGGGGAAATTGGGCAGGTTTGGCAATTGCATAAAAAATAATTAAAAGGCACATAAAGTAACAAATAAAAGATTAACTTCATTATTAGAAATTAAGCAATTGACTTTTTTTTTTTTTTTTTAAATCTCTAAATTTGAAACTACCCGTGGGTTCCAATTAGCTCAGTTGGTAAAGTTTTTGATGGTTGTATAAGAGATATAGGGTTAAATCCTCGCCTACACTAAAAACTGATTGGTATCTTGATCTAATGGTAAAGAGCTATTATTAGGAACGAACATCGTAAGTTGAAACTCTCTTTAAAAAAAAAAACTGATATCCAATAAAGACCAAAATATTAGTCAGGTGTGGAATTTTTTGTCTTTTTTTTTTTTTTTTTTTTTGTATTTAGAATTTCTCAATTTTAATTGTTTTATAACATTATTTACCAAACCAACCACAAGCCAACCGAGTTTTGATTGGGTTGTGTGGGCTTTATGTTTAAAAAAAAAAAAAAAAACATGCGTCTTAAAACAGTGTAAAATGCGTTACACTTTTAGGAAGCCCTTAATTCAATTTAATTATTGATTCTGTAGATTGATAAAATGAAACATTCATCTTCTTTTCTTCTACATCAAAAATTAAGAACTCATTAATACACCATGCATTTGATGCATGGTATAACACCTCGTAGACTAGACCTTTTCAGTTATGCTAAAAAAATACTAGACCTTTTCAATACCAAACCAACCACAAAGCCAACCAAGACGGTTGTCCTGTTGTTAGGAAAGTCTCCCTCTGGAAACTTCCCCAAAACAGTGGCACTGTCGTCCCTTCCTGGTGAAGGAGTTTAGTTCCTTGGGGTAACAACGTTATCCTGAGGCTAGTGGGTTTTTTTCTCAGGGGTCTGGGAAACACGTAGAGCTAAGTTAGAAACTCTGTATCAACAGCTATGGAGGACATCACCAAACACTGGAGCTCGCTCTCCCTATCCGAAAAAGAAGGGTCAGGTCTCCGACTGAAAAAAGAGCAAGCTGTATCGGACTTTGCCGTTGCAGCTAGATTCCTAACAAGACGCCCCCTCAACATTGAAGCCATCGCCAACACCTTCACCCCTCTGTGGAGAACCAAATCAGGCTTTAAAATCAAAAGTATAGGTAACCATCTGATTCTCTTCTCCTTTGACAACATGGGTGATGTTAATAGAATCCTGAATTGTGAACCATGGTGCTTTGACAAGCACTTAATGGTGTTAGCTAAGTATGATAGAGATACACCCCTAAACCCACTGGACTTGAAAAAAGTCTCATTCTGGGTTCAAGTCTTTGATATCCCATTTAGATTTCGAAATAGAGAAATAGCAGAACAGATCTGTGAAACCATAGGCCCCATCATTCATCCTTCAGACGCCCCTGACTGTGACGGTGGCAGCTTTATCAGAGTTAGAGTGTTAGTTGATATTTCTCTTCCTCTCTGCCGTGGCAGAATCATCACACTGGAAGATGGTAAGGAGCACTGGGTTTCATTTAAATATGAAAGATTACCAAATTTGTGCTATTGGTGTGGGCTCCTTACTCATGGAGACAAAGATTGTAATAAATGGATTGAAAGCGGAGGTGCTCTTCTGAAAAAAGATCAACAATTCGGCCCTTGGCTAAGAGCCCCACCCTTTCAAGCTTCAAGGAAGAATGTATTAAATGTGCCTGGTTTTTTTACTAAGAAAAACATGGAAAGTCCAGTCCATCTCCCACATAATTCGCCCCCTCAGCCGGCCATGGTGAACCCAGACATGACCTCGGAGTCTACCCTTCCCCCTCCGACAGCATTTAATGTTTATGACAATTGGAGGTCAAATCCCGAAAAAGAAGCTGACCAACAGGCCAATTCAAATCCATTAGAGGCCTCCAATTTAAAATTCCCCCCCACCAAGGACTTTGAACAGCTGATTGAAGAGATTGATCAGGGTATTTCTCGTTTTGATCACACTGAAGACCAACAAATGGGTGTTAACGGGCCTTCCTCAAAGTCAGGCCCAGACCCAGTCTCTCACAACTTACTTTTACAGCCCACTTCTCCCAAGCCCCTCCAAGATATCACAAACCTATCTCAGCCCGTCAAGCAGCACCAAGCCCGTGTAGAAAAGAAATGGACTCGTGTCCAAAGACCTTCTTTTCTTTCTGAAGACCTGGCTTTGGGCATTTCATTAGGAAAGCGCCCTATCTCCACACCACTTGATGATCCCTCTCCAGCTAAACGCAGAGCCTCTCAAGACTCAACCGAAAATGTCAATCCTTCTCAAACGGCGGCGGCTGCTCCACAGCCCCGCCGAGACCAATGAGTTGGCTTTGCTGGAACGTGCGTGGGCTTGGGAACCGGCGTACCGTTCGAGAGCTTGGATCTATGGTTCGAGCACAAGATCCCACTGCTCTTTTCTTGGCTGAGACTTGGGCAGGAGAAGATCGTCTGAAACGACTATGTAGGGAGCTGAGTTTTGATCATTTTTGGATCGTACCCCAGGTAAATATTACGGGTTGTTTAGCTCTTTTTTGGAAAAATTCTGTTCATATTGAAGTAATCTCTTCCTCACCCAATCACATAGACACCATCGTGGGTAATAACCCTGATTCCCATTGGCGCTTCACTGGTATTTATGGCTTCGCTGAGGCAGCAAGGAAACCCGAAACTTGGGCTTTGCTCAAATCTCTTCACCTCAGTGTTTCCCTCCCCTGGCTTTGTGCAGGGGACTTCAACGAAATATTATGGTCTCATGAAAAAATGGGCCTTGGGCCGAGACAGGAAGGCTGTATGAAGGCTTTCCGCGATACGCTTGACGAATGTGGCCTCCGGGACTTGGGCTTTTTGGGTGAGAAATTTACTTGGAAAGGGAAAAGACAGGGAGGCATGGTATTTGAGAGGCTGGACAGGGCAGTAGCTAACAACCAGTGGTCCTTCCTCAACCCGGGCTCTTTGATTAAACATCTTAAATCCCACTCCTCTGATCATAATCCATTAGTCATTTTTCCAGAAGGGATCACCCCGAAGCTTAGTAGACCTTTCAAATTCGAAAAGATGTGGCTTTCAGATGGGGGTTGTAGTTCGACTGTGCAGGATGCCTGGGGTCCCTCCTCTCCTGAAACTTCAATGGCTTCAGTAGCAGGTAAAATTAAAACTTGCGGTGAGAAACTTCTATCTTGGAGTCGTCTTTCTTTTGGTAGTATAAATAGATCTATTGATATGATTTCCAAGAATCTCAACAAAGCTGAATTGGCAGCTGCAAGAGGAAATGGGGATGCAAATTTAATCTGGAATTTAAAATCTGAGCTCAATGACTTGTTGGACAAAGAAAGTCAAATGTGGCATCAACGGTCTCGAGCCCTATTTCTGAAGGAGGGTGATCGTAATACAAGATACTTCCACAGTAAGGCATCCCAGAGATTCAGAAAAAACAGAATTGTGGGCTTGAGAAATGGGGCAGGTGTTTGGTGTTCTGAAGAATCCCAATTGAAGGAGATTGCTTTCCACTATTATCAAGATCTTTTCTCCACATCACATCCTACTGACTTCGATGCTGTCCTGGAGGCAGTCCACCCCTCAGTTACAAAGGAAATGAATGACCAACTCCTCAGGCCTTTCTCCCGGGAAGAAATTGAGTCAGCCATCAACCAGATGGAACCAATCACGGCCCCTGGCCCGGACGGTATGCCCCCCCTTTTCTATCACTCATTTTGGTCTCTCATTGGTACTGAGGTTTGCTCTGCTGTCCTAGATTGCTTAAATAACTGTAAAATCCCTGATGTGATAAATCATACCAATATTACCTTGATACCTAAAGTAAAATCCCCAGAAAATATCACTGAATTCAGACCCATTAGCCTTTGCAACGTGGTCTATAAAATAGTCTCCAAAGTCCTTGCTAATAGACTCAAGGTGGTTTTGCCTGCGGTGATTTCAGAGAACCAAAGTGCTTTCCAGGCAGGGAGAGTCATTACTGATAACGTCCTCATGGCCTTCGAAACCCTTCACTACATGAAAAACCACCAGTCAGGAAAATCGGGGTTCATGGCTCTGAAATTGGATATGAGCAAGGCTTACGACCGGGTTGAATGGCTTTTCCTTGAGAAGATGATGAAAAAGATGGGTTTTGATGATAAATGGGTGGCGTTATTGATGGAATGCATTTCTACAGTTAGCTACTCTATCTTGATAAACGGGGAGCCTACTAACGTGATCCGCCCAACACATGGCATCAGACAGGGGGATCCTCTCTCTCCCTATCTATTCCTAATGTGTACTGAAGGTCTCCATAGTCTATTACACCAAGCAGCTGTTACGGGGCATATCCGTGGGGTCTCCATTTGTAAAAAGGGTCCAAGACTCACTCACCTGTTTTTTGCCGACGACAGCCTGATTTTCTGCCGTGCCTCCATGCTTGAATGCCAGAAAGTTCAATCTCTCCTCTCTTGCTATGAGAAAGCATCGGGGCAGCTCCTTAATTTGCACAAAACAAGCTTATTCTTTAGTAAGTCTACGCACCCGGACACCCTTAACCAGATTAAAGCTTCCCTGGGGGTCCAAGAAGTGAAGCATTGTGAGAAATACTTGGGTTTACCGACTCTAATCGGCAAAAACAAGAAAGCAAGCTTCCGATACATCAAGGAAAGGGTTTGGGCTAAGCTTCAAGGGTGGAAAGAGCAACTCCTCTCTCAAGCAGGTCGCGAAGTGCTCCTCAAGGCAGTCATCCAAGCAATTCCGACCTATGCCATGAGTTGTTTCAAGCTCCCTATCACCCTATGCAATGAGATTGAATCCCTGATCAAGAAATTCTGGTGGGGTCAAAGGGGTGAGCAAAGAAAAATTCATTGGACCAAATGGAGCTCCCTGTGTTTGCCTAAGACACTTGGTGGCATGGGTTTTAGAGACCTCCAAAAGTTTAACGAGGCGATGCTAGCGAAACAAGTATGGCGGTTGCTAACAAATGAGGACTCCCTGTTCTTCAGATTTTTCAAAGCCAAATTTTTCCCTAGGGGCAGCATTCTAGAGGCTAAGGAGGGCTCCGGGTCTTTTGCTTGGAAAAGCATTCTTAAGGGCAGAGAGATCATTAAAAAGGGCATACTATGGAGGGTGGGCAATGGCTCTTCAATTCAGATTTACCATGATAACTGGCTGCCTGACCCTAGTCTAAAGAAAATCATCTCCAAACCTCTCCATTTTGACAATCACGAAAAGGTTTCATCCCTAATTGATAAAGCTGGGCACTGCTGGGCACAAGAAGTAATTGACGCAAATTTTCTGCCCAGTGAAGCGGCCATAATCAAGGCTATCCCACTAAGCTTTGGCGAGTGCAGTGATGTTCGAACTTGGCCGCTTAACACTGATGGTGTTTACTCTGTTAAGTCCGGTTATCAGCTCTTGGTAGAACAGGAAATAAATAAGCAACCTGGGTCCTCGGATCTCACCAAGTCAAAAAGGCTTTGGAAGGGCATTTGGTCTTTGAAAGTGCCTAATAGAGTAAAATCCTTATTATGGAGAGCTGGATCAGACTCCCTGCCTTCGAAGTCAAACCTCAAGAAAAGGAAAATTCCAATTGATGCAACTTGCTCCTCCTGCGGCCTGGAACCTGAAACCTCATTTCACGCTATATGGTCTTGTCCGTCCTTACAGCAGGTTTGGAAGGTGCACTTTGGCTGGTTGGTAAGTGCAGCGGGCATGGCTGCAAGCTTCCTTGATGTGCTGCAATTGTGCACTGAGAAGAGCAACCTGGTGGACTTGTTTGCTATGATAGTTGCACAAATTTGGACTCGACGCAACAAACTCCGTGTGGGTGAAGCTGCTGCTTCATTAGAAAAGATCAATCAGCTGGCTTCGACTTCTCTCCAGGTTTTCCTCCAATCCTCCCTTAACCCCCCAAAAGTTCCCTCCCTCCCTAAAGTTTCCAAATGGCTTCCTCCTCCTTCGAACTGGGTGAAAATCAACTTCGATGGTGCTACTTTCAGCGAGTCAAGCTCCGCAGGCTTGGGAGCGATAATCCGCAATGACTTGGGTCTAGTTATGGCTGCTTTTACACACCTCATTCCACTACCTACGTCTGTAGAGATGGTGGAAGTATTGGCAGCTCGGAGTGCCCTCTGTTGTGCAAAGGACCTCGGCTTTAACAACATCATTGTGGAAGGGGACTCGGAAATTGTTATAAAAGCTCTCAACAGCAAGGGTCAGTCTTCTTCCAGCTTCGGTCATATTGTCAATGATGCCAAGGTGTTAGCATCTTCGCTTGGTAATGTCCTTTTTAATCATACCCGTAGACAGGGCAATAGGGTCGCCCACGGGCTGGCTAGATTAGCATGTAATTTTAGCAACTTCCATTCCTGGATGGAGGATGTCCCTCCAGAGGTGGAATCTGTGTATGCTTCTGAAATTAGTCAATGATATCCCTCCCCCTCCTTCTGTGTGGGTGGATTCTCAAAAAAAAAAGCCAACCAAGATTGGGCTGCATGGCCTTTGCGTCAAGACGCGTGGAATGTGTCAATTTTAAATTAAAAAATAAAAAAAAGGACATTAATTTAAAGCAAGGGCAAATTACAATTTACCTCCATGTGTTTTGACCGAAATTTTAGGGTTTGATTGGTAGAAGGATTTTTGTTTTTGTTTTAAAAACAATATAAAAATAATTTTCAAAAAATTGAACTTAAAAATAGTTTTTCAGCTAATAATTTTTATATTATTTGTGTTTAGTTCTCACTTTTAAGAACAATTTTCAAAATACTAAAAAAAAAAAAAAATTGTTTAGGAGACCATTTCTATTTTTAAGGTTTAAAAAAAAAAATTTACAAAAAAGAATGTGTAGATTACTTTTTTTTTTTTTTTTTTGATAATGATAAGGGAATAGAGCTCATCATGTTTTTTTTTTTTTTTTTTTTTTTTTTTAATGATAAGTTTCAAATTTGAAGTATAGGAATTCTTTTTGTGATAAAGATAAGTTCCTTAATTTAAAATATAAAAAAGAGTTTAGATAATATGTGAAGTCCATTGTTTTCAATTTATTTACAAGTATGTCATTAAAAACATTTTCTGTTTCCTGAAAACACCCTTAGCCGTTTTCAAAATTTTGTTCTAAACTAGGAAAATAGGATATATGTTTTTGAAAATTGTATTTAGAAAATATTAGTTAAACAATAAATTCAAGTGTTGGACCCACCATTTAATGGATTGTAAAACAAAAAACTATATTTAAATATTCTTACCAAATAGGCCATTAAGATGCTTATCTGTGGTTTGAAATTTGACATTTTACCCACCTGAGATTAGCTCTGTTAGATTTCCATAACCCATCTTGTGAGAGATGTGTCCCTCAAAAAAATAGATTTGGGTACCTTTTGGGGCATATCTCTTTTTGGGTAAGTGGTATGGAGTCGCCACTTATTTTTCTTTATACAAAAAAATAAGAAAAAAAATACTAATTACAAAATACATAACTGAATAGTTCTATTCATTGATTGAATAAAAATTATATATCTAGAAAATTGAAAAGTTACATAGTTTTGGGTCTTAGTTACAATCTACCAAATATTTACATGACTTTTTGTCCTAATTACATCCTACCCAAAACAAATGAAGACAAGGCTAGATCTACTAAACCAAAAACCTAAATCTGGAGGCTAGGTTACATAATGGGAAGGTGTTAGGCACTTATTCCGCCCAAATAAAGTCTGGTCTTTTAGACTCTTGTGACCAATGTACTATGCTATGCATGTTATGCATGATATGTTGAATATGTGAATGAAAAATTGAATCACACAAATTTATGTATGGATGAAATCTCTTCTTTTTGTTAAAAAAAAAAAAAAACAGGTCTGTTTTTTATTGTTAAAAAAATGATTTTGATTTGTCAAAATATCATATCTACTTCATGGGATGGAAAAAAAATGGTTTTTGATGATAATAATTTAGATCTATTTTGTTATATATAAAAAAATAAAATGATTTTTGATGATAAAAATTCATATTTGTTTTGTTGTATATTTAAAAAAAAAAAAATTTTCTAAGAAGAAAACTTCACTCATAAACTAAATTTATGCAATCATTAATTAAAATAAACACAAACACAGTAATACATAATTTTTTTCTTTATTTCAACAATTTGCATGTATTAAGAAAATCAGATTTGAGAAAAATTTAGATCTGCATCTCATAAAGATGCCGATTTCTTTTTGTTTGAGAAAATTCAAATCTACATCTAAGGAAGATGTAGATCTATTTTTATATTGAGAAAAAATTCAGATCTACATCTTATAAAGATGCAGGTTTGTTTTGTTTTAAGAAAAAATTTAGATATACATTTTATAAAGATGCAGATCTGTTTTGTTTTAAGAAAAATTTAGATCTACATTTTATAAAGATGCGGTCTGTTTTGTTATAAGAAAAATTCAGATCTACATCTTATAAAAATGCATATCTATTTTTATATTAAGAAAAATTTAGATCTATTTTTATTTTTTATTTTTTGGCAATTTTTGCAATTTGGAGTGTATGACTTAGGGGTGTCAATGTTTGACCTAACCTGTGAACACGACCCAAACACAATACAAGATTTTGCAGGTTAGTGTTAGGGTTAGGCCTTAGCGGGTCTGGGTGATAAATGAGTCAACCCAAAAGTGACTCGATAAGAAACGTGTTATAAGCGAGTCAACCTGTGTGACCCGAAATAGATACATTTGATATGCTAATTTAGTTGTGTTAACCCAAAATAACTCATTTAACACAACCCATTTAACTCATAGTATAACAAATAAATATTCATCTTATTTTGGATTGGTCAAATATCTTTTATATCTAACCTATGTTTTAAACTTAAAAAGAAAAATGAGTAATTACAAAAACTTACAAGTGATTGTAAACTGAAACTTTATAGACCTTAGTCATGACCAGTATACTGTTTACACTGACTCTTTCAATATTGATATTTAGTATTTGGCAAATTCTGTCTGTTGAACTATGTTATTTTAAATTGAATAAAGTTTCTCTCTAAACTAGTTTGGAGAGAAACCTTACAAACTTATCATATATATTTATATTGAGTGTGAATTTTGAAAATCTAAACGTTAGATTGCATGTTCTTATTACATCCTTAATGCTTACAAAATTTCAAAAAAACCAAAGATCAATTGCTATGTCATCAAACAAATATTATAATTTCAAGTTTTTGTAATCTAAAATTGTATATAAAAAATAAGTTAATTGATCAAATGGTAAATAATATCCGATTTGAACGAAATTTGACATGCATGTTAAGAACATAAGGAATATGAAATTCAACAGTTAGATTTTCAAAATTCATACAAAAAAAAAAATATATGAGAAGTTTGAAAAGTCTCTCTCCAAACTAGTTTAGAGAGAAACTTTTTTTTTTTTTTTAAATTTGGGTTGAAGTACATGCACTTCTTTTGAAGTTTAAAGATTTTTTTTTTAGATGAATACTATTATTTTGTTAAACTATATTATTTTGAATGTGGGTTGAAGATTTGAAGTGTATGCATTACTTTCGGAATGTAACGAACTTATTTCTATATGGATGTTATATTTAATATTAAGCAGGTTGAAATAAGTTATGTCATGATTGTATCAACCCAATATGACTTATTTATTAAACATGTCAAGTGGGTCGAGTCGTGTTAACCTGCTTCATTAACAAGCCAGGTTTTTATTTTTTATTTTTTTTTTTTATTTATTATTTTTTTTTTTTATGTTGTTGTGAGAAATGAACAAGCCGGGTTAAGCTTGAAGAGCCGTGACATAATTATTAAATAGGTTGAATTTGAGTTGAGGTATTTATCACGACACCGCACTGCGCGACACGACACGCTATCTCGAATTGAGAAGCTAGTAACTTATGTTAAAATTTCAATCCGAATTGAGAAGCTAGTAATGTGCACTAAAAGCAGATTTTTTTTTTCTTTTAATTTTTCATTTTTTGGGTGCTTGGTTGCTTAAGTGGTAGAGCTTGATTTGGCGATGATATTTCTTTTCTTCCCACTTTCAATTATTCTCTCTTACAATCCTAGTCTCATTCGGTTATGGTTTGAACTTACATTGAATTCTTTTCCCTTTGTAATGCAATCTTGATTCTGTCTTGGTTCAAATGCAGTAATGCAGGTAGATTGGTGGTGGTGATCGTGAACCGACCATGGTTGCCGGAGAAGAAAAGTATCGAATATGCTTTGCCCTGTTTTTAACTTTGCGTCTTTGGATTTGCACCATAATTCGTAAGATTAGCATGTTAACTTGTATTTGAATGTGGTTATTTCTCTTATTTGTGTGGGGCAGGTAGATTGACGCCGATACTGTCGTTGCCAGGGGAGAATTAGTCAGGTCATTGGACCTTTCTCCCGTGATTGCCATTAGTTGGGCTTTCTGTGGCTTTTAACTTATGTCTTTGAATTTTGCATCATTATTCGTGAAATTTGTATATGTTGCTGATTGATTTCCAAGTCATAGAAAATGAGTGAGCAGATGCTATCATGACTTCTTTATAAGCTGGTGATGTGGTAGGGGAATGCTTGAAATCGGACACTTTTGCCATGAACTAAGCTTGCCCTCCGATTTAAGAACCTGCTTCTCCTGATTTTGTCCCTACATGTTTGTTTTATGGTTTTGCGACGAGTACTTTCCTAGCTCCTACAATTGTTTGTATGTCGAGACAAAAATGTTTGATTATTTAAACTTGATATGTATGCTGGAGGGGCAATTGTACTTATCCAAAAAAAAAAAAAAAAAAAATGCTGGAGGGGAAATTGTCATTTGGACTTTCTTGTCCTTGAGCAACATGGCCCCATTTGGTAGAGTTGTTAAACAATTCATTTTCAGTTTTTAAACAATATTACACATATTTTTACACATTTTTTTATCTACACGTATTTCAAAAAAATACAAATAACGTTACTCAAATTACTCCACCAAATGGCCCATAGTATTTGTAAATGTCTTACTTCAAAAATCGTGCTTGGGTTGTATAATTGAATTTGACAATGGAAAAACTCCTTTTATTCTCTCAGCTTCACTCTTCTCTTATATATCTTTTGATATACTATTCCTCGAATGTGTTTTTCTATTCCTGGTTGTTCAATTTGTTTTATAGATTTTGGTGTTTGGCTACTTTTCAAGCCATTTGTTGCAGCAAATTCTAGGTCAGTTTGGCTCTCTTGTATAGGAGGATAAATATGGTAATTATTGTTCGAAAAAGTTAAAATTTACTTTGTAAATGAAAATTGGGGCTTGCATTGTGTGTATTTCAGGCTTTATTTGTGTGGTTTACTTTTAACTAACTTAAAACTTTCTTTTCCCTTATTGTTAGCTGGCTGGTTATGTGTTTAAAATATTAAAAAATTCACCATGGAAATGGCAATTTGTGGATTGTGTATATTTCGGCTGTATTTTTCCGGTTTCAACCAACTCCAGTGCTGCCATCATTTTTCTTCTGCTTCCGTTTTCTATTGCCATCAACTTGACTTATACAACTTTTCAGAAATTAATATCATCAATTTGTTAAATTACAACCTATGTATTTTTGAGCTTGTTCAGTATTGTGATTTATTTTCATTTAGAAATTATTGATGCTTCTCTCTATAACTACTTGCTTGACTCTTTATTCTTGGTTATCTTTTACTCTCTTTTTTTAGGACACATTTCAATTTGTATTCTTTTAATTTGAGACTGGATTTTGTGTATTGTCAGTCTGCATTATCTGGATTTATCTATTTGTATGGGTCTTGATGCAATGCATGCATTTTCAGTTTGCTCTTGTGGGAGATTAATGCCTGCACCACTGAGTGATTATACTTTCATTCAGTGCTTGTGCATTTGTCTTAGTGTCTTGTTTCTGTTGCTATTCTCTGCTTTTATTGATACCTGCTCCATATCTAATTTGGATTTTAATCTGGCATTGCTACTTATTGGTTACAGGAAGTTGGATTTTTTTCCTCCTTTGGGCAGCTTAAGTAAGTGGATTTGATTTGGCAATAAGCTCTCCTTTCCTCCTGTTTTCGTTGTTCTCTCCTACAATTGTTAGAATTATAGGGAATAACTTCTTCTTGATTTAATTCTTTCTAATATTTGGGCCTACGATTTGTTTTCTAGGCTTTTGTTTCCAATTGGGTTATAAAGCTTTCTTGGAATTACATGGATTTAACTTTTGTCTCTGGATATTATAGATTTTTTTGATTGATGCCCTTGTTACTAAATGTGAGAGAGCCAGATGCATCCCATGTTGAACCAAGTTTGTTATTAGTTTGAAGATTTCACAACTCTCTACTTGAGCAAAAGAATCTTAGGTCTTTCCTGTACCTTTTCACCTTTTGTTTATAAGTATTTGAATTTTTTCCTTGAACATGTTCCTATTTCATTTTAATTTATTTGAGTGATTTTGGTACTTTTCAGTTTTTAAGGTGTTTGTTGCTGCAAAGTTGGTTTTATAGATTGATCTGGTTTGTCTTCTTTAGTGGCACAAATAATTAAATTTTCCTTTCCCTTATTTTTGGGTGGCTGATTCTTGTATTCTGTGTATTTCAGGCTGCATTTCTGCTGTATTAACTGATTACAGCACTGCTCAGCATGTTTGTTACTGCCATCTACTTGGAACTTATTACAACTTTTTAGAATATAAGATAATTGATTAATTCGTTATACATTAAAACCTCTTATAGTTTTTGGAGCTTTGGTAGATATGGTGATTTATTGTCTTTGGGCAGTCATGGAAGATAGCAGTAGCTTTGTTTTAAACATGTCTGCTCTTTAAATGCCCTAAAAGTATAGGTTTATGCTTCTCGTTTAAACTTTTTTTTTTCCTTTTACTGTGAGCTGGCTGGTTACTATGGATTTAGAAATTGATATTCTCTTTTTAAATGACAATTGGTGCTTCTATTGTGGGCATTTTAGACTGCATTTGTGTGGTTCTAACTAATTCCAGCAATCTCAACATGTTTTTCCTGGTTCCATTTCTACTCATCACAACTTTTTAGAATTTCTTAAGATTTGCAAGTTAAATTTTTCATTTGCTCAACAACCTCATATGATATTTTTGGGTTTAGTCAATGGTGATTTATTGTCATTGGCAGCCATATAAGATAAGATCTGCATGCTTTGAACATGGCTGTTCTCTAAATACCGGAGAAGTTTAGGTTTGTGCTTCCTTATACTCACTCTATAGGTGATTTGGTAGGGTTTCAAAGTTATGTAGTTTTCTCATGTATTGTTGGATTATGCTTTGGGATACGAGGGTTTTTACAATTTTTTTACCCCTAAATCAATCAGTTTAATATGTGTAGGTATGGTATGTCTACTTGGGATGGAGTTTGATGAGGTCCTTAGGAAATAATCTCTCTTTATCAATTGATTTCATTATTCTCTGCATAATAGTTGAATAATAATGTTTCTGCTTGTGTGTTTTTTTAGTTCGTCAGCCTGCAGCTTCATTTTTGTTAATTGAAGTCTTGCTATTTGTTGTCTATTTCATCATCAATTGTCATTTTTTTTCAGCCTGCAACTGGAGTTTTATTATGTCTTGCTATTTGTTGTTAGTCAGAAGTCTTGAATCTTGATGTATCTACAGAAAGGGAAATTGTGATTTACAATCTTGATGTGTCTACAGAACTGGAAATGGTGATTTACTTGCGCAACAAAGTGCGTAGAATCTTTATATGAAGACCTAAGGCAATAATCTCTTTTTATTAATTGATCTCACTATTTTCTCCCCAATATTTGATGTTTCTGCTTGAATGTTTCTTTTGTTTGTTGGCTTGCAACTTCATTTCTGCCCCAAAATATCCCCTGACACAGTCCAACTTCTATGAATGTGGTTTGCAAAGTTGGACTGTGTGGGGGGATATTTTGGGGCTTATGTCTCCGTCACCCCAATTCTTGTGCTTAAAAATTGCATGCTGTATATCAAATTGAGTGACAATTTGATGGGGGACCTCAAGCAATGATAAGCTCTCTTAATGTCTTGATTTCATTATTCTTTTCCTTTAATTTGAAGTTTTAAGTATTGGAGTAAGGTATGTATGAGTTAGAATAACAATTTGTTGGACTGACTTTGGATTGAGAATAGGCTTCTATTGTTGTTGTGTTTTAGTTTTTGCTTTTGATCCTAATAGTCCCTTAACTACTTGCTTGACCCTTCAGAGGTTTTTGGTTTTCTATTATATATTTTCTTTTCTTTCTTTGTAATCTTTTTTTAAAATAAGAGTAACAATAATATTTACGCTTATTATTTTAATCTACATTTTTATTAGTGCAGATTGGATGTCTTCCCAATCTGCGTTGTCAAGTTTTGTTTAATTTAAGTGGTGATGCATTTGCGGTAATTTAGCTAGGGTTGATTTTGTTTTGTTGCTTCTCAATGAAACATCTTTTGAGTAGTGTTGCTCTTTATTCTTTTTTATTTTTTTTTCTTAAAAAGAATATTATAATTTAAAGTTGTCCTAAACTATGTAGCTGGAATTCTGTGTTTTTCGGTTTGCTCATGTTGGAGGTCAATGCCAGCCTAGAGTGCATGGACACAGACACGGGTATGGATATGGGTACGGGTGCGACACAGCTACACGAGCAATTTTTGAAAAATTATAACATGAAACGGCAAGTATGACACTGGTATGACATGGGTATGACACTGGTACGACAGCAACACGAAGAACATGTGATACCAGTGTCATACTTGCCGTTTCTATCACACGAAGAACATGGTATCACACGACAGCAACTAGATGCTAGCACCACGAAGGGTTTGAGCTTTCATGTAGCACTTGTACATCTTTCTTCTTGTCGTGTTTCTATTGATGTTTTCTTGCTTATTGTGGAACCTGGTAATATTATGTTAGCAGCTATGTTTCTAGTTTGTATTGTCACATTGTTTGTATGCAGGAAACTAGAAGTTTTTTGGGTGCTTTACAGCTTAAGCAGCTGAGTTTGATTTGGTGATAAACTCTGTTTTTCTTGCCTGTTGTTTTTCTTTGCTTCAAGCATAAAACTTTTAAGGATACATTTTTGTTGTTTTAATTCTGTCTATAACTTGGGTTTGTGACTAAATTTCCTAGGTTTCATTTTCGAGAAGGATTATAATTCTGAGTCTTGTGAAGTGAGGGTTTGAAATTTCTATTGCAGTTCTTCTCCCTTTGTATTGCTGTATTATTTTATTTTTGGTCATTATGTGTTGGCAACCTCAATAATGAATTCACAGCCTAATTTGGCAATGCCCCTTATTGGTGCAGGCCAGAATTATAATGGTAGTGCGACCTAAATATGGTTGATGAGGGAATGCTTTTGCTTTCTCTTCTCCTCGCATTTGTTGGGCATTCTGGGAGTTACATTGGTATGCATTGTAATTTGTTTACTTGGATTTTTGCTAATGAATTCCTTGTCCCCCAACATTTGGCAACAGAGAAGAGCTAGGCTTTCTGAGTTAGAAGGATTTATCTTTATATTTGTTGCATTCTTTGAAATATAGTAGTTCTTTCGTTTGTTGTTTCACAACTCCTGTGGTTCTTTGTGCATGTTAAAAATCTATTCCTTATATGTCTACAAGAACTGGTATTTTTTTTTTGTGCTTGGCAACTTAAGCAAGCATGTTTGTATAGGTGATAATCTATTTTCCTCCTACTTGCAATATTCTCTTTTGCAATCATGAGAAACTAAAACTTTTGCCTTGTTTTAATTTCTTTTGAAATATATAGTTCTTTCACAATCATCATCTGGATTTATCTATTTGTATGGGTTTGATGTGGTGCGTGTGAATTAAGGCTAATTTGATTTTGTTTCTTTTCAATCATACATGATTTTGTGTTTTGAGTAGTGTTGCTCTTTGTTTTTTTCTTTCTTCTTTAAAAAAATATTTTTTATAATTTAGAGTTGTTCTGAATTTTAGCTTTGGAATGCATGTATTTTACAGTTTACTCTTGGGGGAAATTAATTCCTGCACCACTGAGGGATTGCACTTTCATTCAGTGTTTGTGCATTTTTCTTAGTGTCTTGTTTCCGTTGTTAATCTCTGCTTTTAGTGATACTTGCCCCATATGTTAGTTGGATTTTAATCTGGGATTGCTACTTATTGGTTACAGGAAGTTGGATCTTTTTTCCCCTTTTGGGCAGCCTAAGTAGTGGAGTTGATGGCAATAAGCTCTCTTTTCCTCCTGTTTTCGTTTTTCTCTCCAACAATCATTAAGGCTAATAGGGAAGAACTTCTTCTTGATTTAATTCTTTCTAATATTTGGGCCTGTGATTGCTTTTCTAGGCTTTGGTTTTCCAAGTGGATTATAAAGCTTTTTTGGTATGACTTGGATTTAACTTTTGCCTCTGGATATCATAGATTTTCTTGATTGATATCCTCGTTACTGAATGGGAGTGAGCCAGATGCATCCCATGTTGAACCAAGTTTGTTATTAATCTGAAGATTTCACAACTATCTACTTGAGCAACAGAATTTTTGTAACATTTTAAGTCTTTATCGTACCTTTTCACCTTTTGTTTATAAGTATTTGAATTTTTTTTCCCTTGAACATGATCCTATTCCATTTTAATTTATTTTAGTGATTTTGGTACCTGGCAGTTTTAAGGTGTTTGTTTCTGCAAAGTTGGTTTTATAGATTGATCTGGTTTGTCTTCTTTAGTGGAACAAATAAGTAAATTTTCCTTTCCCTTATTGTTTTGTGGCTGATTCTTTTATTGTGTGTATTTCTAGCTGCATTTCTGCAGTCTTAACTGATTCCAGCACTGCTCAGCATTTTGTTACTGCCATTGACTTGAACTTATTACAACTTTTTAAAATTTAAGATAATTGATTAATTTGTTATACATTAAAACCTCTTATGGTTTTTGGAGCTTTGGTCGATATGGTGATTTATTGTTTTTGGGCAGTCATGGAAGATAACAGTAGCTTGCTTTAAACATGTCTGCTCTCTAAATGCCTTAAAAGTATAGGTTTATGCTTCCTTATGTCTTTTGTATTGGTGAGATATGGTTTTGAAGTTATTACTGCATGGGGCGATACAAGGGTTGTATGATATAATGTTTCCCCTACTCCTGATTTCTTTTTCCTTCCCGAATTGTGAAATTATAATGTTTCTGCTTGTATGTGTTTCTTTTAGCGCATCAGCCTGCAAATTGCATTTCCTGGAATTGGCTTCTGAGTGGTTTTTACTTTAGAAAACCTCATGAATGTAAATATTCTCCTTCCTTAAAGTGAAAGTGCTGGAGCTTTAGAAGTATTTGATTAAAAAAATTTAGTCAGCAAGTCTCTTAAAAAATTAATAATTTTTAAATTTTATGTTGACTTTAGTTATCTTACATTTACTTTTTATATATTTTATGTTCTTTTGACATAGATATAGTATTCACTTCTCCCTTAACTACTTGACTTTTCAGGGTTGTTGATTTTCTCTTATATTCTGTCTTATTTTGTTTGCTTGAGAATCATTGTATTTCTTAAATTAGTACTAACAAAATTTTATGTTGACCATAATCATTTATGGTAACCTTTTTGTTTCTCTTGATATAATATTCATTTCTCCCTTAATTACTTTTTTATTTTTAAATTTTTTTGTAATCTCCTTATTATTATTATTAATTTATTTATTTATGGAGCTTAGATTAAATGTATTGTCAGGCTGCATTGGGGCTGGGGTTATGATTCAACAACAAATGCAGTGTTTTAACTAATGCTGTTTCAATTTTGTTTCTTCCCAGTCGTACATGCTGAGGAGTAGACGACTCCTCTCTGTTTTTGCTTGTAAATATTCTTGTGATTTACACTTGTCCTGAAGTGCTTCTTGGACCCTGTGTATTTTCAGTTTGCTATTGTGGGAAATTGAGGCCATCACCTTTGAGGGTTTGCGCTTTCATACAGTCATGTAACTTTTTCTTAATTTCTTGTTTTTATTGTTAGCTTCTTGCTGTCAATGCACAACTCGATCATCCTGTTTTGGCAGCCCGTTTCCAGTTTGTATTTTGGCTTGGCAGTTCCATTTATGGCCTACAGGAACTGGATTTTACGGTGTTTGGAAGCTAAAGTGTTTGATTTGGTGATGAGCTTTCTTTTCCTCCCAATTTTTCTTTTGGTATTTCTCCTACAATCATAAGATTTAGATGTATAATGGTGTTGGCAGCCTCATACTCGATTGCAGGTTAATTTGGCAATGCCTCTTATTGGTGTGGGGAAGAGGTTCTTGCTTTATTCTGTCACAATATGCTGATTGTCTTCTTAGTTACAAAATGTGATTAAGCTGATGGCTCCTCCTTTTCTGGACTTATATTTGAGCATTGTGTACCTTATGCTTGTCTATATGCTGGGGATGTTCATTTTGTGATTTTGTGTTGAATACTTTTCTAGTGTTATGCATTGGGGATTAAGTTTGGGTTAATTAAAAAATTTATATTGACGATTATTATTTATTATAAGTGTTTTGCTGTTGTATTTTATATTTACTTTTGATCATAGGTATAGAACTAATTTAACTCTGCCTGTGTTTGTGCTTAATTGTTCTTAGCTGGTCCCAAGCCCGGAAAAAGGAGGGGATATAGTATTTATTTCTCCCTTGATTACTTGCTTGAGCTTATTTATTGATATTCTCTTGTCTTTGTGTTCTTTCTTGCTCCTTAATCACTTGTTTATTTTTAAACAGATAGTTGCTTATTTTTTTATTTAATATTTTTATAATAGAAGCTTGGATTATCTGTGATTTGCCAGGTTACATTTTTGGGTTTCCTATAACTGCAGCCTTGTGCGGTAGAAAAATGCACCCATTTGATGATCTTCTCTATCTTGAGGATATTGTGGAGTCAAAGATCCAATTTCTTTCTGAACATTCAAGATATTACTCTTAATTTTGCAATTAGAACCTACTTATTAATAATCTTGCACCAATCATCAATACTATGTATGTAATATTAACTATTAAGAAAGTAAATTTCCAGACAGCTTTCATCTCTATTTTTTTTTTTTTTTTCAAATTAATCTATTTCAAGGAAATTTTCAGATGATTTAGATAGACTATGATGAGATGATGTCAGTATTTTAAAGAACTCTAAACCATTCACATATTCCTCTCTATTTCTTAATTCCCGTTTTGTTTGTGGTTGTTCTGCTTTGGGTGGGTGTGTTTAGGTGTTTTGACAACATGTGCATTTGGGTGTGCATACGAGTTTGCTTTTAGGTGGTTTTGCTAAGGGGTGGCACTTTGTGTTCATGTGTCTTAAGCATGCTCCATGATGACTTCCTTTTCTGTTATTGCTGAAGATGCAGACAGTTAGTTGGCAGATTTCAAAGCGTGGTTTGACTATATTTCATTATTTCTCATAAATTCTCAGACCCAAAAGTATGTTCCACCACAATTTTGACTATAAAATATATTTTGCATCTTCTATTTAATGGTGTTGACAGCTTCCAATTTTCATAGGATACTTCTTTGAGAAGATAGTATCAAATTTAGGCGTTAATTATTATTTACATTTGGGTATTATTTTGGTTCGATTGTTTATGATTTAGGTTTTTTGGTTAGAAGTAATTTTGTTTTGGGTATTTTGGCTTTGCTTAAATTGGTGTAGGGTATCTCATCCATCTATGGTGTTTGTGAAAGGGAATCAATTTTGCATATTTGGGTCGTCTTGATTTTGGATTGCACCTTCTAATTAAGAGAAAGATGAAGGTTTGCTCTATCACTCAAACACAAACCTTTTAACAATCAAAACTACACCAAAGTTTTATTTTAAAATTTAATTTTTTGGGCACGGTGATGTTACTGAACCTTCAAAAATTTCTTTCAATTCCAACTAATCACTTGGAAAATTTTGTTATTAGGTCTCAAAAGGGTTGTTAATTAGTTCATGGCATTCCAAAGTAATTGGTCCCTTTTTTTAAGCCATTGGAAATATGCAGTTTAATCTTGAACCACAAGAAGTATTGTTAAGAATGTACCTTCATTTGAAATTGAATGAGAAAAATAAATTAGAGAAGAAGACAACCATTTGATGTTTTAGAGTGTTGGGTCAAATATTTTCAAATCTTAGCATCTATCTAGAGTTTCTGTCTTCGAAAGTCTCATATACTGTTTTTTTTTTTTTTTTTTTTTTTTTTTTTTTTTAATATATAAAAAAGAAAAAGAAAACTAAGAAATAAAAAAAATACTAAATCCTAAATCAGTTTATACATATTCTTGATTCTTGCTATACAGATTATTTACAAATAGAATGTGCCTTTAAGGGATAGTTATTCTTTCAAATTATTGTTGAACATTAAATTTATGTTTTAAACCAGTTTTATCTTGGTTCTGTACTGTACATGCATGTGTCTGCACCTACACCCAGTCATTGACGAACATACTGGATAATTTATGCTATGGTAATCCGATAAAGTTTACAGAGTGCAACTCAGCACATCATGCACAGTTTTGAATATATTTTATTAGGGATAGAAGCAGGGCGGCTTTCCTATTCTCTGCCCTTGCCCCACTTCTGCTTCAGAGCAAGGTTTTTTTTTTGGGTCCCATTCTAAATGGGTGCTCGCGTCGCGACTCGCGTGTACCCATCCCACCATGCCCAAATTATATATATATATATTAAAAGTTTATTTTGAATGTATTAAATTAAAACTCGTAAAAAAAAAAAAAAGGTCTAGCACTACAAAATCTCCTTAAAGCATAACAATACAACAATTAAAGTAATAAGAAATACAAAAACAATTCAAACATTGCAATACAACAATTAAAAAATATAAACATAGTAAATATTAAAACATAAAAGTATAAATTCAATAATATAATATAAAAAACATCATAAATTTAAAGTGTTTTTTTTTTTAGAATGATCATAAATTTAAAGTTAGGAGACTAAAAATACATATGTATGTCTTATAAAAAATCTATAATTTTTTTTTATTTAAATATAAATGGGACAGGTGTAGGGGAAAATGTTAACTCCCATCCCCACTTCATTTGTTATGTAGGCAGGTATATTCATTTCATTAAGTGCGGGTGAGGCAGGTATCCGTGAGTGTGGGTTTAATTGCCATCTCTATATTTTAGCATCATTTATTATTTTGTGAGTTTTTCTTTGTTAATTTGCGAATTTTGGGTTACTATGTAAGTTTGTAGGTTTTGGCGGTGAATTTTTTTTTTTTTGGTTTGGGGGGGGGGGGGGGGGGTGGGGTGGGTAGAGAAATTTAATGCAGTGATCAATATCACTAACACAAGATTACTATTAATGAAAATCAGAACAACTATGAATGGTTCAAAGGTTAAATTCAAATGTTTTGCTCAAAGAATAGTGTTTATGTTAATATAGTGACAGTTCAAATTTTATTGTAATTTCTTTTAGTTTATTTACAATTGATAATTACGTAACGTATATCACACAAATAAAGATGGATCTTCTTCTGGAAAAAAAATGGGATAGCATTGCATTTCATGTGCCTATAAAATCATTTTTATTAATGCTTTGCTCCATCCACAACTGAAATTCTGATTCAGCCCCATATGATATGTTGATTACCAAAAAAAAAAAGAAGGAAAAACGGCCCAAAGCCGATGAACCCTAGCAAAGGAATATTGAAAGAATTGTAAAATTTTGGGTAAGTTACAGTCAAGCATCATCTATGTCTCCATCCATTGAGTGTTTTAATTTCAAATACTCTCACTTCCATGATTTCATTTAATCATTCCTGGCAATTAATAGATGAACAAATTAATCATCATTAAGCAATGTTTTATTACATTATTTCATTGTTGGTCAGCACAAGAAAAACAAAAGGTCGAATAGCTTATCTATATTTTGGATTTGACAACAATAATTAGCATGATTGGCTACAGTTGTAGAAAAGTATAAACAAAGGAGATCCAGAACCCGTGCAGCACCATGAGATCAAGCAACATGATTGATTTTTCAAGCAAACTTGTTAAGACCATGAAAGAAGCGGTGTTTTCTACCCCTTGAGTGCTTTTGAGAATCCTTTGACATGACGTAGGGAATGAAGTGTACCTACATTGGCACAGCATATCACCATTTACTTACACAAGTACCCAAGCATTATATCTTGAGTAATAATATCAGAACAATTCCATGAATACACATATACAAGACAATGAAAGAGAGAACCAATTATGAGGAACTTGTTTCATTTTGATCACAATATAGAGATTAAGGGGATTTGGATGTTCCACAAAATTTAACTACCTCCACCCTGTTATTCATGGCCTTTGAAGATAGAAATAAAGTGAAACATTAAAGAAGCCTGATAAAATTGTATGTTTTCATTGGAGCAACAAAGTTTTGACTTTACCAACACTTCTAGGGAGGGCTCTCACTTTCCAAAATGGCTCAATGAAGAATGCAGATTCCTAATTTTTTAGTTCTGATGGATATGTATGACAAAATGAAAACATAAATTTTTTTAAGTCAACTAGTTAAACGGCACTTCCTCCCCACAAGTGTGGGTAGAGGATGAGGTCGTGTGTTTCAAATCCACTGGGTGTTTGTGAAACTTATCAGTCAAAAAAAGAAAGAAAAATTGTAAAACAACTAGATGCACCCATAGTTAACGAAATCATCAAAATGGAGTAGAAATCCATGGAAATCAAGCCTTCACAATAAATACAAGAATTTTTCAACAGGACATCTAGGTAGGTAAATTGAAGAAATGGTACCCATGCAAAATTTTTTTTGGAAGTTAATAAGGTATAGAACTAAACCTGAGAATTATTACGTATGCCATAATCCTGAAGCACAGAGTTATCATCAAGTAGCTTCTCCTTATTGTATGATAGGCAAAAATTTGCCCAAACATGCTTCCTGCACAAAGGTGACATACAAACATAGTACATCAGTATGAACCAGTTGTTTCAGTTTCCATATGGATTAAAAAGGAAATAAAAATGCTGCCTATAAAAGCTAATTTTAGCATTTCTTTGTACATTCTATTTTCTGCATTTTTCTATCTGAGAGGCAGCATTCAACAAATATAACAAAAAGGTTGATAGGCAGCTCTAAATACAAAATTTGACAAGTACTAAGAAAAACTTATGATATTTGCAAATTCCCATTATTTATGTTTCAAGGGATCAATTGGGCTTTGGCTCAAGCAGTAAAGGTAGGATTGGGATTGGGTCTTTTAATGAATCATATTGTAGTGAAATAAAAGAAAAAAAATCGCAAAGATTATACAAGTAACTCGGTATGCTTCATAGGTTGCCAATTTATGTACTATATAATTAACCAAAAAAAAGTTACCATGAAATGTGACGATGACCCATTTTGGATTGCTCCACATTGTTCACTTTCTTCTTGATTGCAAGCTTCAAATCCTTGACCGTTGCCGAATTCATCAGTGCCACATCTTCATCACCACCAAGTGAGAATGAACTTTAAAATATTTATAGTTAACAGTCACATGCTTGTCAAAATGCCAAGCTGAGAGGGAGAAAGAGAGAGAGTACCGAAGGAAGTGTCATCCAATTTGAGGATGGAGATACGCATGGCGCTACCCAATTCGAGGCTGATGAGAGTGTCCACGTCCGATAAGGTTGGATTCTTGGGCACATCAGCAAGTATAGGATCATGGAGTAGAGCGGCAAGCGTTGAGTTTAACCTTGCCTTCTTCACGTAATCTTCCACGTTTTCTTCCCTTTTCATACTAGATTCCATCATCATCACGTGTGCGTCTCCTTCTCTCTTTCACTCTGAAATCTCAAGTGATCAACAAGCAAGCAAGGTACTGGAATGGAAGGATGATTTTTCAACGTCAAGCTTAACTAACTCGACAAAAGATGAATCTAGGCTTGAAATTTGACTATAGGCTCAGCATTCCTTTATCATTAATTGTTGGGTGCATAAAGCACATGGTCCAGCCCACAAAGTAAAAGCACACATGTGGGCTTGTTTTTGTTCCGTGGCTAACTAGTATTCCTAGTTCAAGTGGATTTTGTATTTGTGTGATACAAGGATGGTGTTGCGGCTTGGGTTATTTAAATAAGGATTATATGTGATTTATTATTTTTGGGTGTGTACCACTGTGCCGCATAAGAAAAAGAAAGGGGTGGGTGCCGCACAGTAAAAAAGAAGGGACCGCAGAGTGAAAAAAAGAACAGAAAAAGGATTATCGTCTTTGAGAAAGATAACTTGTATGTGTGAGAATAAAGAAAAGAGATTTTTTTTAGTTACGAGATATACACAAGAATTATTGTAATTGATTTGATAATAGTGAAATTATTTGGAGTTTGTCCTGTGGTTTTTACCTTCAAAGAAAGAGTTTTTCACGTAAATATTTGTATTCTTGTGTGTGATTGTTATTTTGGATTGCTAATATTTGTGATAATATTATTTGAGACCCAACAAGTGGTATCAGAGCTAAGGTTAGAGTGGAAGTGATGGCCGGAGAAGAAGGCAAGGGTATAGGAATTGAGAAATTTGATGGAACAGACTTTGCGTATTGGAAGATGCAGATTGAAGATCATTTCTATGGGAAGAAATTGCATCTGCCTCTTTTGGGGACAAAACCGGAAACTATGAATGATGAAGACTGGAACCTTCTTGATAGACATGTATTGTGAGTTATTTGATTAACTCTGTCAAGATCAGTTGCACACAATGTTGTGAAAGAAAAGACCACAGTGGATTTGATGAAGGCTTTTATCTAGCATGTATGAAAAACCGTCGACTAACAATAAGGTGTATCTGATGAAGAAGTTATTTAATCTGAAGAAGGTAGAAGGGACTGCTGTAGCCCAACATCTGAATGAGTTCAATACAATCACAAATCAATTATCCACGGTGGAAATTGAATTTGATGATGAGATTCGTGCATTGATGCTTTTGGCTTCTTTACCAAACAGTTGGGAAGTTATGAGAATGGCGGTGAGTAATTCTGCAGGGTAAAGCAAACTCAAATATGATGATATTCGAGATTTAATTTTAAGTGAAGAGGTTTGCAAGAGAGATGCAAATATAGAAATTGCACAAGATCAAGCTTTTGTCACGGAGAACAAGAGTAGAGGTAGAAGTAGAGGACTTAATGATCGGAAATTCAATGGTAGGTCACAATCAAGAGATAGATCTCAGTTCAAGGAAACTAGAGAATGCTTCCATTGTGGGATAAACGGCCATTTAAGAAGAGATTGTTGGCATTGGAATAAGGAACAAAATAAAGGAAAATATGAAAAGAATGATAGTGATTGATGAGGATGTTGTGGTGTTCTTTATTGAAGAACAAAAGTGTGAGCATGTTGCTAATAATGATGTTGAGTGGGTTGTTGATTCTGCAGCCTCCCACCATATTATCCTTACGAAGGGGTTGTTTACCACGTACAAAACAGGAGACTTTGGTACAGTGAAGATGGGTAATTCTAGTTACTCAAAAATTGTGGAAATTGGTGATGTATGCATTGAAGCCAATGTTGATAGCACTATGATGTTGAAGGATGTGCGACATGTTTCAGATTTAAGGATGAATGTGTTTTCTACATTGGCTATGGATCGAGCGGGTTATTATAATTACCTTGGTAATGAAAGATAGAAACTTACTAAGGGGCTATTGGTTGTTGCAAGAGGACATGCATGTTGCGGTTTGTACAAGACTCATGTAAAGACCTGTAAGAAGAAGTTCAATGAGATAAAAATTTTAAGAATACTCCAAAGATGATTGTTGAGATTAATGGTGTTAAAACCAAGAGGGTGAAATTCTCATTGCCTATTAGTGCTTCAGAAGAGAAAGTGGTAGGTGATGAAGAATATGAAGATGCTAAGGCTACATGGGATGATGATGAAGTGAAAGATTCTAGAGGTCTTGAGCAGGGGGAGTAATATCCTTCATTAGAGATTGTTGAACATCTTGAGAATAGGACTACTGAAAAACATCATACTGTTAGCTTCAAGAATAATTGGGCTTTTGACGAGGGGGAGCCAAGGGATTGGATTAAAGAAATCCAAGATGAGATGAATTCTTTGAGAATGAAAGGTATTGACATTGATGAGGTGTTCTCAGTGTTGGTGAAGATAATGAAGAAGGTCAAGCTTGAAATCGGCTTGACCAACATGGATCTAAATTGAAGAGTAAGATTGAAGATCTCCTCCCATCAGTGGGATGGAGGGGGAGATTGTCGGGTGCATAAAGCACATGGTCTAGCCCACATATGGGCTTGTTAGTTCAAGTGGATTTTGTATTTGTGTGATACAAGGATGGTGTGGCGGCTAGGGTTATTTAAATAAGGATTATATGTGATTTTTTTTGGGTGTGTGCTGCATAAGAAAAAGAAAAGGGTAGGTGCCGCACAGTGAAAAAGAAGGGGGGTGCCGCATAGTGAAAAAAAGAAAAGAAAAAGGATTGCCGCATTTGAGAAAGATAATTTGTGTGTGTGAGAGCAAAGAAAAATAAGAGAGATTTTTTTTTTTTGCCGTGAAACATACACAAGAATTATTGTAATTGATTTAATGATAATGAAATTATTTAAAGTTTGTCCCGTGGTTTTTCACTTCAAAGAGAAAGGGTTTTCCACATAAATATTTGTGTTCTTGTGTGTGATTGCTATTTTGGATTGCTAATATTTGTGATAATATTATTTGGGACCCAACATTAATTCCTGTTGAAACATTTAAAAAAAAAAAAAATCAACCGAATACTTATCCATATTTCTAGCATTTAAAAATTCTAGATTAAAATTTCCACATTATTTTTGTAACGACTTACCATCTTGGTTATCAGGCAAAGGGAAGAAAGCAAAAGAGAGGGATCACTTCTAACATTAATGACAACTAAATATCCAACTCCTGTGTACCACTTAATCATTTAAAATACTAAGAAACGCTACCTCAAGCTACTTGGGAGTGCAAATTGATAATTCAAAATATTGAGAATGTGATAGAGTCACTGCCAGGGGATTGTGTTTTTTAACTGCATCAATAGAAATTGTCACAAGCTTGTTTACCTGTAAAGTTGGAAGGAAAAATTATTGTCAAGACTCAAAGAGCAAGCAAGGAAATTTTGATCAAGGCCGTTAACTCAGTCAATACTTACCTACTGTATAAGCTGCTTCCAATTACCAAATAGGCCATGCAATGAGGCGAATGTGTTATGTACAAAGTTCTGGTGGGTGCAAAAATTGGAAGAAAAGAAGACACATTGATTGAGTAGGACCCATTATGATTTCTAAGTTTATCAAAAACCCTTTCTTCCAAGGAAAATTTTAGGGACAACAAATGCCACATTTTAAAGTTTAATTATGGGGGTATTTTTGTCCATGAGAATCTGGTAGATCATAACTACACAGAACCATACGGTTTCCTAAATTTAACAAATGATCTGGAAATGTATAGCAAGTAATGTACGCTAATAAAACAGTCCACTAAATGCTAGTAAGGGCCATGAGTATGAAATTTGCACGATGCAGGAATGAGGGAATTTGGTTAATAAAAGACCACATATTAGTCCTTGTATTTTGAAAAAATGCCAGAGTATTATGAGAAGACTGTTTTAATTCAACCTCAGTTTTGTTAACTCTTTGATGTCCGTTCAGGCTCCAATACCAAAGTAGTGGGAACAATTACAAACCATCTCATGTTTATTTAGATAGTGTTTTCTTTTTTGAGGACGAGCTGTCTATCTAGAGCATACTAGTCTCTAAGATATAACATTAACGATAAAATTGTAACAATGCATGCTTAGTCAAATATTAGAAGAAAAGATATGAACAGGAAGTCATCTACCGGCACACAAAAGTTCCCAACAAGATGGAATTCAAAGACACACACATCATGGAGTCAGAACAATTAAAATATCTAATAGACATGTTATTCCAGTATCAAGTTACTTTTCCACACTAAAACATCAATACAAAATATTTGTAGATTCAAGATAGATTTGGATAGGTAAGCTTTCGTGCAAACAAACCTGGTCAATCTTATTGGGGTTCAGTGCCCAATCCATCCTTTGATATGCTTTGTGAACTTCTTCACAGGAATTACAACAATCTAAATATGACTGCAGGGACAAAGAAGGGGGATGGGGGTTTGAATAATAAGTGATTAAGTATATCTCTGGATAGGAACATCTCTGATATAAAATCATTTTCCATTTATGATATAGAACAACTTTCATCCATATTCACCAACTCAGCATAACTAAATCACAATGTACAACTTAAAGATTTATTTTTTTGAGGTGGGGGAATAAGGCTGCCTAAAGAAATGATATATCATTGATATCAAGTTAGAATATTGCACAAACTTGAGCCCAAATCATAATACAAAAATCTTAATCAAATAACTATCAACACTCTACATTCTATTGCATTTCTATTACAAAGTACTTAAGTGTCCATAATCTAGACAAACACACTAAAATACTGAATTAATTAGCTGGAATTTATCCAGTAATCCATAAGGTAATAGACTCATATCATACAAACAACTTCCAACAATATTTATTCAACAATTTACATTTTACACACAGCTTCCAACAGAAAATTGAAAATATTTTGAAGTAGCAAAAGGGTCCAGACAGACAAATATACCATTGCAGCACCATAGCTGGAGCCACCACGTCTCTGTAGTGTTTTTTCAATCTGAATTGGCAGAAAGAACTGAGATATGTGAGATAATAGTAGACCAACTGGGATAAAATTTTATCACTAAATTCCACATAAAATTTTCTTAACAACTTGGACTTGAGTTCTTAAAATAATGCATCTGTCTTATGATCTGCAAATTGACACTAAATACTCTAAAAAAATTATTCTAGCCAATACTAAGTGTGAGGAAACAGCCACCATATCCTCTAAGTCTAAGATAATGCAGTAGCCATATCTCACACAGGCATTTAATCAAACAGTTCTATGGCATACTCAAAAGCAACAGCTCTATAGAACCTCAAAAAATCAATCAAACAAGAATTAAACCAACCCAAGAATAAAACCAAACCAAGAATTTCTACTATAGAAATTCGCACATGGATATTAAAAGAAAAAAAAGAGTTTCTTTGTGGATTTAAACTCAGGGAAAGAATGAAAGGAAAAAAAATAAAAATACCAGGTGCTGGGTTCTTGAACGGTGCGGCTGAACCACCAAGGCACCGCCGGGACAAAGGCGGCGAGACAGTGGAGGGAAGCTCTGCGGTGGCTCTGATTCTACCGCCTCTCTCTCTCTCCTTTCTGCTTGTCAGAGGTCTCTCCTCTCCATCCTGTTATTGAATTTGTTTTGCGAGGAAGTGGGAAACACGTGCGGCTCACGTGCTTATTATGTTAGTGATTTGAGGTAAGACAAATCGGTATTTTGGATACAGCTGAAAATTGAAAATTGAAAATTAAAAATTGAAAATATTATAGCAAAATAATTTTTAAATGTGTAAATACTAAATAGTTCTGTGTAATCAATTTTTAATGAAAAATTTGCTGAAATTTGAAGTTAAAAAAGAAAAAAAAAAAAAAAAAAGGCAAAAGCAGGACATGGGAGGCGCAAAATGCAGTTCTCAAACGCTCACTAAATGAAGTACTAATTTGACAAATATGTATAGTTTAAAGAGTAAATTAACCAATATAATAGTCCAAGAAGTTTTGGCCCCTGGTTAAAAGTTTTTGGGGCGGGTGGGTTGGGCATTTTTAAAAAAAAGTAAAAAATATGTGTATTGACTTATTCGGTCCGCCCCGGGACCGAGAACTGGACTATTTGTTATGCCAAACCCCAAAAGAAGGCCCAATAACTCCCGAACGTTTGGGCTTTGCTCTTTCATGTAATGAGCAGAATAGTCATGTTTCATTTATTTTCTTCTTTTTTTGAACATGTTGGAGCTTCATTTAACGTAGGGGGAATATCTTCTAAAAAAAAAAACCTTGGTTAGTAACTATAGTCTATAGGGGAAAAAATAAATCTCCCTTTTGCATTATGTCGCAATTCTGCATCTATCTCTATGTGACAAAAGATTGTTTCACTTATCTTTTATTTTTACTTTATTTTTTGCGTTTTTTTGAATAGATAAACCGACTAAGGTTACAGAGTTTATGTGTGAAAGAACATTCTCTATCTACACTAAATAACCACTGGCATAATTTTTATTTTTATTTGAGAATTAAGTATTAACATATCTAGTAAGGTTGTGAGGCGTGAGCAATACTATTTTCTTGTCTTCTAATATGAGAAAAATTACAAGCAACAAAGGAATCAATAAGAAACTTCGCCTCCTCAATGAAATTGAAATTGTGTTGTTGTTGAATGTGAAGAATCAGTTTTAAGGATCTGGGTTATGAATCATTATTAAAGAATTATTCCTCAGATAAGAAAAGAGGAATAAAATCAAGGAAGAAATTATAAAAGTCGTGAAGAAAATGATATGCTTATTAGATGCATTAGTACTTCAATTGATTCGTTTGAAATCTTTGACACTTGGAAAAATAATTTGTTAGTCTCCCGGAATATGCCAATCTCCATGGCTGCTGAAAACCCATCCTTAAGTGGGTTAAGTGGGGAAAGAAAAGGTTGAAGAAAATCCCATCTTACCATAATTAACTAAAAGAATAAAATATTATACGGAGACCTATCACTAACCGTGATGTTGTGAAAATATTATGATATTTTATTTTATTCCTAAACTTTCTCAAATCAATTTGAGTTGTCCTAGTGCCATCTTGACAATTTGATTAACAAAAAATTAGAGATAATCATATAATAGCTTTTGGAGTTTTACCATGGTTTTAAATGGAACTAAAAGGTTTCAATTGCATCAAAACTCAATTACTCATTATATCTTTCTCAAAAAAAAAAAAAAAAAAAGAAAGTAAAACGTAAGTAAAACCCTCCCAATTGCATCTAATACCTATTTGGATTGTGACAAAACCCTACATGGGAACATCAAACGTTACTTTAATACAAAAATCTCTATCCTTTGTTGCTTGTAATTTTTCTCACATCAGCAATACAGTCTTGGAGGGATACATAGCTGAACTCAATGACAGGGTAATAATTTATGTGATTCAAAAGAAAAGCTTTCTAGGAGTAATTCTAATTAGGAACTCACAAGGGATTTTCTTTTCCAAGAAGGTTTTTCACCCCTCTTAGAAATGTGAAACAAATAAAGGAACAACTATAGGTTTAGTTGTAAGGTCTATTAAGTCAATCTATTGTTTGTCATACTCTCCATTGAGTGAACTTTCGGTTTAAGTTTCAGTTGAGCAAAATGTCAAGTGAGGGTCTCGCGAACTTTCTATTTCCAATTTGCTCGAGTAAGTCCTTTAAAGCTTGATTTCTTTAAAGCTGCTCCTTAACTCAACTCAATACAAACCAATTTATTTGTTACAACCTTGACTAACACTTGTTTTGACTAGGAACCTAAAGCCTAATAGTTGCTAAATATCGTTATTGTAGACACTCGAATTTGCACCCATAATTTAATCTTGGAAGATGGCTAGAGTGACTATTCATATACCCAAAATTTAGAATTGCATTATATGCATTAATTCATTCATTGCATATCATAAAAATGATATTGAGATTCTAACAGTCATGATGGTATGTTTGATTTCCAAATTGGACCATCGGATTGAAAGATATCACATGATCAAGTTTTCACGGTCTACATGCATTTTGTTTGGGTGGAGCTGATTATGCATGATTAATTTAAATTAATTCTGATTGGTTAAACAATTAAAATTAATTAAATAATTTTGTGATTGGTTATTGATTAGGGTCAAAAATAGGTCTGCTTGCATGGGAATAAAGTGGATGATCAGATAACAAATCAAGTCTTTTTAGAATATTTATTTACAAGATAATTATCACTTTAAAGACTTGAATATCAAGAAAAAGGGATTAATTTTTAAAATACGAATTAAAAACATGTCTAAGTACAATTCTCGGCTCAAAAATCATTAAAAAAGGAGTCCAAATTGGACTAAAACTCAAATGCGGACCTAGCACCCAAGAGGGCCATTCGGCACTCTTGGAGTGCCGATTGGCACATGAGAAATGCCGATCGGCACATGGCAGGCATTTCTCAAGTGCTAATTTGCACTTCTCAAGTGCCGACTGGCCCAAATTTTCGGCCTAGCCCGGGGACTTCTTGATTGAGATAAAACCTATCTTTTTTGACTTTTTAGAGATAAGGATGCATTCCAATTCGTATCTAATCTCATTCAGCATCCTAACCTCTATAAATAGGGGAAACAAATTAGAAATAGGGGCTCTTTCTTTTCTGACTGTTCTACTACCCTTACGTTAAAGACGTTCTGGAGGCTTTTGCTTTAAAAACTTCTTTTTTGTAAGTAAAGTATTTTAGACCTCAAAGAGGTGAACAAACTTCTTTGATTTCTAAAATATTCATTCATTTGAAGAGCACGCTCATGCAAGAGGTATTCAGTTTTTCTTTTCTTTTTTCATTAATTAGTATGTTATTGTTCGTCTCATGAATGTAATTAATATGCTTTATTGTGTCTTGTTCTTAATATATATAATTGCTATGCTTAGATACTTTGCTAGAATTTTCTTTAATTGCATGTTCTTTAGATGATTATTTATTGTAATTTTTTTCTTAATTTGAAATCTGCTAATGACTATCAAATCTTTTTTTTATAAAAACTAAATTGATTTGTATTTTCAGATCTTTTTTTTTTTTTTTTTTCTAAACTCAAAATTGATTTGTATTTTCATTAAATACAGATCTGATTTTTTCTAAACTCAATTGATCTGTATTTTCAATCTGATTTAAAAAAAAAAAAAAAAACTCAAAACTGATCTGTATTTTCACTAAATACAGATCTGATTTTTTTTTTTTCCTAAACTCAAAGCTGATTTGTATTTTCATTAAATACAAATCTAATTTTTTTTTTTTATCTCAAAACTGATCTGTATTTTCATTAAATATAGATCTGAAAATTTTTTCTAAATTTTTCTTTGTCATAATATTGCAGATTTTGAAATTTCAAAGGAAGAATTAAGAATTTAGGTTGAAGTTTTTTATAATATGTGATACATGCATAATAAATTTGTCTCATGAATGTGGATCCTCTTTCAAAAGCCCTTTTTTATTTGTTTCTAACAATAGATCTGATTTTTTTTTTTTTTTTTTTACAAACCAAATCCCATTTTTTTTAACCTTTAAAAACATATCTAATTTTTCTTTTACAAACCAAAAATCAATCATTTTTTATTTTACAAGAACATATCTGATTCTTTTTAACAAAATCTCTTTTTACAAAAACACATTTGATGTCTACAAATCAAATCTTATTTTCTAAACATAACACAAAACAGATCTGATTTTTCTTGACAAAATCTTTCTTTCTTATTTTAACCTTTCACAAAAACATATTTGATTTTTTTTTTTTCAAACCAAGTCTTATGTTTTTAATTTTCAAAACAGATCTAAATATTTTTTTTAAAAAAGATGACATTATTCATAAGGCAAATTTATTTAAATTAATTTTTGTCAAGTGTCTGTCATTTGTGTTCAACATATGATTCAACATCGTGCAAAAAGGGTATATTGGTCATTAGAGTCTAGAAGACCAGACTTTGTCTGGGTGGAATTAGTGTTTAACACCTTCCCATTCCGTAACCTAACCCCTGAGCTTAGAATTTTTGGATAGGTAAATTAGTGTTTTGTCTTTTAATTTTGGTAGATTGTAACTAGGACCAAAGTTTTGTATTCTTTTGCATAGGTTGTATCTAGCTAGAACCCAAAACATTGTAAGGTTAATTTACCAAAATTGTATTTTTCTTAATTCAATCAATGACATTTGAAGTATTTTGAACATGTAATTTGTATTTATTTTTTCTTATTTTTTTGTATAAAAAATAAGTGACGACTCTACATCATTTATCCAAAAAGAGAGATACTCTTAAATGCACCAAAATCCCTTTTTTGAGAGCACCCAATTTTATGGTCTCTCACAGTTACCCTTTCACCTCATTCCCAATAACCAAATAAAGACCAAAGCACTACAAAAACCCATATTCAAAAACTTTCAAATCAACCTAACAAGCTCCAACAATATCATAAATACACAAATCAAAAGTAAGGAAAAGCACAAAATAATTAGAAGCCATATCTACTGTTTTACGAAAAAAGAAAAAAAAGAAAAGAAAAAAGAAAATAAGGGGTCGGGTAGGTGGGAGGGAAGGAGGGAGGAAGATATGATCATAAATCGTGACAAATTAGGACCGACAGCGTGAGTTGCAGTTAGCTGTAAGTGACTTCGAATGCTGGTGTAGGTTACGATTAGTACTAGTAGCAATGATGGGAAGCTAGGGAGCAATGAGTTCAATATGAGTTAGGTTGCAATGGCATTGATGAGCTGGGTCATATGACAATGAGCTATGTTGCATCGACTAAGAGAGAGAGAGAGAGAGAGAGAGAGAGAGAGAGAGAGAGAGAGAGAGAGAGAGAGAGAGAGAGAGAGAGAGAGATTATTATTTTTTAAATAGTATTTAAAAAAAAATTTAAACAATTATTTCAATAAAAATATTTTACCTACTTGGACAGAGGTGAATGAAAAAGAATTAACCTAAAAATTATAATAACATTAACATCTTATTAAATGAAAAAGAATTGTGGGTTCCAGTTAGCTCAATTGATAAAGAAAGATACTTTTAAATGCACCCAAATCCCTTTTTTGAGAGCACCCAATTTTATGGTCTCTCACAGTTACCCTTTCACCTCATTCCCAATAACCAAATAAAGACCAAAGCACTACAAAAACCCATATTCAAAAACTTTCAAATCAACCTAACAAGCTCCAGCAATATCATAAATACACAAATCAAAAGTAAGGAAAAGCACAAAATAATTAGAAGCCATATCTACTGTTTTACGAAAAAAGAAAAAAAAGAAAAGAAAAAGGAAAATAAGGGGTAGGGTAGGTGGGAGGGAAGGAGGGAGGAAGATATGATTATAAATCGTGACAAATTAGGACCGACAACGTGAGTTGCAGTTAGCTGTGAGTGACTTCGAATGGTGGTGTAGGTTACGATTAGTACTAGTAGCAATGATGGGAAGCTAGGGAGCAATGAGTTCAATATGAGTTAGGTTGCAATGGCATTGATGAGTTGGGTCATATGACAATGAGCTATGTTGCATTGACCAATAAAGAGAGAGAGAGAGAGAGAGAGAGAGAGAGAGAGAGAGAGAGAGAGAGAGAGAGAGAGAGATTATTATTTTTTAAATAGTATTTTCAAAAAAATTTAAACAATTATTTCAATAAAAATATTTTACCTACTTGGACAGAGGTGAATGAAAAAGAATTAACCTAAAAATTATAACAACATTAACATCTTATTAAATGAAAAAGAATTGTGGATTTCAGTTAGCTCAATTGGTAAAATTTTTAATGGTTGTATAAGAAATTTAGGGTTTAATCATTGTCTATACCTAAAACTGATTAAATAATAATAAAAGGTTATTATCATAAATTCATAAAGAAATGTCGTCATATTGAAACTCTAATATAAAAATAAAAAAAGAAAAGAAAAAGAATTACTTATAAAAGACAAACATCCATGATTCACCAGTTTATTTTGGAATTCACGCACGTGAATACCCTATTGAAGTATTGATGGAATAAATTTCAGCGTTTTATTTTCTTCCTGGTAGTCACATCATTGAGTGCGCAGACATCAAATCAAACCATGCGCAAGTTTGAGATCAAATCAAAATCATAATTTAACTTTATTATGTCGAATTGGCTTCCCTCTCTAATTGGACGTTAAGGAATATATAGAAATTGTTCAATCGAAAAATGATTGTGAAATTGGTTCCGAACATACTTATATTCACCAACTTTGAGTTCCCCGCATGAATGGGCATATATCATTTTGAATTGGACTTTATGCGAGGTCGAACCGTATAACTATATAGTAACTGTGTTCCATTTTCTTTTCTTTTCTTTTTTGTTGTTTTCTTTTTGGGTTCAAAATTATATTTTTCAAACATAATGAAGAATAAAAAGCTTGTTTTACGTCACATTCTTGCTTTACCCTCTAAATTTTCATTAAAGCCTAAAATATGAACAAAGTCGGACGTAAAGTTCAAATATATATTTTATATATGAATGGTTTATTTTCATTAAGATTTCATTAATCAAAATAGGTGAAATAAACCCTATGCAGATTTGGACTTTATTATTATTATTATTAAAAAAAAAAAAAAAACCTATGATTGGAAGGGAAATTTTTTGTATAAAACGATCTTATACAATACTTACTTGATTGAAAGAGAGTAGATTTAAACTTTAAATGTTTTCGTTAGAAACATTAAGAAGTGTCAAGTGCCAATCAATTAAGCTATAAAACTCTTGCTTCTTGGCATTTATGACTTTATTCTTTTTTTTTTTTTTTGAGAAAGTTATGACTTTAGTCGAATTCCATTATTTGTATACTTAATTTATAAGCAAAGTTATTTTTTTGGTGATATTTGTAAGTAAAGTTGGCATTTTTGTTTATGTGCAATAAGGACGTAAGATGGTGACACTCACAGTAAGTTTTATTGTCAACTTACTTCCTATGTACAAAACAATATGACGCAAGTCAGAATATTAATACATGTTTATATCCTAATCCTACCATCACTTTGTAACACATGTAAATTACTTGCTGGAGAGTGGAGTCTTTTAAGGGTCTGTTAATTTGTTCCCCATTTTTGAGAAAGTGATATTTGCCAATTAAAATTTTATACATAAAGAACTTTTCAAAAAAAAAAAAAAACTTCTTTCTCTCTTCAAAACACTATTTTTTTTTAATTCCCCCCCCCCCCCCCCCCGGGATCTCTTCAAAACACACTTTATAGTTTAAAATTTTACAAAAAAATAAAAATAAAAAAGGAATTTTAGGCTTTTTAAAAATCAAACCTCCAAAAATCACATTGCTACTTAAAAATTATTCTAATTAGTAAGATGTTTTTGAAGTTTAAACAAAGTTTAGTTCTAAACCAATTTGGAAATATCTTTTCCAACCCACTATGTAATGATTTATATTTTATAAGATTATTTATTTATATTATTTAAATAAGACACATAA
This sequence comes from Quercus gilva, assembly GCA_023621385.1. Classification (NCBI taxonomy): domain Eukaryota; kingdom Viridiplantae; phylum Streptophyta; class Magnoliopsida; order Fagales; family Fagaceae; genus Quercus; species Quercus gilva. The sequence continues at coordinate 7,328,822 of CM042484.1, read as the reverse complement.
TTCATTTAAAAAAATTATGTAATTAAAACTACATATAAATAGTTTTTTCAATTACCACATTTTTTTTTTCACAAGCTCTTTATTTATATAGCAGAAAAACAGAAAAAAAAAAGAAAAAGAAAAAAAATGTATTATTCAGCTTAAGAAAAAAGAACCGCTGTGCTGTAAAATTCTAAAGAAGCTTCGATTATGGATTATATAGACCATCGCTTTGTAAGTGTAAAGTGCCCTTATGGTACTGTCAGACAATCAATTGTACTTTGGACCATCATAGTTAGTGCCATAGGCACTCAAAAAAATAAAAATGAAAAAGGGTGACTCTGATCTTGACAAATGTTGATGGGAATCAATAAGCAATCTTAGCCTGCCTTCTAAAGATATACAAAATTAGGGCAATGATTATGTTCTTAGGATGTTCCCTCTAAGTACGATATTTACTTTAATTTTTTCATATTAAAAATGTAAAAAGAGAGACTATATTAATCATTATAACTTTCATGGACCATATGGAAAACATAGTCTACTTTTTGTTGAATCCTTGATTTAATTAGCATACTTACGTTGGTTTCAATTAATTTAACTAATATTGTCTTTTCACTCTTTTATGATTAAATCAGAGGTTTAGATATGAATCTTGTTGTTATAAATTTAATGTTTATTAAATAAATAATATTAGGGACATGTTTTATATTTCAAATAATTTAGTTTTGAATTAGGATTAATTAGATTAGTTTTATTGATAGATTATATATAGGAAGTTAGTATTTATTTTTATATATCTGGAAATTTGTCTTGTATAAATGTATGAGTTACAAATTGTTAACTACTCTAAAGTGGAGGTCTCAACTCTTTCAAGGTACTCCATTTATTAAATTGGGTATAATTCCTACATCAAAACAAAATCCATTAACATGTCTTGACTTGATAAAAAATAAATGATCATATAACAAACGTGATACACTCAATTGTTTTTTTAATAAAAATTATCCCACTTGCCCGTACCAACAAAATGGAAAATCTTCTTTGTGAGGTTTCTAAGTTCTTATTGTATATGCCATCTACTTCCAATGTTAGGTCTTAACACAACGAAGTTAGGAGATTTGCCGAACTCTACTCCTTTTGGAATGTGAAATTAAAGGAGAAATAAAAAATTGTAGTGGATGAAAGCAACAAGAAAGGCAAAGAACACATGATAATTTTGTGGTTCGACACTTCGACCTCATAATTTATGTCTACGAGGCACGAGCACGAGCGGAACTACGTTGTCAAAAATTTATAGAACCTCTTTAATAGCAAGTAAAAATTTATAGATTACTACCAGTGTTCCCTTGTTTTTTTATTTATTTATTATTTATTTATTTATTTATTATATGAATACCATAACTTTATTAAGAAGAGGATAAAAACATTACATCATGACTCAAAGCGGACTGAATGAAAAATTATTTTTTTCTATCCATGTTACATAACTATCAACACCCTTAGCATGATGAGCCAATAGGTGTGCCGGACGATTGCCTTGCCTCTTGATATGTGTAATCTAAAACTGTCGGAAGTCTTGGAGTTTGTGACGAATCCCCTCAATTATATTCCTTATAGCCATAGGTGGATCACCGTGACCCAATAAAACCTCTGCAACGATCATGGAATCGCATTCAAATAAAACCTCATGTACGCCCACATCCCAAGCAAACTGCACCCCCTCCTCCATAGCCTTTGCTTGGATCTCCAATGGCCCCAGTGGGAATGTTCCCTTGTTTGATTTCAATAGATTGAAGCTTATAAAAAAAGAAAAAGAAAAAGAAAAAAAAGAATTAAGTAAAACATGGATCCCAGTTCAAATTTTTAAGAGCTGGCCCCCCCCTCCAACACAGTCACAAAATTTCGCCTTTCCCAAATACCGACTCTTTCAACTCTTAATTTTTTCCATTCCTTTTCCCAGCATGCAACATATGCCCATATATTTTTCTAACTTGCAATCATAACTTGTACCAACTTTTACTTACTTTTAACCATAACTTTTACTAACTTTCAGCCATAGCTTCCCTTCATTCCTCCTTTCACAAAAAGCCTAACTCCTAGCTGCCATTCATTCAACTTTTATATTTTAGTTCAATTTCCATATATTTATCTTATGATTTATGATACACTTTCTTATTCAATTCAATTTCTATATAGTTGAGAGGTACAAAATTTTGAATTTATTTTTGACCATATTAGTCTAGTTTGGGTGAGGCTCCTCTTAAGGAATTTTTGTTAATGGACCATTTTAGAAAAGTTTTAATGTAACTTTCGTGGGAAATATAAAAAGTTATAAAAAAAGTTAGTTACTTTTTTATTTTCTCATAAAAAGTTTTTAAAAGTATTTTTTAAATTAATATCCTTAAGGCATCCGTTAATATTTTACAATTTTTATTGATAGTATGTCTCTTTGTAGAAGCAGTCTAATTTTGTCATATACTTATATTTAATTTATACGAGTGTTATGGACTTGTGATTATTCAAAAGAATAGGAGAAACTTAGGCAAAAAATGACCTAAAGATGCTCAATTGGTCGTTTAGATTTGTTAGTATTTTGAGTGCTAATGAGTAGTACATACTACTAAAAAATTCTTAACGATAATGTTGTGCTATTATATATACTAGTGTGTCGTTTTGCGCATATGTACGAGTACAATTAAAATTTTTAGAAGAGGTTCAAATTAGACATGGTATTAGTTTAAACTTTTTTTAAACCATATATTTCTAAAATATGTAATAGTTTCTCATTATATATATATGATTTAGAATTTAATTTATTTTAAATTCTTTAGTTTTTACAACCAATAATTTACTTTTCACAAAAACAAAAAACTTAAATAGATACGTGGTGAAAAATTGAATTCCAATTGAAATCTAAATTAGAATCTAATTGGATTTGGACTATTCAATTTTTATACTCAATAATTCACTTGACACAAAATTAAAAATTAAATTAGGCATGTCGCTCAAAATTGAGAATCTAATTAAAATCTAATTAGATTTTCTCTTAACTTTGACTATATATATAGATGAGTTATGGTTTACTATGGAGTTAAGAATTTTTTTTTGAACTAATGTTTGAAGACATACACTCATATACAAATATATAGGGTTGAGTTCAAGTTATTTTGCTGTTACAGTTTAAGCAATGTTACACAACCCAACATTTTTTAATTGGAAGCGAATTTTCCAAATCTATTGTTGGATGATATTATCTTTGTATATTTTTCATGCTTGTAAAATTTCAAGATGATCAATGATCAATAGTCATGTCATTGATCAACTGTTTAAATTTAAGTTTTTGTAATTTTAAATAATGCATAAAAAATGAGTTTATAGATTGAAGGGTAAATAACATCCGATTGACATAAATATTAACATACATGTTAAAAATATCTTAAAATTGTGAATCAATAAGATAGTTTTACCTCGGCTTCCAACGAAAATTCCTAGTTCCATACCTATCCATCGAATAAAATCTTTGAATAAAATCTCTGACGACTATATCTCTGATGTTATCAGTGTGTTGTACAGTAAGCAAGGATATTATAGAGACAACATAAGTTAGAGTTAAATAAACATGAGCTTATATTTTATAATAATTGGGATCTCTTAGACTAATACATAAAATAATATAAACTCAATATCCATCTTTAACATGGAATACCCTGGAGAAGTTTGGGAGGGGACCTATATATATATAGTGTTCAACCACTTCATATATAATATGTACGATTTACTTGCTTCTTTTGCATGAAAATAGAATCATCTACAATTACAAGTATAGTATTTATTTATGTCTAGATTATTTTTCATTATTGCAAGGATAGAAAGGCATATGTTTTTTGGGTGAACCAAAATAGTTCCATACAGAGTACCAGTAAAGCGTTGCATAATTTAGGGTCCACCTTTATAGCTTTTCCCACTATAAACACCAAATACTTTAAAAAAAAAAAAAAAAAAAAAAAATTCCACAATCGGGGCCAGGGTTTGTACTACAACTACACACGTAGCAATAATCAACTTTTGATCAACCTCTGCAAGAGTTCTCATTGCACCACTCCACAAATTATTAAATTCCATAAAAATCTAGAAAAGAAAGAGGAAGAGGATATCCAGATTATATTGGATGGTGGTGGTGGGGGATACACATAGAAACAAAAATAAAAATTAGAGGCCAGTGGGAGTTACTGGTGCCGATGAGTGGGCTTAGCACTATAGGCATAATTTGTGGGTCCTTCGTGAATCATTACCATGGCAACACATGACATGTCGCATCTCAAAAAGGCAGGAAAAAAAAAAAAAAAAAAAACTATGCTGTGCAGCGTCTGGTTTTTCCTTCCTTGCTGAGGGGTCCATTTTGCTAAACCCAATATGGTAGTTTTTTCTGTTGGTTCTTTGCCCACTTGCTAATAATGCTGCTGCAAGATTGGTTTTTCTATTTTAGGGCAAATTTTCTATAGTGTCCGACTTTTTTTTTTTTGAGTGTTTCAGTAAGATACCTACTTGATAACTTGGAGGCTAACAGCATTATAGAGACGTATAATTTGTTGCGATTTAGTACTTGGGTCTTCTGTTTATGATTTGTTGAAAAGTTGACAAAGTATAATTAATTTACAGACCATCAGCTGCTATGGCTTCTTGGTGTTAATATCTAGAAGTTGTGTTCTTGTATCATATATATATATATATATATATATAAAATATACTGTTACATAATTAAGCTATAACCAAAGACACATTGAGTGAATATTCATTTATTATTTTTGAATGAGTTGGTATCAGTTTGATACATTTTGAGTTAACAGTTCATGTGCACTGAGCTAACTCAGTTTAATCAAGTTGAATTAGATGGAGTGAAGTGTGACACAATTCATGAAAGACCACTAGACCAGCGTGTGGTGCATTTTTTTTTCATGCCTATTTTGTAAAAAAACATACCTTTTCAGATACCTGCAATACACTGTATATGACTATCAACCTGAGTCTAGCTTTCTTGAATTGTTACAATAATTAATTTCCAACTCTAAATTTATTTTAAGGCATCATCGGTGTCTATTCTAGACACCGTTGCTAATGTTACCATTAAATTTGATGTAAATCAAAAGGAATTAATCCAAATTGTTTGGCTAGTTATATTAAGAGTTGTTTCTAAAAAAAAAAAAAAAAAGGTTATATTAAGAGTTTTCCCTCTTCCACCCCTTTTTTTAGGGAAACAAAGCAAGGGAAATTATGCTTCATTAGTTTATGAACAAGAGAGGCATAAACTACAAATAGGAAATTTTATTACAAATCCGGTTGAAAGTATCCCTTCCAAGTTATTACATAGTGGTTCACAGATTGGGGTGATTAGTGATTACAGGTTGGCTTTGAGCGAAGTGGAGTGTTAACCTGTCAACCAACTCAACCAAATCAAATTCAACATTCTGGAATGGAAAAAGTTTGGCTCCAAATTAGTTTGGAGTTATCTCGCTCCAATCTATAATGTGGAAATTGAAAAGACCATGGACGTGTAGCTTAGTCACATGACTTTTTTAGTGAATCATGTGATCTTGTTTAAATAATACACAAGTATAGTCTTATAAATCGCTATGTAATTAATTGAACAAAATAGTTCTAAACGAGTTTGGAGCCAAAGTTAATCCTTTTGGAATTGATACTAACCAAAATAGAGTGAATCTTCGACTGAGTTTCTTTTTTGAGTTTTTGGTTGGACTTGATCAATTCCATTAGGTGGGGTCATCGATAGCGAAGATAGAGTCAAAGTGGCTAAACATCAAGGAAAACAACATAATAACATTAAAACATACATATGCACACGCATGCGCATGCGTGCACACACACATAGAGTGTTGTGCAATAGTAGAAGCTCTAATACCAACTATTGTGCACAATAGTGGAAGCTCTAATTCCATGCCTATGTTCATAGGCAACACCTAAAAAAAAAAAAAAAAAAAAAACTATCAACAATATGTATTACAACTATATTTAATCAGTCCTCACAACACTAGCAACTCACACAAATAACACTCACAAACTCACAATTCCAAAGCTCTATTTCTTGAAATTCTTGCCAATGGATCACCTGTTGGCCATTATCATTATGTATCCCCAAGGCAATGAAATAAGCTAATGAGTATTTAAAATAAGATAATAAATGGTGTAAGCATGGTTGTCAAAATCGGGATCCTACGTAAGATCGTAGGAGGTAAATGGGATCGTGGATCGTAGGATCGGATCGTGAATCGTAAGATCTTACATTATTTGAGAAAACACAAAAAAAAAACAAATTGGTATGTTAAATAATCACATAAATTATACATTAATAAAAAATAAAAAATTTGCATCCATTTGATGTAATTACCATGCATCATTACATCCATTTGTAAGCATCATTTAAGATGTCAAAAATCTCAAAACGTAACACTCTATTGGGATGTTATTTTTTGTTTGTTTTCAATTAACACTCTATCTCGCTACATTAGAATAGCAAACTTGATCTATTGGAATATTATTTTTCATTTGGGTCCAACTGAACCTTCTGTTAAGTTAAAGAAGATTACAAGAAACCAAAATCATTTGGAATCGTCAGAATCGTACAATCCTGAACAATCGCTAAGATCCTTAAAAGATTTAGATCGTTTTGGGTAGGTGAGATCGTAAAATCGTAGGATCGTAGGATCCAGATCGGGATTTTGACAACCATGGGTGTAAGAGAGATAGCTAGTGATATGGTAGAAGATTTTCCTTCACGAAGAGAAAAAAAAAAAAAAAAAAAAAAAAAAAAAAAAAAAAAAAGAAGCTTGGAATTAATGATTGTGTGTAAGTGGAATATAACAAAAATAATATTCATTATATAAATGAAAGTTGGAATATTAAGATACAAAACTTATATATCTTGTACTTGCTTGGGTTACCGGAAATGGTGGAAAGCATTCAATAGCAACATACTAAGGTATTCTACTATGATGGAAGGCATTCAACAGTAACAAATTGACGTAATCAGTAAAGAACGATATGAAGTATTTGTTGACGACATCTAGAGGCATTCAAGTCAGCAAAGCTATCAAGCTCTTGAGAAATTATTTTACATGTGAGAGTGCAATGCTTAAGTCGTCAAAGTCAGAAGAACTTAGTTTGTGAGAGTGCAACTAGAAACTTGATTTGCGCTCTTGTTAGATGCATGTAATGGTAAAATCTCTTTTGTGATTAGATAATGAAGCAATAAAAGGGAAAGAGTGATATATATATATATACACATATATATAGCACAAGTTTCTAGTATTCTTTTGAACAATCATGAGTCCATAACATTCTTAAAAATTAAACATAAGTATATAACAAAATTAGGCTACTTCTACAAGCTGACATATAAAAATTAAATATAACAAAATCACTATAAGCAATTAATCTTAAAATAAAAAGAATTTAAATTAAACTAAATTAGATTACTAAATAGAAATGGAATCGAAGAAGAAAAGTACAAATCTTATGATAAAAAAATAGATATATATTGAACTAAAATAGAAAAGTTTTTTGTAGCAAAAATAGAAAAGTTGAATGCAAGGAAGCTAGGAGCCTAGGTTTTAGGCTTTGAGAAAAGATGAATGAAGGGAAGGCATGCCTTAAAGTTAGTAAATTATGGCTAAAAGTAAGTAAAAGTTAAGGTTGAAAATTAGTAAAATAAATATATGGGCATATGTTGACATGTTGGGAAAGACTAAAACGTTAAAAGAATTGGGATTTGAGTAGGGTCGATATTTTGTGGCTGTGTCAATGGGGAGCCAAACTTTGTACTTTGGGGGGGGGGGGGGGGGGGGGGGGGGCGGCCAGCTATTAGAGAGGTTTTATAAAGTTTGCTTATTCCCTTACTTAGGCCTTAAGGTTTGATCTTGTAGTCAACCAAAAAAATAGTCCTCAACAATACTTTACTTTAATATTCCAAATAAAAGCATTTTAATAACTTGATTAATTTGTAAGCATCAACACCCTCTTATAACCACCTCTAGATCCCATAATCATGGAGTGACAGGAGAGATCGATTATGAGTAGAAATTTTATGAGGCGTGTTTAATTGTCAAGTAAAAGACAATAAAACATTCCAAGGAACTAAAATATCTCATTTAGCCTTATTTTTTAATGAAAGGAGAGCCACACATTTATTTATTAATATATCAAGAAATCCCTCTACTTTGGGGCTTTTGTGAAAAGATTGATTTCAATGAGTTATTTAAAAATTGCAAAACGTTTAAAACTATTTGGTGATATATGGTACTTTTGAAATGATGTTTTAGTATAGTGCAACTAAATCGTGTTTTCTTTTTGTTAAAAAAATAAAATAAAATCGTATTAGCTTTTTGAATAAAAGGCGGTGGCTAGATTAGATTTGTTATTGTAGGTGGGAAACATCATCGAGTATATGTTTTTTTTTTTTTAGAAAGTCATCAAATATATGTTATTATAATACAATTTTATGCAAATACTTTCAAAGCATAATTTCATTTAAGACCATCATAACTCTCTAAATTTTCAAAAAAAAAAAAAAAAACCTAAAGTTCGTCATATTTGGGAATTACTTGCCGTGCAGATTACAAGATTTCTCTGTAAACAAATAGATATATATTCTTTCAGCTCTCCATTTAATTTCTCAAACGAAGAAATATATTATTTCTATTTGAAGGGTTCTAGAATTATAATCCAAGCTTGTTGATGTATTGACACTTTATTCTTTCGTGCTCTAAGAGATTCTTTGGAACATTCCCTGATACTTCTACACGTGGTTCTTTAAACATAGTCTTTTTCTTTTTTTGAGAATCATTAAACATAGACAATATTAGAGGAATAAGATCAATCGCATTCGATACTATCTTTGACCCATAGAGGTTCATGAATTTTGGAAACTTGATATGTTAAGTAATAAATATTATGAATGATCTTTAGCTTGAAATGGAGGAAAAAGTATTTTGAATTAACAAAAGGAATAGGTTGGGAATTATGGGCTGGAAAAATGATTTTGAAGTTTTTTTTGTTGACTCAACTGGTCGTGTTTTGCTGGGGGAGGCTACATATGTAAGTTAGTTCTTTGTTAATGAAGACGCATTTCAGCAAAACGAAAAGAAAAAAAGGTTTGAATATAAGGATCTAACGAAATATCTACAAGAACTGCACTGAAATAACTAGACCATGTGACATGCATAATTTTTTTTTTTTTTTTTGGGTTGACATAGTCACAATGTCACATAGGGAACTTTTCTAAATGATAAGATGTTTACCAGTCTTTTGTTGTTTGAAGTATGACCTTCACCTAACTTAACATCTAGATCTTAATTGATTTCGCTATTAGTTTTGGGCATAATTCTATTTCTTTAGCTAACAAGAAATAATGACTCCCACAATTTAGAGTTAACAACTCTATCTATGACACCCATTAATTTTAGGTGTAACCGGAATTTTAATTTAGATTCTTTATTTAATAATAGTTAATTAAAATCTATGATTCTCAAAGCTCATTATTTAAAAATTACACTTACCCATGTGAGATTACATTCTTTAATATGTTTTCATCAACTTCAAATAGTTAAAATTCACATATATATAAATTACAACTTTTAGAAGGAAAGCCTAGAGAACATAATCATGTCAAAATGCAAAAAAACCTCCTAGATTTCATTCCTTCTTTATAACTCCTTAAGATTTTTATATTCACCAAATTGACCTTTGGGACTATCTTCTCTTTTTTTTTTTTTTTTTTTTTTTTTTTTTTTTTTTTTTTTTTTTTTTTTTTTTTTTTTTTTAAGTTTTCATGGGCAAAAAAAATTAAATTATACTATCATGTGAACCACATTAATTAGGAAAATTATTAGGTACTCCCGGAGTACCATAAATGCGTACTCCCTCCTCTCACATGAATGGTAAGTCCCACCATGAATTTAATTAGTGGGACCCACTATTTATGTGAGAGGAGGGAGTATGCATTTATGGTATTCCGGGAGTACACAACAATTTCCCCATTAATAAGACTTGTTAACTGATTCATGTCGTTGCTCAAGTGATGCTCACGTGATTTTTTTTGTTAACAGGAACTAACAAAAATTAATCACAAGCATAAATTTGACAGATATATAAAAACCTCAAAAAGTTACAAAAAAGAATTAAAACTATATGGAGATGTTTTTACAATCGACCCAAACCCCATGGGGTATTTTTGTATTTAGGCCAACATAATTATAACCTTATTAAGGTCTGAATATATTAAACCCAATAACTAGAACAATAAAAGAAAGTACAATTAGATTAGTTGAATGAATTTAAACTTTGTACTCATAAATTAAAATTTCAAATTTTTATAAATTACATTGGGATAAAATGTAATTTTATTTATTTAAAATTTTAGTGACATATGCATGCCGAAAAAGGAATACTGGCACGTATAGCGACCAAGTTGTCAACCCAAAAATGGGACGTGGGGCATCTTGTGCATTGAGTCCCCATGCATAATAGATTAATTATTACTGTGTTTGAATTGAAGTAAACTTCCAAGCCAAGAAGGAATATTGCAGAGAAAAAAAAAAAAAAGAAAAAAAAAAAAGAAGGAATATTTAATATTGACCATACCAAGTTAACAATATTATGGAAAAAAAAACATAAGAACATATATATTAAACTATGAGAAAAATGATAAAGTTTTTCTCCAATCAATTTGAAGAAATTTCCGACCTATTATACAGTGATTCATAAGATTATTTATATGTATTATTTAAATAAGTTATTCAATTTTATAAAAACCATAAGAAAATAGTTATTTAGAATAGAATATATCATGAGTATAACTATAGAATTGTGCGTCATTTATAAGAGGATTAAGACTGCATGGGAGAAGGGGCATGAATATCTCATTTTGGAAACAAATTCAGTGTTGAAAGTGAATTTTTAACAATGCTAAAATTAAACTATTAAAAAAGGTCTTATGGTTTCATGGTATTGTCCAATCTTCCCTATTACGAGTGCCTATGATTAATCCCCACGCCCCTGCTTATTATATCCACACAAATATATATATATATATATATAGTTTTTTTTTTTTTTGAATAATTTAATAGTTGAAATATATGAGATTTGATTTTTGAACGCCTTTATTAGAAATATCATAAAATGTCAATTGAACTATAAGGTTCTCGACACATTTATTTAAAGTTTGAATGCTTTCTTTTTTCATATTTCAATTCTAATTTTAGAAATGCATCCCTCTCTCCTCCCCATATTTCATTAAAAAAATATATAAAATAAAATAAAATAATAGTCATGCATTTTTTTTTTTAAAAGAATGAAAATAATAGTATAGTTGAAAGTGAAACAATGCCAGTACCCTAATACCAAAAATTAACACTTATTAGACTGACTGGTTGGGTTCCTTCTAAAACGTTTCTTGGGCGACCTGAAAGCTCCTAATGAATGTGAAGAAGGGAAGAGATTTGTTGCCAAATAATAGAGGTTTCTTAATGGGAAAGTTATTCTCCCTTTTTTGGGTCCTGATTCAAAGATTTCATTTCTTTAATCTTGCTTCCTTTAACCTGCTAGCCTAACTCTTTTCTTTTTTGAAGATCTTTATTAGCTACCTAAACTTTGAAACCGAAACCCACTTTCACATGTGGGTTGGCTTTAAAGCATCTCGAAGGTCTTCAGTTTTGACTGTACATCAGAAACAAATTAGTAAAAGAATTTGGAAAGAGGATTTTTTATTAAAAATAAAAGATATTAAGTGGAAAAATTCTTTTAATTTGGCCGAAGAATTAAATAGAGATTCTTTCAAGACTATTATGGAACTTGGTCGGTCATTAAATTCTAAGGTGACCTATCTTGGGGCATTGAATTTGAATTCCCATGTAAACGAACCTTCTTGGCTTCTTCTTCTTTTTTTTTTTTTTTTTTTTTTTTTTTTTTTCTTTTAATTTGGATTTAAAAATCTATAAAAAGTGAGGAGGAAGATAAGAGGTTTCTATTCGAACCCAAGTTCTCAATATAGAGAAAATTGAATAGAGATTCTTTCAAGACTATTATGGAACTTGGTCGGTCACTAAATTCTAGGTGACCTATCTTGGGGCATTGAATTTGAATTCCCATGCAAACGAACCTTCTTGGCTTTTTTTTCTTCTTCTTTTTTTCCTTTTAATTGTGATTTAAAAATCTATAAAAAGTGAGGAGGAAGATAAGAGTTTCTATTCGAACCCAAGTTCTCAACATAGAGAAAATTGAATTATATATATTAATTGTATAAAAACAAATGGTCTTGTTAGAATATAAATTCTCTGTACCACATTTTTTGTTTCACTTATATTCTACATTTCTACTAATCACAACTTGTTATGTATTTGTTTTTTTCAATTTTAAATTTTGACTATTTTATAAGGAAAGTTAAATAAATACATGACAAATTATAATTGGTGAAATATAAAGTGGAATACAAAAAATAGTATAGATGATTTGTATTTGTCTTGTCAACAAGTGCTCTTAGGACAATTGTTAATAAATAATTTTAGGAAAATTTTAATACCACTTTCATAAAAAATATATAAAAAAAAAACTATTAAAAAATCAATTATTTTATTTTATTTTCTCATATAAAGTTTTTAAAAATATTTTCTAGGCATATATATATTGGTTAACTAGCCCCCAAAAAATAATTACATTAATTATTCCCAGAAAAACACACAAGAGTAACACATTATATAAGAAAAAAAGAAAGGTACAAAAAGTCGTACAACAACAGTTTGGAAACTTCGGCCATCTTTCTTCTTGTTCCTAGAACATTTTTGCCCGCGGCATAATCATAGAGGAAGAAAGAGGAATGAAAAGTTAAACCATTCTCAAATTTCAACCCAATAAAGGTTTTCAACAATGTCGACTCGTGCTAAATGCATAATTCAAAAAGATCTTATCTATCTTACAGTCACTAGAAAGTATCAAATTAAATGAACTAATCAAATTGAGAAGTGTTATATCTTCAACAAATTATAAGTGGTAAGTTGTTATTAATTCTAATTTTAACCACAATTAAAATTATATCTTTATCTACTAATAACAGTTAATAATATTTACTACCGCACACCCTTGGTGCAGTGGTCACTCCACAAGTATAAATGCTTGTGGAGTGTGGGGGGTCAAGAGTCAAGGTTCAAGTCTTTAAGAGGGAGTTTTACACATATACACTTAGATTAGGCTAGAGTAAAAATTCTATCTTGTATTAAAAAAAAAAAAAAACGCTAATAACAATCTGCTACTTATAATTTGTTATGAAAGTATTGTAAAAATGTTATAAACAAAATATTTTTTAATTAAATAAATTAGTAATTAACTAAAAATGTACACAGACTATTAATTTCATATTAATGGTAAAAGGTGGACATGCCAATTAAAGAAGTAAAGGCAATCTATCTGTTTCGCAATCCAGCCATGAGTGTTTAATGTCAAAACTATATGTATGTATATATATATATATATACACGCACACACATGAGATTAATTATAACCAAACGTTAAAAGGCTGCTGATTTTGATTTGTTGCAAACTTTGTAAGGTTAGGTTAGGTTAGAGCTGCTTGTTCCGAACTTTAGAAGGGGCGGTGCGAAATGTTTTGTTTTTATTTGTTCTGTTCTCTATATGCCAAATTTTCTAACTACCAAGTCTAATAATAATAATTATTAAAGAAAGTTGTAGCACGCATATGCATGAAAACAATTAGTCTTTCTTTGTTTCAATTTTCATAATTCAAGGATTTTTATCGAACATTTTTTTGCTCAACATAATAGATATAATTTTTTTTAAAAACATACAATCTTTGTAGAGTCATAATCCTTTATGTTGAGTTGTACATACTAATTGTAGTTAATTAATTGGGCTTTTATAAAAATATAATGAATACATAATTATTCTAACAAATATCTTAAAAATTAAAGAGAAAATAAAAGACTTTGCTCTATACCTATAAAATGATAGTTGATCAAAGATAATTTAAAGATTTAAAATCTTCTTGTCAACCTAGCTTGCCTTAAATTCGTTGAAGTTTAATAAGTAGATTTTTTGTAATACATTGCAAACTATTTAATTTTTATCTTGAGTTGAGTTTATAACAACAATTTATATTATTATTTTTATATGTCACAATTTTTAGTGTTGGCTAATTCAATGACAGATTTATTTGTATTTTTGGACAATGTACCTTGTATTATATATATGAGTCTAATAAGGATTGAGGTTTGAAGATTCGGTTCACTGTGTAAACCTAAAGACCTTGGTTGGGCGAAAGATTTTGTGGCCTTCTCAACCCTAAATCCTACACCTTTATTAAAAAAAAAAAAAAATTAATTAATTAATTAACCCTAATCACTAGAGAGTAAGACAGCCGCACTTATACAATGAAAAACTAGAGTTGAAAATTCCTAAGTCTTATCTCTACCTAATTGAGTCTAACCTTCAATAATTAACTCTTATTTGGAGCTTCTATGAAAACCATGGCCCAGGTCCAAATTGACTCCATTTACAACAATATACCTAAACCAGTAAGAAAAGGGAAAAAAGAGAGGGTTGTTAAGGGCTTTCCTTAAATTAAATTCTTCATAAATCTCTCTTATATCCATAGTTATTCAATGATTGAACTCTCTCTTTTCAAATAACATGTCACCATCCACTACAAGTAAAATTTTTTATTACAACAACAAAAAATCATTGCGATAACATCAAAGTTATTGTAATAGTTGATGTGAGTTATTACAATAAATTTTGAGGTAATAAGTTGGTGCAACGAAAATTTTCATTGCAATAATCACTAGATATTTTAATGACAACTTTGATGCAATGATATATATGTTGTTGTAATAAACAATTTATTGCAACGATATATTTATTGTAATAAATAATTGTTTCATACTTGTCATTACAATAGATTGTAAAATAATTGATATCAAATTATTGTAATGATATATTCGTTTCATATTTGTCATTGTAATAGATTGTAAAAAAATTGATATCAAATTATTGTAATAATATATTCGTTTCATATTTGTCATTGCAATAGATTGTAAAATAATTGATATAAAATGATTACAATGATGTCTTTATTGCAATAAAATATCACTTTGAAATTTTTGTTGTAATAGATTGCAAATTGCAAAAATAATTGTTATCAAGTTATTGTAACAATATCTTTATTTTAAATTATTGTAATAAATTTTCCTAATGTAATACCGATAATTATAAGTTATTGAAACTAATTATTGTAAATACAATAATTTACCATTTTAAAGTTATTATTGTAACGATTTTTAACTTATAGATGCAATATTGTGTCAATACCATTATACTTATGTTGTTGTATTAACATTTCGTGTAATAGACTTATTTTGATATAGTAATCGTTGTTCTATGACCGACCAGGTCACACTTAGAAACTCCAATTAGTGGGAAATAAAAAAGGTCTCCATGCCCCGGTGGGAAATAGCATAACGTTACAAAATAGGTACCATTACCTTTAAAAAAAACACATTATAGGCTTACTTGACATGTCAATGTACGTAGTGCTAACATGTGACAACTGGTAAACCAACGAAAATCACAACTCGCAACAATAATTATCACTTGGCAATTCTTATCCCTTTTCATTTCTATCACCAAATAATAAATTAACAAAACATAAAGGAGTGGGGTTCAATTCAACTGTTAAAGTGGTCCTTCCCCATTCTCGTTACTAATGCTCTAAGATAGCGCCAAAACGATTGCTTGGAAATCTCCTTTTTTATTACTCTCTCATATTTGCATAACACACTTATGTAAAGTTTCAAATCTTGGACAAAAGAAGAATTAACTATTTCTCTTTATTAAAAAAAAAAAAATTGGAATCAGATAGAGAACCAATAAAAAGAGTGGTTTCTGCTTTTGTGATTCAGATGGTCGGACTGAAAACATCATAACTAATTCAGTTAATGATTATTTAATTATAAAAATCGATTTATATTCCACTATGGAAGAGTAAAGTTTCCATATTTTTACTAATATCCCTTTATTAATTATAATGAAAAAGTTAAAGAACTTTTATCCTTTTGTTTTTGTTTATGAGTTTTAATTAAAAAGGACAATGTAGAAACTTGTACATTATTATTTTATACATAATGTACTTAATGATATTTTCTCAAAAATTGGATTTTCTAAATTAAAAAAAAAAAAATTATAAACTTAAACAAACGGATCCAAAAGAATATTGTAATGGAAATCCATATCATTAATGAGAAGGAAAGTTTTTTCCCTCATGATGTTTCTCGTGAAGACCATGCATCTTTGCATTAGGTATGCTAATCAATTGAGTCAAGTCAAATATTAAAATTTCAAAATTA
Organism: Quercus gilva; assembly: GCA_023621385.1. Classification (NCBI taxonomy): domain Eukaryota; kingdom Viridiplantae; phylum Streptophyta; class Magnoliopsida; order Fagales; family Fagaceae; genus Quercus; species Quercus gilva. The sequence continues at coordinate 7,312,419 of CM042484.1, read as the reverse complement.
TTTGTTTAATTTTATTTCAAATATGAATTGAGCTCAAGTTTATCACCAAATTAAACCAAGACACCAATTAGTTTTTTGGTGTAGGTGGGGATTGAACTTCAGGTCTCTTATTCAACCATCAAAGACTTTACTAGTTGAATTAACTGGAACCCACTGCCCATATATATATTTTATGTTTGGGTTCAACATGTTTAATACTCGAGCCTAAATTTAAGCTTGATTTATTTGCTTGGTTCATCTGCTAAATAATCGACCATAAAAATATTTATATAAAAAAAAATATTTTTCACGGCAGAGTTTTGAGTTGTTCATAAATAACTGAGCGTTGCTTATGCTCTTTATTAGAATCTGTGATGGAGTTGCAAGCTACATTGAAGGAGTGAAGAGCATGGCTAATGGCTTGTGGTACCAATAGGCCGAAACACTCATCAGTAATAATATGTAACCTGCATACTATAAAAAACAACATAAATCAAACCAGCAGTTGAACGGATGCCCAATTTTTGGGATGCTTGGTTATTAGGTTGAACCGACTAGTCTTGTTCTATTTTTAATAGTATTAATTTCTAGACTAAAGTAAGTTAGCCCTTGAAGTTTAGGATTGTTTTTATTTTGGCTCCATCACCCATTTTTGTTAATAATCCGATGACACCTAGCATTATATAAGTGACGCATTTCAATGGAAAATACTTAATCTAACACTTAACAATTAAATTACTAACATAAATTAATGGCATGAACAATATAAAAATGAAATCTGTAAACCTATTAGTAATTTAATTGTTAAGTGTTAGATAAGTGTCATGCATTAAGACATATCACCCATAATATAATGCCAGGTGTCATAACATCACTAGCGGATATGGACAATAGTGCCAATATGAAATGAAATCAAATATAATGACCCAAATGAAAATAACTTTAAACTTTAACGGTTAAAAGCAGTGTAGTCGATATTGTACCGGTATGTATACCAGTATTGAAACGCCAATGTTTCGTACCGGTTTAAATACTGGTCGTACCAGCTATGTACTAGCTGTACTGGCCGGTATAGAAAAAAGCTTTTTTTTTTTTTTTTTTTAGTTTTGTAATTTTTGAACTTTTGTAAGGGTATAATGGTAACTTATTTGCATTAACTTATTAGTATTATTTATTTTCTTAGTATGCAATGAACAATTAAGCTTTCTATTTTTTATATTGTGTTTTTTTTTTTTTTTTCTTTTAATTGATGCTAAAGTCTAAAATCATGAATGATTTGTTCTGAATTGAGGTAATATTTTATAATAAACTTTTATATTTATATTTATTATAATACACAAACATACATATTTATGTGTATATATATATATATATATGATATAATATATTTATAAATATAAAAAAATAATGGTAAACCTGAAACAATACACCGATATTGACCGGTACCGAAATATATCGTTTCACTGGTCAAACTGGTATAGCCTCTTGTACGAGATTGTCTTTCTGGATTAAAAGTGTACTATATTTTAATTCCTATTTTTTTCTCCCAAACTATTCTTGCCCTTTTTGCCCCCCATAAATTGCTTATTGATTGCATTGAGAGAGAGAGAGAGAGTCCAAGTATAACTTACATGTTTTGACACAAATAATTTGTAGCAGGGTAGGAATTAAAAAAAAAAAAAAAAAAGAATTAAAAGTCTAAAACTATTCAGATACTGGTGATCATTTTGTTTGATCATTAAAAATTAGTAACGATGTCCACCAAATTATAGAAGCTTGTAACACAGTTTGGTTGATTCTATAACTTATTAGCAATAAGCGCAGAAAATATTCGGTGCTGTGGGGATCACTGGTTTTAGTTTTGTGATTGAAAAGTACAGGGGCCAAACAAGGGACCTAGACACCTAGTGCCGTGAAACCTAGTTATAAATTGACTAGACAGCCCCAGTTGTGACTTGTAAGAGTGAGTGCGCGTGTGGATTTCAACTTGTTTTTTTCTTTGGAGGTTTCTATAAAACCTCTTCGTTCCAGCTCAAGTACTCACACACTAACATCTCTGTTTCTCCTCTGTTCCATTCTCTCTATCACCTTTCATTCCCCCCAACTCTTATCTATTATTATCCAAACCTCTCAAAACCTTGAGGTACAATCAAATTCTTAAATGTGTTTGTTTCAATTTTTTTTCTTTGTCGTCTAGTATTTGTTGCTTCTTTATGTACTGAAAAGTTTATCTATCTATGAGCAAGGTTGAAGAGAAAGAAAATGACTAAACAGAATGCGGTGGTGTCTGATTGCTCATCGCGTAGTGGCATGGTTACCGTGGCTGCATCAACATCGGCACTGTTCTCACCACCAGAAGCGTTGGCTGCACTTGGTGGTCATATTGCCATGTCTGAAAAGAAGCTCCTTAAGAGGCTTGAGGCTGGAGGAGGCAGAGTCAATGCTTGGGTTGATTCAATGAGAGATTCCTCACCTTCTCGAATAAAATCCACAACTGAAAAAGAAGAGCAAAGCTCTTGGATTGTACGTTTCAGCCTCTTGTCTAAAATTACCATTATTCTATATTTCTAATAGTCATGGTGTTATAAGTTTGTACCATTGTTTTATTTGTTTCTTAATTGTTTGGACAATAGCTTCGTCATCCATCAGCGTTGAGAAAGTTCGAGCAGATAATATCTGCTTCCAAAGGGAAACAAATTGTGATGTTTCTGGATTATGATGGTACGCTCTCACCGATTGTTGAGGATCCAGATCGAGCATTTATGTCGAGAGAGGTTTGTTTTCATTTTGTAATAAACTTTTGAAGTTCATGCATTTTGTCTTTGGTTGAATTCTGGTAAACTTTTTAATGTTGTTCAATTTTCTTTCATGCTTGTTTTTTAAAGCAGATGAGAGAAGTTGTGAGGGATGTTGCTAGATACTTCCCCACAGCCATTGTAAGTGGAAGGTGCAGGGCCAAGGTACATTTTCTAGAACTATAAAGTTGTCTGGTACTTTTAATTTTTTATTTATTTATCTAGAATAGTTGATGAATAAATTGTTTTTGTTTCTAATTGTCAAATTTTCAGGTATATAAGTTTGTAAGATTAGCAGAACTTTACTATGCGGGTAGCCATGGAATGGACATCAAGGGACCATCCAAAAGCAGAAAATGCAACAAAGTGAGTTCTGTTGTACCATGTAAAAAAATTAATCTTTTTAATTTTTGATCTTTTGGCCATTTCTAATATATATTTTTTTCCTGTTAATTTTTGGTTGATTTAGGGAAATCAAGCAGTGATCTTCCAAGCTGCTACTGAATTTCTACCCATGATTCATGAGGTTTGTTTTCTTTTACTTCTAAGTAAAAGATGATCAAATACAGATAAGATATGTGTAAAAAGAACTAACTGTGAATGTTCTTTCAGGCGCACAAAGCCTTGCTAGAGAAAACAAATTCCATCCCAGGTGCTAAGGTGGAAAATAATAAGTTTTGTCTATCCGTACACTTCCGCTGTGTTGATGAAAAGGTGACTGAAACCCCTTGTCCAATTTTTTTTTTTTTTTTTTCCCTTTTATTTTCTCATATGGATCACAAAGACTAATATTTGTTTGTTTGTTTGTTTTTTCTTTTGGTCAGAGATGGGCTGCATTAGCAGAGCAAGTTAGGTTGGTGCTCAGTGCGTATCCAAAACTTAAACTGACTCAAGGGAGGAAGGTATCCACGTTGTTCTATTTAATTCTCAATTTGTATTTAAAAAAAAAAGAAATTTGTATGCAAAAATTTGTATGTATTTTTGTAATGGTCAAAGTTGATATGTTGGTTCAAACGTACAGGTGCTAGAGATTCGTCCAATTATCAAATGGGACAAAGGCAAAGCCCTTGAATTCTTGCTAGAGTCACTTGGTAAGCATTAAAGTAATTTCACTACGCAACAGTCTAGAAACCCCATAGTCATGACCATAAAAGGGGTCAAAAAAATCGTATATATTGTCCAATTCTTAACTTCTTCATTGACGTTCCTCCTTAGGATATGCCAGCTCAAGTGATGTTTTTCCTGTCTATATTGGAGATGATCAAACAGATGAGGATGCATTCAAGGTATCTCGTTTTCTTTATATATATATATGCGTGCATTTAATTAACTTTTTGTTGAAAAGCTACTTTATTTATTGAAAATTTGGAAAAAAAAAAAAAATTACAGTTATACATAAAAAATGTGAGACTTTAAGGAAAAAAAAAAAAAAAAAAAATCCAAACTAATAATTAAGTTATCATTTTTTTTTTTTTTTTTTTTTTTTGAGAAGGAGGTTATCATTTCTTGTATGAGCATTTGCTGATCCATTTATTACAAACTATGATAATTAGGTTTTGCGCAATAGAGGACAAGGGTTTGGGATCCTGGTTTCTAGAGTAGCAAAGGAAACAAGTGCCACTTATTCTTTGCAAGAACCATCTGAGGCAGGTTTATTTAATCCAAACATGCACTTGTGTTTGAATTATTCGATAAGACAAAATGTAATAATTTGTACTTGTACTGCATGTTATTTTCTCAATATATATATATATATATATATATATATATATATCTGTACTGCATGTTAGGTTAGTATTCCGTTTCTTTGCAGGTTAGGGAATTTTTGCGGCTATTGGTGGACTGGAAAAGATTACCACTGCATGCAAGGACAATAGGGGCTGTAAACATACAGCAATAATTGATCCAATGTTTTTTGGGGGTGAGATTAATATTTGCTGTATGTTCACGTAACTTAATGGTTTTTTTTTTTGGGGATAGAATTGCAAGTGTATTTTCTTCTTTAGAGCCTGTAATTGATCAAAAGAGCGAAAAACAATTCCTCATAATTTTATGAATTGTTCATATATTATTTCTCTTTCCATCTCTGATTCAGTACTTGTGTGTTGGTTAATATGTGGTGTCCATTATTTTTAATAATAATAATAATAAAAGTGGTGGTGAGGGAATTTGAACAAAAATAATCTCTAATAAAAAAAAAGGGTAATGCTAGCGATTGAACCACAAAGTTTTTAGCCATAATTTGATGGCATATGGTGCAAGCATGTATTTGCATACTCACCTGCCTGCGTTTGGGAATTATCATATAATAAATGAATATATATTGCAACTTAATAAGTTGATCTTAGAAACACGATTGAGAATCTTCTACAAAGCAACTTTAAAAAAAGTAATAATTGGTTTCTCATGCTAGAAGCTTTCATGATTTTGAAAGAAAATTATTAAGTACTCCTAAAGTACGATAAATGCGTATTTTTAGCCATAATTTGATGGCATATGGTGCAAGCATGTATTTGCATACTCACCTGCCTGCGTTTGGGAATTATCATATAATAAATGAATATATATTGCAACTTAATAAGTTGATCTTAGAAACACGATTGAGAATCTTCTACAAAGCAACTTTAAAAAAAGTAATAATTGGTTTCTCATGCTAGAAGCTTTCATGATTTTGAAAGAAAATTATTAAGTACTCCTAAAGTACGATAAATGCGTATTTTCTTATCTTACATGAATAGTGGGTCCCACTATAAATTTAATTAGTGAGACTTACCATTCATGTGAGAGGAGGGAGTACGTATTTATAGTACTATGAGAATACACAATAATTTCCTGATTTGGAGGGCGTTATCAAATAAGCTAAATTGGCTTTTCTCTTTTAGAAGTAAAAACTAATATTAAATAGCGATCAAGCTTGAATAAACAACTAGGAGAAATTATAGGGTCCTCTGATGGACCACGTCACTTGTCCACCATTCCACTAAAAAATTTCACTTGTTTAAAATTATTGAGTCAGTAATTAATTTTTATTTAAAAAATTTTTCTAACTAACAATTTTAGACAAGTGGTAGTTTTTTAGTGGAATAGTGGACCACATTATTTGTTCACCATATGAATCTTATAATTTCTCAACAACTAGAGCCAATGTAGATTTTTTTTTTTCCTTGATGATAGCCACCAATATGACAACTTAACAGTTACAACAACAACAAACAAAGTTTTAGTCTCAAATTTTGTGATCAACTATGGATCAGTAACAAATTAGTTTGAGTCGGCGTTATGTATTTTTTTTTTTTGGTAAAATATCATTTTCGTCTTTAAACTATCACAAAAGTTCGTTTTTCGTCCTTAAACTTTCAAAAGTTCGTTTTTCGTCCCTAAACTTTTTCAAATGTATTGATTTTCGTCCCTCCGTTTAACGGAGTGCTGACGTGGCTTTGACAGTGTACTGATGTGAGAGGGACGAAAATCAATACATTTGGAAAAGTTTAGGAATGAAAATAGAACTTTTGAAAGTTTAAGGACGAAAAACGAACTTTTGTGATACTTCAGGAACGAAAAACGAAATTTTGAAAGTTTAGGGACGAAAAACGAACTTTTGTGATAGTTTAGGGACGAAATGATATTTTACCCTTTTTTTTTTTACATTATACGTTATCCATAATTATACTCTTTATTAATTTCTTAATTATTATGTCTTTTTTTTTTTTTTTTCTATTAATATTATTTTTAGTCTTCTTTAACATTTTTTTTTATTCTCTAAACTTAGATCAATTCGCTCTATCTTATTAGTACTTCTCTCTCTCCCCTTTCCCCCGAGTGCGGGCAGTAGGACTTTGTTAATAACATGTTATCTTCTACATTTCTAACTGCGCACACACTCACTTGGAGGAGAGCCATCATGCCTCAAATTAACCATCGAGCTGGGCATTAAGAAAATTTACCATTTTCGGTGAGTTTTTATCAGTTAATAGAATTTGATCGTCTATTCTTTTGGTGGAAAATAGAGTCACAATCCTAAACGGGGCCTTTGCATATAAACAGTGCTGCAGTGGGGCTTCCAAAAAACCTGCTGTCATTTGTTAATGTGCATTTCTTAAGGACCACCATTTTTTTTTTTGGTTTTCCCTCGTGCATTTCCTAGTATTTAATTCTAAGGTTGTTGTACTTGTATTGGAATATGGTACGGGAAGCAGTGCTGTTCACAGGTCGTCTTTGATTTCTGTAGGTCTATTATTTGTTAATTAGCTTTATTGCTGCTAAATAAGAGATCATAGACTGTTATGCAGTCAAAGGACAGAATGCTAATTCTTGGATTGAGTGTTTCACTTTCACCAGCTTGTATTGTCCACACTCTAAACATCTCAATAATGCAAAGCATCTCTTAATAGTTGTAAAGAGACCTGGCATAAGACACAATGGCGAGGAATGCATGAATCAATGCTTTATTTAACTTGTTTCTAAATGAATAGGTTTTCCTATCATTGGCAAAAATTATCTTTGGCGTGTATAATCTGACTGTGAATGCAAAACTCAAAAGTCTCTATTGTCATTCATGTATCCATCTTGCCTAATTAATTTTGACAATAATGCATACAGTACACATTTATTGAAAAAGTTTAGCTCCAATCCAGTTTTCAACTTCGTCTAACCCGCTACATGGTGATTAGAGTGACTATCTACATATATTTTTAGTTATATTTTTTAAGTGAGTTATGTAATTTGTTTAAATAAAATATATAAATAGTTTTATAAATTGTCATCTAATAGGTTGATAGAGTATAAAGTATAATACAAAAAGTAGCATAAATGATTTGTATTCCTATTTTGGAGGAAAAGCTTGTAATTATCCGATTGTCAACTGGTGAAAGATCCTTAGCAATTTAAGTTAAATTCTACTTCATGTTTTCAGATAATCAAACCCATTGTGGTTTCAACTGTGAGAGATATAATTGCATAATGCATGGTATCCTTTATTGATGATCACAAATAATGTAAATGTTGTGATCATGATCATGTCCTACCAAATTTAGGTTGAAATTTGTATTATGTTGTAAACTTGTAATGGCTTTCCATTTGATTACTAAATTGATATGGTTTGGACTTTTCTTTTTTTAAGTATGAAGAAGATAAATCAATGAAGCCCATAAACACACAAACCTTCCATTTTTCTGCACACTTCGTTGTCAGACTAGAGGAATTTGACACCTTAGTAGCACTCAAAACTTTTTCCACCATGGAGACCGAGAGAAAGTCCTTGATTATTGGTGACAATCCTATTCAATCAAGGTCTATATTTTGAAAAATTCCCATTCTAGTGTAAGTTAGTATCTGTAATTTATTAGACTAAGAATTTGATTTATGCCCAGTGTTCTAGCTCGTACACTGACGGGACAAGGACACGGACAGAATACGAGTGCACTAAAGCACTAAACGAAGGCTTTCTTAGACTAAACATCTTATCCACATTTCTATCATAACCTCACTTTATAGCATAGGTTCCAACTCAAATAATTAGTTCAAAAAAAAAAAAAAAAAAACTCAAATAATTATTGAAAGAACATCTTAAAACTGATTGATGGGAATTGAGTAATCATATTCTCTTCTCATGACATGTACCTAACTTTTTAACTCTTAGCCCCATACAACGCCCTTCTTAATGCTAAGGGGATCCTATGTAATTGTTAAATACAATATTGTACTCCATTCTTAATGCTAAGGGAATCCATGTATGTGTTAATATATACCACACATCTTTAAGAGGTGTTGCATGCAACGGTTGTATAAAATAATTTCTACCATCCAACTATATATGCCTTAATAATTGTCATGCTTCTTCACCCTAGTCTCAGACAATAAAGGGGGCACAGGTCATGCAGGCTGCTAGTGAGAGAGAGAGAGAGAGAGATTTGGTACCAACATAGGGCACAATCAACATTATATGCTACACTTTATTAATCTTTACATGATATATTTGAGAAAGCTAAAGCAAAGAGCGCCTATGCTTTTGAATCACAAGCAGGTGAACTGATTGGATGCTGGATCGAAATATCCCCTCAAACAAATACGAAGAAAGATCCATAAGTTTTAAGATATAGACCTTAACTGAGTGAAAACAAGGCCATTGTTCACAAACAGAGATACAAAGCTATACCATTGGGCACCTAGATTTGAGAGAGCCCACTTGAAAAGATTTGAAAAAATCAAGTAGCTTTTTTTAATGGAACCAATTTCGAGATTAATGGGTTGTTTTCAGAGGGTTAGGTGGTGAAAGGGAAACCCACTAGTAGGAGAAAGAGGATTCCATGGTTGTGTAGGAGTTGGAATCCACTTAAGGTGCTTGATTTGAAGAAGACAAAGGATTTTTAATGGGAACACCCAACATGCTTCCAAGCCCTGGAAAAACTCTGCCCTGACGTGTAAAGAAATGTTCCACTAGATCCAACCCATCATTGGTGCCTTAAACAGAAATAAACTAAGCCCTAGAAGCTCCAATTATTGGTGGAAAATAAGGGCACTTACCTCAAGGCAGACAAATAAGTTTCATTCTCACCACACTTCTCGGATTTTCACTTAAAATCATTTTTAACTTAGAACTATGAAAATAAACAAATTGATATCATATAAAGTGGGGCTTTTCTTTCTTGGGAAATTCTTAAATCTCTTTAGCACCCAATGAGAATGAAAGATGGGGAAAAAAAAGAAGTAATGTTTAAGATCAACTAGGGTGTTGATTGGAGGTGGACCTTATTAACCTATCAACAACAAACAAACAAATAAATAAAAAATTTACAAAAAAATTAATTATTATGAGTAAAGAAATTAAAGTGATTAATAAATTCATTTGACGATCAGTTGTGGTGTAATTAATTAATGGTTAAAGTCTTAGTAAAATGATTGTACTTTTTATTTCTAATGAAAGTAAAATGATTATTTATACAAGTTTGATCCAAGTTGTAGAATTTATAAAGCTTATATTTTTGTGTTAGTTTGTCTAAGAGAAATATGTAGATGGATTTTATAATCATACGTGCTACTTGACACAAAACTTGGCTTATTGATAAAAGGGTTATCTGCCATTATTTAATTCTAATATAATTGGTCTTAAATCATTTATTAATATTTATAGTTTTTCGGTACTTGGAAATAATCTCCTGGCTTAATTAATAGAGTTATGTACCCAAGGAAGCTTTTGTAGTAATATTTTTATCAGTGAGAAATTTAATAATGGGCCATGATACACGTGTAGCTATATGACAGTGGTCCCAGCTTATAAACCCAATAATACTACACTTGTTGCTCTAAGAACCAGTCTCCCAGTTGGAGGGTCCAAGCCGTGCAAATAATGTGCAATGCGAGAAGTTACCTTTTTATTTTTATATTTTTTTTAATCATGAGAGAAGGTAATTTGTCAGTTTGTCAATTTGGTATATGCATCTTTTTTTTTTCTTTTTTTCTTTTAAATTTAAATCATAGAGATGCCTCCACATAGTTGTAAGATGATAAGAGCACTATCATTAAGGCTTCTTTTTTTTTTTTAATTGCTATTTTTACACATTAAAATATTACTTTATTTATTTTTTTTGTTAAATACTTTATCTATTTTAACACACTATTTTATAATATATTTTACCTCACATATTCTATTCTTTCACCATTTTATTTAAATATTTTTTTTAATTCTTTTTAATTAAGAAAAATATTTTGTACGGAAGAAAGAAAGATATTTTGTATGGAAGAGAGAAAAAAATTTGAATAAAAAAAAAACAAATAGCACATGTGCGGGTACAGTTCTATTGGTAGAACATTATCCTAACAAATGCCAAACACGTCTCATTAATATAAGATAATTGGTAATATAACATTATGTTATCTTATATATTTGAGTCATTTTAAGAACACAGTAAAAATTCATAATAATTTTATAACATTTTAAAATTAGACTATCACTTTATACTAATTGATGTAAACTAAAAGTGATGATTAATTATAATATTTTATGTAAAAGTGGTTCTGTAATAATTATAATATGTAACTTTTTTTTTTTTTTTCGAGCAGATTATAATATGTAACTTCAAATATTGTGAAATATGTTGTGTGCTAAAATATGTATTCTTGAGTCTGACCCGCTCTTGGTCGTTGATGCTGTCTCTTCAAACTCACCCCATGGTGAGTTGCAGCCCATTATTCAAGGGATCCTGTTGCTGTTCTCTTCCTTTGATACTTGGAAAGTTAAGCACTTGAAAAGAGAATACAACAAAGTGACTCATGAATTAGCCAAGCTGGCTAGAGAAACCAGGATGTCACAGACCTGGACTGAAATGGAGCCTCCTTTGGTTCAACACCTTTGCCAAATTGATAGGGCTAATTGTCAGGTTTGTTTATGCTTTATGCCCGGCTTTGTTGTACTTCATTTTCTGAAGTGTTTTAATGATTTCAAGTGAAGTTTCACTTTCAAAATAGGGTTGAGATTTAATCCAATGCATCTATTGCATTAGAAACGTTATGATACAGACAAACGTCTGCATCCTCACGTGTCCACACAAGTCTTGTCACCTCAAATAATAATGCTACTAAAACTTTTATAAGTGTTTGACAATTTTCCAAGTAACATTATTGTACCTTCTTATTTTTATAATTAGATTCTTACTTTTGCTTTTGGCCTGATGAAATATGGCTTTACGACAGAGTTGCTCCTGAACGTTACCATCACCTATGGTCAAAATCATATGGAAAACAAAATATCCAAATGACCCGAAGCTAAAATTCAAAAATAAATCAAAACATTCTCAGCAAAAAATTAAAAAAAAAATCAAAACAAAATATCCCGTTAAGCATTTTTTTTTACTTGTCGTTTAAATATATAATATATTAGCTCAATAGTCAATAGTATAAATCCAAGTCAAATATTATCTTGTGTACAAATCAAGTTTCTTACTTGTACTAAAAGCCTATTAACTGTAGTTAGTGTATAATTAGTCTAGAGTTTAACTTAAAATATATATTTATATTGGATTCATTGTAACACAAAGTTTGTATTATACTACACTCATATAATAAAGATGTAATTTTAAAGAGTTTTCTTTGTGAACATATGTCGTTAAACTAAACCACGTAACCCTTGTGTGCTTATGTTGACCTATATTTTATACTTCCGTTTCTATATCTATTTTAGCATATTTAACACTCAAAGAATACTTTTAAAAAAACAAAAAACAAACCCAACCCAGCCCAGTTAAGCATTCTTTGCTGATAAAATGCTTCAAAAAACATCAAGCTTAAGCTCACTAGATTCCTATTTCCCAGTGTGACAACCCTCTAACTTGCAAAAATATATATATATATATATATATATTTATAAAAGATATATATACATAATTATTTTAAAACTAACCTGTCTAATCTAAAAGAAAATATTGAACATCCTAATATAAAAATCCTACGAATTTGGATTCAACAAAATTAATTTTGTCTCCCTAAACATAATCCTTAACCCCTTAAACAAAAAAATAAAAAATAAAAAGCCAAATAATAACAATAAAAATTATTAGACCAAATAACAGCAAAAATAGCTTAAACAACAACAAGTGAACAAAATATTCAATAAAAAGTCCAATCAAAAACAAAAAATAAAACCCCCTAATTATTCAAATTTGTAACTCATTAAACCGTCCCATAATCCATAATTTTATTTCTGCTCGGCTCGCAGTCACAATAGGTATAATCTATTGCTCTCTCTCTCTCCTTTTTTATTTATTATTATCTTAAACTTTCTCTCATTTTATTATTTTTTATCTCAGCATGCATTCTCAGTTTTCACTTGATCTCTCATCAATTTCTTTTTAATTTTCCTTTTCATTTTGTTAGTAGAAAGAAATTGTAAAACTTAATGTATTTACGTGTTTTTTTTTTTTTTTTTGGTGATGTCAATATACTCAAATTCTTTTCTATTATATTTTGTATAAATTAAGCTTCTTACTAACTACCTTGGAAAAAAAAATTCTTAAGAGTCGTCATGTATGTATGAGTATTTCAAGTTGGAATTTTCGAAGACTAAAAGTATATTAATCTCTTCTATAAAATATCAAAGGTCAAACACTGCAAATTAAGAGAGTTAAATTAAACTCGGACCCCTCATTCTCAAGTGTTTCATAAAATATCTAAACCATGCTTTCCACCGTCAAAACTCATCAACTTTGGGCTTGGCCGAACATTTGTTATATTTGGGTTTCAACTTTAAAGTGTCATGTCTCATAAAAATACCAAATTCGTTTGGTTTGGATTCCATATACATTAATTGTCGGTCGATTATGTATTGCACATGGACTAGGAAAGCAAAGGCGTAAAATTGTATCATAATTTTAATTTAATGGATTTTTTTTTTCCAAAGCATGAAAACAAAAGAAGGGTTTTAACCGATATTTGATTTTGCATAAGTGATCCTCCTCTATGAATTATTTTTCTTGATGTTATGTTGATTTTTTGTTCCTCAAGTTATATTGTTACTTTAATTTTTATGTACTCTAATTTCAACTAAATGCAATATTTAAGGGGTTTTATTTTTGTTTGAATAAAATTTCTCTCCCAATTAGTTTAGAGAGAAACTCTTCAAACTTCTCATATATTTCTTTTTTGGGTATGAATTTTGAAAATCTAACCGTTGAATTTCATGTTCCTTATATTCTTAATATATATATCAAATTTCGTTCAAATCGGATATTATTTACTATTTGATCAATTAACTTATTTTTTATATACAACTTTAGATTATAAAAACTTGAAATTATAATATTTATTTAATGACATAGCAATTGATCTTTGATTTTCTTGAAATTTTGTAAGCAATATGGATGTAATAAGAACATACAATCTAACGGTTAGATTTTCAAAATTTACATTCAATATAAATATATAATGAGTTTGTAGAGTTTCTCTCCAATCTAGTTCTTTGGAGAAAAACTTTGTCCTTTTTGTTTTTACCGTCGATCTATTGAGTGCCTTTGCATATGTGAATTATTAATATATTAGTCCACTGAGCATTTTATCTGGTGGCCACTATCACTCCATTTTTCTTTACGTTGCTTTGAGCTGTATTCACGATTCTCTCCTTAGCACATTTTTTTGTTTTTTTTTTTGGGAAATGAACTGCATGAGCATAATCTACTTTCCCTATTTATTTAATTTCACAAGGGTCACAGTGGTTTGGTCTGGTAATGGGTCCTCAAGTTTAAAATTAGGGTTTTAGGATCAGATATTCGGTGGAAGGAAATTTTGTCGATATCAGATTCCAAACTAACCTAGGTTTCGACTATGGAAGATTGAGTAGAGTCATAAATCATCATAAAGATTTATTTAGTTATTGTTAGCCACCTAATGTATAATTTATATCATTATTAGTCTAGTTTCATGTGAATTTTCATATTCTAAATCAAGCAATAAAGTATCTATGAGTCATTAAATTAAGTTTAAGGATCTGTTTGGATACCGCTTATTTTGCTGAAATTGAAAACTTATTATTGAAAGTACTGTAGATAAAGGTAAAAATTAGTTGATATAGTATAGTGGGATCCATAAATAATACCAAAAAATGCAGTGGGATTCATAAATAATAGTAAAAATAAGCTAAATAGTAAAATAATTTTAATTTTTCATTAGTATCCAAATACACATTAATGTTCAATTATGTGCGGGGAAAGTGTTAGAACCATAACATCAACAACATTGCCTTAGATTCAAAAAAAAAAAAAAAAAACAACATTGCCTTATTGTTATCATTTTAAGTTTTTAACTACTCTAATGAGCAGAGCAAAAAAACCTACTCTAACGAGGGTTTTAGCCACACCAAAAAAAAAAAAAAAAAAAACTCTAATGAGGGAGGACGAGGCTATTTACCATAGTTTTAGAGCCTTGCTAATTTAGGTTTTATCCCTATTGTTGGTAGTTACAATTACACCATATCGCCTGTGACAAGCTGTTACGTACATTATTCCTAACAGTGCATTAAATAAAGGTAGGTGAGAATAATAATTATGTCTCTCCCTTGTGTTCTCAATACTTATGCTTTATATTTTCATTAAAAAAATTAATTAATTAATAAAACTTATGCTTTATGTTAGTGATTTAACTTGGACAATAAGCAAAGGTCATCAAGCATATATAAACTGTCATTGGTTAGGTTCACTTTTCCCTTTTTATTTAGCTTGTTTGTTGTTGACTTGCATTTCTCTTTATAGCAAACATCAGAAAATGCAAAAACGTGATTTCCGTCTTTCTTGTGTGTTTGTTTGTTTGTTTTTCTTTTTAAATAATAAGTAATTGTTTCACATTATTTAAAAGAGTATGTTGTGTGTAGTATAATTTACCCCACACTCTCTTAAAAGTTACCATGGTTTTTAAGTGGAGTTGTGGTGTGCCTTTGTGTTAGAATTCCTTTTCCTCTCTCCTGTGTGTGTTGGTTTCTCAAAAAAAGAATGAGTAATTGTCTCACATTACTTAATTAAAAGAGTGTGTTGTATATAGTATAATTTGCCTCGTCCTCTCTTAGAAGTTATCATGGTTATTGAGTGGAGTTGTGATTTGCTTTTGTGTTAGAACCTATTTCCCTCTCCTCTGTGTATGTTTGTTTCTAAAAAAAAAACATTTTTTTGCCAAAAAAACTGAAGTAAAATATATACCAAAATGATGACATGACAAAATTTAATTCACTTATTTGAAAACACAAATAGATAGGATTTTAAAAATTCTTTGGTGTAGTTACTATAAAAGCTTTAAAGGATATTGAACTAAACTCAGTATAACATGATTTTTATGTTCTGCATGTGACTCATAACTGAGCTTGTTAGAGAAAGCAAATATTTCAGGTCTTTGTTGGGATTTTGCAGTGTGAAGTGCAGCAGTGAATTAAACTAATTTCCCTATATTCCTCAGCAATGATAATATATGTGCTGGCATTAGGCAGAAAAGGGAAGCCTTTATTTAAAAAAGTAGCAAAGCTTGAGTCCCTTGGAAGGAGAGTTAGGTTATTACTGGATAAACTAATGTGTTATTCTCATAGAGCAGGGGCGCCTGCCCCCCCGAACTTCCAATATTTTTACTAATAACAGTATATTGCATTGAAATGTCTTATTTGCCCCTCTACTAAAAAGACAAAAAAACTTTTCTACTTATGGGAAACAACCTACTGCTACCTGCTTCAGAACTCAGCAGCCTTAACTAAGTAGAACTCTGAAACTACTATAAACTCTAATATAAAACTATGGGTCCTACCTATTGCCTAATACTGATTTAAAAAAAAAAAACAACCTACTTCTAATGCTATACGCCTATACGGATAGGAATGACAGGCTGACAGCAGCCTATTACTAATAGAACTTTGAAAAAAACAGTGTATATATAATACAATATGAAGCACACCTACCCAAAAAAAAAAAAAACAAAAAAAAAGAAAAAGAAAAAAAAAAAGAAAAGGTTATTATGATGTTTTTAAAATTAAGTAAAGGAAAGAGCATGATTAGTTTTTTTTTTTTTTTTTAATTTGTAATTTTATTAATATGGTAAAGATAAATTTAGTAATTTATTTGGTCAAATGTTTTTATACTTTACTTTTTTTTAAATTTTTTTAATTTGAAAAAATTAAAAATAAGATGTTAGAAGTAGTTAGAACTCTTTTAAATTCCTCTTATTTTTCTTTAAAAAAATTTTCTAAATAAGATAATTTAACTTACTATTTTTCTTCTTCTACTCTCTCTTTTTTCAAGCAAGCTATTAGAGTTTCTGTTGAGTATTTAAAAACATTCAAGCTCAATTTTTAAAAATATTCAAATTATTGAATCACATTTAAATATTTATAGGTATATTACATATTCTTATCATCCACGTTTAAATTTTTTTAGAT
The DNA here is from genome assembly GCA_023621385.1 of Quercus gilva. Lineage (NCBI taxonomy): Eukaryota > Viridiplantae > Streptophyta > Magnoliopsida > Fagales > Fagaceae > Quercus > Quercus gilva. Next base: position 7,295,751 of record CM042484.1, on the reverse strand, counting down.
TAGTTTTTTCCTTCGAATCTCATCTTTAAAAAAGTAGCAAAGCTTGAGTCCCTTGGAAGGAGGTTTCTCATACATCCATGTCCACTTATCAAGATTCAAGATAAGGTATATTAAGAGAAAAGCCGAAAAGGCCTGTTTCTTATCATGTGTTCTCTCATTCTTCTAGATAAAAAATTACTCGCTTTAAAAAGCTTACTTCCTTTTGATTCATTTTTTATTTGATACAGAAGGGAATCAAATCTAATCAATAATGTGGGGAAGAGTTGAAGGCCAGCCACTCTCTTACTAAATATTATTTTTGTGTCTGATTGGTCATTTAGGATAGGTAAGAAGGATGAAAAAAATAATAATAATAATCATAAAGGAAGTAAAGGACGATAATTTTCCACCAAACATAAGAGAGATTGAAAATTTAATATACAAAAATGAATATCTCATTTCTTTTTCTTTTTTAGTAAAGTATAAATAAAGAGATTTGACTATCAAAATTAAACTTCACAAAAAATAGATGCCATTGAGGTATAAGGTTGACGAATATCTCATTTTTTATTTCTTTTCAAAACGTCTTTTTTTTTTTTTTTTTTTTTTTTTAAGAAAAAAAAATCTAAAATAAGAGGGGGGTGGGGTGGGGGAGTAAATTTATAAAAGCACATTATTTCTCATCCTCTTTCTTAATTTAGTAAGTTACCCAATAAATGGAAGAGACAGTAGTTCACTCCTCAACCCTTTTATTGTTTGGTAAGAAAGATTGAAAAAAAAAAAAAAAAAAAAAAAACCAAAAATGAACATGTCATTTTTTTTTTTAGTTAGGTATAAATAAAGAAATTCGATTCTCAACCCCACAAAAAGTATATGCCATTAATGGGTAAGGTTGATAAATATCTCATTCCTTATTCCTTATTTTATAATAAAAGAGAAAGATGAGAAGAAGGGAGAAAATTTTGTGTGTTTTTTTTCCCAAAACACCCTTTTTGATATATATTAAAGGACAACCTTAAATAAGAGGAGAGGTAGTAAATTTATAAGAGCATATTATCCTTCATCCTATTTCTCAATTTAACTATAGAAATATGAAAGAACTTCTATTATTCGCTATTCTTCTTTACTAAGTATGGAGTCTCTTATGTATCTAAAAAGAGATGCAATTAGACAAAATACAAAAAAGAAAAGAAAAGAAAAGAATGAGAAGTCTAGTAAAACCATACTTACCCCCAAGTGCAATGAATTATATGAAAGAATTTCTAATAGGACAATAAGATAAAGAAAGAACCCACCCCTCTCCCATATGGGCCTGAGAACATCTCTAATCTCATGGGCAAAAACCCAACTAGGGAGAGCAGAAGAATGGGAATTTGGGATGGGCCTAATGGATTTACAATCAAAAGCCCACTTGGGTAAATTATGCGCTTAAGAAATTGCTGGTTTAGGAACATGAACAAAAGACCAAGCAACAAACTTGGTTAGAGTTTCCTTCAAAGTTCAAACACAACAAATTAAAGGTTGGATTTAATTAGAGCTAGCGGCGACTAGTTCTTCCAATTTGGATTTAGAGCAAGTTTCTTAAATTAGATTTGAAATCCATTCTAATATTATTGTACTGTGTTTTCTTTCAATTTGAAACTACTCTTAAGTTTTAACCCGTTTAAACCTCTTCTAACCATTTGAAACTAATCCAAAGTATTTTAAAATTTCAAAACATTTCATTAATTATGAAAAACTTCATACACAGAGAGAAGCGCTTTGGATAAAACTGAGATTAATCAAAAACGTAATTACAATGAGTGTTATATTACATTATATACTCTGAGAGAGAGAGAGAGATCAGTGCTTAAAATATCTGGGTTTGTATCCCAAACTATCTAATCTGTTATGACAGACGTACCCTAATCAATAGTTAACACGTGTGCACGTATGACTAACTAACTGACTTAATGAAACTTATGAAACGGCATCGTTCCAGTACGAGCTTTTTGAGAACAATCCTATTTAGCTCAAAACGATATCATTCTATTTAATGTGTGCTTTGTGAGAACAATCCTATGTAGTTCAAAACGATATCGTTCTTGTAACCAAAAAAAAAAAAAAAAAAAAAAACGACATCATTCTATTTAATGAGAAACGGTGTCATTATTCTTTAAGTTAGACACACGCGTTATACTAGGGTCCATTTGGTTAAAGGAGTAAAAAAGTAGGAGGATAGCTAGAAAAGAGGGAAATGATGGAAAAAAAAAAAAAAAGAGAGGATAGAAGTGATTTTTTTTCTCCCATTTGTGTTTGGTTGAAAAGATAGAAAAGTTTAGAGATATAAAATTATTTATTTGGTTGAGAATGAAAAATGAAGTTGTTATAAATTTACAATTATGTCCCCTATCATATAAAACAAGAAAGTAACACATTTTTTTATTTAAAAAAATTGTGTATGGACACTTCAATTTTTTTTTTTTTTAAATAGCATAAGCCAAAGGAAGATGAGAAAAAAAAAAGTAGGAAAAAATAATAATAAAAGAAAAAGAAGAAAAAGAAAAATATTTTTTTAAAAAAAAGGCAAGCCCCCCCCCCCCCCCTTCCCCCCCAAAAAAAAAAAAAAACAAAAAAAAACACACAATGGGCAAGAACAACGTCCATGTGCACATGAGCATTTTGGTCAACCCAAATTAAGCTTTTCTCCCCCTAGTTTTCTCCTTATTTTGAAGGAAAAAACTTTTTGATAGGTCTGGGGAGAAAACACTCAGCCCCACCACCTATTTTCCCTCCCCCCACCCCCAACTAAACAATCACTTAAAATGTTATCTCTCAATTTTTCTCTCCTAAATTTTCCATCTTTCTTAAAATCCCTTCAAACAAACACACCCTTAGACAACATCATTTTGGGTCTTACTACTGGAATAATGTCTTCGTTTTCATCATATAGTCAGCTACTTTCAAATTAAACTACAAATTTTTTAATATATATGTGTTAAAAAGATCATGTTCCAAAATTGGTTGTACGTAACCTAAGATTACAACCTTAATTAATAAAATAAGTATTATTACATATTTTGAAAATTTAATCATTAAATTGCATGTTCTTTACACTCATAATACACATGTCAAATTTTGTGTCAATCAGATATTATTTACTGTATGATCTTTAAGTTTATATTTTATGCATAATATTAAACTACAAAAACTTGCAATTTAAATAATTTATTGATAACACAATTATTGATATTTAATTTTCTAGAAATTTTGAGGCATGGAGATATAAGAAGAAGATGTAATTCAACGGTGGATTTGTCGAAATTCATATTCAATGAAAAGATATTGAGTAAGGCCTAAGGCTACACCCAATTTTGTAACTAAATTTTGTTATAATTAAAAAAAGTATCACACTTAATTACTAAGAAATAGATGTTTTTATAAATAAATAAAAATTTAAGAAATAGTTATTAAAACTTTTTTAGAGATGAATAATTATTTCTCAATTTAAGAAATAAGTATTCATAAGGAATAATTATTCTCGATAATGAAGATGCAAGCATGCAACCAAATAATTAGCCTAATAACTGTTACAAATGAAAACCATTACATTACAAAATCTATTACCACATGCCAAACATGTCGTAAGTATATAAATAGGTTAATAGACTCTCTCTTCTTTTCTTTACTAAAATGAAGCAATCCATAGCAACTTACATACCTGAACAAATATTTGAGAACGAATTTAATTACTTCGAGTACCGAAATTGTTTGTCTTATTAATTATTTATGAAGAAATAAAACGAAATCTCTCATTCAAATTGATTATTCTAATTATTTAGTTATCATATTTGCAAATACGTGCAACATGAATTTTAAAATAATAATTGAGTACAAACTTGAAAATCTACTTATTTCTTAAAAAAAACTTGACACTGCTTTTGTTTCTCAAAAAAAAAAAAAAAAAAAAAAAAAAAAAAAAAAAGAAAAAACTTGAAAATGCATAAATTACATAGTATGTGCGAATTTGAAAATGCACACGAATATGGAATTCTTAACAAAAATCTATGAATGATTAAATATTATCCACAATCCACAAATCCTTAACATACTAAATCTACTTATTTCTTAAGAGATCATCAAGTGTATAGGCCTTTGGATATCTGACCTGTACAATTACATTGGTTAGTAGAATTTCCCACTTCGTTTGTTTAGGTACCACCACTTCTTCACGGTTAGCCACAAAATTGATCTCTGGAAACTTGAAACTGAAGTGAAAAATGCACAAGTGCAAGAGCGAGCCAATCCACTAGAGAGAAGCAGCCACCAGGTGAAAAAATATTTCAAATGCACATGCACAAAAATGTTTACATTGGCGAGAGAATTAGAAAACTCTGCAGCACCTGGATATTGTGAAATGAGGAATAGGGAAGCCGAAAAAAACCAAAGAGAATGCCTCTCCACCCTTGTTTTTATCACACTGTTACATGATACAATTTCAGGATAGGGACAGAAAAATTATAATAACAAGGTCACCAATTATTTCTTTACATCACCAGCCTATAAATGATCAGGGAAATAATTTAAAAAAATTAAATTAATTCAAAAGCAAACAAAAATGTATAGATGACCAAAAAAATTAATTCTTGAAATGATCAGAAATACTTCTATGATCGCCTACTCATTCCTACCTATGTTCCCTCTAGAGTTGGCGTTAGGTATGACATTTCTGTGACAGGATACGAGAATTCTTAGCCAATGTATCCACCGTGAAATCACAAGCAGCAACGAATTTCACGCTCCCATAATGTAGTGCCCCAACTCTAATTCTTGCATATACATCCATCTTTAGAGACAAAGAAACTTTGATTTTTGGCTTTTGGCTTTTCATGCTTTTCTCAATCTCCTTAGGCAATACAATGTTTGAGCCATGAAAATCTACATGAAATGATGTTGACTTTTTGGTGTCTTGCTTGAAAGATGGGGATTTTCCTTTTGCAATTCCTCGTTGCTTAAAAGAAAGGGAAGCAACACCGCCTGCCTTGTAATCAATGGCCACCATTTCATTCGAATTTTTGGCTCTAATCGTAATGCCATAATCTGGACGTGTATTGTTCTTGACAACAACACGTGCAACGTGAAAAGTAGGATCCTTAGGCGTGAGCAAGACATAGACAACGGCAGCAATTAGAGCAAGAACAAGGACAAGAAGAACAACAGAGACAGAAGTACACAAGCAACAACGAGGACGACGACGACCGGGCTTCTTCCCTTTATTGCTGCGAAAAGGATTTCCATGGCGTTCAGCTAGCTCAGGAGGCGGAACACAAAAGATTTGGTCTTTAGGGACCTGAACAACATAGGTCGCACAACGAAAGGCAGGTGGAGCTAATTGATTATTATTTTCTGGTTGATCAGATGATGAGTTAGAGTCATGATTATCATTTTCTGGTTTATCAGCTGATGGGTTGGAGTCATGAATATTATTTTCTGGTTTATCAGCTGATGCTTTAGAGTCATGATCGTCGACAGGAGGGTCGGCCCGCTCCGCCATGTGAAGATGGGGAGCGGTGGTGAGGAAAGGGAGGGTGAATGTTTATGTTGCAAAAAAATGCAATATTATTGGGAGGGAAACCGAGTAAGGCTCAGAGAGACAGAGAGATTGGTGGTAAGTTTGGTTTAGAGATTCTCCAATATTAGAGGAGGGTTTACTTGGTCAAATCAATTTACCTAGCGGTTCTCCGAGATTGATTTTTTACATGCCAAATTGCTTTGGTTTTGGTTACTTCTATACCTTCGGACCTGATTGTTTTTTCACTCTGATGAATTTCATCATCTTCACTGCTAGTACTACTTTACTAAGAATGGAACATTGGTTTGCCATATATGTAACTTGTAATGTATTTGATTTTGATGGTCCAAATATTGGGCTTGGATATGATAATCTAATCGGACCATGTATCTTGGGTCTTGGCTTAGTGGCCTGTGGACATTCTTTATAATAGGTTTTTGTTAATGTAAGAAAATTGTGTCCTAACCTTTAATTAGACCAATTTATTGGTATCCTAAAAAACTTATAGACTAATAATGTGGTGGATAAAATTTTGAAATTCCAAGTTTATGGCATATCCTTCAAATTTATTGAACCCATCACTTAGGTGTCCTCAAGGGTTAATTATTATCTCACTTTTTTTTAAGAGTTTCAACCTATGGTGTCAGCTCCTAATGATAGCTTCTTATCATCAGACCAAGACACTAATCAATTTTTGGTGTAGGCGGTGATTGAACTCCAGATTTCTTATACAACCATCAGAAACTTTACCAATTGAGTTAACTAAAACACATAATTATTAACTCACTTGAATGAATGATATAATTGATTTAGTATTATAATCTTCTTTTTTTTTTTTTTTTTTTTTTTTTTTTTTTGCTATTGCGTAGGACTGATTTCTTAATACACTAATTATGATCAATATTTTTTTAAGATGAATTATGATCAATATTTAAATCTAATAACAATCATGATGCCGCATTAGAACACACCATTATTGTAGGAAAAAAAATTGTATAGTATCATTACCAAATGCAAATTCATTTAACATAATTACTTGTGAATAAGAGTTTCATCGTAATAGCAAATGCTAGTTTTAGAATAGATTATATTCTACGTGAATGAACTATAAGAGCATTCACAGCTGAAAATTCTATCCTATTCTATTTTACCATCTCAAAAAACTACTTTATCAATTATATTATACCATTTTACAATACATCCAACATCTCAACTTCTATATTCCTATACAACACATTAAAATAATATATCTACACAATAAAAAAAAATATATATATTTATATATATAGTTGCAATAATAATATCTCTCTTCCTCCCTCTCTCTCTCTCTCTCTCTCACTACCGTGAACAAACCCAAAACCCTACACAACCACCATCAAAACCCCACAACCCCACCACTACTGCACCCACGACAAAAACCTGCAAAATCATCGCTTGCAAAATCATGGCAAAAACCAAAGCAACTACCACGGCAAATCACAACAACGCAACCACCATAGCAAAAACCCACGGCAAACCACAACAAATCACAAGAAAGTAACCACCATGGCAAAACCCTATGGTAAACCCACGCAACCCACGCCGGAGAGATCTCACGGTAGACCCACGCAACCCCACGCAACCCACCCACGGCAAACCCATGCAACCCATGGCAAGCACGACAAACCCACTACAAACCCAGAGATCTCATGAAAAACCCACTGCCAAATCACCGGAGAGATTCCACAATCCACGCCAAGTGAGATAGTGGCCAACGACGGCCTAGGCTTGGTGTTACTGGGCGATGGTGGCCAACGGTGGCCTGAGGGAGAGCAAAGGGAGAGGGAGAAATCTGAGAGAGAGAGAAAAGTGGGAGACAGACTTGAGAGCGTGGGCGAGTCAGGGAGACAGAGTTAAGAGAGAAAGCAAAAAGTGAAAAAGAATAAAATAATATTTTTTGGTTTTACAATTGAGCTATAGTGCGATTCTACATTTAGAATCACATTGTAGCACAATTGCAAATTTTTTTGCAATAGTTAGATTTTATAAGTCCGGATGGCTTGGGGGTTTTGGGCTTTTATGCTAAATTGAACCAATATATGGGATATGCCATTCCCAATGTGAATGCTCTAAGGGATTGCATTTTAGCATAATGCATTTTGCCTTATCACATTCTACCACTAGAGTTACCAAACTCTAACTTACCAATAACATTTTTTGTTGAGTGATCCAAATTAACAAACAAAGGACGACACTTATTAATCACATAAAAAGAAAACGGACACTTATTAAATTAAAGAAGATCACAATGATAATATGGGTTTTTTTTTTTTTTTTGCTATTCTTATCACAACCATCCTTTTCTTAGATAATATTTTGACAATTAACTGTTTGGCTTGGATTTTACAATTTTTTTGGTTTACTTCTTTATATACATCTTTTAAAGCCTCTCTCTCTTTTTTAATTTTTTTTATAAATACAACTACACATTTGCTTAGCTTATTTTGTTTGAGCAAAATAATTTTTTTTTTAAGAAGAATAAATCAATGAAAAAAAAATTATATGAATGCACCTCTGTAATTTTCCTAAAAAATTACAACTTGGTTGATTTATAAAAAATAAACACTTGGTCATTCTTTTTCCTCTCAAAAAGAAGAAATGAAGAGTTTTAAATTGAGTCATACTTACTATTGCCTACGAGATAATTTAAAAAGAAAAAAGAAGGATACTAAGATCAAATTTGGCAAAAAAGAGAACTTGCCATACTTGCTATTGCTTACAATATAGTATTAGTTGTAGTGGGGTTAGATGTAATGCCTCACATGCATGCCCCCATGTAAGAGGCATTATATCTATCCTTGTTACACATTGAATTTTCTCACAAAGTAAACATGATTATTCTTTAAGTAAGTGTTCATCTCAAAAAGAGGGAAATAAGAATTTCAAATTAAATCATACTTGCTATTGCCTATGAGAAGTTGTCGTAGGCAACTTGGTTAAAAAGGGGAATACTAAAATCAAACTTGGTTAAAAAGAGAAGTTGTCGTACTTTTTATGTCTTACGATATGGTATTAGGTGTAGTAGGATTAGATGTAACCTCTCACAAGTGGCACCCACCCCTCCAATAAGAGGCATTACATCTATCCTTATTACTGTGGGGCCAGTTGCCCAAAAAGATAACAGAGAATTCATAGGAAGTGGGCCTGTGGCCCAATGGCCTAGTCCGAGGACACTCACATGTTCGAGGATGGTTAAAGAGAGCCATTTTGAGAATAAAACAAGACAAAGAGACGTAAGTCGTACATAGTGGCCCAAACCACGTCTGAGGACAAGATTTATTGCTCAAACCAACGTCCGAGGTGGATGTAACTCTTTTAGTAGTCAAGAAACTTCACAAAATTGCATACGAATTAACGAATGAATATTGAACAAAGAAGGAACCGGGAAAGGTAACAAATATCTCCTAGAAGCTACTACCTCCACATTAAATGCTTCCCAGCTAACTTTCTGGCCCCATTAATATGGAGGTGATACCTGAACAGTAACCAGGCAGCCTTATGGCCACTGAGCGGAGGTTCCAGGAAGTGCTGGATGGGACAGAAAGAAGTTCGCAGAATGGAACCTACACGTGTATGATGAAAGCAGGACAAAGAAGGTAGTATATAACGTGAAATCGGAGGACACTAGAAGGGACTTTTGGAAGAAAAAGAGAGAAAGAAAGAATCCAGATAGATATACACTAAAACCTAGCCGAGGAGAAGGGAAGAAGAGTTTTTTTTATTTAATTTGAAGTTCCTTTTGCTGCACGAGAATCATGTCTTTTTCCACTTACTAGAACTAGCTCTTACACCCACTCTCTAGAAATTTAATTGTTTGGGCTTGTTGGGCTCGAATCCCATCCCTCTTTTGGGTCCAATCCAATTTGAGTCCTTACAATTATATATTGAATTTTCTTATTAAGTAAACATAGTTATTGTTTAAGTGAGTTTTCCTTTAAAAAAAAATAGGGAAAAAATTGTTTCAAATTGAATTGTACTTGCTATTGTCTACGAGATAATTTAAAAAAGAAAGAAAAAAAGAAGAATATTAAAATTTGTCAGGGACGTTTTTGTGACAAGGGCTAAAAATGCAAGATTAGCCCAAATCTCCTCTTGGGTTCTTTAGAGGTGTTTATTTGTGAAAAATCAAGCCCAAAATTCCAAATGTATAATGAAAAAAAGGCTAATGGTGTTTTAACAAGAGAGAAATGAAAATGCTATAACTGAAATACAAGAAAATGCAAAAAAAGTACACAGGTCCGAAACTTTGACTCACAGTTAGCGAGAAGATGAAATTGAGGGAGGTTGTGTGGAATAAAGGGAAGGTTCCCCTGTACCCATATTTCAACCCCTTGGGTTTAGAATTGTGAGAAAGTCCCTTGACTGAGTGGGCTTTTATTCTAAAGTTTTAGCTCTATGGGAAAAATGTAGTTAGTTCAATTTGAATCTGATTGGGGCCTTTTGTATTGAGTTTGGGGTGCGCTAAATGATTGTTTTTTAGTCAATAGAAGAGGGTTTGAACCCCAAGGTATCAATCTAAAAGGTTATGGTCAAATTTGATTTAATTGGGTAAGAGGGATGCCTTGCTTTTTGCATAATTTGGGAAATGAAGTGGCCTAAATTCATGGACTGATGTTTTCTAGACATAACAGGTCCTTGGAAGCTACATTTGGTTGTTGCAGCAGACAAGACCAGCTACTTAGGGTTAGCTATATGTTTTAGGCAACAAATGATAGAGCAGAAAAGTTTGGCCACAGTCAGCCAGAGCATAAAGGCTCTTTTAGGGTGGAAATTTTGGGTACAAGACCTGCTCCATGTGCTAGAGGTGCTACTAGTGTCCCTTACCCACTTGGTAGCATGCATGAGCTAGGCTCATGTAAAAGGTTCAAAAGGAATCGACCCATACCCTCAAAACCACACTTCTTCAATTTCCCCCATATGTTGCATGAGCTTGGGTCATGCTTAAAAGAATAAAAAATAATATAATTCATGAATTGGTCCCACAATGAGGTTGGGCTTGATTGAGTTAGGCTTATAGAGAACATGTCATGAAAATGAGTATCAACAAAATCAAACTTGGCTAAAAAGAAAATCCGTTGTATTTCCTATTATTTACAATAATACTAGGTGTAGTGGGGTTACTCAGATGTAACACCTCACATGTGGCACTGACCCCCATGTAAGAGGCATTAAATCTATCCCTTTTACACATTGAATTTTCTCATTAAGTAAACATGATTAATGTATAAATAAGTTTTTCTCTCAAAAAGAAAGAAAGAAGAGTTTCAAATTTGATAATACTTACTATTGCCAACGAGATAATTTTTTTTTTTTTATAAAAAAAAATACTAAAATTAAATTTGGCTAAAAGAGAACCACTATACTTGCTATTGCTCATAATAAAGTATTAGATGTAGTGGGGTTAGATGTAACACTTCACGTGTGGCACCCACTCCTTGTTAAGAGGTGTTGTATCTATCCCTGTTACACATTGAATTTTTTCATTAAGTAAACATGGTTATTCTTTGTGTAAGTTTTTCTCTTAAAAAGAGGGAAATGAAAGTTTCAAATTGAATTATATTTGCTATTGCCTACGAGATATTTTAAAAAGAAAAAAAAAAAAAAAAGAATACTAAAATCAAACTTGGCCAAAAAGAGAACATGTCATACTTGTTAATGTTATTACTCACGAGATAATATTAAGTGTAGTGGAGTTAGATGTAACGCCTCTCTTGTGGCACCCATCTCCCAATAAGAGGTGTTACATTGAATTTACTCATTAAGTAAACATGGTTATTGTTTAAATCAGTTTTCCTCTCAAAAAAAAAAAAAAAAAAAAAAAAAAAGAAAGATAGAAAGAAAAACAAATAGAAAGAAAGAGAAAGAAGAGTTTCAAATTGAATCATAATTGTTATTGTCTACAAGATAATTGAAAAATAAAAAGAAGAATATAAAATCAAACTTGGCCAAAAAGAGAAACCATCGTATTTTCTATTGCTTACAATATAGAATCAAGTGTAGTGGGGATCATATGTGACACCCACCCTCATGTAAGAGGCATTCCATCTATCCCCGGTATACATTGAATTTTCTCTCTAACTAAACATGGTCATTCATTTAAGTAATTTTTGACCTCAAAAAAAAAAAAAAAGGAAAAAAAAGAAGAGTTTCACTTTGAAATACAACACAAGCAACAAAAACGGCGAGGCTTCTTTTTATTGCTGCGAAAGGGTTTCCCATGGCGTTCAGCTAGAATGGCATTCTCAGGAGGTGGAACACGATAGATTTGGTCTTTAGGGACCTGAACAACATAGATCCCAACAGATTGAGTATTTTCTGCAGGTAGGACTACTAATTGAGAATTATTTTCTGGTTGATCAGATGATGAGTTAGGATCATTATCATTGATCGATGAAGGTGTGGCCTGCTCCGCCATGGAAGGATGAGATTTGTTTATGTTGCAAAAAAATGCAATGTTATTGGAGGAAAACCGAGGAAGGCTGAGAGACACAGAGAGATGGGTGGTAAAGTTTGGTTAAGAGATTCTCCAATATTAGAGGAGGATTTGGTGGTTTACTTGGTCAAATGGTCAAATCAATTTACCTAGAGGCTCTGCCAGATTGATTTTTACATGCCAAATACATGTCCGTTGCTTTGGGTTTTTTTTTTTATTTTTTTATTTATTTTTTTTTATCATTTATTTCCTTTGGACCTGATTGTTTTTGATGAATTTCATCTTCACAGTTAAGAATGGAACATTGGTTTGCTATGTATGTAACTTCTTGTAATGTATTTGATTTGATCGATCCAAATATTGGGCTTGGACCCAATAATGGTCTCTTTCTTGGGTCCTGGCTTAATGGCCTGTTGACATTCTTTATAATAAGGATTATTGTTCGGTTGTGGGCTTACATGCTACGAGGCCTTGAGGTCTTAGAGCATTCACTAAATTGGCTAGCAGGCCCAGCAATATAACTAAAGATCACCCCCAAAAAAAGCCTCCACTTACCCAGTTGTACACAATTATTCAAAAATTTGCAAAATGTTATCGTATTTGGTAACAATACATAGAATTGTAGCTTTTAAAAATGATTAAATGCCCATTATTTATTCCATCTCTCTCTCGCTCTCCTCTGATTACTAATACTCGCAGTCTCTCACGCTAGATCGACTTAGAAAAACCATGGGAGGTCGTGGGGTATGGGTGAGCATGGGCGTGGGCATTGGGTGTTGGTTACCAATCAGTGAAGAGAATTCATTGTCATCTTTAGAAGTGGGCGACCAATTTGGATATAAATTATTGGCAAGGTAGTATCTCATGGTGTTGTTATTACCATTGCAAAAGCATGCTTTTCTACAAACTTAGTAATTATGCAAGATTTTTTTATAGGCTTCTAGCACATAAATGTCATTATGAGATCTAGGTAACTCAAAACTTGTGTGTCATATTCGAAGATTATATGATGTCATTGCTTACAAAATAAAAGTTGGTTCATGAATATGACCAGAGTACGTATTTTTTCATACTACTAGACACTTCTTTCATTTCCAATACATTCAATCAATGCTGCTTAACATCCCTATAAATCCGTAGCATGGGTGACCAATTGGTGAAGAGTGTTGATAATCATCTTTAAAGTTCGGCAACCACTTTGGATATAAACTATTGATAAGGTAGTATCTAATTGTGTAGTTATTACTTTTGATTAAGTAATTAACTGCAGAAGCATGTACTTGTACAAACTTAGTAAACATAAAAGATTGTTCTAGCACATTAATGCCATTATGAGACCAAGTAACCCAAAACCTGTGTCTCATATCCAAAGATCATATGATATCATTACTTACAAAAGAATAGTTGGTTCACGAATATGACTAGAGTACATATCTTTTCATACCACTAGACACTTCTTTCATTTCTGATGCATATGATCAAGACTACCTAACATCCCTAAAAATGGCGTGGGTAGCCAATCGGTGAAGAGCATAGATCATCATCTTTGAGGTTCAACAACCACTTTGGATACAAACTATTGGCTAGGTAGCATCCCACTGTGTACTTATTACCATTGATGGAGTAATTAACTGCAGAAGCAACCTCTTATATGAACTTAGTAAACATAAAAAATTGTTCTAGAACATTAATACCATTATGAGACCAAGTAACCTAAAATTGGTGTTTCATATCCAAAGATCATATGATGTCATTGTTTACAAAATAATAGTTAGTTTATGATTATGACCAGAGTACATATCTTTTCATACCACTGGACATTTCTTTCATTTCCGATGCATATAATCAATACTACCTAATATCCCTAAAAATCTATAGCGTGGGTGGCCAATCGGTGAAGAGCGTTGATCATCATCTTTGAAGTTCGGCAACCATTTTGAATATAAACTATTGGCTTAGTATTATCCCATTGTGTACTTATTGCCATTTATTGAATAATTAATAGTAGATTCAACCTCTTATATGAACTTAGTAAACATAAAGACTGTTCTAGAACACTAATGCCATTATGAGACCAGGTAACCCAAAACTTTTGTGTCATAATCAAAGATCATATGATGCCATTTCTTATAAAATAATAGTTGGTTCACAAATATGTCTAGAATACATATCTTTTCATATGACTAAACACTTCTTTCATTTTCTATGCATACAATCAATGATGCCTAATAGTTCTGTAAATTTGTAGTGTGAGTGGCCAAATTGGTGAGGAGCATTGGTCATCATCTTCGAAGTTTGGCAACCACTTCAAATATAAACCACTGACAAGGTAGTATTCCATCGTATAGTTGTTACCATTAATTGAGTAATTAATAGTAGAGAGCATGCTCTTGTATGAACTTAGTAAATATAGAAGATCGTTCTGGTATATTAATACCATCATGAGACCTATAGGTAATCCATAACTGGTGAGCCATATCCAATGATCATATGATGTTATTGCTTACAAAATAGTAGTTAGTTCATGAATATGACCAGTGGACATATCTTTTCAAGTCACTAAATAACTCTTTCATTTCCAATGTATACAATCAACACACTTAACATCCCAAAAAATCGGCGGCTTTAGCCAAACAAAAATAAAAACCTCCCACTTAACATTTTTTTTAGACCATTCATAATGGTGCTTTCTCCCATCCTCATATATGCATCCATCATACAATTGGAATGCAGCGAGCATCTTCTGAAAGGAATATAAGCCTTCCCATTACAAAGACACCTTTTAAAACCTCTTCCCAGACTGAATATAAGTTTTTGATGGAGATTTTACACATCAATCCTGATAGATGCTAATAAGAGTTCATGATGGCAATGCATATTTTCCTTAAATTATGTCAAAATTTAATTTGGAAATATAATTTATGGCCTACTTGAGAAAAAGACTATTGAGGACATGATGGCCATGTTTTATTGCGAGACATGTGGGCATGGGGCTGGAAATATATTAGTATTAAAAAAACAAAAACAAAAAACCCAAAAAAAAAAAAAAGTTTCAACGTTAATGGGTAACGGTTACAAGACAATTAGACCATGTGGCCATTGACATAATTAACCCACTAGACATGGGTTTAATTTGCTCACCTTTGTTTGCACCAATGGCGATTTTTAGACCTACCTTCAGTTCAGGTTTGCATTTGAGAAAGATATTACCGCAGATACAATTATATCAATGATGGGAGTTTAGTGTTGTTTGTTGCCAAAAATATTTATTTTACTCCTTTTGTCTTCATAATAATGTAAGTATCACTTGGTGAACGCGGGATATATTGGTACATGAAGGGATATTGTGGGCTATGCAAACATGAACGGTACAACGAAGCAGACATTTGTCGCAGAAGCCGACCACGGGGCATGCATGAAATCTCTAATCATGCTCATTCACTACGTATTGAGATTTTTTTTGAGGAAACATTCAATACTGAGATTAGAGAACATCTTAGCATTTGGAAAAATATATGGCAAATTTTGCAGTGGAAGCCAAACTATAATTACATATCTTAACAAGTGAAAATTGTTGTAGCTAACATGGCAATTCATTATTCATAACTTCGCTAGGAGCATACAATTAAGGATATTCAATTCTAACTAATATGAGATTTTACAAAACCACTCAACCATGAGAGTGAGTTTTCCTCTCAAAAAAGAGGGAAAAAAAAAGCTTATATGAACTTAGTAAATATAAAAGATTGTTCTAGCATATTAATGCCATTATGAGACCAAGTAATCCAAAACTTGTGTTTCATATCCAAAGATCATATGAAATCATTACTTAAAAAACAATAGTTGGTTCATGAATATGACCAGAGTACATATTTTTTCATACCATTGGACACTTCTTTCATTTTCGATGCATATAATCAAGACTACCTAACATCCCTAAAAATAGCGTGGGTGGCCAATTGGTGAAGAGCGTAGATCATCATCTTTGAAGTTCGGCAACCACTTTGGATATAAACTATTGCCTAGGTAGTATCCCATTGTGTACTTATTAACATTGATGGAGTAATTAACTGTAGAAGCAACCTCTTATATGAACTTAGTAAACATAAAAGATTGTTATAAAACATTAATACCATTATGAGACCAAGTAACCCAAAATTGGTATTTCATATCCAAAGATCATATGATGTCATTGCTTAAAAAATAATAGTTGGTTCATGATTATGACCGGAATACATATCTTTTCATACCATTGGACACTTCTTTCATTTCCGATGCATATAATCAATACTACCTAACATCCCTAAAAATCTATAGCGTGGATGGCCAATCGGTGAAGAGCGTTGATCATCATCTTTGAAGTTCAGCAACCACTTTGAATTTAAACTATTGGCTTAGAAGTATCCCATTGTGTACTTATTACCATTAGTTGAGTAATTAATAGTAGAAGCAACCTCTTATATAAACTTAGTAAACATAAAAGACTGTTCTAGAACATTAATGCCATTATGAGACCAGGTAACCCAAAACTTTTGTGTCATAATCAAATATCATATGATGTCATTTCTTATAAAAAAAAATAGTTGGTTCACGAAAATGATTGGAGTAAAAATCTTTTCATACAACTAAACACTTTTTTCATTTTCTATGCATACAATCAATGTTGCCTAATAGGTTTGTAAATTCATAGTATGAGTGGCCAAATTGATGAGGAGCATTGATTATCATCTTTGAAGTTTGGCGACCACTTCGAATATACACCACTGGCAAGGTAGTATCCCATTGTATAGTTATTACTATTAATTGATTAATTAATCGTAGAAAGCATGCTCTTGTACAAACTTAGTAAATATAGAAGATCGTTCTAGTATATTAATACCATCATGAGACCTAGGCAACCCATAACTGGTGAGCCATATCCAACAATCATATGATGTCATTGCTTACAAAATAGTAGTTAGTTCACGAAAAAAGATTTTGTAAACATTATTATTCTTTAAGCAAGTTTACCTCTCAAAAAGAGGGAAATAAGAGTTTCAAATTGAATCATACTTTCTATTATATAGAAGATAATTTTAAAAAATAAATAAAAATAAAAGAAGAGTACTAAAATCAAACTTGGCTAAAAAGAGAAACCATCATACTTGCTATTGCTTACTATATAGTATTAGGTGTAGTGGATTAGATGTAACGCCTCACATGTGGCACTCGCCCCCATATAAGGGGCGTTACATCTACCCTATTACACATTGAATTTTCTCATTAAGTAAACATGATTACTCTTAAGTCTTCCTCTTAAAAAAAATGGACAGAAGAGTTTCAAATTGAATCATACTTGCTATTGCCTACGAGATAATTTAAAAAATAAAAAAGAATATTAAAATCAAACTTGGCTAAAAGGAGAAACCGTTGTGCTTGCTATTGCATACAAGATAGTATTAAGAGTTGTGGGAATAGATGTAACGCCTCGCATGTGCCATCCACCGCCATGTAAGAAACGTTACATCTATCCCTATTACACTTTAAATTTTCTCATTAAATTAACACAGTTATTCTTTAAGTAAGTTTTTCTCTCAAAAAGAGGGGGAAAATAGTTTAAAATTGAATCATAATTACTATAAGTTACGAGATAATTTAAAAAGAAAAAAATATATTAAAATCAAACTTCACTAAAATGAGAAACTGTTGAACTTGTTATTATTTACGAGATAGTATTTGGTGTAATGAAGTTAGGTGTAACGCCTCACAAGTTGCACCCACTCCCTTGTAAGAGGCGTTACTTCTAATTTCCGTTACACATTGAATTTTCTCATTGTTTATTATTATCGTCAATTTTTACACAATTTTTTTTAATAAAAGTAAAAACAAAAACAGAGGATAAGTGATTAAGAATTTGACCAATATTATCTATATTTTTCGACCGCTTCCTGCTTATCTTGTGGACTTTCTCCTGTCTCTGGCCTATGTTGGCCTTTGGTCTGAGTAGGAGCTGTCTCTAAATTTTCTCACAAAAGTAATTGAAAAAAAAAATCTAAAGAAAAAGAAGATCTTGCTGTTGAATATAACCCCGACCAGCAATCCTAAAAAAAGGAAAAAAAAAAAAAAAAAAACAGCGATTGGGCTGTGACCGCTTCCTTGTGATAGCCATAGCTGTGTGTGACCGTCAGCCCGTATCTCGCGTCACATAAAGCCGATAACCGATGCGGGCTTTCCGTGTGGGTCCCAGCTCACCTACTGATAATATTGCCTTTTATTGCAAACCACAAATCCATCAAGTGGGCTGTGACCACCACGATGTTGATAGTAACACCACCTCGCTGGGTTGCTATACAAACATCTCCGAATTATGAAAAATAATTGAAAACCACGATACATCTAATAATTAGTTTCACTACTACAATGCAAATCATTAATTTTGCTATCTATAATTCTTTGTCCGACACAATCTTCTCAAATAATATCATAATGATTATCAGATTATAAACCCAAAGCAGGCATTTTGGCATTGCCTCGAAGAAAATGTGTCAACTAAAAAAAAAAATTTTGCCATCAAATAAAAGTAAAAGATTTCAAGTTCAAATTTTTTCAACACCAAACATTTATTGGTGTATTAGCATAATAATAATAATAATGAGTTTTAGTTAATTAAATTTATAAAGTCTTTTATCGTCTAATAAAAAATTTGGAGGTTTAATTTCTACTTTAATCAAAAATCAATTAATATTTTAACTTATTGATAAAAACTATCTCTAAAAAAATTATGTAATTATCACCAAATTTATCTACCTTTAGTTTACGTTAAAAATCAATCATGTTTTACGATGACGAAAAAGGTCATGTGAAATGAATTCACCTTTAAATTCTATCCTACCTATATAATTTTATATTAAAAAAGTACTACTAGGTCCACTCTGATTCAGCTCACCGTTCAAAGTTCAATCGCTCTCATCCTCATTCACCATCCATATATATAAGTCCATCCACTAATAAATATAATCATACAACACAAAAAGAAAGAAAGTTTTCCAAAGACACAGGTCGTGGAAAAAAAGAGAGAGAAAAAATGGATGGCTTCGATCGAATCCCTGACCCGCTCATACTTTTAATCTTCAACTCACTCTCCGACGTCAAGACTCTGATTCGGTGCCGAGCCGTGTCCAAGCGATTCAACTCGCTGGTCCCTCAGACCGAGTCACTCCTCCTGAAAGTGGACTGTGTCATCTCTACAGAGTCAGACGAGTCCGACACGCCCTTCCTCCACTTTTTCAAGACCATCGTCAAGTCCGTCCACAACCTTGTTTCTCTCTCCGCCAAGACCCACCCGGAGCTCCAAAACCGACCCGCCCGGTCCCAGAACTCCCCTGCCCAAATCCTCCGCGGGTTCGAGAGAATCCGAGAACTCGTCATCGAGCTCCCCGCCGGCGACCTCAAGCTCGACCGAAACGCCGTCGTGAAGTGGAGGGCCGAGTTCGGCAAAGCCCTGAAAAACTGCGTAATCTTCGCATTCCGCGACATCAAGCCCTCGACCTCGACTCAAATCCCAGCGGAATTCGCCGACTTGGACTTCGCCGGTGGCCTGAAACTGAGAGTGGTGTGGACCATAGGCGCTCTGATAGCGGCCTCGGCTCGACACTACCTGCTGAGAGAGCTGGTGGAGGAGCACGAGGAGATAGAGAAGCTGGTTCTGACAGACAAGGAAGGCGAGGGCACGCTGGTGATGAACAAGGAAGGGCTGGCGGAGCTGAGAGCCGCCGGGGTGGCGCAGGTTAGCGAGCACAAGGAGTGGGCGGCGCACTATAGAGGGTGGGACCAGGAGAGCAATGGGAGTAGGACCATGGTGCCGAGCGTGAGGATGAGGATGAGACACGTGGCGAAGACGGTGCTGAAGAGTGGGGAATGGCTCGATGGGGCGACACTTGTGGTGGTGAGGCCCACAACAATCATGTGTAAAGATGGGGTCGCGGAGGCCGAGGTTAACGAAGTGGGACAGCGTATTGATGACGTGGAGGAAGATGTGGCCGGAGATGTTAACTTGGCCTTGGAGGCTTTTGAGGATGATGGGGCTTGTGGTGAGGCTGTTCAAGCTTTGGTTAAGACTCGTAGCTATCATTTGGAAATGAACTCGTTTTAACTTTTAACTAGCTTGCATTGCATTGCATTGCACCCATTGTGACTGGTTACATAGGTTTACTTGCTTGCTAATGCTTTCTTTTAAGTCTCTTTTTCTTTTCTTCTATGTTTAATGCTTTTCTTTTTTGTTGTTGGAATGTAAAGGCTCTTTCATATTTTTTTTTTTTTTTTGTTTGAAATAAAGACGTAGAGTTTCAAACAATGACCATTCTAGTGTAGTTATTATTTTTATAAGTCTTGACCAATATGATCAAGGAAGTAGCGATTTTCAATTCTTTTAATTGGACCAGGCAGTAATGGCAGATGTGATGTTTGCCACCTTATTTTTCCAACTTTTGAATCAGGTCATATTGTTTGAATTGCCTTTCTCTGGACTTGGTTGGTTAACGCTGAGAGAAAGAGCGAGAGACTGCAAATAGAGTATGTGGTGGACAAGAAAAAACTCAGAAATGGATTTAAGAACAAGTGTTGGGAGTCAAAATCTTCTAGATTGTGTAGAAATATCCACCGGGTTAGATTTTTTGAAGCTAATCGCGAGCAATTGCTGAAAAATCTCGAAATGGATTTAAGAACAAGTGTTGAGAGTCAAAATCTTCTAGATTGTATAAAAAACCCACTGGGCTTGCTTTTCCTTTCTTAAGGGTCTTATTCAAAAAAAATATCCTTAAGATATTTGTTAATGTATTATTTAAAAAAAAATTGATACAACTTTTATAGAAAATATAAAAAATGGTAAACAAAAAATCAATTGCTTTTTTATTTTACCATAAAAAATTTATAAAAATTTTTCTTTTATGTTAACTTTTTTTCCTTACAAAATTGAGAAAAATTAATAGTCATCCTAACTTTTTTTCTCATTAAAGTAGTATTAAAACTTTTTTAAAATTGTCCATCAGCAAATGTCCTAAGGGCCCTCATTAATGCCAATAATTCCTAGTGTAACCGCTTCTTCTCCCAACTCTTGTACAAATCTAGTTCTTACATTGCAGTAGTGCTGTAGGGGCTAGAGATTGGAGAGAGAATTTGGTATATGCGGTTTCTAAGAATCCAAGCCAATGCAAAAGCAATCCTTTGGAGGTTAGTTTGGCTAGACAATTGAATGTAGATCAGATGGTGTTTGAAGGGGATTCCAAGGCCTGCATTGAAGCTTTGAGAAAGTCAAAGCCTGTCTCATAGTGGCGGCTTGTCACTTTTGCAAAGGATGCCCTTCGGACCTTTCTGAGCAATCTAGCTGGAATTTCAATGCCTAGAGCTGGAAATCTGACTGCCATAACTTAGCAAAAGATGGACCTTAGCACATGGTCCTTCTTTTGTAAATGTTGTTCAGGATGAGGCTGGACCCTCTTAGTTTAGGAGCCTCGCCTTTTTTTGTGCCCCTCTATCCTTTGTTTCCTCATTTTTTCTGTTTTCCTCTCCCCTGCTGGGGCTGTTGGTGTTTAATAAAATATATATGTATGAATGTATTTTAAAGGTAATTATTAAATACTCTCAGAGTACCGAATAATTTTCTATATTGTAATCTATTTGGTAAGTTTTTTATTTTTATTTTTATTTTATACGTTTTTCTCTTATTTTCTAATTAATCAAAAACAAAACAAAGAAAATCAAAATATCAATTTCTCACATTTTATATCAACACCCAAATGCCCATACAAAGAATCTACTACAGTAACATCAAGCAAACACAACTATGATTTTATTTATTTATTAAAAAAAAATTATGACTAGTCTTGAGCCATGTGCATGTGATGATGATTTCCAGAAGGCACAACAAAATCAAGCAAACCTAAGATGAGTCTATTTCTCAATTAGCTTGCATGACATCCTTTATTTGGTTTCAAGTGCGAAATAAGAGCCTGCTAGATCCCTACAAGATCCTATTGATGATCAAATCTTTTAACTATGACAATTTTTCTCTGAATTGGGTGGGAGGAACCTACTTTAACCCATCATTACATGAAAATTTATAAGACCATCAACATGTATTAAATCACATAATTCATTAAATCATTTAAATAAGGAAAAAGTTTAGCTCTGAACTAATTTGGAGTCATCTTTCTCCAACTCACTATATGGCAATTGAAAAGACCATCCATGTGCATTTTTAGACACATGACTCTTTTAATGTGTCATGTGACTTAATTAAATAATATACAAATAGTTTTATAAAATTGCCACGTAGGGGATTGCGGCTCCAAATTGGTGTGGAGCTAAACAGGTATTAATATACTTATTACGTCCTTTTTAGTTTATACATGCTAGCCTGCCAAGTTGCCAAGTTGGTAAGAAATATACTTATGCATACTAACCTGCCAAGCTGATAAGAAATACTATTTGTTACCTAAGTAGCAATAATGATTTGACAGTATGCATCAACCGAAGGAAACTACGTTGTGGGGATTCTGTTCAGGTCCCTACTCTCAAGGATGTTGAGGGGGGCTTCTGTTCAAGTCCCTACTCTCAAGGATGTTGAGGGGCTTCTGTTCAGGTCCCTACCCTTAAGGATGTTGTGGGGCTTCTGTTCAGGTCCCTACTCTGAAGGATGTGAATATAGCACGGCAAGTTCTGGTGCTTTTCTTTTTCTTTTTCTTTTTTTCTTTTTTTTCCTGTGGGGTGGGGCCTAGGGTTGATTCCTCTGTTCCTGCAATGTTACAAAACACAACTTTAGATATTTATCGTAGTCGAGAACTCAGAGTGAGATTGAAAAGCTAAGCAGCATAACAGCAGAAGTTTTGACAACCTGGTGTGCTTCCTCATTCTATTCATTTAACTATAGAGGCAAACAAGTTAGTTATAGCCTATACATGCCCGTTCTTTTCCAACCTAGAGAGAGAGAGAGAGAGAGAGAGAGAGAGAGAGAGAGAGCCAACAGGGGATAAAGCCAGGAAAAGATCAAGTTAGAAGGTTATCATAGCCACAATTGAAGACTTCTCCAAATGTAAGAATAGACCAATATACCAACATAAATTGAAGAATTCACCAATTTCCAGTTGCAAACTATTAGGTGATCATTGCCAAAATTTAAGAATTCCTTAACTGTAAGAATGGAACACATGCAAAACATCAATAATGTGCTAGTTCAAGGGCAATACCGCAAGTGGCGTCAACGACTTATAAAATTTAACTCAATCAATACCTCCTTTTCCCATAAGAAAGAAGGCAGCGAGTGAGATTTTGACCACATGACCCATTAAAACTCATCCTGCAAATGATGAAGGGGGCTTTCACATTAAACCAAATCATCAAACAAGCAACAAAAAAAAAAATGGAGTGAACAGCTCTGGACATCCTCAATAGCAAAAAGATAATTAAAAAAAAAAAAAAAAAAAAAACAACAACAACAACAGAGAAGCAAAGATATTGCCGTGAATCTATGTGCAATGTGAAACAGTGAAAGTTTTGGAGCGGGGAAGAGCACACTGGAATTTTCACAGAATATTGGAAGAGTTATGAATTGAAGGAAACAAGGTGATGAGTTGTTAACTAACTTGCCTCTGAAAATATTTCTCCACTTTTAATGCATTTACCTACCACCTTAATATCCCATATGCACATTTTGAAATGCATGAGTTTTCAACTGAACAAGATGACAAATCATCATGAATCAAGAAGAGATAACGATGATGAGCTGCTTTGGACATGTGATAAATACACACTTGGACTAATTCCATGAGCCAAATGCAGCCATCCATCATATTCTAACTGTGAAGCCTACGAATGACAACCAGAAGATACCATACCAAAGGCAGCAAATATTTGTCAGATAAAATCAGGAAACAAATAGCAAATGTAGTTATAATTGTTAGAAGTTGGAACAAGTACTGGTTCTGATGTTGAACTCAATATCAAAATCAACTGAGCTTGTGCTCATGGGGATGGCCTATATAAGATGTTTCTTTCTGGATGCATTATCACTTCTATTTACCCCTTTAGCAGTGCAGTCACTGACTCTAATTTGGTGCACATGATCTAAGGTCCATACGAACTCAAGGTTGTAACAGTAAATACCAGACAACTCACTTAACAAGTCTTCAAGCTTATAGAGAATAGAAACTCATGCTGAAGACGGATCTCCTTTGTAATAGAATTCCAAGTACATCAGGAACAAGAGCTTATAGAGAATAGTAAACTTAAGTAACAGCTTCAAAAGAAGCATCCTACTTTACATCATCATGGTTCTTATCAACATTATTATTTTGTATATCAAGCAACAACATAGATCCCATCTAAACTCATGTAGTTGCCACATAATACCCTTTTTTTTCAGTAGCTAAACACAACCCACCCAACCATAGGGATTTGTACCCTAACCCTCCACCCCTTGTATATTATGGGTTGGAGTTGTCATTTGGTCCAAACAAAACCCAGCATATTAGCTACATCAAATATCAATTAAATCGATACTTCACAAAAGAGCCCAAATAACAATTGAAATTTCAGGACATGTGACTTTCCTTGCTTCTTGGCTGTTTTCTTACTGTAAAGCCAACCTCATTCAACATCAATCATCAACATCTTATTCATACATCAAACCAGCAGATCATAGCTTTTTTTTTTTTTTTCTTCGTTTCAACATGTATACAGCTTTTCTATTCAATAATAACTT
Organism: Quercus gilva; assembly: GCA_023621385.1. Taxonomy (NCBI): domain Eukaryota; kingdom Viridiplantae; phylum Streptophyta; class Magnoliopsida; order Fagales; family Fagaceae; genus Quercus; species Quercus gilva. The sequence goes on along the minus strand of CM042484.1, from coordinate 7,271,013 downwards.
TTTTTTTATAAGTCAATAGTAACTTTTTTTTTAATGGTAAGTTATACATGCACCTAATGGGTTTTGAACCTACGTCCTCACTCTCTATCTTATTCTTATAAGGGGAGGAAGTGTCATCTGAATTATAAGCCATTGTCAAAAGAAGAAATTAAAACAATAAGCTTTAACAATATTTTTCTGCGTCCAGGAAAAAGGAAACAGCGCAACAATTCTATAATCAATGAAACCGCTTGTATTCTGACAGGTATGACATTGTACAAAACTACAAACACAGAAAATTATGCATGCTTTATAATAATTTATTTCATTGGAGAAATTTTTTTTTATATAAATCATAAAGACAACTGCAAAAATCTAAAAACTAAAGCCACCAACTATATAGGTACCCTTCTTTAAAGTGCCAAACATATAGCAGATGAAAATGACTATGTTGGATACTTGATGCCCAAAATACACCGTACCTATAATTTTGAGTGGCAAACATGCTTCCTTTACACAGTTATTATTTATAGCATTCTTTGAACATATGACTTATATTGAAGAAGTTTTAGAAAATTAAACACGCATTTATAAATTATAATTCAATTGACAAAAACAGTAATGTGAAAGTTATCTCATTTTTTTTCCAGATCAATATAAAAATACTTTTAAAACAGAGGTGAGAAATGGTTACAAGAAAATTTACCCTAAATGACAATTGTAATTTCCATTTTGATGATGGCTCTTCCAAAACTGAACTCTTAAAGCATTCCACTTACAAGCATTAATTGATGAATCTTCCATGGCTAAGATATTATCACAAACTGATCTGCACGACACCGTCCTTCAAATGCTCAAGAATTTCCAACAAATTGTAAATATCTAACTTTCTAAGAAGCCCAACTAGCCACATTTAGCTCCACGATTTCTTTTGAATAAGGAAGTACAAATTTTTCTAAGAACTTCTTATCAGTTATTTTGCAGACTGTAGTCAAACCAGGTTTCTTCTTAAGTGCATTTTCCTTTTCTAGAATCTCCAAAACTCGTAGGCGGGGTTTTAACCTGTGCTCAATGCTGCAAATAAGCAATTCTGGATGGCGAACTATATAAGAGATGTCTATGTTCCAAGCACTAAGCAGCAGCTCAGTTACCTCCTTGATTTTTCTCTCAGATATAGAAAAAACCTGAGGCACCCTCCTAAACACATTCAGAATATCATTTTCTGAAAACCCCAGACTTCGAAAAAGCTCCAACTTCAGCTCCCAATTCTCATGTGTCATCGAACTCACTGTCCGAAGAGCCGCAAGAAACATCTTAGACTTCCTGTCAAAACCCATTTCTTCAACCGTTTTAACGAATTCCTGAATGCTCTCCGGCTTATGCAAAAAAAAACCTTGGAAAATTAAACATATATTTAACAATCTGAGACGAACTAACTCCACAACCCTTCATAAATTCTATATTGGGCTTCATAGTTTTCTCCAAATCATGCTTCAAAAACCACCCAGAAACCTTCAAGGCCCTAATGACCTCAGCATTTGAACCCAGAATAGTCTTCAACATCAAAATTGAGGGTCCAAGCCGATTATCTGCACTCCGTTTGAGAATCCACGGGTCAGAAGATACAATCTCAGCAATGTCATCGGGCGAAAAGCCCAAGTTTTGGAAAATTTGGATTTTGGGTTTAATGTTACTGGCAAGATTGGCAGTAAGAACTTCAGGGACTCTCTTAACCACTTCCTCGATGTGGGTTTTGGAGAAACCGCTCTCCTTGAGGAAGGAAAGCATGGAATCCACTTCTATGGGTCTTTTCAGACAATTTATCACTGATGAGGCTTTAAGAGCTACTTCATGGGAAAACTGGTGCTTATTGATCAGGTAATCCAACACTGTTACAGTGGGCTTTGATTCTTTGGTTTTGGAGGAGAAAAATAAGAGAGAGATTGAGTAGGGGATTGGGATTTTGTGGAGATGTGAAGGGTTTTGTAGAGAGAGTGAGATGATGGTTTTGCAAAGTCCTAGTCTCATTTCTACTCCTGCAGAATTTACTTCTAAGTTCTAAGCTACAATCAGAATTCTCCTATCAAAAACATATACAGCAAAGAGAGTATAAAGCCTAAAACTTGCACATGTTATTGTGAAACATGAAAAACTTAAGCTTGCCTTACAATTACAGTGGTGCCATTGCCAACCAGAACTTCCTGCTGAGAACTAGGGTTTTGGAATCTGGAGTCACCACTATTTATAGATAGTTGGAGCCTACAATGTTTCTTGTTCAACATTAGCCCCAGTAATATTTTGTCACGGAGATTAGGCCCAAAATCCTTTTTTTTTTTTTTTTTTTTTGAGAATCACTCAGGCCCAAACTCAAACTATCAAAATTATAACAGAATTGAGAATTGTCTGTCTTCCTCCTTTCATTGTTCTGATAGATTTTTTTTTTTTTTTTTTTTTTAAATTGCAATTGTTTTGTTCATGACACTGTTATTGAAGTTTACAGTAAAAATTTAATGGATAATGTGGGAGGGAGGGACCCAAACACAACGTAAAGCCCACGGGCCAGTCCGAGAATGAACAAAGGCCCATCCATGTGCCAATCCGGATTTGACACATGGACTAAGTCCAAGGAGAGAAAATATAAGGACCACACTGATTTGGACTAAACATATGAACAGAGGTCCAAGGAGGAAAAATTGACAGACCGTCGTCCAAGGAGCAAATGCACCTCGAAAATGCCTTAGTGGGCTTCCTGCACCAAAAAATAGATCACCATGGAAGACATCAGAGATGTGCAAACAAAGAAGAGAGGAAATATTTGGGAAGGTAGCCATCACCTCCACATTGAATGCACTGTACCAACTGAGCTGGCTGCATTTATGAGGAAAAGACACTTTAACAGTAGTTCCACAGCTCACAACACTCTCTACTACCTCCAGAAGGGTCTTGATGGGACAAGCATCCCAATTGTTCCCTTGAGACGTATAGGTGAAGGGTTGAAATGCAATAGGAGTGACTATATAAAGGAAAGGAACCCCTCTAGGATAGGGGTTGGCATATAGAAACTTGAAAAGAGAGAATTAGGTATAAAGTTGTAAAGAGATTGGTATTAACAGTATATGAACAATCCATCCTCGGACGAGCCCGAGGAAGAGTTTATACTAAACTTGTGCTTCATTTCATCATATTAAAAGTCATTACTTCATTAATTTCACACTTGGATCCTACTTAGCATTATAGTTGACTTAAAAAGCCCACTCTCTTATAAATTAATTGTGTTGGACAAAAAGTACTGAGTACCACTATTCTAAGTGGGGTTGAGCCATTTTTTGAGCTCTTACAGATAAATTTTTAAGAACATAAATGGAGTGAATGAGATAAAAAATAATAATATAAAAATAGGTTTGGTTATGACTATAAAAGATAAAAGAAAGAGAGAAAAATATTTTACTATAATACCAATAATGTTTTATGGAAGCAATTATAATTAGGCTGTGATCTATCAAAGTTGATGAGATTACACATTTGCAATCTCTTTAATGTATAATAATTATATCATTTTTAAATTTAACACATGGTCTAGTTAACAGGTATCCTCAGGACATTTATTAATAGACTATTTTAGAAAAAAAAATTTAATATCATTTTTATTGAAAATATAAAAATTTGTAAAAATTAGTTAATTTTTTCTTTTTCCATAAAAATTTTATAAAAATATTTCCTAAGCCAATAATTTTAAAGCATTCTTTAACTTTTTTCTTAAAATATTAAGAAAAGTCTATTAAGTACAAGGGGGGGCAATTTTCAGATTTTGCTTGAATATTCAAGTAAAGTGACATGCATCATTATTCAAGGACTTATATTTAAATTTATAAAAAAAAGATAATTTATTTTTCAGTGAAATATAAGAATTGAATCTACCATATTCAACAGGTTGTGTCCTGATATCCCGTATTCCAGTTAGTTGTTCTTTTATTTACATTCCATTTTACCAAAAAAAAAAAAAAAAACTACTTATCTAATGTACAAGAAATGCTTCATCTAATTTTTTATAAAAAGATGCTTCATCTATTGAGTAGTCTAACTACAATAAAACTTTACCATTATAAAAACCAAACAAGCAAAAAACGTGTAGCTTGGTCAAGACCCAGTAAGGGGCCCGAGCCCCCCTTGGTCTAAAAAAAAAAGTTATATATACTACTTTAAGCCCAGCAAACCCTTATCGGGCCCCTTCAGCGCAACCCTAACCGGCCCCCCCAAGCCCAACCCAAAATTTTTTTTTAAACCCATTAACACTTTTAACCCTAGAAACCGATTCAGATAAAATTAAAAAAAAAAAAAAAAAAGTGAGAGAGAGAGAGAGACAGAGAGTCAGAGATCGAGAAAGAGTGATTGGAGTGGAGAGATTGAGAGAGAGTACTGAGTACTAACTGGAGTCAGTGGTCAGCCATAACGCCGCACAGACCGTCAGCCTCGCACGACGTCGCCAAAGGCCACCATCACGTCGCCTAGCCTCAACTGCCACAGACCCATGTCGCTGCCACTGCCCTTAGAACCTCCGGCAGCTTGATCTGCCCAACCCACCATTGTCTCCGGCAGTTGCAACCTCCAGCATCCATCCCAGAATTCCAATCTGCCCTTTCAAGTAGTTTTTCTCTCTTTAAACTTCAAAACCTAACATAACATTGATATAATGTTTGTGTTGTGAATCTGTGATTGACTGATTGTGTTGTTTTTTGTTGCTGAGGATGATTGTAGGAATCTCTAATTGTGTTTTTTTTTTTTTTTTTTTTTGGCAAAGAATGATTATGAATTGAATTTGAATATGTGATTGTGTTTGGGGCTTAGGAGTCTCTATCTGTCTCAGAGAATTTTTTTTTTTTTTTTTGGCAATTGATGAATGGGAGAGTCTTAGTTGAGAAAGTGAGATGTGAGTTGTGATTTATATATAGTTTTTGCTAAAGTATTTTACTGTGAGTTGTGATTTATAAAGTGATAATATATAAAGCATTTGATTGTTTACACTTTGACTGTTTGTTGGTAGTGGAGCAATATTGGGAATAGGCAACAGAGATAAAGAGAAAGAATGAGATAAATGACATATAATGCATTATAAATTAGTAGTGGGGGTACCGGTGTGTTTGGGGCAATGGGTGACAAAGATAAAGAGACAAAATGACAAAGATAAAAAAAACAAAATAAAGAAACAAAATGAAAAAAATAATATGATATATATGTGACACAAATTTATCAAAATAAAATTGTCAATGTTTGATTAGTCCTTTTGTGAGATAATAAATATAATTTTTATTTTATTTGTAGATCATGAAAAAATCAACTACAATATTTGATTTTTTTTCAAAAGGAAAGGTTTAAATTCAACATATATGGATGCAGTTGTGAATTTTTTTTATTTTTTTTTTTCGCTTATCTCTGGTCCCCTCTAGCTTTAAATCCTGGGTCTGTCCCTGTCAAGATCAACATCAATTGGATACTACCTTATCATAGTTTCTTCATAATTATAAATAAGAATAAAAATATACCTTAATTAACGAGGAAACTTGATTATTTTTACGATGGCTATTGTATTTTATGAGTTTTAGATCTATATTTTTTAATAAATTTATATTTAAAATAAGTACTCTCAATTCAAACTTTTATTTTTCCTTTTTTTAAGTATGTGCACCGAAACAAACTGAAGTGGACCGAAATGAAACAGAAAGGACCGAAATGAACAAAAATAGACCGAATGGACCACAGTGGACTGAAACAGACTGAACGAGCTCAAATAGACTGAAGTGGATTGAATTGACTGAGATGGACTAAAATAGACCGAACTAGCCTGAGTAGATTGAAGTAGACCGAATAAACCAAAATGGACTAAATGGATTAAAATAGACCAAATGGATTAAAGTGAACCATTACGGACCTAACAAGCATAAATAGACTAAAGTGGACGGAAATGGTCCGAAATAGACCGAACAAGCTGAATAGACTGAAATGGACTGAAAAAGCCTAAATAGACTGAAGTGGACCGAAATAAACTAAAATAGACTGAACGAGCTGAATAGACTGAAATGGACCGAAATAGACTGAACAAGCCTAAATAGACTGAAGTAGACCTAAATAGACCAAAATATAGTGAACAGATTGAATAGACTAAAGTGGACCGAAATAGACTGAACATACCCAAATAGACTGAAATGGACCAAATAAACCGAAGTGAACCCAAATAGACAATGGATCAAAGCATAGTTAAGAATTCCATTTTATTTCTCCCGAAACAACCAGAATTTCCATTCTAATTAGTTAATTGATACAAATCACCCATCTATTTCATCTCGTTCTAAATTCCGATCCATTCCTCTCCATTCCATTAAATTCCATTCGGTACGATGATTTCGGCTGATACGTAAACGAATCATTATTTTTTTTTCTAAACCCTTTTTATATATTACTTCACTCACATGTGACAATTTATTACTATTTTCCTTTAACAATGCATTTTTCTTGTTCACTTCCATTTTGTCCAAGCAGCAGCAGTAGAAATTGCAACCATGGTTCACCTGCTTTCGTCAAAACCATTCCACACCATTGCTCTTAAATGGCTGAATCCACAAAAGGGCTAGCACAAGCTTCACACAGACAACTCTGTTATGGATAACCCTCTCAGAGATGATCAGGATTCAAGAGATGGCTAAACTAAAGGGCTTCACATGGTCGGTTGGACTTGTATTTGGCTATTTTTTTTGGGGCTCCACCTACTTGAAGGTGGAGGTGGGTGCTGCTATAGACCTATGGTAATGGTAGTTCAGCCTTATCATTAATTAATCCAAAAAAACCACTACTTATTGCTGAGTTCAATTGTTAATGAATGCAAATCATTGCTGAGGAGCTGTGAGCAAGCTGAAGTTCCCTGTTCCGTGACAAGTGAGTCAGTGACAAACACTACTGTTGAAGTTGAAATCCAAGCTCTGTCGAGCTCTCATCTTTCTGATGTGTACTATATTTAGAACTGATCGGCATTTGGGAAAAAAACATGTAATTAATACTAGTTGAAAACAAGATATTCTAATTCGTCAAAAGTTTGAACGAGTTATTATGGCTACTAATTGCATTGCACAGTGTTTGCAATAATGAATTTTCAACTTTTATGGTTCCAAACTTCCAATTTGAATTTGGTTCAAAGCAAAGCATAATAATAATGAGAACAATTATAGCACATCAATTGTGGGCTCACCAACCGGTTGCTATAGTTCATTGATTCTGTGTTCCCAACTAAATTTCCTTCTTCAGTTCTTCCTATACTCTCCTAATCCTTGAACACTGACTATTGATTTGGTAACATCTTTCAAATTGTTTTAAACAACTCACCAGCCAAAATGACTATTTAATCATACAGATGAAACACACAACATATAAATTCCCCAGAACATGCGCACGCGCGCGCGCGCGCACACACACATATATATATATATATATATGGCAGGGTTTTCTTTCATGAATTAATGAGTACATGGCAATTCTTAAGTTAATTTCCTCAATACAATTTCACCTCCAGAATCCAGATTATATATAATTCCATAAGCTCCTTGTGTTGTGGTTTCAGCCGAGTAGTTGCTACTTGCTTTAGGCCAAGTGAAGTAACTTCTTTTTTTTATTTTTTAATACAAGAAAGAATTTATACTCTAACTTAATCTAAATGTATAAGTTTGTTAAGTTCTCTCCTGAAAACTTGAACCCCCGGCCCTTATCCTCCACTCCCTACAAACACTTATACTTGTAGAATGACCACCACACCAAGGATGCACGGTGGTAGTAAAATAGCTTACTATTAAATGAATACATACACCGTGAGTTATTATCATCATTTTATTAAATAAGACACTTAATAATATAATAATCATAGGAAGCCGTACTCTATTAAAGATACAAAATGATTGAGTTTATCTACTAGCATCTAGGATAGGAAATCATCTGTCAACGTGCAATGTTTTGCATTATGAAGGGCCATCCTTGTTATCAATCTTTCCGTCATTGGCATCTTTGATCAATTTAGTTCGAAAGGTCTGCGAGGATTAAAGATTAGTGCATATTTAGATTGAGAAGAATCGAACCTTGCACTCAAAGGATTCCATCTTATTATCCTACATAATTCCTACTAGATATTACAATGATTCTATGATGAAGTTGGCTGTTTTTTATTGCGACAACAATGCTTAAAATATTCTAAAGAGAACCTTCTATAATTTTTAATTGAATCCACAAACACATATACTAAAATTAATGTGTGAATAGTGTTTCTTGTGATGTCATCATGATGTGTGCATCCCAATTTTAGAGAGAGAGCTAGCGGTTTTGTTGTGTGTGAGTAGGCCCTCATGGCTGCTCCTTGAAGCAACAAATTAATACAAATTTTTTGTCCCACTTTTATTAGTTATTTCACTTTATATTCTATAAATCAATTATGGTTTGCCACATATATATTTTTTCCTTTTAAAATAAATTTTTTTTTTTAATTCGATGGTTATAATGGGGTGGAGGAATTTGAACTCCGAATACAATGGAAACATTAAAATATACTAATTAGTTAAATTACAAGTCTCTTGACAACCAAAGTTTAAGTTCTATCTATCTATATATATTTACAATTAGTAGGGTATAATTAATATGGATCAATTATTTGTTTATTTATTTATTTATTTATTGAAAGTGAATAAAAGTAAATTTATACTTTTAAAAAGATGCACTTAAAAAAATAAACTAAACAAAAATCTTTAATGCATTTTTTGCATCTTGAGATATTTCATTTTGTTGACAACTGCTTCAATTAACATCAGTACATCATTTTTTTTTTTGGTTGTTGAGGATCAGTACATTAGTGTTAATACATCTTGAATTCCAAATATTAGATGCCCCTCACCTTATTTGCCCACTAATTCTAGGTGAACTCCCCACTTATTATTTTCAACCCTAGTCATTTCTTCAACTTTAATTGTTCTAGTCTTTGCTAATTTTGATACCTTTTACTTTTTGAGTGAGAGTCAACATTTACCCAACCTAGTAAACCTTTTTGTTCCAATTACCCGCTAATCGTTAGAGAAGATAGACAAACTTGCTTTTGACAAATTGGTCCTAGGAATAGGGGGTGCTGCCCCTCGTGATAGGAAGGAATCCTTTTGTCTTTGACACACCATCTAATTCTATTCACGTCCCATAGTAGATGATGAAACACTTTATTTAAAACTCAACTTACCCATTCCATCATTCATCCATGGCATCTTCTCCCAACCCTACATGTCTCAATGATAAGAAGGGTTGGACACACACACCACTACATTACACTAATTTACAATATATTATATTGTAATAACCTAGCTTTACTCATGTCAGCTGACTAATCAAGCTCTAAAACAAATTACTTTTTGGCAATTGTATGTTAAAGGAAGGTTGGTGCAACTTAACACCAAACCATTTGGTTCGACGGTACTTTTGCCTCTTTCTCAAAGACGAGGTGGTATTTTATGTGTTAGTTACATTACTTATATACATCATCTTTCTTATCGTGAGTCTCACAGGTGAGTGGAATCCGCAGAATATGATAAAAATGTTGTATATAGCAAATACATAAGATACTTTTTTCTTTCAAACAAAATAGAATATTATGAGTTCAAACTACTAGAGGCATGATCCCGCATGACCTTTTTGTAGGAGAAAAAAAGGGGAAGGTTGGTGTAACTTAATTAGACACTGGCTAATGTAAATAAAATAATAATAATAATAATAATAATAATAATAATAATAATAATAAAAAGAGCCTATTATCCTTTATGTCTTGGATAGTGATGCAATTAGCAGATTTTTTTTTTTTTTTTTTGCTGAATAATATTTATTATCAAAATGGAAAATAAATAAAACAAGCATAATTGAAGACATGGGGAAAATTCCATCTCTCTCATGATTTCCCGTGGCAAAAATTAAGGATGGAGGAGATGGAGATGTTTCCCTCAAAACAACATAAAAGAGCTTATTAACCAATATTATGGACAACGAAATTAGTTAAGGATGAATAAAAGTCCAATCAACCAAGGATTTTAGAATCAACTATCCCCTATCAGTAATATTTTCAGTAGCATGATGAGGAGAAGCATTACGTATGATCATAACAGTTGGTACAAACAGGTAGCTCAAAACAAGGAACTTGTCAAAGAGGGAGTTTGGGGGGCTTTTCTCCGTGTTAACAATTCATATATGAATGCACAAGACTTATAATTGTAATTAAAGGAAAACCCCTTGTTTAGTTAGATTTAGTTAGCTCAGGACAAAAGCTAATGCAGGTCCAACCGGATGGTTAGAATAGAATTGCAGACTAGAAGGAAGGAGTGGGCATTAGGGCAAAAGACTCCTTTCTAATCAATAAAATAAATCATCAAGGCTAGGTAACTAAGATTCATTTGATAACTTTGGCCTAGAAAAAGAGCCCAACTGGTGGATTTAATTTGGACATTAATGAAGGGAGCTGCAGCTAGGAGAGAGATGTTGTCACATCTCTAAAAGCTAGGGTACACGTTTCATACTGTCTCAATTTATATTTTTTGGTGTTTTTAACATAGACATGGAGATTTTAAATCTCCCTCGCCTAACTATTAAATTATTAAAACAAAATTGACTTTAAAACTCATGTATGGTTTTTTTAGGTAACAATTTTTTTTTTTTTAAATATCACAAAATGAGATATGTACAGGATATCAAAATATGTCATTTTGATCGAAAGTTTGGCAATGCCAATGACCTGTTTGGATCTCTTTTAAACAGAATAGTATTTTTTTTGGCTAAGTGGACAAATAAAATGGTTTGGCAAAAAAGAAGAAGAAGAGAATTTTGATATTATTTTTTTTAGCATTTGAAAGCACCGTAAAAGCGTTTCAGTAATATTTTCAGTAGCATGATGATGAGAAGCATTACGTATGATCATAACAGTTGGTACAAACAGGTAGCTCAAAACAAGGAACTTGTCAAAGAGGGAGTTTGGGGGGCTTTTCTCCTTATTAACAATTCATATATGAATGCACAAGACTTATAATTGTAATTAAAGGAAAACCCCTTGTCTAGTTAGATTTAGTTAGCTTAGGACAAAAGCTAATGCAGGTCCAACTAGATGGTTAGAATAGAACTGCAGACTAGAAGGAAGGAGTGGGCATTAGGGCAAAAGGCTCCTTTCTAATCAATAAAATAAATAATTAAGGCTAGGTAATTAAGATTCATTTGATAACTTTGGCCTAGAAAAAGAGCCCAACTGGTGGATTTAATTTGGACATTAATGAAGGGAGCTGCAACTAGGAGAGAGATGTTATCACATCTCTAAAAGCTAGGGTACACGTTGCATACTGTCTCAATTTATATTTTTTGGTGTTTTTAACATAGACATGGAGAGTTTAAATCTCCCTCACCTAACTATTAAATTATTAAAACAAAATTGACTTTAAAACTCATGTATGGTTTTTTTAGGTAACCAATTTGTTTTTTTTTTAATATTGCAAAAGGAGATATGTGCAGGATATCAAAAGATGTCATTCTGATCGAAAGTTTGGCAATGCCAATGACCTATTTGGATCTCTTTTAAACAGTATAGTATTTTTTTTTTTGGCTAAGTGGACAAATAAAATGGTTTGGCAAAAAAGAAGAAGAAGAGAATTTTGATATTATTTTTTTTAGCATTTGAAAGCACCGTAAAAGCGTTTCAGTAATATTTTCAGTAGCATGATGAGGAGAAGCATTACGTATGATCATAACAGTTGGTACAAACAAGTAGCTCAAAACAAGGAACTTGTCAAAGAGGGAGTTTGGGGGGCTTTTCTCCTTGTTAACAATTCATATATGAATGCACAAGACTTATAATTGTAATTAAAGGAAAACCCCTTGTTTAGTTAAATTTAGTTAGCTTAGGACAAAAGTTAATGCAGGTCCAACTAGATGGTTAGAATAGAACTGCAGACTAGAAGGAAGGAGTGGGCATTAGGGCAAAAGGCTCCTTTCTAATCAATAAAATAAATCATTAAGGCTAGGTAATTAAGATTCATTTGATAACTTTGGCCTAGAAAAAGAGCCCAACTGGTGGATTTAATTTGGACATTAATGAAGGGAGCTGCAACTAGGAGAGAGATGTTGTCACATCTCTAAAAGCTAGGGTACATGTTGTATATTGTCTCAATTTATATATTTTGGTGTTTTTAACATAGACATGCAGAGTTTAAATCTCCCTCACCTAACTATTAAATTATTAAAATAAAATTGACTTTAAAACTCATGTATGGTTTTTTTAGGTAAAAAATTTGTTTTTTTTTTTTTTTTAATATTGCAAAAGGAGATATGTACAGGATATCAAAATATGTTATTCTGATTGAAAGTTTGGCAATGCCAATGACCTGTTTGGATCTCTTTTAAACAAAATAGTATTTTTTTTTTGGCTAAGTGGACAAATAAAATGGTTTGGCAAAAAAGAAGAAGAAGAGAATTTTGATATTATTTTTTTAGCATTTGAAAGCACCGTAGAAGCGTTTTATGTAATTTTCTTTCTATAGTAACAATGGTTGACGAAAGTGACATATATATAATTTTTTAGAAAACTTTAACTTATCATAGAGTTGCTACATCTATTGATTCACTACATAGATGCCGAATAAGTAGAAGAAGATTTAGTAGTGCCTATAAAAACGACCAATCGAATTTTGGTATAGTGGCTCCAGCTTGACATGAGCATAATTGATTTAATATGTTTTTAAACAAATTTATCAGTACTCTTTTCTTAATATTTACTGCTTAGATGGCAAAGATCAGCACGTCTTTCCATCATTCTAAGTTTCAGATGACATAAATTTTAAATTAATTCCCCATATCTTAAAGTTTTAACAAAAGAGAGCAATTTTTAAAGCATCAAACTCTTCTTCCCACCCATGTAGCACTTTGATCTCTGATTGCAGGTCTCTCTCCAGCTTTTTGAGAAAATGCGCATTCATCACACTAGTGGTGTTTGGTACATGCATTTAAAAACTGAAAACATATATTTGAAAACATGTGTGAAAATACGTGTGGGTGAAAAAGTGTGTGGACATATGTGTAATATTGTTTAAAAACTGAAAACATGTGTTTGAGTGGGTGTACCAAACGAGACACCGTGAAGGAAACCAATGCGCGAACCTTTTGGTTAAGGAAGGAGCTTCTATTAGTGATAACCTTATTGTGTATTCAAATCCTCCTTTTATTATGTACAAGTTATATGGTGATATTTGGGGTGTTTCTTACCCTAGACTTTGTAATATTTAGTTTGTTTTAATTAACTTTTATTTTCACAAAAAAAAAAAAAAAAACATTAAACAAGGAAAAATCAGCAACAAAAATAACTAAAAATTAAACAAGTATAAGAAGAAAATTGGTTCCTAAGTCCCCCCAAAACCATATCTGATATCTCTTTCTTTCTCACTCACTCATCATGATAACCATGGATTTATATAATTCATAGAGAGAGAGAGAGAGAGAGAGAGAGATGGAGTAAAACTTTTTCATGGAAGGTCCCAAACAAAAAGGCAAAGTATAATTCTTACGCAACGTGTAGTGGTTACGGGGGGCCATATTCTTCCTTGCTCTCAAGTGCATAATGCCCTTCATTATTGCATCCTCACTTTGGTTTTAGACTTATAGTTCTGTTTTCCCACCTTAGGACTTTCGGTGTGCCTTTTTTTTTTCTCCTTTTATATTAGAAAATAAACCATACATATATGATATATTGTATCTAACTTCTACTCATTTTAATTCCAACCCAACATATAATATATTATGCTTTCACTATGCCAATCTTATAATTAAACAGAGTTAAGGGTAACCTATTATACGCCAATGGCCTACGTGGTCTAAATCTAATAGCATTCTATCTCTTTATGTAAGGTTAGATCTAGGGATCAGGAGTAATGTTAGGTGATATAAAATTTTTCCACAACATATCAAAATTACAAATTTTGATTGAATAACGTCATTTTCTCATAAATCTACAACTAATACTACTTTTATTATTTGCTAATCACAAAAAAATGTGCCCCTAAACTTATTGCTATGCCTATACTAATATTGGGGCCAAAAAAATGAATGATTCTTCTATACTAACATGGGGGGCAGATGGATCATAAAAGTTTTAATTCAGCGATAAGCCCCTTTCTCAACCACATCCCAATCTTCTTTCTTTTTTTTCTTTTTTTAATTTTCTATTGATTCCATAAGAGAGGCGGTTTGGTAGTTGCAGACACATTTGTGGGCACAAGTAATAGGGCATTTTTTTGAGTAAAACTGGCATGGGCTCACAAGTTGAGGGTATGATTGGATCATGAAACAAGGCTCGTGGGCTAAAACTTTCCCATTCACCTTTCTTTATATCTTTTTATTAATATGTTTAGCCAAGCATTAAAAAAAGAAGTTAAAGGCTATCAAAGAAGCTGTCCTGTGACCCCATTCTAAAGCAGAGCAAAAAGGAGTACTGCTGCACAAAATAAACAAACCATACAGATGGTAAAGATTAAAGAGAGACACAAAATAAAGGCAAAGGCAAAAGAAAGCTGTCAGTCCCTCCCTCCCTCCCTCCCTCACTCTCTTCTCTCTTTTAAAAACCATCCAAAAACTTAGCTCAAAACCCAAAACCAGCAAATTTAACAAAGGAAAGGAAAGCTATGAAGGGAAGAGAAGCCAAAGCAGCTCCTTCTGCAGATTTGTTAGTATGTTTTCCTTCTCGAGCCCATTTAACTCTTATGCCTAAGCCCATATGCAGCCCAGCAAGGCCTTCAGAGCAGAACAAGCGCCATCACAATCACAACCAACCCCACCACCGTCACCACAGCCTTAAGAAATCAAGCACTATTAGAGGTGGTGGTCAAGCCAGTCCTTTGCTATGGTCCAAAACCAAGCCAATGGGCTCGGAGATCTCTGAACCAACCTCTCCGAAAGTCACATGTGCAGGGCAGATCAAAGTGAGGCACAAGACCAATACTTCATGCAAGAACTGGCAATCAGTGATGGAAGAGATTGAAAGAATTCACAACAACAGGAATAAACATAAAAAGAAACCCAGTTGGGTTGAAGCTTTTGGGTTCAAAAAAGAAGTAATGCAATTCTTGACGTGCTTAAGAAGGATACGTTTTGATTTTCGTTGCTTTGGAACTTTTCCAGAACAGTCAGATATCACTACTGATGATGAAGATATTGAGGTAGAAGAAGAAGAAGAAGAAGAAAACCGAGAAAACCATACTGAGGGAAGTGATGAGAATTCAAGAACCGTCTTTTCCAAATGGTTTATGGTCTTACAGGAAAATCAAAATAATACACTTTGCAAAGAGAGAGATAGGCCATGTCAGGATGATGATGATGATTCTATTGCTGCAGTACCTGCTGTTCCTCCATCAAATGCTTTGTTACTTATGCGTTGTAGATCTGCTCCTGCCAAAACCTGGTTGGAAGAGAAAGAACAAGAAGAACGAGTACAAGAAGAAGAGGAAGAAGAGAAGGAAGATGAAGATGAAATAGGTAGAGTAAAAGAAGAGACAAAAGCAAAGAGTTTAAAGAGCTTAATGGAGGAAGAGAAGAGAAAGAAGAAAGAGAACATGGTTGTGATGAAATATGACACTGATTTCTACCAAATTTCATCTGATATTGCAAAAGAGACCTGGATTGTTGGTGGCATGAAAGATCCATTTTCGAGGAGTCGAAGTTGGAAAAGATGATGATCTTGGTGACTTTTTTTTCTTTTTTTGTTTTAAGTATTTCAAGTTTTACCTTAAGCCTTTTTATCTTTTTTTAATATTTTCATAGTTTGTTTTTTCTATATTTTCCC
This sequence comes from Quercus gilva, assembly GCA_023621385.1. Taxonomy (NCBI): domain Eukaryota; kingdom Viridiplantae; phylum Streptophyta; class Magnoliopsida; order Fagales; family Fagaceae; genus Quercus; species Quercus gilva. Next base: position 7,255,166 of record CM042484.1, on the reverse strand, counting down.
TCTCTGAGATCTTGTGTGGGAGCTGGAAAATCCAACTGCAACTAGTTCCCATATATAGTAACCTATGTTGTCTTATTCCTGCTGTGATCTGAAAGTTGTATTAGTTTTGTACAGCTTTTCTTTCCTTTTTCCTGGACAAGATTTTGCTGCCAATTCCATGTACATTTTCCGATTTTCGTGATGTATATGTCCACCTCGTTTTAATTTTGTTGATTAAATCAAAATCTTTTTATATGTAAACCAAAAATTATATAGTGGAATTTTAGACTTACGGTTATGATAAATGATTTTGTTAGCTTCATTGAGATGAATATTATTTTATCCAACTGCACCCTATTGAGAATCTATTTTATGATGAATGATTTTGTTAGCTTCTTTATTTTATGATGAATGATTTTGTTAGCTTCTTTATGAGATTATACATATGTTCATCTTTCCTGCTATTCTCCTAACAGTTTAGACAAGTAGTAAGTTGCCCTTGCAATACATTGATAATGTTTTAATATTTTATGTAATAAGATGGTTTTGAAGAATGTTTTACATATCGGGTAAATTGTAAATTACACCTTTAAAATTTGAGAGTGATTGGATTTTACATCATAAAATTTTAGAATTTGGATTTTATCCTATGAAGTTTGGTGATGTTTGGATTTTACACTCCAACGTTTCAGAATTTGGATTTTATTCCTTATATTTTAGAAGTGTTTAAATTTTACTCCTTAAAGTTTTGGGGTATTTGGATTTTACACCCTAAAGTTTCAAAATTTTGGGGTGTAAAATCCAAACAACCCTAAACATTAAGGGGGTAAAATCCAAGTTTTGAAACGTCAGAGTGTAAAATCCAAACACCACAAACTTTAGGAGGTAAAATTCAAATTCTAAAAATTCAGGGTATAAAATCCAATCAATTCTAAACTTTAGGGGTGTAATTTGCAATTTACCCTTAAAGTTGATATAGAATGTATTTTACATATGTGGGGCCCTATTGCACTAACCACGCTGGCCCACTACATGCAGCCCAAGGCCCGCGCCGAGGATAATGCAAAAGCTGAGGACAGTGGGAAAGAGCCCAGGACATCCAAGGCCTGAGCCGAGGATGACCTGTCCTCGGCACACCGACATCACTAAAGGGAAAATATCCCTCATCCGTTGAAAATATCCCACCAACATTCTGACCGCTTTAATGGTGATGTGACCAACGAAACCAGTTGCCTCGATTACTCCGACTATTAGAAAGCCTGCAAAGACGGCTGAGAATTAACGCAAAGTCTACAAAATCAGATGATGGGACAAACTCTTATCCACAGTGACCAAATAACCGACAGATGGACGGCTGAGATTAACTAAAACAATGCTATATAACCAAGAGGAGGAGATCAAAAAAAAAAAAAAAAAAAAAAGGGGACAGAAGATCTACCAACTCTAAGAAAAATAGATCCTCGGCCCGATCCGAGGACAAATATGCTTCGTAAACATACATCCAAAGTGATGGTCATTTTCGACAAAAATGCTTACCCAAATTCGTTTGATGAGATTCCTATGAGTTTCATGTCATCTAGTGATGGTCATTCCCTATAAAAACACTTAGCCAAATTTCTTAAAGGAGATTCTGACGAACTCCACACCACCTATCATTTGTTATAAACACCAAATTAACCGTTGTTTACTTCGGTGACGCCAAATCCTTATACCCACATCTCTACAAATTTAATTGTTAAGGGTTCATTACAAATTGAGACCCTACAACATATATTATAATGTAATTGTTATAGAATTTTGTTAGTTTTGAGTTCATTATTTAAAAAAATAAAAAAAATGACAACAACAACAACCACAACAATTGTAAATTGCATACATATATCCATTATAATTATTCACTTCAAGTAATAAGCAATAAAAAAACAACTTTGGGCAAAATACCGTAGAATAAAAGTTGATATAGAATGTGTCTTTCTCTTTTTCCTTAATTATAAAAGAAAATATATTTATGACTTTCCCACATCAGCATCCCAAACTTTAAAACACCCACAACCAATCACGGCCTTAAAAAAACCCGCAAGTCCACAACATTCGATCTCAACATCAAAATCATACCACTATCACTCAATATAAAATGCAAGCCCCCTTTCTTGGTAGCCAACTCAAACGGGTTAGAATTGGATAAAACAATAATGTTGGAATTAGATAAGTGTCATTGAAAGATTAAAGGAAAATGACGTTTTTTGTCTGTGTATTTAACATGGAATGACATAAAGGGCTATGGATAGGTGTGTATATAAAAAAGTAGAAGTGCAAGCGGTGAAAATAATGAATTGAAATGTAAAAGTTTTGTGTGTATGTGTGAGGGAGGAAAAATCTTAAAACATTAAACCAAAGGAAACAAAGAATATATATATATATATATATATATTTTTTTTTTTTAATTAGAAAAGTCTTGAAACATTAAACCAAATAAAACAAACGGTTAATATTAAAATTTTTTTTTTTATCTCTAATGTGCCACTTGAAAGTATTTCAATTCTTTTTACAAATAATGCGCCACATGGCAGAACCTCATACTTTCTCACATGAGGTCTCTCATTATTATTATTATTATTATTATTATTATTATTATTATTATTATTATACACACACACAAAGATGAGCAAACATGCCATGGAATTTAATAAGTGATATACAAGGTAAATCTTACAAACTTATAATTAATAAATCTTGAAAAGAAAAGATTAAAGTTAATATCAATTTTACTATAAAAAATTTACAAATTAACATAATAATAAATGTGATTGGTACTTTTATATACGTTAAAATTTCCAGTATCCCTAAGGTTATTAGTTTAAAATGATGGTAAATATATAGAGTTGTTCCCATCTTATGAATGATTTATTGATTTAAAAGACTAAATTTTCCTCCAAATCTCCTTCAATCCATGGACAAAACTTTCTTCCAAACCGATTTAGAGAAATCTTATCAAATCTATTATGTGATGGGTGGTGACTCATTACATGGTCTATGGAATAAGCCCAAGTAAAAATTTATTTAAAATGAGAGAATTTATTATTACTTATAGGTGTTAATAATAACACCGGCTTCAACTCCAACATGGCATGGGTCATGGGGCTTTGGAGGAATAGGTAAAACCTTCCAACGGCATTCACGCAGCTCGTCTTTACCATGGTCACAAAAGCAAAACAACAAATTGTGTCTTTAAATTTTTTTTTACAGAAATGATGTGACTTTGGTTTGGGACAGCTTAACTCTATTCGTTTTATTTTGCCTATAAATAAATTAGAGTATCCAAAAGAAGAGTGACACTTCAAAAAACCGTATATAAGTTGACATTGACAATAAAAATAAATTGAATTTTAAATTTATTCAAATGCACACATTATTCAAATGCAAATTAATAATAGAATTCACTCAATTCAGTATCATTTTATATGACAGTTTTATAATATAAAAAAATTTCTCAATAAAGTTTTTTTTTTTTTTCTAAAGTTTTAATTTGCGCCTCACCTGGCTTATCAGATCATGGGGCTCTAGACCTTCACCTTATAGCCATGTTTAATATGATATGGTAATTGACCTGTGGTGCGTTTTGATTTGTTGATTCTTTTTTTATGGTTTGGTTTTTTTTTTTTTTTTTTTTTTTTATAGGTACAATAAGAATTAAAAATTATTGAAACTTTTTATTTATTTAATAATTTGACAATTGGGAAATGAGTGCTTTAAACCCTTGTTGTCTATGGCAAGAAACACCAAGAGATACTAACTAACTAAATTACAAATTTCTTGACACCATTGTTTTTTATTTATCTTTTAGATAAAATAGAATCTAAAGTAATAATATCAGTTTCGTAATTATTATTCTCTATTATCAAATCAATACACTAATAAATTTTTTTTTTTTATGTACGTAGAATTTAAATTTTAAATCTCTTATTCGAGAATAATATAGTTTATCAATTGAATTGAGCAGAACCCACCTTGACACCATTGTTATTCATTGTTATAATTATAACTATTAAATTATCAATCATGTTTTCTAAAAAAAAAATTATCAATCATGACTAAATTTTACCTGTCTTTTTGCTTTTCATTTTATTTGAATGAACAGAGAAGGAAAACTGTCCGCGAACAGAATCCTGCAAATGATCCATAATTATGTCTCTGTCAAGCTTTGCTTAATTTATTAAATATATATGCGCTATTCATGTGGCTTCATTAATTATTTTATTGCTCTCATCTCCTTTACTGGTTGAAATTAAAATGTGATACGGTTCGGAAGTTCAAACCACATGGGTGGCTTGATGTATTTGGGGTTTTAGGTGAAAACAAAATTGAAGTTTTTTTTTTTTTTTTTTTTTTTTTTTTTAAATATAAATATTTTTTAAAAAATTAAATATTACTTAAATTTTATTATTTTATTTTAGATGCAAAATTATTAATTAACCACGAAGATTTTCTTTTTCAGAAAGTTTATAGTTACAAAAAATTGGACAAAACTTTTCACACCTATTGATGTGGCAAATTAATAGTGATAAGTAAAAATATGATGTTAGTGATGGACCTAGATGAGAACGAATAAAAGTTTGCCAACTTAATTGTTGTGAAAAGTGTTGTGAAATTTTTGTATTGCTCTTTTTTTTTAGAAGTGCTACATTCACAACATTTTCACAACAAATCCTAAATGTTAAGTTATTATTAGTTCTAACTTAAACTCACCACGGAGATTACTTTTTTATCCACCAATAACAACCAGTAACAACCTACTACTTAGAATTTGTATATTGCTCTTTTTTATAGAAGTACTACATTCACAATATTTTTACAACAAATTCTAAGCATTAAGTTGTTACTAATTCTAATTTGAACTCACCACTGAAATTACTTTTTTAGCTACCAATAACAGTTAGTAACAACTTGCTATTTAAGATTTATTGTGAATAATTTTGTGAACGTATCATTTCTCTCTCTTTTTCTTATTTTTCATTTGATAAAAAAAAAAACTTTTATTTATTGGCTAATGTGGGAGTATGACTGCAAGCTTGGCTTGAGGACTGAGGCCCAAGAGGCCAACCTAAGAGATGGGCTCGGCCTAGAGTATGATGGTAAGTAAAATAGCCTACTAAGTGGAAAAAATCCATCTAGGCCTACCACCGTGGAAATCCGTGGCGACTTCCTTCCCAGAGGTCAATTACCGAGTTGACATGCAAAATCCTCTTCCGGAAGTAATGAAGGTGCCAGGGTTAGTCAGTTCTCTTCTAAATTGAGGTGTCCTCTCTATTCAAACTTACTCCAAGAGATATGGCAAAGAGGACACAGGAACCAATGCAACAATCACCTTCACATTAATGAGGTCTCTTACCTAATGTTAGTCACATTCAATGTTGAGTGACTGGCTTGAATAGCAAAAGCATCCCCAGAAGTCTTCCTTCGTGATCAAAAATGGTAAAGCAAAAGAGAGATGGGATAAGTATCCCCCAAATCCAACTGGGAGCAAGCCAGTTTGAAAAAGAGGGAAGATGGGAAGATGGCTATAAAAGGAGGAGAGGGGTAAGAGATAAGGGGTTGGAAAAATTAGAGAAAAGAAGTGTACGTAGACAAGAACAAGAGAGAGAAAAAAAATAGAAAGAGAGAGTTTTAAGGGTTTTTAGTTATAGAATCTACCCCATGTATCCCGGGAATTTCATTCCCACGCATTTATATATGTTTGATTCTATCACTTTTCATCTATAATTTGTTGCTTGAACTTCCCACTGTGGATCTTTTCCCTCCCTTTAGAAATTAGTTGTGCAGATCTTTTACAACCTCAATGAAAGGCTGTTGATTGTTTTTGATTTCCAAACCTAATATTTGAACTTAATTAATACTATTACAATAAAAGAAATAGCTATATTAATTAAAATTGAGAGCCTTAGGCGACCGCATCATTTGCCTGTACTATTGAGCTACTCATGTCAAACCATGGATACGGCTTGTCCAGTACAAAAAGACATTGGATACAAAGTTTACTTCAAACCATAAAATAGTCCTCGAGCTAATGGCTAGTTTTTTGGAGTACCATCCACAATCTGAATATGTTTGGATGAACTTAAGGTATTTCAGGAACTTGGACAATATTTTGGATTTTGGAACACATGTTCGAGGTTTTGAATGAACGTTGCTTCTTGATGGCTTGCTGCCAATATATATATATATATATATAAAATAGTGCACCAATAACAAACATGTCCATGGACTGCTTTAGCCAATGGACAATGCATTTTGGAATTGGCCGGTCTAACATTTACATTTGGAACTGATGAGATATCTGCCCATTTGAGCCCAACACAGTTTACGATAAAAAAATGAAAAATAAAAAATAAAAAAGATGGTCACTAATGGCTGAGACAGTGGGCCTTTAAGCCTGCAGTATCGATGCGTAAAATTTTCTTATGGCAGGTTTGGGTGTGTTCCTAATATTACTCATATAGAAAATAATTGTTGCCTTAAGCCTGCAAGCTTGATGATCTGACCAACTCTTACCTTGATGATAAGGTAGGCATTCGACAATGACAAGCAATGTGGACAAGTTATACTTCTAAGCAAAGCTATTTTTTAGAACATGTTCATGTTTAAGTATTTTAGGTTTGTGTTTAATTGATTTTAGTATGTGACGAATGCTAGATTAGCTTAATTTGAGATTATTTTAGTACGTGACCAATTCATGTACACATGTACTTAAGAATTAGTTAGTTGTGATGTCCTTATTGTTGGAATTATACTTAAAAAGTAATAATTCAAGAGAAACAAATATAATACATCTATCAATTAACAATTATATCATGTGTATATGTAATAAAAATCAACAATAAGATATGAGAAATTTACATACTAGATTAAGTTATTCAAGGACCTCACAAGCAATCAAGGTGCTTTCCCCTACTGGTCAAGATTAACAAGAGCTTTATTTTCTCTTTCACACCCCCTTGCAAGTGTGGCCTTGACAATATTTATAATATTCAAAAATGACATGACCAACCATAAAATCCTTCTTATCGTAATAACACTTCATGTACTAGATATGTTAAATTTGTTAATAAACAACTTTATTAATTAGATTCATTAATGAAAAATTTCATTAATGTGTTATTACTTTTGTAACTCCATACTAATACTTGGATTCATTTATCGTTCATATCCAGAACTACTATAATGATAACACCTTTAATAGGAGTTCAAGTTACTAGTAATGACACGATAGATTTATTAAAGTCAACACTCAACGTGCATGAATCTCATTATGGAAGGACTTTCTAGATTATTATGCACTAGCCTTCGAAAGACTAGCCCTTATTGTCTTCCATAGTCTGAGCAATTTTAACTTGCATCTCCTTTCCATCATGGTCCAACAATGTACCCATCAAAATAGGCTACATCATGATGGACATGGTCAAGTCAAGGACTACGATGAATGCATTCATAATCTTAGTCTACTAAACCAAGTAGACCTATTTCAGTATATCAATATCTTACATCATATAAGTATATAAAACGGTCAGCCAATTTTGCTTTGATGAAACCCTCTGAACAACCATTTTCTTCTTCTTAATCATATCTCGAATGTAATGGTAACGACCCTCTATATATTTTGCACGAGAGTGGCATTTCGGATCTTTGGTTATAGCAATGGCAGAATTGTTATCACACAAAATGGGAACGGGTCTTTGAACACATTCTATAATTAGCAACTTTGTTAAGAATTGTTTTAAATATACAAGTTCTTTTGTTGTAGCATTCAAAGCTATATATTCAGCTTCCATCGTAGATTGAGCAACACATTCTTGTTTCTTACTTTTCCATGCAATAGCTCCACCACATAACATAAATACAAAACTAGAGGTAGACTTTTGATTATCTAGACACCCTTGATAATCAGAATCTAAAAATCCAGATAATTTTAAATCATCAGAGCCCTGATATGTCAATTTCTTACCTTTAGTTCACTCCAAATATTTGAAAATCCATTGAATAGCCATCCAATGAAGTTTTCCTGGATTACTTTGAAAACGACTAACCATAACAACTGCAAAAGCAATATCTGATCAAGTACAGATCATGAGATACATAAGACTTCCTATAGCTAAGGGTCATCAAATAACCCACGACCCACAACCCGACCTAGAAACCCGACGGCCCATCGGGTTAATAGGTGGCCTGGCCCATTGTTATTGAGACCCATGGGTAGTCCACTAGCCCAATGGATAAGGTCGTGGGCTAGTTTTTATGCCCATAGGTACTCGGTGGGCTAGCCCAGTAGCCCAACCCGTTGCCCAACCCGTTGGCCTAGCCTAATAACACATAATTCATAACAAAAATATATAGGAACTATATGATAGATTGATCTTGAGATATTATAGATGAATTTCTAAAGAAAACTTCCTCAACCACTAAGATACTCAAAATAATTGTGCTAAGCTTAGTTTACTAAATATATATTTTTCTAGTAGTCTAGCAAATTTGAATTAACCATTTGAAATTTTTTTTTATTAAAGATAAAAATAAAAAACTATTTAAAGCCTTAATAAAAAAAATTAAATAGGTTTCCATCAACAAAACAAAAAATTAAATAGATTTGACTGTCAAAAAATTTGTAATTATGTATTAACTTTTTTAATTCTTTCCTTTAAAAAAATAGATTGATTATTCCCTTATAAAAAAATTTATTCTTTCCTTATAAAAATAATAAAATAATATGCTAACATAATCCTATGGGTAGTCCATTAGGCCCAATCGATAGCCCAGCCCGCTAAAGACAAAATGGGCATTGCCTATGGGCAGGGTCATGGGCTGAGGTTTTCTCTTTTGGCCCAACCCGACCCGACCTGTTAACTAGTTAATAGTCCATTATACCTAGCCCATTGTGCCCATGGGCCAAGTAAAAATGGGCTGGGCCGGCCCGACCTGGCCCATTGATGACCCTTACCTACAGCAGATGCATACGGGTGTAAATTTGGGTCTAGTTTGTCTTGCTCATTTTTAGGACAATCTTTCTAGGAAAGTGGCCTAAGAAAATTATAGGGAATCCTCCCACTCAAATACTCAACCATATGAAACTTTTCTAGTAAAGTCTTGATATATTTTTCCCAGGAGAGACTCAATTTTTATTTACCTGGTCTCGTTCAATTTTAATCCCCAAAATGTACGACGCTTCACCTAGGTCCTTCATTTCAAAAGTTTTGAATAGCCACTGCTTGATTTCAGAAAGCATCTCGGTATCATTTCCTGCTAGAAGAATATCATCCACATATAATGTAAGAATGGCAACCTTATTAGAATTTTTCTTCACATATACACAAGGTTCAGAAGAATTTTGCATAAACCCAAAAATTGTTACTAATTCATAAAACTTCAAATTCCACTGTCTTGATGCTTGTTTTAATCCATAGATGGATTTTTCTAACTTGCATACCTTGTTCTCATCTCCTTTTGAAATAAACCCCTTAGGTTACTCCATATAAACATCTTCTTCAGGATCACCATTTAAAAATGCAGTCTTTACATCCATTTGATAAAGTTCAAAATCAAAGAATGCAACTAGAGAAAGTATAGCACGAATATATTGGACTCTTACAACTGGAGAAAAGGTTTCTTCAAAATCAACTCAATATTCTTGAGTATAGCCCTTTGCCACCAATCTAGCTTTGAACTTTTCCACTTTTCCTAAGACATCTCTCTTTCTTTTAAAAATCCATTTGCATCCAACTATTTTCATTCCCTGTTGCCATTTCACTAGCCTCCAAACATCATTCTTTTGCATAGAATCAAGCTCCTCATTCATAGCACTAATCCAATTATTTGAATTAGTATCTTCTAAGGCTTGAGAGTATGTTGCTGGGTCTCTCAAATCTTGACTAACTTTCACCTTCTCATAGTTTTCACTATTATAAAGGTAATAGTCAAACATATCATGCCCCTTAGAAAGTCTAGTGCTTCTTCTTAAAGGTGTTGGATCTATAGCTTTCACTATTATTGACTTTGTATCTTTTTGTTCTTCCAAGACTTCCTTTTGAAAATCATCATTACCCTCAATTTCAAAAGGATCCTCCAAAAATTTTACATTTCTACTTTCCAAAATTACTCGACTTTCTGGATCAAACAATCTATATCCTCTAAACCGCTATGGGTAGCCCACCATGACACACCTTTTTGTTTTAGACAACAATTTATCTCTACTAGGATTAGGAATCAAAACATGAGCAATACATCCTCATATCCTAATATGAGATAAACTACCTATCTTACCAACAAACAACTCATGAGGTGTTTTCTCTAAGGCTTTAGTGGGAATTCTATTTAGGATATGCACATCAGCTAGAATAGCTTCACCCAAAATGAAGTTGGCAAATTTGCTCTTGTCATCATAGATCTAATCATGTTTAGAAGTGTTCTATTACGTCTCTCAGCAATCCCATTAGCTTCAGGGGTATATGGAGGAGTGCTAAAATGAACAATTCCATTCTCAGCACAATATCTCTCAAAATAATTTGATACATACTCTCCACTTCTATCTGAATTGACAGATTTTATTACATTGTTTGTCCATTTTTCAACCTCAAGTCTTTAAGTGATAAACTTTTCTAAAGCCTCTGATTTATGTTTCATCAAATAAACATACCCATATCTAGAAAAGTCATCAGTAAAGGTGATAAAATAACGATATCCTCCTCTAGCATTTATATTCATAGGTTCACAAATATCAGTGTGAACTCTCTCCAAAACCTGAGAAGTGTGACCTCCTATAGAGTAAGACTTTTTCGTCATTTTTTCTTCAATGCAACTTTCACATGTGGGATAATCTTCTAATGTGACATCACTCAACAGACCCATTTTAATCAATCTTCCAATTTTTTGTTTACTAACATGTCCCAATCTTAAGTGCCATAAATAAGTTGCATTATCTTTCACAGAAACATTAACATCAAATGCAATACTCCTGTTAGGACATATGTGTTTACATGTTAGGAACATGTGTCACATTTTATGTAAATTGGCTAATCCTTTGACAAAACGCACTCTACTTGTAATTGGGTAGTTCTAGGTGTATTTAATACTTCAAGAAACTATGTTTCAAGATCAAGTGTTGAAGTCATCAAGTCTGTCCAAGAAAAAGCAAGTTGAAGTGTAGAATTTTTAAATCTCGACACCTGCTCGACACCTACCTCGACACCTGCTAGCTGTCGAGATTTACAAAAGTCAGAATTCTAATCTGATTTTCTTGGGATCCGTGAATGTGTTTTTGGGCCTTCTTTTCTTTTAACCCTAAACATATTTAAGGAGTGTTTTAAGAGCCGTCAATATAGACACAAGTTGCATAAGCATTGAGCAATCCTTGTTCAAGCAAATTGTGATCTAAGACGAAGTTCTTGACCTAGTTCATCTTCTTCAAGAAGTTGCTGTGTACTTTGCACCATAGGGTTTTGTGACCAAGCATCTTCCTGATCTTCATTGCATAGGATGATCTGAAGAACTTTGCAGCCAACCTCTCTTTCTAAAGTTGGTGTTTGAAGTCGCGTACTGGGATCCGCGCATCTGGTTAGTCACGTACTTGGGAGCCGTGCATCAAAAGGGGGAACTGTCGCTACAGATTAAGTCCGATTGGGTATTGGGGTAAGAGTTCAACTGTAGGTTGATAAGGTACTTGGGATTCCTTATTTGTAACTGCTTGATTTGATAATAGTGGAGTTTCGGGAGTGGTGACCTGAAAATCACCCAGTGGGGTTTTTGCCGTTAGGGTTTTTCCCCATTCGTGAACAAATCACCGTGTCTTTTATTTTCCGCTGCATATTTTGTTATTCGGTGATTTGTTTGTGCTGCCACGTATTTGCATGTTAAATTGATTAATTAATAACTTGGCTAAATTAATTAATTAGTTTAAATCACAAGGGGTCATTCAGTTTGTGGCCTATCAACTCCCACACAAATGCACTTGATACATATTATTATTTCAAAAACCATATAGTACTACAACATTATTTTTCTTCTTTAAGAACCGTTCGTTTTCAAAATAAAAATCATAACCAAGTTTTTCTAGCATAGAAACAGATAACAAATTTCTCCTAAGACTAAGAGCATACAAACAATCAACTAAATCAAAAGTTGACCCATTATTTAGTTTTAACTCAAAAACTCCTATGCCTTCAATCTTGGCTTTTGCATCATTTCACATATAAATGTAACTTGCTCTATCATTTATTTTCTGTAACTCTTTGAACCCCTGCATAGTATTAAAAATATGAGCAGTAGCTCCTAAATCAGCCCACCAAGATCCAAACTTAATAATAGTGGTATTAATTTCATTGAGAATAAGATTGCCAAAAATACCTTGAGGTTGTTTCTCACGTGACCTCAAAAGAGAATGACATTAAGATTTTTTATGTCCTGGTTTGTTGCAATGATAGCAAATAATTTGTTTTGTTTTGATCTCAATATCTTGCTTAACAAAAGCCTTCTTGTTACTTCTCCAATCATTTTTACCACTTTTGAATTTTCTTTTCTTCTCAATCCTTTTGCTTCCTCTAGGAACAGACTCCTTTTGTTCAACAATGTTAACTTAAAAATTATTAACTCTCCCCTTTGCATCCTCTTTAGTTGTGACCTTAGATAAGAGATCATCTAATGTCCAATCCAAACTTGAAACAAAATAAATTTGTCTTAAGGTATCATAAGAATTGGGCAAGGATGACAAGATAGTTAAAATTTTTGTTTTATCATCTATTGGTCTTCCTTGAAGGGCTAATTTATCACTTAAGGTGATCATATTAATCACATGTTGACGAGCATCTTCTCCTTCTGATAATTTAGTCCTAATAAATTTTTCCCATAAGCCTTCCACATGAGCACTAGACTTTTTTCCAAACTTCACTTCCAGGCTATCAATTATGGATTTAGCACTAGGGGAATTCATATAGCTAACCTAAATCAATCATGTATCCCAACATAAAAAAAATTCATTTTGTTATCTGCCTCAATCCATTTATTATAGAAGATTTTATTAGACTCAACAGACTCCTCATTGGGCTTAGGTGGACACTCAGATTTAATACAATGACTATAATCATAAAACCCCATGTACAAATCTACTCTACGTTTCCACTCTGCATAATTGGATCCAGAAAGTGTACAATTTTTCATGATATCAGCCATGTTCAGAGAACCAGAGGAGTTTGCCATCTCTCTATAAAACGCAACACATATAATTTGTGTATTAAAATCCAATTCTTTTGGCTATCAATTTCTTTTGATAACATACAAGAATTTATATTTAATGACAAATATTTCAACTAATTAAATTCATCCCACATCTGTAGGGGCTTAAGGAAGAATTTAATAAATTAGTATTTATTTCTTAAATATTTATTTGTTTATATTAAATTAGAGTCTGTGTCTATCCGTAGAAGCATTGACACACACACACACATATATACACTGTGTTTATCTGTAAGGGTGTTGACACATTTATATATATATATATATATATAATCTTTCAAAATCCTATCTCATCCATGTGATTAACTGAAAGGGTGTCATCATGTTTGAGTTTAGAATAATGAAAGAATTAGAGATGTATTAACTTCTAAGACTAGACTTGAAGAAAACTAACTCCCACCACAAAAGTTAAAATTAACTAAATGGCGTTATGCTGTATTTGTTACAACCATTTATTAATAAAAATTTATTGCATACTTAACATATAACAATATCGCATGTATAGGGAAAAAAATATTAACCATAAAGACAAGTTATCAAAAATATTAGCAGAGCCTACATGCTTGTGACTGTTGGAATTATACTTAAAAAGTAATAATTCAAGAGCAACAGATATAATACATCTATCAATTAACAATTATATCATGTGCATATGTAATAAAAAATCAATAATAAGATATGAGAAATTTACATACTAAATTATGTTATTCAAGGGCCTCACAAGCAATCAGGATGCTCTCCCCAGCTGGTCAGGATTAACAAGAGCTTTATTTTCTCTTTCACACCCCCTTGCAAGTGTGGCCTTGACAATATTTATAATATTTAGAAAGGACATGACCAGCCATAAAATCCTTCCTATCGTAATAACACTTCATGTAACAGATATGTTACATTTGTTAATAAACAATTTTATTAATTAGATTCATTAATGAAAAAGTTCATTAATGTGTTATTACTTTTGTAACTCCATACTAATACATGGATTCATCTATCGTTCATATCCAGACTACTATAATGACAACACCTTTAATAGGAGTTCAGGTTATTAGCAATGACACGATAGATTCATTAAATTCAACACTCAACGTGCATGAATCTCATTATGGAAGGACTTTCGAGATTATTATGCACTAACCATTGAAAGACTAGCCCTTATTGTCTTCCATAGTTTGAGTAATTTTAACTTACACCTCCTTTTCATCATGGTCCAACAATGTACCCATCAAAATAGGCTACATCATGATGGATATGGTCAAGTCAAGGAGTACAATGAATGCATTCATAATCTTAGTCTACTAAACCAAGTAGACCTATTTTAATATGTCAATATCTTACATCATATAAGTATTGCATAATTTCACAAGAGACTGAATATTTATTTGTTAATAATAGAGGCATCATATATATTATGTTGAGCAACATTATTCTAACACTCATAACCAACTCTTTATTGTATAGTAATAAATAGTCACATATTCATGGTGTGACCTTCTAAAGGGAAGGTTTTTATTTATTTATTCTTATTAAATAACTGAATTAAAATTTAGTTTTGTGACTTGTGTTTGAGGATGAGGAATACCTCTCTCAGGGTTGAGGATTGCCTTCCTCCCCAGCTGCTAATCAATGAATCTCTCTCTCTCTCTCTCTCTCTCTCTCTTTGAATGCACCTTTTTTTTATTGCATTATTTGCACCTTTTATAACTCTCAAGGAGTATTCTTGATCCTCCAACTGATTTGGGAATTGATCAAACCCAAAAATTCTTGACTTTGGACTAGATTGGGCCAAACCTAAAACAAGTTGTATTGAAGGGTTTTTTTTTTTTTTTTTTTTTAATCTTATTCTTTTTCTGGTATCTCTAATTTTTTTTATTTGGGAATTGGTCTTGGAGATTCCAAGTTTCCAACTTCGGTGTTATTGGAGTGGATTTTCAAACAAAACAATTTGAAGTATCGCTTGTTGATGTGATCCAAGTAATGATTTATTGGAATAAAGGACAAGGAATGAAGCTAATTTCAATTCCAATCAAGATGTAGAGATTCTCTCATTGCATGGAACCAATTGATGCTCATCAATTTTGGCTTCAAAAAATTGAGATTAAACAACTGAGAAAGCAAGTTGTTGCTGAGTTCAAGATGGCGCTAAGCTTGTATCCTCCTCAAGCCAGGAGTGTTGAGTAAAGCTTGGATCGTTTTGTGTACAGAGCCATGAACTCATGATTGATGCTCGCTATTTTGATACTACCATTGACTTTTATTTAGGTAATGAGTAATGGCTTGGCTATTAGGTATATGAAATAGGGCAAAATTTGGGTCCAGTGTCCACTTTTGGTTAAGTCTTATGAAATATGCAAAATGTTTTCAAATTATGGATTATCGAATCCATATTGTAGTTTCAATAAAGGATATCATTGGGCTTCTGACCCCTTCTTTTCAACTTTATACTAAATTAAATAAAAAATCTCATTTGCTAGTGTGTAAAACATATGGGGTAGGAAGAATAAAGGAGTTCATAAACATTCAAAAAGAAAGAAAATAAAAGCCATAAACCCCATACAAAGAACACACTAAACTTATCTTCATAATCTTTTCTACCACCACAAATGTTCCTTCCCAACTTTTCCCACTAATAATGCCGGCAAAGAAATTGAACATATCCAAATTAGCCAGTCACAGAACATTCTAATCATCATTAACATTCAAAAGCAAGAAAATAAATATCATAAAGCCATTCAAAGAACTCTAAAATCTCACTTCATATTCTAATCTACCACCACACGTATTCCCTCAACCTTTTTCTACTTTATGTGCAATGCCAGCATATAAATAATATATATAGCTTCCCAATTAGCCCAATTTGTGTAATTTGGTGCGCTGGGCTCCCATTCTTTGTAAAACTTTGCTTCCTGTGATCCTGTCCAACGCTATGCACGAATTACCTGTTTTGCTTTTGTACAATTATACATGTATCTTCAACTGCTGTACAATTTGACTGAACTCTCTAACATTTCACGGTCGTTGCCTGGAATTTCTTTGACCCTTGATCCATTCTTGTATATCTTGAAGGCTGGAATGGACCTCACATGCTCTGAGTTTGCTAAGTAGGGGTGGTCTTCAATCTCAACCTGAATTTATTGACAAATACATAAATGAGTTAATTCTTTCTCATTTATGGCTAAGGATCAAGTCACACTTGGTATAACTTTAAACGATATTACTACTAGTTCTTAACATTTTATCGGATTAAAACTTTTGAAAATTCCATTGTAACAAGAAAATACCCCAAATCTTCTTTATGGTATACAAACCTTGAGGAAGTTAATAGATGGGAATCTCTTGCAAACGTGCTCCAGGACTTGCAACACTTGCTTGTGGTTCGATTTGTTACAAAAGAGCACCACGGACATTCCTGTTATTTAACACAACATATTGATTTTTAGTCGTATTAAGTCCTAATCTCTGCATAATCAAATAAAACTAGCGGATGTTGCAAATGAACAAGATGTGATGAATTACCCGGTGAGGTAATGAAGTGTCTGAAACGTTCATTGCTAGTGATGAAAATCAAATTTGACCCAAATTTCAGGTCTTTAATGTCTTCACCACGTTGCTTCTTAAGCTGGACCTGTGCCTCAAACAAAGCCCTGCCTACCTCCTCATCCCCAGGAGTCTCTCTTATCAGCATCTCGTAGTCTTGAACTGAAGCTTCCCACCTTTCCAACTAAGTTACCAAAACAAGAAAAAAGAAGAAGAAAATAAGTACTAGTAAACAAGCATCGCTAGCTAGAAAACAGCATTTAACTCTCAAGCGACGATGATTCACCTTGGCATTGCAATCTGCCCTTCGTAGCCTGGCCTTGCTGTAAGAAGGCCGCACATTAAGAGCTGTGGTGCAATCTTCGACAGCTTTCTCATATTGGCCTAACTTGGACCGACAGGCTGCCCGGTTGCATAACAAAACTGCATTGTATGGATCATTTTCCAGTCCTTCATTATATGTGACAAATGCTTCTGAAAATTTCGATGCCTTGAAGAGCAAGTTACCACTCAACCGGGCTGATTTCACTGCCCTAGCCCTCTTTACCACCATATTCACCTCCTTGTTGCTTGGATCAAGTTTAGCTGCATGTTGAGATGCTGCGACAGCATCTTCAAACCTGTCAAAAACCTTAATTTTAGCACATTGGCATTTTTTCTAACACAAACCTAAGATGATTTAATTAGTACAGTGATTAATGAGCTACAGAAAGCTGCAAAAACCTTCTTTTAAGGTGGAAAGCAACAAGTACTTATAAAGGCCAAAAATGTTCACATTAGATCAATATAAATTCATTTCTTGTGCAATGTTACACAAACTTAAAAAGTCCACGCAAATAGCTTAGATATGGCTCCTTACTTCTTCAATTTAAATATTTTAAAACCAAAGTATTGCCATTCTTTCCTAATCTGAGAAGTGTCTCTGCCACATCTCTTTGTACTACTACTAACATTAAAGCAAGTAGGTCCACAAAACAAAACTTCTTTTGTGAGCATTTCCATTAAATAATCAGCCAAGACCCTAAAAGTAAACCAATTTACAGAAAGGCAGCAAGAAAAAAAAAACCGTCTTATTAGACTAATTTACCCTAGCATTCTTACGGTAAATGCATGCAAAACTTGCAAAAAATTCCCAAATAAAACGGAAAAAACTTGATTATATCCCATTTACATTTTTTATTTTTTTTAAAATGTGTATAACTGAAATTTACAAGTGTGAAGATGAAAATCTTTGGTGCCCCTGGTCCGGTAAAAAACACTAATCATACTTAGGCCGACAAATTTACTATGCACAGGGAAAAAGTAAAAATGTGACATATCAAACATCCAGATTCCATTGAACCTATATTAGCTAAAATTGATCCAACTAACCTGCCAGCTGCCAAGTAAACCCGTGACTCAATCATCATTATGTAAGCACTAGCAGCCGGGCCAATTAACCTTGTACAAGAATCAATACTTATGTTGGGTCCTTTCTGGTAGGTAGCATGGGCCTCTTCATGCCTATAAAGATTCAATAAGGCCTCCACATGTAGAGCGTAGACCTTCATGTATTATAATCAGAAAAATACCAATGTAAGAATAGTACAATGTTAAGAATTATAATCAAAGGTGGCAAATAATTAAAAACTCCTGCAGTATATGAAATTGAACAGAGAAAACTAACCTGTGGTGCTGAGTCAGCGCCGGAGGATATTGCATACTTGGTTTCCTTTAGCAAGGTATTCCATTCTTTTAACTTACGAGCCTCGGTGCAAATGCTGAGGTGGTTTTGAAGAGCCTGAGCTTTGGCTGTGTCGTCTGAATAAGCATAGTCGCCTGAGTGTTTGTAGTGATGCAATGCTTTCTCTGCTTCTCCCAGTCTGCATGACAAAATATACACTCTTTTTAGGAAAAATTTCAACAGGACAGGACAATGCACGCGCACACATATACACAGTTACACGCACAATGTTGTCCCACTTTATTCAATACCTGAGGTACAGATTTGCCAGGCGATGATGTGCTCTGTGATATGATGGCTCAATTAGAATAGCTTCTTTGCACTCGAAAACAGCCTCCATAATCCGGCCTAGACCTATCAAAGCAGCACTCTTATTGCAACGATAGGTGGCCTTATTTGAATCAAGACCAATTGCTCGGTCATATAGAGCCAAGGCCTCATCAAATCTACCCTGCTTATATGCCTCATTTCCCTTGGACTTAAAAGCCTCTGGATCTAATCTGTTTACTAGACCTCGAAGCTGTCCAAATTCATCACTATTCTTCCTAACAATGTTGCCCATGACAACATTGCCACCAAGCTTTCCAAAGCCATTTTTGGGGTTATTAGGCATGAAACTTTTCTCTCTAAGATTCCTAGACAGGTAATCCACTGTCCTAACAGTGGAATTGGGACTGTTACTTCCTAACAATTTTCCAGGCCCTGTCTGCTTCAAGTTACCCAAGTGGCCTAAAAGCATTGCATTGCTTGGAGTGGAACGAATGAGAGCTTTGCTTTCATTTAACAGCTGGGGATCAGTGATCATCTTAGTAAGCTCTGAAGAGTTATTAGTGGGCTCTCTTTTTAGCTTTCTTTCACGACCCAAGTCAGGAGATTGAGGCACCTTTGTTTGGACTGAACTAGTGGAGGATGATGTTGAGCTTCTTGCAGCATCAGAAGGTCTTCGACCGTGAACTCTTTTGTGAGAAGTTGTTGAAGAAACCTTGGGATGAACCCAAGTTGAATTCTTTGCGGATTGCTCATTGAGTTTTGGTGGAGATTTGTTGGCTAAATTGGAGGCTTTGCAAGCAGACTCAACAGAGCTGCTTCTTTGCCTCTTGGAATGTTCAGTGCTTGGCAGTGAACGCACAGAAGTTTTTCTTGGCCAGTAGCTCCGGCGTTGGAAGATTCCACCCATAAATCCGCAGCCAAATTCACTATCCACTGCCGTTTCTGCCATGACTCTTCTCTTTAATGTATGTGATGACTATCAAACAGGACAACCTATAGAAGACCAAGCAGTGGAGGGTGAATTGTATATGAATTAACCAATGATTTTGTAAGCACAAGGTGGCTTCAAGATCATGTTCAAATCGTTAATTTAACATGAAGGATATGTACCAGGAACAAAAAAAAAAAATTAAGTAATTAAAGAAATGGAAAGAATGGCTAAGCACAAACAATTGAAGGAATTTCAAAAGAATGATAAAGGAAGGAAATTATCAAGAGAAGGCTTGAATGAGAAGGATTCTATGTAGCAAGCATAGTTTGAATAACGTCTAATAGATATATATATATATATATATATGAACTCACAGGCTCCTAGAGTGGCTTCCAAGAAACCAACTTTATCTCTTTTGTAATTTTTTAGAGGGAGATATGAGAGGGAGGGGTCAAGACTTTATGGAAGAATAACATATAAAAAATTCTAAAATAAACCCAACCCTGTTCAAAAATAAAGATGCCTGTATTATCATTTCATGATTTTGATAATGGCCGCATGATTCATAACATACAAAAAGGAGTACTAGCTAGACATTTTTCAACTAATTAAGAGTGGTTGATCTAAAGGAATAAAATATTATATATATAGTTACTAATACAAATATATAATACCCTTTGAGTTTTGACCAATTTTCTTGGTTTCGTGTAAATTGTAAGGGTTTATTTTTTTAATTTTTTTGAGGCATATACAGTTAAATTGTCCATACATGTCAATACATTATACTTCAACTGTTCAACAATTGAGATGACATGGACTGGAACAAATTTAACTGCCTTATTTTGCCGGATGTGGTTTAATATTAAAATCTTTTATCTGAAAAAACAAAAACCTTGTGTTTGTCATTCTATGAAAAAAATTAACAAATTGTTGTTGGCATACCGCATACCGAACCCGTCTATAACACTATATACACGTGCTAATTTTTTTTTTTTTTTTTTTTCTAATAAAGCTCACTACAATTTGCTTAATTATGGAAAAATAATCAATTGTTGTTAGCTTCCGAAAGTGTGAGCCTCTTTCAATTTAATTACGATAAATGACCATGAAAACTTGTACAGCAAAAAATGGGGATGGAAAATGTTATCAAGTGCTCTTTAAAGATGAGTTATTGTGGGGTTCAATTAATAAAAAATTGGCATGAATTAATAAGAGTGCTGAAAATTCGATTAAAGTGATAAGTGAAACTCAAAAAGTTAGCTTTGTTAACTCTATATCATATAATTACCGTGCACTCTTAGTGCGGTGGTCACTCTACAAATATAAATGCTTGTAGGGTGTGGGAGAAATAGCTGAGGTTCAAATCTTCAAGAGGCAGCTTCACACACATATACACTTAAATTAAACTATAATAGAAATTCTATCTTGTAATAATAAAAAATAAATAAATAAGAACTCCATACCATATAAAACCATTAAAAATCTGATAAATAAAAAAATAAGTAAATAATAATGGTAGTCGAGATGTATAATCTATGGCCCAAAACAGAAAAAGTTTAAAACATTAATTAGTCTTTTCCCCCAAAAGGGAAAATTTTGATGGGCACACTTTTTTTTCTGATTGATGGTAACAACTGTCGTGTCCCTAATTAAGTGAATCAATTGAAAAAGTAAAAGGTAAAATTAACAATTAACACAAACAAACTCCGGATAATTAGCCAATTGGCAGTTAGGAAAACCAAGGCACCGCCAAAGGACTGTTTGGCCTGGACCCCAATTGAACAATGAACACAGCTGTATGCTATTATGGAATGGACTCCAGTTTTTATTCTTTACCTTGCCAAACACCCTTACCTTCCATTCATTCCCTCCTCTTTTTTTTCTCATGGGGTTGGTAGTTGGTAGCAGATTTTTTATTTTATATTTTTATTCTTTTGGTAATAATAGAGCAAGAACCAAAGAAATCCATGGGTTGGTAGCAGTTTTTTTTCGCTGTCGTTTTGTGCGATAGGATTGTGTATCACTTGTAGTTTTGTGAATGTTATGTAGTACATTATAGATACGATGTTTTAGGACCATTTGGTGAAAACTGCAAAAGTGTTTAGAGGGTTTTGAAGATTAGTACTATTTTGTCTATGGATTTCCCTACACCTTGCCTGCTTCAATAGTAGTCGGTGCTGGCTTGTAACCCACAACGACAAAACTTAAAATTCTCAAAAATTATTCAGCTCCCGACGGCACTACCAAAATTTTATGTCCTCGCAATCTGTAGTTTCAAATTTCAAGGTAACAAAACATTCTGATCAAATCCATAGCTATGGTCCTATGGATTTATGGTGTACAATATGTTTTGCACATTTTATTAATGTCATTGAATTTCAAGTTGACAAGAATCCCTATAGTTCTGTTTCATTCCATGCGCAATTGGGCCCTACTAATAATATTAGTGTTCTGTCTTGTGGTCATACCCTAAAAATAATTTAGTTTAAAAAATTAAAAGCAGTGTCGTACGAACAATTTACTGTATTATAAATTAATCCCAAACTCTTGAACCCTGTGTGAATAAAGATTTCTGATTCCGATTGACTAATCTTGAACTCGTAATAATTGATGTTTAGGAAGAAACTGTTGCTTGGAACAAGAGGGGGGTATTTCACAAGAATCCATAGGAACATTGAAATATTAGCCAACAAAGGTTTAGGATTACATGTAGTTATGCTCATTTTTGCAAATAATTAATTTTTTTAAACTAATAAAATATTTTCAATGATTGAGTTGCTTGCATTACTATTCAATAAGGCAAGAGAAGTTGAATAAAGTTCTTCTTATTAAAAGAATTGGACAATAGTATAGATGTGGACAAAATTATGCAATTTTAATTTATTAAAATTACATTGTTTTGAAATAAGTTAGCGTTTAATGGCTACTTAGCCTACTTCATTAACAAAATTGGGTGGAAAAACTTATTTTTTCGTCCCCCAAATGTTGTGTAATATTAGGGGTATGGATTCAAATTTTAAAAATAAAATCAAAATTTTCTCAAAATTTGAGGTTATAAATTACAATTTAGTCTTCTAAATAAATTTTCCATGAATTATAGCCCTATATGTAAATCCACAAATATGTTAGATGAGAAAATATTACTTTGTAATCCTCCCAACAAAATCTCAATTGCTGCAAAAGCAGATTCTAACAGATGGTGTGTGTCTATGTTTAGTAGAGAGTGGAGACCAATTTATATGCCCTGTGGAAGTACAGGTTTTGCTAAAGATGTTTTCAAGTAAAATGGAAACACAATAATGTTTGATATTGTTCAAACTTCAATGAAAGAATTCCAGAATCAAACAGATTTTTGAAATACTCTCATAGAAGTATTTAAAGTTAGGTTGATAAAACCAATTTAGAATAATACATATTTATAAGAGCTCATATTAGAGTTCTAATAGGCATTTTTTAAATTAAAATTTACAAAAATAGCTTTAAATTTTCTACAGATTCGGTAAATTTAGACCAAATTTACCAAAGCAAACTAATCTAAATAAAATAACTAAATGTAGGCCTAAATATAAGCATCTATAGACAAAAATCTTGAATTACGTGCCCATCTGCCTTTAACTTATGATTATTCAACTTATCAAGAAATTTCAAGGACTCTCGTTCTACTTTAATCCCTCCACTTGTGAAGAACTCATAGGATGCTTTATGGTTGTAATTTGTTTGAATTCGTTAATGTAAAATTGTAAATCATTGCTTTCTTTTATTAAAAGGAAAAAAAAAAAAAAAAAAGGAATGAAAAATTTATTCAATACTTTAGGACCAACACTTCATACCCTCCCATAAACAATTATAATGGTTAGAAAATTTGGAAATTCCTTGTTTGCATAACTTTACAAAGAATTCATTCATAGAAAAAAAAATATAAAATAAAATAAAAAGTTGATAGTAGATGAAGCCGCGTTGAACAATGTGTTCCTCATTCTTTTCAGCCGTGTCTGTTTCATCCTTTACTTGCCAATGCCGACAAAAGAGAAAGGGGCTCTCATTCTCTCCCAATCCTGATTTATGTTGTGTAGAGAAAGATAGGAATAGGCACGGGCTGAGACTGAGTCTGAGTGGCACATAAACTAGTCCATGGAGAGAATCATATGTTTTCTGACTTCACCAAAAGCCTAAAAAGTAGTCAAAGTTAACAACTTGCAAAAAGTTTTTCTAATCTTATTTTTTATCTTTCTGTTTTGTTGTCTTCGTTTTTTCTAAAACAATTTGACAAAACGGTGGCAGATTGATGTCCTCGAACACCAAAATAGAAAAGTGCTAAAAGCTTTTTCAGTCCTCTTAAAACAAGAGGTGTTAGATAAGTTAATTACCCAAAAACACAGAAGGAAGCCAATAGAAATGGTGACATTTGGACCTTGATTTGGTAGAAGTGGTATCCCTCATTATTGTCGGTTGCTTGCTAATTTAGAAAACCGGCCTCCCATTTAGGCTAATAAGAATTATAATGCAATGATTTAGGAGACCCCAACTGTAATTCAAGCAGAAAATAAAATTTGATTGGGTCCAATTTTTCTGAACCAAAGTGGTTGCATATTTATATATGAATAAAAAAGCCATTACTTCATTCCACTCCAATTGATTAAACAAACGTATATATGTTGACCCCTAACCAAGTAAGAGAGACACCAGATATATGGGGTGGAATCGCATCCGTGTGTTATGATTGTTGACCACAATCATAGATACCTTCTCCATTGCACTATCTATATATAATTTTGTGTAGAAATTAATTCACGTGAATATTGACAAGTCAAGCAAGGGCCACCTGATCAGACATGTTTAAATCACAAGCAGTCTTTAAATTCCTCATATTTTATTCAATGAAGATCTTCACAAGCTTTGTTATCACGCAAGTCTCCTATGTTTAATTAATCACATTATATAAAAAGAGTTAGAATCATATAGCATACACAAATTGGCGACTACTCACTACATATACATTACATATATACGTGCATACCACTTTCACACGAGACCATACATAAAACATAACTATCCTTGCGGCCCTTGTAGCATACAATGAGTCTCGAATAATGTGAGGATTAGGTAAATCTAAGCATGGACCAAACACAAACTATCCTCTCAGAAAAAGCACGAAAGTTTGATTAGATAATATAAGCTAACCAAAGGATGGGACTCGGACCAATACTTTGTCATAGTCATCGAACTTTCAGGCAACAAATCAAGGTATAATATTGAGCTAGCAGCATGGTCATTAGCACCCATTCATATATCAATTACTCTAGGAACACAAAAGCTTTTACAATTGTTTTCACAATTAATCCTACGATTTGATGTGATTGATGTATTATAAAAATGGTATTAACAGTAGACGCCAAATAAAAATAATGTTACTTTTGTAGGAAATATAAACGAATTTCCAGATTGATGAGATCCAAGAACAGATAGAAATATAACACAAACATAAGGCAATTACACAACATGAGAAATTACGTAGTATAGCAATTTGTATAAGTATATGGAATTGCATTAATTTCACTATTTTTAGAGAAAAATACATAATGCAGCAATACAGTTTTCAATTCCTCTCTTTAAAAAAAAAACATATCGAACCTTAATATGAAACAATGATATTTATATCTCACTCAGCAAATTCACAATGGGCTGAAAACAGGCCAATCCGGCTTGGGCCATTGCTTCATGGATTAAGTCTCAGAAAATCTCTCATTAAAACTGTAACACTTTTATATCAAATCAGGTCATAATCTAAATCAAACACAAACTAAGTTCCACATAGCCCAACAACTTCAACCACAATAATTTATATTGACATGTAAAAAAAAGTATAAAATATATTGCGACCATAACATTATTTTTTGATATTTCATACCAAGAAGGAGAATTTTCTCCTTTTCGTTTTTAGGTTAAAACTCTTGAAATTTTTCTTCAATGAGCTTCATATCTACGTTGGAATCTTGAAAAAAGGATGTGAAAGATTGTAGCAATGTGGGCAGGCTTGGGATTCAAGGCTGAAAGAGTGGAAAGTGGTGTGGAAAGTGAGGCACATGAAATTGTGTGCGCAACGCTTTGGACTCAAGGCTGCAGGAGGAAGAAAAGTGATACGTATTACGTATAAGGTGCGGAAAGGGTCGCACGTGCATTTTACGTAAAGGAAAACAAGTGGTCACGTGATCTAAACTCGAAACTCTAAAGCCCTTGAAAGCCTGCCCAAGCTTAAGTTTTAAGGTTTGGTGATCGGTTTAGTAGTTTTTGGTTCTCATTGGGATCAACTTTAACAAGACATTCTTAGCTCCATCACTTCCTCAAATGTAATTCCCTCAAAGTTCGCAATAGTATACGTACCATAATAAAATCAAACATGACAAACAAAACTTATAGAAACAAACGCAATCTTATGCGAAACATACAGAAAGAATTTGCTAATATCTTCAATCAATGATTGTAACGTTCACATGCAACATGGGTTGCAAATTAAGTCTTATCACATTGGGAACTTTGTTATTGTATGTATAGAGCTTCACCATGTGTAGTACTCCTATTTACATTTTATTTTCCTCGCTTTAATTAATGTTTAACAAGGTTTTGAAATCCGAACCATTCATTGAACCGTAAAAATGAGAAGTACAACGTTTTCAAGGTCAAATTGAGATCAAACCGTGATGACGTCATAATTAATTTAATAATTATTTTAAATATAAATAAATACATTAAATTAGTAAAAATAGAAAAATTAGCTAAAATAGTCTCCAAATAAATATGAGATTTATCTTTCAAATATATTTTTCATATCATAATTTTCAAAAGACACGTAAAAAATATTAAATCTTAAGCAAACCTAATATATAAACAAATAAATAAGTATATAAAAATATTATAGTGGATGATATAATGAGTATAAAACTTTTATACTCATTATATCATCTATTATAATATTGTTATGAAAATACTGTGAACATTTTATTTCTCTTTTAAATTTCTTATACTTTTCAAAGAGAAATGATATATTCACAATATTTTTATAATATTTTTACAACAAATCCTAAGTGGCAAGTTGTTATTGTTGAGTTAAAAAAGTAATTTCAGTGCTAAATTTAAATTTAAACCAATAATAACTAACCACCCATAATTTGTTGTAAAAATATTATAAAAATATTATGGACGTAGCACTTCATCTTTTCAAATTGCTACAATCCGTTTTTCCTTTTTCTATTTCTTTTTTTTTCTTTTTTCTCCACCGTTTGATTGATTGATTTATCTCCTCCACCGTTTATAATTATACATCTTTATCTATTTCTTTTTTCTTTTTTTTTACTAATATCTTAAATTTTTCTCATCCATCCATTTAAAAATTTTACCTTCCTAATGCTCTTTTACTTTGCCAATGCCTAGTTGCCTACATGTTTCTTCAGTGTTCCATCTTTCTGACTTTCTCTTTTTGGATGAGCCCTCTTCACTCTTTCTTCTTCACAAAAACTCTTCCTCTGCTTCCTTCTCAGGTTCACTCACGGAAACAATCATGTTTTTTTTTTTTTTGGGGTCAAAAACTCTTGCAAAGCATTACATTGTCACCGTGCAGTGGCTGCTCCTTTCTTCTTCTTCTTTTGTCACAAAAAAAAAAAAAAAAAAAAAAAAAAACTCTTCCTCTGCCTCCTTCTCAATTTCACTCACGGAAACAATCATTTTTTTTTTTCTGTCAAAAACTCTTGCAAAGCATTACATTGTCACCGTGCAGTGGCTGCTCCTTTCTTCTTCTTTTCTTTTTTTTTTTTCTTTTTTTTTTTTTTTTCGTCAAAAAAAATTTTACAGAAGCTCTCATTGCCGAAAAGAAATTTTCGCCTGAAACTATCCATAACATTGATGTGAGTTCAACGTTTGACAGAATGTTATGGTTGAAGCTTCAACAATGGTGATTTGGAGCTGTGAGTCTGTAATGTTTTTTTAAAAAAATAAATAAAAATAGCTCTGATTTGAACAGCCAGAACAGCTCACGGTTCACAGAACCGGGCGGTTAGACTGCGGTTCGTACAGATCCCTGTTTTTTTTTTCATGGAGCAATTTTTTATGTTAAACGAACCGTAATTCTGAGCAGTTTGAGGTTTTTCGGTCAGATTGTACGGACCAATCCGGGTTTAAAAACCTTGATGTTTAAGGCTTAAATTGGTAGATAAAGCTTTCATGAAAAAAAATTTATGGCACAACATCAGCGTGCATGATCAAGTTTAGTACAATATACATATTACCTCTACAGCCTTTATTATTTCTTCCAACTCAAAAAGAAAAAGTTCTGCAAGACTTCCGCATTACTATGGAGAGATTTTTTAGGGCAATATTTGTTGCACACTTGAAAGTCACGATTTTAATTGTTTTTTAGATCACATATAAAACAATTTATGTGTAATAAATGTTGGGGATTTCACCAAATCAAAAAGTAATAATGAAACAACAAAATGAACACATTAAGTAAATAGAAATTAGTGATTGACTTAGAGGCACAATTGAATGTTATCCTTAGACAATATTTGTAATTTTGTACTCATACGCAAGTTGCTAAAGGCTTTCTACAAAGGAAACAACTAAATTATTGGGTTCTACAAATAGCAATTTTGGAGAATACCCACAGGATTTTATGTGTTTCAACTTTCAAGTGAACATAAACCTCTATTTATACCCATAGAGTTATATTTTATCAAAAGGCAAGTATGGAGAGTTAAAAAGTTTCATAAAATTGTCCACAATGCTTGAAACATTTTCAAATGTTCAAAATAGTTATCAAAAAATTCTGCAAAAATTCAGTTTTCACGAGTCTCAATCGATCTAGAGGAATCGAGCATCAATCAAATGCTCTTTTCGATCGATCGAACAAGAATTGAACACCGATCGAATCAAGCCAAGACTCTAGGATATTATTCCTCATTACTTTGATTGATTGTGCAAAAGTTTCGACCGATTGAACATACTGAATTTCAAATTTTACTTAGAAAATTTCATTACTTGAATTTTCACTTTATTCATTTTATAAATGAATATTCTTCTACCTTATATCATTATTACAACCTATTCTTGTATATTCCTATATATACAACAATAAGCACAACATTTTTCTTACATATTGATATATGAAAGTTCATTAACACAATATGAAAGGCAATACTGATTAACAGGATGATTATACATACATCGACAGTTGATCTTGGCAAAATAAAATATGGATAGAATTTAAAATGTTCAAATCATCCCAAATAAAGAAAATACCAAATGCACATTATAATTCTCTTAATTAGTCAGAATTTAAGGCCTTTCCTTGCCAGCCAAATATCCAAGTGTTTAATGTTCTTGGTCTTTCCTCATAAATAAATAAATAAAATAAAATAAAAAATTCTTAATCAGATCCTGCAATAGCGGATAATTTATTAAGCAATGCTGATGTCACAACTTGTGCCACAACTTACCCATGTGGCGAGTTGTGGTTGGTGGAGGGGTGATGGTTGGTCCGTGTGGGCACACTCCCCCACCAACCACAACTCGCCATATGGGTGAGTTGTGGCACAAGTTGCGCCACAAATTGTGGCACCAGAATTATCATAATTTATTACTCATGTGGCATATACCAGGCTGTCCATGCCCAAAACAAATTAGTCATACATAATGTATAATTTCGGAATATTTCAAATTTATGTGAGTGTATTGCTACTATTTTATTTTCAAATGATTACTACCAATGCCCCACCTCTAATTATTGAATTATCAATACATATTTATAGGGTTAGGTTCAAGTTACCCATTGTATAACTTTAAATAATATTACATTATTCAATATTTTTTAATTTGATGCAAATTTTGACCAATCTAATGTTGGATTTCATTATCTTCATATATTATTAAAAATTACAAAATTTTAAGTTGGTCAAAGATCAATAGTCATATCATCAATCAATTATTTAAATTTAAATTTTTGTAATTTAAAATAATGCATAAAAAATGAGTTTATGGATCGAATAATAAATAACATCTAATTAGCATAAATGTTAAAAATATATAGAACATATAATCCAACGAAGAGAATTTCAAAATATGATTTCAATAACAAATTATTGAAATAATATATATATATATATATATACATGCACTCGCTCTTTGATTGGCCTAATAACCATGCTTTTTAGCTTTTCGTCTTGTATGCTGATGGAGGAAAGTGATATCATGTGGTAAGAAAGAGAGATAGTCCTATAAGATTTATTTTTATTAATAATACTAGTATAATTCCCATGTGATGCACTGCTTGATGAATATCTATATGTGTGGGAGGAATGAATCTTTCCCTAATCAGGTATTGTTCGCTTTGGGAATAGGCCGAGGAGCTGATTCCACCCTCACGAATTTGTTCAATCCCACATCGAGGAGAAACGCTGATGTGCATGAAATATATATAATTAAATACTCACATATTTACATATTTAGCTTTACTTTTATGTTATTTTGTGACTGATTATGTAATATCTTTGTGTTGCAGGTAACAAGGGCTTTACATGCAAAGTGGGGCTAAGCCAATTGAATCAAGCCAACTTACATCCAGCCAGGCATGAATATTAAATTTTAAGTCCAATTGGAGCAAGGAATCAAAGGAAATTTATATCAAATTCAAGTCCAATTCGGATTAGGATTCCAGCCTGCACATCAGTTAGTATTTTTAGCATAACTTTCGGCTCAGATGTTCAATCGAGATGATTCAAGTTGGGCTGGAAATTTAACTTAAAGGGCTACAACTTTGTAGTTTACCAAAAGCCCGAATTCTGAGCTTAAATGGGCCGAAATCGTCGGTTAAGTGAAGCCTAAAAATCTGGGATTTTCTCCAAACGGGAATTCAACTTGTAATAGGATTCCTTGACCTATTTAAAGGCTTTTTAGGGCAAAATTCAAGGAGGCTAGTGCTAGGGCTGAGATGCAAAACAGAAAATTGGAGCAAGAGGCAGTGCCGCATGTGGCTTCTCTGTAGCTTTTCTCCATGATAGCATTGTGACTATTTCTTTCTCTATTTTATTTGTCTAGTTTAATGTTTACTATTTTATTCTTGTGTTTTCTTTCAATTATCATGAGTAGCTAAATTTATAATTAGGGTTGAGGATGAAACCTTGTTAAAGATTATCAGTAATATTTATGTGATTTGATTTTTCCCACAATAGTTGTTCTTTAATGATTTATATTGTTCTTGCTTCATATCAATTGACTAAGATGGGATTCTAGATATGAGTTCAATCATGTTTTTCTCATGATTTAGGATTTGTCTTAATTAATTGAATGCTTGGTTTATTAATTCTTGATTATAGAATTGGATATCATTTGTGATTTGTCTGTCAATGGATACAAGTTATGATTTGATTTTTAGAATTGGATATATCTTGTGATTTGTTTGGCTACGGATACAATTGATGATTTGGTTTTATACTAAAGAAGCGAAGAAGAACATGCTTTTGATTTTTAAAATAAGGATTTTAATGAGGATATTTTCCATGATAGCAAGATTGATTTCTAGATTATCATGTAGTGAGTTGGGAAAAATTAATGATCATAAATATATGCTAGTATGACTTACAAGGCGGATTCTAAAACCTTAATTCCATTCCCTTGATTGTTTACATCTTTTTATTGCTTTGTATTATATCTTTGCTTAGTTTAATTATTTTCTTTATATTTTTAATTGCAAACAACCAATTTTTATTAAACTAGATTAGGATTAATTTGGTTAAGGTTTAATTAATTTTCCTACGTTCATTCAAGTCCCTGTGGGTTCGACCTCGTTCTTGTCAAACTATACTTCGGTACGGTTCGTACACTTGCGAGTATTTTAAAATTTCACAACAAGTTTTTGGCGCCGTTGCCGGGGACTTGGTTAGGAAAATAAATTAGGTCTTAATTGAATTTTTCCTTCTACTAGTTGTAGTTAAATTTTTTTAAATTAAAAAAAAAAACAAAAAAAAAATTTATTTCTTTGTGCTTGGTGTATGAGAGCTTGGATACGTGATAAAGAAAATCGTCTTGTTAGTTTTGATTATCCATCCACAATGGGAGAAACAGGAGATGATTCAAAAACCCTTAGGGAGTTGTTCTCACCCATAACCACCAACCCTCCATCTTGCATAGTATTGCCTGCAACCACTGCAGCACATTTTGAGTTGAAACCACAGATAATCCACCTTCTTCCTACTTTTCATGGATTGGATAGAGAAGACCCTTATATGCATGTAAAGGATTTTCTTGAGATTTGTGCTACTTGTAAGTTCCAGAATTTCACCGATGACTCTGTTCGCTTGCGTTTATTCCCTTTTTCCTTGAAGGATAAGGCAAAAGCATGGCTTAATTCTTTGTCACCTGGATCTATCACTTCATGAGAACTATTGGTCACAAAATTCCTCTCTAAATTTTTCCCAATGGCCAAGACCAATGCTTTGAGGAGAGAAATTGCAGATTTTTATCAGGATGAACAAGAGAAATTTTATGAGAGTTGGGAGAGATTTAAGGACTTGATCTTAAAGTGTCCCCATCATGGTTTTGAAACATGGAAACTAGTACAATATTTTTATAATGGTTTGACACAGACAAATCGTAACATGATTGAGTCCATGAATGGTGGTGGATTTTTGAGTCTTGTAGATGATGAGGCATACAAATTTCTTGAGAATTTTTCTGAAAGTTCACAACAATGGGATTTTTCCAACCGTAAAGAGAGATCTGCCCCTGCAATTAAGAAAGGAGGATTGTATGAAGTCAATGAAGATTTAGACATAAAAGCTAGGTTGGACAATCTCACTCGTAAGGTTGAGGCTTTAGCTTTAGGAAGAGGGATGAATTCTGTCAATCAAGTTCAAAGTGAAACATGCTCTATTTGTGCAAGTCCTATGCATACAACACAAATGTGTCCTTCCATAGCTGGGTACCCTGATTTTTATACTGAGCAAGCAAATGCACTGAATAATTATGGAAAACCATTTGCTAGTCCATTTTCAGAGACATACAATCCAAATTGGAGGAACCATCCTAATTTCTCATGGAGGCAAAATCAGCCTCCCACAAATGTAGGTGGACAACAAGTGCATCAACAAAGTCAATTTCGTCCACCTACTCAAGCATATCCTCCCATTCCTCAATCAACACCTCAGTTTGTAGCACCACCAAGACAACAACCATCTTTGGAGGAGTCTCTCAAAACTTTCATGCAATCAACTAGCCAAGCCATTCAAGAGATGAAAAGTTCCACCCATTTGAATACTCAAGCTATTTCAAAGTTGGAAAATCAAGTTGGCCAGTTAGCAACCCAAGTTGGAGAGAGGGAAAAAGGAAAGTTTCCTAGTCAACCTATACCTAACCCAAAAGGACAGTATGCCACCAATGGTTCTTCTAGTTCTACTCATGGACAAGAACATGTTCAATCTATTACTACCCTTAGGTCCGGTAAGCAAGTTGATAATCAAGTGAGAATGCCAAAAGTGGTGGATGATGAAAATATTGTGTTAAAGGAAAAAGGAACTCATAGTTCACATGATGATCATAGGGACAAGAAGGATAACCCACCCGCCACTCCAATTCAGGATCTTAGTTCCCCTCTTGATAAGAGGTTTGTTCCTAAAGCTCCATTTCCTCAAAGGTTAATCAGTCCTCAGAAAAGTGCACAATTTGGAGACATTTTAGAGGTTTTTAAGCAAGTGCAAATAAACATTCCATTTCTTGATGCAATTCAGCAAGTTCCTGCTTATGCCAAGTTTCTAAAAGATCTTGTGACAATGAAGAGAAAGACAAATGTCCCTAAAAAGGCATTTTTGACAGAGCAAGTCAGTTCAATCATTCAGAATAAATATCCAGTGAAATGTAAGGACCCAGGATCCCCTACAATTTCATGCAAGATTGGGGATCATCTCATTGAGCGAGCTTTGCTAGATTTGGGGGCAAGTGTGAACTTATTGCCATATTCAGTATACTTACAACTAGGTTTGGGGGAGTTAAAACCAACAACCATGACACTTCAATTAGCTGATAGGTCTGTGAAAATCCCTAGAGGTATTGTTGAGGATGTGCTAATTAAGGTGGATGCATTCTATTTTCCTGTTGATTTTGTTGTGTTAGATACTGAGCCTACTCTAAATGCTAGTACACAAGTCCATGTCATTTTGGGTCGCCCTTTCTTAGCCACATCCAATGCTTTAATTAATTGTCGGAGTGGTGTAATGAAGATTTCTTTTGGAAATATGACTGTTGAGCTTAATATCTTCCACATAAGTAAACAAGTGCTAGACAATGAGGATATCTGTGAGGTTGACATGATTGAGAGTTTAGTCCATGATACTTTCCTACCATCGAGTTATGAGGATCCTCTAGAGGCTTGCTTAAATCTTTTTGGTTGCAATTTTGATATTGAACACTCAATTGAAGAGGTCAATGCATTGTTAGATTCTGTTCCTCTCTTAAGTATTGATAGTTGGCAACCAAAAGTGATCCCTCTTCCACTTTCTTCATCCCCACCCCCATCTGCCATGGAACCACCAAAGTTGGAGTTGAAACCATTACCTGACACACTTAAGTATGCCTTTTTAGGTTCTTCTGAGACCTTACCTGTCATTATAGCTTCAGATTTGGATGACCTTAGGGAACGCCAACTGATAAGTGTACTTCAAAAGCATAAGGAAGCTATAGGTTGGTCAATTGCTGATATCAAAGGTATTAGTCCATCTGTGGTTATGCATAGAATTCACTTGGAAGAGAATGCTAAAACTTCACGTGAACCACAGAGACGTCTAAACCCCATTATGCAAGAGGTAGTGAGAGCTGAAGTTTTGAAGCTTTTGGATGTGGGTATTATTTACCCAATTTCTGATAGTAATTGGGTGAGTCCAGTTCAAGTTGTACCAAAGAAATCTGGCATAACAGTTGTTAAGAATGAGGATGATCAGTTAGTCCCAACTCGTGTGCAAACAGGATGGAGAGTATGCATTGATTACCGTAAGTTGAATGCCATGACAAGAAAAGATCATTTTCCTCTTCCTTTTATAGACCAAATGTTGGAAAGGTTAGCTGGTCATGCTTATTATTGTTTTCTTGATGGATATTCTAGATATAATCAAATTCCCATTGCACCAGAAGATCAAGAAAAGACTACCTTCACATGCCCCTTTGGGACGTTTGCCTACCGTCGCATGCCATTTGGTTTATGTAATGCTCCTGGTACATTTCAGAGGTGCATGATTAGTATTTTTTCTGATATGGTGGGACGATTTTTGGAGGTATTTATGGATGACTTTTCAGTATTTTGGTCCACTTTTGAAGAATGTTTGCACCACCTATCCTTAGTGTTAGTGCGGTGTAAGGAGAAGAATCTTGTTCTTAATTGGGAGAAATGTCATTTTATGGTAAGAAAGGGAATTGTTCTTGGGCATGTCATTTCAGAAAATGGTATTGAGGTTGATAAGGCCAAAATAGATTTGATTTCTAACCTTCCACCTCCTCGGTCTGTTAAGGAAATTAGATCATTTTTGGGTCATGCAGGATTCTATCGAAGGTTTATCAAGGATTTTAGTAAAATCTCAAGGCCCTTATGCAACCTTCTTGTCAAAGATGCCCCATTTGTGTTTGATGATGAGTGTCTCCATGCATTTAAGAGACTAAAAACTGAGTTGACTTCTGCACCTATCATTCAACCACCTGATTGGAAAGTGCCTTTTGAGATTATGTGTGATGCCTCTGACTATGCAATTGGTGCTGTTTTAGGACAGCGGGTTGGAAAGGTTCCCCATGTGATTTATTATGCTAGCAAGACTCTAAATGATGCTCAAATGAACTACTCTACAACAGAAAAGGAGTTGTTAGCAATTGTTTTTGCCTTGGATAAATTTAGGTCCTATTTGTTGGGATCTAAGGTCTTAATTTATTCGGATCATGCTGCACTGAAGTATCTTTTCTCCAAAAAAGATGCTAAAGCTCGACTTATTCGATGGATTTTATTGTTACAAGAATTTGATCTTGATATTCGGGACAAGAAAGGAACCGAAAATGTAGTAGCTGACCATTTGTCTAGATTAATTGTTGAGCACACTAATGACAATTTACCTATTCTTGAATCTTTCCCTGATGAGCAGTTGTTGCATGTATCCCATAGACCTTGGTATGCTGATATTGCAAACTATCTTGTCACTAATCAAATGCCTTCGCATTGGACTAAACAAGATAAGTCTAAATTTCTGGCTAAGGTTAAGTATTTCTTTTGGGATGATCCATATTTGTTTAAGTACTGTTCTGATCAAATAATTAGGAGATGCATATCTGAGAGTGACCAACAAAATGTTATATCCTTTTGTCATGATCATGCTTGTGGAGGCCACTTTAGTTCAAGAAAGACTGCTGCCAAGATTTTGCAATGTGGATTTTATTGGCCTTCCATTTTTCGTGATTCCCATGCATATTGTTCAGCTTGTGAGAGATGCCAAAAGTTAGGGAGTATTGGAAAAAGAAATATGATGCCATTGAACCCTATTTTGATTGTTGAGGTATTTGATGTTTGGGGTATTGATTTCATGGGTCCTTTTCCTAATTCTTTTGGTAACTTATACATCCTTGTTGCTGTTGATTATGTTTCTAAGTGGGTTGAGGCCATTGCATGTAGAACTAATGATCACAAGGTTGTAGTCAAGTTTTTGAGAGAGAATGTGTTTGCACGGTTTGGTACACCACGTGCCATTATTAGTGATGGAGGAAAGCACTTTTGCAATAGAGTTTTTGAGCAACTAATGAAGAAATATGGCATCACTCATAAGGTTGCAACACCTTATCACCCACAGACAAGTGGTCAAGTAGAGATATCTAATAGGGAAATCAAGAGAATATTGGAGAAAACAGTTAACCCTACTCGGAAAGATTGGTCTTTAAGACTTAATGATGCATTGTGGGCATACCGTACAGCATTTAAGACTCCCATTGGAATGTCTCCCTATCGAATTGTGTATGGTAAGGCTTGTCACCTTCCTGTTGAGTTAGAGCATAGAGCTTATTGGGCTATTAAGCGGTTGAATTTTGATCTTGACAAAGCAGGTGCTGAAAGGAAACTCCAAATCAATGAGTTAGAGGAAATTCGCAATGATGCATACAATTGTGCCAAATCATATAAGGATCGAATGAAAAGGGTTCATGATAAAAACATCTTGAGAAAATCATTTGAACTTGGTCAGAAAGTTCTTCTCTATAATTCTCGTTTGCATCTCTTTCCAGGCAAGTTACGATCTCGATGGACTGGTCCATTCATAGTTCGCACTGTTTATGCCCATGGTGCTATTGAGATTGAGAATCCTAAAAATGGTGATATGTTTAAAGTTAATGGCCAACGTTTGAAACCATTTTTAGAACTTGAGCCTCCAGAAGTTGAAGAAGTCCTCTTGGATGACCCTATTTATCAGGATTGATCCCAGTTGTGTTTATCAGGTTTGCATTTATTTTCTTCTTTTCTTTTCTTTTCTTTTTCTCTTGTTTATTTTCTGCTTCTAGATTAGACCTTGTGTTTATTTTCTTGTTTAGTTTTATTTTCTTTTGTTCTAGTTGATATTTGATAGAAATTGAAATTTATAACAATCAGCTTGATCAAGGTACGTCTCCTCCTTCTCCTTACCTTACTTGTTTCTACTTGGTTCTCATGTTGCATATTACTATTTTGCTCTCTTTTCGTTCAAGACATCTATTTGAAAGGATCATTTTTAACATTGAGGACAATGTTTGGTTTAGGTTTGGGGGGGATGTCTATAGATTTCTATGTTTTGTTTTGTTTAGTTGTTTAAAAAAAAAATAATAAAAAAAAAAAAGAAATTTTTTTTTTCTATTGCCTAGCTTGAGGTTTATGTTTTGAGTTCATTATACTACTCTTGCTTAAAAAATTTCATTGCTTTCATGCTCAATTCATTGCACATGCACGTAGCCACTCAGACACAACTTGTTGTTGAAGGATAAAAGTGATTAGAAAATCTTGATGATAAAAATGTGGAGATTGTAACCCCTGTGAGTTTTGAGCCAATCATTATTTTTGGAGGGTTGTTTATTGTTTCTAATCTTAAAGTTCATTTGGAAGTGCATAACATATTTCCCTTGTAGTAGTCTCATTATTCTTTCTTTTGGCCAAGAAAAAAAATATGATTTTATGCCACACTTGAATCTTTTGAAGTCATTGATATTGAATGAACTATACTAGTCTTTGAGAGATGAGATTAGGCCATTTTTGTCTACTTTGAGCCATATATGTGTTTTTCTTTCTTAATATATTATCGCTAGTCACCTCGTTGAGCCTTTTAATTAGCCTTTCTTTCTTAAAGCCCTTATCTATAGTGTTTCAAGATGGAATTTGATCAATTTGTTTCAATGTGGTGGTTTGTGTAAGAATTCAAAAAAAAAAAAAAAAAAGAAAAAAAAAAGAAAAAAAAAAGAAAAGGAAAAGTGTCAAAAAGAAGAAAATAAAAAGGGTTCTCATCAAATTTTGAGAAGTGAAATGTAAAGCAAGAGTATTGCTTTGAAGAAGAAGAGGTGAAAAAAAAAATAGTTGAATGGAAATTCCAAAAAGAGCTGACATTCCAATTAATCTTGAAAACACTTCTTATATTTACCTTTACCCATTTTTATTTCATTCCCTTTGCTTTTACCCTACATTACGTCCTAATAAAGTCCTTATTTGATCTTAAAGATTGTGTAGTTCAGATATTGATATGACTGAGAAGAAAAAAGTGTGGTATAAATATTTTTGGCATCCTTTCATGAGACTAATTGTTCTTTCTTGATTAAGCGTTTTTCTTATGATTTATATGTGAGATGTTTGATTTTGCTTACATTATTCTGCTCACATATGTTGTTAAGAGTGTTACACCCCATTTCAGAGTGATTTCATTTGTTGAGTGATAACACCAGAAAGATTTGAGTTGAAGCATACTTTCAAATAGAGATTCGAGTCAAGTTTATTCTAAAACTAAGAGTATGTTTGGGTTGGCTACCACTTTTCACTCACATTGAGTTTTGATGGCATGAGAAATTTCTTTAGCATTTGTAGTGTTTTTGAACTTGAACTAATCCTCTCTGCAAAAGGCAATTGAAAAAAAAAAAAAAAAAGTTTGTTTGATTCTCTTTGTTTTGTTTTTATTTTTTTTAGTATTCTTTTTCAGAATTTTGTGGGTATATTCCCTGCAAACCCTCACGAGACAACAACTCGTCCACTAGTGTAAGCTAGGGGTTTAAAGGCTTGTTGCATACGCTAAATGCAATCGAAAATTCCAGCGAAAGTGGATTAGTTAGGATTTCCTTTTTCTTTGTTTTTAATTTCTTTGTTTTGTTTTACTCTTTATCTGTTTTGCTCGAGGACTAGCAAAATGTAGGTTTGGGGGTATTTGATGTGCATGAAATATATATAATTAAATACTCACATATTTACATATTTAGCTTTACTTTTATGTTATTTTGTGACTGATTATGTAATATCTTTGTGTTGCAGGTAACAAGGGCTTTACATGCAAAGTGGGGCTAAGCCAATTGAATCAAGCCAACTTACATCCAGCCAGGCATGAATATTAAATTTTAAGTCCAATTGGAGCAAGGAATCAAAGGAAATTTATATCAAATTCAAGTCCAATTCGGATTAGGATTCCAGCCTGCACATCAGTTAGTATTTTTAGCATAACTTTCGGCTCAGATGTTCAATCGAGATGATTCAAGTTGGGCTGGAAATTTAACTTAAAGGGCTACAACTTTGTAGTTTACCAAAAGCCCGAATTCTGAGCTTAAATGGGCCGAAATCGTCGGTTAAGTGAAGCCTAAAAATCTGGGATTTTCTCCAAACGGGAATTCAACTTGTAATAGGATTCCTTGACCTATTTAAAGGCTTTTTAGGGCAAAATTCAAGGAGGCTAGTGCTAGGGCTGAGATGCAAAACAGAAAATTGGAGCAAGAGGCAGTGCCGCATGTGGCTTCTCTGTAGCTTTTCTCCATGATAGCATTGTGACTATTTCTTTCTCTATTTTATTTGTCTAGTTTAATGTTTACTATTTTATTCTTGTGTTTTCTTTCAATTATCATGAGTAGCTAAATTTATAATTAGGGTTGAGGATGAAACCTTGTTAAAGATTATCAGTAATATTTATGTGATTTGATTTTTCCCACAATAGTTGTTCTTTAATGATTTATATTGTTCTTGCTTCATATCAATTGACTAAGATGGGATTCTAGATATGAGTTCAATCATGTTTTTCTCATGATTTAGGATTTGTCTTAATTAATTGAATGCTTGGTTTATTAATTCTTGATTATAGAATTGGATATCATTTGTGATTTGTCTGTCAATGGATACAAGTTATGATTTGATTTTTAGAATTGGATATATCTTGTGATTTGTTTGGCTACGGATACAATTGATGATTTGGTTTTATACTAAAGAAGCGAAGAAGAACATGCTTTTGATTTTTAAAATAAGGATTTTAATGAGGATATTTTCCATGATAGCAAGATTGATTTCTAGATTATCATGTAGTGAGTTGGGAAAAATTAATGATCATAAATATATGCTAGTATGACTTACAAGGCGGATTCTAAAACCTTAATTCCATTCCCTTGATTGTTTACATCTTTTTATTGCTTTGTATTATATCTTTGCTTAGTTTAATTATTTTCTTTATATTTTTAATTGCAAACAACCAATTTTTATTAAACTAGATTAGGATTAATTTGGTTAAGGTTTAATTAATTTTCCTACGTTCATTCAAGTCCCTGTGGGTTCGACCTCGTTCTTGTCAAACTATACTTCGGTACGGTTCGTACACTTGCGAGTATTTTAAAATTTCACAACAAGTTTTTGGCGCCGTTGCCGGGGACTTGGTTAGGAAAATAAATTAGGTCTTAATTGAATTTTTCCTTCTACTAGTTGTAGTTAAATTTTTTTAAATTAAAAAAAAAAACAAAAAAAAAATTTATTTCTTTGTGCTTGGTGTATGAGAGCTTGGATACGTGATAAAGAAAATCGTCTTGTTAGTTTTGATTATCCATCCACAATGGGAGAAACAGGAGATGATTCAAAAACCCTTAGGGAGTTGTTCTCACCCATAACCACCAACCCTCCATCTTGCATAGTATTGCCTGCAACCACTGCAGCACATTTTGAGTTGAAACCACAGATAATCCACCTTCTTCCTACTTTTCATGGATTGGATAGAGAAGACCCTTATATGCATGTAAAGGATTTTCTTGAGATTTGTGCTACTTGTAAGTTCCAGAATTTCACCGATGACTCTGTTCGCTTGCGTTTATTCCCTTTTTCCTTGAAGGATAAGGCAAAAGCATGGCTTAATTCTTTGTCACCTGGATCTATCACTTCATGAGAACTATTGGTCACAAAATTCCTCTCTAAATTTTTCCCAATGGCCAAGACCAATGCTTTGAGGAGAGAAATTGCAGATTTTTATCAGGATGAACAAGAGAAATTTTATGAGAGTTGGGAGAGATTTAAGGACTTGATCTTAAAGTGTCCCCATCATGGTTTTGAAACATGGAAACTAGTACAATATTTTTATAATGGTTTGACACAGACAAATCGTAACATGATTGAGTCCATGAATGGTGGTGGATTTTTGAGTCTTGTAGATGATGAGGCATACAAATTTCTTGAGAATTTTTCTGAAAGTTCACAACAATGGGATTTTTCCAACCGTAAAGAGAGATCTGCCCCTGCAATTAAGAAAGGAGGATTGTATGAAGTCAATGAAGATTTAGACATAAAAGCTAGGTTGGACAATCTCACTCGTAAGGTTGAGGCTTTAGCTTTAGGAAGAGGGATGAATTCTGTCAATCAAGTTCAAAGTGAAACATGCTCTATTTGTGCAAGTCCTATGCATACAACACAAATGTGTCCTTCCATAGCTGGGTACCCTGATTTTTATACTGAGCAAGCAAATGCACTGAATAATTATGGAAAACCATTTGCTAGTCCATTTTCAGAGACATACAATCCAAATTGGAGGAACCATCCTAATTTCTCATGGAGGCAAAATCAGCCTCCCACAAATGTAGGTGGACAACAAGTGCATCAACAAAGTCAATTTCGTCCACCTACTCAAGCATATCCTCCCATTCCTCAATCAACACCTCAGTTTGTAGCACCACCAAGACAACAACCATCTTTGGAGGAGTCTCTCAAAACTTTCATGCAATCAACTAGCCAAGCCATTCAAGAGATGAAAAGTTCCACCCATTTGAATACTCAAGCTATTTCAAAGTTGGAAAATCAAGTTGGCCAGTTAGCAACCCAAGTTGGAGAGAGGGAAAAAGGAAAGTTTCCTAGTCAACCTATACCTAACCCAAAAGGACAGTATGCCACCAATGGTTCTTCTAGTTCTACTCATGGACAAGAACATGTTCAATCTATTACTACCCTTAGGTCCGGTAAGCAAGTTGATAATCAAGTGAGAATGCCAAAAGTGGTGGATGATGAAAATATTGTGTTAAAGGAAAAAGGAACTCATAGTTCACATGATGATCATAGGGACAAGAAGGATAACCCACCCGCCACTCCAATTCAGGATCTTAGTTCCCCTCTTGATAAGAGGTTTGTTCCTAAAGCTCCATTTCCTCAAAGGTTAATCAGTCCTCAGAAAAGTGCACAATTTGGAGACATTTTAGAGGTTTTTAAGCAAGTGCAAATAAACATTCCATTTCTTGATGCAATTCAGCAAGTTCCTGCTTATGCCAAGTTTCTAAAAGATCTTGTGACAATGAAGAGAAAGACAAATGTCC
This sequence comes from Quercus gilva, assembly GCA_023621385.1. Classification (NCBI taxonomy): domain Eukaryota; kingdom Viridiplantae; phylum Streptophyta; class Magnoliopsida; order Fagales; family Fagaceae; genus Quercus; species Quercus gilva. The sequence continues at coordinate 7,212,633 of CM042484.1, read as the reverse complement.
CTAAAAAGGCATTTTTGACAGAGCAAGTCAGTTCAATCATTCAGAATAAATATCCAGTGAAATGTAAGGACCCAGGATCCCCTACAATTTCATGCAAGATTGGGGATCATCTCATTGAGCGAGCTTTGCTAGATTTGGGGGCAAGTGTGAACTTATTGCCATATTCAGTATACTTACAACTAGGTTTGGGGGAGTTAAAACCAACAACCATGACACTTCAATTAGCTGATAGGTCTGTGAAAATCCCTAGAGGTATTGTTGAGGATGTGCTAATTAAGGTGGATGCATTCTATTTTCCTGTTGATTTTGTTGTGTTAGATACTGAGCCTACTCTAAATGCTAGTACACAAGTCCATGTCATTTTGGGTCGCCCTTTCTTAGCCACATCCAATGCTTTAATTAATTGTCGGAGTGGTGTAATGAAGATTTCTTTTGGAAATATGACTGTTGAGCTTAATATCTTCCACATAAGTAAACAAGTGCTAGACAATGAGGATATCTGTGAGGTTGACATGATTGAGAGTTTAGTCCATGATACTTTCCTACCATCGAGTTATGAGGATCCTCTAGAGGCTTGCTTAAATCTTTTTGGTTGCAATTTTGATATTGAACACTCAATTGAAGAGGTCAATGCATTGTTAGATTCTGTTCCTCTCTTAAGTATTGATAGTTGGCAACCAAAAGTGATCCCTCTTCCACTTTCTTCATCCCCACCCCCATCTGCCATGGAACCACCAAAGTTGGAGTTGAAACCATTACCTGACACACTTAAGTATGCCTTTTTAGGTTCTTCTGAGACCTTACCTGTCATTATAGCTTCAGATTTGGATGACCTTAGGGAACGCCAACTGATAAGTGTACTTCAAAAGCATAAGGAAGCTATAGGTTGGTCAATTGCTGATATCAAAGGTATTAGTCCATCTGTGGTTATGCATAGAATTCACTTGGAAGAGAATGCTAAAACTTCACGTGAACCACAGAGACGTCTAAACCCCATTATGCAAGAGGTAGTGAGAGCTGAAGTTTTGAAGCTTTTGGATGTGGGTATTATTTACCCAATTTCTGATAGTAATTGGGTGAGTCCAGTTCAAGTTGTACCAAAGAAATCTGGCATAACAGTTGTTAAGAATGAGGATGATCAGTTAGTCCCAACTCGTGTGCAAACAGGATGGAGAGTATGCATTGATTACCGTAAGTTGAATGCCATGACAAGAAAAGATCATTTTCCTCTTCCTTTTATAGACCAAATGTTGGAAAGGTTAGCTGGTCATGCTTATTATTGTTTTCTTGATGGATATTCTAGATATAATCAAATTCCCATTGCACCAGAAGATCAAGAAAAGACTACCTTCACATGCCCCTTTGGGACGTTTGCCTACCGTCGCATGCCATTTGGTTTATGTAATGCTCCTGGTACATTTCAGAGGTGCATGATTAGTATTTTTTCTGATATGGTGGGACGATTTTTGGAGGTATTTATGGATGACTTTTCAGTATTTTGGTCCACTTTTGAAGAATGTTTGCACCACCTATCCTTAGTGTTAGTGCGGTGTAAGGAGAAGAATCTTGTTCTTAATTGGGAGAAATGTCATTTTATGGTAAGAAAGGGAATTGTTCTTGGGCATGTCATTTCAGAAAATGGTATTGAGGTTGATAAGGCCAAAATAGATTTGATTTCTAACCTTCCACCTCCTCGGTCTGTTAAGGAAATTAGATCATTTTTGGGTCATGCAGGATTCTATCGAAGGTTTATCAAGGATTTTAGTAAAATCTCAAGGCCCTTATGCAACCTTCTTGTCAAAGATGCCCCATTTGTGTTTGATGATGAGTGTCTCCATGCATTTAAGAGACTAAAAACTGAGTTGACTTCTGCACCTATCATTCAACCACCTGATTGGAAAGTGCCTTTTGAGATTATGTGTGATGCCTCTGACTATGCAATTGGTGCTGTTTTAGGACAGCGGGTTGGAAAGGTTCCCCATGTGATTTATTATGCTAGCAAGACTCTAAATGATGCTCAAATGAACTACTCTACAACAGAAAAGGAGTTGTTAGCAATTGTTTTTGCCTTGGATAAATTTAGGTCCTATTTGTTGGGATCTAAGGTCTTAATTTATTCGGATCATGCTGCACTGAAGTATCTTTTCTCCAAAAAAGATGCTAAAGCTCGACTTATTCGATGGATTTTATTGTTACAAGAATTTGATCTTGATATTCGGGACAAGAAAGGAACCGAAAATGTAGTAGCTGACCATTTGTCTAGATTAATTGTTGAGCACACTAATGACAATTTACCTATTCTTGAATCTTTCCCTGATGAGCAGTTGTTGCATGTATCCCATAGACCTTGGTATGCTGATATTGCAAACTATCTTGTCACTAATCAAATGCCTTCGCATTGGACTAAACAAGATAAGTCTAAATTTCTGGCTAAGGTTAAGTATTTCTTTTGGGATGATCCATATTTGTTTAAGTACTGTTCTGATCAAATAATTAGGAGATGCATATCTGAGAGTGACCAACAAAATGTTATATCCTTTTGTCATGATCATGCTTGTGGAGGCCACTTTAGTTCAAGAAAGACTGCTGCCAAGATTTTGCAATGTGGATTTTATTGGCCTTCCATTTTTCGTGATTCCCATGCATATTGTTCAGCTTGTGAGAGATGCCAAAAGTTAGGGAGTATTGGAAAAAGAAATATGATGCCATTGAACCCTATTTTGATTGTTGAGGTATTTGATGTTTGGGGTATTGATTTCATGGGTCCTTTTCCTAATTCTTTTGGTAACTTATACATCCTTGTTGCTGTTGATTATGTTTCTAAGTGGGTTGAGGCCATTGCATGTAGAACTAATGATCACAAGGTTGTAGTCAAGTTTTTGAGAGAGAATGTGTTTGCACGGTTTGGTACACCACGTGCCATTATTAGTGATGGAGGAAAGCACTTTTGCAATAGAGTTTTTGAGCAACTAATGAAGAAATATGGCATCACTCATAAGGTTGCAACACCTTATCACCCACAGACAAGTGGTCAAGTAGAGATATCTAATAGGGAAATCAAGAGAATATTGGAGAAAACAGTTAACCCTACTCGGAAAGATTGGTCTTTAAGACTTAATGATGCATTGTGGGCATACCGTACAGCATTTAAGACTCCCATTGGAATGTCTCCCTATCGAATTGTGTATGGTAAGGCTTGTCACCTTCCTGTTGAGTTAGAGCATAGAGCTTATTGGGCTATTAAGCGGTTGAATTTTGATCTTGACAAAGCAGGTGCTGAAAGGAAACTCCAAATCAATGAGTTAGAGGAAATTCGCAATGATGCATACAATTGTGCCAAATCATATAAGGATCGAATGAAAAGGGTTCATGATAAAAACATCTTGAGAAAATCATTTGAACTTGGTCAGAAAGTTCTTCTCTATAATTCTCGTTTGCATCTCTTTCCAGGCAAGTTACGATCTCGATGGACTGGTCCATTCATAGTTCGCACTGTTTATGCCCATGGTGCTATTGAGATTGAGAATCCTAAAAATGGTGATATGTTTAAAGTTAATGGCCAACGTTTGAAACCATTTTTAGAACTTGAGCCTCCAGAAGTTGAAGAAGTCCTCTTGGATGACCCTATTTATCAGGATTGATCCCAGTTGTGTTTATCAGGTTTGCATTTATTTTCTTCTTTTCTTTTCTTTTCTTTTTCTCTTGTTTATTTTCTGCTTCTAGATTAGACCTTGTGTTTATTTTCTTGTTTAGTTTTATTTTCTTTTGTTCTAGTTGATATTTGATAGAAATTGAAATTTATAACAATCAGCTTGATCAAGGTACGTCTCCTCCTTCTCCTTACCTTACTTGTTTCTACTTGGTTCTCATGTTGCATATTACTATTTTGCTCTCTTTTCGTTCAAGACATCTATTTGAAAGGATCATTTTTAACATTGAGGACAATGTTTGGTTTAGGTTTGGGGGGGATGTCTATAGATTTCTATGTTTTGTTTTGTTTAGTTGTTTAAAAAAAAAATAATAAAAAAAAAAAAGAAATTTTTTTTTTCTATTGCCTAGCTTGAGGTTTATGTTTTGAGTTCATTATACTACTCTTGCTTAAAAAATTTCATTGCTTTCATGCTCAATTCATTGCACATGCACGTAGCCACTCAGACACAACTTGTTGTTGAAGGATAAAAGTGATTAGAAAATCTTGATGATAAAAATGTGGAGATTGTAACCCCTGTGAGTTTTGAGCCAATCATTATTTTTGGAGGGTTGTTTATTGTTTCTAATCTTAAAGTTCATTTGGAAGTGCATAACATATTTCCCTTGTAGTAGTCTCATTATTCTTTCTTTTGGCCAAGAAAAAAAATATGATTTTATGCCACACTTGAATCTTTTGAAGTCATTGATATTGAATGAACTATACTAGTCTTTGAGAGATGAGATTAGGCCATTTTTGTCTACTTTGAGCCATATATGTGTTTTTCTTTCTTAATATATTATCGCTAGTCACCTCGTTGAGCCTTTTAATTAGCCTTTCTTTCTTAAAGCCCTTATCTATAGTGTTTCAAGATGGAATTTGATCAATTTGTTTCAATGTGGTGGTTTGTGTAAGAATTCAAAAAAAAAAAAAAAAAAGAAAAAAAAAAGAAAAAAAAAAGAAAAGGAAAAGTGTCAAAAAGAAGAAAATAAAAAGGGTTCTCATCAAATTTTGAGAAGTGAAATGTAAAGCAAGAGTATTGCTTTGAAGAAGAAGAGGTGAAAAAAAAAATAGTTGAATGGAAATTCCAAAAAGAGCTGACATTCCAATTAATCTTGAAAACACTTCTTATATTTACCTTTACCCATTTTTATTTCATTCCCTTTGCTTTTACCCTACATTACGTCCTAATAAAGTCCTTATTTGATCTTAAAGATTGTGTAGTTCAGATATTGATATGACTGAGAAGAAAAAAGTGTGGTATAAATATTTTTGGCATCCTTTCATGAGACTAATTGTTCTTTCTTGATTAAGCGTTTTTCTTATGATTTATATGTGAGATGTTTGATTTTGCTTACATTATTCTGCTCACATATGTTGTTAAGAGTGTTACACCCCATTTCAGAGTGATTTCATTTGTTGAGTGATAACACCAGAAAGATTTGAGTTGAAGCATACTTTCAAATAGAGATTCGAGTCAAGTTTATTCTAAAACTAAGAGTATGTTTGGGTTGGCTACCACTTTTCACTCACATTGAGTTTTGATGGCATGAGAAATTTCTTTAGCATTTGTAGTGTTTTTGAACTTGAACTAATCCTCTCTGCAAAAGGCAATTGAAAAAAAAAAAAAAAAAGTTTGTTTGATTCTCTTTGTTTTGTTTTTATTTTTTTTAGTATTCTTTTTCAGAATTTTGTGGGTATATTCCCTGCAAACCCTCACGAGACAACAACTCGTCCACTAGTGTAAGCTAGGGGTTTAAAGGCTTGTTGCATACGCTAAATGCAATCGAAAATTCCAGCGAAAGTGGATTAGTTAGGATTTCCTTTTTCTTTGTTTTTAATTTCTTTGTTTTGTTTTACTCTTTATCTGTTTTGCTCGAGGACTAGCAAAATGTAGGTTTGGGGGTATTTGATGTGCATGAAATATATATAATTAAATACTCACATATTTACATATTTAGCTTTACTTTTATGTTATTTTGTGACTGATTATGTAATATCTTTGTGTTGCAGGTAACAAGGGCTTTACATGCAAAGTGGGGCTAAGCCAATTGAATCAAGCCAACTTACATCCAGCCAGGCATGAATATTAAATTTTAAGTCCAATTGGAGCAAGGAATCAAAGGAAATTTATATCAAATTCAAGTCCAATTCGGATTAGGATTCCAGCCTGCACATCAGTTAGTATTTTTAGCATAACTTTCGGCTCAGATGTTCAATCGAGATGATTCAAGTTGGGCTGGAAATTTAACTTAAAGGGCTACAACTTTGTAGTTTACCAAAAGCCCGAATTCTGAGCTTAAATGGGCCGAAATCGTCGGTTAAGTGAAGCCTAAAAATCTGGGATTTTCTCCAAACGGGAATTCAACTTGTAATAGGATTCCTTGACCTATTTAAAGGCTTTTTAGGGCAAAATTCAAGGAGGCTAGTGCTAGGGCTGAGATGCAAAACAGAAAATTGGAGCAAGAGGCAGTGCCGCATGTGGCTTCTCTGTAGCTTTTCTCCATGATAGCATTGTGACTATTTCTTTCTCTATTTTATTTGTCTAGTTTAATGTTTACTATTTTATTCTTGTGTTTTCTTTCAATTATCATGAGTAGCTAAATTTATAATTAGGGTTGAGGATGAAACCTTGTTAAAGATTATCAGTAATATTTATGTGATTTGATTTTTCCCACAATAGTTGTTCTTTAATGATTTATATTGTTCTTGCTTCATATCAATTGACTAAGATGGGATTCTAGATATGAGTTCAATCATGTTTTTCTCATGATTTAGGATTTGTCTTAATTAATTGAATGCTTGGTTTATTAATTCTTGATTATAGAATTGGATATCATTTGTGATTTGTCTGTCAATGGATACAAGTTATGATTTGATTTTTAGAATTGGATATATCTTGTGATTTGTTTGGCTACGGATACAATTGATGATTTGGTTTTATACTAAAGAAGCGAAGAAGAACATGCTTTTGATTTTTAAAATAAGGATTTTAATGAGGATATTTTCCATGATAGCAAGATTGATTTCTAGATTATCATGTAGTGAGTTGGGAAAAATTAATGATCATAAATATATGCTAGTATGACTTACAAGGCGGATTCTAAAACCTTAATTCCATTCCCTTGATTGTTTACATCTTTTTATTGCTTTGTATTATATCTTTGCTTAGTTTAATTATTTTCTTTATATTTTTAATTACAAACAACCAATTTTTATTAAACTAGATTAGGATTAATTTGGTTAAGGTTTAATTAATTTTCCTACGTTCATTCAAGTCCCTGTGGGTTCGACCTCGTTCTTGTCAAACTATACTTCGGTACGGTTCGTACACTTGCGAGTATTTTAAAATTTCACAACAAACGCCTCCCACCTTTGCCTTATAAGCACTTGGCCTAAGGAAGGGTGTACCATAGTGTGTGTGATAAATTTGTGAGGTTGGTATCGGCTCCTCAGCCCATTCTTAAAGCGAACAATACCTGATTGGTGAAAAATTCGTTCCTCCCACAATATGTAAGCTAAATTTTTTTAAAAAATAATTATAAAAGATAGTAATAATTAATTACAAAATAAGTAAATAATTTTAATAAAAAATTGCTTTAAGTTCTAATTTTTTAGAGTTTGAACTTTATCAGTGTTTATCTATTTTTATATTTGAAAATTCTCTTTGAGCTTTGTGTTAATTTCTTAATATGAGATATGAAATGAGTTTGATCATTCCTATTTGGGTTATATTTAATCTATAATCTAGCCAGTACAAACAATAATAAACAAAATAGTTCCTCAATACAATTTTTTCCTAATAATAGTCTAATTTAAAAAAAAATAAATAAACACACTCACAAATTAAATATAATAACCAAAACCCAAAATCAAAACATACACAAAAGAGTTCAAAAATTGTGAATATAACAAAAAAATTAAAAACTTACATAAGAGAACCAATAACTTAAATAGGTGTCCTTTGTTTTGCTCTTTTATAGTAAACTTTCTTTGGCATAGTATCCTGCACACAAATTCAAAAGCAAAGAACAATAAGTAAGATGAATTTATTAGATTAAAATATAAGCGTAAGTCGCATCTTGGGAAAAAAAAAATACAACAACGTGGGGTGTATTGTGTGAGATTTAATTATATGGATGGCTTTATTGGTTAAGAGAGATTATCTCATAAAACAATGACTTTATATATATATATATATATATGAAATTTTTGATAATAGACCATTAATTGGTGTAGAATTTAAATTTCTAAAACTTAGATGTTAAATTTTTATCTAAATTAAATTATTGTTAAACCTTATCCCTTAGTCAAGAGTCTTGTAACTTAATATCCTAATAAAATATTAATTTAATAAGATGCAACTTGAGGGAAAAAACAAAGTTTAGAAAATTTTGATGATAGACTTTTAGTTTTATTTAAATTAAACAATTGTTAAATGTTACCTCTTAATTTGAGAAAATATATCATAACTGTGGATGTAAAAGCCCAACGTCATGTATTGGGCCTGGGGCCCAATTCGAATATCACTATGTGTCCGAAGAGAAGAAAGGGATCAGGAATGAATCCATGTGGGGGAAATGCACCTAGAAATGAATGAGAGGAGCTGTCCGAAGAGAACCCTATAGGTCCGAAGAGGACCCTCTTCTCGGATCACAAGGGAACTTGATCAAGCAAATATGCTGAAGGCCTGAGTGACCTTCCCAACTATCTCCACAATAAGGACAAGCTCTGGGCAAGCCTAGAGATGATAAGAATAGAGAAATATCTAAAAGGAAAAACTGTTACCGCCGCATTTAATGCACTGTAGCAACTTTCCTGGCTGCATTTATGTGGAAAAGACCCCTGAACAGTGCAACCTCAGCTATTACCACTCACGGCAAACTAAAGCAGACGTCTGATGTGACATGTACTCAAGTGAATGCTTAGATGAAGAACAGGTGTACGGTGAAGATGAGGAATATATAAACGGAATAGGCCTTTAAATGAAGGGGCAGAAAAAATTGGAGAGAAAGAAAGCGAAGAGAATTGTATCCACCACTGCGTGAATAACAAGCCTCTTCGGATTTGAGTATTATCCAGTGTTCAAGTGTTTTTTGACTTCAATTCGTCCTAATTCGTCAAAGTTAATCGTTGCTAAGTCCATAACCAGCCCAGCTTTTTCACCCACTCTCTACAAATTCATTGTTCTGGGTTCATTGGGCTCACAATCCAAAACTTTTGGGCTTGACCTACCAATTTTGGACCCTACAATTGGCGCCGTCTATGGGGATAGCTTGAGCAAGGGTGGAAGCAACATCTCATAAATGGCTGAATCAAGGCAACAACCAGCAGAGTCCAGGGCATCCCAGCATGCTGATCCTTTCCTCAATTTGGAACGGAGGCAGGATTGTGAGGATAGTGTACACACCGCACATGACGATCGAAGTCAGTCGCATGGAGGAAGTCGCATGTCCCATGCAAAGAAAAACCAAAACATGCAACTAGAAATTGAAAGGCTGAAGAGGGAGCTACGTCATGCGAAGAGGAAGCGTATTTCTTCGTATTCTGATGAAGATTCCGACGATGAACGGGACGCCACTTACAAGCAAGAATCTCGAACACCAGTCAGTGAGTCTTTTTCCTACAAAGAAACACACCGTCGTGAGAGGCAACTGTGAAGCCCATTACATGGAGGCATAGGGAACGATGCTATGAGTAAGACTCTAGATCAAATCTCTAGGTCCCCTTTTACACGCAACATTAAGAACGCAAGACTCCCTCGACGTTTTCACCAACCGATGTTTACCATCTATAATGGCTGGACAGACCCAGTGGAACACGTGAGTCATTTCAACCAAAGGATGGTCGTTCATTCTAGAGATGAAGCCCTAATGTGCAAAGTTTTTCTGTCCAGTTTGGGGCCGATCGCCATGAGATGGTTTGATAACTTGAAAGCGGACTCTATAAGCTCTTTTCAAGAGCTCACTTAGGTATTTGGGTCTCGTTTTGTCATATGTCGCAGGGTTTCGCAGTATTTAGCCTCCCTATTGTCCATAAGTATGCGAGAGGGGGAAACTTTGAAGTCATATTCGGACAGATTCTGGGAAATGTACAACGAGATGGAGGAAGATTGTGACCTAATAGCGATCAGCTCCTTTAAGCTCGGCCTCCCCACTGAACACGGCCTGAGGACGTCTCTAACGGGCAAACCTGTTACTAGTGTACGCCAGCTGATGGACAGGATTGACAAGTATAAAAGAGTCGAGGAGGACCAGCAACAGGGCAAAGGAAAAGATAAGGTTATCCCTCAGGAGATGAGGGATTTCAGGTCAGATCGGCAAGGCCACAACAGGTCGCGAAAAGACTGGGTCAAACAGGGTTCGGCGAACCTTCAGACAGTTAATGCCGTGTTCCGAGAGCCAATGCACCAAGTCCTAGAAAAGATCAAGAATGAACCATTCTTCAAGAGACCGAACAAGATGGTTGGAAACCCTGAAAGGCGTAACCACAATCTCTACTGCCAATACCACCAGGATTATGGACACACTACGGAAGATTGTAGGAGCCTGTGGGACCATCTGGATCAACTCGTCAGCGAGGGCAAGTTAAAACAACTCTTACACCACACCTACGGTCAGGGTAACCAGGCAAATGCAGGATCTCGGAGAGATGACTCCTCAAAACCCCCTCTGGGCACAATAAATGTTATTTTTGCTGCATTAGGAAAGACGGGATCTTGTCCATCTATAATACTATCGGTTGCTCATTTGTCTTCAGAAAGCGTTAACAAAGAGCCGAAAAAGGCTAGGATGGAGATTCAACCGGTTTTGGGCTTCTCAGATGAGGACAAAATCGGAATTATCCAACCTCATGATGATGCTCTGGTGGTCACTCTCAGGATAGGGGGATATGACGTGAAAAGAGTGATGGTGAATCAGGGCAGTGCCACTGAAATAATGTACCCGGACCTTTATAAGGGGCTGAATTTTACGCTTGAGGACTTAACGCCTTATAGCTCCCCCTTGGTGAGTTTTGATGGGAAAGTGGTCATCCCAAAAGGCCAGATCAAACTACTCGTGCAAATCGGCTCTAAAACGGTGGAGGTAGATTTTACAGTGGTAGATGCGTACTCACCCTACACCGCTATTGTGGCTAGACCTTGGCTTCATACATTCAGGGCCGTTTCCTCCACTCTTCATCAGAAGGTCAAATACCCGTCTGAAGGGCAAGTCAAGGAGATCCGAGGAGATCAATCTACGGCCAGACAATGTCTGGTGGTAGTGATCTGGCACAAACCTCAAGCTAAATCCTCAGCCCATAATGAAGGGAACTTATAGCAGTTAAAACCCTCAGTGCTGGACACCGAAGCCTCATCCGAAGGGGCAGAGTGTGAAAGCTTGGTAAAGATAGTTATTGATGATGATCCAGAGAAGTTCTTTCAAGTCGGAGTTCTGCTGCCTCCTCAAGAGAAGGAAGAGCTAGAAGAGTTTCTCAGAACCAACATTGATGTATTTGCATGGGACTCCGCAGAAGCCCCAAGAGTAAACTCAGAGTTCATTTGCCATCATCTGAACGTTAACCCCGCCATCGTTCCTAAGAAGCAACTGCTCCAACGTCCATCAAGAGAACACGCAGCTGCAGTCAAGGAAGAACTGATGAAACTCAAACGAGCAAGAGCAATTAAGGAAATTTTTTATTCTGAATGGCTGGCTAACACTGTGGTGGTAAAGAAGAAAAGCGGAAAATGGCGAGTGTGCGTGGATTTCACTGACCTGAATAAAGCTTGTCTGAAGGATCTGTTTCCCATGCCAAAGATTGACCAACTGGTTGATGCTACTGTTGGACATCCTCGGATGAGCTTCTTGGACGCATTTTAAGGGTATCATCAGATACCATTAGCTTTGGAGGACCAGGATAAAACAACTTTCGTCACCCCTATTGGGAATTACCACTACAAAGTAATGTCGTTTAGTCTGAAGAACGCAGGGGCCACCTATCAAAGGATGATGACTAGAATGTTTGAGCTTCAGTTGGGTAAAAGTATGGAAGTTTATATTGACGACATGGTGGTAAAGAGTAAGGTTATAGCTGGGCACATTGGGGATCTCAAGGATGTTTTTGAAATCCTCAGGGGACACAGACTGTGGTTAAACGCATCCAAGTGTTCATTTGGTGTGGGGTCAGGCAAGTTCTTAGGATACATGGTGACTCACAGGGGAATTGAAGTTAACCCCGATCAGATATAGGCCATCAACAACTTACGAGCTCCTCAGAACCCAAAGGAGATTCAGAAACTGACTGGAATGACCGCTATCCTTAATAGGTTCATTTCTAAATCAGCAGATAGGTGTAGACCTTTCTTCTCATTGATCAACAAATGGAAGGGATTCGAATGGACTGAGGAATGTACTGTGACTTTTCAGCAACTTAAGGATTACCTCGCTCGGCCTCCAATCATGTCCAGTCCTGAGCCAGATGAAGTATTGTTTGCCTACATCGCTGTAGCTCCTAATGTCGTAAGCTTGATGCTAATACGAACAGATTGTGGCATGCAAAGGCCAGTTTATTACGTAAGTAAGTCATTGCATGAAGCTGAGATCCGTTATTTGCCACTGGAGAAGGATATCCTGGCTGTAGTGCTTGGTACGCGGAAGCTGCCTCATTATTTCCAAGCCCACACAGTTATTGTTCTCACTCAGCTCCCACTCAAGGCCATACTCCAAAGTGTCGACTACACTGGAAGGATTGCCAAATGGGGGATGATCCTAGGGGCTTTTGATATCAAATACATGCCTCGCACATCAGTTAAGGGCCAGATCCTTGCAGACTTGGTGGCCAAATTCACGGAGCCCCACTTAGAAGAGGTAACACCAACACTGGACCTGGATGAAAAATCTGTTGGCATGATTTCTCGGCGAGGCCCCTTACCGTGGGAGGTGTACATAGATGGCGCATCGAATCAAAGAGGTTCAGGAGTGGGGCTAGTGCTGATATCCCCAGAGAGAATCACCATTGAAAAGGCGTTAAGGCTGGACTTCTCGGCAACGAATAATAAGGCAGAGTATGAAGCTCTATTGATAGGAATAACAATGGTACGAAGAATGGGAGGAAAGTCAGTTGAGGTGTTCTCGAACTCAAAATTAGGTATTGGTCAAGTGCAAGGTGAGTTTGAGGCGAAAGATGAAAGAATGCAGGGATACTTGAGTCGAGTTAAATCCCTACAGTCAGAGTTTGAGTCCTTTAATCTGCTGCACATCCCCAGAAGTGGTAATACACATGCTGATTCTTTGGTCACGCTCGCCACCTCCTCAGCGCAAAAGTTGCCAAGGGTTATCCTCATTGAGGACTTGCATAGGCCTATGGAGGTAAGAGGAGAGGCAATCCAAGTTCATCATATCAGGGCAGAGCTCAGCTGGATGGATTCTATAATTAAGTTCTTGAAAGGCGATATCTTGCCCGAAGAAAAAGGGGTGCCTGACAAAGTTCAGAGGAAGGCTACTAGATTCTGGCTATCCGAGGACCAGAAACTGTATAAGCGCTCCTATTCGGGTCCGTACTTATTGTGCATGCATCCTGAAGCGACTGAGTTACTATTAGAAGAATTGCATGAAGGGATCTATGGGAGCCATACTGGAGGTAGATCCTTACCTTACCGAGCCATTACTCAAGGTTACTGGTGGCCAAATATGCAAAAAGAGGCCCATGAATATGTTAAAAAATGCGATCAATGCCAACGGTTTGCGCCGAACATACATCAACCAGGTGGCACCCTTAATCCACTATCCAGCCCATGGCCTTTCGCTTAATGGAGATTGGATATCGTGGGCCCATTCCCTAAGGCTGCAGGAAACAAGAAGTACCTTCTGGTTGGCACAGACTACTTCACCAAATGGGTCGAGACTGAACCTCTGGCAAACATCAGGGATGTAGATGTGAAGAAATTTATCTGAAAAAATATCATCACTCGGTTTGGGATCCCTCATACCATCATCTCGGACAACAGTCTTCAATTTGATAGCAAAGCATTCAGGAGTTATTGTAGCGAACTGGGAATCACCAACAGATACTCCACCCCTGTTTACCCCCAAGGAAATGGGCAAGCGGAAGCTGTTAACAAAGTCATAGTTAATGGATTAAAGAAAAGGCTAGACGATACGAAGGGTAGATGGGTGGAAGAATTGCCCCATGTACTTTGGGCATACAGAACTACGCCTCGTAGGTCTACTGGAGAAACCCCCTTTTCAATGACCTATGGGGCTGAAGCTGTTATACCTTTGGAGACTAAGTTCCCAACATACAAGACTAGTTCGTTCAGTCCGACCAGTAACGATGAGCAACTAGAGAAGAGTTTGGATCTGATTGAAGAGAGGAGGGAAAATGCAATGGTCCAACTGGCACATTACCAACAAAAGCTCAAGTAAGGCTACAACACCAACGTAAAGCTGAGACCTTTAGAACCTGGTGATTTGGTGCTGAGGAAGGTTGTGGGTACTGCAAAGAACCCAGCCTGAGGAAAACTAGGACCAAACTAGGAAGGACCATATTGTATCACTTCTAGAGCTGGTATTAGAGCGTATTTCTTAGAAGATCTAGATAATCATACAATACCCCGGCTCTGGAATGTAAATAACCTCAAAAGGTATTATTATTAAGTGAGTCTTTTCTTCAGTTAACATGCCATTTTGTTATGCTAAGAATTCTCCTAAATGTTTAAACTTAAATTCAATCATGCCTGTAGTCCTCGGACTAGATGATTTGGGTTAGTTAACACTCGTTTACAATTCTCCTAAGTGTTTAACTTAAATTCAATCATGCTTGTAGTTCTCGGACTAGATGATTTGGGTTAGTTAACACTCGTTTACAATTCTCCTAAGTGTTTAAATTTAAATTCAATCATGCCTGTAGTCCTCGGACCAGATGATTTGGATTAGTTAACACTCGTTTACAATTCTCCTAAATGTTTAAACTTAAATTCAATTATGCCTGTAGTCCTCGGACCAGATGATTTGGTTTAGTTAACACTCGTTTATAATTCTTCAAAGTGTTTGAACTTAAATTCAACCATGCCTATAGTCCTCGGACCAGGTTGTTTCCGCTAGTTAACACTCTAATGCAGTAGTTATTATCACAAGACCTTCCTAGCCATACTTAAATCAAAATCATTAGATAGTAACATTCTCTATACATGTCATTCAATGTTTCTATTGTTTATTAGTAATTCTTATACGAACAGCTCTCTCAAGTATTGGCTTAAATTATCTACATCATCAGCGTGATATGATGGTTAAGTTTATAAGCTATTGTTATTTGTAGTAATGATACATCATAGTATGTACTACAAGGGCATTAAAAGTAAAAAGGAAACAATTTCATTGATCAAAAGGAAGTAACTTACAGTCATGAAACAAAAAAAAGAAGGGGGGCTAGCTAATACAAGTAAATAAAAAATATATATATAAAAAAACATATACTAATAAAACCCCTAAACGCCTAAGCCTTCTTTTGAGGTGCTGGGTCAGTAGTTTGGCCAGGCTGAGCAGCAGCAGCAGCATTTGATCCTTGTACATTCCCAGATGGCTTGCCCATACCACCAGTTTGGTCAGATACCTGGTTTGCCTCAGTAGGAGCTGGAAGGTTCTGGTTGACAACTGGCAAATCCGAAGCTTCTGGAGTTCGCAGATGTCTGGATGGTAGTAAACACTCCCAGGCTGCCTCAAGACAGATTCTAGGGGGACTCCAGCTGCATTAAGGCCTTTACCCCACGTTACCTCGCAGTACTCCCTGTAGACCTTCGCAAACTCCTCAGTAAGCCTGATTTGGGTCTCTTTCACCCCGAGTGTGTAGGCAACCTATTTTTCAGCCTCAAGCACCTCCTTGGCCAATTGAGCGTCCTCTTTGGCCAGCTTGGCAGACTCTCTGGCTTTGTCAAGCTCGGTCCGAAAACCTTTCACCAGCGCTCTCTCTGTTTCCAGGTTAATTTCAGTTGTGTACAGCTGCTGGCATTGGTCTTCGGCCTGCCTCTCGGCATCCTTAAGGCCCGCTTCCAGACTCTTTTTCTCCTTGATTGCCTCTTTAAGTTGTTCGGACATACGGGCGCACTTATCCTTCAAGCTGCCCAATGACTTTTCAGCCTCAGACCGAGATCGGGCCTCCGCCTGGGCTTCAACATGGGTTTTCTTGTTCCACTTCTCGGCCACGTAAATTTGCTGAGTGATCTGCATGACAGAATGAAAATTTTTAATATAAGGCGAAGAAAAGTAGTGAATGCAAAAGACCAACATCTTAAAGTTGAGGGAATGAGTCAATTCGCTTACCATAGCTAAATCCCTTTCAAGGGACAAGAAGAGTTCTTGCTAGCTGAAACGCCTGTATGACTCCATGTCCTTCGGAAGGAGCAGAGGTTGCTCCAATGCCTCTGCAATGTGACCAGCTTTCCTCCGCCATAATTTCTGAGGGAAGTGTCCCATGAGATAGCAGCACCATCCAGTGCCAACTTCGGAGACCATGTCTGAACTCCTCGACGCACGTCTGCTGCCAAAGGGTCGTCTCGACTCTCTGTAGACGAAGCCCTTCTGTTTCGTGTCTCGTGGGCCATTTTCTATTGCTTGGGTCCCTTTGGAGGCGCCACCTCTTCAGTATCAGTAACCGTCCTTTTCTTTTTCAGATCCGGCAATGGCTTTAGGTCGAGATCTGAAGGAGCCTGAGAAGGTGGAGGAGGAAGAGTGACTGTTGGCTGGGATGTGCCAACCTCTTTAGTCACAGATTTCTTTCCTCTATTTTTCATCAAATCCTTTAAGCTCTCCATATCTTCTTCAGAAGAATCGTCTGGCACGTTTATTCTCTCTGGAAAACACTGGATTGCCTATCGATTCCCTCTTCGGCGTTCAAAATCTGAACCTCTTCTGAAGCTTCCCCTTCAAACCTGAACTTATCAATCTACTCGTCAAAAGAAGAGGTTGAAGAAGCAACTCTTTCACCTTCTGCTGCCAGTTCTGGAGGAGCCTGCTGAATGGGTTGAACGAGCAATGGTATGCCCTGTGGGTTTGGCTGTGTCACAGGAGCAAGATCAAAAGGGGCCAAAAAGTCTTTCCAAGCAAAGTTAATACGGTTGATGCGGCGGTCCCCAAGTGCTATCGCGTTGCCGATCAGCTGAAAATCAAATGATTTTGGTGTATATCCGAGGATAAGGTGCACGGCCCTTAGTTGCCTGTCTTCACTTGCAAAAATCTCTGACCAAAGAAGGAAGTTGAGCGCTTTGGAGTTTGTAAGGCTAAGCCGAGGAGCAACGTGATTTCTATCTGTTAACATCTCAATAAAACTTAGTCAGAAAACTTGAAACATGATAGAAAGAGAAGGCCAAATCATTAAAAGCAAAAACCCTGACTCTACTGTTAGGAAACCTAAATCTAGGATGTCCCACCTGGCTCTCCTGGTTGGCTTGGGCAATGAAGTTCGTCATGAAACGCGCCCAAGACGATCAGATAATCGTCTTTCATCCCTTTGTTAGATTTGGGAAGACAGGAGATGAGCCTGACAATGTCGGATCGGGATTTAAGATAGTATCCCGATCCTTTTTTGGTACGACATTCGTACATGTGTACCACGTCGAGCCAGGTGAGTCCCAATCCTAGATGACGATTCAAATCATTAATTGCTCCTAAAATTCTAAACATGTTAGGTGCGTATTGATCAGGGCTAACCTATGGTTTCGGAGATAGTCTCTGGTAACGGGACCCATAGGGATGGTCATTCCTCCCTTTAGGAAGGCGATGATGGGGATTATAATTTCGCCCACTTCTCGATCTGTTATTAGCTTTTTTGGAGGACAATATCTCAGGCCCATATCTTGTGGTATGCGATATGTCGCCCTAAACTTCTCCATCTAGTAGGGACTATCCACTAAATATCGAAATCTACCTATTTCGATTAAGACAGAGAAGGGGGTGCGGTTACTCGATAGCCGAAGAGAAGATGAAAGGCTTGAGTGAAGAACTTACGCAGAACTAAATCGAAGAATAATCTTTAGACTTGTGGAGAGATTGTCACAGGTTCTGGGGAAAGTTGGAGTTGGTGACAGAAAGGGCTTGGTGGACGTGAATGCTTGAGTTCGCTGAGAATCTAGAAATCTGTAAAGTAAAGGAGAAAATAACCCCCTTTAAGGCTTTATATAGGGACAGGTGAAATGGTAGGAGTTATCCTGCCGAAATTTGGAGAAAAAATCACGATTGTTGGATCAATAGCCCACCGTTGGATGTCAGAGACAAGACGCCGCCTGGAGTAATTAATAGCACCTTGGAAACGCTGCAACGACAGCGGCAATGATGAAGCGCCTAAATCTATGCACATACACGTGTGGATTCAGATGTTTAGGGATTTTAAAGCTTTTATTTCACAGCAAATCAAAATCCTATTTTTTCTCTTCAAATGCGAGGAAAAAATTAAAATTTTGAGGGGCTATTGTGGGTGTAAAAGCCCAACGTCATGTATTGGGCCTGGGGCCCAATTCGAATATCACTATGTGTCCAAAGAGAAGAAAGAGATCAGGAATGAATCCATGTGGGGGAAATGCACCTGGAAATGAATGAGAGGAGCTGTTCGAAGAGAACCCTATAGGTCCGAAGAGAACCCTATAGGTCCGAAGAGAACCCTATAGGTCCGAAGAGGACCCTCTCCTCAAATCACAAGGAAACTTAATCAAGCAAATATGCTAAAGGCCTAAGTGACCTTCCCAACTATCTCCACGATAAGGACAAGCTCTGGGCATGCCTAGAGATGATAAGAACAGAGAAATATCTAAAGAGAAAAGCTGCTACCTCCGCATTTAATGCACTGCAGCAACTTTCCTGGCCGCATTTATGTGGAGAAGACCCCTGAACAGTGCAACCTCAACTACTACTACTCACGGCAAACTAAAGCAGACATCTGATGTAACATGTACTCAAGTGAATACTTAGATGAAAAACAGGTGTACGGTGAAGATGAGGAAGAAGAGGTATATATAAACAGAATAGGCCTCTAAATGAAGGGGCAGAAAAAATTGGAGAGAAAGAGAGCGGAGAGAATTGTATCCACCACTATGTGAATAACAAGCCTCTTCAGATTTGAGTATTATCCAGTGTGGGGCCCTATTACATTAACCACGCTGGCCCACAACGAGCGGCCCATGGCCCGCGCCGAGGATAATACTGAGGCCGAGGACAACGGGAAAGGGCCACAACATCCAAGGCCTAAACCGAGGATGACCTGTCCTCGGCACACCGACATCACTAAAGGGAAAATATCCTACATCCACCGAAAATATCCCACCAACATTCTGACCACTTTAACGATGATGCGACCAACGCACCCAGTTGTCTCGATTACTCCGACTAATAGAAAAGCCTGCAAAGACGGCTGAGAACTAACGTAAAGTCTACAAAAACAGATGATGGGACAATCTCTCATCTAGAGTGACCGAATAACTGACAAATGGACGACTGAGATTAACTAGAGTAACACTATATAACCAAGAGGACTCCCACCAAAAGGAGGGGAGAAAAACTATAAGAAAAATAGATCCTTGGCCTGGTCCGAGGACCAACAGGCACTTTAGTTACACAGCCAAAGTGATGATCATTCCCTACAAAAAATACTTAACCGAATTCATTTGATGAGATTCTTATTAATTTCTTGTCATCTATTACTTATCGTAAATACCAAATTAACCGTTGTTCATTTCGGTGATGCCAAGTCCGTGTACCCACTTCTCTACAAGTTTTATTGTTAAGGGTTCTTTACAAATTGAGTCCTTACATCCAGTGTTCAAGTGTTTTTTGACTTCAATTCGTCATAATTCGCCAAAGTTAATCGTTGCTAAGTCCGTAACCAGCCTAGCTTTTTCACCCACTCTCTACAAATTCATTGTTTTGGGTTCATTGGGCTCACAATCCAAAACTTTTAGGCTTGGCCTACTAATTTTGGACCCTACAATAACAAATAATTAAAATTAATTTACTAATTAGTTGTTCTTAAAATGTAGATAGTAGACTTTTAGTTGGAGTAAAAGTCTAAAGGTTTTTTTTTTATTTTTTTTATTTTTTTATAAAAAGAAAACGTGGTTTGTTGTCAAGGATTTAAGTTTATAATTTTTTATAATAGATTTTTAGTTTGAATAGAATTTAAATTTGTTGAAGTTTAAATGTATAAAACTAATTTACTAATTAGTTTTTCTTAAAATATTGATAATAGACTTTTAGTTGAAGTAGTAGTCAAAACGTGGGTTTTTGTTTTTTGTTGTTTATATATATATATATATATATATGTTTTTTTAGAAAGAAAACATGAATTGTTGTTTGGAATTTAAGTTTAGAATTTTTTATAATAAACTTTTAGTTTAAAATTTTGAATAGAATTTAACCTTGTTGAAATTTAAATGATAAAGTTTTAATTTGAGGAAATATATCATAAAAAATAGTATAAAATTAATTTAATAATTAGTAAGAGTAGTCACTTGGCGCAAGCATGATTTCTAAGTACAACTTTTATTATATATTTTATGATAATATATGATATGTTATAATATGATATGTTGAAACTTTGAGTTTCTCATCTCCTAATTAGTGCATTGTCTTGTAGCAAAGTTGACTTTTTTTTTTTGAGAGAGTTTCAACCCGCTCCTGATAATAGCTCTTTATTATCAAACCAAGACACAAATCAGTTTTTGGTGTAGACGGGGATTGAACCCCAGATCTCTTATACAACTATCAGAGACTTTACCAGTTGAGTTAACTGGAACCCACAAGTGGACTTTTATTTTGAGAAGGTGGTATCCAATTATCCTAAACAAGATTTTATCCAAGAAGACTTGGGCCTTCAATAAATATGCGTGAACTTCATGAAAGTCTAATTTAGGTTGTGTTTGGCATTGGCTGAAAAATGCAGTTTTTTTTTACCATTTATCTTATTTTTGTTTCTATGCAACTTATTTTTGCTATTATTTATGGATTCCATTACACTTTTTGGTACTATTCATAACTCCAACTGTACTATTTCAGCTAGTTTTTAGCTTTATCTATAGCATTTTTAACAAAAAAATTTCAATTTCAACTAAATAAGCTGTTTCTAAACGAACTCTTGGTAATCCAAATAAGTTGATATTTTTCCTTCAAAGTTCAAACCCATTTTGTGTAAACGTAGGCCTTTATTGAGAATGCTCATTCCATGGCAAGAGAAATTATGCAGGCCGTAAGCTCTGATATATTGAGGAAAATGGTGGGCTTTGAACCCAAATCAATATCATATTTTTTTTCCTGCTAAAAAAAGTACTAACCCCACTTAAGTGGGTCTTAGTCTCTTAAAAGGGCTGCCTTACGTTCTAATGTTCCTACCTTCAACAGATTTTTGTGGCCCCTTTCATGACTCCAGCCCATAAACTTGGGCTTGGCAGCCTAAGACTTAACCATGTTTCACTGAGGGAATTTCGTTTTTGTATGGATGGCATGATTTGGACACATGAATTTAGATTTGAGTGATTAAAATTCAAATACCTTATTTAGATAGTTTACAAATGGTCAAAGATTTGGATTTGACAAATCCGTCAAAGATTTTAAACCTTAAAATCCTTAAATTTGAAATAACTTCTAGAGGTGTTTGAATTGAGG
Source organism: Quercus gilva (assembly GCA_023621385.1). Taxonomy (NCBI): domain Eukaryota; kingdom Viridiplantae; phylum Streptophyta; class Magnoliopsida; order Fagales; family Fagaceae; genus Quercus; species Quercus gilva. The sequence continues at coordinate 7,191,324 of CM042484.1, read as the reverse complement.
GGAGAGAGGAGGAGTGAAGGAGAGTAAAGTAGAATTAGCTGTAAATAAGTTAATTTTGAGTTAATTTTACTCTACTTTATTCTACACTCCCTCCCTCTCCCTCAATCCAAATGTACCACTAAACTCTTAAAATTTTAAAAATCTATATGATATTACTTAAATATTTATATATTTGGAATTACGCGATTTCAAATCTATCACTTTAAAATTCAAATTCAAGTATCTAAATGATGGGGAATATTCACGAAATTCCCAGATCTATGAGATGCAAAAATACACAAAAATATATGCGCCAAAGAAAAAAATCACACCAGACAATATTTATGTAATTCGGCAATTTGCCTACATCCACGCAGTTGTAGGGATTTTACCATTCTCAGGGAAAAATACAAGATGTGGCAGTACAGTTTCTCTCTTGCAAAAAAAAAATAAAACCCTAATCTCCAAAATAACACTTTTTCTATCATGCGCACAAGATTTACAATGGGCTGCAAAACGAGCCAAAAAACCAAGCCTCCACTCTATGAATTAAACCTCAGAAAATCTCTCATTAAAAATTGTAACAATATTATTTTAGTCGGTCATAATCCAAATCAAACACAATTAGACTTCACAAAGTCCAACACTAAATGCAACCTTAAAGAGTAACTTAGCCACTCAAGTATCGTTACCTCTTCTTAAAAAAGAAAAAAAAAAAGTTTATAGATATGCCACGTATAATATGGTCAGATATGGCCCTGTCGTTACCTCTTCTTAAAAAAGAAAAAAAAAAAAAAAAAGTTTATAGATATGCCACGTATAATATGGTCAGATATGGCCCTGGATAATTATTAGGAGAAAGACCCTATGTTGTTCGAATTCACAAGAAAAACGAAAAGGCTACCTAAAAATAAATACGGATAAGCCCATTGGACCTTAGAAGCGCACCACCCTCCAAGCGCTCCTCGCAAAAAATGGCCCACAGCTAGCAAAAACACAAACTTCTCGTCACTTTACCCAATTGGCCAATTCTACTCAAAAGTTATGAAAAGTGAATTTTCACCAAATTTATAATCATCGCCTAAATTATGACTAATCTCGCAACTAGCACCTTGTGGACAAATTAAAAGTTAAAATTAACGGTTATGAACAAGTCAATGACACTCAGATACTAAATTTATTGATTTACCCCTCTAACCAATTAAAAGGTTAAAACAAACTTACAAATTTTCCACATTGACTAAAATATCCCTGCCCATTGTTAATTATTTAAGCAATTGGAATTTGGGATTTTTTTTTAAAGAGTTTCAACTTAGAGCATCCGCTCCTGATGATAACTCTTTATTATCATATCAAAACACCAATCAGTTTTTTATGTATGCGAGAATTAAATCACAAATCTCTTATTCATTACCAATTGAGTTATCTGAAACTCATAAAGATTTTGGGAAGTTGATCTCATAGTTTGGGGTTATTTGCAAAATCACCCATTGTATGGGTGTTATTTGCAAAATTTTTCATAATTAAGATGGTGAATTAATAATTTGGGATGCAAAGTATAAATACCCCTTAATTTAGGATGGTTTTATGCAAATCGTAAAAATAATAATTAATCAAAATACATTTACCCACATATATTGATGATGCCATGTTATGCATTGTTTGGAATTTACTTACCTACCACTTAATTCCAAGATCAAGCATAAAATGAAATATTATTATATCTATTAGAAAAAATGCAATATAATTTGTTCTCACTTTATTCTTAAGGGGAAAAACTTTGTAATTACATCAATTTGTGAGATTATTTATCAATTGAAAATGAACTGTGCCATTATTTTTTTTCTTTTGGTAAAAGTTGATAATAGGCTAAACATTTGTATAACCATCTGTAATATAATTAGTAAACTATAGGATTGATTCCTCGGCTTAATTGTTGGGGAAATAAATATCTTGGGGAGTTTTTTTAAATAATTAATATAAAATATAAAGACATACTTTAACTCAAAGGGCCTAAGCCCAATGGGTATGTGCTCATTTATGTTATATCAACTACTCATTCTTCTCATCATCATTCAATGTGGGACTTCACTCACACATGTAACCCAACAATCTCTCCCTCACGTGTGAGTCTCTGCCTATCTGTGGGTTTCAAGACCTCTCAATGGGTCATGAACAAGTCTTATTCGCTCCCCCTTGCCTAAGAGGCTTTTTTCTTCACTAGTGCATTATCCATGAGCCTTCACATGTCAACCCCGCATGTCTTTTATCCTCCATAGGAACCTCACACCTCACTGTTGTCTAGCACCATTGGTAATAATACTCCTTTGTTGGGCCTTTTCGAAGATCATTTGTGTGGGCTTTATGAGCCTGCTTGGTGCAATATACTGTCTTCGCTCCAATTGCGAAAGGGACCCGCCCTGCTCCATTTGCGAAAGTGCATCAACTACACACATCCCGTTCCCACTCCAACTGTGAAATGAACCTCAATAACCTTGTCACCTTTGCTCCACACTACCATGGGCTCTAATACCACTTGTTAGGAAGATAAACACATTAGGGAGCTTCCTTGAATGTTTAATATAACATATAGAGACACACTTTAACCCAAAAGGCCTAAGTCCAATGGATCTATGCTTAATTATATTATATTAACTACTCATTCTTATCATTATTATTCAATGTGAAACTTCACTCACACGTATAACCCAACATCAATTGATAGTGTATACATGTAATAGTCAATTAATTGTATTTTTATAGCCTGCTTGGAAATGTAGAGTCTATATTGGCAAATAGTCCATTAGACGTCTTACTTTCCAAATTAACATTTATGTTGACATGATAAGGACTTTGTAACTAAATTGACACCTCCCTATACATAAAGTGCTCGGGGTTTTAGAAGAAAAAGGTTTGAACTACGGGGTTAGCAGTATGTTGTAATTATCTCTATAAAAAAAACATTTGTGTTGATGTTGGGTATGAAAAAGTAATAAAATATAACTCTAAACTAATTTGGAGTTATCTTCCTCCAACTCATTATATGATGATTGAAGAGATCATTTATACGTAAATTTAGTCATGGTAGGACATATGTGTTTCACTTGTTAGGAACATATGTTACTATTTTATGCAATTGGCTAATCCTTTGACAAAACGGACTTTACTTGTAATTGGGAAGATCTAAGTGTTTTTAATACTTCAAGAAACTGTGTTTCAAGATCAAGTATTGAAGTCATCAAATTTGTCTAAAAAACAAGTTGAGAAGTGCAAGTTCATTAAAACTCGACAGCTAGCATATGTCAAAGTTTAAGAAACTGTTCAGCTCGTGTACTCAACACCTGCTCGACGACTGCTTAACAGCTCCTATCTGTCGAGATTTAAGAATTTCAGAATTCTGATATGATTTTCTTGGGATCCATGAATATGTCTTTAGGCCTTCTTTTCTCCTAACCCTAGACATATAAAAGGATTATTTTAAAGGCAATCAAAGAGTACACAAGTTGCACAAGTATTGAGCAAAGTCTGTTCAAGCAAATTGTGATCGAAGACAAAATTTCGCCCTAGTTCATCATTCTTAAAGAAGTTGCTGTCTATGTGCACCATATGGTTTTGTAACCAAGTATCTTCTTGATCTTCATCGTGTGGATGAACTGAAGAATTTTGCAGCCAACAATCTTCTCTAGTTGGTAATTGAAGTCTTGTATTGGGATCTGCGCAAATTGGTTAATCACATACTTGGGAGCCGTACATCAAAAGGAGAAATTGTTACTACAGAACAAGTCCAATTGGATATTGAGGTAAGGGTTCAACTATAAGTTGGTATAAGGTACTGAGATTCTTTTACTTGTAACTGCTTGTTATGATAATAGTGAAATTTCAGGAGTGGTGACCTGAAAATCACTCGGTGGGATTTTTGCCGTGTATGTTTTCTCCATTCGTAAACAAATCACCATGTCAAATTTATTTTCTGCTGCACTTAAATTAATTGGTGATTTGTTTGTGCTATCACGTGTTTTGCATGTTAATTTTATTAATTAATAGTTTGGCTAATTAATCAATTAATTTAATCACAAGAGGTCAATAAGTTTTTGGCCTATCAAGTCACATAACTTTTTCATTGAATTATACAACTTGTTTAAATAAACACATTGATAATATTATAAATCGTCACATAATGTACCGGAAAAGATCTATTCAAACTGATTTGGAGCTATTCTTTGTCTGTCAGGTATGGTACATGGTAAATAGATTAATCTATCAAAGGTGGTATGGTGTACTCAGCGCCTTAAAGGCATGACGCCGCTTTATTAGTGATTAAAATTTAGTAACTAGAAAACTCCAAAATGGTGAGCAGTAACTCAAACTACCTCAGCACAGGTCTAGAGGTACACTGCTGCATGTTTAATGGAGTTCGAGGAATAAATGCATTACCATAATAGAAAGGAACTCCAAAAGAATGCTTACAAGGAAAAGGTGAGGTTTGTAAGGAGTACTAGTTGAAATACAATAGAGAGTTTAGTTGTTTGGTACAGGTCTAGAGGTATACTACTGCATGTTTAATGGAGTTCGAGGAATAGAATAAATGCATTACACTACTGAATGTTTAATGGAGCTCGAGGAATAAATGCATTACCATAATAGAAAGGAACTCCAAAAGAATGCTTACAAGTTACAAGGAAAAGGCTCTGGAGTACTCGTTGAAATAAAATAGAGATTTTAGTCGTTGGTGCAGGTTAATATTTTAGGATTTTTGAAAATATTGAAAAATTCTTTAACATTCTCATTTTTGTTGTAAATTACACAAAAGAATTAGATGCTTAGAGCCAGACGTATTTGGAGTCCCCCTTAAAATGATATTTTAAGAAAAATAAAAATTTTATATAATTCATCAAAATAAACCAAATATAAGCATCTCATATTTTCAAGAATCTTATTAGATTGCTAATCAAATCATATAGCTACATTTGGAGGCATCTAAATTGTCAGGCATCACCATGTGTTCATGTAAATTAATGACTGAATGTGCTCACATATATTAATGTAAAATAGTTTACAATATTAATGTAAAGTAGTAGATGTAAACGAATGGAAGAGATTATTTTTACTTTAAATTACAAGTTGGCCAATAAGTTTACTGCCTTATAGTTACAATTCATGATTAAAAAAAAGAAAGAAACAGGTATCATATATGCGAGACAGTAAGAGAATATTAGTTATCCTATCAGCTGCGTTTCAATATTCTTTGTCTTTTTCATTTTTTTTGTACATAAAAAAAAAAAAAAAAAAAAAAAAAAAAAAAAAAAAGAAGGTTACAAAAGATAGCCATGATTCCAAGAAAATAAGGTGACCAAAAAAAAAAAAAAAGAGTTGTAAACCTGAAATCGTAATAATTACTAAAACTTGTTTGCATTATTACGGTACTTGGCAAACTTAAGGAAAGGGGAAAAAGAGTACTAGCCAACAAACGGTAATAGTACACAATTATTTTTCATAATAATTTTAGCAAGTTGTGATTTGAATGATATTACTTTTATATGAGTTCTGATTATTTTTATCGTGTATCAAAAACTTTTTTTTTTTTTTTAAAGAAGAGAAGCAATCATTATAAACTATATGTCAACAATTTGAATATGTAACATCATTCTTCTATGATAATTAATTATATTTTTTATCATCATCCTAAGACAATTACAATCAAGTTAATCCTAATCTTTCTTCTCAAAAAAAGCTAATCCTAATAGGTACAAATAAACATAAGAAGGATGAGTGTGAAATGCAACAATCTAATAGGTACAAATAAAGCCGAACATATTTTATTTTATAAATATTTATATTCCGTATAGGCATCGAAGACGTAAGAAATTAAATTCATGAATTGGGATCTTTAGGGATTGGGATTTGGTTAGTAGGGCAGGCCAATAGCCATTAAAAAGAATCAAATAAATTGTCCCATGACAAAGACCTCTACAACACTGTCCACACATTCTTGTATTTGTATTTTTGTATTTCTTTAAAAAAAAAAAAAAGAGTTTAGTTTAGATTATTACACTATATATTATTTATTTAATACAAATAAAGAAAACCTATTTGTTGTTTAATTTTCTATGGATTGCAGTGTATTTGGATGTGGTTGACAGGTTGAACTGACTAATCCTCAGGCCTCAAAATTATTGTTTAGAATCCATTGAAAAGAACGTGAATAGATATTTACTTAAAATCAAGGATGGAGCTTGTATCTAGCGTGGTGATACACTCATGTGTCCAGTGCATTATTACACCGAATACAAGTCGTGTCTTTTGATTAACATACCAAGCCTGGGTTTCTCATAAAATATGTTATCAACTAGTGCTCTTAATTAATATGGTTGGGTTGTTTTGTTAATTTCAGCTTGATAGACCAAAAATGTATTGACCAATTTGGCAAATTAATTAATTAATTAATTACTCAAGTGGATTAATTAAGTCAATTTAACATGTAATAGCGTAGTAACACAAACAAACCACCAACTAAGTTAAATGCAGTGGAAAATAAATTTGACATGGGTGATTTGCTTACGAATGAGGAAAACCACCAAGATAAAACCCCACCGAGTGAATTTAAGGTCACCACTCCTGAGAATCCACTATTATCAAAACAAATGATTATAAGTAAAAAAAATTTCAGTATCTAATACCAACCTATAGTTAAACCCTTACCCCAATACCCAATTGGATTTGTATTGTAGTGCAATCTCTCCGTTCAATGCACGACTCCCAGTACGTAACTAACCAATGATACACGGATCTTAGTACATGACTAACACACTAACTCGAAGAAGATGTTGGCTGCAAAGTTCTTTAGTTCATCCAACAATGAAAGTCAGGAAGCTTCTTGTTCATAAAACCCTTGGCGTAAAGACGGAGTAGTTTCTACAGAGAATATGATAAACTAGAGCAATTTCTGTCTCCGATCACAATATGCATGGATTATTCTTTTGCAACACCTTACATCACCTGTGATGGCTCTTAAAATAATCCTTATATATGTCTAGGGTTGTGAAAAAAGAAACTCTACACAAATACTCATAGATATGCTTTTAATTAGATTTGGAAAACCTAATTTCGTAATTCTCGACAGATACAGCTTCTGTCGAGCTTATGTCGAGTTTCAACATTAAATCTCGATAGAAGTCTTTCTGTTGACTGTTGTTGAATTTTAATGAACAACATTTTCTTCACTTGTTTCTTGGTCAGACTTGCATGGATTCAATACTAAACTTGAACACTTATTTCTTGAAGTACTAAACTCATCCTAGATCTACCAAATTATAAGTAAAGTACATTTTGTTAAAAGATTAGCCAATTACATCAAATATGTAACTAACACAACATATGAAATCCAATTTTTCCAACTCTACTCGTCTTCTCTTCTTCATCCTGCTAAAATTTCCCAACTTTTATTCTTTTTTTTTCCCCCAATTATTTCTTTTATGTATTTTAAAAAGATAATTTTGGTTTCGTTTTTCAGTTGCTACCCAACCTGTAGATATACCAACCCAGGCTCAGCCACGCAGATCAACCCCTTAGATTTGTTTGGGTATTATTTTGTTTGGTTTTCTAGAAAAGAAGAAAAAAAAAGGAAAGCTATAGATATATGTATGTATTGAATTTAAATCTTAGAAATAGAATGACGACCACTTTGGGTATGTAAAAGAATTAATAAAAAATTTTGAATTTTACTTTGGTTTTGCCTCTGAATCAAACAGGGAGATGCAATTGATTTTTCAAGGAAAAAAAGGTGGCCTCCAGTTGTGCAATTGAAGAAAGAGTGAAGAATAGGAAATTAGAAAAATGTTAATAATTAAATGAGCAAAGAGAAAATATAATAATTGAAGTAGAATAAATAATTTTTTTATTTAGTCAAAACAATGTAATTTTAGAGTATTAAAATTAATTTATTTTGAGCTGAGCATCATAGTTGGGCATGATCAGATAGCCTCGAATGAAAATAAAATATACCTTAACAAAATATTCAATATATCAAAAAGAGGGGGTAAAATCAAAATGACCCCAAACTTAAAAGAAGCATTTTACAATTTAACCTCTATTTTTTTTTTTTTTGGTTTAACCAGTTGCTAACTCATCCAACGCTATAAGAGCAATATTATATGTACAAATTATTTAACAACATTTTTACAAACTATTAATGTGATAAATTTTTGCTGATTTTCATCTGGGTCTACCATTAACATTACACTTTTATTTACCAATAATATCACTTATCACATTAGTAGTTTGTAAAATGATTTGTGATTTTAGCAATTTACACTCCATTTTAATAACATTTTTTTCATCATTGATCACTTCCTCAGCTCAAAAGGGTAAAATGATAATTTATATAGGAAACAGTTTCATTAAGGACAAGATTTAGGTACAGGATTTAAGTGTTGTTCTTTAAGTTCCTTTCTTAAGGTTCTGCCATGTGAATTTTTTTACATGAGATGAAAATATATTTTTAGTTAAATAGTCACATGACTAAATCTTAAAATGAGAATCTAAGGAACAGTACTTAAAGTACTGTGCCTAAATTTTGCCATTTCATTAATGACCTTAATCTTAAATTTCACATTCTAAATTGTAAAGTTCAATTCCCAAAAAAATTGGCCTTTTTATGTGCTGAAAACAATGCCCAGTTTGTTGTTTTATTAATTCTCATATCTAATTGATCAATCCATCAGTATTTTACCATAGGCATGGATGTGCAGGATAATCCAAGAAAATTTTTAATTGGTACGTAAAATGGTTAATTAAAATTACTTAAAATGATAAATCCCATTAATTGATTGTACAGTAATTGTTTTACCCTGGTAGTCTTCTGAATTCTAATTAAATATTGATAAGTAGAATTAATCTGATTAAATAATGTTTTTATCTTGTTCAATTAATTAAAATTTTAATATTAGAAGAATATTGTCAAAAGGAGAGTTCAAATAAACTAAAATTGCTAAAAATTCTCTCAAAAATCGAAAAATTAGAAGTTAAACCCAAGTCGACAAAGTGTCAAAGTGTCGACCAGCCCTTAAGTTTTTGTCTGGCTATTACTCAAGTGTTGATGGGCACTTATACTTCTGACCTTCTATTTCTTGCCAAAAATCCAATTTTCTCACTTTTTTTTCCAGAGTTTTCAGGGTAATAAAACTCTTATTTCTAAGTTATTTTTGCACACCTTTTGGTTTTTTATTTTTTTTTATTTTTTTTATGTTATGCAAGATAAAATTTTTAATCTAGCCTAATCTAAGTGTTTATGTATTTGAAATTCTTTCCTGAAAACTTGAACTCTAGCCCTTATGCCACTTTAAGAAGAATGGATTTTTGTGAAACTAATAAGTCTAGATTCTCTCCAAAGCTGAGTTTTCTCCAAAGCTGAGTTTTGTGGCACCATAGGAAGGGTTAGAAATTTTCCAATAATTCCTAGCAATTTTCTACATCCGTCATCCATCCTTCCGTTAATCAAGCTCATCCCCATCATTGCTTGCATCAAGAATTGACAACGGTAACTAAAGTTCGGTCATTGCTATCATCAATTCTCTGAATAATCTAAGACGGGTGGAGATCTCAACTGCTACATCTGTACGCGGCCATCAACCATTCATGATCTGAATTAGCATGCAAGTAGTATTTTTTAAATAAAATCTTAAATCATACTATATGTTCTAATGGATTTCGCATGATTAATTTGAATTTAGTACTTCACATGCCTAATGTTATATCCATGCAATCATATGTTTATATGTATTTAATCATGTAGATTGGTAAGTCGCATCATGTAGACTTAGGAATTGCATTGTAGATTGAGCATCTCATACATTGTAACACCCGGAAAAAAAAAATTTTAAAAGAAAGGGTATTTAAGTAAATCTTTTGTGGGGTTAATTTTATAATTAATATTTCTAAGGGAGTTTCTAGAAAAAAAATAAGGTTGAAACCCTAGCTATATATAAGCTTATTAAGTCAAGCTATATGGGAGATATTTTGAGAGAGAAGATTACCTAAAAGGTTGAAGCAGAGAAGGATTGACTACACCTTTGAGGTGATATCTAAAGATTTTAGAGGAATTGTTAAAGAAAAGTTTCTTTTGGAATAGCTTTTGGAGGTAAGTAACCTTATCCTAATTGGTTTTATTTTGCGTATTTTAACTACTGAAAATTATTTACAGTTGTTACAATTTTATTACTATTGTATTATTGATTTCAAGTAAAGAATTATCACAAATATATCTGATTACTGAATATATGATGTATTTCATTTAATTGTTTTTGGCGATACTGATTCAAAGTAAAGAATAAAGAATTTTCACAAATATACATGAGCATTGAATATAAGATTTATTTAATTTAATTGTTTTTTTGTAGCTATATTGATTTAAAGTAAAGAATTATAGAAATATCATAAATAGATTTGAATATTCAATATATGATTATATATATATATGTATTTGAATAAGACATAGTTTTGTTAGAAAATATGATTTCATATAAATGATTTTGAACAATTTGACTATAAATTTATTCTGATACCCAGCTAATGGGAGTTATTCATTGGTACTCTGATACCCAGCCAATGGGGGTTATTCATTGGTACTCTGATACCCAAACCCATACTCTGATACCCAGCCAATGGGGATTATTCATTGATACTCTGATACCCAATCCAATGGGGGTTGTTCATTGGCACTCTGATACCCAAGCTAATGGGGGAGTTTCATTGGTACTCTGATGCCCAGTCACAGGGATATAGTGTGACCATAGTCATAAGATTAAGAATATGAATTACGTTTGACTATTGAATTATTTTGAGTTCTTATAACTACAAATGTTTGAGTATTTGAATTATTTGGAGTCATTAAAACTGCTTATGTATCTTTTTGAAACATATTGTAAGTTATAGCTTTGATATATAGAAAACTGACTACTTTCTAAATCATCTATGATATATTTGTCAGATTAAAGTATGTGATCTATTTGCAACTTATTATTTTAAGACTGTGAAACTTCTTTAGTTATTTTTGAAAACCCATAGTATATTATAACTTTTGAATACTCATATTACATCTTATTACTTTACAGATCTATTGCTTGATAGAACTTATTAGGATTTTGGTTACTTATTGAGTTGTCAACTCACCCCTTTTTCCTCTCCAGTTTCAGATTGTGAAGAATAGCAAGTTTTAGAAGTTTTGATGTTGTGTTGTAAGCAGGAAAAGAAGCTTAGTGATTTTGGGATAGGATGATCTTCTAATAGTTTTATATTTATTGGCCAATTGGCATTATGTACATGAAATTTGGATTTTGTTCCAATTAAATTACTGGAGATCTATTCATAAAAGAATTGTTGAGGTATTTTGGATTTATTTGATTTAAATATTTGAGGATAAAATTTTAGTTGTTAAAAAAAAGCCTTGTACACTTGTAGGGTTCTTACTTTATAAGTGTGCGGCAATTGTCACGTGCCTATCTTTATAGTTGGGTTCAGGGCGTGACATACATAATTTACATTCTCATGCATCTTTAATTAGATTTTCGTATGGTTAAATTTTTTTTATGGTTCATAAAAATATCAAAAAATGCCCCCAAAAAAAAAAATATCCTTTGTTCAGTTATTCACATGACATATATAATTCCAAATATCAAAAAATCCCACAAAAATGTTTTATTATGCATTCTAACACGCCATATAAATTCGTATCTTGAAAATTCCTTATACATGTTACTATTTATTTTTATACTTTATATATGTTTATTGCTAACCTCATTTCTTTTTCAATACTTAGTGTGAACTATGGAGTTATTTTATTTGAAATTTATCATGTATGTTTTCATTGTCCTTCAATTGTTCAAAACAGTAAATTTTGTTTATATTGGCTTGTATACCCTATAGGACCAACTTAGTATGGGCAAAGAGAGTGTCTAACACCTTCACATCTGGTAACTTAACCCCGATCCTAATTTATAAGTTGTAAAATAGACAGTTTCCTTGTAATTTTCTATATTCTCTTGGTAGATTGTAACTATGAAATTAAGTCAGGTAGATTTCTCTTTGATAGAGTGTATTAAGACCCAAAACTTTATGTGTTTCAAACATTCATGTACTTTCTTTCTTTCTTTTATCAATCAAACCATTCACCTTATTATGGTTTTCTTAGTTTTTCCTTTTAAATAAAATTAAGTGGTAACTCCATGTTATGTAAGTCCCTTTGCGCGGAGGTTTTGCATTGTTAGTTGAATCTCTACCTTGAGGTTCGTCACCTTATAGCAATTGCACGTATATGAGGTTTCACTCTCTTCACCAAATAAAAAGGAAGCTGAACAAAATAAGGCTTTTTGGGTAGTAGCTCTCACAAATGTACAAGAACATATTTGGGAAAAAAAAATTCATGTGTTTGAATTTAGTTTATATTATTATTTCTGATGGGTAATTAAAAAGTATATATTGTCCATAAGAGTCGTCTAAGAGAACCACGTCCAAGATAGTTGTCCAGAAGGAAAGAAGAAAGAAGTAGTACTAGAAAGGAGAAATGTCGTTTAGAATAAAGAACAAGTCATCTACAGACAAGAGACCATAGATGACGGATAAACACTTAGTAAATTCTAAGGTATTTTCTACAAACCAATAATGGTTATACCACGATTTATTATTCTGAGACATGGGATAAATTTCCCGAAATTTGCTCCACTCTCCTCACTAAGTCCACACACATCCCCACAATGAAAGTGGCACCTAACAAGTAGACCCACTCTAAACTCTCTATAAAATGGACCAAGCCTCACCAAGCCAAGGTAGGCACAACTATTTATCCACTTCCCATACTTGAGTTATTGAGAGAATTACTGACTTAACTATCACAGGGTCCTTAGCCAGTTCCACCATAGTCAACTCCGAAAGTCTTTCTTTGTTTTTCAGGTTGTTAATCTGCCTATGTTTGGAGTTTGCAGCCTACTGATTTCATATTTTATCAATTTCACTGATCTATCTTATATTTAAAATCAAATTTAAAGTTTCTAATATTCATAGAATAATACTTAAAATAAAAAAGCAAAAATTGAGGCATAGTTAATAAAGCAATCCCCATATATTCAAGCATATTATCCATAGATTTCAACTCTAGTTACAACCAAGTTTATAAATGAAGGACGAGTATAAACACTATTAAGTGAAAAGAAAAGAAATAATAAATATGATGATTTATGTATATTTCAATTATTTTGTAACTTCTGATTTATTATAACAAACCTCACATATTATGTGCGCTAAAACATAATTTTTCACAGAGTTAAACTTACTATACACAAATTGTTTTACACTATTAATCTATCACAAAATAATAGTTCTCACAGTGATGCATGCTTGTGAACAATTTTTTATTTTTTTTTTCACTTCTCCTCTTGATCTTGCCCGATTTAGCTAGCTAGCCCACCTTTCTAGTTCTTTACTTTATACACCCCTCCTTTTTTCCAACTCTGTGTGACTTTTTTTTTTTTAATATATATAATTAAATTAGGTACTGCCTTTGTATTAGCAAAACTTTAATATCTCATATATCCTTTTCTTCCTTTCACATTCATAACATATTAGCGGACCCTCTCATCACTTTCTCTCTCATTCACTTTGAGTTTGACCCGTTGCCTGCCACCGGCAGCTAATTTCTCTCTACTCAAATGGCGACCCCACCCTGCACTGGAGGATCTTCTAATGTTTGAGCATTACCCCCTCTTTTTCTGAGCAGAAAGGTTAAATAACCTTTCCTCTCCTTCCATTTCTCTCTTTTTTTCCTTTCCCTCCCTGAAACCCTAGCTAGTTCAGAACATCATACCAAAAGATAAGCAAAAAACAAAATAACCCACAAAGCAAATGACAAAGAGATCCTCTCATATGATATCTCTATAGCCCCCTTTCACCCTTCACTTCACCTCTTCCTATAGTCATAATTAAGATCTATATGCATATTCTCTCTTCTTTTTATAGCAACTTTTGCTCCAAGTGAAAGACAGGGAAAAGATTTGCTTCCATTGCAGATCCAGGATTCAAAGATATGGTCTCTCACTCTCTCTCTTAAAGTTTGGTTAATTTAGAACACACCTCTCTTCATTCACTTCATGGGTTCTTGACTTCTTTCTCTGCACCCTCATAATATATACTTTTGTTTTTGTTTTTTCCTCCCTCACTCTCTCTCCCTCTGCAACTTTGCCACCATCTCTTAATTTCCAGGTTTCTTTATTTGTTATCTAGATTTCATTGATTCTCTTTTTCACTTCACTATGGATTCTGGTAATAGTGGAAGTATGCAATCTTCTAGTGGTGGTGATGAAGAGTATGATTCCAGAGCTGCAGAGTCAGTCCCTTCTTTCTTGAATCCTCCTAGCAGCCACTATGGTTCATCTTCGCTTTTTTCTCAACACCAAAACCACCAACCCAATTTGTCTGATCTTTCATCTAATTATCTCCATGCTTTGTCTCAGTCTCAAGCATACTCAACTTCCAATTCGTTGCTACACAATCTGGATACGGTTCAACCTAGAGGCCTAAGATCTGAACCCAACTGCACCGACCTTGGAAACCTACCGGGCTCATCATCATCAACCCAATCCAATCTTGCTCATCATGGACCTAACCATGGTTCAAGTTCAACTCCATCATCGATGCGGATGCGGCCACTTCATGAGAATGGTACACGAGCTACAGCACAACCCAACGTAGTTCGCAACTCCAAGAAGCGAACTAGAGCTTCAAGGCGAGCACCCACCACTGTTCTCACCACTGACACCTCGAATTTCAGGGCAATGGTGCAAGAATTCACTGGGATTCCTTCACCACCATTTTCAGGCTCATCACACACTCGCCGGCTTGATCTCTTTGGCAATAGCTCAGCTTTGCGGTCCGGTCATTTGGAACCAATAGGAGCTTTTTACCCTTTACGTCCTTCGGCCCAAAAGGTCCAGCTATCGCCATTTGTATCTTCCACTACCTCCACTTCTTCTTCTTCTTGTACTACTTCATTGTTGAACAATACTGTGTTTGATGCTACTAATATTGCTAGTACTAGTAACAACAATTTTAGTTCAACCTTAAATAACTACCACCACCAAGTTCCATCTAATCTAGGCCTAAATATTCCCAGACAGCCTCAAAATATGCAGCTAAACATGCAAAACCCAATTCTCACATTCCAGTCTCTCTCACAACCAACCCTTCATCACCCTTCATTTAACGTGCCTGGATTTGGTGCACGGTCTCAACAAGGAAGTTTGTCAATACCATCCCTTGATGAATTGGGTATGAACCATGGTTCTGGACATGTAAATGTGAACCTTGTTGGGCTACAAAATCATGGAGCGGGATCTAATAACGACGGAGGTCAAGGTCAAGACCATTTGAGTAATTCGCTGCGTGTTGGTGGCTGTAAGTTGAACTATTCAGCAACTTCATCATCGGATTTTAATCATGACAAGTCTTTGGAGAATGTCTCTACAAGGGGTACGGAAGGTACGGTTGATTCGTGGCTTTGTCCTTCAGATTAATTTATATATCTCTCTATAAAACCACATGTTGATGATCATCAAGAACATGAAGAGGGTTCTGTTGCTGCGATAAGAGATAGCAAGTAGTGATGGCAGCTGGTGATAGTGGTGGTGGTGAAAATAAGTTTGTTTGTGACATTAGCATGATCAATCACCACGCCTTTATTAGCTAATTAATATGCGGCATCAAATTATCTTCTTTATGTTTCTTTTCTGTTTTGTTTTTTTCTGATTAAACAATGAATAAGTAATTTAGTCAAAGATATGAGGCATCATATATTTTAATTTTATGTAGATATATCAAGATATATATTATCTCTTTCTTTTATATTATGTAATTGAGATTAGACATCCATTAGATGATTATAAAACTTAGTTTTCCTTTTAAATTTTCTTAAATTTTTTTTTCTTTTTCCCCCTACTTTTCATATCTCTATATGTGTGATATATAGCTTAGTTACTGTTACGATGAGAATATGTATACTCATAGAGAGTAAGCAAATTTTGCTTCCTCGTACCTCATCTACACAAAGAACAAGATAAATAGGTCGGTGCTGTGCATTAAAGGCTTCTTGTTGTAAACTTTTGCTTGGTATCACATATCATATACTAGAGATCTAAGGTCTTTATCCATTGGGAAGAGAGTAGCTAATCAAAGGTGGTCCAATTGTTACACGGCCTTTGAGTTTCAGCCTTTCAGGCAAAAGGCTATTTATGTTGTGCCCATCCCATAGACTTTTTTGTTTTTGTTTTTTTATTTTTTTATTTTTTTTTTGTTCGAAGAAGCATAAAGATAAAGAAGAATCACTGCACGCGGGCTTAATTATAGGATGATTATTTTTTTTTTTCTTTATAGGAGTTTTTGATTTTCTGTATCCTAAATCCATAGCACTTTGCCATGTTTAATGCCGGCACATGTTGATTCTAAATTTCTAACGTACTACACGTTCTACAGTATTTGTATGTCTCTGTCTTATTCCCTTTTTCATCATGTTGGTATAAACCATGAGCCTTAGGATCAAGGTTTCCATCCTCGTGTTTCATGATCTCCTCCATAATATCGTGTATTTTTAATTTCGAATATATAGTGGAGCAATTAGTGGCAAGAATAGGGGAATCTTATCTGCCGCAATTATAACATATATTATTAATATACAAGTGCAATAAGTTCCCTATTAATTCGATATTCTCCTTTATTGTTATGCTTGGTAGAATAAAATAAGTATACATTATTTTGTGAGTGCAATAATGATGTATTCTCTCTTTTTAGGAAAATTATTTTGTACTCTCAGAATACCATAAATACGTACACCCTCTTTTTACATGAATAATGGGTCTCACTAATTAAATTCATTGTGCATGGCACCCGCCATTCATGTAAGAAGAGAGACTATGCATTTATGATATTCCGGGAGTACTTAATAATTTTCTCTCTTCTTACATAAATAGTTAGTCTCTCTCTCATACACACATATGAGTGGTCACCTTGTGAATGGTCAATAATTTGAGTCGGTGACATGGATGTAGTAGGTACCAAATTGGTAAAGGAGCTCAAAGGTGCAGGATCTGGTTTCAATTTTAATTGTAATGAAGAATTGGTTTTGACAGTGTGGTGTGAGGGTTTGGATTTGGTTTAGGATTAGATTTTGGTGGGTGTTGTTTCAAATCAACAATGTTGTGGTTGCTGGATTTGGGTTTGAGTGACGGGATTGAGACAAGGTAGGGTGGATGTCTCAAATCTACAATGATATGGTGGGTGTCTTAGATTTGAGTTGTCACTTTGTTGATGTAAAAATTAATGTAAAAATGACAAAATTTTCCTCTAAATCTCCTCCAACCTACTACATCGTGAATCATAAAATCATTCATGTGTATTATTTAAGTAAGTTACATGAATTATTCAAAATGTCATATGACTAAAAGTACACATAAGGTCATTTCAACCGTAGTGAGATGAAAGAATTTTCTTCCAAACCAATTTGGAAGTAAACTTTTCCATATAAAAATAGTTATTTAAGATTATTTTAATATGCTATATTCACGAATGAAAATTGGAATGTAGGGTGTTGTTAAATTGGTTATATAAAGTAGATAAAGTGAATTTTTGGCTATGTAAAATATAACATTTTACTAAAGTTAATGCGAATGCTCTTAGCTTTAATTAGCTTAGGTTCAAGTAATTATGAGGATGTGTCAGGCATGGATTGGTTATAGTAAAACTATTTTCTCTTCTAAAAATTTCCCATTTGAGATTTAAAAAAATTTAACCTACCACAATAATTATATTGTCTAAGTATGAAGACAAAACTCTTTTTCCCTAAGCAATTCCACAACTTGGGTTTTAATTAACTTAACTAATAAAGTTTTTGTCATCGAATAAAAAATTTAGGATTCAAGTTTTGCTTATACCATAAACCGATTGATGTTTTGTCTTAATGATAACAAGTTTTTTTTTTTTTTTAGAGAGTTTCAACCTATAGCGTCCGCTCTTGATAATTGCTCTTTATTATCAAACCGAGACACCAATCAGTTTTTGGTGTAGGCGAGGATTGAACCCAAAATCTCTTATACAACCATCAGAGACTTTACCAGTTGAGCTAACTAGTAATTATAAAAAAAAATATAAATATAAAATTCTTCCACGTAATTTTTGTACCGTAGTCCGTTGTTTATTAAGAGTATTTAAATAAAAAGGTTGGTAATTCTTAAAGTTAAAACCTGTCATATATAGATTATAAAAACAAAAAAATTACCTGCCATATGTAGACAATCAAAAAACAATGCAAAGATTCAATGCGCATTAATACAATGAAATATTATTAGCGAACTCGTTAAAGCATGATAAGCTTCTGATCCACAAACGCATGTTATTCAACTATTATTATTCAACTATAATAATATAGAATATATAGAGTTTCCTCAATGAATAATATAATTATATAGGTTATTTTTGGGTGCTAGCCTGCTAAGCATTAGTAGATCAAACTTGCTAAGTTACAGAGATGCCTTATAAGCTGTACGGAACTTTGTAGCTAACAAGTGACAAAATATAAAGTATTAAAGATGCTCTCTACCTAAAAGTCAATGATGACTTTTTTTTTACTAGTTTAGAGAGAGAGAGAGAGAAGATTTTCTGTTCATAATTTTGATGAATTATTTCAACAAATTGAGTGTTTTAAGCATGAGAATTAGGGGGAGTGATTTTAAGAGACTAGAAAAAATGAACTATATCCCAGAAAACATTATGATGATGATGAAGAGGGGACATTATTAGCCATGGGATTTTGGAAGATGAGGACACATTGAGAGGATGTGGTGACATGTGAGTAACTCTTTCTCCTTTGGAATCATGGTGGCCCCATGCCAGGGAATAATCTGGTTTTTAGCAATGATGATTCTTTCTCTCTATCTCTTTATCTACCTCTCTTACTCTCTCTTGTCCTCATTTTCATGTGAGGACATGAGAAACACTGGCCTCAAAAACTCTTGCACTGAAAAAGTTAAACTTAATTCTCTGTTTGTTTGTTACCCAAAAAAATTCTCTGTTTTGTATGTGTGTCCAAACGATCTTAAGCCAGTCCCAAATATAGTAACCTTTTACACCATTCCCTCCCTTAAATATAAATATATACTTGCATGCTTTTTGAAGCACCTAAAAATGACTTCTTTAACCTAGATTTAATTAACCTAGAATGAGGCATGTATGCGAGAGAAATTGATTAGTGAAAAAGAAGAAGTCATTATTATGTAATTCTATATATTCGATTCTCCTGCTTTCAACTTATGCTGTTGATTGCCTTTTCTTTACTTTTACTGTTTTGTTTATTTTCATCGTCTTAAATGATTTGCTGTACGTAAGCGATGATGAAAGTAGATTGCAATCTGACGCCAATTGTTAATTTTGAAGACTTGAATCTAGTAGTAAAAAAAATAAAGGTAACCAAGGCAAGAACCCCGTGGCTAAGACTGCTGGCTGCAATGTTAGACCAATAACTTTGTCTCCAAAGAGAAGACTTGTTCCTCTCTCTCTCTCTCTCATGATATATATTCCATTGAAGATTCTTTGGTGTACATATAGACTGGGACAACCTCTTGGGAATGAACATGTGATTCAAAACAAGTTATCTCCGCCGTTTATAGAGTTTGGACCTTAACCTTTAGTTCACAAGCCATACCTAATAATTGGACAGCATTATTTATGATAATTAAAGGAGGCCAAAAGAATATGACCTAGCTAATTTAAAAAGGATGGCCGCTAGCTCTGACAAGTCTCTATCCTAGTAGAGTTAGTTAAGTAGTCCATTAGAGAGGAATTGAAACAAACGGGCAGTTGTATAATCCTCTCACACTTATTTGAGTTTTTGTATAGAATTGACACAAATGAATGTACTTGATAAGGATTACAACTGATAAAGATTGCATGAATTGAAAAATATTAATTGATAAATACGAAATAAGATAATATGGTTAATACGCCCCCTCAAATTGAAGTATTTCTCGAGGAGAGCTTCAACTTGTCACGAAGAAAACTAAACCGTAAATGGAGAAGATAAATCTTTGATCATGATGTCGTTTAATTGGTTAATGGTGGAAATAAAGCGAACATCTAGAGGATGATTTGTGACATTTTCTCGAACAAAATGAAAATCAATTTCTACATGTTTAGAATGACACTACAAAAAACGAGAACTATAGTGGCATATCTATAACGACGTCACAAGACGTTGCTATTGCCCAGTGACTATAAGTCTATTTGGGTTTATAGCTGCTATAGGTCCTAAAGATGTTACTATAATCAGTGTTTTTTGTAGTGTGGGCATGGAACACATGGTTTGTAACAAGGTAAATAACGTATTCACTCTATAGTCTATACATCATTAGTTCGTGAGTTGCTTCATATTAAGATCCTTGGAAACAAATACAATCTTATGTAATATAAAAGGCCTTAGAAATTCAATGTTGTTGATCGTTACGATTAGAAGGGGTGAGAGTGCTTAATCCAGCACAATTAGGGAGAACGTAATACCACAACTTCAAATGAATGGGTATAAAATATTAAAATGTCAATATGATGAATATAAATGAGTTTTGGGTTTGAAATTTCTTCTTCTTCTTTTTTTTTTCTTTTTTTTTTCTTTTTTAATACAAGAAACTTCTAATTATCATTTTGGGATACCTCCAAGAAATTTCTTCTTATAATTACTTAAAGGCTGTTTGGTAGTGTATTTTAAACAACAGTTTTCAGTGTTTAAACAATATTACACGTATTTGCATACACTTTTTTACCTACACGTATTTTCAAAAAATACAAACAATGTTACCAAACGGGCCCTTGGTGTATATGAAACAAAAAGACTACACACATTTGAGGGGATAGTCCGGTGCCCAAAAAGCTTTGATCACCCTCATTAACAAAATAAAAAATGTAAATACAAACAATTATTATTAATGTATCAATAAAATAATTTAAAAAAAAGGTAACAATACTGTTACCAACAAAACCAAAAAAAAATAATAATAAAGTAAAGAAAAAATTTTATTTATGTTACTAGTTATGAGACCTCACCAATCCTTTATCATGCTGCTCTACATTGCTGATTACTTCAAACGAGTAGTTAATATTGCTTGCAAGATGATCCTTCTTCAATTACTCGAGTTTCCTCGTGTCCCAAGCCAATCAAGTCAAAGTATAAAGCAAAAATTAATTAGTGATACTTTATAGGTTCTACTCCCATTTTGAAAGTTATAAGGTTCACCAAATCTATATCTCATCTAAACACCAAATTCTTTTAAAAATAAAAATCAAGTTATTAAGATTTAAGAAACTAAAGAATTGTGGAAGTTAGGCACACGCTAGAGTGTATGCCACCATCTATTTAGGTTAGAAGAGGTTGAAAAGCAAAAGAATTTTTTTTTTTTTATAATATTAAAAGCCAAAAGACTGTTTTTATCTCATAATAAATAGGCTAAAATGCAAAATCCACCATCTAAATTTCTTCTAAATTCATTTCAGTGCTCTAACTTTGATTTCATTCATTTCAGTCCTCTATGTTTAAGATTTATTCAATTAAAGCTTTTCTATCAACTTTTATTAAAAAATTTTGAAAAACAAAATTTGGAAAATACTTTTCAATTATTAACTGAATTTTTCTAATTTAAAAAATTTGAAGAAAAATTTTAAAAATTAGAAAATTAACCATAACATATAACAAAAATTGATGGAAAAGTCTTAATTGAATAAATTTGAAAGTTAAAAGACTGAAATGAACGAAAATAAAGTTAGAAGACTGAAATGAATTCAGAAAAAACTTAGATGATGAGTTTTGCATTTTAGCCTAATGAATAATAACCTTTTATTTTTAGGTTAGGTTCAATATGAAACTTTTTCAAAATAGAATTTCAATTTCCTATATTATTCTTAACTTTTTTCAAGAAATAATAAATAGGATGCTTATCACAAATACCACTTTTGATTTAATGTAAAAAAAATATTTACAAATATTATCACATTTTTTTATATAAAAAATAAAGTTTCCAAGCCTTTCCACTAAACCATTCCACTTACTGACCATGAGAGACCTCATAAATTTTATAAATCGATAATGCGGTAGATGAAATTTGGAGACTATGAATTTAGAGCACGACATTAAAATGCATTCAATTCCAAAGAGATTCATCACATTTTTATTAATAATTATATATACTTTCAAATATTTCATCTATTACTTAATCTAAAATTTAAGAGTAATGCTAAGCTTATAACATTTTTACAATAAAATTTAGATGGCAAACTATTATTAGTAAGTAGAAAAATAATGTCAGTGATGAATCCAAATTAAAACAAGTAACAATTTATTATAAAAAATTTGTTGTAAAAAGGTTATAAAGCTAACATTCCTCAAAATTTATAATTCAAGCTACCATTACCCACCACTCCTTGCATGAGGTACAGGTGTCCCATCTCGAGTGAGTTAAAAGTTTCACTTTCGCGCACAGAGAGAGAGAGAGAGAGAGAGAGAGAGAGAGAATATTTTACCATTGAGAGAATATTTTACCATTTTATGTCCAGGGATCTCTTTAGAGAGGATCAATCAATCTCTTAAACCATTTCTTTCCCTTTTTGTTTAATTTGTGCAAAAATTTCAGAAATGCTTTAAATTCAGGGAAAATATATATATATATATATATATATATCGGTTTCTTAAAGGAGTGGAGACATTATCTTTGTCTGCCTCAGCTGATGTTCAGTGATTTTCATGAACCCCACATGTTCCCCACTTCAGTTTTTCCTCAGAATTAGATAAATGTGTTACTTGTAGCTAGCCATTGAGAACTTTGATGCTGTGTCGTGACCCGTATAAAGAATTGCTAATATCAATTGAGTATTGCATAAATGTTGTACCTTGGAAATTGTTGTGGAAGCATATATTAATATATAGACGACTGACTAATAAAGAGTAGAGGGATTCAGCAAAAAAAATGAAATAAAAAATAAAAAGACTAAAAGAGTGGAAGGTGGGTTTTTTTTTTTTTTTTTTTTTTAAAGAGAAATATTATTTCTATAACATTTTCACGATACTTTATTAATAAATCTTAAGAGGCAGGTTGTTATTGTTAGGTTATTGATGGGTTAAAAGTAATTTCAGGGTCTATTTGGATATCGCTTATTTTACTAAAAATTGAAAATTTATTACTAAAAACACTGTAGCAAAATATTTTTTATTGCTAAAAATACTGTACACGCATTTTTCATCACTTGGCTAGTCCATGAACAGTGCCATGGGACCAGCCAAGTGAAACGCAAACGCACGCAAACGTAGAAATGCCGCTACGCAAACACACAGTCAATGGTGGGTTTAAATTAGTGTTAGGACATATGTGGTTCACATGTTAAGAACATATGTCATACTTTTATGTAATTGGCTAATATTTTGACAAAACACACTTTACTTGTATTTTGGTAGATTTATGATGTGTTGAAATACTTCAAGAAACCATGTTTCAAGATCAAGTATTGAAACCTTCAAGTCTGTTCAAGTAAACAAGCTGAAAGTGCAGATTCATTAAAGCTTGACAGCTGTATCTATCAAGCTTCAGTAAGCTATTCAAGTCCGTAGCTCAACACCTGCTTGACAGCTTCTCGATAGCTTCTATCTGTCGAGGTTTATAAAAATCAGAATTCTGATCTGATTTCTTGGAATCTGTGAATGTGTCTTTGGGCCTTCTTTTCTCCTAACCCTAGACATATAAAAGGATTGTTTTAAGAGCCGTCAACATAGATACAAGTTGCACAAGTATTGAGCAAACTCTGTTCAAGCAATTTGTAATCGGAGACAAAGTTCTTAACCTAGTTCATCTCCTCTAAAAAAGTTGTTGTGTATATATACCTTTGAGTTTTGTGACCAAGTATCTTCTTGATCTTCATCATATGTATGAACTGAAGAACTTCGCAGCCAACCTTTCTTTCTAGTTGGTGATTGAAGTCGTGTACTGGGATCCGCGCAAACTGGTTAGTCACGTACTTGGGAGCCATGCATCAAAAAGTGGAAACTGTCACTACAGAACAAGTCCAATTGGGTATTAGGGTAAGGGTTCAACTGTAGGTTGGTAAGGTACTTGGGATTCCTTTACTTGTAACCGCTTGTTGTGATAATAGTGGAGTTTCGGGAGTGGTGACCTGAAAATCACCCGGTGGAGTTTTTGCCGTTAGGGTTTTCTCCATGCGTAAACAAATCACCGTGTTATTTATTTTCCGCTGCATATTTAGTTTATTGGTAATTTGTTTGTGCTGTCACGCAATTGCATGTTAATTAACTTAATTAATCAACTTGGTTAAATTAATTTATTAATTAATCACAAGGAGTCAATTCGTTTGTGACCTATCAATTAGAATCAATAACATCTTACCACCTCTGATTTGTTGTGAAAATATTGACATAACACTTTTTTTTTAAGGTGTTCAATTGATTAAAAAAAATTTTTCCAAGGTGAAAAATTAACTAAGAGTTTTATTAAGAAAAAAAAATTTGTTTACACTCATTTATTTAGCAAATAAGTTATGCAAGGTTAAATCTACATTTGGCTCAATTATTAATTAGTTGAACTCAAGCATGGTAATTTATTAGTGAACAAGCTTGTAAATATGAGCAGCTTTTATATAATATTATATCTTAATATGTATACATATAAAAAAATACTTGAGCATGAGATGTATAAGTTTGTAACTAAGTACATAGGATATCAAATTATATTTTATAATTTATTGATAATACAAGCAATCAATTTTCACTTTTGAAATTAAAAATATATTGTGGGGCCCCATATGTTTAAACCACCCCGGCCCACTCTATACCCAGCCCAAGGCCCACACCGAGGATATTGTGAAGGCCGAGGATAATGAAAATAGTTTAGGTCACCCAAAGGCCTCGCCGAGGATGACACGTCCTCGGCACACCGATTTCGTTAAAGGGAAAATATCCCTCATTCGTTGAATATATCTCACCAACATTCTGACTGCCTTAATAGTGATGTGACCAACAAACCCAGTTGCCTCGGTTACTTCAACTAATAGAAAGTCTGCAAAGGCGGCTAAGAACTAACGTAAAACCTGCTAATTACAGACGATGGGACAAATCCCTGTACACAAAGTCCAGATAATTGACAAGTGGATGGTTCGGATTAACTAAAACGATACTATATAACCAAAAGGATTCCCAACAAAATGGAGAGATTTTGGAAGAGAAATCAGTCCAAAGAAAAAGGACAGAAGATCTATCAACTCTAAGAAAAACAGATCCTCGGCCTGGACCAAGGACAAATATGCTTCGTAAACACACAACCAAAGTGATGGTCATTCCCTATAAAAACACTTAGCCAAATTTCTAGAAGGAGATTCTGATGAACTCCATATCACCTATTATTTGTTATAAACACCATATTAACCGTTGTTTACTTCGGTGATGCCAAATCCTGACACCCACATCTCTACAAATTTTATTGTTAAGGATCCATTACAAATTGAGTCCCTACAATTGGCGCCGTCTGTGGGGAGGAGTTGTGCGTTAGCAAGTGCGACGGTTGGTGTAAAAACAAAATCGTCAATCAAGAACAACACAGCTTATAGTAACGACCTTCGTTCAGAGGTCTATAATCACAAGAAACAAAAGTATAAAATAAATAAATAAATAAATAAATAATACAAAACAAGTCTACTTCTTTTATTCATACATGAAGAAAAATTACATCTTTTACAAGTGAAGCCCGTGGGGCTTGTTCTAAAAGCTAGCTACAAAGGCAGACGCTTGACGAAGCCGGCAGAAGAACAAATGGTAGAAAGCAAAACTGACTGAAGGACAAAAGAGAGAAAAGAAGCGAAAGAAGAGATGAAGAACAAATGGTAGAAAGCAAAGCTGACTGAAGAACGAAAGATAGAAAAGAAGTGAAGGAAGAGAGGAGGAAAAGAAACAAAGAAAGTTGGCAGAGGAACAAAAGATAGAAAAAGAGGGCTAGAAGTGAAGCAAGAGAAGAGGAAAAGATAAAAGGAAGGCTAGTTGAGGAGCAAAAGAAGAAGAGAAAAAAGAGAAAAGAGGGAAAAAGAGCTACAGAGGAGGTGGAAGAGGCCGGGGCACACGACGATTCCATTTCTGGATTCCGCCTGGGTTCCCTCCCACCCCCACTGCCGCTGGCTTGGAGGGTCAAGGACTCATACCCAAGAGAAGGTGATTACGTTCCTCCTGGATCCTCCTCCTGACGGCGAGAAGGCTTCCTCCTCTGGTTAGATTGAAAAGAAGGAGAATCTTTGGATCTCCCCTACTCCAACCCCGATGTGACGTCCAGGGTCGGAGTATCATCATCGGCTCCTGATAGGGGCTGTGCATCCCCGAGGTCGCCCTCTCCAAGGGCCAACTCATTCGAAGGAGCTTAAGCGGCAATGTTTGGCAGAACCTTTTTGGGTAATATTTTTGGGAGAAGTATAAGATGGATGTTTGTCAAAGTGTGAAGGAGAAGGTTGCCCTAGAAACTCCTTATATAGAAGGCGGAATATTGATGAGGGCCAATCCACAATAAATCCCAGGGAGAGATTTCCGGAGGCAATAATTCTGCCCCAAATTCCAAGGGGCCTAACAGCCGTTAGATCCTCGTAGATCCACGGCTAGCATTAATGAGGAGGCGCCTCATTAAACGAGAAGGCACCGAAGCGTCAGAACACGTTATCCGGACAACCCAAGAGACGCCTCGTAATCAGAAGAGTCCATCAAACGAAGAGGCAAAACACGGCAAGGTCTTATCCTCCACCAACTCCAGCTTGCATTTATTATTATTGTTCTGCTTGAAAAGTGTAATTATTTAATGCTTATTGTAAGTTATAGCAATGAAGAATTAAACGGCTACGGATAAATAGATAAAATAAATGAATAAAATGAGAAAACTAGGTACTGGACAGAACCAAGGCATTGCATGGTCCTCGGACCCAAACCTCATAGGGAAACCAGATACTTCAAATGAATAAAATGAGAAAACTAGGTACTGGACAGAACCAAGGCATTGCATGGTCCTCGGACCCAAGCCTCATAGGGAAACCAGATACTTCAGATGACTAAAATGAGAAAACTAGGTACTGGACAGAACCAAGGCATTGCATGGTCTTCGGACCCAAGCCTCATGGGGAAACTAGATACTTCAGATGACTAAAATGAGAAAACTAAGTACTGGACAGAACCAAGGCATTGCATGGTCCTCAGACCCAAGCCTCATGGGGAAACCAGATACTTCAGATTAATAAAATGAGAAAACTAGGTACTGGACAGAACCAAAGCATTGCATGGTCCTCGGACCCAAGCCTCATGGGGAAACCAGATATTTTAGAGTAAAAGCCGAGCACTAAACAAAACTTAAACATTGCATGATACAAAGCCTCAGGCCAGCAGGAAGAACATTTCCTCATAAAAACTAAGTGCTAAGAAAAACCGAGGTCTTGCATGATCTCCGGACCCAAACCTATCCATCCTCGGGCGACCCTTTGCGCAAAAAGAAAGCTGCAAAAACAGCTGAAAT
This sequence comes from Quercus gilva, assembly GCA_023621385.1. Classification (NCBI taxonomy): domain Eukaryota; kingdom Viridiplantae; phylum Streptophyta; class Magnoliopsida; order Fagales; family Fagaceae; genus Quercus; species Quercus gilva. Next base: position 7,163,734 of record CM042484.1, on the reverse strand, counting down.
AACGATAACACTGACGATGAGGTAGAGCCCAACAGGCCGAGAAAATGCGCCGAGGAAAGTCAAAATCCTACTCCCCTCCCTAGAGGTCGTGCAGCAGAATTTTGAGGGGCTATTGTGGGGCCCCATATGTTTAAACCACCCCGGCCCACTCTATACCCGGCCCAAGGCCCACACCGAGGATATTGTGAAGGTCGAGGATAATGAAAATAGCTTAGGTCACCCAAAGGCCTCGCCGAGGATGACACGTCCTCGGCACACCGATTTCATTAAAGGGAAAATATCCCTCATTCGTTGAATATATCTCACCAACATTCTGATTGCCTTAATAGTGATGTGACCAATAAACCCAGTTGCCTCGGTTACTTCAACTAATAGAAAGTCTGCAAAGGCAGCTAAGAACTAACGTAAAGCCTGCTAATTACAGACGATGGGACAAATCCCTGTACACAAAGTCCAGATAATTGACAAGTGGATGGTTCGGATTAACTAAAACGATACTATATAACCAAGAGAATTCCCAACAAAATTTTGAGATTTTGGAAGAGAAATCAGTCCAAAGAAAAAGGACAGAAGATCTATCAACTCTAAGAAAAACAGATCCTCGGCCTGGGCCGAGGACAAATATGCTTCGTAAACACACAACCAAAGTGATGGTCATTCCCTATAAAAACACTTAGCCAAATTTCTAGAAGGAGATTCTGATGAACTCCATATCACCTATTATTTGTTATAAACACCATATTAACCATTGTTTACTTCGGTGATGCCAAATCTTTACACCCACATCTCTACAAATTTTATTGTTAAGGGTCCATTACAAATTGAGTCCCTACATATATATATATATATATATTATTTTTAATCATACAAGGTTAATGAATCTAATTTTTATAAGTTCATGAATGCAATTATTATATCTAATTCACTCAAATAATATAAAGAAGAAAATCAACCAAACTCGAACATATAATCTAGCTTAGTAATGAGCTCAAGCTCAACTCGTGTTTGTAATGTAAATGAAAATTTTTGAACTTTTAATATTCTTAGTTAATTTAGAGTCCTACTTTTTTTTACCCTAAAAAAAATTTAGTTAATATGGTGACAATGTGACATTCCCTTCTAATCTACCAAAGGCAATTTCTAAAATTGTATTAATTAGGTATGGTCTCTTATTGTTTTAAGTGTAGAGAAACCTTTCTCGTATTGCAAGCAATGTATATATACACACGCATAGTAGTCTCTAATATATGTGCAATATATGAGAAATGTTTAACAAAATATGTTTTTTTTCTCTATTTTATTTTTGTCTAAATATGATTTTCATAATTATGTCAATAATTAATTGTTATTTATTGTGATTGTATTTGTATATATATAACTATATTTTCTGTCATTTTAAGAAAATATGATATGACAATATATATTTTAGTGGAAGGTTTAAATATAGAATAAAATTTAAAATCAATTAAATATATAATATAATAATGATGTGTAAAATATTGATCTTCAAAACTTATGCAGGAAAGTTTCATGAGGATAACAAAATATTAAACATCTTAAATTTTAAGAGAGAGAGAGAGAGAGAGAGAGAGAGAGAGAGAGAGAGAGAGAGAGAGAGAGAATAAAAATTGTATTTTTTTTTTTGAGAAAGAATAAAAATTGTATTTTATTCTATACTTTACTGACCATAATTTGTCGCACATATTTTTTTTCATGCATGGTATATAGAGGGACAATATTAAATTGCATATGATATAATTCTTTATTATCATTACCTTACTTAATAATTTATTATTAAATTAATATTTTTAAAATTTTATCGTTAGATTATAAGTTCATTCTCGTTTTCTTTAGCACACCCTCCAAATAATGTAATAAGATGTTATTTTGCTATGAAAATTTACAGTTCAATTTATTGTGAGTATAGAATTTGTGTGATTAAGGGTTTTTCTATTGACTAAATTTAACACACACACACATATATATATATATATATATGGAAAAAAAAAATTGGAAGAGATTTGTTTTTTTGGTTGAGTTGGGAAGGATATTTTCTACTTCGATGCTACATGCAAATTGAAGAAACTAACTCTCCATTTGTTTGAACTTTGAAGGGTTTGAATAAAAGATTAATAGGAAGAGGGAATAGTGGATGGGGAAGGAAAATCATTATTTGACAGATAGGTGAAACGGTGAAACTCCTCCAACCCCACTAAACCCACTTTTTTTTTCTTTTTTTTTTTCAACATTCACTATGAACCAGGTAGAAACTAACAACTTAATCACTCAATTATTGCACATAAAAAATTCTTACTTAACCACTTTTTCAGGGGACTTGAACCATTATTGAGTGTTTTTTTTTTTTTTTTTTGGGCAAATAACACTCCCCTCCCTTGAGGTTTAGAGAAATGACACTCACCCCCAAACTTGAAAGGAAAAAACACTCCCCCCCCTGAGATTTAAAAAAAATAACACTCCCCCCCTTCTGTTAATATTAGTAAAGGAATATAAAGCATATTATAAAACATGTTGTTTATGTTGATTTTTTAGTCTCTTATAGCACCTTTCTAATTGATTTTTTAAAGTTTGATGATCCTCTTAGATTTTTTAATCGCTCCTCTCTCTAACACTTTGAATCAAAATTTATGAAATAAAACAATTTGCTGAAACTTTAAAGTTTTTATTGTCTAAAAATGAGTTTGAAATTTTCAAAGTCACTTATCAATATAAAAAACTTTCAGAGTTAATTTTGGGAATACATTATTAACCAAAGGGTACGTTAGTATACAACATTTTTAATGCCAATTTAACAGAGTTTAGATAAATAAATGTCAAATTGGGGAAAATATTTTTTTCCTTTAAGTTTGGGGGTGAGTGTCATTTTCCCAAACCTCAAGGGAGGGGAGTGTTATTTGCCCTTTTTTTTTTTTGAGTAAAGAACAATTATTCAGTTATGCAAGCATGAATCACGAAATAAATTCGAGTTTGGTTGCAAAACCTTCCTAAGGACATTTCTCCCCTTGTCCTTATAGATGTTCATGGCGTTGTTTTCAGTTTAATAAATTTCCAAGCATATATAGGTTCCAGTTAGTTCAATTATTAAAATTTTTAAAGGTTATATAAGAGATATAGGATTCAATCCCCACTTACACCAAAAACTAACTATTATCAAGAGCATCGTTGGATTAAATTGCAAATATCAGAGCATGTGAATTGAATAGGTATTAAAATCTTTTGATTAAACTTCAAATCTTTAGATGTTATATGTGACAGAACCGTTACTCACAGACATATGACGCACAAAACGACGTCAGTATCACTTCATGCTTTTTAGTTTTTACAAAAATAAATTTGGCAAAATTGCAAAAAAGACTAAATGGCCGGCTTAACCGGCAAAGGGCGCGAAATAAGGAGGATGGTCCACGTGTATGGTAGGATGGGGCTCCCACGTGGGCTAAGAGTGGGATTGATTGCTAGCTGATAGCTGTCTCATGATTATAGGCTCCTTTAATTGTAGTCGGGCAAGGAACTCTACGTCTGTGCGACTGAAACAATTTGCATATGCGCTTACCTACTAGTCCCCAAAATATATAATCATGACTACACATGTTGATGTAGTAGTTGCCTTCAAAATATATATATATATATATATATATATATATTTTGCATAAACGGAAAATATATTAGATAAACAGAAGTCTTACAATAAAAATATTACAACAGGACTACAGTGCAAGGAACCACATTCATGCACAAACTAAATTGAAACAAGATAAACACACTCTGAACAACACCTAGCCAAAGAGAGGAATGGCTAAAACCAAACAAAACACTACTGAATCCTTATTAACCGCAACGACTCTAGGATGAGACAAAACCCATGGAGTCCCATTATAGACATTGCCACAAAAAAGCGGGGCACGTATCATACAACACTTCCCTTTTCGATTGAGAAGCACCTCTCTTTGCTGATAAGTTCGCACACAGCTATTAGCCTCTCTCCCTATATGTTCAACGCGTGCCGCCTAGTCCCTGTTGAGAAGCTACCTGCAATCCAAAATCAAGTTAAAAAATTCCATAAGATACTCCTCATTAGTATTCAACCATTTGTAAGCAAGAAGAGAATCTGTTTGAAGACAAACTCAGTGATGACCATTGGCCCATGCTCAAACCAATGCCTCTCTAATACCCCACAGTTCAACCATAATATTATTGGTGACTCCCAGGTGCAAGGAGAAACCCCATAGCCATTCTCTAGTACCTGAGCGTGCTACGCCACCCGCACTGGACTCTCCTTAATTTATTCCAAAAATAAAAAACCCTCCCCCTCCTTACCAATATATCAATCATTGCAAATTATATAATTATAAATAAACAAATATAAAAGTTTAATTCAACCAAAATTTCAGTTAACTTATCTAATAAAGTTTGGTCGAACTTTATTAATTTTAGAATAAAACACAAGTTTCACTTTAAAATTTGAAATAATTTTGATGAGTTTACTTGTAAGGTTATTTTTCAATTAAAAAAAAAAAGTAAACCATTATAAAATGTTTTTATCTATCTATCTTTATAGTTATTATTATTATTATTATTTTTTTTAGTATACAACATTTTATTTGAGTTTGTTTGTAAGGATATTCTTCTATTAATTTCTATTAATGTGGCTGCTAGGTATCAACTAAATTCAAAAGAATATTATTAGATAAATGCTATGTTCACAATATTTTACAACAAATTCTAATGCTCTGTTTGTTTCAATGGAAAATATTGTGTAAAAATAGTTTTCCGTATTTTTCAGTGTTTGATAGCATTAGAAAAAATAAGTCAAAGGAAAACTATTTTTGGTCAACATAAAAAGTATGGTTTATTTATAGAAATTGTTTTCCACTAATTTTTTTTTGGAAAACAACTCTTTCTCACAGTAAGCTAAATAAGGGAAGTTAAAAGATTGTTTTTCAACTCATTTAAAGTTACTACCAAACATAGGAAAATGAAATAATTTTATAGAAAATATTTTTTGGAAAATGACTCATTTTCTATAAAACATTATTGCCAAAACAAACAGAGCGTAAGTGGTAAAATAGTAAGTTTAATGGTTTGTTCAAATTATAACTAATAACAACTTACTATCTACGATTTGTTGTCAAAGCATTGTAAAAATATTATAAACGTGACACCTCTTATATTATTATGCAAAGATCATATTGTTTTAAGTACAATTAATTCATCACCGCGCACCTTGGCACGATGGTTACTCCACAAGTATAAGTGTTTGTGAAGTGTGGGGGGACAAGGACGGGATTCAAGTCTCTAGAGAGAGCTTCACATACGTATACACTTAGATTAAACTAGAATAAAATTTTTATATTGTATAAAAAAAAAAGTACAATAAAATCATGCTATACAAAAACAAAAATATTTACTTATTATTACTCTCTCTCTCTCTCTCTCTCTCTCTCTCTCTCTCTCTCTCTCTCTCTCTCTCTCTCTCTCTCTCTCTCTCTCTCTCATTGCCACTAGTGTGCTCAGTGCTCACCCAAACCCCTTTTCATCTCAAAAACTAAAATCGTTCTTTTAGGTTCCAATTAGGTGGTGACAACTTTGTATTTTAGAGCCAGTTTCACTGTCCACAACCTTTTTTTGTCCTCATCTACCCTCTTCCTCATTGTCATTCACAATACCACCATTGTACCCACATACAACTAAAACACCTCCATGAGGACCAAGCTATAACCACCTCATTGCAGCATTTACACACTCAAAACTACCGACCAATCCATCCATTGATGACCCATAAACTAGTACCATAGACAGCTACCATGGTCAATTGTCCAACTTTACCTAATAATAACTTAATTTTGTATAATTGTAACATTATTATAGAACATTATCATACTTATTTTAGGTTAATTCGTGCATTTCATACATAGATTTAAAAATAATTTTCGATAATTAATATAGTTATCAAAATAAATCTTAACGCGTGGATATATCTTTTGTATGAGTTTGGAATTAATTTTAGTGCCCAAATTATAAAATAAGTGCATGATAAATTTTTTTTTTTTTAATAGGGAGATCTAATGGACTCAATTTTGATATGGGCCTTAACAAAAGCTTAAGAAAGGTCTACCAAATTCAAGTTCAAGCCCAGATGGAGCAAGCTGTCAAAGGTCATCAATTTCAATTTTCAAATCAAATTTAGATTAGGATTCGTTCTGGCCTAGGTCTTATTATTTTGCACGTACCATTTGGCTCAAACATAGTAATGAGAAGAAAAAAAAAAAAAAAAAAAACACTATCCAAGGATGTGGATTTTGTATGTTTTTTCTTGTAAAAAATGTCATTGTGTGAGTTTTATCAAAGTTCTACTCATTAGAGGTAGTATGGGAAAATGTAAAATACTTCCAAAGATCTTGCTTTTTTGTAAGTTTGACTAATGAAAGGTGAGCAAATCCTTCTTTCTTATGTTCATCATTTCCGCTTTCCAACGTTAGTATCAAAGCACATGATTTAGTGATTCTCATTGTATGTATGTCTCATAATGTTTTCTTGATAAGAAAACGTCAACATGGACCATGCTTTGTATCCGCACACCATTTTTGTTTTATAAATTATAATGAGTTTCACATGGCACACGCCACATTTTATTGTGTTATACCACACAATATCTTTATTTTAAAGAAAATAATGTCAAAAACATGCCTCTAAGATGTCATAGTCATTGGTTGTCTGATTTAAGACAAACTTAAGATCCTAGTTTTGTAATTCGAACTTTGTGCCTCATTTTTTATGAACTAAGTTGGTTTAGAAAACAAAAATATGGAAAGAAGCTACATCCCATAAGATTCTCAACAGCATATATTTGCTTGATTTTAATAGGAATTGAGAATGTTATAAGAGATCAAAGTTTGGATCACCGCTCATCCTTGGTACGATAGTCAAGTATAAGTGTTTGTAGAGCATATGGGGATAAAGGCCGGAGTTCAAGTTTCTAGAAGAGAGTTTTATATACATACACACATAGATTAGACTATAGTAAAATTTTATCTTGAATCAACAAAAAAAAAAAGTTTGGGTTAAATTTTGAGAAATTTCTAGAATGAGTGTCTCATGAGTTTGAATAAGACCTTCCAGAACCTCTCAGGCAGGAGAGGGTGTATTCCACCACTTGACAGATTGACCAAACAGTTGGTCTACGTCTATCTAGCTTTATAGGGTCTTGAAACATCTTAATTTGACTTTCCATGATTTTCAAATAAATAATTTTATTATCATTGATTTATTGTTCATTAAATTTTAAATTAAATAAAGGGAGAGTGAAGGTATGTGAAACCTGAAACAACTTAGATTGGCCTCGTTTATCTACTTGGAAAATTCATATGTTTTATTTTATTTGTTTTGGTGGTAAAGGTGTAATATTTTGACTTTAGATTGGCCTCGTTTAATTTTCTAGAAGCCTGAATTAATTAAAATTATTTTTTCTAACAATTCCCACTAAAAGAAACTGTCTTATCAACCAAAAAAAAGTAAGGAAAACTGTAGTTTATGGTATATAAATACTATCTTCTAAAAAAAAAATTGTATAAATATGAAAACTTAGACGATTGGAAAACTATTATATAACTAGAAAACTTTAGGAAATATTTTTGAGAAGTGCTACATGCACAGCATTTTTACAATATTTTCACAACAAATCATAGTTAGAAAATTATTATTGGTATTAATTTAAACTCATTCTTGAAATTATCTTTTGTTGCTCACCAGTATCAGCCAATAATAACTTGTAACTTAAGATTTGTTATAAAAATGTTATAAATATAAGATTTCTCAATATTTTTAGTGCTCGTTTGGACACATGCACTGTGATTTTCTTAATAATTTTATTTTTGGGGTCTTACTTATTATAGAAAAATTTGGATCCACACTTTAAAAAAAAAAATTTAATGATTAAATCTATTATTTCTTATTAGTTTAAACTTATCCTATACATGTATGTTTAAGCTTTGGATCACTCTTTGATTCTCATCACATATTAGTATTTATAAAAATAATAATAATAATAATTTAGAAACATTAGTATTTATCACATTAAGTTCACAAATTGAGCTATTTTAGAAGGGTAATATATATTCTAAAATTGTCTTGCGCCAGTGGGCGCACAGGTCAATGATATCCTGGGCTTGAGAATTTAAAATATTTTTACTTATCGTCTTATATACACATATGCATACAGAATCGGATAGGGAAGAAGGATATCTTCCGCAAGCCCAAGTCCATTTTTACCAGTCAGCTAAAGCCCAAAATATCTTTGTTTTTGTTTGTATATAATTTTTGAAAACTTTCTTTTGAAAAGCCCAGTATCTCATAAGATTCATTCGATTAAGAAGGTGTTTAATACTGCATTTTAAACAATAGTTTTCAGTGATTAAACAATATTATACATATTTTCAGATATACTTTTTACCTACACATATTTTCAAAAAATACAAACAATGTTACTAAAACAACATTACCAAAACGGGTCCTAGATTTTGGCCAACTATAATGACTAAGTGCCCCATCCGTAAGGACAAGGAGTAGAAGATTCTTGAGAGAAATTGAGCCTATCCCATTCCCAAACTTACAGTTTAGGCTCTAAGCCCATTAAGACTTCCTCAAATCAAATTTCCACGAATACAAATCCAGAAGCCATTTTACAAGTCATCATGGACCCCTCAACGTAACCACAAAACACACAAGAGTTCCAAAGCAATTAGGATTGAAATCTTTTCAGTGCTCTTTGGCACGGGCGGCTCTACTCTTTGTTCAGGGGGTTCATTTGAACCCCCTGACTTCAAAAAAAGAAAAAATATATATATATATATATATATAATATTTTTTTTAGTTTAATGCATTAATTTTTTTCTTAAAAATATTTTTGTACACCTTAACTTAAATTTTATACAATCTTATTACAAGTATTTTTGACTCTAAAGTAAGAGTAAGTGTTTGTAAATTGTAAATGTCATTTTTTATTATAAATTTTTACTATGTGTATAAGTGTGTCTAATATTAATTGTGTGTGCATTACTTTTTTATTTTTATTTTTATTTTTTATAATGTCATTTGTGTGAATAATGATGTGTACGTGGATGTTTGTATGTATAATATAAATATAATATAACTTTATATAATTTAATAATTAGGAAATAGAGAAAATTTGTTACATGAGTGTGTATAGTTATCATGTTATAATAACTTTTTGTCATAAGTTAGAAAAATTCAAGAAAAATTTTGCAAAGTTAGTGATTATTCAAGCATTTAATTGATTAAGTAAACACGTAGTGAATTATTTTATGTATGAATGAGTGTGGTTGTATGTGTCAATAATTAATATAGAGTCAATGAGTTGAGTTTAGTAATTTAGTTTAAAATATTTTTATAAAAACAATGACAAATATGTAATATTAATTGCATAAAAATAAAAATTTAGACAAACTTAACAAAATAAAATGGTCATAACTATCCATATTGGCAATAAATACTCGTAATGAACTGTCGTGTAACAATTCAAAATTTGCAAACTTGTAAAAGGAAATTGTAAAAATTAATGTTTTTTTTTTTGTTTATAACTCGATATATTCAAGTTCTCTTTTTATTAATTTTTTTTTAAATTTAAATTTCTTAATGACCCCCTTAACAAAATTTTTAGAGCCGCCACTTCTTCTTGGTTGGGCTTCGGATATGTTAAATTTCTTTAAAATTTGGATCTTCCGCAAGCCCAGATCCATGTTCACCAGTTAGCAAAAGCCTAAAAACCTCGGAATTTTAAAAGAGGTAGCAAAGCATAACACCAAAAATTTAACAAATCCGAAGCCCAGCCAAGAAATTTGCACTTTAAAGGGCTCTAAGCCCAATTCAACTCTTCCTCAAATCAAATTTCATGGTCATGGATCTTCACGCCACTGTGTCGGCAACCGTTTTTTGCCAAGTCATCGTGGACCCCTCATTTTCGAAGGTCTTGTAGTTTTGAAATTAAAAAAAGAGAGATGCTACGTCTACAACAATTTTACAACATTTTTACAACAAATCACAGGTGGTTAGTTGTTATTGGTTCAAATTTGAAACTAACACTAAGATTACTTTTTTGTCCCAACAATAACAACCAATAACAACCTGCCACTTAGAAAATGTTGTAAAAATATTGTAGAAATGTTGTAGACATAGCATTTCTCTTAAAAAAAAATTCAAAGTACCCTTTGCTTGAAATTGGAATGACCAATTAACACGCCATCGCACAACTCAAACACGACCGTCGTACCTAGCTAGCCCATCCCATCGTCCCCTTGAGCCACTTGGTTTTACTACATTCATTTTTTTTTTTTCCCTTTAAAACAGAAGGGAGAAAGGGGAATAGAATCAAAGATGAAGATGAAGATGAAGATGAAGGTGAAGATAAATATGAAGGCGGAGATGGTGACTTTGATTTTGGTAAATCTAGCGGGGATCATGGAGAGGGCAGATGAGTCATTATTGCCGGGTGTGTATAAAGAGGTTGGTGCGGCTTTGCACACCGACCCGACGGGTTTGGGTTCTCTCACTCTCTTCAGGTCCATTGTTCAGTCCGCCTGTTACCCGATCGCCGCCTACCTCGCCGTCCGCCACAACCGCGCCCACGTCATCGCCGCCGGTGCCTACCTCTGGGCCGCTGCCACTTTCCTCGTCGCTTTCTCCTCCACTTTCACCCAGGTAAGCAAATTCAAAAAAAAAACATATATACCCTCTTGCTTATTTTATTTTTAGCTGATTAAAAAGGAAAAATTTTTTTTTTCCATTTCTCAATTTTGTTAGTAAATATGGTAAAAAATTAAATTTGATTGTTTTTGGAGGTTGGTTGCTATGAAATTATGGGATGGATCGTTCTCGTTAGGGTAATTAACTAATTGCGATTGATTTGGTAGTTGGTACGATGAATGGTAAATAAATAGTTTGGGTAAATATTAGGAAAGTGTTTGAGGATATTCCTTAATCGTAGCTATATTCTATGCTAGTCTAGTCGTTTACAACAACACTGTAGCTTTTTGCTAAATTGGGAAACTGGTATTGTTGGATTAGGAGAAACCAAAAAAGCTAGGGTAAACCAAAAAAGAAATTGAAATGTTGTACTTATTCGGTTACTTATAAAGGAAACACTGCATGTTTCAAATATGGCAACTAGTTCTATGAATGTGGTTTTTGTGTTCTCGGCTCTAAAATAGTGGAAGCTGTTCAATATTTTCGTTAATGGAAGCCTTGGATGTAAGAAGCAAAGAGAAACTTAGGGAATATCTAATGTGAATATCTAATGTATATAGGTTTACAGAAATGTGGAGCCCCTCTTCGTCCTTCACTCATGACCCTAAACAGTTTTCTTTTTTGGTTGATAAATAAGAGGGGAGGAGGGTTTTGAGCCTGGTCGTCTCCGTTAGAAACACTAGGAGGCGCTAGGGAAAACCAAAAATCAAATTAAAAATTTGCACTTATTTAGTTACTTACGAAGGAAATACTTGTTTCAATTTCGGCAGCTAGTTTTATGAATGCGGTAGTTTTTGTGTTCTTGGGTCTGAAATAATGGAAACTATAAAATTAATTTTTTTTGTTAATGGAAGCCTTCAATATAAGAAGCAAAGAGAAACTTAGGGAATAATTCATGCACATAGGTTTACAGCAATGCAGAGCCCCTTTTCATCCTTCATTCATGAAACTAAACAGTTTTTCTTTTGATAGATTCAATAGTTATAAAGGGAGAGGGGGGATTTGAATGTGAACATTTTCGTTCGAAACACCAAGAGGTTCCAGTTGAGCTAGATGGCTCTTGGCTTGACCCTAAACAGGTTAGAAGCATGTGTATGTGATATTAGGGAAAGCAAAATAGTTTATTGAGACAGGAAATGTAAGCAAGAGGTTGGCAAAGGAAATGTGAGTTGAATTGGAGTTTCAACTTTGAACAACAGCTGGAGTGGCAGACTGATAAATTTCCTAGCATTTTTTAATATCCAAGAGCTTCTGTACAAAATTTCTAAATCTTTATAATTTGAATTTTAAAGTTTGACCTTCTTGTGATATATAACATGCTAGAAGATGCTTTCTCTTCCATCTATCCTCTGATGGCATCCTTGTCAAATCAAACAAGAACAAAACCAGTAATGAAACCATGAATGAGCATAAGATTCACAATTTTTGTAGGCATTGAGCTTTATGTGATATTGTCTAGATTCTGTTATGAAATGGAGCTTCATCAAGTTCAAGACACTCAAATTTGAAGTCTAAAAACAGTGTACATGTTAACTGTTTATTCATAATAAATTTGTGGTCAAAATTCAATTTTGGTCCCTAAGTTATGTGTCCAATTTCAATTTTGTTCCTAAGCTATTAAATTGTTTCAACAGTCATTCAAGTTTTAAAAATGCTTAAATATTACCCTTACCTGCCTCACCATTATTATGCAAACCTCAATTATTGATGTGATGTTGGGCCATATATTGGTCTCGTAAAATCAGAACGCATGGAGACACGTGACACGAACGTTAGACACCACGATATTTTCTATTTAATATTTTTAAACATGAAATTTACCTGTCCCCCTCCATATATTCTGATTTTGTGATATGAGAATGCAGCAAAATATACAATGTCAGTATTGTAGTGACATGTATACCAAAAAAATAAAAAAGGAAAAGGAAAAGACTGTCACATTAGTTATTTGCATAGTGATGGTAAGGCAGGGAAAGGGTAAAATCAAGGCACTTTTAAAAACTAAATTGAAACAATTGGTAATTCACGGATATGAAGACCACAATCATATTTTGACCCAAAATTTTCTACTTTTAACTCTACAAATATATACGGTTTTAGAGCTATACAAGTGAAGTGCTATCATCCTTGGCATACCAGCTGATTGTGTTCTCTTTGAAGTCATTTATCTTCTGTCAAACAGGTGGCCATATCTAGAGCTTTGAATGGGATTGGCCTTGCGCTAGTTTCACCTGCAATTCAGTCCCTTGTAGCTGACTCAACTGATGACAACAACCGTGGTACAGCTTTTGGGTGGCTTCAACTAACAGGCAACCTTGGTTCAATTATTGGTGGACTCCTCTCAGTATTGATAGCTCCAATAACATTCATGGGAATTCCTGGTTGGAGAATTTCCTTTCATCTTGTTGCAATCATCAGTATTATGGTCGGTGTTTTGATCCAACTTTTTGCCAATGATCCTCGCTTTTCAGATTCTAATGCAAAAGATAGAGATCTAGTTAAGAGTAAATCTTTCTGGTTAGAAGTGAAGGATCTGGTTCAGGAAGCAAAGTCAGTTATTAAGATTCCATCTTTCCAGATTATTGTGGCACAGGGTGTCACTGGTTCATTCCCATGGTCAGCTCTGTCATTCTCAGCTATGTGGTTAGAGCTTTCTGGCTTCTCACATGAGAAAACTGCATTCCTCGTAGCCCTGTTTGTGATTGGTAGTTCCTTTGGGGGCCTATTTGGTGGTAAGATGGGAGATATACTTTCTACTCGTCTCCCAAATTCTGGAAGGATAATTCTAGCACAGACAAGCTCAGCATCAGCTATCCCTCTAGCAGCAATACTTTTGCTGGCTTTACCCAATGATCCATCTTCTGGAGCAGTCCATGGTTTGGTCTTGTTCATCATGGGCTTCTGCATATCCTGGAATGCTCCAGCTGCAAACAAGTAAAGTCTTTCACACTTAAATCCTTTTTCCTTTTCACCTGCTAAAATCATTTCAAAAATTGAGGGTAAGGTCATGAATTCAATATCCACTAAGTGCATTTGTAACTTATCAGTGATAAATTTAAGTTTAATTGTCTGCAACACTCTTAAGTTGCTGATTTTGATTATATGGTATACGCAGTCCAATTTTTGCAGAGATAGTTCCTGAGAAATCCCGAACAAGTGTCTATGCAATGGACCGATCTTTTGAGTCCATACTATCATCATTTGCTCCCCCTATTGTTGGGATATTGGCTCAGAATGTTTATGGTTATAAGCCAGTTCCTACTGGGTCAAGTGAATCTGAAGAGATTGCCACAGATAGAGGGAATGCTGCATCATTGGCCAAGGCACTCTACACAGCAATAGGAGTTCCAATGGCTTTGTGTTGTCTAATCTACTCATTTCTCTATTACACCTACCCAAGAGACAAAGAACGGGCCAAGATGGAAGCTCTGATAGAATCAGAGATGCAACAAATAGAATTGGATAATTCACCCACAGGTGAAGAATTTTCTCAAGTCCGGTTCTCTGAGTCAGGAGAACGTTTTGGTCAGGAATTGGATTATGAACTGGGGAATGGCTTTGATCTAGAAGATGACGAGAAGATATTGCTCCACCAGCAGCTGACATTCTCCAATATGGGTAAATAGTAATACCAAGAAGCATAAGCTGCCCTATTTTCCAAAGCCTGCATTCCATTGAAGAAGGTTGCCTGTGGTAAAAATTCAAAGCTTTTGATTGGTATTAATCACAAGGAAAATTTTAAACATTGTGGTGAGAGATGCATGTTCAATGCTCACAAATGAGTACCATAATATACAGAAGTCACATACCCATCTTGTCCTGATATTCTTTGGCCTTGAACATGCACCTGAAAGAAATGTAGTTGACAGGAACGACTGAAGGGTTTAAGATTATCGAATTGGTCTTCGGTTATGCTTGCCAGCTTTCGTCGAATGAGTAAATCTATTAAAAGACCCTATTCAAGGGTAATACAAATAATCTTACATATTCGAAATTATTCTTGGGTATGTTAAAACTCCCAATTTTGACCAGTATAGCGAGTATAGTGTGTAGCAGAACATGTTTTGTTGATCTGACGAGGAGTTCCCATTGATTTCTTTTCTGACATTCATTTTGTGTATAATGGCCTCTCATATTTTTGGATCCAATGTCAATGAAGCCCAGAATTTTTTTTTTTTTTTTTTTTTTTTTTTTTGAATCACTGTTATCTACGATTCTACATCTTGTAGACAGCATTATCTGATGAATAATTGCAACATGCCTATAAATGAATCAACTGCGTATTGACCTTTTTCCAGCCTTACGGAACTTTCAGAGATAGTCCGTCTACCAGCTATGGTTTTGCTAGATGATCTTCATAAGTGGAATCTAATGAAAAACTTCCACATCATAGACAAAATGGATTGAAATGTATACGTGTATCGGTGTATGTTCTTCAAAGATGGTTTGATTAGCAGAGTCATAAGTTCTGCCAGAAATTATTCTAATTTTATCATCCATTCTCATGAAGCTTTCCTCCGCCACAGTACTAAATAACTTGATAGTTTGAACTTTGAGTTTGAACCCTCTGCCAATTGTATGCGTGTGTGAGAGAGAGTCGTTGCCAGAAGAATCAAGGTGGGGTTTTAGGAACGATAATAATAGAATTAGATTGCGCATCGACTTGAAGTAGATCATAACATTAGATGATGAATTTTTACACGGCAAGTTGCAACATACATGTCCTTATATTTCTTAACAGGTAACAAAAGGTCAAAAATGACTCCGAGATAGTCCCATAACTAACATGTATAAAATTTTTGTAGAACAGTAGCAAATTGATCAAATTTTTGTTGAACAGTAGAAAAATTCATCTTGATTTGATTTTAATAATAAAAAAAAATAACAAAAGTTATAAGCTTTCACCTTTATTTGCATAGCACAATCATCTTATGACAAATATCATTTACAGAACTAGAAACCATGCTATGGGCAAAATAGGTAAATACCCTTAATTTTAAAATTATGTAATAAAATACTCATCTTTCTAAACTAATTAGTAAAATGCCTTGGTTTTGGAACTCAATTTTAACAAAATTGAGTTCTATGTAAAATTCATTATCCTCAAAATCGAGTTCTATGTATTTTTAAGTAAACTCGACATTGCTAATGTCGAGTTCTACCTATAACTCGATTTTGTTAAAATCAAATTTCAAAAATAGAGACATTTTGCTTAATAGTTTGAAATGAGATGTATTTTGCTACATTGTTTTAAAATTAAGCGTATTTACCCATTTTGACCCCATGTTCTCCTTATATTTAAATAGACCTATGATATATGAGATTCGGGGGAAGGGTATTTACCCCTAATTTGGAAAATATGTAACAAAATTCCTATGTTTTTTAAACTCAATTTTAACAAAATCAAGTTACAGGTGAAATTCGACATAAGTAATATTGAGTTCTATGCATATTTTGCCACTTAAATTTGCAAATGGAACTCAATATTGCGAATGTCAAGTTTTACTTAAAAATATACATAGAACTTGATTTTGAGGATATCAAGTTTTACATTGAACTGGATTTGTGAATATCAAGTTTCAAAATATGGACATTTTGCTAAATAATTTCAAAACATGAGCATTTTGCTACATATTTTTCAAATTAGGGGTAAATATCCATTTTTCTCATGAGATTCGAACTCAAATGTTTGGCAACAACATCTTATATAAATGTAGTTCTATTAAACAAAAAAAAAAAAAAAAATTAGAGAAGACAGGGTGGACAGCAGCAGGTTGCCAAATCCTTAGATGGGTTTTGAAGCAGAGATCATCACGAAAAGCCCATTTCTTATACTTGTAAAGCCAACTAATCCACAGGCTGTGCAGAGATCTTGTAGTTCACGTTCAGATAGGAAGAAATGGCTGCCTGACATTGCCGCGATAATCTATAATAAGGAAAGTAAATTACTACATATCAAAGAAAACAAATATAATGATGACTGGAGGAAAACTCTTTAGACAATTTTTTACAGGGCTATTTTGATAATGATATTTGTCGAAAGAAGGCTGAGAAAAGTCACTCCAGCTGCTTCTGAGCGCACAGATAATGACATTCTTAATTTCTTACTTTGAAAAACCTTACAGAGCAGCAATATAGAAACCATGGGGATATTCACACTTATTTGGAAACAACTTAGAGAGCAATAATGTAAGAAACCATGATATTTGCCATTATATATAATACATCTTATATCCAGCAAAAATATAAGAAACCATGATGGCAGAAGATAAACAGGAATCAAGTCCCTTTGATCTAAACTATAATTGTTATGCCAAACTATCTATTCCAAAGGAATATTTTGACTTAAATCTCAGAAAGCCATGCCAGATTCAAAGTTGAAACAATATACCTGACGTTGTCTCCTCAAAAATGGGATAAAAGCAAAAGGCCCGTCAAATATGTAGGTGGTAGCAACAAACACTCCGCCGGGTCGCAGAACTCGACTAATTTCAGCTACCTACAAAACCATAGCTACCCAATTATGTGGAAATATTGAATGTTGGGATCTTTGGCATTATAGTAATATTGGATGAAGTGAGGGGACTACAACACCAGAAGGTGCGTAGTCTCCTCAAAAAATGGGAGAACAGAAAAAGGCCCATCAACTATGTAGGTGGTAGCACAAACACTCCACCAGGTTGCAGAACTTGACTAATTTTAGCTACCTACAAAACCATAGCTATAAATGGTAACAAATCTTGGAGGGCATGTCTGTATGCATCTTCTGGTGTTGTAAATGGAAATACCAAACGTTAGGATCTTAGGCATTATAGTAATACGGGATGAAGTAAGGGGACTACAACACCAGAAGGCGCATACAGACATGCCCTCCAAGAATTGTAACCATTGTTCCAATGAAATTAGATAGGATTCCTAGAAGCTAAAAGAACTGCATGTGGATGTTTTTACATTTAGACTAACCAAAAAAATCTAAATAGAGCATTTTTTATTCTTCACAAAATATTTTTTAAATAAGATTTCCCTTGACTAGCATAATGCATTTGGCACTTATTAGGGTCGGCCATTGAAACAACTTACAAATTCAACTGCTCTTTTTTTCTTTCTTTTTTTAAAATTTTTTATAAGTATATTTTGACCGTAAGGGGAGGGTGAAGGTGAGATACAAAGTTCAACAGGTCTCATGTTTCTTTCAATAATAATAACAAAGTAACACACAAAAAAGATGTACAAGGAAATGTAGTCCAGATAATTCTAGGAGCAAATTCCATACAAAAATTGAAATGAACATAAAATTAAAAAATTTCCACACAAATCTAAAAACCATATATATATAAACCTTCCTTTTGGACAGCTGGGGTCCATTTAATTTAAGGGAATTATTTTCCAATAAACAGCAGTGTGCGATATCAATTAATGGAATTTTTTTGGGGGAACCCTGTGCAAGATGATAAATTAACTTCAAATCCATATGTAGAAGAGATACTCACAGCTGTTGATGGTGAAGGCCAACACTGTAGAGCAGCACCAGCATGCACAGCATCAACAGAACTTGAAACAAAAGGAAGCCTAGAGATATCAGCTCTGACCAAGATTAAGTTCCTAACAGAAAACAAACTCACTCAGATTGAAAACTCAAATGATATTTATGGAAGTTTACTTGTCTTATGTAATGAATTTAAAAGTTAAACTCTGTACTCTTTTGGAAAAGTTTCCTCCTGCTTAATGAATTCGTAACATTGCTGCAACATGTTCTCTGAGTAGTCCAGAGCAATGACAAGAGAAAACAATCCACTCTGGGCAAATAGTCTTGAAAGTAACCCACTCCCACAACTAGCATCAACTATATTTCCATCTAAAGCTGGCTTCAAGAAATCCCTCATCAATTCAAACTGCAGCCAGATCACTACAGCGTTAGTAGGTCAGCAACCCAAAGTGGATACACTAAACAAAATCTACTAATTTCTGTATCTACTTTACACCACTTAGATATTATGTGAGAAATATTATGAAATAGATAGAGTTTCTGATAGCAAGCTTTTCAAATGGATCCTAATGTATTTGGAAGAACAAAAATTAATCAATTTGTATTTCCCTAAACTAACCAGATATAAGGCATCTCTCTCTCTCTCTCTCTCTCTCTCTAGAGAGAAGTAATTTCTTTACAAAATAAAAGATGCCCAATATAAGGCTTTCCAACAAAGGGAAATCACACCTTCAACTGTAAGCTATCTAATAACTCTAAGAAGATGTTGCCAGAGACAACCATCCACTCAACAAAACATTTTGGTCAATATCGCTTGATAACATGAATTGGATGCTTTACACCATCAAATCTACTATTACACTCTTGTAACTTCATCCACAAAATGCATGATGGGACAGCATTCCAGGTTTTAATGGTGCTATTCTAGAAATTGATTTTCACTTTAGATACAAAACGTATGGGATTGTATTGAATAAATTTCCACAGAATATCCAAGAAACCTTCATAAACTAAAAATCTGTTGACCATGCTTACACCTGAATTGCTCAAAGCTACAATTTGTTTTAAAAATTGTATAAGCTTTACATGCAATCCATAAAATAAACTATAATTGACATTTAGTACAAAAGTATTTTTATATCTTTCTGCATGAGATGAAATAAAGAAATAGATAAAATTTCAAATCACCTCTTTCTCTGGGCCTGGAAAACCACCCGAGACACAAAAACTTTGACGCAAGCCCCTCTCATAGATAAAAGATATCAATGGAAACCTGATCTAGCAAACAACCAATACACATGATAAGATATGCAAATCAAGTCAATAATCATTATATGCTTCATATTAAACAACTGCACCAATGCAGTGTAAGACAATTAAATGGATTATGCACAAAAGCACCTAAAGTGGCATCAGCTACGATATTTAGTCCATGTTCATGCACTATCTATGACATAGACGAAGCCAATAATACCAAGGTTGACCATGAAGGACTTATATACGCAATGAAGTTCATGCACTATCAAACTTCGGAGGAGACACAGATTGAACTCAGGATCTCCTGCTATGATACAATGTTAAAGTTAATCATTTAACCAAATAATTCTAACAAAGACAATAATATTGAAATTAACCCCAAAATGGAACCTAATAGAACTTATAAACACTTCATAAAACACTTCTAATGCGAAGAAACTACGTGAATTTGCATCTAAATAATCTTCCACCTGTCTGTTTCCTTCCATCTCCAATAAACACCAACTCTAAAAAGTGTATGAAGCCACTGAAGCCATTGTGGTGTAACATAATTGAAATGAATAAACAATGTGGCCACCTGAAAAACTCGGTGGAAACTGGCATTCGTGTGCCATGGCCCTTAGTCCCACTAGCCACCGTCAGGTCATAATGGGTTTGGTTGCCATAGAAAGACTTCTTACAAGTGTTACATTGTAAGGTAGACCCAGCTGCAGACTCTCTGCTTAAAATTCAAAATGCAATCAGAAAAATCAAACTTGTGAAAGCATAATGAATTAAAAATCAATTACATTCCAAGCACCATTCCATTAAATTAAATGAAATTACTTACACAGATAAGACATGATTGCCAATCAACGTTAATGATTCGTAGCATATAGGACAAGCTAAAATGCTCTTGCTGCTGCTAACCTCATTTTCAACCACAATAGGTTCCTAAACATTTATGACAATAAAAAAATTAAAATTAAAGACAGAAAATTTTCAAGAACTTAATAGTCATATTTGTATAATATTTTTTTATTCGTACAATTATAATTGCAATTTAGAGCAGTCAACAAATTATTGACTCTGTTTGATTCCAAAGAATCTAATAATCTCCAGTTAGTATCATTCAACCATACAGCAAAACAAGGCCTTCACTTTTCCTCTACCATCCATTTCTTAATTTTCTTCCACTTTCTCAGCAGGCAAACAGAAACATTAAGAATTGAAGAATTTGACAAGGAGGAGAGGAATTTGGTTACCGTTGGGGGCTTGGTGTCGACAAAGGCGGTTGAAGAAGCTCGAATTTTTACCGCGAAAATACGTTTATCGAGGAGTCGTGGACGCGCACAGGGTTTGAAGAAACAACGCCTCGAGTTACTGAGTTGACTCGGAAGCGACACAGACGAGAGGTTGCTGATCACTGCCGCCATGACCGTTCTCTCTCTCTCTGCCTCTTTCAGTTAGTTAGTGGTTTGAAATTTCAGTTTGTTTGGAAAAAAAAAAGAATAAAAATTCAAAAGCATAGAGAGAGAGAGAGAGAGAGAGAGAGAGAGAGAGAGGAGCAGTGCCAGTGATTAGTGAACGTGTTACAATATTTACCTCAATTTTCCTTTTCTCTTTAGAGATTTTCTTCTTTATAAAACATTTGCAGCAAAGAGAAACTTAGGGAACAACTCATGCACATAGGTTTACAGCAACTTGGAGCCCCTTTTCATCCTTCATTCATGACCCCCCTAAACAGTTTTTTTTTTTTTTTTTTAATAAATTCAACAGTTATAAGAGGAGAATGTAGAGTTAAGCTATAGAAGGCTCTCGACTTAACCCTAAACAGAAGCTGTGCATGTGATATTAGGGAAAGCAAAATAGTTTATTAAGATAGGAAATGTAATCTATCAAAAAAAAAAAAAAAAAGATAGGAAATGTTAGCAAGAGGTTGGCAATGGAAAAGTTAGTTGAGTTGGGAGTTTCAACTTTGAACAACAGCTAGAGTGGCAGATTGATAAATTTCCTAGAGCATTTTATAATATCCAAGAGCTTCTGTTCACTTATCAAAAAAAAAAAAAAAGAGCTTCTGTACAAAATTTCTAAATCTTTATAATTTGAATTTTAAAGTTTGACCTTCTTGTGACATGCTAGAAGTTGCTTTCTCTTCCATCTATCCTCTGATAGCATCCTTGTCAAATCAAACAAAGAACAAAACCAATAACGAAACCATGAATGAGCATAAGATTTAGGCGTTAAAAAACAGTGTACGTGGAGACTGAAACAAAAGCCTTAGAGATTGGCATGCGGTTTGCTCTTGACGTAGGCACCCGTGATGCGGTGTTTGAGAGTGATGCGCTGGAAGTCGTCAATGCAGTACAAGGGATAACGTTGCCAAGCTCTTCGACCCAGTTCATCGTGGATGGCATCCACCAGCAAGCTTGCTTGTTTCGGTCATGTTGTTTCACTCACACTAAAAGGCAGGGAAATGTCCCTGCCCACATGTTAGCTCAGTATTCAAAGTCTTTAGTTAGTTATGTTGCTTGGCTTGAGTCCTGCCCGAGCCATATTATGCAGGCTTGTGCTCAGGATTTTGATGTAACTTCCATTGTTTAACCCTTGAATACAATATCAGTATTTCCTATCAAAAATAAAAAATAAAAAACAGTGTACGTGTAAAATGTTTTAGTCATTATAAATTTGTGGTCAAAATACAATTTTGGTCTCTAATTTATGTGTCCAATTTCAATTTTGTTCCTAAACTATTAATTGTTTCAACAGTCATTCAAGTTTTAAAAATGCTTAAATATGACCCTTAACCCTGCCTCACCATCATTATGCAAAGTTGCAAACCTCAATTATTGACGTGATGTTGAGCCATATATTGGTCTCATAAAATCAGAACACATGGAGACACGTGACACGAACGTTAGACACCTCCACAATATTTTTATTTATTCTTTTTAAATATTAAATTTACTTGTCTCCCTCCATATATTCTGATTTTTTTTTATGAATCCATATATTCTGATTTTGTGATATGAGAATGCGGCTAAATAATGAAATATACAATGTCAGTATTGTAACGACATGTATACCAGAAAAATAAAAAAGAAAAAGGAAAAAGACTGTCACGTTTGCTCCATGGTTACAACTTGATTTGTGCTCGATGATTACAATTTTGTGTTGTAGGCTACTCTATGACATTGAGAAAGTATTTCTTGAGACGGGTTCATGAGACTTATATCTCACTGACATGTGCGTCTCATTTCAGTGAGACATGGGTCTCATGAGCCTGTCTCATACAAGATTTTTCCTTTGGCATTTGGCTCAAGCTGATTCGATGGTATATAATGTGAGCGCAAGTAATGGCATGCCTTGTTATGCACTGATGGTACCTTACCCAACTTGTACCTTGGGCATGAGATGATAATTACACATGCTTGAGCCACTTTTTATTGGTTCCTTAAAAAAAAAAAAAAATTATTTGCATAGTGATGGTAAGGCAGGGGAAGGGTAAAATTGAGGCGCTTTTAATAACTAAATTGAAACAATTGACAATTCACGGATATGAAGACCACAATCATATTTTGACCCAAATATTTCTATTTTTTACTCTACAAATATATACGGTTTAAGAGCTGTACAAGTGAAGTGCATATCCCAGGCATACCAGATGATTGTGTTCTCTTTGAAGTTATTTATCTTCTGTGAAACAGGTGGCCATGTCTACAGCTTTGAATGGAATTGGCGTTGCGCTAGTTTCACCTGCAATTCAGTCCCTTGCAGCTGACTCAACTGATGACAACAACCGTGGTACAGCTTTTGGGTGGCTTCAACTAACAGGCAACCTTGGTTCAATTATTGGTGGACTCCTCTCAGTATTGATAACTCCAATAACATTCATGGGAATTCCTGGTTGGAGAATTTCCTTTCATCTTGTTGCAATCATCAGTGTTATGGTTGGTGTTTTGATCCAACTTTTTGCCAATGATCCTCGCTTTTCAGATTCTAATGCAAAAGACAGAGATACAGTTAAGAATAAAACTTTCTGGTTAGAAGTGAAGGATCTGGTACAGGAAGCAAAGTCAGTTATTAAGATTCCATCTTTCCAGATTATTGTGGGCACAGGGTGTCACTGGTTCATTCCCATGGTCAGCTCTGTCATTCTCAGCTATGTGGTTAGAGCTTTCTGGCTTTTCCCAGGAGAAAACTGCACATTCCTCATAGCCCTGTTTATGATGTTTATGATGGGTAGTTCCTTTGGGGGCCAATTTGGTGGTAAGATGGGAGATATACTTTCTACTCGTCTCCCAAATTCTGGAAGGATAATTCTAGCACAGACAAGCTCAGCATCAGCTATCCCTCTAGCAGCAATACTTTTGCTGGCTTTACCCAATGATCCATCTTCTGGAGCAGTCCATGGTTTGGTCTTATTCATTGTGGGCTTCTGCATATCCAGGAATGCGCCAGCTACAAACAAGTTAAGCCTTCCACACTTAAATCCTTTTTCATTTCACCTGCTAAAATCATTTCACAAATTGAAGATTTATACACAAATAATTTGATAATGTCACTAAGTAATTGGGTTTCTCGTGTAAAACCAAGCCATGATCAATATGGCCAGAATAATTGTTTAAGTTGTGACAATTAGGTTATTATTTAATTAAATAATAGTAAAGAAGAACAATAAAGACTTGTTTCAGATGAAATTATTTCATTATTGTGCGATCCCAAAGTCCGAATCAATCATTTATTACAGAATGCAAAAACTTACAAGAAAAATAAAATATTTGGAGAGAGAGAGTGACAGAGATAAATGCTGGCACAAAGAAGCCAAAATTCAAGCTTTTGGCAAAGGGGCAAGACATAAAATATTATTCATTACTATTAAGCTGACAATTTTTGTCAATGAGCTATAGCTCTATTTTTGACCTCTTTCCAGCCTTATGGGATTTTCAGATATAGCCTGTCTCCCAGCTATGGTTTTACTAGATGATCTTAATTTGTGGAATTTAATGAAAAATTTCCACATCATAGTCATAAAATGGATTGAATTGTATACGTGTATCAGTGTACTTTCTTCAAAGATGGATTGATTAGCAGAGTCCTAAGTTCTGCTAGAAACTATTCTAATCTCTTCATCCATTATCATGAAGCTTGCCTCCACCACAGTATTAAATAACCTGATAGTTTGAACTTTGAACCCTCTGCCAATTGTGTGTGTATGAGAGAGAGAGAGAGAGAGACAAAGCCAGAAGAATTGAAGCGGGGTTTTAGGTATGATAATAAGAGAATTAGATTGCGCATCGACTTGAAGTCCATCATAACATTAGACGATGAATTTTTACACTGCAACTTGCAACATACATGTCATTATATTTCTTAACAGATAACAAAAGGTCAAAATGACCCGGAGATAGTCCAATAACTAAAATGTATAAAAATTTTGTTGAACATTAGCAAATTGATCTTGATTTGATTTTAATAAAATAAATAAATAAATAACAGAAGTTATAAGCTTTCACCTTTATTTGCGTTGCACAATCATCTTATGACAAATTTCATTTACAGAACTAGACACCATGATATCTCTATATTTAAAGGACCTATGATATATGAGATTCGAACCCAGATGTTTGGCAACAACATCTTATATAAATGTAGTTCTATTAACCAAAAAAAATTAGAGAAAGACGGCAGAGAGCAGCAGGTTGCCAAATCCTTAAATGGGTTTTGAAGCAGAGATCATCACAAAAAGCCCATTTCTTATACTTGTAAAGCCAACTAATCCACAGGCTGTGCAGAGATCTTGTAGTTCACGTTCAGATAAGAAGATATGGCTGCCTGATATTGCCGCTATATTCTATATAAAGGAAGTAAATTACCACCATCAGCAACATATAAAAGAAAACAAGTATAGATGACTGAAGGAATGCTCTTTAGACAATTTGTTGCAGCCCTATTTTGATAATGATATTCTCGAAAGAAGGTTGGGGAAAGTCATTCTAGCTGCTTCTGAGCGCACAGGTAATGGCATTCTTAATTTCTTATTTTGAAAAAATTTAGAGAGCAGCAATATAAGAAACCATGATATTTGCTGTTATATACATCTTATATCCAGAAAATATATAAGAAACCATGATGCCAGAAGATAAACAAGAATCAAGTCCCTTTGATCTAAACTATAATTGTTATTCCAAACAATCCATTCCAAAAGAATATTTTGAATTATATCTCGGACAGCCATGCCAGATTCAAAGTTGAAACAATATACCTGGCGTTGGCTCCTCAAAAATGGGACAAAAGCAAAAGGCCCGTCAAGTATGTAGGTGGTAGCAACAAACACTCCGCCAGGTCGAAGAACTCGACTAATTTCAGCTACCTACAAAACCATAGCTATCCAATTATGTGGAATTATCAAATGTTGGGATCTTAAACATTATAGTAATACTGGATGAAGTATGGGGACTACAACACCAGAAGATGCATACAGACATGCCCTCCAAGATTTGTAACCATTGTTCCGATGAAATTATATAGGATTCCTAGAGGCTAAAATCCAGATGTGGATGAGTTTTTACATTAGACTAACCAACAAATCTAACAGAGCATTTTTGACCCTTCACAAAATATATTTTAAATAAATTTCCCTTGACTAGCACAATGCATTTGACACTTATTAAGGTCGGCCATTGAAACAACTCACAAGTTCAACTGCTCTTTTTTTTCTTTTCTTTTTTGATAAGTAAGTTTTGACCCTAAGGGGAGGGTGAAGGTGTGATACAAAGTTCAACAGCCCTCATGTTTATTTCAATATTAATAACAAAGTAACACACGAAATATGTACAAGGAAATGCAGTCCAGATAATTCTAGGAGCGAATTCCATGCAAAAATAGAAATGAACATAAAATTAAAAAAATTTCCACCCAAAGCTAAAAAGCAAATATATAAACCTTCCTTTTGGACAGCTGGGGTCCATTTGATTTAAGGGAATCATTTTCCAATAAAGAGCAGTGTGTGATATCAGTTAATGAAATTTTGTTGGGGGGAATCCTCTGCAATAGGAAAAATTAAGTTCAAATCCATATATTGAAGAGATACTCACAGCTGTTGATGGTGAAGGCCAACAGTGTAGAGCAGCACCAGCATGCACAGCATCAACAGAACTTGAAACAAAAGGAAGCCTAGAGATATCAGCTCTGACCAAGGTTAAGTTCCTAACAAAAAACAAACTCACTCAGATTGAAAACTCAAATGATAATTATGAAAGTTCACTTGTCTTCTTTTTTTTTTTAATGAATTTAAATTTAAAAGTTAAACTATATACTCTTTTGGAAAAGTTTCCTCCTGCTTAATGAATTCATAACATTGCCGCAACATGTTCTCTGAGTAGTCCAGAGCAATGACAAGAGAAAACAATCCACTCTGGGCAAATAGTCTTGAAAATAACCCACTCCCACAACTAGCATCAACTATATTTCCATCTAAAGCTGGCTTCAAGAAATCCCTCATCAATTCAAACTGCAGCCAGATCACTACCTGGTTAGTAGCTCAGCAACCCAAAATAGATACACTAAAAAATATCTACTAATTTCTGTATCTATTTTATACCACTTCAATATTATATGAGAAATATTATGAAATAGATACAATTTCTGATAGCAAGCTTTTCAAAATGGGTCCTTATGTATTTCGCAGCACTAAATGAGTCGATTTGTATTTCCCCAAACTAACCAGATATAAGGCATCTGTGTGTGTGTGTGTGTGTGTGTGGTTAGAAGTCATTTCTTTACAAAATAAAAGATGCCCAATATAAGGCTTTCCATCAAAGGGAAATCACACCCTCAAATGTAAGCTATCTAATAACTCTAAAAAGATGTTTCCTAAGACAACCGTCCACTCAACAAACATTTCAGTCAGTATTGCTTGATAACATGAATTGGATGCTTTAAACCATCAATTCTACTATTACACCCTCGTAACTTTATCCACAAAATGCATGATGGGACAGCATTCCAGGTTTTAATGATGCACTCTAGAAACTGATTTCCACTTTAGATACAAAACATATAGGATGGATTGAATTAATTTCCACAGAATACCCAAGAAACCTTCATATGCTAAAAATCTGCTAACCATGCTTTCACCTGAATTGCTCAAGCTGCAATTTCTTTTAAAATTTGTATAAGCTTTACATGCAATCCATAAAATAAACTATAATTGAAACTTAGTACGGACGTATTTTTAAATCTTCCTGCAAGAGATGAAATATAGAGATAGAAAAATTTTCAAATCACCTCTTTCTCTGGGCCTGGAAAACCACCCATAGAAAAACTTTGACGCCAGCCCCTCTCATAGAGAAAAGATATCAATGGAAACCTGATCTAGCAAACAACCAATACACACGATAAGATATGCAAATCAAGTCAATACAATTATATGATTGCTTCATATAAAACAACAGCACCGATGCAGTATAAGACAATTACAAGGATTATGCACAAAAGCACCTAAAGTGGCATCAGCTACTATATTTAATCCATGTTCATGCACTATATATGTCATAGAAGAAGGAGCCAATAATACCAAGGTTGACAATGAAGGACTTATATACACATTGAAGTTTCTTTATCCAGAATCTGAAATAAGACAATACCATCGAAATAAACCCCAAAATGGAACCTAATAAAACTTATAAACACTTCATAAAACGCTTCAAACGCAAAGAAACTAGGCGAATTTGCATCTAAATAATCTTCAACCCTTCTGTTTCTTTCCATCTCCAATAAACACCTACTCTAAAAAGTGTATGAAGACACTGAAGTCATTGTAGGTAACACAATTGAAATGAATAAACAATGTGGCCACCTGAAAATCTCTGTGGCAGGTGGCATCGGCTCGCCATAGTCCTTGGCCCCACTAGACACCGTCATGTCATAATGTGTTTGGTTGCCATAGAAAGACTTCTTACAAGTGTTACATTGTAAAGTAGACCCAGCTGCAGACTCTCTGCTTAATAAAATTCACAACGCATTCAGAAAAATCAAAACTCGTGAAAGCATAATGAATTGAAAATCAATTACATTAAATGAAATTAGTCAAATTACTTACACAGATAAGACACGATTGCCAGTCAACGTTAACGATTCGTAGCATATAGGACAAGCTAAAATGCTCTTGCTGCTGCTAACTTCATTTTCAACCACGATAGGTTCCTAAACATTTATAAAAATTAAAATTAAAATTAAAAACATAAAATTTTCAAGAACTCAATAATCATATTTGTATAATATTATTATTTTTTAATTCGTACAATTGTAATTGCAATTTAGAGCAGTCAACAAATTATTGACTCTGTTTGGTTCCAAAGAATCCAACAATCTCCGGTTAATTTTCTTCCACTTTCTCAGCAGACAAACAGAAACATCAAGAATTGTGTGTACTTTCTCAAATTGAAGAATTTGACAAGGAGGAGAGGAATTTGATTACCGTTGGGGGCTTGGCCTCGACAAAGGCGGTTGAAGAAGCTCGAACTTTTACCGCGAAAATACGTTTATCGAAGAGTCGCGGTCGCGCACAGGATTTGAAGAAAAAGCGCCTCGAGTTATCGAGTTGACTCGGGAGTGACACAGACGAGAGGTTGCTGAACACTGCTGCCATAACCGCTCTCTCTCCTTCTGTTAGTTAGTTAGTGCTTTGAAATTTCAACAGTTTGTTTGGAAAAGAGAACAAAAATTCAAAAGCAAAGAGGGATAGAGGAGCAGTGCCAGTGATTAGCGAACGTGTACCAATATTTGACTCTCCTTTTCTCTTTGGACGTTCTATACTTCTACCCTAAATTTTAGAGATTTTCTTCTTTATAAAACATGTGCTCTTTTTTTTTCTTTTTTTCTTTTTTTTTTTGAATTAAAAAGACGCTTTTGTTTTGTATGGGGAAGAATGGATGGGCTCTCGAATCGACCTCCACCGGAGAGCAATGGCAAGAATTGATTGTATAGTGTGGGGACAAATTCGGCAATTAAACACAATCTGGCTAATCAGCCCAAAATGAATAAAACAAGTTAATTCTTCTAAAAATAAATAAATAAATAAAATAAAAGAATAAGCAAAAATCTCTTTGGTAATTGAATTTTTTTGTCTTTTTTATATTTATGTTATTTATAATTGTTTATCATAAAAATTATAATTCTATAAGTGAAAATTGCAGTTAACCTAACTGTAGTTTGACTCGTTTTAACAATGTCCACCCATGGTTTAAAATTTGTCGCTTAACCCACTTGAGGTGGCCTTCGTTAGACCCCCGTTACCCACCTCTATCATTTCCGTTAGAAATTCCTCTTTACTATATAAGCCAAAATTAGAACTCCATAGAACCCTAAAAATAGAAACGAGCTCTCTCCCTTTCTCTACCTTAGAACCCCAAAAAATTCCCAAACCCATAATCCCTTTCTCTCTTTATTTTGATTGCCAAAGTGAAATCCCCGAACACTTGCAAGCAAGGAGGAGGTGTGTTGAAGCTTGGGTTTTCCTCTATATCAGGTATGAAATGACTTTCTAGGGGTTTTGGGCGATGGCTAAAAGCGGTGGTGGTGTTGGAGGTGGTAGTTCGGTGAGACTATGATTTGATAGTTCAGTGAGTTGGCTATGGTGTTGGATATGTTAGATTGCTGGTTTTTTTTTTTTTCTTTTTAAGATTTTTCTTTTACTTGCAAATCTGGGTTTTTTTAGAGAACCCAGCAAAAAAGAGAGGGTTAGAGTTTTAGAGAGAGGGTATACATTTCTGAAGTACCTACCAAATGTGAAGATGGATTTAAGCTGACAGAGAAGATACTTTCTGAAGTACTTGATATTGTACCAACAGTCAACCCAACTGGCTTGCTTTATAACAACAAAGAGATAGGAAATGTTTTATCTACTTGTGCTAAATTCGGGGCAAGAGTTGTAATTGATACTTCATTTTCGGGTTTGGAATTTGACTCTGAAAGTTGGGGTGGCTGGGATTTGGATGGAAGCTTGTCAAAGCTTACTTCTTTTGCAAATCCCTCTTTTGGTGTCTCTCTACTTGGAGGACTGTCTCTTAAGATGTTGACTAGAGCACTCAAATTCGAGATCCTTGTTCTAAACCAAACTCTCTTGATTGACGCATTTCATAATTTCCCTGGATTAAGCAAACCTCATAGTATTGTTAAATATGCTATAAAGAAATTGTTGGGTTTGGGAGAGTGGAAATCAGGAGACGTATTGGAACAAATGATGAAACAAATTTTATCTTGCCTTGTTTTTTAATATTTTTCTTTTACGTTTTATGTGAAGAAGAACAAGAAGAGAAAAGAGGAGAGAGACATAAAATATAATGAAAAAGACACATTTACCCCCATTTTTAACGGTGAAAAGGGAGAGGTGGGTAACGGAGGTCTAACAAAGGTCACCTCAGATGGGTTAAGTGACAAATTTCAAACTACGGGTAGGCATTGTTAAAACGGGCCAAACCACAGATGGGTTAACTACAATTTCCCCATTCTATAATTATAAGTTACTATGGGGGTAAAAGCTCTGGATCGTATATTGGGCCTTGAGTTTTATCTGGGGATATAGTTTGTCCGAGGAGGGATAAGTAATTAAAAGAAGCCCAAAGTTCAGAATTATAAAAGATGAAGCAGAAAAAGATGTTCTGAGGAGGTGTTCCTTCTCAGATAAAGCTAAAAACTAGTCAGCTCTGTACCTTGACAATTTAGGTGACCCTTCAGGAGATTTCCACGATAAGGAAGATCTTTATACACGTACGGAAGAGATGAGAATCCAGAAATATCTAAGGGAAAAGTTGCTACCACCGCATTCAATGCCCTGCACCTACTCTCCTGGCTGCATTTATGTGGAGAAAACCCCTAAACAGTGTTACATTAGCAACTACAACTCACAGAAGACCAAATAAGGTAACTGATGGAACAGACATTCAAGTAGCATCCCAAATGGTTGACAAGTGTAAGGTGTAAATGATTCAAAAAAAAAAAATATATATATATATATATATATAATGTGAGAACCCCTCCAAAAAGGGAGAGGAACACTGAGCAAAAATAATATCATCTGTAATCATCTTGAGGAGATTTGTAATCCATTTAATCTCCTCGGACATCAGATTCATTCAGTATTTTTGATTTTACTATTGTCTAATTCCACTTTAAATCCATACTAGCCGTTACTAATTTTACTAAGGCCCAGTTCTTCGATCCACTCTCTACAAATTCTATTGTATTGGGCTCACTGGGCCAAGGTATCATTCATCTTGGACTTGGGCTATAAAAAGGGTCCTTACAGTTACAATAGATGTCTTGACAACACAATAAGATGCCAATCAATAGAATAGAAATTAAAAGATTAGATCATGCAAATAATTAAATGGGTAAATTGCAAATTACAACTTTAAAATTTGGGAGTGTTTGAATTTTACACCTTGAAATTTCAAAAATTGAATTTTACCCCTTGTTAGGGTACTTTTTTTTTACACCTAATTTTATTTGAGTACCATCTATTTATTTTCAAATACCACTAATAAGTTATTGGGTTTTTCCAAATATTTTTTACTCAATTATTATGTTAATCACAAATATTTCATATCTCATTATCTAAATTGGGTTATGATATAAACTATCACAAAGTGCCTAAACACTCATATTTTATCAAATTTTATTATCATTATTTAGCTAAGTGCAAAACCGGTCCTATGAACCCAATACACACATCCTATTCTATTTAAAACCCAAGAATACTTGAGAAACCCATGATTCAAGTACATAGCAAAACAATTTTATCAATGAAATTCAAATCCATAGTCAAAGCCTATGATTTAAACTCATGGCAATTTTATCAATGAAATTCAAATCCATAATCAAAGCCCATGGTTTAAACCCATGACAATTTATTTATCCAAAACCCAATTCACATTAGTAATATCAAAGCTCAATTCTCATTGGTAACATCAAAGCCTAATTTTCATTGCCAACATCAAAACTCAATTCTCATTGGTAATATCAAAGTCCAGTTCTCGCAAGCAATATTTAAAACCCAATTTTCATTGGCAACATCAAAGTCCAATTCTCATTGGCAATATCAAAGCTTAGTTCTTACTGGTAATATTTAAAACCCAATTCTCATTGGTAATATCAAAACCCAATTCTCATTGACAATATCAAAATCCCAACTTATGTTGGCACTATTAAAAGTCTAAGCTAACTACTTGGCACTATTTTATCAAAAGCCCAAGATTATTAATACTTGGCAAAATACTATATCATAATTATTTCACTTAAAAGTCCAATAATGAACAATACTTCAAATTCTTAAACCTATTACTATAATATTACAAGCTCATGGAATTTATGAATTATCTATTCTCAAAACCCATGGCATTCGTCTTATAAAAGCCCATGGAAAGTTATGATTATTTATTTTAGACCCATGACATTTATTTATTTCATATCATATTATAAACTCATGTTCACTATCTATCTTACATCACAACATTCATAATATTTATTTCCAAAACTCATGGTAATTATTCATCCTACATGCCCATTATGACTATCTATAGAAAAACGCACGAGAACATCACATTATTCCATTATAGTGGTTGTTACCATATTTATTTAAAACCCATGGATATTGCCTCTATTTAAAACCCATGGTAAATATTATTCTCAATAAAATATTGGAGGTCATTATTTAAAAAGCCCCTAAGAAAATATCATTTACAAAGTAATTCATAGCAAAAAATATGAGAAACTATACAAATTGTTATTTAAAGCCCATGGAAATTAATACCCAAAACCTATCATAAATATTTATTAAAGCTCATGGATTCATTTTATTTCTACTAACAACTAAAACCCATGTAGAATAAAAATCCATGGCAATATATGATAGGTTTGTCCATTTTATAGAGCTTACAATGAGAAAGCAAAAGGATAGGCCCAAGTAGAGAGAACCACCAAATCAGAGACCCATCAAAATATTCAGCCCTCATGGCCAAGCCCAACATAAAATCTTAGCCAAAACAGCCCATGCGTGCAAACTGATCTTGCTGGAGAATTTCATTTAGTTCTGCCTTCCGTTGGAGGTCACCTTAAGAAGCAACCAAGCTCCCAAACCAAATTAAGAGCTAGCCACCTGTCCCACTGCCAACTCTTACGTGAACAGTACTAGAGGCTAACACCTAAAGGCTAATGGGTAATAAATACCGTTCTCTCCCATGTTTTGATTAGAACTCAAGGAAGTCATAACCAAGACCTCCAAGCTCATGAAATTCTCGACCAAATAATTTATTTTATTACTAAAAATGTATGTAATTGGTTCATGAACCAAGCCATGAATCCTAAAGGGGAAAAATTGGGAACATGTGGTTTGGAGAGCATAAAGGGATTTCCAACGAAACCTTCTGAAGTGGACTTAAACTTTGACACCTGGCTTGGGGTGTTGAATCCTACTTCCTAGGGTCCAAATCTCAGTTGTAGCACTAGGATTCCTCCTTAATATCTGCCTTAATCCCATGGGCTGACAATCTCAGAATTCTTATCATTTAATGCAAGATTATGCTAATTTTTACCCATGTGTGACATTGCCCAAAGAAGCAAAACAGCCCCAAAAGCAAATCTCTCATTTTAGGCCAAGTCCTAGGATAATTGAGTCTGTTGTCCTACCCCTGATCAATCCTATGTTTTTGGATTTTTGCTAATCAATCCCTTAAGCTTCACTATAAAAGGGAACTACCATCAACTCATGGAGGACAACAAATCTTATCATAAAATTCTTTACCCATCATGCTATTTTCAGCCCATAAGTCAGTCCCTTAGTTCAGAAATTAGCCTTTAGTCTATAAATGCTCATATACACTTACCCATAAACATCACATTCCATCTTCTCAGAAAATCCAACCAACCAATCTGAAATTTTTAATTTTCTTGTCACTTTGGTTGTGGTTCAACTCTCCTTAAGCTCATAAATCATTCCCCTTAGCCCACACTCACTTAGCTTCAAATATTCCCCTTCTTTTTCTGCATATTCACGGCCCATAAATGTTTCCTAATCAGTCACAAACAATTCTTTACCTATTAAAGTCTTAGCCTTAACATTAACTCCATCATACCACCACAAGCTTAAATACCCAGTCACTCAAAATAGCCTACACTACACCATTCATGCCCCACATATAGATATTCTAAAAATCTTAGTTCAATATGTGCTGCTCCAAGCTGGAGTCTCTCTCTCCCCTCATTCCATCCTATTTTTTCCTCTTTTATTTGTAATTATGAAGTTTTTAATCCTTATTTATTGTTATTATGATGAAAGCCATAATGTTTTGGATACTATAAAAGTTTTCCCTTATATTGACTTAATAATAATAAAGAAAACATATGATTTTTACCATGGAGGTTTGTCATTTTCACTGCTGAACCATTTTTTCTCTTGTGTACTTGTTATAATGGGCCCACTTTTATATTAACAAGCTATGAAGGAAATGCATAATTTTTATTATGTGTTGAGGTACAAATTTTCGAGCCCTAATTTCATTAGCCCACTCACTAAAAAATATTCACACAAGCCCATAAACTATTTTAAGCCCACATAAATATTTCCCACATATTACTCAAATATTCTCCATGTTATTGGGCTCCCACAAATATTCCTTATACAAGCCCCATAAATTACCTTAGGCCCTCTCACAAATATTACCTATTATATCCAATTTGGGTTTTTCACAAAAAAATACTTACCACGTTGCTTCCAAATTGGGCCACAAAATTATGCTATCTCCACAAAAAAGCCTAAAATCATTTAACTTGTGGGCAAAACCCAAAAAGCCCAACAAAGCTCTCTTACAAAACCTGTTGCTACACGACACCTCTAAAGCCTATTGCTACACGGCACCTATAAAACCTGTTGCTACACGACACCTCTTAAAAGTTCGTTGTTACATGGCAATATTTTTACAAAATCTTACGAAACCCAAATGATATTTTGGCACCTATTTTACAAAGCCCAAAAGCTATTTTGGCACCTATTTTTATAAAACCCAAATGATATTTTGGCACCTATTTTACAAAGCTCAAAAGCTATTTTGGCACCTATTTTTACAAAGCCCAAAAACTATTTTGACACTTATTTTATAAAGCCCAAATATTATTTGGCAATTACATATAAAGCCCAATACTATCTTGGCACATATTTACAAAGCCTAAGTATTATTTTTTGGCAACTACTCATAAAGCCCGATAATACTTTGGCACCTATTTACAAAAGCCCAAACGTTATTTTGGCAAAAACAATTACATTATGCTCAAAAGCCCAAAACTATTTCTTGGCAAAAACATATCTTCATATACTAAAGTCCTTAACTCATGGGAAATACAAATTACTCATCTCTCAAAAATATTTCTTTTACAAAATTTATGGAAATTATGCTTATTTTTTCCATAATCAACTACAAAAACCCATGTACATCACCAATGGCAAAACTATTCATTCTTGTAGGGATGACCAAGCCCAAAGAAGCTCAACTACAAAGCCTAGCTAAGCCAGCGTAGCTCACATACAAATCTCAGCAGCTAAAGCTCACGTGAGCTGTCCAGTCAAGTTTCAGTACAACCTGACAGCTGGAGTCCATCACCATCAGTTCTAGCTTGACCAGTCAGATCAAAAAAAGGACACGTGTCCAGCAGGGGTTAAACCCTTCCTTGCTAAGTTCATTTCCATCATTTCTTATGTGACATAAAGCTAAGATGACATAATATAAAGTTGGGAAAGCTTCAGCTAGCTATCTTCCATTTCTTCTCCAACTCATTCGGTCAAGGACTAAGGGCAGCCATAATCAAGCTCTGAAAGCTTCTGGAACAACTTGAAATCAGTTTTTTATCTTGCCAAAAATATGTATTTTCTGGTTCATGGACCAAACACATGAATCCAAATGGGGAAACTTAGAGAAATGTGGTTTGGAGGGCACCAAAGGGATCTTCAACAGAGCTCCTAGCAAAGGGCTCCAAGGTTGACACCTGGCTTGGGG
Source organism: Quercus gilva (assembly GCA_023621385.1). Classification (NCBI taxonomy): domain Eukaryota; kingdom Viridiplantae; phylum Streptophyta; class Magnoliopsida; order Fagales; family Fagaceae; genus Quercus; species Quercus gilva. The sequence goes on along the minus strand of CM042484.1, from coordinate 7,127,188 downwards.
TGATGCAACCTGCCCTAAGGAGCTCTGATTTTAGCAGCAGCAAAACCAAGATCATTAGCCTAATACATGCTTTAATCCCATCAGCTGAGGCCAATCAACATTTAATACCAATTCAGAATCCCAGCTGTTATTACCCAAAACAGCAAGAACATTCTAAAAGCTGAGCTTACCACTCTTGGCTAGAATCCTAAGAACGATTCTCTAAGGATTTTTTGAAAATTGAGAAAGATTTAGCAGAGATTATTTGCTAATTACCCCCTCAAACTCAACTATAAATGGAACTTTTCATTAACACTTCAAGGGGGACCAATACATACTAAGAGACACACTAATAGAAAAGAGTTCTTCCTTAACTTCTCTGTTTATCCTTCCTAAGCTCTGGTAAAGTTCTGAGTTCTTAGTTTCAAGCTTAAAAACTAAGTCCTCCAGCTCATAGCTCACAAATACCCCTTATACCTCTATCTATAAACACTCATCTATCTCTAGCAGAAAACTTCAACAGCTTTATAAACTCTCACTCACTACTCATACTATTCAAAATGACCCTCTCTACTCACTACATATACTATATTCACGAGCATGCCTTGGCACCATAATGATCTTGCTACACTAGCTGGAATCTCTCTCTCTCCCTTCATCTCACACTAAGTTTTCTCATTACTTGCTATAATGGAACCTATGGTATTTGGTTATTCATTTACTATTGAAGGTTATGACGTGACTGTTACTATAGAATTTTTCCCTCATATTATTGTATTAGAAGACTCTTCTCTAGAGTCCACGGATGATGAGTTTGAAGATGTAGATACTTTCCTTAATCTGTGAATATCTAAAGGCTAGAGGTTTATTCTGCTCTGTTTCATTTTACCGCTGGAATACTTTACCACTGGGATACTTTACTGCTGAAATATTTTACTGCTAGGTTATTTCTTTATTGCAGTATGCTTTTTATTGTGCTAATGTGTTTGCTGTAGGAAGTGTTTTTGGGCCATCTCATAACCCTTGTCAGTCCTATCCTAGGCCCAAGGTATAAAAAAGAGGGTGAACTCTTCCAAAACTTTACCGATAGCCTTTAGGCCATGCTTCAAGTCTATTATTGAGTTTCGGTTTAGGCTCCTAATCCAACATAAATCTCATTTGTCGGAAGGAAAACTTTTCCACCCCCGACACTATGCAAATACATTTATTGATTTTCCAAACATTTACTGTTGGACGTTTCTCTTACTTACCGCTAGACTATTATTTAAGCACTTGTTGTGGTGGGACATCCTTTGTGCTAGCTTATCTTTGCAGAAGGAATTTTTTTTTTGGCCTTATTGTAATCTTTGTTGGATGCAACTTAGACCTTGAGTAAAATGGACCTTTCACACTTCACTGATAGCCTTTGCGCCATGTTCCACGCCTAAAGTCAAGTCTCGATTTTGACTCCCCTAACATCATGCGGGCGACGAAAAACGCCCCAACACCCCTTGAACTTTGGGGTGTTTGAGTTTTACACCATGATATTTCAGAATTTGGATTTTACCCTTTAAAGTTTGGGGTGTTTGAAATTTCAAAATTTAGGGGTGTAATATCCAAACATCCCAAAACTTCAGAGGGTAAAATCTAAATTCTAAAATTTTAGGGTATAAAATCTAAACACTCCCAAACTTTAAGGGTGTAATTTGCAATTTACTCTAATTAAATTAAGAAGAGGAAAAAAAAAACAGTTATTTTGCTTTCTATAGAATGAGATAGAGTTCAATTCTTTCCTAATTGAGTTTTGGATTATCTTCGCTCATTCATCCAAATTTTTAGGATGGTTTTGTATATTATTGGAATAGATACAAATTCTTAGATGTTGTTTCTCTAATTAGTGAATTAAAGTTATACTTATTTATTTGATGAATCGATAGTTAGGGGGGGGGGGGGGGGGGGGAATTTAAATCCTCAAGGTCATCGTTGAAAACACTAGGAAGTACCAACTAGTTCAACTACTAAATTCCTATTAGCTCAATCTATATTTATACGGTTTCATTTTAGTCTTAGAAGTTATACCTAAAAAAAAAAGGTATTTTTGGTCCCTTCTATGCATGCTTCCAACATATTAGTAATAATTTAAACCTGAATGTGAGGACGTTCGTTAGGAGCTTTATAGTTTTGGTTGGCACCTCCTAGTATTTGAAGCATCCACGATTCAAATCTTCTCATTCCAACTATCAAATTAGGGGGGTTGGGGGATAAAAAGAGCCTTTGTAGCTAGTGGTGAGTCATAATTTTAGTTTTGCAGGTAGGGAAAAATTAAAAGAAAATATAAAAGAAAAAACCTAAATATATTAATAATAAAATATATAAATAATTGCAAACAACTATAATTGTCATACAAAATCTAATATAAATGTAAATTATAATTTATTTTTATACCTAGTATAATTTAGTCAAAGTAATAGATTAATTTGAATACATATGGTTTAGACATCTAATTTGGTTCCTTAAATAAATTGAGAAAGTAAGTCAATATAAACGTATTAAGAGGATAACAATAAGCCTACAAAGTTGTATACACGTCTCAATACCTTAATTCCTTTTTTAAAAATATGTGGAATTCAAGTTTTTTTTTTTTTTTTTTTTTTTTATTCTTCAAAGTATTTAGAATTTTGGTTTATAGCAAAACCTCAATGCTTTGAAACTGAAAAGTCAAGAGATAAAGGAGGGAAAAAAATAGTGGAGGATCTACAATTTTAGTTTGGTACAAGATGAGCCTTTGTAACTAGTGGCGGAGCCATGATTTTAGTTTTGTGGAGAGAGCAAAATTAAAAGACAATATAAAATAAAAAAACTAAATATATTAATAACAAAATATATAAATAATTGTAAACAACTTTAATTGTCATACAAAATCTATTATAAACATAAATTATAATTTATTTTTTATATCTAGTATAATTTAGTCAAAGTAAGAGATTAATTTAAATATATACAGTTTAGACATCTAATTTGATTCCTTAAAATAGATTTAAAAAATAAGTAGGAATGGCAACGGGTCAGGTTCAGGCCGGGTTTTTCCATACCTGGACCCGACTCGCCCCAGCCAGGCCCCACGAGCCCCGTCCAACTATCCCCCTTCAGGGCCCAATCTAAAGGCCCTAAACCTTGACCCAATTAAAAAAAAAAAAAAAAAAAAAAAAAAATTCCAGGCTTCACATTAGAAATCACAAAATTACAAATCATAGCCAAGCCATTTTCATTAATGCATGGTAAGCTAGTAACAGATCATAAGACCCATGCTTTCATTTTCCACACTTCACATCACAAATCACCCAAAAAAAAAAAATTACAAAATTTATCAATTATCAAACCAAAAACAATACAACCCAACCCAATAACTAGGGCTATCCACGGGTCAGGTCGGATCAGGTTTGGTATTGACCCGCAATCGACCCGATTGAATCGGGTGAACAGAAAATGGACCCACGGCCGACGGAATGTTCGGGTCGAACCCGATGGCACAGGTCATCAGTTGAGCAGTTCGGGCCCATCGGATTACTTCGAGTCTAAACTGAAGCACAAGATGAAGATAGAAATAAAAACCCAAAGAACAAAAAGAAGTCAAAACACAAAGAACAAAGAAATCACAACCCAAATAACACAAACTAGGACCAAAAACACCAGATCCATGAAACTGAAATGAAAAATAGAGATAATACTACCCACACCACCACCACCACCACTCCATCCCCCACCATCACCACATTCATCACAAGCTCTGTACAGTTTTAAAATAAAATAAAATAAAATAAAAACTTTTTTTATACTAACCCACCGTCGATTAAAGTCTCAAAGTAGATTTCAAGTAAATCAGAGGAGGGATTCATCAAGAGTGTGGAGTTTGAGACCCAACCCAGAACCAATGGCGGCAAGGCCAACAGGGCGACGACAGCATTAAAGAGGTTAGGGGCGGCAACAAAGCCCAACTCGGCAACGTCTACAAAAAGGAGGCTAGGGTTAGGGATTTAAGAGAGATTAGAGAAAGTGAGAGATTGGAGAGAGAGATATCAGAGAAAGTGAGAAATCACAGAGAGAGCAAGAGAATTTTTTCTAAAAGGGCATAGAAGAATCAAGAAAAAAACCCAGGTGTTTTACTTTTAAAGTTCTGATCAGGTCGGGTCAGTTTATACGGGTTAGAAGTTAAGGGACCCGTAACAGACTTGCAAAACCAATTTTTAAAATAAACATAATTGCACCCGACCCGTTTGGGCATTCAGAACTGCCCGTATGCCTTTGGGTCGAATTAGGTCGAGCGGGTGGGTCGAGTCTTTCAGGTTGCTGGATAGCCCTACCAATAACAGAAATCATGTAAGAATTAGGAAATTAACCCAAAAAAAAAAAAATTAGGGAACGAACCCAGAGAGGTGGACGTTGGCTTGGCAAACCTAGGAAATTTCACTCTCACGGTCTTACGGTGAGTGATGACAAATCAAAGGGGGAGGAATGTTGGCTTGGCATCGACGGCGGGGTGGACGTGGAAAGGCATGAAGAAGGAGTGGCTGAATGAGAGTGAGGCCGTGAGGGTGGGTGAGAGTGAGTTCTTGAGGGGGGCGACGACCATGTGGATGGGTGAGACCGTGAGATTGTGATAGTGATGGCTTGAGGAAGGCGGCGACTGTGACTGTGAGGATGGATGAGAGTGAGAATAAGAGCTTAAGTGTGCTTCTGTGAGTGTGCTTCTATGAGGGTGAGGCGCTATGAGGGAGGCGTGAGCTGCTGCTGAACAAATGAGGGACTTAGGATGAGTTATAGCTATATATATATATATATATAAGGGGTTTTTTGTAATTTCAGGGTAACCAAGTTATATTCGGGTCGGGTTTCGGATTTTTTTGATAAAACCTGGACCCGACCTGAACCCACTTTGGGTTTTTTTAAAAAACCCATACTCGACCCTATTCCTAATCGGACTGGGTAAAATCCGGCCCATTAGAGTCGGGCTGAACCGAGTACCTGCAAGTCGGGCAAAAATTGTCATCCCTAAAAATAAGCCAATATAAAAACGTATTAAGAGTATAACCGATAAACCTACAAAGTTGTATACAAGTTTCTGTGCCTTAATTTCTTTTAAAAAGAAATGTGGAATTCAAAATTTCTTTCTTTACTTTTCAAAGTATATAAATTTTGGTTAAAACCTCAACGTTTTGAAATTGAAAAGTCAAAGAGCTATGGGGAAAAAAAGAAAGATAGTGGAGGCTCTATTGTTTAGTTTGGCACATGGAATTAGGTATGTTTTTTCTAATTGTGTTGTGTAAAATATATTGAAATGCTATAATAAGAACACTAAAATTGCATGCCGTGAATAGTGAAAAGGTGAAATCTTGTACAAGATAAAAGCTAACTACTGTGTGAAGTGAAAAATAATGTAATATTAGAAAAGAAAAAGAAATAAACAAATTTTTTTGTTGGAGAAGCAAAAGGGATAAACGGTTAAACTGCCATCAATTGTAAAATAAAAAAATTAAATAAAATGCCGGGAATAGTTTGGTCTTTGCCTTGGCTCTTTGGTAGGACACTGTGTCTAGCAAAAAAATTCTCAATTTTTTTGTTTTTTTTTTTTTTTGTTTTTTTAGTTTTGTTTTCTCTTATGCTATGCCGGTACTTAATGGTGGCGCTAGCTATAGTCTAGGAGCCCTGACTTGGCCAAAAAAAAAAAAATGTATATATATATATAATATTTTTATTTTGACCCCTCTAAAATAAAAAGTTGAACACTATTACTCTAATTTTCTAAAATTACAACTAAAATAACCTTGAATATAATCCTCTTACTAATATCTTGGCATTTTTAAACGAAGAAAAAAACCCCAATTATAATCCAATTTGATCTAAAACTTTGAAAATAAAAATTTGTTGTTGAATCTGAATGTGCTTTTAATTTGTTATTTGTTAAGTGGAGACTGGGGGGTGTGGGACAGACCGAGAGTGATTGAGTGAAGATAAAAGCAAATGTTAACACAACAAAAAATTTCTTAGAATTTGTTTGGGATGTGATGAAAAGTTTAGCTTATTTGAGTTTGTAATTTCTTTTTAGTATTATTCATGGCTTCCATTGCACTTTTTAATTCTATTCATGAGTCTCATTGTATTATTAAGCTAGTTTTTAACCTTTTCTTTCTTGCACTTTCAACAAAATATTTTCAGTTTTAACTAAATAAGTTGTTCCAGACGGACCCTTAGTGTCCATTTGGGAATAACTTATCTAACTTCTTGCTGAAAGTATAAAATAAGTAGAGACTCACATGGGACTCGCAAATAATAAGAAAAAAAAGAAAAAACAATAAGTTGGCCTATAATCAAGCCTCAAAACGCATACTTAATACGATTACAAAGAACAATAATTGTCAAAGTTAAGTTGAATTTTTTTTTTTTTTTTTTTTTTTGTGGAGAATATTAAGTATTTTTAATACACACATGGGGAGATGAGAGAATGTCTTAAACTGACAGTGGTGTATATTTAAAAGAGCCTAATTCTTGGATACACAACACAAGTTTTTAAACATCTTTAACTCACTCGTTTTCCAATGCGGGATTAACTCACTATTTTTTCTTTTGAGAATACTAAGCATTTTTAACACACACACACGAGGAAGGGGAAAAAGGTTTTAAAGAAATTGACAGTGGTGTATATCTAAAAGAGCCTAACTCTTGGATATATAGCACAGACTTTTAAACCTCTTTAAATCACATTTACTTTCTAATATGGAATTAACCCATTGTTTTTTCTTTTGAGAATATTAAGTATTTTTAACACACACATAGGGAAAGGGGAGAAAGTCTTAAAGAAACTGACAGTAGTGTATATTTAAAAGGTTCTAACTCTTGAATACATAGCATAAGTTTTTAAACCTCTTTAACTTACACTCATAATTAAATTTCACTTAAAAACAACAATTAATATGTTTATTGTATTTAGACACAACAGATGATTTTCACTATTTCATCTTATAAAAAATAATTAGTATGTTCATTGTATTATGAAACAATATATCAAATGAATTAATAGTTTTTCTTTTATTTTCTTGCTAGTACCGTAGACAAATTTGTAATAAAGAAGCCTTGTAGACCACAAAATTTATCTTTTATCCAAGATTCATCTTTTTATTAACCCCTATAAAAAAATCATGGAACTGCCACTATGAGCAATGCATGTTTTTTCTTTCTATTCTTTCATTTGGTGATGGAGGCTGGCTCCGCCCTGCTTGTAGCTATAACTAATCTACAATTTCTTGAGTTTTCAATGGAAATATTCAAAATTTAGTCTCATCTTTCCCAAATATTGAATTCTTAAAAAAAAAAAAAAATACAAAGAACGTTCTCAACTCCATTACTCAGATGCTTTGACAAGGAAGATCGCTCCTAGAAAGAAGAATTTACCAAGAATAAAGAATTTATTGTAATTTCTACTCCTTTAGCAGATGTGAGTTTTTCAACGGATATATATCCTCATGTTAAATCTTGGTTTGCTAATCTCCTTAATAAAAATAAAAATAAAACTAGTCGCTAACTCGTGCAATGCACGGGATAATTAAATAAAAGGACAATTAACCAACATCATGTTAAGGTAAAAGAATTAGTGAGAGACTGATTTGTCCACCAAGAATTTAAAAGAAAAAAAGATTGATATAATAAAATCTAAGAAATTTAGAAATAAAAAATTGAGTTAATAATATGCATATTATAAACATTTTGCTAGTTAGCGTTTAAAAAAAAATGGATTTGTCATAATTAAATAAAATACAATGGGAATAAATATTTAACTTCTATACTTTTCTATAGTTTAGAAGTGTTGTCTAACGTAGAATGTTATTAGGTTGTAAGAAAGATTTTTATAAAATGTTAATACCATATATATATGCTTATATTGTCAATGTCTCACTGCAGGTGCATAGTTACTGAAACCTATAAAATAATTTACAATTTTTAAATTAATGAAGCAAAATTTCCAAAAGTTATATATACACACACACTCAAAACTGATATAAACTACAAAGATAAAAACAAATCTTATTTAGTCTATTAATAACAATATAAACAATTCAAAACATGGAACATTATCAAATTTATAACACATAATTTCATTATCTTTTACGTTGAATCCAAACAAATAATTAATTGAAATTAATCCAAACAAATAATTAATCAACCAAAAATCAAAACTTTAATCAAGAAAAAAAAAAATCACATAAACCCAAAATAAAAATTCTCAATAAAGCAAAAACATATAAGGTAAAGAATTAAGATCAACCTACTAAGACGCAAATACCAAAAATCCCAAAACTTAAACCTTCCAAATTTTATAGAATCCCCAAATTCTACTTCAAAACCAAACAAAACACTTCAAATTCAAAAAATTCATATATAATATACCAAATAAAAATTTACCACACCTTGGGTTGGAAGACATAGGTTGCAACTTTGATTTTTTTCCAAAAAATAGAGATACTTCATCTGCCATATACAATATAAAATAATTATTAAAACTTTCAACCCAAAAACCAAACCCACAAAAACACTATCAAAATATAGAGATTAACCCAAATACTTAGAAGAAAATAAATTTTAAACATAACAAAACAATAAGATATAATGAAAATTTCAGGCATATATGAAAGCAAATAAAAAAGACAAAACCTATGTTTTTTTTTTTTTTTTTTTTTTTTTAGTTGAGTCTCTCTCCTTCTTATTTTTTTAATTTTAAAGTGAAGTTAAGTTTAGGGTTTTGAGATGGCAATTGCTAGGGTTTTAAGGAGAGAACAGAGAATCCTACCAGGAGTTTAAATAATATAAACAATTCAAAACATGGAACATTATCAAATTTATAACACCTAATTCTATTATTTTTTACGTTGAATCCAAACAAATAATTAATTGAAATTAATCCAAACAAATAATTAATCAACCAAAAATCAAAACTTTAATAAAAAAAACAAAAAATCACATGAACCCAAATAAAAATTCTCAATAAAGTAAGAACATATAAAAATTTATCACACCTTGGGCTGGAAGACATAGGTTGTAACTTTGATTTTTCTCCAAAAAATAGAGATGCTTCATCTGCCATATACAATATAAAATAATTATTAGAATTTCAACCCAAAAACCAAACCCATAAAAACACTATCAAAATATAGAGATTAACCCAAATACTTAGAAGAAAATCAATTCTAAACATAATAAAACAATAAGATATAATGAAAATTTCAAGCACATATGAAAGCAAATAAAAAAGACAAAACCTACGTTTTTTTTTTTTTTTTTTTTTTTTTTTTTTTTTTTTTTTTTTTTTTTTTAACGTGAGTCTCTCTCCTTCTTATTTTTTTAATCTTAAAGTGAAGTTGAGTTTAGGGTTTTGAGATGGTAATTGCTAGGATTTTGTGATAAGTTGATGTAGGATAGAATTTACAATTTAATTTTTGTAATTATGCAAAAAACGTTATTTTAAGTCTAGGTGATTTATTTCCTTATTTTTAGGTTCTTTTAATGTTTTTTTAGGTCAAATTTGGTTCCTATTATGGTTAGGTATTAATTATGGCTTATTTTAGAATATATTTTCTTATCCATCAAGTTTTATGGAGCCCTTAAAATAAAAAGAAAAAGAAAATAGTGATGATGTGAAAAATTGTGAGAGATTCAGAGGCTTCGATTATATATATATATATATATATATAGATAAGAAACCCGGAAAAGCTACCCAGGTATTGGCACAGGCACCTGGTGAAATTGCAAAACACGTCAAGGGTCACGAACACGATCCCAAATATCCAGGAATACAAAGTACTCCGAACCAAACAGGGATGTAGCAACAGGCAAAAGAATACCGAAACAAATAAGAAATTCTAGTCTCTTGTGTCGTAAGCCCGTCTAGCTCAGTTGGTAGAGCGCAAGGCTCTTAACCTTGTGGTCGTGGGTTCGAGCCCCACGGTGGGCGTTTTTGATAATGACAATTTTTACATTTTTTATAATGAGGAAGTACTTTTCTCAGTGTGGTTGTACGACTACGATCCCATTGAACTGCTCTTATAAAATGCTCTAATCCTTTCTTTTCTCTTCTGTTCTCCTCTTTCTTTACTACTAACTGGGTGGGCGTTTTTGATAATGACAATTTTTACATTTTTTATAATGAGGAAGTACTTTTCTCAGTGTGGCTGTACGATCCCATTGAACTGCTCTTATAAAATGCTCTAATCCTTTCTTTTCTCTTCTGTTCTCCTCTTTCATTCCTACTAATTGGTTTTTTAATAATTGATTTAGAAGCTATTTGAATATCGTTTATTACTGAAAACTAAAAATATTATAGTAAAATAATTTTAAAATATATAAATAGCGTTGTAGGACTTAGTTTTAAAGTTTTTTTTTTTTTTTTTTAAATATTTACAGTTCTCATAAACAATACATATGATTAATTGTTTTTCAACCAAATGCAAAAAAAAAAAAAAAAAAAAAAGTCCGTTCCAAACCCACACTTAGAAAGGTTGGTTTTTTATTCTTTAAAGATATAGCTAATGAGGAGCCTGCCTGCATTTGATGAGGAGATATTTTTAAAAAAAAACTCTCCTAAAAACTAGCTTTTGCTGCTTTAGCACAACAATAAAAAGACACTTATTGATGGTGACATATTATTATTAAAAAATTCTCATCAATGCAAGTAAAATTGAAGCCTCTATAATAACTATTAAATTATTATTATTATTTTTAAAATGATTTTTTTGTAATGTTGCATACTATGTAAGTTCTTGAAAGTTCACATTTTTTAAGTCATCATTGTGATATATGTTTTTAATTCAATTTTCAGATTTATAAACAGTGATAATTAAACTATGTAAATTTAAACTAATTAGAACTTCTTCTTTTTTAATAAAGCAACCCAACATTAAATAAATATTGATTAAATAGCATTTGAAATTCTCCAAGCAAAGTTTAATTAAATTACTTACTTTCTTTTATATGAATTTTGTAGTTTAATCGTTTATTTGTTAATACTTGTTAATTAAAAATGTATCATATATAAAATAATTATCTACTTTTCCCATTTCCTTTTGAAAATTTAAGGTGTTCAAGTGCTTGCTCAAATTACAAGCATTAGGCACAACGACTTACCAAGTTAACTGGCACTTTTTACTCTTTGTCAATAGTGAAACAGGGTGTAGTAATAATTTTTTATTTTGAGTTAAAATTGCAGGAAGTTTTATGAATGAGAAAAACAGAAATGTCTACAACTTACAAGCATTAGGCACAACAATTACGTACCAAGTTAACTGGCACTTTTTACTCCTTGTCGATAGTAAAACAGTGCGTGGTAATTTTTTTATTTTGAGTTAAAATTGCAGGAAGTGTCATCAACGGGAAAAACAGAAACATCATGATAAACAGTGCAAACAGTGCTAGTATGATAAACAGCACTTATCATTTCAACGTTTTGCAAACAGTGCTAGTACGATAAAGTTTTACAACACGATTGGTAGCTAAAAAGTTCCAACGTGACCGTGCTCTAAGGCGTTAGGCTGAATAGGTAGTCTTTTTCGGGAGATGATAATCACTCACACCAGAATCCAGATACAAGTTTTCTTTGCATTTGGCCCCCCAGTTTAGGTGGTTGATAATCTGTGTAGTCTTCATCCTCCATGACAACACATCTTCCTTGCCCAAAGCATGCATGACTAGTGACTACAAGACAGCCCCCTTTTTGAATTATATCAAGTTAATCATTAGTTTATTGAAACTAATTAATTGATGTTTAGTTAATTATTAAACTAATGTCAATGATTGTACTTTAGCTTTAGACTCTAGTTTAGATCCTTAATTGTAAAGTGTGTATGGAGGAATATCCTTTGGCCTGTTGACTAGATATGTACACGGTTCATATTAATAAAAGTTATTAGACTCAAGTACACACCAAAAGTTATATCTAATGGTAAGAGCGCAACTTTATTTCATTAAAAAGTGAAAGTTCAACACTAACGGGTTGACTGAGACTCGACCCAACTTGGACTTCGCCTTTAGCAGGATGCTGGACTTGCCATTAGGCCTCCCCAACAATATATTTATTTCTAATAAAAAAAAAATGAAAATATACATTGCCAATGGCTTGTGGGAGACATTAGATAAGATAACTCTAGCAGAAGAAGAAGAAGAAGAAGAAATAGCTGTAACATTTTAATTCCCTTCACGTGGAACGCTTTCATTGTTGGCCAGTAAAAAGTAGGTATTTTCCAGAATCCAGACTGATTCAACTTTAATTTTATATAGTTTCTGCAGCCTTGATTAGCAAAGTAACTAAAATGTACAGAAAACAGAGTGACTGACAGCTGTCCTACTTACACTCAGAGTATATATGGTACTACTTACCAACTTATCATGATGATGGTAGTTATAGACTTATAGTTCAATAGCAACACTAAGATTATTTAATTGATTAGATGAAATAGGTAATGCATATAAACCTAGTAAAGACTGACATTACAGCTTCTGCCAGGAATCCTCACTTCTCTTTCTGTTTGGTAAGTAAACCTACTTGAAAATAGAAAATATAGTGTATGTTCAGGCGGTCCATTTTTGTTTATATATCTACTTAAAATATATTCTCTCCTGCATCCTAGTTTGGTGAAGATGAATTGCACAACCATAAATGGGGTCCCTTTGAAACCTTAAAATAAATAAATCAAACCACAACAATTTTTTTTTGAACAATCAAAGTTCAAACTACACTTTTGCTCATCTTAAATGTGATAATTTCTATTACATCCATTTACATTTGTTGTGCCGATTAGGCCTATTGATTGTATAATTAAGTTTCATCCAACTTTTAACATAAAATTAATTTTATACTCAAAAGAACTAACTTTATTTTGAAAGTAGCAAGTAGGGTGATGAAATTGTCAAACTTGATAGTTGAAGGAAAGTAATCTTGAAATTGTAAGGAATGAAATTGTAACAATCTATAATCTATGATGATGCTGAAAAAGTCACCAGTGAGCCACACGGATGTCGCACGTTCAAGACTATACCTGCACAACAAAAAAGAGAAGACCTAACAGAGAGCACTGGTGTGGTGCCAGCCAAATACCCTCCGAAGGTCAAGTTAGAATCTTTCTCACAACTCTAGAGTGTCAGAGCTGGGATGAATTATGCATACTTTGATTTGTGAGGGTATTGGGGCTTTTATAGTAATAGAGGATTGACCTCTCTTTCTTGGTTTGGAAGTCTTTTCCTTATAGGAGTCTCCTTGAGTGTATATGAAGAATCCTTTTCTTATAGGAATCCTTTTGAGTAGCGCAAAACATGGAGGGCAAGACATTTTCTTATATATGCAATCGTGGGTAGCAAGCAATCCTGTTTCAAGGTCGTCAGCTTATCCTACTTCCTTCAGCCTTATCGCCGTCAGCTTACTGATGGCGTCAGCCCTTAGGTGTGCCTTGCAGACTCCCTATCGTGCCCCTATTAGATCTCCATTCGTCAACATCTACCAATTGGAAGCTGACGGCTTTACCTAGAGGCTTTACCTGAAACCATCATCCTATGCCTTAATGTAAGTAAGCACTATCCTTATCAATCTATAATTTGATCTATATAAAAATGAAGCAGTTTGACTTTTGATTGCTCATAATATGTGATGTTACTTAGAAATCAGTGGATTGAAAGTCTCCGGACTTTGGCGACCTTGAAAGTTAAATCCTGAAAAAAGTAAACACAATCAGGGAGAAAGACCGGTGGAGGCCGGTCTATGGTCCTCCGATGATCAAGTCAGTCACTTGGAAGAAAGATCTTTTTAAGGCTTCTTTTTTTAGAGAAAAGTCTGAATGAATTACCTCTTCGTAGGAAAGTGCTTATATAGTTCGCATGGAGCGGTTATTCATTCTGAAAACCGTTCCTATTGTTGAGGGAACTATCAGAGCATATAATAACTTCCATAACTTCCATGGAAGTTATTTTATCTAGAGCGATGCTTCAAAGGAGGTATTGGTTCGTGAGTAGAAACCCATTTCCCTGTAATCCCAAATTTAGCCGTCTCTATCATTTGCCTCGTCTGTCACTGGGGACGGACGAGGCTATGCTCGTCCTTCATTAATGATGGACGAGCCTTTGACAGGATGCTTTCAAGTAGTTCATTCCTCAGGGACGAATCACATGGACGATGCTTTGGAGGTACTTAATATCATCATCAGTTGCCCCCTTGTCCATGGGTCGTCCAGAGAGGAAAAAATAAAAAATAAAAAATGTCAGAGGTGTATTAATGGTAAGTCGGAGAGTGCCATGTGTCGTGATCTCATTGGCTAAAAATCACGTCGTTTGGTTTAATCGAGGGACGTGCCACGTGGCATCTGGTGATTGGTCACGTCATTCTAGATGCCAGAGGTTATTCCCTATAAATAGTGGAATGCCCCCATTACCCCTCTTACTTCTGAAATTTCCTTCTTGATCCTTCCTCGTCCTAGATTCTCGTCTAGAAGCTTCCTTCGTCTTAGATCCAGGTAATTCTCTCTTCCTCGTCCTTAGTTTTTCATTTGAGATGGCTGTTGTAGTTTCCTCGTCTAGTGATAGTTTAGATAAGGCCATAGACGAGTACAACGACGAGAGTAGTTACTACACCTCTAGTAGTTCTGGTGATAGTAGCGAAGGGAACACCACGGACGAGTATGTCTCTGGAGTTCCTGGAGTTCCTTTAGAGGTAGTACAGGAAGAGCTTAGAAAGGCCTCAGGGTCTCAAGCTGGCACCTCGTCCACTGCCCCTCCATCTGGTCCTTTGGACGAAGAGGAGGTTACTGTTTACAGTTGTGCAGTGGATATCCCTTCTAGGACGGACGAGGTAAGACTCCAAAATCTTAGGGAATGGTATCAAATTCCAAATGAGTTTAACCCTAGGATTCCCGTCCGAGGAGAGTGGTGTTGCAACCCTCGTTTTGGGATAGGCGTCTATGAGGCATATCTTTTGGGGGGTTTGAGATTTCCTTTAAACACCTTTACTAGGGAGTTGCTTTTTAGATTAGGTTTAGGAGTATGCCAATTTAACCCAAATGCGTGGAGACTAATCATCTCAATGCAAATTTTGTGGGGTGAAGTGTTTGGAAGGGACCGTCCTATTACCGTGGACGAGTTCCTCTATTGCTACAAACCTTCAGAGATACACCAGTCCCCTGGTTTTCACCAATTTACAGCCAGGGGTAAAGATTGTAGATTAATCAAGTCTTTGGCCTCGTCTGACAGAAAATGGAAGACGGAATTTTTCTTCGTCTCCGGCTTCTGGGCTGGGAGCCCTATAGACGTTGGCCGGGACACTTTTGGTCGTTACACTGGGGACCTAGGAAACCTTCGTCCTGAGGGTAAGTTGTTCCCCTTTTTCCTTTAATAACCCCTTTTTCTTTTAACATTTATGATCAATTTATAGTGATGTTTTTTACTTGGTTTGTTTCAGCTATCAAACGTCCGTCCTTAAGCAAATTCTCCCGTGACCGCGTCCACAGGGCTCGTCTATACGCGGATAGAGACTTCCACTCCTTGGTTTCACTTAGGCGACTTGCCAAGTGGGGATTGGGCCCTAACCCATCAGACGAAGCAATCGCGCACGAGGTCACAGTGAGAAAAAGTAAGTTTTAAGTTTCAAACGTCCTTGCATATTGTTTATTTTGTTTTTCAATCTAAAAGTTTCTCTTTTCTCTTTTTTTTTTTTTTAAGGAATGGCAACGATGAAAGGAAACAAAGGGAAGGACGTGGCTGTTGAGGGGGAGCATCCTGAGGTTGAACCTCAGGCTCGTCCTGTGATTGGGGAGAAAAGGAAGACTTTACCTAAAAACTTGGATCTAGCAAATCTCCCCAGTCGCAGAGGCAAAAAAGCTAAGAGCACCTCGTCTCAGGTAGTCAAGCCTACCCTTTCCTCGTCCCAGCAGCCTGTGCCAATAGTGGACGTCGACTTGTCAATTCCAGCTGAGAGTACTCCGTCTAAGTCCACTCCGTCCAAGATTGTGTCAACCCCTCAGACTTCTCGAGCGGTCCCCTCCAACATTATTGAGAATGAGGACTTAGCGTGGGAACGTTTCAAGACGGCTGTAACGGACGAGGACATAAACGTCTGTTATGACATGTCCCTTAAAGATTTTGAACACTCTGGTGTTCACGACCTTTTTAAGGTAAAAACTATTTCTCGTCTTGAGTAAGGATTTTATTTTCCTTTTTTTTTTTTTTTTTTTTTTTTTTTTTTTTTTTTTTTTTTTTTTTTTAACTTTTGTTTGCTTTCTTTTTTTTTTTTGTAGGGCATGTCAAAGTTCATAGCAGCGTCCAGGCAGGCCACAGGATTGGACAGGACGAGGATTTTGCTGGAGACGAGGGTACAGGAGTTGAAGAATGAAGCTAAACAATGGGCGGAGGTGGCTTCTAATTCTACAGAAGAGCTGAAAGCAATGAAGTCTTTAGTTGAGGAGCTGAAAACCAGTGCTGCGGAGAAGGACGCTCGTCTTGAGGTCCTGAAGAAGAAGGACGAAGAGAACAAGATTCTTCTCTCCAAAGCAAGGGAAGATGCAGTGGCTGAATTCAAGGTGTCCAAACAATATACTGATGTTTTGGACACCAATTATGCAGCTGGGTTTGAAGACTTCAGGATGGAGGCTGTGGAGAAATTTCCAAGTGTGGACTTCAGCTCCATAGTCCTGAATCTTAATGCTGCTGCCACTAGCTCTCTCCTTCATACTGGCTCCGAGGATGCTAACGTAGAGGACGATGCTACTACCTTTCCCCCTCAGGACGCCTCCCAAGCCAATGCTCCTTCGTCTTAGGAAATGCTTCACTGATAAAAGTTTTTGATGTAATTTTATTTTTATTTTTATTTTATTTTATTTTATTTTTTTTTTTTTTTTTTTTTTTTTTTTGCCTTTGATGTAATTCCAATACATTTATCTCGTCCAAAGTTCAAGGACGAGGTATTGAACAACCATTTTAATATATCAAGGGGTTTTTGGATGTAGGATATCCACCCTTGATTTAATGTCATTTTCACTTTGCATGTGTATGGACGAGCATGTTTAATTTTTATGAATGGTTTTCTTTTACTCGTCTATGTTTCATATACATAGAACCATTTTTTATGGAAGTTTTACTTGTATTTCGTTCGCGAGGGATAGTCAGTAAAAACCTCTCTTGAAATGGTTAAGTGTAAGCATCACTCGTCCATAGACTTGTCTGTGCTTTTTCCTCGTCTCTAGACTTGTCCTTGCATTTCACTCGTCCAATGGACAGTCTTTTGGCGGACGGCTCAAGTTCAAAACATATATTTTTCCTCGTCCATAGAATGGTTGAGTATTATGTTTTACTTGACCCATATTGTGGACGAGTATGCCTTGGACTAATTTTCCTTGAGCGTGGAATTTACCTCGTCCTTTCCTTTGGACGGACGAGGATGTTTAGTATTTTGGTTTTAGGCATGAGATTTTTCTCGTCTTTTCCTTGGACGGACAAGCATGCCTTTGTTTTTACTTTCTAGGAAAGCTTGAGATTACATCTCCAGATCCAGAGAATTTTCTCGTCTTGAGCTTTTCAACCTTTTCAGAGTAAATTTAAAAAAAAACGTAGCATGGAAAACATGAATTATACAACATTATGTACATTTCACAAATATTATTCATAAGTATTGTTCATAGACGAGGCATACATCTGATGCCTTTATTTAAACAACACAAATTATAATGTCGTCCACAATTTTAACATAATAATAATAATAAAGCCACACATAATAAAGCCACACAAACAATAATAGTAATGAAGCCACACATAATAATAAAACCATTAACCCCTGATCTCGTCCAGAGTAATGTTTCTCTAGACTAGTACTTCACTGATAGTATTTCCTCAAATGCTCCACATTCCAAGGATGCTCTAGCTTCCTCCCGTCAAGAGCTTCTAAGTAATAGGATCCTTGCCTTTTGCAGTTGACAACTCTGTAGGGGCCTTCCCAATTTGGTCCCAGCTTCCCATGGGCTGGGTTCTTTGTTGCTAAGGAAACCCTTTTTAGGACGAGGTCTCCGATGTTGAATCGTCTTGGCTTGACCATTGCATCATACCGCCTTGCCATAAGGTTTTTATACCTTGCCATCCTTTGCTCAGCCTCCATCCTTACCTCGTCTATTAAATCGAGGTTCAGACGGAGTTGTTCCTGGTTAGCTTCATCCTGGTAGGTTGTTACCCTATGATTAGCCATGTGTACTTCCGCGGGTATAACTGCTTCAGCTCCATATGCTAGCTTGAAAGGAGTCTCTCCTGTAGGAGTCCTCACTGTTGTTCTGTAAGCCCATAAAACGCCTGGTAACTCATCTGGCCACACACCTTTTGCCCCCTCAAGCCGAGTCTTGATGATTTTCAACAAGGATCGGTTTGCTACTTCCGCTTGTCCATTAGCTTGAGGGTGGGCTGGTGAAGAGTAGTGATTTCGAATCCCGAAATGCACGCAGAAATCTTTGAAAACGGCGTTGTCAAATTGCCGTCCGTTGTCTGACACTAGCACCCTGGGTATTCCGAATCTGCAAACAATGTTTTTCCAGACGAAGTTCTTGACATTTTGTTGTGTGATATTGGCCAAAGGCTCTGCTTCTACCCATTTGGTGAAATAATCGATACCCACCACGAGGAATTTCATTTGCCTTACCCCCAGCGGAAAAGGACCCAGAATGTCTAGTCCCCATTGTGCAAAAGGCCATGGGGCTGTCATTGGAGTCAAATATTCTGATGGTTGTCTGAGGATATTGCTAAATCTTTGGCATTGATTACAGACTTTGACGTACGCCTTGGCATCAGCTTGCATGTTTGGCCAATAGTATCCTGCACGGACGGCTTTGTGGACGAGCGACCTGGCTCCTGAGTGATTGCCACATGCTCCTTCGTGAATCTCTCGTAGAATGTAGTTCGCTTCGTCCGGGGCCAAACATCTGAGATAAGGCTGGGAAAAACCTCTTTTGTAGAGAGTTTCATCCATGAGAATGTATTTGGCTGCTCTGACCTTCAACTTCTTCGCCTCTTCTTTTATCTCTGGAAGTCGTCCATCCCTCAGGTATGATATAATTGGAGCCATCCAATTTTCCCTGCTTTCTACTTGCTGTATCTCGGGGATATCTATGCTTGGTATGTATTGGATCTCGTCAAGCTCATGTACGGCTTCATTTGCGGAGGCTTCTTTGGCTAAGGTATCAGCTTCCATGTTCTCTTCCCTTGGGATTTGAACGAAGCTAATTTCCACAAATTTTTTCGCAAGTCTCATTACTCTGCCAAGGTACTTCTTCATTCGTTCTTCTTTGGCCTCATACATCCCATTCACTTGGCCCATAATTAGCTGAGAATCTCCCAGGACGAGTATTGATTTTGCTTCGACGGACTTGGCTAACTTTAGCCCTTTGATAAGAGCTTCATACTCAACCTCATTATTGGTTGCTTGATACTGCATGCGAACTTTGTATTTCAGTTTATCCCCCTCTGGGGATTGCAAAACTACACCTATGCCTCCACCATGCTGTGTAGACGATCCATCTACATGGACGATCCACTTCTGGTTGCCCTCCATTTTACTTACATCGTCTTGACTAGGAGTAAACTCTGCAATAAAGTCTGCCAGAGCTTGACCTTTTATGGCATGTCTAGGTTGGTACTTTATGTCGAACTCACTAAGCTCGACAGCCCATTGAACCAGTCGTCCTGCAGCCTCTAATTTGTTCATTGCCTTTCTGAGTGGATGATCTGTCATAACATTGATGACGTGGGCCTGGAAGTAATGCCTTAGTTTTCTGGAGGCTGTTACCAGTGCGAAAGCCAATTTCTCCATTAAGGGATACCGTCCTTCCGCTCCCCTCAGTGCTCTACTTGTGTAGTATACCGGCTTTTGAATCTTTCCTTCTTCTCTTATCAGTGCTGAGCTTACGGCGTGTGGGGTTACTGCCAGGTATAAAAACAGCTCCTCTCCTGCTACGGATGGACTCAGCAACGGAGCGGTAACAAGATATGCTTTCAAGTCTTGAAAGGCTTCCTGACACTCGTCCGTCCACTCAAATGCTTTCTTCAGAACTTTGAAAAACGGCAAACACTTGTCAGTAGCTTTTGAAACAAACCTGTTGAGGGCGGCAACTCGTCCGGTGAGAGATTGAACTTCTTTGACATTGCATGGAGGCTTCATGCCCAATATTGCTTGAATCTTATCCGGGTTCGCCTCAATTCCTCTATGGGAGACCATGAACCCAAGGAATTTTCCTGACGATACCCCAAAAGCACATTTGTTAGGGTTCAACTTCATGCGATACCGCCTCAACGTGTTGAACGTCTCCCTCAGGTCATCCAGATGTCCTTCCTCGATCTGACTCTTTACCAGCATGTCGTCTACATAGACCTCCACATTCCGCCCAATCTGCGGACGAAACATGTGGTTAACCAGTCGTTGGTATGTTGCTCCAGCATTTTTCAAGCCAAAGGGCATTACTTCATAACAAAATAGTCCCTGACTGGTGACGAAGGAAGTCTTCTCCTGGTCTGCTTCGTCCATCCTTATTTGGTTGTATCCCGAGAAAGCATCCATGAAACTTAGAAGTCTGTGACCTGCAGTGGAATCTACCAGTTGGTCAATTCGTGGCAGTGGATAACTGTCTTTGGGGCAAGCCTTGTTTAAGTCTGTAAAATCCACACACATTCTCCACTTGCCGTTCGCTTTTTTCACCATTACCACATTGGCTAACCACTGGGGGTAATACACTTCTCGTATAAACTTTGCGGCCAACAATTTCTGTACCTCCTCCTTAATAGCAGCGTCTCTCTCTGGAGCGAACACCCTTTTCTTCTGTCGTACTGGCTTAAAGGAAGGGTCTACGTTCAAACAGTGAGTAATGACAGTGGGATCTATGCCTGGCATGTCTTCACTACTCCAAGCAAACAGATCAACATTTATCTTCAAAAAATGGACGAGGTCCTTCTTAACTTCGTCTCTAAGGTCTGCCCCAACCCTGGTACACCTTTCGGGGTAATTGTCGTCTAGGGAAACATTTTCCAACATTTCAACAGGTTCTGCCACAATTCTCTTTTCTTCAATGTTCATGGATTGGATTTGCTCGTCCATGGCTAACATGGCCAGATAACATTCTCTTGCTGCTAACTGGTCTCCCTGTACTTGCCCCACCCCGTGCTCTGTTGGGAACTTCACTGACAAGTGGTAGGTTGATGTGACCGCCTTCCAACTGTTCAAAGTCGGTCTTCCAACTATGGCATTGTAGGAAGATGAGCAATCTACCACAAGGAAGTTTACATCTTTGGTGATTTGCTGCGGGTACGTCCCCACTGTCACTGGTAAAAGAATAGTGCCTACGGGTTGTACCTTCATTCCACCGAATCCCACTAGAGGAGAACTTGCAAGACGAAGCTGATCTCGTCCCAGCCTCATTTGCTGAAAGGCAGGATAATACAAAATGTCTGCCGAGCTCCCATTGTCTACTAGCACTCTTCTAGTTTTGTAATCCGCAATAAGGAGGGTAATGACAATGGCATCGTCATGAGGGTGATGTATTCTTTCTGCATCCTCCTCTGTGAAAGTGACTACTTGTTCACCCGCAGTCCCTGCTCTTGGTGATCGTCCAGAAAGTTGGACGCTCTGCACTGCTTTTAAGTACGTCTTCTTGGACTTGGACGACTGTCCTGTTGAATCTCCCCCTATAATGACTCTTATCTCTCCAAGCGGTGGTCGTGACGGTTCCTCTACTTTACCCTTCAGCTTCTCGTCCTTCTGGTCCCGTCCAAGGAAATTTCTCAACTTTCCTTGCCTGATGAGATTTTCAATCTGTTGCTTCAAATCAAAGCACTCGTCAGTGTCATGGCCATGGTCTCTATGAAAGCGACAATACTTGTTCCTGTTTCGCTTGTTAGGGTCCCCTTTCAACTTCTCTGGCCACTTCAGGGAAGGCTCGTCCTTGATTTGCATAAGGACCTGTTCAAGCGGTACATTCAATGGAGTGTATTGCTGGTTGCGTGCTGAGGAACCTGCCTTTTTGTCCCGGTCTCTTCTGTCGTCCGTACGCCCCTTCTTTGGACGAGGGGTTTGTTCGGGGTGACGGCTTATCAGTGGATTGAAAGTCTCCGGACTTTGGCGACCTTGAAAGTTAAATCCTGAAAAAAGTAAACACAATCAGGGAGAAAGACCGGTGGAGGCCGGTCTATGGTCCTCCGATGATCAAGTCAGTCACTTGGAAGAAAGATCTTTTTAAGGCTTCTTTTTTTAGAGAAAAGTCTGAATGAATTACCTCTTCGTAGGAAAGTGCTTATATAGTTCGCATGGAGCGGTTATTCATTCTGAAAACCGTTCCTATTGTTGAGGGAACTATCAGAGCATATAATAACTTCCATAACTTCCATGGAAGTTATTTTATCTAGAGCGATGCTTCAAAGGAGGTATTGGTTCGTGAGTAGAAACCCATTTCCCTGTAATCCCAAATTTAGCCGTCTCTATCATTTGCCTCGTCTGTCACTGGGGACGGACGAGGCTATGCTCGTCCTTCATTAATGATGGACGAGCC
This sequence comes from Quercus gilva, assembly GCA_023621385.1. Taxonomy (NCBI): domain Eukaryota; kingdom Viridiplantae; phylum Streptophyta; class Magnoliopsida; order Fagales; family Fagaceae; genus Quercus; species Quercus gilva. Next base: position 7,104,641 of record CM042484.1, on the reverse strand, counting down.
TTTGACAGGATGCTTTCAAGTAGTTCATTCCTCAGGGACGAATCACATGGACGATGCTTTGGAGGTACTTAATATCATCATCAATATGTATACTACATAGAATTTTAAAACCTCATAATCTTACATGTTATTTTCTAGTGTATATTTTTTTCAATTGAATTTAAATCCTATTTTGTATTTAAACTCTTCAATTGAATCTTGGTATACTATATATTTCTTTAAATGTTAGATGTATAATTCTATTTACAAATACAATCATAATTATCTAACGTAAAATATAAAGTTCTATATACAAACACAATCATAAAAAATATTTATTAATAACTATCATAATCATCAAAGTTTCATAGGGTAAAATACTATTTTAGTTCCTTCCGCCCCTAAACTATTGATTTTCTTAAAAAAAAACTTTTTGTCTTTAAACTTTACCAAAATTTTGTTTTTCATCTCTTAACAATTGAAAAAAAAAATTATTTTTTTATCCTTATTTTTCTTTCTAAACTATTAAAAAAATACTTTACAAAGTTTAAGGATGAAAGAAGAATTTCTTAAAGTTTGGGGACAAAAAAAAATTTTAGTAAAGTTAAGGAACCAAAATTGTCTTTAACCCAAAATTCATATGTATAGAAAAAAAAAAAAAAAAAAAAAAAAAAAAAAAAAAAAAAAAAAAAAAAAAGAAAAAAAGAGAAGAAAAATATATTTTGTTAAATTTTGCCATGTGATGTGCCTATGCACATGTGATCAACTAGTACATATCATACATATAAAACTGAAACCTTTTAAGTTTTGCTTGGCTTATTTTAATATTGTCATATAAGCATGTAAGACTTCACAATTTGTACTTGTGGCGTGACCATCACATTAAGAGTGCGCAGTGGTAATCCTCTTATTAGAATATTGTCAAATCATATTTTCATTGAATGGTATTATAGTAAAGAGTTCGAATTTGGTAAAGATGAAGTGTAAAACTCATGTTTTACACCATCCAATAAGAGATTGTTACATCAGTCTTTTACTTAAAACTCAATACATCTTATCACACATAATAACATCTCAATATAGTTCCAGTTAAGTTAAATTTTCAAATGGGTATTAGAATTGATTGAGTGTGATTGTGCCTAATATGTAATATGATGATGTGATATATTGTGATTGGAGAGGTAAAACTTGGGTTTTACATTACCTCCTTATTAAATTTAATCTCTATAGTAAAATAGATAATTCCATATATACAATCTCAATTATAATGAAATATATATATATATATATATATAATAAGGTGATAGTTGAGGGAAGGGGAATTTGAACTATAAATATCTTATTTAGAAAATGATAGGAGATGTCAATCATTTGAGTTATAAGATTTTTAGTATAATGAAAAATTATTAATAACTACCATAATTGTCAAATTTGATACTTAGACCAAAAATAAAATAGAGAAAGAAAAAAAAAACATTGTTTAATTCTTCCTATTTATAGATTCTCTGCCAAAAAATTTTTATAGATTCTCCAAATATATATATATCTATACTACTATTTAAGGGGCTTCCCCTGTTTGGATTCCACAATTTTTAGTTCAAAAATGCCCCTACACCTTTATATTTAAGTAGAGACAAAACTAAAGGACATTCCGGTAAAAATTCACTTTCCTTTATTTTTTTTATGCCTAAAATACCCTCATCATACCCACTTACAAGTTTTCAACCAACGGGGATAAATATGTAAATTAAAACTCCTACACTTTAAGACCCATAAACTCACAAACTCACGTATGCTTTACAGTTTCTATCTCACTTTCTATCTCTCATTCTTCTTCAAATTGAAGACATTTAGTTTAGCTCTACATCTTCTTCTTTTTTCTTCAAATTAAAGATATTTACTGTCAGAAGCTCAAACAAATATTCAAGTTCTATCTTTTGCAAGTTCCTTTTTCTTTTCTTTTCTTTTATTTATTTATGATTGACTTTCTTTGAATTGTACTTTTTTTTTTCCTTATATGTATCACGTTAACTCTTTTTTTTTCTTTATATTTTTTTTTTCTTTTTAAGAAAGTTTTCTTTTTTCATGAGTTCTACTTTTTTTTTTTTTTTTTTTAATATGTATCACAGTTAACTATCTTTTTTTTCTTTTTTTTTTAAATGTAATTTTGAAATGTTGGTGGTGACTAAATGTATTTTTTTTATATGTATCACGTTAACTATCTTTTTTTTTCTTTTTCTTTTTTTATATGATCTCATCAAAATTTAAATCAAACACAAACTCTAACAAACTTATGCTATTATTTTTAATAACATGCATGCTAACTTTGGTTTGTTGATTAAAGTTTTTTTTTTTTTTTTTTTTTTTTAAATACTTGGTTTAACCCTGATTCTTTTATCTCTCTCAGGTTCACGTACGCATAAATTTTTTGGATTGTATTGAGGAGTCATTGGAATGGAATATTAGATCAGTTTGAGTGAGAGACTTTACAAGAATTATTATAGGTATTAAACCTGAAGAAAGTTTTTTTTTTTTCCTTTTTTAACATCATTGTATATGTTTTTGGAGTTAATTTTTTTTTTTATTTTTTTATTTAGGTATGTAGCAACCTTGATTTCTACCTTTTTTTTTTATTTTTATTTTTTATATGTATCACGTTAACTCTCTCTCTCTCTTTTTTTTTTTTAAATGTAATTCTGAAATGTTGGTAATGACTGAATGTATATGTTTTTGGCGTTAAAATTTTTTATTTTTTTATTTAGGTATGTACCAACCTTGAGTTCTACTTCTTTTTTTTTTTTTTTGTGTCACGTTAACTCTATTCTTTTTTTTTTTTTAATGTAATTTTGAAACGTTTGTGGTGATTGAATAATTTTAAATGTGAGTAAGGAAAGTAAAGTTTAAAAAAATAAAAAATAAATAAAAAAATATAAATCTTGATAAAAGAAAAAAGGAAAAAAGAAAAAAGAGAGAGAGAGAGACAACGTGAGGGGAGTTTGCTTTGAAAATGAATAGAAAGTTGTCCTATTTTGTAAGGAGTTAGATATGTATCTTTATTCTGAACAATTTTAATAGGATTTTCAGAAAAAAAATGATCTCATCAAAATTTAAATAAATTTTTTTTAATAATTTACATCCATTATAATTTAGAATTACTTCATTTTCCAGTTACGAAAAATTCCTAAGAGTGTGATGAATATTATGCATTTGTGTTTGTGAGAAGTTCAACTACTGAGAAGTTTTTTTTTTAATGAACGTGGGGAGTGTTTTGGTGTACTGGGAGTGTTTTTTTTTTTTTTAGAACCTTTTTTTTTAATAGGAACGTGGGTAGATATTTGATAGAGTGTGTGTTTCTTTTTTATTAGTTTTTTTTTTTTTTTTTTACTTGAATTTCTAAAGGTTTTGCAGGGAAGAGTTTTTTATTTGAACGTGGAGATTTTTTTTTTTTGTTGTTGATGAACGTGGGGAATTTTTGGTGTACTGGTGGAACTGGTGACTTCTCCTAATATATAGCCATATAATGTGGTATACTCTCCCATCCTTCAATTATATATAAAATTCTGACTCCTCCTAATATAAAAAGAAGAAATATCTCACAAATGCCCCCATTTTGCTCACAAACACGCCTGCCCATGTGTCCCAGTCATTTTTTGTTTTTTTAAGTGTCAAAATGTCCAAGACATGGCCCATATATAGGTTTGCATTCTAAGCATCATTTTTAATTTATTTTTTTATTAAAACATCATATAGTGGTCTTGATACAGCTCTTTTATCTTTTATTTATTGTTTTGAATTTTGGTTTGTATTCTAAACATCATTTAATGACCCGGAATTCATTTTATTATCTATCATTACTTTTAGATTGATACATGCTTATCAAAAAATAAATAATGCTTAACAATTCTTCTCAAAAAATAATAATAACAATAATAATGCTTAACAATATTTTTAAAATATACATAAATATTTCATCACTGTTTCGTATCCTAATTTTTCAATAATTGCATTATTGGCATATCATTCGATAGCAGTGCTTCTTTTATATATATATATATATATTCTCTCCCCCCTCCCTTTTTTTTTTTGCTGAATAAAAGACTATTGAAAAACAGAGGCTACAAAAAAGCCTGGGAAGCTTCCTCCAAGAGTAAATCAACAAAACAGGTGGGCTAAAACCCATATTAAAACTACCATATACAGGAAACAACATTGTTGGGTTAAAAGATAATCCTATCCCCACCCCTTCTTCCAACGGAAGCCTTTAGAATAATAATAGAAGAGTAGCTCTAATAACGTGGGGATTATATGTATTAAACCTCACATAACGTGGTTGTTATCTAATAAACTGTTCTAAAAAAATTTCATTTGTAATGGAAACTATATTTCTTTTGTATACAATTAACGTGTATCTTTTGCCATAAAATTTTCAATTTAAGCTTTTATTTACTTATGTTATGGATGTATAGTAAATGACTAAATTTTAGGATTAAAAAAACTACATCTTAGGATTAGACAAAAAATGATAACTGTCATACATAAAATTTGAAAAAAAGTACAACATCAACAACACCAAAAAGGTTATTAAAAAAAAAAAAAGTAGAGAGGAAAACTTGAGATGTTTAACGTGGGATAGAAAGTGGGATTTTTTAAAATAGTACATGGATAGAACATGGGATTTTTTCAAATGTGTACATTTTCTTTTTTTGATAAAATTTTAAATAAGGATAGGGTCACACCAATTCCTCACCTTAATGTTTTAAATTTCCCTAAAATTTAGCCTTTTATTTTTTTTTTTCAAAATCATATATGTTAGTGCCTAAATATAAGGATATGTATGGAGAAATTATAGTAATAGTTTTATAGTAGGAGTCTTTTTTTTTCCCCCAAAATATGGAAGAGATTTAAAAAAAAAAAAAAAAAAAAAAAAGGAAAACGTGAGATGTTTAATGTGGGATAAAAAGTGGGATTTTTTAAAATAGTACATGGTTAGTACATGGATAGATGTATATATATAAATAAAAAATAAAAAAAAGGACAAAGTACAAGATGTAAATACTTTGAATTTTCGAAAAAGAGATAACAGTAAAAACAATTTTATTTTTCATTAAAAAAAACGTATTATTTAATTCAAAAAGTAAATTAAAGATTAAATTAAGAGAAGAGAATATACTTAGTTTAATGCTTTGGTCTAAATTTAAAGTGCGGTTTTTTAAAATAGTACATAGAAAATGTACTATTTAAATAATGGAGTGCATGATCAAGCAATATCGAACATTTATGGATAATTAAGGGCACTTTAGTAAAGAAGAGATTAAAAAAGTTTTAACGTAAAACAACAATATTTTCCTTTTCTGACTTTGGTGCCTCTTTGCATATTTGTTTGATATTATATTTATATCTGGAAAAGTAAGAAATTAAATGTACATTCAAATCCTTTAAATCATCACCTCCACAACTCTCAACTTCTAAACTCACTAAGCCACTTCTTCTCTCTCTTACATTTACACACAGACACATAAAGTTACACAATCAGACACATTATTTTCTCATCCAAATTAACCAAAATGGCATGGTTTTTTTTTTTTTTAAAGTGTGTGAAATGAGTATGGAAAATTTAATCTAATTTTAACTATAAATTAATATTGAACATGGAGGCCATTGACAACAATATTGAACATGGGAGAAGTGGAAGGATGATCAATCAATATTGAACATGGAGGCCATTGACAACAAGGTATATTTCTTTTTAATGATATCTTTAATCAGCATCCCTCTCTATTGTTTTATCAAAATTAATATTAAAAATGTCATGTTGCGTATGGGTTAGGTTCGAAAATTACAAATTTATTCACCTGGTTGGGGATTCACTGTTCGAGCTGACAAGAAAGAGCTTTGGAAAGAAGTGAAACGAGTTTTAGAGTCACAAGAATTGGAAAGGTGTGTTACGCTATTTTTTAAAATAGGAAAATAACTAATTTATAATCTTAATATACAAACATTTTTTTTTTTTTTTTCATTTTGAAGTTTCAAGAACAAAGACAAACAACAAATCACTGTCAAGAGCAATGAGGTTTCCAACATCCATAAGAATAAAGACAAAGAAAAAATGAAGGACGATGTGATCTCTAACACTCATGCCAACAGAGACAAACGAAGAATGAAAATCAAGGACAATGTGGTTTCCAACATCCAAGAGCAAAAAAAGATACGAAGAAAAAAAACCAAGGACAATGCAATCTTCAACACCCAAAACAGTAAAGACAAACAGAAAATGAGAGTCAAGGACGATGCGATAATAAAGTAGGTACAAATCATTACCACATTTACTTTAAAAAATAAAAATGACATAGTTTTTATATAAATTTTTAAATTTTTTTTTGGTAATTAAATGATAGTTCTTCAAGTCCCAAGCTTCAGTAGACCATTTCACATACATGGAGCTATGCAATATCATCACAAGGTCATGTCAAATATTTCATTTTACAAGTTTATGCTTGATGTTTATTGTGCTTATCATTATTTTGTACGTTTTAAAGTCTCTATTAATAACACAAACTAACACATTTTGTATCATAGGTTCATGACAAATGTTGCTGGAAAGCAATTAGAATGTGAAACAAATAGCATTGCTCCACCAACTTCTCCACCGTAGCTGGCATAATATTAATAACTTCACCTATTCCATGTTTTAGATGTAGGGCATTATTTTACAGTTTTACCTGATGTAAATATTTTAGTTTTCTACATTGATCCATCAACTTCTTTATAATAGCTTTTGTAAAGGTCATCACATGTATTTTGTAAGTAGTTTATTGTTACAATTTTATTATGCATTTTCAATATATGCACTATTTATAAGATTTATTCAGAGGATCATTTTTTTTTCCCTCCCCCTAAAGGTTAATATTAAACTATTGCATCATCTTCCAATCAATAACACGTTGATTACTGCATAAATTTTTTTTGGCAAAAATGGATAATAATTACAGAATACTAGCCTCTGAGCACGCGCTCACGCGCGTGCTCAGAGGCTCTTCTATTCTTTAAGTAAGGGTTAATTTAAAGTATTTATTATAATTTGGAATTACTATATTTTCCAATTACAAAAAAAAAAAAAAAAAAACCTAGGTGTGTGATGAGTATTATGTGCGGTGAAATAACTAAATGAAAAATTATTTCACCGCACATAATACTCATCACACATCTAGGTTTTTTTTTTTTTTTTTTTTTTTTTTTTTGTAATTGGAAAATATAGTAATTCCAAATTATAATAAATACTTTAAATTAACCCTTATTTAAAGAATAGAAGAGCCTCTGAGCACGCGCGTGAGTGCGTGCTCAGAGGCTAGTATATATATAATGAGAAACTATTACATATTTTAGAAATGTATGGTTTAAAAAATGTATAAGTTATTACTATGTATAATTTAAACATCTTCTAAAAAAAAGTATAATTTAAACCGTGTAATTGTGATTTTAGTACAAGATAGAAATTCTACTCTAACTTAATCTAAGTGTATATGTGTGTGAAGTTCACTCCTAAAGACTTAAACCCCGACCCTTACCCCCCTCACACTCGACAAGTACTTATACTTGTAGAGTGACTATCACACCAAGAGTGAGCGGTTGTAATTGTGATTCTTTTTAATTGTATTTGTGCATATATACGAGATTACACACTAGTATGTATGTATGTATGTATGTATGTGTGTGTGTGTCTCTCTCTTTGTGAAGACTTTTAACTTTTGGTTAATTTTATAGTATTGTCCCAAAATTTTGAGACCTCACAATTTTTACAAGTCATTATTCTAATAGTAGTATTTTTAATGCTATTATATATTTAAATGTTTCATTAGAATACGAAACAAATAGGCTCGTTTGCGGGCTTGACATGCACTTAACGTGGACAACACAAATTATTTGGTTAGAAGAGACACCTGCCCTGATTCTAATAAAAGAAACAATTCTCTCAAAGTCAATCTTAGGATTCTTGCACAGTTTAGTTTTAGAGTCAATCATTGTGATGAGAGGTTTTCCACGAGATTTCTGGAATTAATTCCCCAAATCATGACATGATAAGATCGAAATCAAACAACTCCCAAAATTTAAATTCAAATTTAAACAAAATTTTGAAGGATGGAAACAAACAAATTCATTGTTGAAAGAATTTAAAAATACTCCAAAAATAAAATAAAAAATCAGTTTACTCGAGCATGTGATGAGGCCCACTGGGCTCGAACGTGTCTAATGGCCCTAAAATCAGCATTCTTTCCTTTTTGGGAAATTGAAGATTTGTTTTTTTCTTTTATGCCAGAGGAAATTTAATATATTTTGTCTACTATTTGGTTTTGGGACTTTGTACTGCATTTTCAAACAGGATTAAACATTCTTAAAATCTTATGAAAATGTATAGATTAAATATTATTGTCTTCAATATTTAAACAAACATTGAATATCAACATCTTATTATCTATTTAAATTATTAATAATATAACAATTTTTTTTTCCCAGTTAATGGGATATGAATAACAGTCCCCGTAATGGGTGTCTGTAGGCAACTGGGTGGAATTTTTTTTTATTTTTTATTTTTCTAACGGATCACTTTATCATTACGTTGTCGTTGCATATCGTTATGATTTATGATCCTCACAACGAATATATTCGTACTTTACAGGACGAAAATGCCCCTTAGTAAAATGACAGCTCTACCCTTATTTTGTGCAGTAGAGTGCAAACTTCACAGCCAGCAAGAGATTACTTCCTATGCAGCAAAAAAAAAAAAAGAAGAGATTATTTCCTTTTTTATTATTTTTTTTCCACCTATAATTACAACTACTTTTTCCCGGCAAGAATTTTTCCCGAAGAAGAAAAAGAGAAGCCTAGAACTCCAAGTAAAGGTGAAAAAAAAAGCACATGATGAGGATCAGAAATATGATCATGATCGATGCCCATTCACTACACGTGAAACTTTTTTTGGACATGCCCCACGAATGAAGCTTATAAGGATTACAATTCTCAGTGCTCACATGGGTGGAGAGTTGAATCTGATGTGCTTCTTGGAGAAGCTGTGTGGCAAAAAGGGCTTGTTCTTATAAAAAAAAAATTCAATAGGTACTAATTATCCAAAGTCACGACTTAGCTTCGAAAGCTTTGACCTTGCTAAAATGAAGGTCATGGGTACACTAACTTTTAAGAGGAATGTAGAAGTAGAACCTGCTATAGTTGCCAACATCGTCACAAAGCATTAATAATTGCACCAACTTTATCATTTTAATTTATGTAAAAATGTCAACTTTGAACACATGGTATCTGTGGCTTTTATTTATTGCACAAAATTAGTATTTTGTAAGTGTGTGATAATCACTTTTTGAATTCTTGGATGTGTGATAATTACTTGTTACATGTGTTATGTGTTATGTGTTTCAAATCCATGATTTAAATATATTTTTAATAATTTATATAAAATTTTAGGTGAACTATGCAATTTTTATATGTTTTGTGAACAAGAATAAATGTAAAGATGGAGTTAGGAAATTAGCCAGACAGGACTAAAAGAAAGTTGTTCTATATTCTTAATTGACCTTTGAGAATAACGTATATTTCATGTAATTAAAACATGAAAGCAACAATCAATATAAATTTAAAGGGTTATTAGCGAAATGTGTAAGGAGCTTTCACAAATCACATCTATTATAGGAAAAACAAAAATATCTTATGAAACAGTCTTGTGGTCCCCAAACCTGCTTGGGCTATAGTATAAAGAATTTGTGCCCCAATTTATTTATTTGTGAGCTTACTTGTGATCCTATAGGTAGAGCCCCGAGCTCCAACTAGTCAATCCAAGCTGTATCCTTCTCCTGAAAACCCTGTTTGATCACCACACCTTCCCCTTTTTGTCGTTCTTCTCCCTCTTTGTTTACTCACACTCCCTTCCCTCTTGTGTGCATTACCTCATTTCCTTGTGTCTAACCCTATTTCTCGTGTTTTCGTTGTGTTTTTCCCAGTATATTTCCTAGTGTTTTCCAACCATCCCCATTGTTTGCCTCCTTATCCTTTTTTTAGTCTCTCCTTATTGGGGCACTCAACATTATCATTTCACCAATTTATATGCATTTCCACTTTTACCAAAATCCCAATGAATCATCATGCTTTTTGACGATTCTCTTGAAACTTGTTTCAGACGCCAAATAACGTTCAGTAATGAGTCTCCCAAAGGAACTAATAGTACTCGGTTACAAACCTGAATTTGACTATCCCCTCGTTAGCTTCCCCTTAGTTTATTAGTTTGTATTGGGCCTGACCTGGCTTGAACACGATAGGGTTCCCCCAAATGCTATCCGACCCTTACATGTTTTTCAATGGACTAATCCTATCCTCACAATGTTGGGCCTTGGTTACATGGGCCGCTCTTGGTCACCTGGGCCCAAGCCCCTACAGGTCTTATAAGATATTCGTTTTACAACATATGTGAATCTCACATATGTGAATTTTACATATCGTAAGAGAGAGATCTCATGAGACATTTTTCATAAAATACCTTCTCCATGGTGGGAAGAAGAGAAAAGGAAAAAAGCTTCCTCCCAAAGGGTCAATTTTTTTTGTCAAATAATTATAGCGAGGGAAATTTTAATGTGTGACTCATATACACTATCAGAAAAATGTCTCAATCTCATAAAACCTTCAAAAAATATACACCATAATTTAGTGATGACTTTCTCTTTCCTCCTCGGTTAAGGGTCATTTGATTACTACAGTCAGCAAGGGCAGTTTTGGTAGCCTAAAACTTAGGGACGTCATAGTAATTCCAAGTAGATTAAAATAACCGGTAGATCATCTTTAATGACCGGCACGTGACGGTACATTCGGTGCACATGCTGCTGAGCAGAGAAAAACAAAAAAATAAAAATAAAAATAAAAATCAGAAAGGGCGGTACAAGATTCAAATTTAGTAGTTGTGACTTGTGACTTGAGAGAAAGAGAGATCGACGGTTATAAAACTTTATAAATACCCCTGTCCTTTTTTCTTTTTTCTTTTTTATTTAAAAAAAACCTTAAAATAATTTCTTTGTGTTTTAAAACACAAGAAAGAGTAGCTGCTACTGCTTTTCTTATAAGTCCAGAATAATAGTGGTTTCCCTTCCAATCCACTCCCCAATTCCAATTCCAAAGAGCCCACACATATAAAAGTAGAAGCAACGACACACACTACTACTAGTAAGCAAGCAAAGAAAGTTCTAGATCAGGCAGAGGGCATTATCGTCATTTCCCAACGACCCCACTCTCTGCCTGAATACACGCCAACACCAGAGTCTCTCACACAGTGATTTCTTATTTTTTTTGTTTTGAGAGAAAGTTGGAGACGACGACGACGAGAAATACCGATTTCTGTGTGACTGTTTTTTCCAGATTGGTTTCCAATTCGGGCAAGTGATTCGTTATTGGTGCAAACAAAAGAAGAAAGAATGGAGAGGAGCACACCGGTGAGAAAACCACACACATCCACAGCAGATCTGCTCACTTGGTCTGAGAATCCCCCAGCCGATTCTCCTAACCCTGCCTCCTCTGCTCGCTCCGCCACGCGCTCCCACCAGGTACAAAAATATTCATATCAATAACAATTACTCTTTAAAAAAAAAAAAAAAAAAATTACTGATTTGGTAGTTAATTTGTTTTTTGTGTTTTTGGTGGGGGAAATTCTTAGCCGTCGGATGGGATCAGTAAGGTTGTGTTTGGAGGACAAGTCACGGATGAGGAATTCGAGAGCTTAAACAAACGGTGAGATCTGCTTCTGCTTCCGCTTTTTTTTTTCCTCATAATTTCCAATTTTTACTGCGTGAAACATAGGGTAGTTTAAATTTTCAGTTTTTGACTCAGCTTTTGGTTTGCATTATTGACGGTATAAGATATTTTTACTAAAGGTTGACTGACGCTATATTTTCCTCGAAATGTATATATATTTATTTTAGAATTATAAACATTTTCCCCTTTTTATGGTTGATTTATTCAATGATCTGTGATTGATCTACTTATTCGGCGCGTGATTTTGAACAAACTATTCAAATCTCTCTCTCTCTCTGTGAATTTTGTTGCTTATTTTTTTGAAATAAATAAAATTTGGATTTTTAAATTAAAATGCGGGATCTTTTGGATGTAGCGGCAATGTTTGGATCTACTATTGGCTTTTACGTCAAAGTTGTGACTCTGAATTCCCTTTATGAACAATTTGGGAATTGATATTGCGTTTTGTTTGTTTCCATAACAGATCTTCGTCTAATGATAATTTAATATGGTTAACTTAGGAGGCTCTTTTTTTGTGATTAAAATTGGGCTCTCAAATTGGTTAATATAGGATTAGATGGAGATTGGAGCCATAGAGATCCTAATTTTCAGTGTCACTATGGTCCAATTTGGCCTTTTTCTTTGTTAGTTGGAGAGGTGTATAGGTTTTTTTTAATATTTTTTTTCCCTTTTTGTATCAAGGTTTTCATTAGAAATTTGGTACTGATACTGAATTTAGCACTTGATGCAGGCCACTAATGCTTACCATGTGATGATACAAATGAACTTTTATTGTGTATTTGTTAATCTTTTTATTTTTATGTTAACATTTGAAAGCATTTCATTGTGTTAGGACCCTGGAGAAAATGGTATATGTTAATCTCTACTGATGATGTGAAATCAGTTTCATTTATTTTAGAAGTGATCAAGATCCTTTTCATTTACAAGCATTGGTTTAATGCTATAAAAAATGGTAGTGGCCATTTTTTTAGGAGAAGAAATCAGTAAAATATTAAGGAGACGAGTGTGGTAAAAAAGTGGCAGAATATTCTTAAGATTATGTTCCTTACTACTGTAACTCAAATTTCCTTTCTTGTGTAGTATAAGCCTCTCTTTCTTATGCTGTGTTGTGCAGTTTCCATGTCTCTTTACTGATGCTATGATAATATTCTTAAGATTATGTTCCTTGCTACTGTTTTCCTCAACAAAAAAGAAAACTCAAAATTTTACTTTCTAGTATAGTTTGTGCTTCTCTTTCTTATGCTGTGTTGTGCAGTTTCCATGTCCCTTTACTGATGCTACAATAATATTCTTAAGATTATGTTCCTTGCTACTGTTTTCCTTAAAAAAAAAAAAAACTCAAAATTTTCCTTTCTAGTGTAGTTTGTGTCTCTCTTTCTTATGCCGTGTTGTGCAGTTTCCATGTCTCTTTACTGATGCTATACAATATTTGATGCAAATGGAGGGATGAATATGTTATCAAGTCGAATCAAATGATGCATTAAAAAGAACTTCCAGTTTCTAATTTGATTATTTGCATCTTCTTGATGTCCCTAGATGTCATAGGGCCATGTTAGTGTGTGCTATTTATCCAAGGTTTCTAAAACCCTTTCGACTTTCAGGAAACCTTGTTCAGGGTATAAAATGAAGGAGATGACTGGTAGTGGCATATTTCATGGAGAAAGTGATGCAGTAGAATCTGAAATTGCCAACCTTACGCCAGCTAACAAAACAGGAATACGCATGTACCAGGTGTCTGTCCATTTCTTGCTGATCAACATTCTATGAAAACACAGATCTCTGTTCTCTGTATTAACTTGTATTTAATTGTTTGGAATTGCCAGCAAGCCGTAACCGGAATTAGCCATATCTCTTTTGGTGAGGAAGATAGTGTATCTCCCAAAAAGCCTACTACTTTGCCTGAGGTTGCAAAGCAGCGTGAGTTAAGTGGGACACTGGAAAGTGAGGACGCAAATTTGAAGAAGCAGCTTTCTGATGCAAAGTGCAAGGAGCTTAGTGGACATGACATCTTTGCACCCCCTCCTGAAATCTTACCTCGGCCAGTAACTGCTCGTACATTGGACTTGAAAGGAAGCATAGAAATTGGTGAAGCTGCTCCAGTACACACATCTGTCAAAGTTTCTAATGTGAGTGAATTGCATGGATGCATACACATAAGTTCCATGATGTCTCTCTCTTTCCCTACATATTTGCGTGTCTGTGCACATGTATGCATATATATTGCAGAGTAGGAATTATATAATTAATGTTGGGAGAATTTGAAAAGGCCTTCATGCCTAGGTTGGCAATAGAGCATATTTTAGATTTGATGCATTAGGAAGTGATGAACTAAGTAGATTCATCCAATTTGACCATATGGTTATGTATTTATAATAAGTTGCTAGGATCAGGGTTATGTTCATGTCATGGTAAATATCTCACAGCACAGGGGCATGCTTGGTTTCATCCACATTTCTGGCTCAAGCATACAGTTGCTCTTGATTTTTTTCTTTCTTATCCTTCAAGAGTCTTCTTTTCTTCTATATATGCGGGTCTTTTGTTCTATTACTTATTTTCTACAGACTTCAAAGGCCTAACTGGCTCCTAATTGATCTAATTCATAGCCTGCTGGAGGTCAGAGCAATATTATGTCCGATGATGAACCTGTTATGAAGACGGCCAAGAAAATATATAACAAGAAATTCACAGAGCTATCAGGAAATGACATATTCAAGGGTGACGTTCCTCCATCAGCTGCTGATAAATCACTGAGTACAGCAAAACTGCGAGAGATGAGTGGCAATGACATCTTTGCTGACGGGAAGGCGGAGTCTCGAGACTATTTAGGTGGTGTACGCAAGCCCCCAGGCGGCGAGAGCAGCATTGCCCTGGTTTAACATGTTAGGTCTAACTCAGTTGTTTTATGATCCCTTGGTGTCTGGTTTTGTTTTTAGTCCTAGCGAGGATGTGTTATTATATTATTTGACCTTGCATTCTGGGTTTCGGGAATTGTGGTTAGGTTTTAACGTGTCAACCAGAACTATGGACTAAAGTACTAATTAATTGGGTTGAATGTCCATAATCTTGTGTTTTCTGCGGCTTGTCTTAATGAAAGTGCTTGGGCTGCTGTTAGCACTTTTAGCAGCTTAAATTTTATCACTTATTTACCAATTGTATTGTTGTGATATATTCCCCTTGCTGAAGCTCTTGAGCCATGTTGCTTTAAAACTTTGGCTAATACATGATTTTTCCGTGCTTAAAAATTTCTCATTTTTTGTTGTTAAATTATTACCCTCCTGACTCCTCTGTATTTTCTTTTCCAAGAGAGAGAAAAATCCTTGTGACAGCAACAGGGAATTCAGATCCCAATTTGGACTATGCAAAACGGTTAAAGTTGTCAGACTGGTATTGGGAGTAGGAGCACTCACCCAATTAGGTGTGTATTCGTACAGTGTGCTGAGCTGTCTTAAGTCTTAACTATCAAAGCCGTCGAGCTCTGGCATGTAGTGGTATCTTCTACCCCAATTCATTCGAAACAATAAGACAAAGAGGAATAAAAATAAAGGTACAAATTTGGACCAGTGACAAGTGTCACAATTTTGGAAATAGTAACTTTATTACTATATAAAAAGTCATAATTTTTGCTTTAATTATGACAAATTTTTAACTGGCTGCATATGAATTTATTACTTTTTATTTACTGTTTATAGTTTGCTAAATGGACGGTAAAGAGTTCTGGTTTTTTTATAATTTATGTGGTTCTAGAATTTCTGTTTTTGAGTCTTTCTTATTTAGGGGTATTTGAAAGAGTAGCTTGAGTTATATTGTTTGGGTGTTTTTGATATACATGTAGGTGAAAAAGTGTGTGAAAAAGTGTGTTTGTTAGAGCTATGGAAGCGGCTTCACAATTGTTTGCTAGAGATGTATGGATCCAGTGAATCACAAGGAATGCACGCAACAACGACTTGGGAGTTCTCAATTAAAAGTTAAAACCCACATTTCGATGTTGGTTACAACTTACCATCATCATTTCTTTTAAGAGCCACAACTACTATACCGTCTAATTCCACTTTCAAGTTTCAAGTACCTATTTATAGTTTTATAAAAAGAAAAAGGAAAAAAGTACCTATTTATAGTGCCACCATGGTCTCATTCTTAGATCCAAAATTAAATATTTCTATGAGAGCCTCCAAACCAAAAGCCCGTACCATTCACAAAAAAAAATAAAAATAAAAAGCTCGTACCATTCCTTTTAAAACCATATCCCAGTGGGCTTAGGTTGCCTAATTTGAATCATCATTGTTTAGATTTAAGTAACCTCTAAGTTGTTGGTTCTATTTCACAATTTATACTATAATCCTGAAATGATTAAACGACTCATTTGACATATTCTTGTGTGGATGCCACTAGAGGGATCTCATATTCATTACAGTAAAAGTTATTTACTTGGTTTGAAAATTTCAAGTTTCCGAATGAGTTTTGTTGAATTTTGATTAACTTTTAACAAGTGAGAAACAAACCTGTTAATCTTCATCAAAATGTTGTTAAAATTTAAAGGTCATAATGTATTTGGTCTCTATTTTTACACCATATTTCAATTTGGTCATTTTCAAATGTTGGTTTTATGAATTGATAAATATTACTTAAATATATAACAAAACAAAGGAAAACTTGAACTCAAGCTAAATTTTTTTGGCAAATTATAACTTATAAGATATGGCCACGGTTTTAAAATTGGGTTGGACCGACTGGTTCAACCAGAAACCAAATCCTAAATCTGTTTGGTAAATTTATAACTTATAACCATGCTTATAACAACCATAATTTTTGCATGACTAAGTTTGGAGCTACCCTTTCTTCTGACTATGTTACTTTTGTTAACCCACTAGCTGTGGTGAAGGACTTGTTGGATTTTGATAAAACTGAGCTTTTTTGTAATAGACTTATTCATAGTTAATTTATATCAGCATTGGTTTACCAAAAAAAATAAACCCATAATTTTATAATTTTAAGCATGATTGTTATAATTTTTAAACAATCCCTAGGATATGCATACTACTTTATAGTTGATACTATAAGTCTGTAACCACGAGATGATTGAACGACTCATTTGTTTGGATGGGTTTGAAATTGAAGTTTCCAAATGTACTTTGTTGAATTTCGGTTACCTCTTTATAAGTAAGCAACAAACCTGTTAAGCTTCATCAAAATTCTGTTAAAATTCTAAATTTCAATTGTAAATGTTATGAATTGATAAGCAATCATTAAATATATAACATAGTAAAGGGAAAACTTTGAACTCAAGTTCAACAATTTTAGCAAATTCTAATTCATCATAATATTCTTGCTCCAAAATCTATCTCAATAAATGGAGATAAAAATATTAAGGATAACTAACTCGCAATACATTCATGTTGAGCTAATAGAAAGTGTGGAGGCTATACATATATACAAAAATTTGTTGAGCACATCTTGTACTGGCAAAGGAAAATGGTAAGATCATAAATTTTGTTACAACTTGTCCACATGACAAGTTGTTAATCATAGAGTAAAAGTGGTGGGCTCATGTGGGTCTACAATTCCACTACTCATAACTCGCCAGATGGATAAGCTGTAACAAAGTTGTGGTAAAAGTTATAGTCCTAGCATTACTCACTAACGAATTAGCACATTGTTTACTCTTTGTGGATATATGGAAGCTGTATAGGTTTTCATCCATTTGAAGTCAAATATCATAGGAGAAAGTCTCTACACACAAAATTTTACACCTGTTGATGTGTTAGATTGTTAGTGATAAGTAAAAAAGTGATGTTAATGGTGAGCCTAAAGAAAACTAGTAAAGACTTCCAACTTAACTGTTGTGAATTTTTTTTTTTGTATATGTAACATTGCTCATATCATAGTGCTAAAAAGGTGAAAATTTTGTTAACTTTTATTGTTACTAGTCGCAACCCTGCGCGATGTGTGAGAATATCTGATTATTTTGTAATAAAATATAATAAGTTTTCTAAAATATATAAAATCATATATTAGGATTAGTAATATGTAATAAAGCATTTTTCTCATAAGAGAATTTAATTTTAGACATATTAAAATATTAATTAAGAAATGTTCTTTTTAAATTTTTTTTATACAATCCTTTACCAATCCAACAAAGGGCAAGGATTTTTTTTTCCTAAAATTAAAAAAAAAATGTCATATTGCTTTCTTTTTTTAAAATAATGAATTTTTTGTTCTCTATAAATAACAAATTATATATACATATATATATATATATATAACTTTCTTTTTAAATTACAATTTTCATTTATTCATAATCTCTCTTCTTGAATATAATGCTTATCTCAATTCATTCATAAATATATACCAATTCGAAACATAACCATATGAATATGCTTTGCAAGCAAACAAAATGTCATATCAATTGTCGCTTAATAATGATTAATTGGATCAATTAGGAAAACAATTTATTGTTGATAATCTATTAAGATTATTTTCTCAGCAGAAAATACAAAATTGTCCACCCAAAAAGATTACAAATAAACAATATTAGCAAAACCTCCCAATTAAGTTTCTATATGCATCCTTATATAATAATAAAAATACAATTATCAGTGGGTTCCAGTTAGCTCAACTGGTAAAATCTCTGATGGTTGTATAAGAGATCTGGGGTTCAATCCCCGCATACACCAAAAACTGATTGGTGTCTTGGTCTGAAAATAAAGAGCAATTATCAGGAGCGGACGCCATAGGTTGAAACTCTCTTAAAATAATAAAAATACAATTGCAAAGTTAAATGATGTCACTCATCCAATTAATTTTGTTTAACTAATCTTTGCTTTTGTCTAAATAAGTGGCAATATAGAGTTCGTCCAATACAACTATTAAGAGCACTTTCTCTACAAAAACTATAAATATGTCCACCCAAAAGAATTAAAAAATAAACAAAACTTGGTAAAATCTCATAATTTAACATCTAAATGGATTACTAAAAAAAAAAAAATCAAATTCTAACTTGCAAAAAAACTAATTATTAACCCAAATCAAATCAAATCAATGGGATAAAGAAAAAGAACTTGTGATCGAGAATTGGAATACCAAAATACATAAATATACATAAAAGTCAATACAAATTTGTCAAAAGATAAACAGATGTGATAATTAAATCAATAAACACAAAAAACACCATTAGCGGAAAAAAAAGGTTAAAACAATAAAAGAATTCACCAAAAGAGAAAACAAAATTGGGGAGAGAGAGAGAGAGTATTGACCTTTGTTGCCATGAACAACTTTGAAGGAACATGATAGAGAGGTGGAAATGAAATAAAAAGAAATTTATAAGAAAATTAAGATGGAAGAGGAATGGTTAAAGTAGATGAAATTTTGAAAATTTAGAAATTTATAAAGGAATCAAATGAAAATTTTTTAAAGGACAATGATTGGAGGAGATGAAAGATTGAATTAAGAAAACAATGGCTGAAGAAGATGAAAGGTTGAATAAGGTAAAAATTTCAAAAAATAAAAAATAAGAAAGGATGCTAATGACGTGGTGCAAAAAAATATTTATATAATTTATTGCAAAGCTTCCATATTATATATAGTATATATTGATATGTATAGACATTGTTTTTGGCTTTTGATTATTCATTGATTTTATTTTTTAGTTATAAACATTTAAATTAATGTAGAGGAATATGTAAAAACAAAATTATATGTATAGTTAAAACCGATCAAGATGAATGTGTAAAGTCAATCTATTTATATTTTTAATATTGTCAACAAAATTTAGGAAAAATAAAGAAGAAAAATAATAATTATATGGCCAACGTTGTAACAGATGAGGTGGCTCAACATGAGTATATCAATATGTTTTAGTTATAAACATCTAAATTAAAGTAGATGAATATGTAAAGACAAAATTATATGTAAAGTTAAAATCGACCAAGATGAATGTGTAGTCAATCTATTTATATATTTAATATTGTCAACGAAATTTAGGAATAAAAAATAAATAAGAAAAATAATAATTATATGGCCAATGACATGACAGATGAGATGACGCAGCATGAACATAACAACAATGAATACTATGTTTTAGCTTTTATCTATATATAGATATAGATATAGATAGATATAGATGAGGCAGCGTAATATAAGCATAGCAATATTTTTTAATTATAAACATCTAAATTAAAGTAGATGAATATGTAAAGAGAAAATTATATATAAAGTTAAAACCGGCCAAGATAAATGTGTAAAGTCATTCTAATTATATTTTTAATATTTTCAAAAAAATTTATGAATAAAAAAGAGTAAGAAAAATAATAATTATATAGCCAAGACGTATCGGATGAGGTGGGGCAACATGAGCATAACAATAAAAAATGTTACACTTCATGTTTTAGATATATATAGATATAGATAGATGTGAATAGTTAGTGTAATAAATAATCATTTAAATGTAATTAAAATATATAATATCCTAAAGTCAAAATAACAAATAAATAATGGGGAAAAAACATTTTTTGACCTCTATATTTGCGGTATTTTATAATTTCCGTCATTAGTTTTTTGAAATTAACCAATTTCCCCCTCAATGTTTGGGAAATGCGCAAATATCTCCAATCTGATAATTTTTTTAGTTAAATCTAATAAAATTACAAAGATTACAAATGCAATATAGGAAAACAACAATGCAATCTTCAATTTTTTTTCTTCTTTGTGGAGTACAACTAATAATTTCTTTAAAAATTTTCATTAGATTTAATTGAGAAAATAATAAATTGGAGGTATTTGTTCATTTTTCAAACATAAAAGAGGAGGAAAATTGATTGATTTTAAAGATATAGAGAGAATTATGAATTACGCCAAACATATAGGGAGAAAAATACACTTTCCCATAAATTCTTAAAGATGATATATAGATGGGCTTTAAACCTCTCTAAGGATAGAATCTAAAAAGAGCAGGATAGAAAAGATTTGTTCCTAGATAAACAAGAAATATTAAATCTAGAGTACTAGCTAGACCACCTATTTTTTGTGCTCATTTTTAAATACAACTATATATATTATTATTATTATTCTTATATTTTTATTTTCTAATTATGTGTATATTTTCCTAAACCAAAAAAAGAAAAAGAAAAAAAGAGAGATAAGAATTAATATCTTTCAAACACTAAACTCAGTCATGGAGTGGCTCAATTACATACTAGTAGAGGTTGCAAATCTTTGACATTCAAACGCAATGATTAATTAAGTATTTTAAAAAGAATCCTCTGAATTTCTTTGTGAAGTACAACTAATAATTTCTTCAAAAATTTTCGTTTGATTTAATTGAGAAAATAATAAATTAGAGGTATTTGTTCATTTTTCAAACATAAAATAGGAGGAAAATTGATTGATTTTAAAGATATAGAGAGAATTATAAACTATCCCAAACAAATAGCGAGAAAAATACACTTTACCATAAATTCTTAAAGATGATATATAGATGGGCTTTAAGCCTCTCTAAGGATAGAATCTAAACAAAGCATGATAGAAAAGATTTGTTCCTTAATAAACAAGAAATATTAAATCTAGAGTACTAGCTAGACCACCTATTTTTTGTGCTCATTTTTAAATACAACTATATATATTATTATTATTCTTATATTTTTATTTTCTAATTATGTGTATATATTCCTAAACCAAAAAAAGAAAAAGAAAAAAAGAGAGATAAGAATTAATATCTTTCAAACACTAACACTCAGTCATGGAGTGGCTCAATTACATACTAGTAGAGGTTGCAAATCTTTGACATTCAAACGCAATGATTAATTAAGTATTTTAAAAAGAATCCTCTAAAAAAAAAAAGTATTTTAAAAGAATTTTACACATATCAATGCAAAAACTAGATAAATCCGTAGCTAGCATAACGATCATCTAGACCATCAAAACCATTTGCAAACATTAGATATTTAGATTACACTGTCATTTTTCACATCAAGGCGAATGTTTAGATTTCTTCTCCCAAAAAAAAAAAAAAAAAAAAAAAAAAAAAAATTTAAGATTAGAATCCCAAAACTTGAGGGAAGTTAGCTTAGAATATATTGATAAATGAAAGAACGAATCAAAATAAAATTATAAAAAAAATATATAATATATTTTATTTATAATATTAAAATATTGCTATACGAAATCTCCTTGGTCAGACTCAGACTCTCTCTCTTATTTGCTTTTTTCTGTGTGTAGTGAGTGCGACACCCTCTTCACACTTCAGTGTTCATTTCAATGGCGTGAGCGTGAAGGGTGACAGAACCGTACCATCCTATACTGAAAATCAAACCGTCAGAAGCCAAAACAAAAAAAACCCTTATTGTGTCTCATTCTCTCTTTCCTTTCGCAATATCCCATTATCAAATCGAATCAAGTACTTTACGAGATTCAAAGAACACCAAAAAAAAAAAAGAAAAATGCTATCATATTCCAAACGAGTCGTTATATAAAGAGAAGCACTTGTAGTAGCTTGTTATTTTGTGCCTTTATAACAAACTTTTTAGCGTCTTTGAATCCAATCCTATGTGGGTTTTGGGATTTTGAGTCCTGGGTTGTCTTTGTTTTCCTTAATTTTTACATTTTGTTATTGTTGTTTTTTTTTTTTTTTGGTTGGGTTGCCATGTTTAAAATAGGTGAGAAAGATAGGAGGGTTAGAGAGAACATGAAGAGGAATGGAGAGGTTGAAATGTTATTGAATGAGATCCCTAATCTCAATGTTTCTTCTTCTCCTTGTCCGCTTGTGAATGGTTCAACTATGAGCAGAGTTTCCCTGCAATCAGAGCTGTCGTCTCTTTCGAGCTCTTTCTCTAATGGGTTTTGTTCCTCTGAGGATGGTTCGCCATATCATCAAACACCCAGTACCCATTACTTGAACCAACACCACCGCCACCTCAATGGGAATGCGAGGCTGGTTGAGGATGATATGGGTGGTTTGTCTGAGACTTTTCATAGAATGCATATTGGTGAGGAACAGAGGGATAGGTTTCATGGGGTTGGGTTAGGTGATTGTTCTTTTGGTGGTGGTGGGAGTGGTAAACGTGGTGAGGATGAAGGTTTTAGTAATGGTTTTGAAGGTTTTGAGGCCTCTCATCATGGAGTTCCTGTGAATTTAAACGATAACATGAGGTTGAAATTGCTTGCTTTGCAGGGTGGTTATAGAGAGAGTGATTCAATGGGGTCTTATCTTTCTTATAATCAGTCTAATGGGTTGTGTTCTGGCTCCAGTTGCAACAAGAACCGTATGAATTATTTAATGCAGAATAGAAATGAACATGGAAGTGGGTGTTACTATAATAGAGGGGTTCAACTACAGAACCCAGGTACAATTAGGCCTTACCTTAATGATGCTTCTATTAGTATTAGCTTACCGCGGCGTGAAATGGATTCTAATGGATTCAGTGAGGGCATGGAACCATGGAGTTCCTCTCAGTTGATGCACCACCCTAAGCTTGCTTCGAATGTGAACAATTCCTTTAATGGAAGGACTAGAGCAATTCCAAACAGCATGGTTCCTCATTCTATTATGTCTATGAAAGGTGCAAGTGGCATTGAGGCATTTACCTGTGAGGATAATTTCATCCTACAAGGGAACAGTTTGAGTTATGCCATCAACAAGAAATCCAACACTTCAAGGGGTCATAAGAAGAATTCACACATTGAGATTGCGGCGCAAAGCCAACGAGGGAAAAGCTCTGAACTGGATAGTTACTCTAGTATTGGAAGAATTTGTGAAAATGGTTTGAGTCTGAGCAGTGATTATTCAATGCCTTTGACACCAACTTTTAGTTCTTTGGCTGAGGTTCAGGGTTCTATATACTTCATGGCAAAGGATCAATATGGTTGTCGCTTCTTACAGAAGGTGTTTGATGAGGGAACATTTCAAGACGTGGAAATCATATTTGAGGAAATTATTGGTCACATTGTTGAACTTATGATGGACCCATTTGGCAATTACCTTGTGCAGAAGTTGTTGGATGTGTGCAATGAAGAACAGAGAATGCAGATTGTGCTCATGGTGACCAATGAACCAGGAAAACTTGTCAGAATTTCTCTACACACACATGGGTAAATTCTTCGTTTATCACTAACTATTGTTGTTATTTTTGTAGGGTATTGATATTCTTTACAGTTCTTGTTGTTTCTGAATGAAATTTGTATTTTGTTATTAGCACGCGTGTGGTTCAGAAGTTGGTTGAGACTATCAAAACTACAAATCAGATTTCACTAGTTAAGTCAGCACTTGAACCTGGTTTTCTTGATCTTATTAAGGATCTGAATGGAAATCATGTGATTCAGCGTTGCTTGCAATGCCTTAGCTATGAAGACAACAAGGTATAGTTTTTTTCTTTTAATTTTGACTATTTGATGCAGCTAGTAAGATTGAATGTCTGAATGCCCTTTATTTCAATGTTGTGCCTTTTTATATTTTGAGTTTTTTCTTAGATCTTATGTAATTTTTCAAAATGGAATGTTATTTATTTACAAATCTTAATTGTCATGAAAAATTATATTAATCTTTTAGTCCTAACATTTCATTTTGGTAATTCTATTCTTGTAAACAGCATTTTGGTGCAACATATTTTTATTTAAAATGACATGTTCTCATATTAGCTTGTGATTTGAATCTTATGCAACTACAAATGAAATTAATGACACCAACCTCAACAGAGCCCAACACCAGTTCCTTGACTCAACTTATATTATATGGGTCCCTTCTCCCCATTCTGCTCTGTAACCATTTTTATTTTTGTCCATGCTTATGATAGGTCAACCAACTAATTAGCTACATATCACCATTGTTTCTAATTTTCTGGTTCTAGTAACTTGAATCCTGTATAAGCCACATCACTAATTAATGTTGTATTTCATAGAGAAATCAATTCACCTTCACATTCTACCAAATCGTTCCCAGTTAGTGGTTTCATAAAGTATTCAGTTTGTGCCCTTAGGCATGCTGCTTGAGTCATTTTGATGTAAGCCCGATGACCTGTGAAAGTACTAGAAATACTTCCCAAAATGGTGAAAATACATTGTTAGGAATCATTGTTTTGATTGTCATGCCTCAATGTCAGCATTTATCAGTTTTTAACATTCTCCTGTGGTTGCTCATTCCTCTCCCCTTGGGGCCAGAACTTACTATAAAAAAAAATGAAATAAAATTTTCTTTTGGTTAATCTTTTGATTCATTCAATTTTTAATAAATTTTCAAGCATCTTCTTGGTTACTTCCCAATACTGATGTTTCATATCTTGTTGCAGTTTCTTGATATTTGAAAGCCCTGTTGCTATTGGGTCTTAATCTTGAGACTAAATGATAAGGTGTCTCAGTGTGTTTTAGAACAAACTGTAGTGCAAATTCATGTTGTTTAACCTTGAACTAATGAAACAAAAGATGCCTTAAAATGATGCCATATAGCGCGTTGACTTAAATTTCAAAGACGAAATTTCAACAAAGTTAATTCTTTATGATGTAATAGAGCATGCCAATTCAGCACTAGGTTTCAAAAAAATTCTGATTTTTGATGCATTCATACTATGATGAACTGGAATGCTACAGAAATAATGGCCATTCTGCTCTTCTATGAGTAATTTATTTTTTTCTTTTCCACCATTGGGGAGGGGTGTTGATAGGGAGGAGATGCAAGAAAGCATTGTTATTTGGTTTGTGTATTGTGGAAGTGTCAATAGTAGGGCCTAAGGTTATACTCCTTTAAGAACAAGTTAAGTAATTCATTTCAAATAAAGGGATGGCATTAGTTTTTTTTTATTAGTAATAAAGATTTTGTTGAAATCAAAACAGACCCAAGTACACAGGAAACGTACTATGGGTGCAAAAAAATTAAGATCCCAAATTACAATGGCCAATCAAGACAGGGAGAGAAGAAAAGGAATAAGTTTGTAAAGCTAGACTCTACTCGAACAAAGAATGGGTGGAGGGCGAGGTTGTGGGATCAAAACCCAATGAGTGCATGTGTAGTTTATCACTAAAAGTTGTATAATCAACACACAACATTATAGATGATCTCTAAACTCTGATCTGTTGCATGCAGACAAACACATTGACATATGTATGCACATTACCAACTAATAAATCCCTAAGCATTGCACCTTTAACAGAAGAACCTTTACAGGAAGGCTAGATGGGGATGGGAATGATTATTTGGAGTTTTTGATTTTTATGAATAGCATATGGAATTTTGTGAGGAGCTGATCAAGCTCAATATTGATAATGATCTCATTCCAAAACCGATTTGGACCACTACTCAACCCAAAAATGGTTGGATGAACCAGGTTCAAAATTAGCTGTGCAGGGAAGCACACACACTTAGGGCCCTGTTTGTCTTCCCCTTGGATGATGGCTCCCTTTGTACTTCTGTACACTTCAATGCATGAGTTGAGCACTAGGATTAGGCAAATTGAAAAATGATGATCATCATAAAAAAATTGACATAATTGATAATAATGACTTATTCCAACTGCTGTGATGATATGCTCCAACTTTTCTTCAGAGCACCTTTCAAAGTAGTGGACATTGTTCATTAGCAACTGCAGAAGGTGTTGAATAAGGCATTCAAATTTCCTGGGACAACTAAACTGTCCCCACATATAAACAATAATAGACTTTTTGAAAAGCTTAAATTCAAGACAACTATGTAGTGCAAAACCCATTCTAAGGGCTGGGTTATAATTCACCGTAGCATATATGTTCACCGAAGATCAATGTGTCACTAACTTTTTTTCTTCTTGAAGTATGGTACTCAACCTATAACTTAGTGACATGCTATCTCATTGACCATTCTAGATATTTCCCATGGATATGCTTTTCTATAAAGCTTCAATATGCTCTATCTTTATGTCTTCATGCTCTGTATGGTGTACGCTTTTTGTAGGGTCTTCTATCTTTATTTTGAGTTGAAACTTATTCTGAATTTTTTTTGTCCTTGTTTTATCTTTGCAGTTTATTTTTGTTGCTGCTGCAAGGTTCTGTGTGGATATTGCAACTCATAGGCATGGATGTTGTGTATTGCAACGGTGCATTGCATGTTCAATTGGGGAATATCGAGATAAGTTGGTTTCTGAAATTTCTAGAAATGGGCTTCTTCTTGCTCAAGATCCTTTTGGGTAATCATTTACACACTTCAATTGCTGCTTGTTTTTCCTTTGGTCGCTGACCGTAACCTACTTTAACATGATATATATTTGTAATAGGACAAAACTTAGGTATAGTACCTTATGTGTTATTCCTTAGGGTCTTTCTTAAGATTCAGTCATGTGGCTACTTAATTAAAAAATACACTTCCATTCCATGAGAAAAAATCCACATGGCAGAATCTTAAAAGGGAACCTAAGAAACAGTATCTAAGTACTGTACTTAAGTCTTGCTCTTTGTAATATATATTAATATATGATTTTATATTGCCAATTTTTAATGAATCAAAAGTTTTCCACCAAACTTTTCTTTAATCCACCTTGAGATAAGTGTATACTTGTGTTAATTCTTTTTGGTGCTGTTTATGTATTTGTTATGTCATTTTTAACCTACCAATTTATTGCATCATAGACCATCTTAGTGGAGAGTTTACAGTGAGATAATGATCTGAGATTTATATTATTACAGTGGCAGAACGTTTGATCTTTTCCTTATACCCTATGTAAGTAGGGCATTCCATTGTCTGGGTGTAATTTCTGACATGGCTTCACTATTATCAATATGTCAACGTTTAGTAATTGAAATGGTGTCTGCACACTTAACATGATGATGTGTTCGTGACTGGAGCAAAACTGATATATCATGTAGTATTTTGTTAATTTCAATGCAAATACATATTTTCACAATTGCTTATCTACCATGTAGAATATTTTACTTTTTGGTCTGCTTTCATGCATAATTTTATTCAATTGAGCTTTGATCCCAGTTAATATGGTTCCTTTTTACATGCTTATTTGGAGATGATTATTAAATATACTCAACTTCCTTCTAAAGATTTTGCAATCTGCCTCCTAAGATATATGGTGTTTTATTGAAATAAAAGTAGATTTAGTGCTAGCTGAATGCCATGCCTTCCTTAGCGAACTCATTTCTGAGACTCCAGTCCTACGTGGATTTGGCCGATTGGAATCTGCCATATACTAAAAAAAAGCTCTTGAAAGAGCTGCCTTTTTCTCTCTCTTTTTTTTGGGGGGGTTGGGGAGGGGGGGTTATGAAACTCACTTCTTCTCGGTAGCATCCATACCCTTCATAAATTGTTATCAATTGTGTCTTGTCAGCAGATGTGGGGAATACATATTTGTTACTAATGTATAGTATTCAGGAGTATATTGTATACTTTTGGCTGTAAATCAATAATAGTGCATTACCTCAATCATTTGGGAATGGCAATATATTATTAGCACGAATCTTTTGTTGCTCATTCTCTCTCTGTCCCTTTTTATTTCTCCTTTTGTCACCCAAGATAATGCATCTTTACTTACCATCTTTTCTCCTGAGTGGGGTCGTTAAGTATGTGACATTGGTATGTGCATCAAAATATCAGACTATCGGGTTTGAAAATACACCAAAGTTGGTTTTGGTTGTGAGGCTACATTGAGTTGAGACATCACAAGTTGTTGATCGAACGCACTTGCTTACAAAATATTTTATGGACTAGACTATTGCTCACTGTCATTGCTCTTTTTTCACTTTTCTTTTTCTTCTTCCCAAGCATTGATGAATTTTTGAGTTTCAAATTTAACCCACCCTGTCTCATGGGCATGGTTTTGGCTCTAAAGATTTTATACATACGAGATCATCTTGATCAATGGTTCCTTGTTTCCATATTTGCCTATAATATTGCACTAATTTATATTTTTTGGGTGTCTAGTTTCTCCATCCATCTCTTGTAACATTTCCATCAATTGTACATTATGGACATGATATGAATGAAGAAGAGCTTTTTCGTTGCTGTATTCTTCTATACATTTGCCTCTCCGCAGCTATAATTATGCAAAATTCACCTGGAGCTTTTTATTTAATTTTAGAATTCATGTTCCAACTTATTGGTTTATAAACATATTCTACTTTAAATCTTGGAACAATCCCCCCCCCCCCCCCCCAAAAAAAAAAAAAAAACTCCCAGAGTCTGAAATACTTTAGTATCAGAAAGAGCATAGATCGGGTCTGACTGAATATCTTCTTGTTTTTGTGATGCAGAAATTATGTTATTCAGTATATTATAGAGCTAAAGATCCCATCTGTGAGTTTCAAATTGATTTCTCAGTTTAAAGGGAACTACGTACCGCTCTCAATGCAGAAATTTAGCAGTCATGTGGTTGAAAAATGTCTTAAGCATTTTGAAGAGACCAGGCCTAGAATCATCCGCGAATTGCTCTCAGTGTCTCACTTTGAACAGCTGTTGCAAGACCCTTATGCCAACTATGTCATTCAATCAGCTCTAGCAGTTACAAAGGTATGATATCTAAGATTTTCTCTCAAAAATTTCTTTTACACATTGATCATACTGGATATTGTTTAATGCTGGAGAATCTCTCTCTCAACTTCAGGGTCCTCTTCATGCTTCACTGGTGGAAGCAGTGAGAGCTCACATGATCTTACGCACCAGCCCGTATTGCAAGAGGATTTTCACCCGAAAACTCTTGAAGAAATGATGTGTATTAGCCTACCGTAAAACTGTACGCGTTATATCAAGATTCCAAGATGTCCACTAATAACAACTACTCTTGTCTTAGGCACATATAAAATAGCATCCATCCTCCAGTATCTTTTGCTAATCTCCAGGTGAGAAGTCTGCAATGTACACTTTTTGAGGATGACCTCCAGGAATCTGAGTGTAAAAATTAGGTTTTTGCTTGTAGTTGCTCATGATGCAGACGTGTCATGTATCATTTTGTTGTCTTGTTGTTGATCTAAATTTAGAAAGTTATGATGTATGATATTTCACACGACTAGAAGAACAGTCTTAGTCGTCTAATTAAATCTGATGCCTAGATATCATCTTGACTATATTTCTTCTTGATTTTTGGTATTTGATAAAATTGAGATATAGCCTGTTGAAGTAGCTACTAAATTGATAAAGTACGTTGGTATTGGATCTGGAAACTTTTTAGGTTGAAGCAACATCCACTAGACCACCAAGTCTTGTTATGACTGCTAGTTGATGTACACAAGTCAGCTTCATGCCCAATTATGAATGAACATGAAAAGATGAGGAAAAGATGTGGAACATTTTGTGATGGCTACTCCAAACTTCTTAATAAATTGTCATATCTAAGTGTCTTTACTACTGACCAGGACTGTCTTTCTCTTATTTTATTTGACTTTCTATATTATATATATGTTTTCGTTTTAAAACCATTCTTGTTTTTTGAAATATAAAATTGCTAATTAAGTTTTTGTATTAGGTTTTATTTACGTCTCTTTCACAAGTTAGTAAAATTTTGTCAACAAAGATTTGCCACTCTCAATAATTTTTTTTTGGTGAAAAGTTTATAGTTTCAATTGAGTTAGATTTCTATTGGCTCAATATTTTGAGAGTCTTCTTGGTGGTGGGAGAAAAATGCAAAACCTATCTATATTTTTTCCTTTTAAAAAATCATTATCATTTTACAATTTCAAGATATTTTTATACAATTTGGGGGTCTTTTGCTTATGCAATAGAGGGCCTTAATACCACTTCAATTTTTGGGGGACAAGTGGGGCCTTGGGATTTAGGCCTTGAGCCGGCCTTAGTGCTTACACTTTTACATTTTTTATTTTCTCAATTGATTTGCTTGGTTATATACATTGAGAGAGATGTATTCAAGAACATTGGCAATAAAAAAAAAATTTTGATTGATAAATTGGGAATGAAAAAAAATCATATTACAATTTCAAATTATGAAAAAAAATTATTGAGTAAATTAAACCAAGTATGAAAAAATAAATTAAAGTTTACATTTATATTAGATTTTGTTTAACAAGTATACAATTGTTTATTTGATTTTATTTTTATTAATACTATGAATTAATATTTTTTAGATTAATTTTTCTTTCAATCTTGTTGGAAAGTGACATCCAAATATGGGAATGCTTTAGTAGCGCAAATAGCGGAAGAAATAATATGGCTCAAAAATCAGCAAAAAACATGATAGGACATTTGCATAGAGGAAAAGCAAGAGAAAAGAGAGATAATAATAATAATAATAATAATAATAATAATAATAATAATAAATTTCGGAAGAATTTTAGGTATGGTAACATCTTCTAGTTCTATAAAAGCATGGCTAGTATGAGATTATGATAGGGAATGCCTCATATTTAACTTGATTATTTCAAAAGGATATGCCTTTAAAATTATCTCAAATATGTGAACAATAAGCTTTCTCAACCCTTTTTCCTTGAATTATGATGAGTGGTATCACTGGTCCTCTTTCTAGCTCTGTGGCTTGAATACTCATACGGTCATACCAGGCATCAAGTCATCGTTTCCAGAGCTAATTAGAGAGAGAGAGACAGAGAGAGAGAGAGAGAGAGAGAGAGAGAGCAATGAGAAAGTAGCAATCAAATACCTCACATGCTTCAGTTTAAGCATTTAAGATGTTTATTGCTATTATTTCTAGTGTAACAAACTGCAATGTTTATTAATTGGCTCTAGCTAAACTAATACCTCCTCTTCTTGTAAGAGCAAGATAGAGGGTTAGGTGGTGAGCTCAAGACTCACCAAGTGATCGGAAAACCCAATAATAATGATAATAATAAAAACTGCAATTTTATTTAAAGCAACTTGTACCATAAGGTCCATATCTTATATAATTATAAGATAACAACATTTCAAGTTTTCAAAGGCAGACACAACCATATAACAGGATATAAGAAAATCTTAAACACAAACACTCACTGCAAAACATAACATTAAACATATTTGGCTCAGCCAAAATTAGGTCTTTATGAAACAGAGACTTAACAGCTCAAGAGTCCCCATGCCCTATCAGTGCCAGCAGCAAGTCTTCATAGTCTCCACGAGTGTCCTTGGCAATGGCATGGTCCAGAGGGACACTGTTTCTTTTGTGGTATTCATCCTTTATAATCTTCATGTCAATCTCGGCCCTTGTAGTGACAACCCTAGTGAGAGCTCCTTCATCTGTTCCTTGTTTGTTGATTGCAAGACGAAGAACCTTCTCAAAATACTCCTCAGAACGAGTCAAGCACTTAATTGTGGCCCTCAGGATTGAGAGGAACTCGTCCTTAGGGTCAGCCTCGAGATCCTACATATAAGATTGCACATTCCGATAAATCATACCATTTGACAAGTATGTATCTAAAAGCTAAAAAAGTAAAAGAAAAACTAGCCTTCCCAGAAGCTGAAATTCCAATTCCACACCTTTGGAGACCATAAATAATATATGCAATATGTTGCACAAAGTCTAAAAAACTAAAATACGTCACCACAAGAAGAGAAATACACTTTAGATGCCCCAGATCCTTTATTGTTATTTTTCACATGTGTGTAGCCCAAGTAATAGGGGTTATAATAAAATTTCAGCAACCCCATAAAAGAACCCCCATTATCCGGGTTAGCTTTCCCTATTTCCTAACAATGGTTTTCTTTGGAATGTCCTAGACCTATCACAATAACATTCGCATGATAAAAGGGGATTGAGATAAATTGATTGGGCTCATTTACAACATTAAGATGTCAAATATACACTATATGAAACAATTATTTCTATGCTTTGCAATTCGGAAAATAAACAATGGCATCCCTGTGTTTAGAACAAAAGAGCGCCTGAATTCCCATGAGAAACCCCAGAGAATTGCAAACCACAGTGACACAGTTCAGTTGGTATAACAGCAAGATGCAAAGGGTAAAAATCAGAACAATAACGCCAAGGATATCTAGTCGAAGTCATATAGGTCTCAATTGCATACCTTTTCAATGTCATTTTTAAATTCATTTTTATAGTGATTCAGAGTAGCATTGATCTGTGCTTTGCTCCTGGTGGTCAAAATCCTGATAAGATCCTCATCGTTGTAAGCCTTCTTTGAAATCTTTTCCTGCAGTAATTTAGCCTCTGATTTCGCCAGAGTCATATTGACCTCATCTCCCTCATATCGGTATGCACTTACAAGAGGAACCAAAAGCTGGGAGGAAAAAAAAAATGAAACAAGTATTATTTTGTATCGCTGATAAAAAAGGATTAAATGAATTTTTTAAGAAAAATGCACAAATTTGAAAAGCTTATAACAGAAGCAACTTCATTGAGGCTACTCTGTTTAACAGCCACAAACCATTACATGACAGTAGCTTTCAATCATGAGATTGGGAACACGCCACTGGTTTGACAAGCACCAACATATTTTTGTTCACAAAATCTACTTTTCTTTATCCTTTTGAAGGCACATATGCAAATTTTACAATCTGGAAAGCAAGGTTTGACCATCGTTGTCTAAATATCTTAGGCATAATCCCATTTAATTGTTATTACACAAGTGAATCTGACCACAAAAAATTGCTTATGTCACTGAACCTATCCTAACAAACGGTTGCTGCCTGATAGCAAGAAGTATCTGCATTTCAGCTCTTCTTCAAAAGTTGCCAAACAGTCTTCTTGGAGAGAAAAAAAGAAATGCATAAGTTTTTTTTGATACATAATAGTTGGAGGGGGGGGGGGGGGGGGGATTTGAACCTTGGATGTCTTCCTTGGAAACACCAAGAAGTGCCAACTAGTTGAGCTATAAGGGACTTGGCAAAAAAGAAAAAGAAGAAGAAAGTAATGCATAAATATGAGAAATATTTTCTAAACAAGGAAAAAAGACTCCAAATCCAATAGAAATCTCTATAACAGTCAGGCACAAGAAATAATAAACAAAGCATAATAACTTTAATTATTGATTTTCCATCTAAACCCAAAAGTGTTTATTGTCTCCAAGCTATACCTTGCGGAAGTCCCCAGTTGTGTGGTATGCAACATCTTCTTCAAGGGACTTCTTATAACGAGCATGATAAGCCTGCCTAGCCAGAAGTAGATCATGTGAAGATCTTGTGCAGGCTATTTCCATAAGAACCTGATTGCTTGAAGTCCACCTCTTTGTTGCTTCATTGGCCAAAAGCGCATCACGTTCAGCAGGCTCAAGTGCCCAGAGCAACACTGCCCTCTGATGGGAGGAATTGGAAAAACAACTATGTCAGTGTTCTTGCCACCCCCAACTCAATCATCCCCTGATTGATATTAACCATAATAACATATATTTTAATTTTATATCAGACTTGAAATGAAGATGAAATATTTGATACCTCTGTTCTTAAGTAGAGTCCTCATGCCAATCTAAAAAATGGGTATAAACCAATATTCTTAATGATAAAATTCCTTGATAAATTACCATTATCTGAAAATTTTAGGCGGTTAGGAAATTGTGAATTTAAAGATAAGATCCGATACTCTAATACCTTGATAAATTACCATTATCAAAAAAGCCAAAGCTGTTAGGAAAGCGTGAGTTTAATCATTAATCTAAAATTAACAAAAAAAGAACATGCAGGTCCAAAACTGACCTCAAAGTCATGTGTGAGTTCTTTATCCAATGCCTTGAGGAGATCTTCTCCATAAGTTTCAGCATAAGTTTGTCGGATCAACTTTCTTTGAGCAGCATTTCTATGACCCAAGATGGAGATAATCAACTTCTCATTTGTTCCCCATCCTACAATGATATTGATCACAATCAATTCATCTAGCTAACTGTTCAAACATGGAAGAGATATTGTATGGAGTAACAAATGCACTGAAAAAACCATCTTGGGTCATCGAAAAACTTACCGAAAAGAAATATTATAATCAGATCATAACAAAATTTATCACAAAATCATAAGAACAGAGTCTAAGTATAAAACAATCAGTACGTAAACAGATCCAAACACCATTTTGATCGCACACCACACCAGCTTTCAGATCGACTTTTTTTTTTTGTTGAAAAAAATAAAGGATCAGGATCGCGATCTTTTTAGAAATCCAAGGAAGGAGCAAAAAAAGTGAATTTAGATTCTCAAACAATTTGGATCATAAACAAAAGGGTTTGAATTGTAAAAAAACGCACACACACACACACACACGAGCAAACGAAGTAGAAAATGTTAAACGTGGGAGACCTTCGAAGGCTTTTCGGAGTTGCTCGCAGTCTTCGGACACAGAGGGGATCGTCGCAGGTACTATGAGAGTCGACATATTTTTGTGTTACGCTGTTTTTCCTGGGTGTTTGTCTGTGTAAAAAAAAAAAGTAGAGACTAGGAAACGATAATGGAAGAAAAGAGCAGTATCAAGTGAATAGCGCTTTTTATAGTAAAGATTTTGCTGATGTGTGCGCTAAGGACGCATAATAATTAATTATTTTTAAAAATATTTTTTTAAAAATTAAAAAAATATTGACAATTTTTTAAATTTTTAAGAAAATATTTTTATAAATAAATGACTTAATATGTGCTCTAAAGACATATATTAATCAGAACATTACTCAGAACATAGTAGTTATAGAAAATAGTAATGGACAGCCTGCAATATCTATAGGAGTGGGAATAAAAAAATATTCCCATTCTTATCTGATCTTGTCACCTTGTATGAGTCCCGATATAGTATAATAAGACCCATTATACACTGTTTTACTTATCACTTGGTTACTACTTATAGTTAATAAATACTAATACAAACATACAATTTTCTTTAATTTTATATGAAACCGTACGATGTATTATAATATTTTTATAATGTAGTTTATGCTTTTGTAGAACTTTGACTTAAAGTAGGCCTCAGATAACTCAAAAATGTATGTATTACTCATGTCATTCCCATCAAAGCTTTCAAAAATGATAGTATTTAACATCTTAAAAAATTACTTTATCAATTTTAACACCTTATTTTATAATACACCTTACATCAAAAGTTTTATTTTTTTACCATATCATTTAAAATAATATAAACAAATTATTAAAATAATAATAAAAAACCACCTCTACAAACATTAAAAACAATGCCACTTATCTAAGGAATATAATAATATTTTTTGTTATCAGGGACGGAATTAGGATTCAAAGTCGAGGGGGGCAAATATAATTTTCTTGAGAAGGGCAAATATAATTTTTCATGGACTTATTTTCTAAAATCTTAAATATATACCTATTATTTAATATTTAAAAAAAAAATTGGGGGGGGGGGGGGGGGGTGGGGGCACAACCCCCCTCTGCTTGTACATGGTTCCGTCCCTGCTTGTTATAAGATTTGAGCTACAGTAGACTGCTATCTATCGCAGTCTACTGTAGCTCATATGCCAAAATTTATAGAAATAGCATCTTTGTTGTAGGGTGTTTTTTGTGGAATGGGTGCTAACATTTGACTTTTTAGCTTTTAACAGTCTTATTGTGAATGCTCTTATAGTTTTACTAATTTTAGATAGAAATTTCCATTGAATTCTTCTGTGGACTATAAAATCTTATAATATTTATAATTTATTTATATATATATATATATATTAATAGTGAAGACTTAGAGAAAATTCAATTAGATTTTAATTGAATTTTCAATTTTGTGTCACGTGTTTCATTTAATTTTTAATTTTGTGCCAAGTAAATTATTGACTGTAAAAATCAAAGAGTTTAAATCTAATTAGATTCTAAATTGGATTTCAATTGGAGTCTAATTTTCCGCCACGTATCCATCTAAGTTTTTAATTTTTGTGGCAAGTGAATTATTGGATGCAAAAACTGAAAAGTCTAAAAATAATTAAATTTTAAATCATATATATATATATATATATTTACATAATGAGAAACCAATACATATTTTAGAAATGTATTGTTTAAAAAAAGTGTAATCTAATACCATGTATAATTTGAATATTTTATAAATAAAATACTAATTTGAACCAGATAAATTATAATTGTGATTATTTTTTATTGTATCCGTGCGTACGCACGTGGCTACACTGACACTAGTCTATATAAAACCAAAAACATTTGACTTTTAATTGAACTCATAATATTTTGCTATATAAGATTTTTTTTAAGAATCTTATCAGTGGCAACTCTAGGAATTTTGTTCAGGAGGGTCATTAAGAAACTTAAACCAAACAAAATTTAATTAAAAAAAAAAGAATTTGAATATATTGTGTAAGGACGCAATTTGAATTCCCAATCCAAAGGGATGGATGGGTCTAGGCCCAAAAAGCCTAATACAATGAATTTGTAGAGAGTGGGTTGGAAAACTGGGCTTAAATGAGTTGGACAACAAGAAAGATAGATCCAAATGACAAGAAAATGAAGATAGACTGGTTTAATCTAAAGAAAATTGTCCTCGACACAATCTGAGGAGATCAGTTCTTATATATTTCTTCTCATGTTTTATTACAAGTTCAACTTTTAATTGCTACAATATTTTTCTCTTAATTTTCCGATCCTTTTCTCTCAGGGCCTCCCATCTATTTTATACTATCCTCTTTTCTTTATTTCTACCCTCTACGTGTAAATTAGATTGTTAATCCTGATCCCTATCACATCAGCCCTCTCTTGAAGTCTTCGGGGAGTAGCTATAAGGCTGAAAGTTATTGTTCAGGTATCACTTCCTCATTAATGTGGCTAGAGAGTTAGCTGCAGAGCATTTAATGCAGTGATAGTAGCTTTTCCTTAAATATTTCCTAGCTCCCATTTGTCCTGTACGTTCACAGTGCATATTCTTATCAGTAGAACTTCCTGGAACATCATTCTGGATGATAGAACACACTCTCTGACCTCTGCTTCGTTTAGCTAAGGGGATACTCCTCCTTAGCCTATCTCCCCCAGCCTTCACAGTCATAACTTGCTCGTGAAGTTCAAAATCTTATATCTTCCTTATTATTGATCCATCATTGGACAACTGAGCCTCCTCGGATAAGCCTAAGGCCTAACATATATTTTGGGCTTTTCATCCCTACATATTGAGTTATTGAAAAAAAATGCAAATGTATGAAGTTTTACAATTTTCTTTATTTTAAAATCATTACAAGATAATTTATTATCAATTGTCATTATTTATTGTTAATGTTGGTAAGTTTGACCATTTTATTTTATTAAGTTTGTATAACATTTTAAATTTTTATGAAGTTGCCATTATCTATTTGTCATTGTTTTTATAAAAAAAATATTTTAAATTAAATGACAAAACTCAACTCATTATTACTGTATTAAATTGGCCCACACAACCACACTCATTCATACATAAATAATACACTAAGTATCTACATAACTAATAAATGCTTAAACAATTACTAATTTTACTATTTTTGGTTCTTGAATTACTAACTTTATAATAAAAAGTTATTATAACATGATAATAATATACACACATGTAACAAAACCTCCTCCTTCTAAAAAAAAAAAATGTAACAATCCTTTCATATTTTCTAATTATTAAATTACATAAAGTTATATTTTATTTGTAGCACATAACACACATTCACATACATCACAATTCACACAAATAACATAATAAGAAATAAAAAATAACACACACAATCAGTATTAGACACACACACATAATATAAATTTATAGTAAAGAGAGACACCTACGACTTACAAACACTCTCTTTTTACTCTTAGAGAGACCTGTGATTTATGTTGATTGATTTTGGGCTGGGCTGATATGTGGTTAGAGTGTGCAAGATTTAAGCCAGAGTGTACAAACATATCTTTAGGGGTAAATTATACTAATAAAAAAAAATTTTATATATAAATTTTTTATAAAAAATTTCAAGTTAGGGGGTTCAATTGAACTCCCTGAGTATAAAGTAATGCCGCCCGTGAACCTTATAAGCTTTTGAGAATCACAATTTTCACATTAATATTTTAATATATATTAATTCAATTTAAATTCAATTTTATAGATAAACCTTTAATTAGAATCTTGTCACATATTTTCTTTAAATGATAAAATAGATAGTTCCATATACAAACACAATCATAATAAATAATTATCAACACTTACCCTAATCCACAAAAAAAAAAAAAAAAAAAAAACACTTACCCTAATTAAATATTTAATAAGACTACATAAAAAATCATAATAAATATCTATTAATAATTATCATAATTATCAATTTTACATATGGTTATGCTATTCTATATATATTTAATTGATTTTAAATATTATCATATATTTAATCTACCATTAGAATATTGCCATATTATAATTTTTTTTTTTGAAAAATTGTAAAATAGATAGTTACATATAAAAGACAAAATATAAATATATCTATTAATAATTTCTATAAATTATCAAATTTCATATTTAGACAAAAAATAAAAGAGAAATAATCATTTTTTATTAAACTTTTCCTTTGCACAAGTTAGTAACTAGTATATATATAAAAGTAAAGACTTCAATTCTTGCTCCAATTATTTTTTGCGTTTTCCTATGTTTGGTAACATAAAAAAATCTCAATGGAAAACTATCTTTACTTAATGAAAAATCTTATTAAAAATATGACTTATTTTTAAGATGTTGTTTTTTGCTAAATTTCTTTTGGAAAACAACAGTATCTCACCATTAAATGTTTTTTGGCTCATTTTTAGGTCATTACCAAACATAAAAGAAAATGAAATATTTTTCTAAAAAATATTTTTTTGAAAATGAACTCATTTTCTAGAAAATTTTAAGATTGAAACAAACAAAGCATGTACGCTTTGTTTGAATTCTATAAGGAAATGATTTAGCTAGCAAAACTTATGAAAATGATCTAATTTACCAAAATCTTTAATAAGTGGTAGCCACTTGCCATAGAATGACTCTTTGGCCAAAAATTACAGAGCAATAGAAATCTAAATTGAATTCTTAGATGAACTCCCTCAGTTTCATAATATATAATGTATGTGATTAGCTTATAATCCCTGTAGGGGTAAATTAAGAACAATCACACACATATATATAATTAAGTAACAAATTGTAAACTTTTGTAGTATTATATAGAAATATATGTACTTCAAATTGAGTGGTTTATATTTTCTAAATTTAGATGCATGAACTTGCATGTAAAGATAATTAACACAATGCAAAATTATAAAAGTGCTATTGTGCACTTAAGATTACTCATCAAGAAAAAAGATGCTCAAGATAGTTCATGTTCATGTCTGGTCAAGAAGCCCTCACAAAACAGTAAACACTCTCCTCATGATTAACGGTCACAGCGCACAACCGAATATCTTAGACTTTTCAAACCAGCTATGATTTTTTTCCTGGAGTAAAAGACTTTATTAGACAAAGCTTCCCTCCAAATGTAGTTCCAATGGTTTGAGCATGGAAGGGCCCCGGATGTACCTAATATCGTAAGACTTTTCAAACCCAGACTAGTGAAGGGCAAGACTCAAAAAAGTTTTCCAAAGATTTGCATTATTGCATATTGGAGGACATAAGGTAAGATTTCATTTCCTTCTATAAATTCCGATGCCTGTAGCCAAAAATCTTCCATAAAAAGCTGGAGTCATGGCTTCCTTACATAAAAAGCTATCCACAGTTTCCGGATTGTTGTGTTGGTTTCCTTTCTCTGTCCTATTTTGCTGCTTTCTCCGCATCTTGTTTTGTGGCTGCTGTTTCTATTAGAGATGAAGTAGTAGGAAAAGAATGGAAGGAAGCAGAAGCGCTTCTTAAATGGAAAGCAAGTAGTTGAGTCCAAATCTTTTGTCTCACTTTTTCTGTTCCACTCTATACTCCGTTAATAAAAATTTGTCACATATCTGACCCAAGGGAGTCAATACCGTACCAGAGGCTGTACCGGTTTGGCCAGTGGTACGATATATTTCGAATACCGGTCAATACTGGTGTACCGTTTCGGGTTTACCGCTATTTTTTATATTTATAAATAAATATATATATATATATATATACGTACTTACGTACGTACGTACGTACGTACATATGTATGTATGTATGTGTGTGTATTATAATAAATATAAAAGTTTATCATAAAACATTTCCTCAATTCAGAACTAATTATTCATGGTTTTAGATTTTAGTATCAATTAAAAGAAGAAAAAAAAAAAGCAATATAAAATATAAAAAGCTTAAAAGTTACCATTGCATACTAAGAAAACAAATAATACTAATAAGTTAATGCAAATAAGTTACCATTCAGCCCTAACAAAAATTCAAAAATTACAAAACTTAAAAAAAAAAAAAAAAAAAAACTTTTTTCCTGTACCGGCCGGTACGCCTGGTATTGCCCGAAATTGGCTGGTACACCCGGTACATGGCCGGTATGCCCGATATTTTTTTCCGGTACGAAACAGGGGGGTTATGTGTATCGGTATGCTTGCCGGTATGGTATATACCGGTCGGTACAGCCGGTACGGTACGGAATTGACTTCTTTGATCTGACCTTCTTAATTAAATTCTAATTTTATGATTTTCTAATTCTATTAACTAAAATAAGACGGTGGGTACCCAAGCATAGATTTGAAGATAAAGAGGCAGTCATGGATATGGGGTACCCACTAGCAAGAGGTCACAAAACTAATAAACTTATAGATTTGAAAACAAAGGCAGCGGTGGATGGCTGTAACTAGCGGCGTTGATGATGTCGGTGATCTCTTGATAGTGTTGCCGGTGAAGGTTGGTGGTTGTGGTGGGGTGGTGGGGATGTGTTGGGTTTTATTATTTTTTATTTTAGTTAATAAAATAAGAAAAACATAAAATTATTAATTAATTAAGAAGGTTAGACATGTGGTAAGTTTTTATTAATAGAGCATAGAGTGGAACAGGAAAAGTAAAACAGAAGATTTGGACTCCTAGTTGAAAGCCAATCTCTCCTAGTTGAAAGCCAATCTCTCCTATTTTCTTGGGGTGGAGAAGGCCAACCATGCAATTGGGTTGGAAATTGCTATGAGTTGGGAAGTCTTACCCATCTAAACCTTTCAAATCTTGGTTTGAGAGGTACGCTTTAAGTTTCTCATCCTTTCTCCACCTCCTTACTATTGATCTATCACATAACTCGCTTTATGGAACTATTCCCCACTAGATTGGTAACATTTCCAAACTCACCCATCTCAACTTGGCTTACAATAGTCTTTCTGGAACTATTACTTCAACTAATGGTAACCTTTCTAAACTCTTCTATCTTTGTTTTACGCGACAATCACCAAGAATTCCACCTGAAATAGGACTACTTACAAACAGGGCCGGCCTAAAGTAGTTTTAGGCTTAAAGCGAAAATTTTAAATGGCCTTTTTATATTTAAATATCACTTCAATAATATTTAGTTTTTTTATATTATATATATTTTTTTCAAATCTATTTTTAATTCTTACTTATTAATTAGTCTAATTCACTCAAAGTGAGCTAATGATATTTACTATGTAGGTTTTACAAACTGACGTCTCACCAATAAAAAAAAGTTATTCAAAACAATCATTTATTATATTATTTGAGTGACACAAATTATATTCATACCATATCAATTTGTAAGTTTTTTGTCATAAAATTTGCATTAGTTTTAGCATTTTTCATTTACTTAATGGTGAATTGGTGATTGTGTTGTATTTCTATTAATTTATAATTTTTTTTTGTGTGGACAAGATGCTAAAATTATTACAAATTTTACTACAAAAAACTTACAAACTGATGTGATATTTCAATAAAAAAATAAATGAGTATTAAATTATTTGTTATGATTGATGATATATCAATTTATAAGACATATATGTGATAAAAAAAAATGTGCAAATAACTCACTTTTTTTTTAATTAGAAAAAAAAAAAAAAAAAAAAAAAAAACCTTACTGCTCTCATTTAATTTGGGGCCTTTCTATGTTAGGCAGCCTTAGGCCATGACCCAAACGGCCTAGGCCTAGGGCCGGCCCTGCGGACCAGTCTTCAAAGTCTTTTTTTTTTTTGGGTAATCTTCTAAATAGTTACATCCCTTAGGAAATAGGAACATTGAGGGCTCTAGTTTAAAGTTTCCCTTGATTTAGATGAAAATAATCTCTCAGGTCCCATCTCTGCTTCCATAGGAAATATGTCCAACTTGGCCGAACTTTTGCTCTACGAAAACAAACTTTCTGGATCAATTCCAACCATTATTGAACAAATGGCCAACTTGTCTAGGCTCGTTGTTACTGAAAACAAAATTTCTGGATCGATTCCAACCACTATTGGAAACTTGACCAAACTCACCTATTTAAGTTTGATGATGAACAAACTAAATGGTTCCCTCCCAGAGGAATTAGGATTGCTTAAACATCTCAGTTCTGTTCAGTTAGGATCTAATAATCTGTGTGGTGCAATTAATCCCTTCTTCCATAGGAATGATGGCTAGCTTGTCTATGCTTGATCTATCTGACAACCAACTTTCGGGATCAATTTCAACCTCTATTGGAAATTTAACCAAGCTCACCGTCACCGAATTAATCTTGTTGATGAACAAACTAACCAGTTCCCTTCCACTTGAAATAAACAATCTTGCCAATTTCATAAGTCAGCAACTAGGCTATAACAATTTTATTGGCCATTTACCTCAACATATCTGCCAAGCTGGATCACTTGAATATATGGGGGCCATAAATAACCATTTTACAGGTCCTATCCCAAAAAGCTTGAAAAACTGCACTAGGCCTAGTCAAAGTTAGGTTTGATGGAAACCAACTAACAGGAAATATAACTGAAGACTTTAGATTTGATCCAAACTTGAACTATACTGATCTGAGTGACAATAACTTGTATGGTGAACTGTCATCAAATTGGGGAAAGTGGCATATGGTTTTTTTTTTTTTTTTTTTTTTTTTGGGGGGGGGTGGGGTGGTGGTGTGTGGTGGTGTTGAAAGTGGCATAAGTTGTCAAGCCTAAAAGTCTCCAACAGCAAGATCTTCGGAAATATACCACCTAAGCTATTATGTGATGTATGAAAATCCTTGACGTATTATGTGATGCATGAAAATCCTTGGCTCAAAGATGCGCGATCAAAATCCCACCCTAGATCTAAATTATATATGTGAATGAATTAATCAGACTAAACAAAAAATCTTTTTGGCTTTTCATATTTTATATGATGCAGAAGAAATTAAAACATGTTTAATTTCCAAAGATGTATGAGCATACGATAAGATGCATGAAATCCAAAATCTACATGAATAAATAAAAACCCTATATTTGCATGATAGGATTTAAATCACTTACATCCTCTCTTACTTCTAAACTTATTTTATGGGCCACATTTAAAATAAATTAGTTTGTGTATGTTCTACTGAGTGATTCTATATTGTTTAGTGAAATTACAAATTTAAAATATATAGCAACTTTAATGCATTGGATTTTATTGTTCTATGCTTCAAAGTTTATTTTATTGACACATATTATAATTTATTATCGTAGATATTATTTTTTTATTGATGTTTATGGTTTAGATTTATTTTAAGGATTAAAAGTTTGAAAATAAATTTACAAATCAATCGACATAGTAAATTATATAAAAATACTAGATTTTTCCCCAAAACCATCTAAGAATTTTATTAACAAAACAATTACTTTTGTGGAAGAAGTTTTTCTTAATTAAACTTCATAAAACCCTACCTAAATTCAACTATGTCACAAAAAAATTAAGGGGATTAATCATGTAAGGTCACAAATTGGATCTTAAGCTCAAAAAGTAAAAGGATCTAGGCTCAAAATGCCCAATGCAATGAATTTATAGAGAGTGGGTTCAAAACTAGGATCTAATAAGTTGGATAACAGTTATAGCGGGTCCAGATGATAAGAAGACAAAGACAAAATGGATTTATCCAAAGAAAATCTTTCTCACCGCAGTCCGAGGAGAATAGTTCTAGTATGGTACGGTTTGGATTGCACATCTGTGTCCAGCGTTTGCGTTTTGGTTTTTTTTTTTTTTTTGGCCGCATTATTTGACTTTGGGAG
Organism: Quercus gilva; assembly: GCA_023621385.1. Lineage (NCBI taxonomy): Eukaryota > Viridiplantae > Streptophyta > Magnoliopsida > Fagales > Fagaceae > Quercus > Quercus gilva. Next base: position 7,059,961 of record CM042484.1, on the reverse strand, counting down.
ACAAAAATACTGTGCATGAACAGTGCGTACACTGTTTACGCATTGTTCATGCACTGTTCATGCAATAAAAAATATTAAAAATGGGTCCCATTGTACTTTTTACACATTTAAAAATTATTTTGCTATAGTGTTTTCAGTTTTCAGTTTTCAGTTTCAGCAACAATAAGTTCAATCCAAACGGACCCTATATATTTCTTTTGAATTTGGTTACAATTCTGGTTCTTCTTGCTACAGTATTTCTTTCTACAGATTTTCAGATGATCTCCGTATAATGGTTTCTTCCTTCCTTATATTCCCTTCTTTTGCTGCATCACCACACTCAACGTGTGAAACAAGTTGCTTTGTTTTGATTCTTGTTCCATTAACACCTTCCTGAAGTCTTTGGGAGTAGCTGTAAGGCTGAACATTACTGTTCAGGTGATCACCTTTACATTAATGCGGCCAGAGAATTATCTGCAGAGTTTTTAATGCGGTGGTAGCAGCTTTCTCTTAGATATTTCTTAGCTTCCCTTTGTCTTATTCCCTCCTGATGTTTATCTTTACCAGTAGAATCATTTGGAGTATTGCCCTGGATGGCAGATCGAGCCTTCAGACCTCCGCTTTGCTTAGCCAAGGAGGCATTCCTCCTCGGACTACCTTCTCAGACCTTTCTGGTCATAATCCTTCCATAACTCGTTGATTCGTACTCCTTCAATAATATCTACTTGTCCTCGAACTGCTAAACGTCCTCGGACGAGGCCCATAGCCCAATATGCAATTCTGGGCCTTTTATCCCCCACAATAATAATAATAATACTTTTTTTACCATCTATTTACTCTTTTTTTAAATCTTTCCAACTAAACACTTGCAATGAAAAATAATAATATTTTCTTTTCTGTTTATTGTTATTTATTTATTTGTCATTAATAATGACTCATTATTAAATATCCTGCTTGCCGGAGGAAGAACGATGTCAAGCTCAACCACTACGAGTACGAACTGCAAAGAATTCATATAATATTTATTCCGATGGTTACTAAAGTGAGATGTGCTCAAGTAATTTTCCGAAGTCTTAACATTACGAAGACTTTAAAGTTAAACTGTTCAGATAATTATCATTTCGTGATGTGTTCAATTGACTCACCAACAATTCTTTTGGTAGTACTAGTAATTAGCCATTTGCCCTGTCAAAAAAAAAAAAAGTTTTAGCCATTTGCATTCAATCAGATGATCATTACAGAGAAGGGAAATGTTACAACTCACTCACTAAACAGAACTTTTGGACTTTGGAGGATAGAGTGGCTTGGGTTACTTTCTATGGATGGCTCGTATTCAAACTGAAGTTTTTGGATAACAACTTATTACTCGAATTGATACTTCCAACGGTTTTGTATCCGAAAGAAAAGATGGATTAGGAGATGAATGAAGACTTTTTTTTATCAAAAGATAGTTTTCTTTGAACTCATCTTTTTTTTCTTTTGATACTACCAAAATATAAGAAATACACAAAACTATTTTTAAATAAGATTCTTCATTGAAATAAACAGAGCCATATATTTTTAGTTGAATTCTTTGAAAAAAAAAACATTTTTTAAATGTACAACTTATTCAAATATCACTTATTAAACAGATCTCAATTTCAAAAAGAATAAATTACAAATTATGTTTTATACTGAACATCCTAGTTTGAATTAATGCGAATTTATTTATTTGTATTTTAATTTAATAAAAAAAAAAGGTTGTGAGGCCTGCGGCTTTCTTTAGAGCATTCACAGCAGTGCATCTATAATTTTAGCTATTTAACACCACTAAAACTTACTTTATCTATTTTACCTACACACATGTTGTAGCAGTGAATCTATTTTAGCTTTCAACACAATAAAATAATATAAACATCACAATAAAATAATATATCCTCTAAAAAAAAAAAAAAATACATACTACTACCAAAAATACACCACAAACGGCACAATCCACAACCACTGTCAAAGAACAACCACCCAACAACAACTAAACAAATGGCACAATCCACTTTTCCACTGCCAAAGAACAACCACCCACCAACAATTACATAAACCCAAACCACCATCAAACCCACCATCTAAGCTTGATCGAGAGAGAGAAGACCAGCCATCGCCATCGCCATCACCGTTGCCGATCATGCCATCGCCGACCCACTATTTATCTTATGCTCCAGACTAGTCACCGCCGATCACGCCATCGCCGACCCACTAACCCACTCCATCCACGAAACCCACCGGCCCACACCATCGCCGATCACGCCATCCACGAAACCCACCGACCCAATAGCCGATCATGCGAAAAGAAAAGAGAAAAGATAGCGTAGAGGTAGAGAAGGAAGAGAGAGGTTGAGACTCTTGAGTCTAAGACGGAGAGAGAGAGAGAGAGAGAGAGAGAGAGAGAGAGAGAGAGAGAATATTTTAATGGAAAAGGGAGAGAGAAGTTAAATAAAAAATATATATATATATATATATATATTTTTTTTTGGCTTTGCGCTACAGTGCACATCTATTGATAGATGTGCACTGTAGCTGAACATCTAAATTTTTTACTTATGCCTCCACTGCTGCAGCGTGGTTTATGTGATCAGTGGTGCTAAAAAATAGTAATATAGCTATTTAGCACAACTGCTGTAAATGCTCTTACAGACATAATGAAGTCCCAACCTGTAGGAAGGGAAAGGTTGAAAAAGATTTCGAAAGACGTGAGCATAGAAGTGCCATGACGTGCCCAATATCCTATCAATTTTCAAACCCCTAAGAAGGGAAAATTTTAGGGAGATTCCAAAGATTTTTAGTTTTCACATGGGAGGAGACACATAAATTCCATGTGCTTTTAGCCAAAATCTTCAAACACCCAGAAACCAATTACATCTCTCTGAAGTCTATAACCACTAAACTAATGGCAACCTTATTAGATAAAAAGCTATCCACAGTCTTCAGAGTCTTGTTTAGCCTTGCAGTCGTGTTGATTTGCTTATTCGATTTTGATTTTGCTGCTTTTGCTTCCTCCTCATCAACTTCTTTTGTGGCTGCAGCTGCTGCTGCTAGAGATGAAGTAGGAAAAGAATGGAGGGAAACAGAAGCTCTTCTTAAATGGAAAGCCAGTCTTGACAACCAAAGCCAATCTCACCTATCTTCTTGGGGTGGTGGAGGCAACCCATGCAAATGTGTTGGAATTGTTTGCGATGAGTCGGGAAGTCTCACTTGTCTACACCTTTTGAGTTTTGATTAATAGGTACGCTTTCCAACCTCAGTTTCTCATCCTTCCCCAACCTCCTCACTATTAATCTATCAAAAAACTCGCTTTATGGAACTATTCCTGACTTGATTGGTAACCTTTCCAAACTCACCCATCTTGAGTTGGCTAACAATGCTCTTTCTGGAACTATTACTTCAAGCGTTTGTAACCTTTCCAAACTCTCCTATCTAGATTTTTCTAGCAATCAACTCTTTGGAAGAATTCCACCAGAGATAGGCTTGTTGACAAGTCTTCAAGTCTTTGCTTTAAACAAAAATGATCTCAATGGTTCCATACCTACTTCTATAGGAAACTTGGGCAATTTATCCCGCCTTTACCTATATAACAACATCTTTTCTGGATCTCCTCCTCATGAAATCGGGAAGTTACACAACGTAGTCCATCTATACCTTCATGGAAATGCTCTATCCGATTCCATATCTCAGGAAATTGGAATGATGACATCCCTCATTGAACTTGATTTGTCAAGTAGTTTTCTCACTGGTGCAATCCCTGCTTTAATAGGAAACTTGAGCAACTTACAATATCTTTACCTTTATGGCAATCATATTTCTGGTTCCATTCCTGAGGAAATAGGATTGCTTAGGCATCTTATTATAGTTCAACTATTATTTAATAATCTCTCTGGGGAGATCCCTCTTAGGTTACACATGTGAGTGAAGTCCCACATTGAATAAAGATGAAAAGAATGAGTGGTTAATATAACATAATTGAGCACATACCCATTGGGCTTAGGCCTTTTGGGTAAAAGTGTGTCTCTATATGTTATATTAATTACTCAAGAAAGCTCCCCAAGGTGTTTATCTCCCCAACAAGTGGTATCAGAGCCCATGGTGGTGTGCGGCGAAGGTGATGAGGTGTCCATAGTCCCTACCCAGCGGGGACAGAGAAAGCCTAAACGGCCCACACATTAAGATCCTGGACTATTGCTAATGGTGATAAATAATGGTGTGATGCGAGATTCCCATGGACATGGACGTGCGGAGTTCCCATGGATGTGCCTGCAGGGTTGACACGTGGTTCCCATGGATGGCGTACGAGAGACTCATGGATGACGCATTAATGAAGTGAAAAGCCCATTAGTCAAGGGGGAGTAAATAGGACTTGTTCAAAGCTCACAGAGAGGCAGAGACTCACGTGGTGCTAAATAATGGTATGGTGCGAGGTTCCCATGGACATGAACGTGCGGGGTTCCCATGGATGTGCGTGCAGGGTTGACACGTGGTTCCCATGGATGACGTACGAGAGACCCATGGATGACGCGCTGATGAAGAGAAAAGTCCATTAGGCAAGGAGGAGCGAGTAGGACTTATTCATGGCCCACAGAGAAGTCTTGAAGCCCATAGAGTGGTAGAGACTCACACGTGAGGGGGAGATTCTTAGGTTACACATGTGAGTGAAGTCCCACATTGAATAAAGATGAAAAGAATGAGTGGTTAATATAACATAATTGAGCACATACCCATTGGGCTTAGGCCTTTTGGGTAAAAGTGTGTCTCTATATGTTATATTAATTACTCAAGAAAGCTCCCCAAGGTGTTTATCTCCCCAACAATCCCTGCTTCCATAAGAAAGATGACCAACTTGTCTCTGCTTAGCCTTTTCAACAACGAACTTTCTGGAACAATTCCAACCTCTATTGGAAATATGACCAACTTGTCTACCTCTATTGGAAATATGACCAACTTGTCCAAACTTTATCTTTATACAATAAGCTTTCTGGATCAATTCCAACCTCTATTGGAAATATGACCAGCTTGTCTTCACTCCAGCTTTCTAGCAACGGGCTTTCTGGGTCAATTCCAACCACTATTGGAAATTTGACCAAGCTCACCTCATTAGTTTTGATAAATAACAACCTAATTGGTTCTCTTCCACTTGAAATAAACAATCTTACCAATATCATAAATTTGCAACTAGCCCATAACAATTTTACTGGCCATTTACCTCAACATGTATGCCAAGCTAGATCACTTGTATATTTTGGGGCCACAAATAACCATTTTACAGGCCCTATCCCAAAAAGCTTGAAAAACTGCACTAGCCTAGTTAGAGTTAGGCTTGATGGAAACCAACTAATAGGAAATATAACTGAAGACTTCGGAATTTACCCAAACTTGAACTATACTGATTTGAGTGACAATAACCTATATGGTGAGCTTTTATCAAAGTGGGGGCAGTGTCATAATTTGACAAGTCCGAAACTCTCTGACAATAAGATCTCTAGTAGTATACCACCTGAACTCAGTGAGGCAAGTCAACTACATGAGCTTGACCTGTCATCAAATCATCTAATAGGGAAGATTCCAAAGGAATTTGGGCGTTTGTAGTTATTGCTCAAACTTCTATTGAGCAATAACCAACTTTCTAGTAACATTGCTTTGGAAATTGGAATGTTATCCCATGTAATAGTTTTGAACCTAGCATTAAACAATCTAAGTGGTTTGATCCCTAAACAACTTGGAGAGTGCTCAGAATTAGTGTTCCTCAATTTGAGTAGAAAAACACTCAACAGAAGAATTCCTTCTGAAATAGATGGAATACAATCTCTTCAAAGTCTTGATCTTAGTTGGAATATGCTGATAGGAGAGATACCACAGCAACTTGGAGTCTTGCCACGGTTAGAAACATTGAATCTCTCTCACAATAATCTCTTTGGTTCAATCCCATCCACTTTTGATGATAGTTCAAGTTTGACATCTATTGATATGTCCTACAATGAGTTAGAAGGTCCTATTACCAACATTAAAGCCTTCCGCGAGGCTCCATTTAAAGCATTTCAAAATAATAAAGGCTTGTGCGGTAATGCTACTAGTTTGAAGGCTTGCCCAAAAATGATTCATAATCCTTCAGGTAAAAGGCGCAACAAATTTGTGATAATAATTCTAATTCCTGTTTTGGCTAGTCTATTTCTAAAATTATCATTTTTGGAGCTACACATATTTGTCACCAAAGAGTGAGCAAAACAAAAAACAAGCCAGGAGGCATACAAAATGGTGATATTTTTGCAATATGGAGCTATGATGGGAAAATGGTGTATGAAAACATCATTGAAGCTACAGAGGATTTCGATTCCAAATATTGCATTGGTGTGGGAGGACATGGAAGTGTTTACAAAGTTGAGTTGCCAACAAGTCAAGTTGTTGCTGTGAAGAAACTTCACCCACCACCCAATGGCGAGACATTAAATCAAAAAACATTCACGAGTAAGATTCATGCCTTAACTGAAATAAGACATCGTAACATTGTGAAGCTATACGGTTTTTGTTCACATCCACGACACTCACTTTTGGTTTATGAATACTTGGAAGGAGGAATCTTGATACAGTTACTAAATAGTGAAGAACAAACAAATGCATTTGACTGGATCAAGAGGGTCAGTGTTGTCAAAGATGTGGCAAATGCTTTATCTTATATGCATCATGATTACTTGCTTCCTATAATTCATTGAGATATATCAAGCAAGAATGTTTTGCCAGATCTTGAATGCATGGCTCACATCTCTGACTTTGGCATTGCTAAACTTTTGAAGCTTGTTTCATCCAATTGGAGTTCACTTGCTGGCACCATGGGGTACATGGCCCCAGGTAAGTTTGTTTGTTTGTTTGTTTGTTTGTTGTTGTTGTTGTTGTTGTTGTTGTTGTTTTTTTTTTTTTTTTTTTTTTTTTTTTTTTTTTTCATTTTAATCTACAGGCTATGTAAATAACAAATTGTAGTTAGTTGTTTTCTATGTCATAGAAATTGGTACTTTGGGGGGTGATCGGCAGTAATCGGGTAGTCAAATGTCTGAGTTCCATGTTCTTTGAAATTTTTTTGTAACCAAATCACCTAGATACTAAAAATGTCAACCGGGTAACTACTTAAATCCCAAGTTATATAATTAGTTCAATTTAGAGGATGGATAAAGCTATTAGGAGGAGAAGTCTAATTTCATACCATTAACAATTTTCCGAGCTTGACCTAAAAATACATTTGTCACGTAACACACTTTCCCCCCCTCCACACCAAACCTAATTTCTAATTGCCAAATTATAACATCTATGCCTTTTCTTTTCTCTTTTGCCAAGGCCATTCGTTCCATTCCCCTACCCTTTATTTTTACTTATTATCTATAGAACTATATACAAATTTATGTGGTATAAAATTTTGCTACGTTTTCCATGATGGCATAAGATCTAATTTATCTTGTCACAGAAATCGTATATCTATAGTCAAGAGTTTTGTAACTCAACTAGTTAGCATCTTCTTGTATATCTATGACATTCAAGGTTTAAATTTCTAATTTCCCTCGAATTATTAAATAAATAAATAAAACACACACACTTTAGGTTTCATGCTGTAGATGATTAAATGGCACCCTAACAATCAGACAATTCAGTGTTTTTTTTATTTTTTATTTATAGAGAAAGGTCAGTTTTTAAGTTGATTGTAATGAATCATGTAGTAAATGTAAAATTACTTGGTGGGATAGCTTTGATTCTATAATAAAATTCTAAAGGAAACTATTCCTTAATTTTTTTTAGCCAGTTCATAAAATTAAAGATTGTAAATGGGAATAATCGTTTGTCCAACTACAATGATCAATTGAACTAATAATTAACAAATGAAGAGCAGCACTTAAAATATAAGATATTAGTGCTAACATAATATATTCATAACACATATCTTTTTATAATTTGCTTCAAGCAATGTTTTGACTTGATCACCTATATAATCATGTCACTATGACCTCTATCTTTTTTTCTCTAACAGAGCTTGCATACACAATGGAAATTAGTAAGAAGTGCGATGCATATAGCTTTGGAGTGTTGGCATTAGAAATAATCATGGGAAAGCATCCAGGAGATCTCATCTCATCTCTATCATCATCATCAGAGACATTGACAGTCCATAATATGCCATTGAACGATGTGTTGGACCAATGCCTTTCACTCCCTACCAATCAAGTTACAAGTGATGTGCTCTCCATTGCAAAGATTGTGATTGCTTACTTACAAACCATTCCACAATCTTGCCCAACAATGAAACAAGTTTCTCAAGACTTATCAACTCGGAAACCATGTTTGGCAAAGCCATTACACATGATCACTTTAGGGGAAATAGTGATGTCAGAGGTTTGACTGATTAATAGTTTGTTTACTTCATGTTCTCCTTCTTTTATATGAATTATGTTTAATAAATTTCTATTGGGTCAATATTTTGAGAGCCTTCTTGCAGGTGGGAGAAAAATGCAAAACTTATCTTTTAGGTTCTAAAGATTTAGGATTTAATGTATTTAGAACTCTAAATACATTAAATCCTTACAATATGTTTAGTTTTGTTTAGGCTTGCTCAAAGTTGATTAATTATTGTAAAGTTGGAATCGAGTGGTTGCAGAAGTCTTTGTGACTTTCGACCTGGCTCGATCGATCGAAGGATAGACTTGATCGATCGAAAGTCGGCCAGATCGTTTTTTTCTGCAGATTTTCCAACTCAGCCCTACCTCATTAAACGTTTAGGGTTTTATGTTTTTGCCCTAGGTATATAAGGCAAAACCCTAACCACATTTTTGATAGTTGCTTCAGTTGTATTGTTGCTCATATTTTCTGTTTTGTGTAAATCTCTTGTGAGATCTAGAGGAGTTTTTCTTTACACAAAGCTTAGGGTTTTCAAGGTAAAGATTACTTCAATATCTTGATGATCAACTCAGTTGCTGCCATTGGAACTTAAAGAAAAACAAGCGAGGAGCTTGTAGCTGATTGGAGAATCCAAGAAAGAAGGAGTCCGTGAATTCGGAGCTTGCACGTGGTTGTGTCAGTAAGTTCTACTGGTAGGTAGCATTAGGAAGTCAAGCGGGGAGCTTATAAGTCCTTTTGTATGAACTTTGATTATTTCATAGTGGATTCAGGTTTACTTTGAGGATAGTTAGGTCAAATCCTTCCCAGGTTTTTACTGTGTGGTTTCCTGGGTTATCATATCTTGTGTTATTTATTTTTCCGCTGCTTTATATATTCTTGATATGATTGTGTGATTGTGATAACCTAGAATTGCATAATTTGACTAAGTTAATCACTTGGCTAATTCTCTAAGTTAATCTAATCTGGTTGGTTAAAGGGGTCTAAATTTTCCTTCACTATCTATATTTTTTTTCTTTAGAAAAATCATTATCATTTTACAATTTCAAGATATTTTTATAAAATTTTGGGGTCTTTTGCTTTTGCAATAGAGGGCCTTAAGACCCCTTCAATTTTTGGGTGACAAGTGGGGCCTTAGGCTTAGGCCTTGAGCCGGCCCTGGTGCTTACACTTTTATATTGTTTTATTTTCTCAATTGATTTGCTTGGTCATATACATTGAGAAAGATGTATTCAAGAACATTGGTAATAAAAAAATAAAAAATAAAATAAAATTGAATGATAAATTGGGAATGAAAAAAAAGTCATATTACAATTTCAAAATATGAAAAAAAAATTATTAAATAAATTAAACCAAGTATGAAAAAATAAATTAAATTTAACGTTTATATTAGATTTTGTTTAATAAGTATACAAATGTTTATTTTATTTTATTTTTATTTTTATTAATACTATGAAACTAATATTTTGTAGGTTAATTTTTCTTTCAATCTTGTTGGAAAGTGATATCCAAATATGGAAATGCTTATGACTTATGAGAGCATTTCATCACTAGGAGCGCAAAAAGCGGAAGAAATAGACCATATGGCTCCAAAAATCAGCAAAAAACATAATAGGACATTTGCATAGAGGAAAAGCAAGAGAAAAGATAGATAATAATAATAATAATAATAATAATAATAATAATAATAAATTTCGAAAGAATTTTAGGTATGTTAACATCTTCTAGTTCTATAAAAGCATGGCTAGTTTGAGATTATGATAGGGAATGCCTCATATTTAACTTGATTATTTCAAAAGGATATGCTTTTAAAATGATCTCAAATATGTGAACAATAAGCTTTCTCAACCCATTTTCCTTGCATTATGATAAGTGGTATCACTGGTCCTCTTTCTTGCTCTGTGGCTTGAATACTCATACCAAGTATCAAGTCATCGTTTCCACACAGAGAGAGAGAGAGAGAGAGAGAGAGAGAGAGAGAGAGAGAGAGAGAGTAGCAATCAAATACCTCACATGCTTTAGTTTAAGCATTAAAGGTGTTTATTGCTATTATTTCTAGTGTAACAAGCTGCAATAATATATCAGTTTTACTCCAGTCACAAACATATCATCACGTAAAGTGTGCAGACACCATTTCAAGTCCTAAACGTTAACATATTGATATAGTGAAGCCATGTCAGAAATTACTTCCAGACAATAGAATGTCTTACTTACATAGGGGTCTAAACAAACAAACAAGTGACTAATTAATATAATGGTTGCCTTTGGTAATACGTAACAAAAGGAAGGAGTAGATAGTGAGAGCTTTTGTACTTAGGAAGAGAGCAGATTTTGTAATAGCTTTTGTAGCTAGGGGAGAATAGATGTGATGATTTTTTTGATATGTTCTTGTTTCACAAATATGATATGTTTTGTTGTTGATGACATTGACGGTATTGAAGATGTTTTTTTATTGGATATCTGATCCTTATTTATGTTTTGTGAATTCAAGTTTAGTTTTCAGTTTTTGGTTTATATTGTATTTTCCACACATGCGTTTATGGTTTATTTTTAGTGTTTCTATTTTAGCAACTAATAGATAGTAGGTTGTGATAGAGTTGTATTAGGGCAACATCTTGTATTTGGGTTTGTTCTTGAATTGAGCAATTTATGTTTATGTGTGTTTTGTCACAAATTGCCAAAGGGAGAGATTGTTAGGCTTTAAATATTTAGGATTAAATGTTTAGTTTCTAAATTTATGTATGTTGAAAAACTGAGAACAAAAACATATCTAGATTAAGTGTTAGACATTGCTCAAGATTGTTCAAGTCAAGATTTAAGAACTATCAAGTTACAGAAAGAAGAAAGAAGTTTTTGCGAAGCTCAACTGTCGAGAATCATATTCTGCAGAATTTAAATTCAGCCCAAAGCATGCGAAAACGTTTAGGGTTCAGTCCAACACTACTAAGTATAAAAGGAAAATCCTAATTACGTTTTAGTTGCTTTGGAAGACTTGTGAGTTACTCTTGTGAGATCTATTAGGTTTATGTAACCTTCTAACTCTACAAACGTCTATTGGAACGAGATCTACAATCAAGAACTGGTGGAAATAAGTTGCTGCAAAAAGATCTACTACTGATGGTGATCTTAAACCGTTGATTAGGATCTCAAAGTCACAAACGTGGGAGTTTGTGTTCAGCAAATTCAAGATAGAAGAGTCCATAGAGTCGGAACTGCACGTGGTCGTGTTAGTAAGTTTTACAAGAGGTAGTTTTAGATTTACGGTTTAAATCTATTGTAAACTTCCATTCTATCATAGTGGATTTGTTTACCTTGAGCATGCTAGATTAAATCATCTCTAGGTTTTTACCTTGAAACTATTTGTTTCATTGGTTTTCCTGGGTAATTATATTGCTTGCCTTCTTTACTTTTCCGCACTAAGTAATATGATTGTATATGTTTAATCTAGATCTCATAATTAACTTAAGTGACTACTTGGCTAATTAATTAGGTTAAACAGTCTGAGTATAAAGGGGTCTAAACAAACAAACAAATTGCGACTCCTCTTTTTTCTTTTTTCATATTTACTTCCCTCCTCTGTTCGTTGCTTTGTTATATTCTAATTGACAAGATTCTATATACATTATAGTATACATCAAAATGCAGAGTTGAGAACTCCATTAATAAAATCAGAAAGATTATATCTCTGTATGCTTAATTAGCAAGTATATATAGTCAATATTATAGTGCTCGAGAGCCGTTATAAGGGTGCAGATATAAGCCCTATGTTTTCTGAAGAACATGAATTCCTGCATAGGAGTGTATCACGAGCTATGAAATTACACTTGCTTTTTCCTACATAATAATTTTGGTGGTGCAGCCACTCTCAAGTCTCAAAGATGTTCATACTATAGTACTTGGAAAATATCAGTTTAATTTTGCACAATATCTTATCCGTTTTATTTATTTTCAATAAGTTATAATTTCTGATTGACAAATAAAAACACAAGGCTGTTAAAAATCTTTGATGTTGCTTAACCATTTGAACGCTTTGGGCTGTTGTTAATGAATATCGCACTTAGCCTATCACCCAACATTTAGACATCCTGAGGTGGAATATTCATATGCTACAAACTTATTGGTCCTTTAGATTTTGAAGAAAACATTTTAATCCACATTGTATAGTTCAAAAAAAGAAGAAGACAAATCACACGTTTCAGTGACTCTAGTAAATTATGATTAATTAAATACGTGGTAAATCACATATTGGGTCTGTTTGAGATTTACTTATTTTACTGAAACTGAAAACTTTTTGCTGAAAGTACTTTATTTTAAAAGTTAGCTGAAATAGTATAGTGAGACTCGTGAATAGTACCAAAAAATGCAATAGGGCTCATGAATAGTAGCAAAAATAAGCTGAATAGTAAAATAAGCTGGTTTTTTGAGCTGAGCCAAATGCACACATCATCTACCTGTGGCTTGTCAGTATTCGATTTCCTCATATGATTTTAAAGTTATACTTTGTTCACTTGTGGAGTTGTGGCCTAATTTTCTATACTTACGGTTCATAAGTTTAATGAAATCAAACAATAATTGGACCCTAATTGTGCTTCAGGCATTATTTTCTAGCGATGTGGTTAACACCTACCATTTTAACATATTTTTTGGGCTTAAAAAAAAAAGTCAAAAGGTAAAATTTAAGTTTTTAAAATCAGCTGTTGATAAATCAAACTCAAGTCTACACCTTAAGTGAAAGTGTATCTATTTAACCCGAACCTTTTACTGTAATCATGGTCATGCAAAGAAAGCTATAGTTTTATCAATGAATTGAGGTACTAGTTTCAGACAAGCACCGAAAAACTAAGGATCACCTAGTACATATTATTGGATATGCTATTTTATGGTTTTCAAACATTAAAATATTACTTAATATTCTTATGATTAGCATTTTATAATATATAATATGTCTGCGGATTATCAAAAAATATATATATGTGTGTGTGCGACTGTGCGTTGTTCACGTGTACAATGCGTATCCATGCATAGAAGATAATATGCATGTTAATTATAGATTTTGCTCTGTAAACTCTAAAGGCACTGCCCTATGTTACTAAAGTGTTTCCATTTGTTTCGACCCAACACATTTTTCAAAAAATAATTCTCATTTTTAGGTGTTTGGACTTTGGAGTAGTTAACAAACTTGGTCAAATGGAAATCATTTTATGTTGACAAGGAAACACATTAATTCTCTTTGAGACTGAAAATGTTTACGCGCCTTCATGATTCAGAAATAAAACCCCAGAATGACAAAAATATTCTCAAATTTTGAAAATAATCAAACTACCCTATAAAACACTAAAATGCCACTAAAACCTTCAAAATGATTTAAAATACCCTCAAAACCTCTGAAATAATAAAAATACTCCTAAAATCTCCAAAATTCCCTTAAAAATTTCACAACAGTTTTAAAACCTTTAAAATGACCAAATAATCCTAAAGACATTTAAATTGGCCCCAATATCTAGGAAACCTCTAGTATGATACAAATACCCATTAAAAAAAATAAAAATAAAAAACCTCTAAGTATTCTCAAAACTTTAAAGTGGATGAAGTACTTTTAAACCTATAAAAATACCTCTAAAATCACTAAAATGGCCAAAATAACCCCTACCCAAAAACGATCAAAATAACACTGAAACCTCCAAAATTGTCAAAATATTTTTAAAACCTCAAATATATATGACTGAAATACCTCTAAAATTACTAAAATTGCCAAAATAACCCCTACCCAAAAACGATCAAAATAACAAAAATACCTCTCAAAATCTCCAAGATGACCATGATATGCTAATTAAGATCATCGCCCTCGAACTTTTAAAAGTTGCGTATTTGTATAATTTTGAATAATTTTTTTTGATTGTGATTAATTTTAAGGTTGATTTTAATTATTTTGTATTAATATTTTAAAATTTTGAATTAAAGTTTTTATTTAATATCTTTCTAAAATATGGAAAATTTTATTATTTTCATGCAAGCCAAATGCCAAAAATAGGTTTTTTAAAAAAGCTTCAGAAATACATCAAAACACCGGAAACTAATCCATTTTTCCTATTGGAATATTTTTAGTTGAATTCTTTGACAGAAAACATTTTTCAAAGGCACAACTTAGTCAAATATCACTTATTAAAACAGATCTCAGTTTTTTAAAAATAAATTACAATTTTTAGTTTTACAAAACATGGTAATTTGGATTAATGCGGTTTTTTTATTAAAAAAATTAATTTTAAAAATAAAAAAAGAGGGTGGTGATGCCCGCGGCCCACTTACTGAGATAATGAAGTCCCAAGACTCCCAACCCATAGGAAGGGCAATTTTTAAAAAGATTTCCAAATGTGTGAGCACGGAAGGGCCCATGACGTAACTAATATCCAATCAATTTTCAAATCCCTAAAAACAATGGCAAGTTTCGAAGAGATTCCAAAGGTTTGCATATGGGAGGAGATAAGATCTCATGTGCTTTTAGCCAAAATCTTCAACCACCCAGAAACCAATTATATCTCTCTGAAGTTTATAACCACTAAACTATTGGCATTTTTATTAGATAAAAAGCTATCCACAGCAGTCTTGGGAGTCTTATTTAGCCTTGCAGTCGTGTTGATTTCCTTATTCCACTTTACTGCTTTTGCTTCCTCCCCAACCCATATAGGAAGAGAAAGGCTTAAAAAAGATTTCAAAAGGTGTATGGAAGGGCCCATGACGTACCCAATATCGAATCAATTTTCAAAACCCTGAGAAGGGCAAGTTTTAAAGAGATATCAAAGGTTTGCATATGGGAGGAGAAGTCCAATTTCATACCATTACAATTTTCCGAGCTTACCTAGAAAAGCATCTGTCATGTAAACACACCCAAGTATTAGTTTCTTTTTCATTTTATTTGTTTATTTTGCCACAAAAGACCTAATTTCCAATTGCCAAATTATAACACCTGTGCCTTTTAGACATTACTATACGAATATTACATAATACTGCACATTTTTTTTCTGCACAAGATACAAGTGGTCATGTAACATTAAACATATCACATTAATCCTTTATATTTAGGATATTGATTCTCATACGTTCATTATTGTACATCATCTATACAAATTACTCATTTCACATTTTAAATATAGATACAATAAATAATAATTAAAAATATAAACATCCATGCGAGAAATTATGAATTTAGTGTGTATGAATTATGTACATTGATGATGCTAAAAATCGTCAGTGAGTTGTGCAATCCTTACATGCTCTAGACAAAACCTGCAAAACAAAAATAAAGAAGAGCTTGCAGAGGGCACTGGTGTGGTACCAACCAAATACCCTCCAAAGGTTAAGTTAGAGAGAATTTCTACAACTTTAGAGTACCAAAACTAGAAAAAATTACGCGTACCTTGATTTGTGAGAGCTTTGAGGGTTTTCATAGTAGTATAGAACCGACCTTCGTTTCTTGGTGGAGAAGATTTTTCCTTGTAGGGAAGATCCTCATTAATACACGTATTTGTCGAGTCCTTTCCTTGTAGAGATTCTTTTGATTAGGGTTAATCGTGGGATACAAGACATTTCCATATTGGGTTTCTTGGAGACCACTTAGGCCACGTAGGTGCCACATGGCTTTGCTACCCCTCTCCCTTGCATCCGTTCGTCTCATTGGAATCCGTCCGCTACAAAGAGTCCGTCCGTCTTGCTTGAGTCCGTCCACTTCAAAGCGTCCATCCATCTCTCTGCCTTTCTGTCCGAGATATGATTCCCTCTACCAGTTCTTTGACTGTTAGGCCATTTAAACCGTCTCTTTTGGCAACACCGTGCTTATGACTAACTTTGTTGATTGGATCGATCTCCCTTAGGATTTATCCCTATCATACATTAAAAAATATGTGAGAATTATTATTGTTATATTTAGTGCACTTGCAACCAAATTACATTATAGATTTCCTGCTGGAATTTGATTAAATGGATCCCTCACAAACGGACAGGTCAATTTTTAAATTTTCTTTAAAAAATTATTTATAAGTTGATTGTAGTGAATATGTAGTATATGTTAAATTACTCGGTGGGATAAAATTGAAAAGTAAACTAGTCCATTAATTTTTTTGGCCTGTTCATAAATTTTTTTTGACATTTGTCAATTTGTAATATTAAAGATTGTTGAGCATTCATATTAAACATACTAAAATAACTAAAAAGCTAATTTAGCACTCAGCACACTAAAAACATCCACAACATCAAAAGTGTCATACTTAAAAAATTTTAAGTATCAGCTACAATGAACTATCATCTCTAATAGCTCACTGTAGTTGAATGTTATATAAAAAAATAATGTTAATTTATTTCTACACGCATGCCTCTTTTCCTTTTTTGTGTCCTTTGCTTCTTCCTGTTTCTAAAATTTCCTATCACCCATGCGGCCACGCCTAACACCTAGCCTCTCTCCCCTTCTCCCTCTCATTTGAAAACAACTCTCTCACCCAAAATGCCTCTCTTCTCTATCTTGCAACTGAACCCAAAATGTCTCTCTCTTGCTTGTCCCTCTCTTTCACTGTGGTTTTTGGTGGTTCAATAGTCCGAAAGGATTTTTGGTGGTCTATGCTTCGGTAGCCATGGGTATTTGGTGGTTTGATCTAATTTTCAATATCTATTCTTCATGGGTCCGATTGAGTGGCTGATGATGGGTGGTGTTTTTGTTTTTCTTTTCCCAGCTAGTGGTGGTGATGCGGTTTTGGGATTGAGTTTGTGATTTGGTTTTGGGTTTGTGATTTGTTTAAGATTTTGGTGGTTGGGGGTTGAGATTGTGGGTGGTGGTGACAGTGTCTGTGGTGGTGGTTGAGTGGTTGGTTGTTGAGTGGGTTTTGTGGCTAGGAGGTTGTGATTGGTGGTAGCTGGTTTTTTATTTTATTTTATTTTAATTATTTGTTTTCAATGGTGGTGGCTGGTGGTGGGTTGTGGGTTTTTATTTTATGTGTTTTTTTTTTTACCGGTGGTGGTGGTTGGTGGCAATGGATTTGGGTGGCAAAAAAGAGAGAGATGGAGAAGAAGATAGAGAAAGTGAAAAGAGTAAGAATAAAAAATATATATATTTAAATGAAGTGGTAAAAAATAGAACCTTTGATGTTGTGTTTATTGTAAAGTGATGTGTTAAAATAGATAACATATATTTTTAAGTTGCTAAAAACTAAATTTTTTAATTTCTTAATCTCGAATGCTCTAAATAAGAAGAATCATTTGTCCAACTCCAATAATTGAACAAATAATTAAAGACTGAACAGCGGTACTTAAAATATAAGATACTGGTGCTAGCATAATATATTCATCTCACATATCTTTTCATATTTTGCTTTTGCATTGAACAAATTCAAATAGTGTTCTAACTTTATCACCAACAATCATGTTACTATGACCTTGATCTCTTTTTCTAATAGAGCTTGCATATACAATGAAAGTTAATGAGAAGTGCAATGTTTATAGCTTTGGAGTGTTAGTATTAGAAATAATCATGAGAAAGTATCCCAGAGATCTCATTTCATCTCTGTCATCATTACTTCTGAAAGCTCGGATTTGTGCAAAAACACAAGAGCTTGTTTAGACCCCAATTTTAAAATTGCAACTAGATTGCTTTTACTCTAACTTATCTAAGTGCGGGACAAGAGCAAAAGAAGCGCAATCACCGAAAACTACTTTAGTGCATAAACATGAATAATAAACAAGAAAAGTAAAGCACAAGCGTAAGGGAAGAGAGATACAAACACAAGATAACATTAAGAGAACTCGGCGAAAAACCTCCCCACAATCCTCCAAGTCAAAATCGATCTACTAGAGAATAAAGTTGGAGTACGTGAATAACAAAAAACTCTCCAAGCCTAGTCTACCCAATATACTTGAGCTCTCCAAGCTCCTGCTACCAACGGACTTCTCGAAGTCATGTTTTTTCTAACTTTCCGGATCTTGCAATATGCCCGATTGCATCCGCCAATCCTCACCGGCTTCTTTTAGCAAATCCTCAAAACTTCCCAAACTCCAAAACACTCTCTACACTCTGAAAAGGTGTAGGTTGTACTTGGGTACAAATCTCCTTTCAAGGTTTAACAATGGGAGAGGGAAGGAAAGGAGGTTACAATGATTTCTCACTAAGGATGAGTAGCTCTCTCTCTCTAAAAGATGGGTGTGTGTTGTAGAAAACCTATTTAGGGTTTTTTTCTTTGAAAGGCCTCTCATACTTTTGTGGGTAATGAGAGTATATATAGTATGAGTAAAGGGTAAACAAGTCACTCTTAAAATCCTCCAGACAGAATGTTTCGCGAGTGTCTCGCGAAAACGATAGCTTGGCATGACTCTTCAGCTTCCAGCATGTGCTTCTCACGTGGCTATTTCATGGGTAAGCTTCTAGCAAGACACTCACGAAATCCACTGATTCTATATTTTATGCTCGATTCTTCACCAATTTAATACTAAACTCAATTCAATAAAATCCCACAAAATACAAGGAAATAAATTAATGCAATTATAACACTTTTTGTCATTGAATAAAGTCAACATAAAACATAGTTGTAAATCACAACTTTACAACTTTCATCTTTATGAACTTTTACAACCCACATGCTATTGAATGATGTGTTGGACCAACGCCTTTCACTCCCTACCAACCAAGTTGAAAGTGATGTGCTCTCCATTACTTGCTTACACACCATTCCACACTCTCATCCAACAATAAAACAAGTTTCTCATGACCTATCAATTCCATGTGTTTGGCAGAGCCATCACACATTATCACATTAGGAGAAATAGCTGATGTTAGAGGCCTGACTGTCTAATAGTTTGTTTTCTTTTCACATTGTCCTTGTTTATGCATTGTGACTCCTCTACTTTCACGTTTACTTCCCCTCTCTCTACGTTGCTTTCTTGTATTGTGTCTAATAATTGATAAGATTCTAAATGCAATATAGTATATATCAAAATGAAGAGTTGAGAATTCCATCAATAAAATCAGAAGGCCCATATTATTTGTATGTCTAGCAAGTATATATAGTCATCAAGGGCGTTATAAGAGCGTAGACATAGGTCATGTGTTAAGTGAATATCAAATATAAAACATTTTCAAAGATTTCCTAACCAACAATTTTAGTACCCACTTCGCATCCTTGGCGCTATTATCACTACACAAATATAAGTGTTTGTCGGGTGTAAAGGGATAAGAACCGGGGTTCAAATATTAAAAAAGGAGCTTCACACACATATACATTTAGATTAAATGTCACATATAATTGTCATATGCGTCACTTTGTCCAATAAAAACATGCCACATGAATTTCACTATGCCATGTCAATTTTATGTTGTAAAAAAACTTTAAATAATTAAAATGAAAATTCTAAAATCTAAAAATTATACAAAGTAATAACAAAAAAAAAAAAAAATGAAGTAAAAAATTATATACTTAAATGTGTTTTTGCCATTTATATTTAAACATTGAAATGAATTGTTAGATCATTAAAAAAAAAAACGTGTAAAAAAAGAAAAAGAAAAAAAGAATCTAATTCCTAACATCAAGTAAAAGCTAGAAACCACTCACTTGTTCCTGAGTGTAAACAGAAGAGAAAAAACTTAAATTTTTTCTTCCAATGCCAATGTATGTACGATTGTTTGTAACCATTTTTCAAAAGCTATTGAAATCGCCTGACAGGAATCTTCGCTCTAGCGACAACCTTGAACTAGTACTTGTACATTTTCTTCTGATTTGATATCTCTTTGACACATTAATGCAATTCCAAATTCATTGAACTTCAAAAAGATGAAAATATTGCAATTACAAAAGAAATTTTTGACACAAAATTTAGCCGACACTAAGGAGCTGTTTGGTACCAATGTTTAAATAATAGTTTTCAGTATTTAAATAATAATAGAGTCAAGTTAACGAGTACCTTTAAGGCATTAGTTAACAATTTATTTTAAGAAAGTTTTGACATCACTTTTATGAAAAATGAAAAAAGTAGTCAAAACATTAATTACTTTTTTTTTCCCAAAAATTTTTTCTTTAAATGAATTATTAACTGCATTTTTCATAACAATAACAATTCTGATATGTATTTTTATAACATTCCAACACGTATTTTCACAACATTAAAAACGGAACAACAATACTAAAATTTTCCGATCAACGGCACTAAATATCCTAACACATTTCTATCCGCACATCCAGAGAGAAGAAAATAGTTGGAAAGCATCCCTACATGAATGGGAATTCATTTGCGTCAATTTAGAGCAAGACAATCTTGAATTCCTGCGGAGTAGTGAATCACGAGCGATGTAACTTGCTTTTCTCAACATAATCATTTTGGGAATTCACATTAGTAAAATTCACATTAGTAACAGACAAACAGTCCTTGGGAAAACAAAATACGAGTTTGACTTTCCGCCTCAGGGGCGGCTCTACG
This sequence comes from Quercus gilva, assembly GCA_023621385.1. Lineage (NCBI taxonomy): Eukaryota > Viridiplantae > Streptophyta > Magnoliopsida > Fagales > Fagaceae > Quercus > Quercus gilva. The sequence goes on along the minus strand of CM042484.1, from coordinate 7,039,138 downwards.
TTGTAGTTAGGGGGTTCAAATGAACCCCCTGACTCGATTTATTTATTTATTTTTTTTTATATATAATATTTTTATTAAAAATTGTTCTGAACCCCTGACAATACAAATTTGCACACCCTCACCTTCAAACCTGACCCTTTTTATTTAAAGCCCAACTTAAACTTTGAAAAAAAAAAAAAAAGTCCAATAGAAAATTTCGGTCTTTAATTTCAAAAATACAAAGCCCATAAATAAAATTTTGAAAAATCATAAAAATAAGGCCAAATAAAACCTAGTAGTTGCCACTACGTAGCCTTAAAAACTCCTACTATCCTTCTTCACTCTCCAAACCTAAAGGAAAAAGGTTGCTTATGCTTCACACACAAAACCTGCCACTGCTTAGCCCCACGATCTGCCGCCGTTGTCATTTAATTGCCGCTTGATATGCCGCATGGATCTGGTTTTGACAATCTATGTTCTTAATCGACGCCTCTATATCTCTCTCTCTCACTGTGAGTGTGTTTTTGCTTTGTCTTTATCTTTATCTTTGTTCATGTGTCTTCTTCAAAGCTCCACCTCTTACTCACATGTTTGATGTCTTGCCATATGGTGTATATTGGTGTGTTTTGTATTTTTTAATTGAGTTTTGAGCCATATACGTGTCTGATTGTGTAGTCGTAATTGAGTTTGTCTTTTGCACTTTGACTATTTGATTGACCTGTGAGTAGTTGTTGGCAATGCGGGTGGGTTAATACATTAACACTAAAGGACAATAAAAATATAAAATATTTAAAGAATTGTAAACTTATAAGTTAAAAAAATTGTAAAAAAATCAATTAACAACAATAATTAATATGTTTATTACATTAGAAAAAAATATGCGAAATGATCTTATAGTTTATTTTTTATTCTTTTGCTAGAACTATAGACAAATTTGTAATAAGTAAACTCCGTAAGTCGCAAAATTCATCTCTTATTCAAGATTTATCTTCTACTCAAGTTTCTTATTGACCCCCTTGGACAAAAATCCTGAAGCCGCCCCTGTTCCGCCTTCCCCCTTTTGTTTCTTTTCATCACGTTACAAGTTCTTATTGATAAATACAACCTCTTGGATGTTGACGGCCTTTGATGTTGCTATTTGACAATTGATACAATATTTTTTATTATACAAGATTTTTCACCAAAATAAACAGTGTAAGACGAAACTCGTTTTCTATAACTAGCAAATCCTGAATAATAACATATTTTTTTTGTGAAAACTTACTACCGTTAGAAACAACAGAAACATGAGATCCTACCATTTTTCAAACCCGCCTTGAACGGCTAGTTCTAAAATTTATTTCCAATGGTTGGCACGTGTAAAAGCCCATGACGTAGAAGATAGAAGGACCCAGAAGGTATGATTTCATTTCTTCCTATAAATTCCAATGCCCGTAGCCAAAATCCTTCATTCAGCCAAACAACCCGCATTATCCCCCCCCCCCCCCCCCCCCCCCCTATTCCCTAAGAGCTGGAGTCATGCCATCCTTATATAAAAAGCCATCCAAAGAATTCGGAGTGTTGTCCAATCTCAGTGTTGTGTTGGTTTCCTTATCCTATTTTGCTGCTTTCTCCGCATCTTCTTTTGAGGCTGCTGCTGCTAGAGATGAAGTGGGCAAAGAATGGAAGGAAGCAGAAGCTCTTCTCAAATGGAAAGCCAATCTTGACAACCAAAGCCAATCCCTCCTATCTTCTTGGGGTGGAGGAGGCCACCCATGCAACTGGGTTGGAATTGCTTGCGATGAGTCGGGAAGCCTCACCCATCTAAACCTTTCGAGTCTTGGTTTGAGAGGTACGCTTTACAATCTCAGTTTCTCATCCTTTCCCAACCTCCTCACTATTGATCTATCAAGAAACTCACTCTATGGAACTATTCCCGACCAGATTGGTTTCATTTCCAAACTCTCCCATCTTGACTTGGCTCTCAATAATCTTTCTGGACCTATTACTTCAAGCATTTGTAACCTTTCCAGACTCTCTTTTCTAGATATTTCTACCAATCAGCTCTCGGGAAGAATTCCACCTGAGATACTCCAACTTACAAGTCTTCAAAAACTTGTTTTAACTGGTAATCTTCTAAACGGTTCCATCAATCATAAAATAGGGTTAATGAGCTCCCTACATTTCCTTGACTTGGATACAAATTATCTCAGTGGTCCCATCCCTACTTCTGTAGGAAATTTGAGCAACCTATACCGTCTTAACATAGCGAGAAACCGACTTTCGGGATCTCTTCCTCAAGAAATTGGGAAATTGCAAAACCTACAGGAACTACTCCTCGGAAGCAACAAACTCTCTGGTTCCATACCTCAAATAGTCGGAACGCTCAAATCTCTCATCCAACTTGATTTGGCAGAGAGTTTTTACACTGGTGCAATCCCCGCTTCCATAGGAAACTTGAGCAACTTGAAATATCTTTTCCTTTCTGGGAACTACTTAACTGGTTCCATCCCTGAGGAACTAGGATCGCTTACACATCTGAATATGTTTCAAATAGTAGGAAATAATATTTCTGGTGCAATCCCTGCTTCCATAGGAAATTTGGCCAACATGGTAAGTCTTCTATTTTCCATGAACAAACTTTCCGGATCAATTCCATCCTCTATTGGAAACTTGACCAAGCTCACTGACTTACGCTTGTTTATGAACAACCTAAGTGGTTCCATTCCACGTGAAATGGATAATCTAACCAATTTTAGAATTTTTCTACTCTATGAAAACAAACTTACAGGCCATTTACCTCAACATGTATGCCAGGCTGGATCACTTGAAATGATTGGGGCCACAAATAACCATTTGACAGGTCCTATTCCAAAAAGCTTGAAAAATTGCACTAGCCTAATTAGAGTTAGGCTTGAGGGAAACCAACTAATAGGAAATATAACCGAAGACTTCGGAATTTACCCGAACTTGAAATATATCGATTTGAGTGACAATCACTTGTATGGCGAGCTTTCATCAAAGTGGGGGCAATGCCATAATTTGACATACTTGAGTGTCTCCAACAATAAGATCTCTGGTAGTATACCACTCGAGCTCAGTGAGGCAAGTCAACTTGGTAAGCTCGACCTCTCATCAAATCATTTAATAGGGAAGATTCCAAAGGAACTCGGGCTCTTGAAGTCATTGCTCAGTCTTCTATTGAGCAATAACCAACTTTCAGGTAACATTCCTTCAGAAATTGGAATGTTGTCTCATGTAACAGATTTGAACCTAGCAGAAAACAATCTAAGTGGCTTGATCCCTACACAACTTGGTGAGTGCTCGGAATTACTATTCTTGAATTTGAGCAAAAATATACTCGAGGGAAGAATTCCTTCTAGTATATGTAGTCTACAATCTCTTGAAAATCTTGATCTTAGTTGGAATATGCTGATAGGAAAGATACCACCACAGCTTGGAGACATGCTTCGGTTAGAAATATTGTATCTCTCTCACAATAATCTCTCTGGTTCTATCCCATCCACTTTTGATGATATTTCAAGCTTAACATCTATTGATATATCCTACAATGAGTTAGAGGGTCCTATTCCCAACCAAAAAGCCTTTCGTGAGGCTTCAGATGAAGCATTCCAAAATAATAAAGGCTTGTGTGGTAATGCCACTGGTTTGAAGGCTTGCCCGAAACTGATTCAAAATCAAAGGGGCAACAAATTTGTATTAAAAATTCTAATTCCTGTTTTGGCCAGTATATTTCTGATATGTATTATTGTTGGAGTTCTACATATTAGTTGCCAAAGAGTGAGGAATACAGAAGCCAAGCCAAGAGACATACAAAATGATGATATTTTTGCAATATGGAGCTTTGATGGGAAAATGGTATATGGGAACATCATTGAAGCTACAGAGGAATTCGATTCCAAATATTGCATTGGTGTAGGAGGATATGGAAGTGTATACAAAGCTGAGTTGCCAACAAGTCAAGTTGTCGCTGTGAAGAAACTTCATCCATTACCCAATGGCGAGAAATCCAATCAAAAAACCTTCATAAGTGAGATTCATGCCTTAACAGAAATAAGACATCGTAATATTGTGAAGTTTTACGGTTTTTGTTCACATCCACGGCACTCACTTCTGATTTATGAATATTTGGAAGGAGGAAGCTTGGTACATTTACTAAACAATGAGGAACAAGCAAAAGCATTTGACTGGATCAAGAGGGGTAATGTCGTCAAAGATGTGGCGAATGCTTTATCTTACATGCACCATGATTGCTCGCTTCCTATAATCCATCGAGATATATCAAGCAAGAATGTGTTACTAGATCTCGAATGTGTGGCTCACATTTCTGACTTTGGCACTGCAAGACTTTTGAAGCTTGATTCATCCAATTGGACTTCACTCGCTGGCACCATGGGTTACATGGCCCCAGGTAAGTTTCTATTTTTATTTTTAATTTATAGTCTATGTAATTAAGTAACAATTTTTAGTAAGTAGTAGTAGCTTTCTTTTTTTTTTGGCTGCAAAAAAAAATCATTAAAACCAAAAGAATAGAAGTTTTGGTACTTTGAGGGTGATCGAAAGTAACTGGGTAATCACATGTCTGAGTCTATGTTCTTCAAATTTTTTTGCAACCAAATAACCTAGATATAGGGAGGGACCCAAGGGGGCCCGGGCCCCCCTAGTCCATTTTTTTTTTTTACTTATTATATATATATATAATTTTTGTAGTTGCCTCCCTTCCAAAACCTTAAACCCTTTTTAACTAGCAACTATTCAACCCAAAAACTTAACAAAAACATCTAGAAATGGTTAAATCCCCAGTTAGGTCAGTTTTAAGGATGGTTAAAGCCATTAGGGGGAGAAGTCTAATTTTATACCATTAATAATTATCCAAGCTTGACCAAGAAAAACATCTAGAAACAAAAATCATATCACATTCCTTTTTAATTTGTTCATAGAGCATGAAACTAATTACACTTTAGGTTTCACGCTGAAGATATTAAATGGCACCCTCACAAACAGACAGGTCAGTGTTTAATTTCTCTCCAAAAAAAAAAAAAAAAGGTTATCTCTTTTTTATATATAAAAAAAGGTCAGTTTTAAAGTTTATTTTAGTGGATCATGTAGTATATGTAAAATTACTTAGTGCGATAACTTTGATTCTATAAATAAAATTCAAAATGAAACTAGTTTGTTATTTTTTTTAATTATAAAGTTTAGCTACAAAATTAGTTGTAACATAATACTATAACCTTACTTAATATCTTTTTATTGAAAGTGAATTTTGACAAATCAACGATTGAATTACATCTTCTTCTTATATCCTCTATACTTGTAAAATTTCTAGAAAATTAAAGATTAATAGCTATGTCATTAATAAATTGTTCAAATTGCAAGTTTTTGTAGTTTAAAATTTTGGATTAAATATAAGCTTATAGATTATATAGTAAATAATATTCGATTAACAAAAAATTTGACATATGTATTAAGAGTGTAAAGAACATATAATTCAAAGGTTAAATTTTTAAAATATTTAGTAATATTTATTTTATTAAGTAAGGTTGTAGCGTACAACTAATTTTGTAGCTAAACTTTGTCTTTTTTTTTAGTCAGTTCGTAAAATTATAGATTGTAAATAGGAATAATCTTTTGTCCAACTCCAATGAATTAAAAAAAATAACAAACAAACGAAGAGCAGTACTTAAAATATAAGATACTAGTGTCAACATAAATATATTTGTAACACATATTTTCATATTTTGCTTTTGGCATGGACCAACTTCTAGCATTATGTTCTAACTTTATCACCTATATATAATCATGTCACCATGACCTTGATCTCTTTTTTCTAACAGAACTTGCATACACAATGGAAATTAATGAGAAGTGCGATGTTTATAGCTTTGGAGTGTTGGCATTAGAAATAATCATGGGAAAGCATCCTGGAGATCTCATTTCATCTCTGTCATCATCACTCCCATCCTCATCAACATTCACAACTCATATGCCATTGAACGATGTGTTGGACCAACGCCTTTCACTCCCTTCCAACAAAGTTGCAAGTGATGTGCTCTCCATTGCAAAGATTGCGATTGCTTGCTTACAAACCATTCCACAATCTCGTCCAACAATGAAACAAGTTTCTCAAGACCTGTCAACTTGGAAACCACATCTGGCAAAGCCATTACACATGATCACTTTAGGAGAAGTAGTTGATGTCAGAGGCTCGAATGTCTAATTGTTTGTTTTCTTCATGTTCACCTTCTTGTTTATGCATTTTGAAGCATTTTGAATTGTGACTCCTCTTTTTCTCTTTTTCACTTTTACTTTTCTCCTTTGTACTTTGCTTTTTTGTATTGTGTCTAATTGGCAAGATTCTAAATACAATATAGTATACATCAAAATGCAAAGTTGAGAATTCCATCAATAAAAAATCAGAAAGGGTATTTCTTTATGTTAAATATTAGTATTGATACACAATGTTGAATATGCTAGTATGAATGCGAAAACGAAATCATAAAGTGTAGAACACAATAACACACGAGAGTTACGTAGTTCAGTTTAATGGCCTACATCTACGAAGAAAACTCTAAAGAGCAACATCAATAATATATTAGAGTGTAATATAAATCCTGTATTGCAATGAATACCATAGCATGTGTATATATAGTAGACTAAACCCTAAACTAATAGACTTCTAGTACAAGGGGACTTAGCTTGCACCCAAAGTAGAATTAAGCTTGGGCTTATGCTAATGAGCTAATATATCTCTAGCACCCTTTCTCAAACTCAAGAGAGAAGTTTGATGAAATCTTGAGATTTGATAAGGTTGAGAAAATCCCTTAAATGAAGTTTGGCTTTGTGACGATGGTTTAAGGAAGGCAATGGTCTTGCAGTGTTGATGTGACTTCTAACGATGGCATGACTATATCGGAGAGTTTTGATAGTAGCAATGGGAAGCCAAAAAAAATGAATGCAGGGAAGAAATACCAAGGAAGACAAAAATTGCTCTTAATACACTGTAAGGACAGAAAACTGTGGCCACAGAAAGATGGCTTTGATACCATGTTAAATATTAGTATTGATACACAATATTGAATATGCTAGCATGGATGCAGAAGTGAAAGCATTAAGTGTAGAACACTATAACACATGAGGGTTACGTGGTTCAACTTAATGGCCTACATTCACAAAGGAAACCCTAAAGAGTTACATCAATAATATATTAGAGTGTAGTACAAATCCTGTGTTACATTGAACCATAACATGTGTATATATAGTAGACTAAACCCTAGACTAATAAACTTCTAGTACAAGTAAAGGACTTGCTTGTACACAAAGTAGAATTAGGCTTGAGTTTATACTAATGGGCTAATATATCTCTAACACTTTATATGCTTGTCAAGTATATGTAGTCAATATTTATGGTGCTCGAGAACTGCTATAAGGGTGTAGATATAAGCCCTATGATTTGTGAACTCCTTTGATTTTGCTTTAGTTTTATCAATTTTGTTATAAGTAATGCTAAAGTCACAAACTATTTTACAATATTTTTACAAATTATTGATATGACAAATTCTTCTTAGTTCTAATCTAGACCCATAACTAATATCACATTTTTATTTACCAACAATTATTTGGAAAAGAGTAATGTTATAGACACAAATTATTTTACAACACTTTTACAAATTGTTGATGTGGCTTTAGCATTTTCTAAATAGTTATTGTAAGTAAAAATGTGATGTTAGTGATAAACCCATATTAAAACTAATAAGAATTTGCCGAATTTGCAGTTTGTAAAAATGTTGTAAAATAGTTTGTATTTGTAGCTTTGCTCTTTGAAAAACGCTAACTAATATCACATTTTTATTTACCAACAACTATTTGGAAAAGAGTAATGCTACAGACACAAACTATTTTACAACATTTTCACAAACTGCTGATGTGGCTTTAGCATTTTCTAAATAATTATTGTAAGTAAAAATGTGATGTTAGTGATGGACCCATATTAGAAATAATAAGAATTTGCCACATCTGCAGTTTGTAAAAATGTTGTAAAATAGTTTGTATCTGTAGCATTGCTCCTTGGAAAACGCTAACTAATATCACATTTTTATTTACCAACAACTATTTGGAAAAGAGTAATGCTACAGATACAAACTATTTTACAACACTTTCACAAACTACTGATGTGGTTTTAGCATTTTCTAAATAGTTATTGTAAGTAAAAATGTGATGTTAGTGATGGACCTATATTAGAACTAATAAAAATTTGCCACATCTGCAGTTTGTAAAAATGTTGTAAAATAATTTGTATCTGTAGCATTGCTCTTTGGAAAATGCTAATGCCACATCAGTAGTTTGTAAAAATATTGTAAAATAATTTGTGTCTATAGCATTATTCTTTTATTATTATATCTACTATATTCATTACATATCTATTATATTTAATGTACATATATTCAACCTTAAATTATTTCCTTTTTCTAAAAAAAAAAAATAAAAATAAAACCTTAAATTATTCCTTAATCAAGGTATAACAGCTAAGAGAATTCACAATGGAAATTGTAAATGCCATATGTTAGTAATATTTAGCATCAAACCTCAAAAGTACTCAACAGCTGGTCTGCTAAAATCTTACAACTGTAAAAAAATTTGTAATTGTGCTACAGTACCATCCTAAATGTAGGATGGCACTGTAGCACAATTGTAAACCAAAATATATTATTTAAATCCCTTTTCACCTTTTATTTTCTCTCTCCTTTTAGTCCTTTGTCTTTCAAGTCCTCTCTCTTTCTCTCTCTCACAGTCACAGTGCTCATCTCCCCTCTCTCCGTTGAGCCTTTCTCTCTTCGTGCCTCTCACTGCCGATGACCCTTTCTCTCCAATGGCACTACCGATGACCTTTTCTGGGCAAGATCATCGTGGTCAAGGGGCTGAGGATTGCTAATCGGATTTTGGTGGGTTTGCTTAGTGGGTCTGAGGCTGAGCATTGTGGTGAATTGGTGTGGTGGGCCGTGGGTTTTTGGCGGTGGAGATCAGTGAGTTCTTGTGGGTTTCAGGCGATGGAGATCAGTGCGTTCTTGTGGGTTTCTGACGGTGGAGATCAGTTGGGTTTCTGGGTTTCTAGATCGATCGGTGCGTTCTTGTTTGTTTCTAATGATGAAGATCAATGTGGGTTTCTGGGTTTCTAGATCTACAAGTTGTTGTGTGGGTTTTTGGGTTTCTAGATCGGCAAGTTGTTGTGTGGGTTTCTGGGTTGGTGGTTGTGTGTGTGGGTTTTGGTGGTTGGCATGGACTATTGTGGTTGTGGTGATGGTTGTTGGTTGGTGGCTAGTGGTTTTGCTAGGAGGTGAGTGGCAGTGGTAGTGATGTTGTGGTTGCCAGTTGCTTAGAGGAAGAGGGAGGAACGAGGAAGAGGAAGAATAAGAGAAATAGTAAAAAAAGAATAAAAAAGAATATTTAAATAAAGTTGCAAAAAAAAAAAAAATAGAGTTTGAGACGTTGTGTGTGTTGTAAAATGGTATAGTATAATTGATAAAGTGGATTTTTGAGATGGTAAAATAGAATAGGATAGCATTTTCTATTGTGAATGCTCTAACCTTAATTTAAGATCATGGCAAATATACTATTTGAGTTCTTACATTTTGGGGTCTTAATCAATTTACTCTCTACATTTTAGTAACTATTAATTTAGTCCCTACATTTTACTAATTTAGTAGCAGTCAATTTAGTTCTTTTTATTTTCAACTTACAATCAATTTGGTCTTTACTATTAATTCACTAATATAAAATACATATATGGCTAATGGAAGCTAACATGGCTAATAAACTAATAATATAAATTTTTAATTACTATTTTAAAAAGCCACATCAGCTTAATAACAAATCCACATCAGAAAATTAAAAAGAAAAAATGAATAACAAAATTAAGTTAACTTGCAATTTTTTTTTTTTCTTTTAGTTTTTTTGGCTGTCAAACACATACCATAGTACTTCTCTTCCTACACCAATGATCTAGCACTACCACCTTGTCTTGGAAACCAAACAGTTGCTTAAGTGAATGGTATTGGCAAATTAAAGAGAAATTCACAAGAAGGTCGAAGGACCAAATCTGGATACAAACCATTAACAACAACGAAGATGTCATTTTCTTTTCTTTCATTTTCTAGGAAACCAAACACAACAATAAACATAGATCTTCAAAATTTTGCTGAGAAAACTACAAAATCTATACATAGTTGATGGTACCCTAGCCATGGACTACCGTTGTCGAACCAAGCCCTTTTTTTTTTCCCAGATCTACAAAATTTTTGAATCTCCCAAACCCAAAACACAAAATGGAAAAGTATAATTTACACACATAAATAGAATCACAGAGAAAAAGATCTGGAAAGAAACAGTAAATATTTAATGATAGTGGTGGATTTGATGTGCTTGAGGAGAAGCTTATGCAGAGAAGACCGAGCTGCTAAAATTATGCTTGAGATCTACGCCGATTTACTCTTGACTTTCATCATTGCCAGATTGTGATCTCAGGGACTCGAGCTTTCATTGCAAATCTCCACTTTTTAATCTCTCTGTCTACCTCCTACATTTCCTTCGTGATATCAAACATGACAACAAATGACAAAGTTACAAATTTTAAAGTAAATTATAAAGGCACCTGATCTCTAAATAGTTCTAGTCTTCTAGAGATAAATAGATGTAAAGGTACTAAATACAAATTCTAAAGTAGATCTAAAGTGATCCAACTTCCACGGTTCTAGAGTGTTTCATTTTTTTTTTTTATATCTTTTTTTTTTTTTTTTTTTTTTTTCCTTTTAGATTTGAGAAATTAAGGGGTTGTTTGGTTTAAGTGTTTTCATCATCCAATACTCAGTTTTCATTACTCAATTTTTGAATTTTGTGAGCCCCACAACAAGTTGCTTTGTTTGGATGAGTTTCCTAACTCAATTCTCAAAAAATTGAGTTTGAGTCATGGAAATTGAAAACAACTTTCAGTTGTTTTCAATTTTTGAAAAACGAGTAACGTTTTATCGTTTTCTTTCAAAAAAAAAAAAAAAAAAAAAAGAGTAACGTGGCAATATTGTAAATACATGCATCTTTGTGGGACCCACGTCAGGGACATGTCTACATCAATAGGGGCGTCCACAGGAACCCAAGAACCAACCCACCCGTCCAAGCCGCCCGGGCCGACCCGACAACCAGCCGACCCGACGCTGGTGACAGTTGGAGACGGGTCTCTGCCACCAAAAACCGACTTAGGCGAGTCGAATGGCAGGTTTTCTTCTTTAAAACCCGATATACCCGATCTGACTGACGAAACCCATGAAAGAAGGCCGAAGTTCCTAGATCCGTTCAGATTCATCAGTATTCTGGTGAAGGTTTGGTAGTTTTTGGTTAGATCCGGTGAAGATCTTGGTTTTCTTGCTTAGATCCGGCAGTGAGATGAAGATTTTGCTCGGATTTGTGCGTGTTTTTGCTTTAATTTTTCTGAGAAGAAATTTTCGCTCCAATCTGAACTTGATGTTGTGGTTTTTCATTGATTTTTGCTTAGATGCGATGATTTTCGCTCAAATCTGGGCTTGATGGGGGTGATTTTGAGCTTGATCCGGTGATTCAAACTCAGAACGAGGCCAACCGTTGTCCACCGGAGACTGATCCCACTCGACCCAAGGTCGCCGACGGTTAGCGGCGAGTTGTTAAGCGCTTCACCCGATTCCAGCGGGTCGGTTTCGGGTTGGGCATAAAGCCAACCCGGATTGACCCGTGGACAACCCTATACATCAAGTCCTCAGCACCAATGACTTTTTCTTTCTCTCTTTCCTCTTTCTCCTTCTCCCAGCAACAAACCAACATTTTTTCATAAATTTTTTACTCCTTTCTCTCTTGTCCTATGTACTTTTCCCCTTTGCATCTGAAAAACAACAATACCCAGGCGAAGATCTCCATCTAAAAGAAAAATCAAAAACCCAGCAACTATGAAGAATGAAACCCAGCAACCAAAGACTACCCCAATCTCTCCATTTGAAAGAAAACCCAAAGACCTAGCAGCAGCTTTGAAGACTGAAACCCATTAGCTAACCGAAGCTCTCCCTCTCTCTTGTCCTTTCGCTGCACCTCTTTACCCTCCACTGAATTTGTAGAGTTCTCTCTATCTCCTTGGCAAGATCAAAAAAAATTTTCTCTCTCTATCTTATGGGTGCGGAGTTCGGATTTGAGATGTGGTTATAGGGTTTTGATTTTTGAGACATGGGTGTGTGTGTGTGGTTCAGATTTGTGGTGTGGCTGTGGTGGGTTTAGATCTGAGATGTGGGTTGCTGTTATGGGTTCAAATTTGTGGTGTGGGTTCGGATTTGATTTGGGCATCTTGTATTAAAGGTCTACCTCTTCCCCTATTTCGGATGTGCCTAAACAGGGCTTATACATTTTTCTAATCAATAATGAGGGTCTGTATTTGATACATTTTTCTTGGTAATATTTCTATCCTTTACCTCAAAAAGAGGGTCTGTATTTGTGATTTTTGATTTGGGTATTTGTGGGTTTTGATTTGAACATTTGTGGGTACCTATAAGCTTATGTTTGTATTCATTTGTGTTTGTATGTTTATGACAGTTTAGCCGTAGGTTTGGGATAGGATTGTTCTTGTTAATGTGTGTGTACATGATAAATGAAAGAGAAAGAGGACAGCTTTAGTGAGAGTAACAGGGCAATGGTGACTGAAGGGGAAAAAAATGAAATGAAAAGAGTGAGGGTGAGGCGGGTAGGTTAACAGAATTTATGACAGGGCGCTCAGGCATGGGTCCCACAAAAAGTAAAAGAAATTGAGTGATAAGAAACTGAAAATATGTGCCAAATTGGTGGGGATAAGAAATTGGGGTATTTTAAGTGATGAATGATGAGTGATGAGTGATCATTTTTTTAAACCAAACAAGCCCTAATTTTTTTGTTTTCAAGTTTTTAATTCAAATGCTAAAATGCTGACATAGCTTTTGTCAATTGTAGTTGATTTTTTTTATTAGCCACATCAGCTCAAGTATGCTAATTATGTAATTTGTTAATCACATGGTCATTTTCTGTTAATGAGTTAACGGTAGAGACTAAATTAACTGAAAATTAAAAATAACGGAGACTAAATTGACTGATGACTGCTACCAAAATATAGAGACAAAATTGACTGTAATCCCAAAATATAGGAACCAAAATAATATTTTTGCCTAAGACAATGGAAGCTTCTAGCTCAACAATTTCCATTGTAATTCTCTTTGTGCCTTGTGTATATGCCCATGTCTTGTGTACAAACAATACATACTGAATATAGAGGTTTTATATTCAATAACTTTTAGACAAAGTTTAGCTATAAAATTAGTTGTAGTTTAAATCTACAACCTTACTCAATATCTTTTTATTGGAGGTGAATTTTAACAAATTCACCATTGAATTACATCTTTTTCTTATAATCTCCATGCTTGCAAAATTTCTAGAAAATTAAATATCAATAACTATGTCATCAATAAATTGTTTAAATTGCAAGTTTTTTGTAGTTTAAAATTATGCATAAAATATAAGCTTATAAATCATATAGTAAATAATATCTGATTTACACAAAATTTGACATGTGTATTAAGAAAGTAAAGAACATGCAATTCAACGGTTAGATTTACAAAACATGTAGTCATTTTTATTTTATTGAGTAAAGTTTTAGCCTAAGACTACAACCAATTTTGTAGTTAAACTTTGTCTATAACTTTTTTTTCTTACTCCTTTATTTTCTTGCTATTAAAGCCACTGTTTGGTAATGTTGTCATAGTAACGTTGTTTAAGTGTTATGGAAATACGTGTGGGTGAAAAAGTGTTATGAAAATACATAGTGTTATTTAAATTAACAATGAAAACTGTTGTTTAAACAACACAACCAAACACCCCTTAAGAATCTTCTTGGTGTTTTTCTCTACCTAAGCAACACAACAAATGCTCTTTAAAACAATCCCCGCATGTCCTTGGTGGATGGATTTGTCCTAGCCCTTCACACACCACTACCAATCATTTTTTTGTCCTAAATGATCACCAAACTCGGTTTTACATCATCAAGTAGGTCGGTCTATCTAAACAACACCACAATTCAAGGGTTCATGCACTCTCATCTGCTACCACAACTTTTTGCAAGTCAAATCATGTGCCTTAACGCGCCATCAGCATGTTACATTTGCTCACAATTAGCACAAACAATATTAGGACTAAAAATTTACACAACAAATTCTAAAAAAATTTATGTAAATTTTTGTGATCATAGCATTTTTCCACATGAATTGCAGCACTAGCCACTCACCTTTACGCGCTCACATAAACCAACACCAATTTTCTCGTGTCATTACTTGATAAGGCTAGTCATCTTTAAGCACTCACATTCCCATACAACCAACCAACACTGATTGTCACATGTCGTTACTTGATAAGGCCACGTTAGCCTGATTACCACGTTAATTAGCAGCCTCGTCAACACAAAACCTTTGACAATGCTTTATTCATAGTAGTGTCATATCATTGCCACATCAACTAACACGACATCTGCCATGTCAAGACCTTGGCTGTTCATGCCACATCACCTCCATTATGCTTAGGAGTGAGAGAGGACTCGGCTTTGTACCCGTGGCCTAAACTGACCTGATTCCATAACTCGATTCCACAATTCCAATATGTAGCCTACCGTAATAGATATGTATCCCTCATCAACCCAATATCTTATGGCTAACAATTTGAGCTCATAATCCAAATTTCCTCTTTGCCATATCTAACCACATCCACTAAAAAAAAAAGGGGGAAAGAAGCATTTCTTTTTTCTTTTTTTCCTTTCCCAATTATTTTCTGTTTTCCACAGTTCAAATCAACGATGTCAGTATGTCAATCATCCCATTACAATTATTTTTAAATTTTAATGGGCCTAAACCCTAATAATAACAATATGTAGGCCGAAAATATGCGTGTTTCTTAAAGGTGTAAAATTATGCTGTTATCTTCCCGATTAAACTCCAAAACCTGTGATCCGCAAGGGTGAACCCAATATTAACTGTTTAAACAGTCATCGTTGGGTAGCAACATCGCTAGTAGAATAGTTTGTTGCCCCAGCTGAAGCCTTAGACAATGATCTCGGGTTTGCTAGGCTCAATGTTGAGGAGAAGTCCAAGGCAAGGGGTTTTTCAAGATGACTGACTAGATCTGTTCCAAAAAAGTAAAAAATTCCAACAGATTTGACTTCCGCTCAATAACTGAAAGGCAAAATGGACCAAATAGACTGAATGGACCAAAATGGATCGAAGTATAGCAAAGTGGACCGAATTAGAGCTAAATGGACCGAAATGGACTGAAGCAGACCAAATGATCAAATAAACCGATGTAGACCAAAATGGACCTAATTGGACTGATTTTTTTTTTTTTAGAAACAAATCAATCACTACTTAAATGGCAGGTTGTTACTGGTTGTTATTGTTGGGGCAAAAAAGTAATCTTAGTGTTAGTTTCAAATTTGAACCAATAACAACTAACCACCTGTGATTTGTTGTAAAAATGTTGTAAAATTGTTATAGACGTAGCATTCCTCATAGATTTTTCTCTTTAAAGTTGGGGTGCTGTAATGTTTTTTATTGGCTATTAATGAAAACGTTGATCTTCCCATAAAAAAAATATACTTCCCATGAAAACGTTGATCTTCTCAAAGGCAATGGGTTTTCGAGAGGTTTGCTTAATTAGCTAATGTGATTTTGAGAAACGAATTACCCTACTATGCTTGATTAATGTAAAAAAGAAATGCTTGACGTTGACTACTAGAGAAAAGGAAAAAATAAAAAAAAAATGGTTAAATATTTATGTTTTTCTCTTATATGGACAAAATAATGTAGTTTTTTTATTTTAGTTAATAAAATAAGAAAAGCATAAAATTATTAATTAATTAAGAAGGTCGAACATGTGGGAAGTTTTTATTAATAGAGTATAGAGTGAAACAGAAAAAATGAGACAGAAGAGTTAGACTTCAAGTTGAAAGCCAATCTTTCCTATTTTCTTGGGGCGAAGGAGGCCAACCATGCAATTGGGTTGGAACTTATGATGAGTTGGGAAGTCTTACCCATCTAAACTTTTTGAGTCTTGGTTTGAGAGGTATGCTTTAAGTTTCTCATCCTTTCCCAAC
Source organism: Quercus gilva (assembly GCA_023621385.1). Lineage (NCBI taxonomy): Eukaryota > Viridiplantae > Streptophyta > Magnoliopsida > Fagales > Fagaceae > Quercus > Quercus gilva. Next base: position 7,022,991 of record CM042484.1, on the reverse strand, counting down.
CTCCTTACTATTGATCTATCACATAAATCGCTTTATGGAACTATTCCCCACTAGATTGGTAACATTTCCAAACTCACCCATCTCAACTTGGCTTACAATAGTCTTTATGGAACTGTTACTTCAACCATTGGTAACCTTTCTAAACTCTTCTATCTTTGTTTTACCTGGCAATCACCAAGAATTCCACTTGAAATAGGACTACTTACAAACCGCGTAAGATAGTTTGAGGCCTAAGGCAAAAATTTTAAAGAGTCTTTTTATATCTAAATATCACTTAAATAATATTTAGTTTTTTTATATTATATTTTTTTATATTTCAAATCTATTATTAATTCTTACTGATTAATAAGATTAATTACCCAGAGTAAGCTAATGATATTTACTATATAGGTTTTACAAACTGACATGTCACCAATAAAAAAAAGTTATTCAAAACAATCATTTATTATATTGTTTGAGTGACACCAATTATATTCATGCTATATTAGTTTGTAAGTTTTTTGTTATAAAATTTATATTAGTTTTAGCATTTTTCATTCACTTAATGGTGAATTGGTGATTGTGTTGTATTTTTATTATTTTATAATTTTTTTTTGTGTGGACAATATGCTAAAATTACTACAAATTTTACTATAAAAAAACTTATAAACTGATAATGTATAAATGTGACATTTCAATAAAAGAATAAATGAGTATTGAATTATTTGTTGTGATCAATGACATATCAATTTATGAGACATATATATATATATATATATGATAAAAAATAAGTGCAAATAACTCACTCTTTTTTTAATTAAAAAAAAAAATTACTGCCGCCATTTATTTTGGAGCCTCTCTATGTTAGGCGGCCTTAGGCCATGGCCCAAACGGCCTAGGCCTAGGGCCGGCCCTGCAAACAAGTCTTTAAAGTCTTCTTTTTTTTTTTTTTTTCTTTTTTTTTTTTCTGGTAATCTTCTAAATGGTTCCATCCCTTAGGAAATGGGAACGTTGAGGGCTCTACTTAGTAGTTTCCCTTGATTTAGATGAAAATAATTTTGAAAATAATCTCTCAGATCCCATCTCTGCTTCCATAGGAAATATGTCCAACTTAGCCGAACTTTTGCTATATGAAAACAAACTTTCTAGATCAATTCCAACCATTATTGGATAGATGGCCAACTTGTCTAGGTTCATTCTTACTGAAAACAAAGTTTCTGGATCAATTCCAACCACTATTGGAAACTTGACCAAACTCACCTATTTAAGTTTGATGATGAACAAACTAAATGGTTCCCTCCCAGAGGAATTAGGATTGCTTAAACATCTCAGTACTTTTCAGTTAGGATCTAATAATCTGTGTGGTGCAATTAATCACTTCTTCCATAGAAAATGATGGCTAGCTTGTCTATGCTTGATCCATCTGACAACCAACTTTCGGGATCAATTTCAACCTCTATTGGAAATTTAACCAAGCTCACCGTCACCGAATTAATCTTGTTGATGAACAAACTAACCAGTTCCCTTCCACTTGAAAAAAACAATCTTACCAATTTCATTAGTCAGCAGCTAGGCTATAACAATTTTATTGGCCATTTACCTCAACACATATGCCAAGCTGGAAAAACTGCACTAACCTAGTCAGAGTTAGGCTTGATGGAAACCATCTAACAGGAAATATAACTGAAGACTTTAGATTTTATCCAAACTTGAACGATATTGATCTGAGTGACAATAACTTGTATGGTGAACTGTCATCAAATTGGGGAAAGTGGCATAAGATCTTCGGAAATATATATACCACCTATGCTATTATGTGATGTAAGTTAAAACATGTTTAATTCCCAAAGACGTATGAGCATACAATAAGATGCATGAAATCCAAAATCTACATGAATAAATAAAAACCCTATATTTGCATGATAGGATTTAAATCACTTACATCCTCTCTTACTTCTAAACCTATTTTATGGGCCACATTTAAAATAAATAAGTTTGTGTGTGTTCTATTGTTAATTTTATTTTATGTAAATCTATATATCCTTATACTTGTAAAGAATAAGGTATTCAGCGATTCTATATTGTTAAGTGAAATTGCAAATTTACAATATATAGCAACTTTAATGCATTGGATTTTTATTGTTCTATACTTCAAAGTTTATTTTATTGACACATAATATAATTTATTATTGTAGATATTATTTTTTATTGATGTTTATGGTTTAGATTTATTTTAAGGATTAAAAGTTTGAAAATAAATTTACAAATCAATTGACATAGTAAATTATATAAAAATACTAGATTTTTCCCCCAAAATCATGTAAGAATTTTATTAACAAAACAATTACTTTTGTGGAAGAAGAGTTTTTCTAAATTAAACTTCATAAAAGCCTACCTAAATTCAACTATGTCACGAAAAATATTAAAGGGATTAATCATATTATCAATTGAAAAAGGAAGTGTTAGCAAAATTTGAATACAAAAACTTAATTAGTAAGTTTTCATCTAAAAATAAGAAGAATAAATTTTATAAAATAGAAAATTATAAAATATTATTTAATTGATATCTAAATTTATTAAAATTAAAATACCTTACTTAAGTAGATTGACTTAGAGAATCTCTCTCCTTGGTTGGACATGCATTAATATCAGAATATGATGTGACGCCTTCAACGTTTTCCAGCCATAGCACAGCACATAGCAATAAAAAAAAATGTGCTTTCAATCTACGCAGAAAGTAAACATTTTCTGGAATATTAACATACCTTCTCTCTCTCTCTCTTTTAATAGGAATCAACATACCTTGAACATAAGCAATTTTTTAAGTTGGTGGATAATAAATTATAATACCTAACAAGATTTGAACCGGTAGTTTCAATCACCCAATATAAAATTGTGAAGGAGGAAATGCCATTTACCCTAACTTTGCTTTTTGTTTGACGGAAAGCGGGAGGATGGAAGTCCGTATTAAAAGTGGCAGTAGAATGAGTTTTTTTTACAGGCTTGACTCAAGAAAGGAGACTGGGCCTAGACAAGACCCACTTAAGACGGGAAAAATGGGAAGAAAGTAGTAACACTTTTACCTTTAATGATTAATTAAAAATTAAAAGTCTTGGAAGTTTATCTCAAAGGAAAAATCTTTAAGTTTCGCATTCCTATTAACCTTTTCTTTTCTCTTATTAGCTTGTTTCTGCACCTTAACAACGCCCAAAAAAAAAAAATCTCATTTTTCGATAATTTGATAGACTATATATAGTTGAATTTTTTTTTTCAAATAATTTGTCATAATTTAAATTACATAAATGGTTGATTAATTTATTTGAGATAATAGTATAATTTTATTTAAAATGAAACGCTGAATTATGAGCTTGAATTTTTAAATAAATATTAGAAAACGTATTAATGAATAAACTAAAAATTTATTAATTTGTATTTGTGTATCTATTATAATAGTAAATATAATAAAAATTTTATTTCTTCTAAAACAATTATTTTAGTTCCTCACATTATTTTTTGTATTTTTCTAAAAAATAATAATAATACTTTTTTTACCATCTATGTATTTTTTTTTTTTTTAATCTTTCCAACTAAACACTCGCAATGAAAAATAATAATATTTTCTTTTCTGTTTATTGTTATTTATTAATTTGTCATTAATAATGACTCATTATTAAATATCCTGCTTGCCGGAGGAAGACCGATGTCAAGCTCAACCACTACGAGTACGAACTGAAAAGAATTCATATAATATATTATTCCGATGGTTACTAAAGTGAGATGTGCTCAAGTAATTTTCCGAAGTCTTAACATTACGAAGACTTTAAAGTTAAACTGTTCAGATAATTATCATTTCGTGATGTGTTCAATTGACTCTCCAACAATTCTTTTGTTGGCACTAGTAATTAGCCATTTGCCCTGTCAAAAAAAAAAGGTTTAGCCATCAAAAAAAAAAAAAGTTTTAGCCATTTGCATTCAATCGGATGATCATTAGTCATTACAGAGAAGGGAAATGTTAAAACAACTCACTCACTAAACAGAACTTTTGGAGGATAGAGTGGCTTGGGTTACTTTCTATGGATGGCTCGTTATCCATTTGCAAATTCACTGTAAGCCCCATTCAAACTGAAGTTTTTGGAGAACAACTTATTACTCGAATTGATACTTCCAACGGTTTTGTAGCTGAAAGAAAAGATGGATTAGGAGATGAAGGAAGGTTTTTTATATTAAAAGATAGTTTTTTTTAACTCATCTTTTTTTCTTTTGATATTACCAAAATATAAGAAATTCAGAAATCTACTTTTACAAAAGATTCTTCATTGAAATAAACCGAGTGAAATATTTTTAGTTGAATTCTTTGAAGGAAAAAAATATTTTTTAAATGGACAACTTATTCAAATATCACTTATTAAACGGATCTCAAAATAAATTACAAATTATGTTTTATACCTAACGTCCTTGTTTGAATTAATGCGATTTTATTTTTTTATTTTAAATTTAATAAAAAAAAGGGGTTGCGAGGCCCGCGGCCTTCTTTATAGACATAATGAAGTTCCAACCCATAAGAAGGGAAAGGTTTAAAAAGATTTCAAAAGGTGTGAGTATAGAAGTGCCATGATGTACCCAATTTTCAAACCCCTAAGAAAGGCAACTTTTGGAAATTTTCCAACTAAGACAGGCAAGTTTTGGGTCAAACCCCTAAGAAAGGGCAAGTTTTAGAGAGATTCCAAAGATTTTCAGTTTTCACATGGGAGGAGACACATAGCATAATATTTCATTTCCTATATAAATTCCATGTGCTTTTAGCCAAAATCTTCAACCACCCAGAAACCCATTACATCTCTCTGAAGTCTATAACCACTAAACTAATATTGTTTTTATTAGATAAAAAGCTATCCACAGTAGTCTAGGGAGTCTTGTTTAGCCTTGCCACCGTGTTGATTTCCTTATTCCACTGTGCTGCTTTTGCTTCCTCCCCAACCCATAAAAAGAGAAAGGTTTAAAAAAGATTTCAAAAGTTGTATGGAAGGGCCCATGACGTACCCAATATCCAATCAATTCTCAAAACCCTGAGAAGCATAGTTGTCAGTATCGTACGATACACGATACGTATCGTATAGTGTATAAAAAGTTTCGTAATGTAAGGGCGTATCGTAAGTACTCATGAATTGTCCGATTCATAGGTGCGTATCGTATGAATTGTATCATATCGGTGAATCGTACATATCGTATGATACATAGACATATGGGTTTAAAATGGGTTTTTTTGTTAAAATTTGTGATTTTATTTTATTTAAACAAGTTGTTAGACTTTGTTAACACAAAATTATTGGGAAACTTAATTGAATCTAATGAAATAGCAAGTCCATGAGTTTTTTTCCTCCCTTCTCTTTCTCCTACAAAATTTAGATTATACTCATAACACTCACTTTCATATGTACAAATTTATTTTCTATGCTATTAATAATGTATTAAATGAAAATATAATTATTTTTATTTTGTTATTATTATTTTGAGTCTAAAAAGCTAGAATGCCAAGAAAAAATATAAAGAAAAATTATTAGAATAAAAAAACCAAAAAAAAAAAAGTAAATGTTGATAATAATAAAGAAAATGTCTATGAAAAAATAATTTTGCAAGATGCTGAACATGATGATAACATTGATTTAGATGAAATTGATTAGCTAAGATAATGAAAAGATATTATTATTTTGGTTCATATATCATGTATTACTTCTGAGTTTAATCAATTTGAATATGCATGTTATAAACATAAGTTTATTTGATTTATTTAATTAGTTTTGTTAAATTTTATTACATAAGTAATGATTAAATTGGTCATTAGTTGAATATATTTTGAATTAATAATGAATATACCTTTTATATATGTATATCTATAATTATTTATAATTTTATTAAGTGTTTATGTATCTTACGATACATGATTCCGATATGATACACGATACAAAAAAAGCAAAAATCGATGATTCACGATTTGACAACTATGCTGAGAAGGGCAAGTTTTAAAGGGATTCCAAAGGTTTGCACATGAGAGAAGTCCAATTTCAGTCCTATTTCATACAATTACAATTTTTCGAGCTTACCTAGAAAAGCATCTGTCATGTAAACCCACCCAAGTATTAGTTTCTTTTTCATTCCCTTTGCTGCTTTTGCTTCCTCCCCAACCCATAGAAAGAGAAAGGTTTAAAAAAGATTTCAAAAGGTGTATGGAAGGGCCCATGACGTACCCAATATCCAATCAATTTTCAAAACCCTGAGAAGGGCAAGTTTTAAAGAGATTCCAAAGGTTTGCACATGGGAGAAGTCCAATTTTATACCATTATAATTTTCCGAGCTTACCTAGAAAAGCATCTGTCATGTAAACCCACCCAAGTATTAGTTTCTTTCTCATTTTATTTAATTTTATTTATTTGGCCACAACAGACCTAATTTCCAATTGCCAAATTACAACACCTGTGCCTTTTAGACATTACTATACGAATATTACATAATATTGTACATTTTTTTTCTACACAAGATACAAGTGATCATGTAACATTAAACATATCACATTAATCCTTTATATTTAAGGTATTGATTCTCATACGTTTATTATTGTACATCATCTATACAAATCACTCCTTTCACATTTTAAATATAGATATCAATAAATAATAATTAAAATATAAATATCCATGCAAGAAGTTATGGATTTAGTGTGTATGAATTATGTACATTAACAAATACTAGTCGCTAACCCGTGCGATGCACGGGATAGTTAAATAAAAGGACAATTAATCAACATCACGTTAAGGTAAAAGAATTAGTAAGAGACTGATTTGCCCACCAAGAATTTAAAAGAAAAAAAAATTGATATAATAAAATCTAAGAAATTTAGAAATAGAAAATTGGGTTAATAATATGCATATTATAGTCATTTTGCTAGTTAGCGTTTAAAAAAAAAATGGATTTGTCATAATTAAATAAAATACAATGGGAATAAATATTTAATTTCTATGTTTTTCATTAGTTTAGAAGTGTTGTCTAACGTAGAATGTTATTGGGTTGTAAGAAAATTTTTTATAAAATGTTAATACCATATATATATGCTTATATTGTCAATGTCTCACTGCAGGTACATAGTTACTGAAACCTACAAAGTAATTTACAATTCTTAAATTAATAAAGCAAAATTCCCAAAAGTTATATATATACACACACTCAAAACTGATATAAACTACAAAGATAAAAACAAATTTTATTTAGTCGTATTAATAACAATATAAACAATTCAAAACATGGAACATTATCAAATTTATAACATATAATTCCATTATCTTTTACGTTGAATCCAAACAAATAATTAATTGAAATTAATCCAAACAAATAATTAATCAACCAAAAATCAAAACTTTAATTAAGAAAACAAAAAATCACATGAACTCAAAATAAAAATTCTCAATAAAGAAAAAACATATAAGGTAAAGAATTAAGATCAACCTACTAAAACGCAATTATCAAAAACTCCAAAACTTAAACCTTCCAAATTTTATAGAATCCCCAAATTCTACTTCAAAACCAAACAAAACCCTTCAAATTCAAAAAATTCATATATAATACACCAAATAAAAATTTACCACACCTTGGGTTGGAAGACATAAGTTGCAGCTTTGATTTTTCTCCAAAAAATAGAGATGCTTCATCTGCTGTATACAATATAAAATAATTATTAGAAATTTCAACCCAAAAACCAAACCCACAAAAACACTATCAAAATATAGAGATTAACCCAAATACTTAGATGAAAATAAATTCTAAACATGACAAAACAATAAGATAGAATGAAAATTCCAGGCACATATGAAAGCAAATAAAAAAGACAAAACCTACGTTTTTTTTTTTTTTTTTTTAGTTGAGTCTCTCTCCCTATTTTTTTAATTTTAAAGTGAAGTTAAGTTTAGGGTTTTGAGATGGTAATTGCTAGGGTTTTAAGGAGAGAAGAGAGAGTCCTACCAGGAGTCTAAATAATATAAATAATTCAAAATATAGAACATTATCAAATTTATAACACCTAATTCCATTATCTTTTACGTTGAATCCAAACAAATAATTAATTGAAATTAATCCAAACAAATAATTAATCAACCAAAAATCAAAACTTTAATAAAAAAACAAAAAATCACATGAACCCAAATAAAAATTCTCAATAAAGTAAGAACATATAAAAATTTACCACACCTTGGGCTGGAAGACATAGGTTGCAGCTTTGATTTTTCTCCAAAAAATAGAGATGCTTCATCTGCCATATACAATATAAAATAATTATTAGAATTTCAATCCCAAAACCAAACCCATAAAAACACTATCAAAATATAGAGATTAACTCAAATACTTATAAGAAAATCAATTCTAAACATAATAAAATAATAAGATAGAATGAAAATTTCAGGCACATATGAAAGCAAATAAAAAAAGACAAAACCTACGTTTTTTTTTTTTTTTTTTTACGTGAGTCTCTCTCCTTTTTTTTTTTTTTAAATCTTAAAGTGAAGTTAAGTTTAGGGTTTTGAGATGGTAATTGCTAGGGTTTTAAGGAGAGAAGAGATTTTGGTATTTTTATGCAAAAAACGTTATTTTAGGTCTAGGTGATTTATTTCCTTGTTTTTAGGCTCTTTTAATGTTTTTTTAGGTAAAATTTGGTTCCTATTATGGTTAAGTATTAATTAGGGCTTATTTTAGAATATATTTTCTTGTCCATCAAGTTTTATGAAGCCCTTAAATAGGCCTCCAAATTTGTGTACGTTTTTCAATATTATTGTTATAAGATATAAAACTTAAAATAAAAAGAATCAAAAATAAAAAGAAAAAGAAAATAGTGATGATGTGGAAAATTGTGGGAGCTTCAAAAGCTTCGGTTTTATATATATATATAGATGAGAGAATTGTTACTGTTATATTTAGTGCACTTGCAACCAATTACATTTTAGATTTCCTGCTAGAATTTGATTAAATGGATCCCTCAGAGCATTCGCATTGGGATTTTCATATGCCATATCTTGGCAAATTTTAGCGTTTTCACACAAAAATCAAGCTCCATCCGGGCTAATAATTGTAAATTTTTTTACAATACTACTACAGTACCATTCTACATGTAGAATGGTACTATAGCAGCTTGTATTCATATTTTACTAATTTCTTCTCTCTCCTCTAGCTGTGTCACACTTCTCCGTCTCCCACATCTCTCTCTCATTTGTAGAATGGTACTGTAGTAGTATTGTATTCATATTTTACTAATTTCTTCTCTCTCCTCTAGCTATCTCACACTTCTCCGTCTCCCACATCTCTCTCTCATTTCTCTGCCTCTTCATCTCTCTCTCTCTTCAATCTTCAGGCTTCATCACTTCATCACTTCACCACTTCTCAATCTTTGCTGACCCATCTTCAGTCTTTGCCGAGCTGTCAGTGGTTATGGGTTGTTCGTGGGTTTGGATAGGTTTGATGGGTTCGGGTCTAATGGGTTTCAGGATTGGTTTGGTCTCGGTTGATCGGTGGTTATAATTTGTTTGATGGGTTTTGGCCGTGGGTGATCGATGTTGCTAGGTTTAAGTGTTGGGTTTTTTTTTTCCTGATGTGACGCTAGGCATGGTGGAGGCATAGTGGTGTTGACTGGGTAGTGGAGAGGCGCGGGGGTATGGATTTTGGCCATGGGTGATCGATGTTGCTGGGTTTCAATGTTGGGTTTTGCGTTTTTTTTTTCTTTTTCTTTTTTTTTTTTTTTTTTCTTTCTTTCTGTAGTGACGCTGGTCATGGTAGAGGCGCGGCGGTGGTGACTGGGCAGTGGAGGTGCGATGCTAGAGGTTGAGGGAAGGTAGAGAAAATTGGGAAAAAACAAAAAAAGAAAAAATATATTTTATTGTAGAGATATATTATTTTAATGAGTACAATAGGAAAATAATAGTTGAGATGCTGAGTGTATTGTAAAATGGTATTGTATAAATGATAAAGTAGGTCTAAAGAAACCGGATGCGAATGCTCTCACAAACGAACAGGTCAAATTTTAAATTTTTTTTTAAAATTATTTATAAGTTGATTGTAGTGAAATATGTAGTATATGTTAAATTACTCAATGAGATAAAATTGAAAAGTAAACTAGTCCATTAATTTTTTTGGCCAGTTCATAAATTTTTTTTGACATTTGTATCGGTTTGTAAAATTAAAGATGGTAAAAGCATTCACATTAAATAAGCTAAAATAACTAAAAAGTTAATTTAGCACTCAGCACACTAAAAACACTCACAACATCAAAAGTGTCATACTTCAAAAATTTTAAGTATCAGTTATAATGAACTGCCATCTCTGTCATCTCTAATAATGAACTGTCATCTCTTCTTTTTTGTTTTGAGAAACCACCCCTGGAAAAAGGGGGGAGAGAAATTTCATTACGACATATCAAAAAAGTACACAGATTCAATATCAGGAGGGATTTCCTCCATCCATACATGAAAAAGGGAAAACTTACAAGCTGATCTTGCTAGCCTATGAGCTACTTTATTCCCTTGCCTACGAGAATGACAAAAGGATATACTTTTGAAAGCTGAAGAGAAAAAGTTGATATCCTTAATGATGTGCTCGAAGATTGAAGACTCCCATCCACCTCTGGAGAGTGCTCTGATGGTAGTTTCTGAGTCTCCTTCCAAAATTATCTGATCTAGACTTAGTTCTTGCGTAAAACCAATGGCACTGCGCGCTGCCAACACTTCCACCGTCTCTACAGATGTAGGCAGTGGAATAATTTGTGTAAAGGCAGTCATTACAAGACCTTTTTCGTTTCGGACGATGCAACCTAGAGCTGCTAAGCTCTTTTCTTTAAATGTTGCCCCGTCGAAATTAACTTTCACCCTGCCCGCTGGTGGAGGAAGCCATCTAGAGGTGATGGGAGCTTTTGGGGTAGGTGGGAGCGCTGACGTTGCTATCTGGAATTCCTGCAGGTTGTCTAAGGCCATGGAATTAATCTTCCACAACAGAGCTAAGCTGTCACCGACTCTAAGATGGTTTCTGCAGGCCCAAATGAGCGATACAATCATGGCAAACAGCTCGAAAAGGTCGCTGTGCGTCTGGCAAAGCTGAATAACTTCCATAAATGAGTTGCAATCTTTAGAAAGTTTAATTAACCAAGCAAATTTGGCCTCCCAAACTAAAGTTAATTCGGTGCAAGACCATAGGGCATGAAAGGAAGTTTCGCTCTTGAGTTTACAATCGGGGCAGAGGTCATCGTTAAGCACTCTTCGCTTCAACAGATTAGCTTTTGAAGGCAGAGAATCTGTTCTAGCTCTCCATAACAAGGTTTTAACTCTGTTAGGAACTTAAAGGCTCTAAATGCCATTCCAAATTCTCTTAGTGGGTGTTAAATCAGAAGGAGATGGAGAATCTTTCAACTCTTCCTCCATAAGGAGTCTGTATGCCGATCTGACAGAGTATTTGCCATTGGGAAAATGTGGCCAAAACATCTTATCCTCACACTCTCTAAGGCTGAGGGGGATGGACTAGATAGCAGCAGCCTCGTGAGGTAGGAAAATGTTGTCAATTGCTTCCTAAAGCCAATAGCATTGCTCTTTATCAATTAGAACAGATACTTAAGCATCGTTGCCGAGGAAATCTCTCGGGCGACACCACTCTCTTGTTGTATGGATCAGGGAGCCAAGAATCATGATAGATCTGAATCAAGGCGCCATTACCCACTTGCCATTGCACCCCTTTGTTGATCACGTCTCTCGCTTTTAATATGCTCTTCTAGACGAAAGAGCCATTACCCATCTTAGCATAAAAAATGGAGCCATATAGGAAGACTTTTTCCTTAAAGAATCTATGAAACAGAAAGGACTGATTGTCTACTAGCCGCCAGACCTGTTTTGCAAGCATGGTGACGTTGAATTTATAAAGCTCTTTGAAACCCATTCCTCCTAAACTTTTTGGCTAGCATAATGATTTCCACTTAGACCAATGGATCTTTCTCTGATTACCCCTTTGACCCCACCAAAAATTCCTTATCAAGGCCTCAATTTCGTAGTAGAGAGTAAGCGGGAGCTTGAAGCAGCTCATGGCAAAGGTTGGGATCGCCTGAATCACTACTTTGAGGAGTACTTCTCGCCTTACTTGGGAGAGTAGCTGTTCTTTCCAACCTTGGAGCTTTGTTGCTACTCTTTCCTTGATATAAAGCAAGCTTGCTTTCTTTTTTCTCCCTGCTAGAGAGGGAAGGACAAGGTATCTTTCATATTGCTTAATCTCTTGCACTCCTAATGAGAATTTGATCTGATCCAAGATGTTAGGTGGTGTGGATTTGCTGAAGAAAAGACCAGTTTTGCTCGATTCAGCTGCTAATCGAAGGCCTTCTCATAGCAGTCCAAAAGTTCCTAGATTTTTTGCCATTCAACTAGGGAGGCTCTGCAAAAGACCAAACTATCATAAGCAAAGAAAAGGTGTGTCAACCGAGGGCCCTTTTTGCATATTGATACTCCCCGAATCTGCTTAGACTTCGCTGCCCTATGTAACAGAAAGTGGAGACCCTTTGTGCATAGGAGAAATAAGTAGGGCGACAATGGGTCCCCTTGTCGTAAGCCCCTAGAGGGTTGGATCGTTTGAGTGGGCTTACCATTAATAAGAACTGAGTAAGTGACAGTCGAAATGCACTCCATGATTAGCTTGACCCACTTGACATCAAAACTCATTTTCTTCATGATTGTCTTAAGGTATACCTATTCTACTCGGTCGTAGGCCTCGCTCATGTCCAACTTCAGCACCATGAACCCTGACTTACCCTTTTGATGGTGTTTTATGTAATGCAAAATTTCAAATGCCATGAGGATGTTGTCTATTATAACCCTTCCTACTTGGAAAGCACTCTGGTTCTCAGATATCACATATGGGAGGATAGCTTTCAGTCTATTAGCTAGGACTTTAGAGACACTTTTATATACGACATTACATAGACTGATTGGCCTAAAGTCAAAAATAAGCTCAGGAGATTTAACCTTAGGGATCAGGGTGATATTGGTACAGCTAATCTCTTTGGGAATTTTACAATTTTCCAGACAATCAAGCACTGAAGAGCAAATATCTTCACCAATCAAAGACTAGAAAGACTGATAAAATAAGGGAGGCATACCGTCGGGGCCTAGGGTTGTGATGGGTTTCATCTCTTTAATAGCTTCTTCCACTTCTTCTTTGAGAAAAGGCCTGAGGAGTTGGGCGTTCATATCCTTTGTGACAGAAGGCTGCACTGCCTCCATGATTTACAAAAATTTTGAGGGTTGGGATGAAGTGAACAAAGAGCGGTAGTAATCACTGGCTATTTCTTTGATCAAGCTATCCTCCGTGCACCAGGAGTTGGCAGAATTTCTTAGGCTCGAGATTCTGTTTCTTCGAAATCTATAGGAAGCCTTACTATGGAAAAAGCTTGTGTTACGATCACCACACTTAAGGAAAAGAGCTCTGGACTGTTGTTGCCACGTTTGGTTCTCTTTGTCAAGAAGATCATTGAGTTCTGCCCTTAATACTTTAACCACCTAATAATCAAGTTTTCCTTTAGCTTCATTAATCTTGGCCTTGGAGAGTAGTTTGCCTTTTTATTCAAGTTGCTTTTTAATGCTACCAAAAGACTGGTGGCTCCAGTTCAAGAGCTTTTCTCCAGAAACTTTGATTTTGGTTGCAATCTTCACCATAGAAGCATTCCTTGATGTTGACCCCCAAACGTTGTTAACAGTGTTCCTACAACCTTCCTTGCACAGCTACATTTGCTCAAATTTAAAGGGGCGGTCAAGGCGAGGAATAATACCTTCCAATTTAATCAGTATAGCTTTGTGATCCGAGGAATGAGTGCGAAGGTTTTATACCTTAGTGCCGGGGTAAAGAGAGAACCAACCATTGTCAGCCACCACCCTGTCTAATCTTTCAAGGACCAAACTGCCAACTCGTTTGCCTCTCCAAGTAAATTTTTCCCCGACATATCCGAGGTCCATAAGCCCACATCTGTCTAGAGCATCTCTAAACTCCTTCATCAAACCCTCATGTCTAGATTTGAGGCCAAGCTTCTCGTGGGACCAGAGAATTTCATTAAAATCTCCAGCGCACATCCACGGCAGAGGGGATCGACGATGGAGATCGCATAGAAAAGACTAGGTCTCGTGCTTTCAAGACTTGTCGGCAAAACCATAGACACCTATGAATCTCTATTGTGCCTTTGAAATCTCTCCAACAGTGGCATCAATGTGATTGGGCGATAAGGACATCACTTCTACCTTAACTGAGTTTTTCCAAAACAAAGCCAAAGAACCTGTTTTACCAGCACTAGGACCGATCCAACAATGATCAAACTTCAGCTCAATGCATAACCATCACAGCCTAGCTTCTCCTGCCCACTTCTGACCAAAAACAGGGCAGAGAGGACTTGTGCACAAGTGACTACCTTGAGCTCTCAGGTTGTGCACAGGTTCCCAAGCCTGCGCACATTCCAAACCAACCAACTCATCGCTTCCGGCAAGGCTGAAGATCAGCTACCGCCGCTGGTAGGGAGTTCCCATTTTGTGCAGCACTGACACCGGCTCTGTGTTTTGAAGGAATGGGGGAACCTAATTGATCAGGGGAGATGCGTTTGCCTAAGGATACTTCTGAGTTTAGGCTATCCATGAGATGGGCGGGCCGTTAGAGTCTCACCTATTTGCCTTAGGATTGGGTTTTGGCATTCCTGAGGTCCAGGTCCAAGTTCGTAAGGTCGCTAAGAGGAGTGGGTTTTGTGGGCTGAGTAAGGGGAAAATCACAAATTGGGCCTGGTGGGTGAGCTGAGTAGGACGAGTTGGCCTACACTGTCACGGGCAAGGCAATTTTTGGGCCCAAGGGAGATGCCTCCATCCTGTCAAAGCAGTGAATTTCGCTGTCAATGTCTAGGATTACCTTTTCGAAGTCACCTAGGTTCGAATATTTCAGCGTAGAATCCTCCTTAGAGCTCTCAAAACTTTCTTGGTGAGCAAAAACAGCTTCATTGGTGGCTTCAGTCTCCTGATTTTAAGTAATCTCCTTGGCTGCCCTCGAGGGATGGGGAGAAGTTTTAGGGGAGAGCTGGTGTTCCCTCACCGGTGGTAAGGGTGGTTGTGTCTCGTTGAAGTGGGTGGACTTGCTCTGTTTTTTCTTCACAAAGAAACCTGGAACCGAGATAACTTTTTTCCTTGAGGCGATAAAGGAAGGTGCTTGGAGCCAAGACCAAAATTGTTGTTCTTTGGGTTTGAGGCTTCCTTCACTATCAATCCATGTCTCGCAATCTCTATCATCGTGCGTGAGACACCCGCACTAATAACAGAGGTTGGGGAGACATTCATACTTGAAGGAGACCCAATATGCCTTCCCATCCTCGAGAGTTATGCTTCTTCCTCTACAGAAAGGCTTAGAGGTATCAACCTGCACTCTGACCCTTATGAAGCTGCCACCATCACAGTCAGTATCTTCGCAAGGATGAAGGATCGTTCATATCGTCTCACAAATTTGCTCTACAATCTTTATTTCTAAACCGTAACAGAATGTCATATACCTGAACCTAAAAGGCTACCTACGTTAACTCTGATGCACGAAATGAGTTTTCCTTATCATAGCGTGACAGGACCATGATGTGTTTGTTGAAGCTCCATGGCTCCGATGAGAGAATGCGCTCCACGTCTGTAGTGTTGTCGAAAGAAAAAAGGGTAACATGATCCCCAATGTTCTTGACTTTGAACCCCGCGTTTGATCTCCACAGAGGGGTGAAGGTGATGGCAATGGCTTCTAGGTTCAAGGGGCATTTGGTTAGGAATCTAGCCACAATACCAAATTCGTTAATGGCTTGCTCGCTCTTAAGACATAGTCTGAGTCCCTCTATCTCTAACAAAGACAGAGAACTCCAATGTTTTGTTAAGTCTTCCATGCCTAAGGTAGAAGACCAATCTGTTCACTCACGTAGTGTTTCCCCAACTCGAGGGTAAAAAAACCCACTAGCCTTGCATTAACACTGTTATTGCAAGGGACAGACTCTCCTTCCTAGGAAGGGACTTCAATGCCACGACTTGGTAAAGGTTTTAGGGAGAAAACCTTACCACGATGAACTGTCATCTCTAATAGCTCGCTGTAACTAAATGTTATAAAATAAATAATGTTAATTTATTTCTACACGCGTGCCTATCTTCTTCTTTTTTGTCCTTTGCTTCTCTCTGTTTCTAAAATTTCCTATCACCCACGTGGCCATGCCTAACGCCTAGCCTCTCTCCCCTTCTCCCTTGCATCTGAAATCAACTTTCTCACCTAAAATGCCTCTCTTCTTCATCTTGCAATTGAACCCAAAATGTCTCTCTCTTGCTTATCCCTCTCTCTCACTGAGATTTTTGGTGTTTCAGTGGTCCGATAGGATTTTCAGTGGTCTGTGCTTCGGTGGCCATGGGTATTTGGTGGTTTGATCTGATTTTCAGTATCTATTCTTCATGGGGTCCGATTGAGTGATTGACGGTGGTTGGTGTTTTTTTTCTTTTCTTTTCTTGGCTAGTGGTGGTGATGCGGTTGTGGGTTTGAGTTTGTGATTTGGTTTTGGGTTTGTGATTTGTTTATGATTTTGGTGGTTGGGTGTTGAGGTTGTGGGTGGTGGTGACAGTGGCAGTGGCAGTGGCAGTGGCGGTGGTTGAGTGGGTTTGGTGGCTAGTAGGTTGTGATTGGTGGTAGCTGGTGTTTTTTTTTTTTTTAATTTATTTGTTTTCAATGGTGGTGGCCAGTAGTGGCTGGTAGTGGGTTGTGGGTTCATGTTTTATGTGTTTTTTTTAACCAGTGGTGGTGGTTGGTGGCAGTGGATTTGGGTGGCAAAGAAGAGACAGATGGAGAAGAAGATAGAGAAAGTGGAGAGTTTAAGAATAAAAAAAGAATATTTAAATGAAGTGGAAAAAAATAGAAAATAAATTACGTAGATTGTTAAATTACTAAAAGTTAAATTTTTTAGGTTCTTAACCGCGAATGCTCTAAATAAGAAGAATTGTTTGTCCAACGCCAATAATTGAACAAATAATTAAAGAATGAACAGCTGTACTTAAAATATAAGATACTGGTGCTAACATAATATATTCATCTCACATATCTTTTCATATTTTGCTTTTGCATGGAACAAATTCAAATAGTGTTCTAACTTTATCACCAACAATCATGTTACTATGACCTTGATCTCTTTTTCTAACGGAGCTTGCATATACAATGAAAGTTAATGAGAAGTGCAATGTTTATAGCTTTGGAGTGTTAGTATTAGAAATAATCATGAGAAAGTATCCCGGAGATCTCATTTCATCTCTGTCATCATTACTTCCATCTTTATCAACATTTACAACCCACATGTTATTGAATGATGTGTTGACTAATGTCTTTCACTTCCTACCAACCAAGTTGAAAGTGATGTGCTCTCCATTGCAAAGATTGCAATTGCTGGCTTACAGACCGTTCCACACTCTCGCCCAACAATGAAACAAGTTTCTCATGACCTATCAATTCCATGTGTTTGGCAAAGCCTTCACACATTATCACATTAGGAGAAATAGCTAATGTTAGAGGCTTGACTGTCTAATAGTTTGTCTTCTTTTCATATTCTCCTTATTGTTTATGCATTGTGACTCCTCGACTTTCACATTTACTTCCCCCCTCTCTACGTCACTTTGTTGTATTGTGTCTAATAATTGATAAGATTCTAAATGCAATATAGTATATATCAAAATGAAGATTTGAGAATTCCATCAATAAAATCAGAAGGCCCGTATTTATTTGTATGCTTAGCAAGTATATATAGTCATCGAGGGCGTTATAAGAGTGCACACATAGGTCATGTGTTAAGTGAAAGTCAAATATAAAACATTTTCAAAGATTTCCTAACCAACAATTTTAGTGACCACTACGCATCCTTGGCAGAAAGTCATTCCACAAGTATAAGTGTTTGTAGGATGTAAGGGGGTAAGGGTTGAGTTCAAGTCTCCAAGAGGGAGCTTCACACACATATACATTTAGATTTAAACACATAAATTTCACTATAATTGTCATATACGTCACTTTGTCCAATAAAAACATGCCACATGAATTTCACTATGCCATGTCAATTTCATTAAAAAACAAAAAGTGTAAAAAAAGAAAAAGAAAAAGAAAAAAAGAATCTAATTCCTAACATCAAGTAAAAGCAAGAAATCACTCACTCGTTCTTGAGTGTAAACAGAAGAGAAAAAACTTAAGGATATGTTTAGTAATTGTTTTTTTTTTTTTTTTTTTCTATTTTTAAAAACAATTTTATATTTTTAACACTAAAAAACTTGTTTGGTAACTCAAAATGGACAAAAAATAAAAACTGTTCTCAAAAGTCAATTTGCAAAGGAAATTGAAAACATGTAAAAGGCTGTTTTCAGTTTTTAATTTTCAAAAGTCAATAAAAATATACATCTATATATATAATAATAGGTGAAGCAAAGAGAAAATCCAATTAGATTTCAATTGGATTCTCAATTTTGCGCCATTTGTCCTAACCAAAACTCAAAAAAAAATCTAATAAGATTATAAATTTGACTCCAATTTTGTGTCATGTATCTTATCTAAATTTTCTAATTTTTGTGCCCAAATAAATGATGCATTAACATTTAACACGGAAGCCAAGAAAACCACAATGATAATGCTTATTAGCCTAAGTAAGAACATCTTACTTGCATACTTTTATGGAGATTATAAATTGGACTCCAATTTTGTGTCATGTATCTTATCTAAATTTTCTAATTTTTGTGCCCAAATAAATGATGCATTAACATTTAACACGAAAGCCAAGAAAACCACAATGATAATACTCATTGGCCTAAGCAAGAACATCTCACCTACACACTTTTATGGGTGATCTCAATAGAGCCTAGAGCTCTTCTAATCCCACAACCAGAACCAAGGAATCCAACGAGAAAGACTATAAAATTAAAACATCATCTCCTCCTAATTCCATATCGTCATCCTATGTCTCCTCCTCTCTCAACCTCTACCAACTAGATCCACACACTACCCTCTCCTCCTCCTTACGGATTTCTCAGAGCAAGGCCAGGTTCAAACACAATGTTCAATCCCACTCTTCCTTGCTTCACACTCTCATACATTAGCGCTTCATTGGCGCCACCAAGAAGATTCCAAGTTTAATGATCAGTTTTTATTTTTTAATGTCCCTTTATATATTTTAAATAATAGAATGCAATATTCTCTTTTTTCTTCACTGTAGCATCACTTAAATAATAAAATGCAATATTCTCTTTTTTTTATTCATTGTTTTATCTAATGCTATCCTATGTATGATAAACCAAAAAAAAAAAAAAAGACCAATAGCATTACTTAAATAATAAAATGCAATATATATTTTTCATTGTTTGATTTAATTCTATCATCCGTGTGATAAACCCACAAAAACAAAACAAAAACAAAAAAAATTGACCAATAGCATCATTACAATTAACCAATCTCGTGCGGTAGCATGGGGTTACATACTAGTTTAATTTAATGAGTCTATCTCATTTAAGGAGTTAGCTTTAAATTTCAAATTCTAGTAACAACATATTTTAATATTTTCTATTTTTTTCTTCAAAAAATTATTTTTTTAATTTCAACTAACCAAACATGTTTTTTATTTAAAAAATACAAGAAAATTATTTTTTCTTTATATTCTCAAAAACAAGTTTTTGAAAATAAGAAACAAAAACTGTTACCAATCATAACCTAAATTTTTCCTTCCAATGCCAACTCACTCCAACGAGTTTCAATCTAGTTTTAGGCAAATGTATGTGCATAACCGTTTTTCAAAATCTATTGAACTCGCTTGAGAAGGAATTTTCGCTCTGGTGACAACCTTGCACTAGTACGGATTGGGATTCGGTGCAATTGCTAATTCATCCAATCCCCTCACAACTTTTTTTTAAAAATTTTTTACCTTTACTTTTTTTACTTTTACTCAATTTTTATATTTAATTGTTGAGATTTAAAGTTGCTTTTTGCAATTTTAAATCTCAATCATCCATACCAATTGCATCAGGTGCAATCCCTATCCACACTAGTAATACTTGTACATTTTCTTCTGATTTGATATCTCTTTTTTTTTTGTATGAACTCTGATTTGATATCTCTAACACATTAATGCAATAACAAATTAATTGAACTTCAAAAAGATGAAAATATTGCAATTACAAAAGAAATTTTTGACACAAAATTTAGCCGACACTAAATATCCTAACACATTTCTATCCACACATCCAGAGAAAAGGAAATAGTTGGGAAGCATCCATATATGAATGGGAATTTTTTAAGGGGATTAATCATACTATCAATTGAAAAAGGAAGTGTTAGCAAAATTTGAATACAAAAACTTAATTAGTAAGTTTTCATCTAAAAGATAAGAAGAATAAATTTTATAAAATAGAAAATTATAAAATATAATTGATATCTAAATTTATTAAAATTAAAATACCTTACTTAAGTAGATTGACTTAGAGAATCTCTCTCCTTGGTTGGACATGCATGAATATCAGAATATGATGTGACGCCTTCAACGTTTTCCAGCCATAGCACAGCACATAGCAATAAAAAAAATGTGCTTTCTTTGAATTTTCTGCTAATCTGCGCAGAAAGTAAACATTTTCTGGAATATTAACATACCTTCTCTCTCTCTCTCTCTCTCTCTCTTTTAATAGGAATCAACATACCTTGAACATAAGCAATTTTTTAAGTTGGTGGATAATAAACTATAATACCTAACAAGATTTGAACAGGTAGTTTCAATCACCCAATATAAAATTGTGAAGAAGAAAATGCCATTAACCCTAACTTTGCTTTTTGTATGACGGAAAGCGGGGAGGATGGAAGTCCGGTCAAAAAACTCAATCTACTCCTAGTGCCCAATTTTCAAACCCCAAGACTACTGTGGATAGCTTTTTATCTAATAAAAATGATATTAGTTTAGTGGTTATAGACTTCAAAGAGATGTAATGGGTTTCTGGGTGGTTGAAGATTTTGGCTAAAAGCACATGGAATTTATATAGGAAATGATATCTTATGCTATGTGTCTCCTCCCATGTGAAAACTGAAAACCTTTGGAATCTCTCTAAAACTTGCCCCTTCTTAGGGTTTGACCCAAAACTTGGAGGAATTATAAGATCTTTATGGTGGACAAGTGATGTGGTTCACCATTCCAGTAAAAGACTCCCATTTGTTTAAAATTATAGAGTTTTAAATAAAAACTAAATACTGATTCAGCAATTTTAAATATGTGAGAGTCTTTTATTGAAATGGTGGACAAATAACGTAATCCACCATGAAAACTATATGATTTCTACAAACTTGCCCTTCTTAGTTGGAAAATTTCCAAAACTTGCCCTTCAAAGGGGTTTGAAAATTGGGTACGTCATGACACTTCTGTACTCACACCTTTCGAAATCTTTTTAAACCTTTTCCTTCCTATGGGTTGGGACTTTATTATGTCTATAAAGAAGGCCGCGGGCCTCACAACCCCTTTTTTTTATTAAATTAAAATAAAAAAAATAAAATCGCATTAATCCAAACAAGGACGTTAGGTATAAAACATAATTTGTAATTTATTCTGAGATCTGTTTAATAAGTGATATTTGAATAAGTTGTCCATTTAAAAAAAAAAAAAATTCTTCAAAGAATTCAACTAAAAATATTTGACTCAGTTTCTTTCAATGAAAAATCTTATGTAAAAATAGTTTTCTGTATTTCTTATATTTTGATATTATCAAAAGAAAAAAAAAGATGAGTTCAAAAAAAACTATCTTTTAATAAATAAAAAAACCTTCATTCATCTCCTAATCCATCTTTTCTTTCAACTACAAAACCGTTGGAAGTATCAATTCGAGTAATAAGTTGTTCTCCAAAAACTTCAGTTTGAATGGGACTTACAGTGAATTTGCAAATGGATAACGAGCCATCCCTAGAAAGTAACCCAAGCCACTCTATCCTCCAGCTAGTGATAAAAAGCTATCCACAGCAATGGAGCTAAAAATTTAGTTATTTGACACAACAAAAAGTTACTTTATTTATTTATTTACTCACTTTACAAAACATGTTGTAGCAGTGGATCTATTTTAGCTTTCAACACAATAAAATAATATAAACATCACAATAAAATAATATATCCACTACAATAAACAATAATCACAACCACCTGCAACTACTACTGCTGCCGCAATTGCAACCACTACTGCTACCGCTCCCGCCATTAACTCTTCCACTGCCACCGCCACTGTAATTGCTACCGCCGCCGCCACCACCACAATAATTTTTTTAATCTCTAATTATATATATATATATATATATACACACATACAATTTTTTTTTTTGGCCTAAAACAATTTCTAATATCTTAACAACTAATCTTGTGATGAAATTATTGTAAAATATTGTAAAAGTAACATTTATTATATAAAATATTAACTCAACAAAAATTTTTAAAAAAATTTCTTTTCTTTTCTTTTTCTCTTAATTCACCTGCCAACCGTCACTCTCATGTCTCATCTCATCCACTTTTAAAATATAATTCTTCACTTTCCAATGTTTAATTTGCACGACAAGACCTTAAAAAAATCTCCACTCCATAATATTATAATATACTTTCTTCTCTCCTTTTTGATTCAATTCTTCTTCAGTTATTTGTTTCCTTCTTCCCCGTTCGCACCATTCTTCTTTTTCTTTCCTTCAGTTTACATGCTTACGCAACACGAGAATACAAACAGGTGAGTCTATACAGGGGCAGAGCCACATAGTGGCTTGGCGGGGGGAGGGGGGGGGGCCGTGGCCCCTGCCAAAAAAAAAAAAAAAAAAATTCCCATTAGACTAGGAAGAAAAAATAAATGCCCCCCCCCCCCCCCCCCCACAACATTACACAGCCAGCCCCTTTATCCATTTCTCACTTATTTTCCCAGCCCTCAATCAAAAATTAAGAACACCTCAAATTATAAAATAAAAATATATATATATATATATATATCTGTTCTACTTTCAAGCAAAAAAAATTTGAACTAAAATTTGAAAAAAAAAAAAATATTGTAACAGAGCCGACGGCGAGCCCAAGCTTGCTCATGGCAAGCCCACGGATTCTCAACCAAGAAAAACAAAAAACAATACAGAGAAGCAGAAATGAACCCATCACGTTGCTGGCAGAGAAATGAAACCCATCATGTCGCTGGCAGTGGCAGAGAAATCAAACCCCAATACTAAAGCACATCAAACTCCAGCAAACCAAACACAGAGGTGTTTATAAAAAAAAAACCCTAATACACAAACCAAAACCAAACCCCAGCAAACCAAACCCAGTAACCCACAGTCACGTCGTCGTCGTCGTCGTCGCAGCTCGCTCGTCATCGTCGTCGTTGCTTGCCCGGTCGCCCCTCATCGCAGATCGTAGATAGGAGATCGGAGATCGCAGAGTTCTCTGCCTCTGCTTCAGTGCTCGATGTGACGGTGGTCCCTCCAGCCCTCCCTCAAGGTATTTCTCTCTTTTTCTCTCTGACTCTCTTAGTCTCTCTCTCTTTATCTCACTGAAATGCTCTTTTTTGCAGATCGTAGCAGTCATCGCCTCATCGGAGATCGCAGATCATTCTGCCTCTGCTCTGCTGCAACGGTGCTCGTTAGTCGTTGCTCCCTTCGCTCCGGCAGTCCGGCCCTCCCTCAAGGTTTTTCTCTCTGACTCTCTCTCAGTCTCTCTCTCTTTATCTCACTAAATGAAAAAATGAAATGAAATTTAGGAAGGAGTCCCTTTATTCTTTATTCTTTAATAGCCTATCTGATCTCACATCTCAGTAAGTCTCTCTCTCTCTTTTGAATTGTGACTCTCTCTGATTGGCTGGCTTTTACTTTTTTCCCGTTTTTGCCTTTTTAAATTTGGCTTTATCTTATCCGTTTTTATTGGTCAGTGACTCAGTGTGTTGGTGTTTGGTGAAATATTGATTGTAATTTAGTGTAACGTGTGTTGTGATTTGTGATTGGCATTGCAAAATTTTCTGATTGCAGCTGGCTATTGTGATTGGGGCGCATGTTGTGCTTGTCTGTTGTCTGTTGAGTGGGGTGGGGAGGGGGTAGATGGGCTATGGGCATATGGGGCCGGGTGCAGCATAATAATTAAAGCAATGTAATGTGCAGCACATTACATTACTTTAATTATTATGCTGCATATGGAATGTATAATGTTCGGCTCTTTTAATGTAATATGTACAAGGAGATAAACAATATAACAAATTAAAACAATATAATTAATGACAAATAAATTAAAGCAGTATAGTTTATTGTTAAACTAAACAATAATAATTAAAGCTATATAATTAAATTAACCAATACATTATAAAAGACAAATTAATTAAATTATTTTTGTTTTTGTTTGAGGGGTTATTATTAATTAAAGTTGTATTAAAAATGGGCTGACTATTTAAATTATAGTGAAAATTTTGTTTTTTTCTTGAGTATGAATAACATTTATATAACTAAGTAAAAATTTCTAATTAAATTTTTTTTTTTAAATTCTTTTCAGGTTAATTTTTGAGTCATATTCTTAAAGCTAAAAAAATTATGAGCAAACGAAAAACAATTGATGCATTTTTTAAGAAAAAAGATATTAGCAATTTAGAAATTAGGACACCTGTGGCTGTAGAAACAAATGTTAATACTTCAATGCCTGATGAACACCCCTCCAAATGTCCAAAACTTCAATTTGAAGAGATAGATCGTGATCCAGGATCACGTAAACAAATATGTAAATTTCTTATCAACAAACAAGATGAAATCTGACGAGCTTATCTCAAATAAAGTCCATATCAACCTGAAAATATAGACTATCCATACAATGATGATACTCATCGTCGTCGATTTCAACCTTCATGGTTTGGTTCACATAAGGATTGGTTGGAATACTCACCTTCAATGGATACGATATATTATCTACCTTGCTACCTTTTTAGTAAGAAACCAATAGGTCGTCCCGGATCAGATGTATTCATTTCAAGAGGTTTTAATAATTGGAAAAAGGTGAAAGATGGAATGAATTGTCCTTTAATTCGTCATGAAGGGAAAGAACCAAACTCCCCACATAAAATTGCTATGAAATGTTGCGAGGATTTAAAGAATTATTCACGGCATATTGACAAGCTGATTAAGAAACAAACGTCAAAAGAATTAGAGAATAATCGGTTGCGGCTCAAAACCTCAGTAGAGTGTGCTCGATGGCTAGCATTCCAAGCTTGTGCTTTTAGAGGTCATGATGAAAGCCTTGATTCAAAATATAGAGGTAATTTTATTGAATTGATAAAATTCACATCAACTTTCAATGACAAAGTAGCTAGTGTTGTCTTGGAAAATGCACTAGGAAATGCCAAATATACATCACCCACAATTCAAAAGGAGATTTTGCATATTCTTGCTAGTAATGTGCAAAATGCTATTCGTGAAGAAATTGGGGATGCAAAATTTTGCATTCTTGTTGATGAAGCTCGGGATGAGTCGAAGAGAGAGAAAATGGCCATCATTTTGAGGTTTGTTGATAAAGAAGGTTTCATTAAAGAGTGTTTCTTTCATGTTGTGCATGTTAGAGACATTACTGCATTGACTTTAAAGAATGAGATATGTGCTGTCCTTTCTTATTACAACCTCCACATTAAAAATATTCGAGGTCAAGAATATAATGGGGCTAGTAACATGCGTGGTGAATGGAATGGATTACAAACTCTTTTTCTTAAAGATTGCTCATATGCTTATTATGTACACTGTATGGCTCATAGATTGCAATTAGCTCCAGTTACAGCATCTAGAGAAGTAAAAGATGTTCACCAGTTCTTTGATCATTTGGTTAATATTATCAATATTGTTGTTGGTTCTAGTAAGCGTAATGATGAATTGCAACATGCTCAAGCAAAACAAGTTAAGAATATGATTGCTTCTAATGAAATTGAGACTAGAAGAGGTGCAAAGTAGATTGGTACTTTGCAACGAATTGGAGATACTAGGTGGGGATCTCATTTTCAATCTATTTGTAGTTTGATTAACATGTTTCATGCTACTTACAAAGTTATCAACACTATCTCTGAGGAAGGGGTTAACTATAAACAACGCAGTAATGCCGAGGGAGCTTATTAAGCATTAACATCATTTGAATTTATTTTAATCTTGCATTTGTGAAAGAGATAATGGGAATTACTAATGTTCTTTGTCAAGCTTTGCAACAACGTTCTCAAGACCTTTTAAATGCCATGCATTTAGTTTCAACTACAAAATCACTTATTCAAAAGTTGAGAGAGGATGGATGCAAGCCTTTACTTGCTAGTGTTATAGCATTTTGTGAGCAACATGAAATTGATATTCTTGATATGAATGCTCATTACACTAAAGGTCGAGGTAGATATCGTCGTCAAGATGAAGATTTAACAATGGAACATCATTTTAGAATTTGCATATTTACAGTTGCAATAGACTTTCAATTGCAAGAATTGAAAAGTAGATTTTGTGAGCTAAAAATGGAACTTGTCATTCTTAGTTCAGCTTTAAATCCCAAGGATGCTTTTAGATTATTCAAAATTGTTCATATATGCAATTTAGTTAAGAAATATTATCCTCAAGATTTTACTGAACATGAACAAGAACTTTTGGAGTCTCAATTGCAACATTATGAGCTTGATGTAATAAAACATCCAGATTTTCAGAATATGAGTACAATTTCCGAACTATGTAGGGGATTAAAAATTTCAGGAAAGTCTAATATCTATTTTTTGATTGATAGACTTATTCGTCTTGTGTTGACCCTTCCAATTTTTACAGCAATTACAGAACGAGCTTTCTCAGCTATGAAGTTGTTAAAAACAAGACTTCGCAATAGAATGGAGGATGAGTTTTTGGCAGATAATATGATAGTTTATATAGAGAAGGAAATTACAAGGAATTTCACTATAGAGATGATAATGGATGAATTTTATTCCATAAAAAATCGTCGTCAGGCATGATTTGATCTGGTTGATGACCCGACCTGACCTGAATAATGTTACGTGGTTTTTAATGAGAGATTTATTAAGGCTTAGTCTATAGAGTGGAGGCTTGGGCAGACAAAAATTTTTTGGCCCGTTTTGTAGCCCATTGTGAATCCTGTGCGCAAGATATAAAAGCCTTTTTTTGTGATTAGGGTTTTGTCTTGTTGTTGTTTTTGAGAAAGAAAAACACTGTAGCCGCACATTATAATTTTCTTTGATAATAGTGAAATCCCTGCAACTCCGTGGACGTAGGCAAATTGCCGAACCACGTAAATACTGTTTTGTACGTGTGATTGTTTTTCTTTGACGTTTTGTTTTCTCTATTTTTTTGTTTCTCACAAGTTTGGAATTTCGGTTGAATTCCCAACATGTTCAAGTATATGATAATATATGAAAGTTGATAATTTTGTATCCAATAGACTTAAGAATTATATTTAATATATTTATGTTACAACCCGGCCCCCCCATGTATTTATTCCTGGCTACGCCCCTGAGTCTATAGTCTTCATTTTGTAAAAGTTCTTTCACTTTCCTCCCTCAATTCGTTCTCTCTTTTCCAGCACTGAAAGAAAGAAGGAAAAAGAAAAAGAAAAAGAAAAACTAAGCTTGATGTCGGCCTAAACGGTGAGGATGATGGATGAATCAGAGGTGAGAGTTTGACGAGGAGGATGATGGGTGAGAGATTGAGAGAGAGGTGAGAGTTTTGTTTTTGAAAAAGAGAGGAGTGAAACGGAGGAGGAAAAAAAGAAATAGAAAAAGGAAAGAAATATTATTTTAATGAAAGTTGGGAATAAAAAATATTATTTACTTTTAACTTTGAGCTACCATGTACAGCCATAAACCATTTATAACTGTATACTGTAGCAAGTAGCTAAAAAATTTTAGCTATAAGAGCATTCACAGCAGTGGAGTTATATTGTTATATTGCTAAAATTTAGCTCCACAAACACAAAATTCTTGCTGCAGTAGTGGAGCTAAATCTAAAAATTTTAGCTCCACTGCACTGTAGCACACATCTAAAAAAAAAAGTAATTTTTTATTACTCTTCTCTCTCCTCTCTCATTAAATAATCCTTTCCTATTTTCTCTCTCTCTCCAGCTTCTCTTCTTTCTTCTCTCTTCCTCAAATTTTTTTCTCTCTAGCTCGCCGGCCACTCATCTCCCTCATCCCTCAGCTCGCCGATCAGCTCCCTCATCGCCGATCTGTTCTGCCGACCCACCCCAAGCCCCATCGCCCAATACGTGTCTCTCTCTCTCAGTCACTCTCACCTCTCTCTCTCAACGTCTTCGACCCACGCCTCCGCCGGCCTCAATGTCACCGGCCCAAGCCAACCCAAGCCCTAAGCCACCGATCCATGTTGTGAAATTTTAAAATACTCGCAAGTGTACGAACCGTACCGAAGTATAGTTTGACAAGAACGAGGTCGAACCCACAGGGACTTGAATGAACGTAGGAAAATTAATTAAACCTTAACCAAATTAATCCTAATCTAGTTTAATAAAAATTGGTTGTTTGCAATTAAAAATATAAAGAAAATAATTAAACTAAGCAAAGATATAATACAAAGCAATAAAAAGATGTAAACAATCAAGGGAATGGAATTAAGGTTTTAGAATCCGCCTTGTAAGTCATACCAGCATATATTTATGATCATTAATTTTTCCCAACTCACTACATGATAATCTAGAAATCAATCTTGCTATCATGGAAAATATCCTCATTAAAATCCTTATTTTAAAAATCAAAAGCATGTTCTTCTTCGCTTCTTAAGTATAAAACCAAATCATCAATTGTATCTGTAGCCAAACAAATCACAAGATATATCCAATTCTAAAAATCAAATCATAACTTGTATCCATTAACAGACAAATCACAAATGATATCCAATTCTATAATCAAGAATTAATAAACCAAGCATTCAATTAATTAAGACAAATCCTAAATCATGAGAAAAACATGATTGAACTCATATCTAGAATCCCATCTTAGTCAATTGATATGAAGCAAGAACAATTTAAATCATTAAAGAACAACTATTGTGGGAAAAATCAAATCACATAAATATTATTGATAATCCTTAACAAGGTTTCATCCTCAACCCTAATTATAAATTTAGCTACTCATGGTAATTGAAATAAAACAAAAGAATAAAATACTAAACATTAAACTAGACAAATAAAATAGAGAAAGAAATAGTCACAATGCTATCATGGAGAAAAGCTACAGAGAAGCCACATGCGGCACTGCCTCTTGCTCCAATTTTCTGTTTTGCATCTCAGCCCTAGCACTAGCCTCCCTGAATTTTGCCCTAAAAAGCCTTTAAATAGGTCAAGGAATCCTATTACAAGTTGAATTCCCGTTTGGAGAAAATCCCAGATTTTTAGGCTTCACTTAACCGACGATTTTGGCCCATTTAAGCTCAGAATTCGGGCTTTTGGTAAACTACAAAGTTGTAGCCCTTTAAGTTAACTTTCCATCCCAACTTGAATCATCTCGATTGAACATCTGAGCCGAAAGTTATGCCAAAAATACTAACTGATGTGCAGGCTGGAATCCTAATCCGAATTGGACTTGAATTTGATATAAATTTCCTTTGATTCCTTGCTCCAATTGGACTTAAAATTTAATATTCATGCCTGGCTGGATGTAAGTTGGCTTGATTCAATTGGCTTAGCCCCACTTTGCATGTAAAGCCCTTGTTACCTGCAACACAAAGATATTACATAATTAGTCACAAAATAAAATAAAAGTAAAGCTAAATATGTAAATATGTGAGTACTTTATTGTATATATTTCATGCATATCAATCCACTCCTAAATCAGTGTTCTTGTGGCTTTGAATTGGTGTTGAATCGATGGTGGTTGTGGCTTTGAATCTGTGGTTGTGGGTTGAATCGTTTTGGTGGTACTGAGGTTCGTGCTGTTCAATGGTAGCTTGTGATATTAATTGCTTGGTGCTAGACTTAGTTTCAATGGTGCCTTTGAGTTTCGGTTACTGGGGTTGGATTTGAGAGTTGGTTTCGGCGGTTGCTAAGGTTGGGTTTGATAGTTGATTTTGGTGGTGCCTTTTAAGTTTCGGTTGCTAGGTTGGGTTTGAGGGTTTGGGGTGACGGGTGGTGATGGGGTTGTGATTGTGGTTGTGGTTTTGTTCTTTTTTTTTTTTTTTTTTTTTCTATATTGTGTTGTGGTTGCCAAAGTAGAGCGGTGGTTGTGGCCGGTGGTGGTGGTGGTTGTGGCGGTGGTTGTGGCTGTGGCAGAGGTGGTTGTGGATGTTGTTGTGATGTTTTTTGGGTAGGGGATATATTATTTTATTATGATGTTTATATTATTTTATTGTGTTGAAAGTTAAAATAGATCCACTGTAACATGTATGTAAATAAAATAGATGAAGTGACTTTTTGTGTAGCTAAATAACTAAAATTTTAAATTCACTGCTGTGAATGCTCTAACTCCTGTTGCAATTTTTTTTTTATATATAACTAAAATAATTATATAGTTTAGCTATACTACTGTGAGTGCACTTAGAGCAAGACAATCTTGAATTCCTGCGTAGTGGTGAATTACCAGCATTTTTTTTTTCTTTTTTTTTTTTTTCTTTTTTGAGAAACTGGTGAATCACCAGCTATGAATTTGCTTTTCTCAACATAATAATAATAATTTTGGAGGGGCGGCCTCTCGCAAAGAACTATGTTCACATTAGTAACAGACAAACAGTCCTTGGGAAAACAAAATACGAGTTTGACTTTACGCCTTCTCCCTTTTGTTTCTTTTCATCAAGATCTTATTGATAAATAGTTAAATACAACCTCTTGGATCTGACGGTCTTTGATGTTGCTATTTGACACAATAGTAACTCTAGTAAGTCCTGAATAATAACATTTTTTTTTTTTTTGAAAACTTACAAACTGTTAGAAACAACAGAAACATGAGATCCAAAGATTTTTCAAACTCAGGGTCGGGTCAACAATTTTGGAGTTTACGGCGAAAATTTTAAATTGAGTTTTTTTATATATAAATATTAATTAAATAATATATATTGAATTTTTTTATTTAAAATCTATTTTTATATTGAGATAAATTATTGAATTATTGAATTTTTAGCCTGTACTCCAATGGCCAAGTGTAAAAGCAAAAAACGTATCCCACCATGCAGAAAATGGTCCAATTAAGAGAAGGGCAGAATTTTGTATCAATATTTTGTATTAATATTTTCTCAGCCTGTCCTATGACTAAAAAACCAGGCCGGCTTGTGCAGTGAAATAAATAAACGTGCCCCACTCCCATCAATGGCTTGTGCAATGAAATAAGAGAGGTCCTCTCATAGTAAAAACGTGTCTCATCAATCAAGTGTGCAGTAAAATAAACTAAAAATATATATAATTTAATCCATTTTATTCTTCTGTATTTAATGATACAATGAGATTTTTTTAATATATTTTATTGATCATTCAAAGTACTTAAAAAATTTTTAATTAAAATATATAGATAAAAATATTGTATATATAATTTTTTTTTACAAGAGGGGTCTTCTTTCATTTGAGGACCTTAGACAATTACATCACCTATTGAGCCGGTCCCTCAAACGAATCAAACCCGCCTTGAACAGCAAGTTCTAAAAAAATTTTGTCGTAAATGTACTTTTGGTCCCTATATTTTAGGTCTATTTATATTTTAGTCTATATTTTTCTATTTTTTTGCTTTTAGTCCTCAAAATAAAAAACGTGTTCCATTTTAGTTCCTATCGTCATCTCATTAACAAAAATTGTCAATCTGACAAATGGAGTGTACTGTTGGCACAGTAAATGTTGACATGGTCATTAAAAAAATTATTTGGTATTTAAAATATGCCACTTCAGATTTTAAATATATATAAATAAATAAAAAGCCACATTAGGAAAATAATTAAAACAAATTTCTAAGTTTATGATTTAAAAAAAAAAATCAAATTAAGTAATAAAATTAAATAGGGCAAATAACACTCCCCTCCCTTGAGGTTTAAAAAAATGACACTCCCCCCCAAACTTGAAAGGAAAAAACACTCCCCCCCTAAGATTTAAAAAAAATAACACTCCCCCTCCCTTCTGTTAATATTAGTAACGGAATATAAAGCATATTATAAAACATGTTGCTTATGTTGATTTTTTAGTCTCTTATAGCACCTTTCCAATTGATTTTTTAAAGTTTGATGATCCTCTTAGATTTTTTAATTGCTCATCTCTCTAACACTTTGGATCAAAATTTATGAAATAAAACAATTTGCTGAAGCTTTCAAGCTTTTATTGTTTAAAAATGAGTTTGAAATTTTCAAAGTCACTTATCAATATAAAAAACTTTCAGAGTCAATTTTGGGAATACATTATTAACCAAAAGGTACGTTAGTGCATAACATTTTTAACGCCAATTTAACAGAGTTTAGATAAATAAATGTCAAAGGGGGGAAAATGTTTTTTTCCTTTAAGTTTGGGGGTGACTGTCATTTTCTCAAACCTCAAGGGAGGAGAGTGTTATTTGCCCAATTAAATATTCTTTTCTTTTCATTATTTTTTTGGTCATATTCTTCAATCTTCATTAGAGTTCTTCTCCAAATATCAAGTTCTCAATTTTAATTATGATTGAAAACAATAAAAGATGTCTCAGCCAAAAAAAAAAAGAAGGAAACATATGTTTAAACTCGCATACCAAACAGGGTGAAAGTCTTTCAATGCAAAAAAAGAGCCTACCCAAAAACATCAAATCCCTTCAATGCACAAAACCCATAACACCAAATTTTATCCTACTCTTTGCCTCATCCACGAAAGAAAAAGAAAAGGCAAGAAACCCCAATATCAAGGCTAACAAGAAACAAGTCTCGGTATTCCACTTCAACCCATTTATCCAGCATTGTGGTGGAAGATTCTGATTGCGGCGGTGATCTTTGGTGGAAGATCTCGAGCTCTCTATCTCTTCTCTCATGGCCGAAAACCCATGGGTGGGTCACCGTGGTTTGATCTAACCAGATCTAAAACTGATAATGATTGGCTTGTGTTTTGGTGTATTTAATTGACGAGAATCAACTTTGAGTTTTTGTGTTTTTGGTTCTTTGTTTTTGGTTTGACCGTTGTTTGAATTTCGTTAGTTTATTGTGATAGACTAAGAAAAGAAAATGCTAGAAAAGAAAAGAAAATCTTGAGTTTTTAATTTTTTGGACAACCATATTCTTGGGGAAGAACATGAAGAACAATCAATCATTTTATGGGGAAGAATGTCAGAAAAATATACATGTTCTTCCGAAAAATAATGAAAAGAAAATTAGAAATTTTTTTTTTTAAATTTTAAATTAAAATGCTGAAGTGGTATATTTTAAATACCAAATAATTTTTTTAATATTATTTAAATGACCACTTCAGTTGAAGTGGCAATTTCTATTAATGAAATAACGACACCAAAATGAAACGCATTTTTCATTTTAAGGACTAAAAATGATAAAATAAAAAAATAAAGACCAACATAAAAATAGGCCAAAATATAAAGACCCAAGATGCATTTACGCTAAATTTTTTCCAGTGGTTTGCTTGTGCAAGAGCCCATGACGTAGATAACACCGGAAGATAGGAAGACCCAGAAGGTATGATTTCATTTCCTTCTATAAATTCCAGTGCCCGTAGCCAAAATCCTTTCATTCAGCCAAACAACCCGCATCCCTCCCTATTCCCTAAGAGCTGGAGTCATGCCATCCTTACATAAAAGGCCATCCAAAGTATTCGGAGTGTGGTTCAATCTCAGTGTTGTGTTGATTTCCTTATCCTATTTTGCTGCTTTCTCCGCATCTTCTTTTGTGGCTGCTGCTGCTAGAGATGAAGTGGGCAAAGAATGGAAGGAAGCAGAAGCTCTTCTTAAATGGAAAGCCAGTCTTGACAACCAAAGCCAATCCCTCCTATCTTCTTGGGGTGGAGGGGGCCACCCATGCAACTGGGTAGTCTGGGTTGGAATTGCTTGCGATGAGTCAGGAAGCCTCACCCATCTAAACCTTTCGAGTCTTGGTTTGAGAGGTACGCTTCACAATCTCAGTTTCTCATCCTTTCCCAACCTCCTCACTATTGTTCTATCAAGAAACTCACTCTTTGGAACTATTCCCGACCAGATTGGTTACATTTCCAAACTCACCCATCTTGACTTGGCTCTCAATAATCTTTCTGGACCTATTACTTCAAGCATTTGTAACCTTTCCAGACTCTCTTTTCTAGATATTTCTACCAATCAGCTCTCGGGAAGAATTCCACCTGAGATTCTCCAACATACAAGTCTTCAAAATCTTGTTTTAACTGGTAATCTTCTAAGTGGTTCCATCAATCATAAAATAGGGTTAATGAGCTCCATACATTTCCTTGACTTAGATACAAATTATCTCAGTGGTCCCATCCCTACTTCTGTAGGAAATTTGAGCAACCTGTACCGTCTTAACATAGCGAGAAACCGACTTTCGGGATCTCTTCCTCAAGAAATTGGGAAATTGCAAAACCTACAGGAACTACTCCTCGGAAGCAACAAACTCTCTGGTTCCATACCTCAAATAGTCGGAACTCTCAAATCTCTCATCCAACTTGATTTGGCAGATAGTTTTTACACTGGTGCAATCCCCGCTTCCATAGGAAACTTGAGCAACTTAAAATATCTTTTCCTTTCTGGGGACTACTTAACTGGTTCCATCCCTGAGGAACTAGGATCGCTTACATATCTGAGTGTGTTTCAAATAGTAGGAAATAACATTTCTGGTGCAATCCCTGCTTCCATAGGAAATTTGGCCAACATAGAAAGTCTTCTATTTTCCATTAACAAACTTTCTGGATCAATTCCATCCACTATTGGAAACTTGACCAAGCTCGCTGACTTACGCTTGTTTATGAACAACCTTAGTGGTTCCATTCCACGTGAAATGGATAATCTAACCAATTTTAGAGTTTTTGATCTCTCTGAAAACAAACTTACAGGCCATTTACCTCAACATGTATGCCAGGCTGGATCACTTGAAAAAATTATGGCCAAAAATAACCATTTGACAGGTCCTATCCCAAAAAGCTTGAAAAATTGCACTAGCCTAATTAGAGTTAGGCTTGAGGGAAACCAACTAATAGCAAATATAACCGAAGACTTTGGAATTTACCCGAACTTGAACTATATCGATTTGAGTGACAATCACTTGTATGGCGAGCTTTCATCAAAGTGGGGGCAATGCCATAATTTGACATACTTGAATGTCTCCAACAATAAGATCTCTGGTAGTATACCACTCAAGCTCACTGAGGCAAGTCAACTTGTTAAGCTCGACCTCTCATCAAATCATTTAATAGGGAAGATTCCAAAGGAACTCGGGCTATTGAAGTC
Organism: Quercus gilva; assembly: GCA_023621385.1. Lineage (NCBI taxonomy): Eukaryota > Viridiplantae > Streptophyta > Magnoliopsida > Fagales > Fagaceae > Quercus > Quercus gilva. Next base: position 6,987,586 of record CM042484.1, on the reverse strand, counting down.
ATTGCTCAATCTTCTATTGAGCAATAACCAACTTTCAGGTAACATTCCTTCAGAAATTGGAATGTTGTCTCATGTAACAGATTTGAACCTAGCAGAAAACAATCTAAGTGGCTTGATCCCTACACAACTTGGTGAGTGCTCGGAATTACTATTCTTGAATTTGAGCAAAAATATACTCGAGGGAAGAATTCCTTCAAGTATATGTAGTCTACAATCTCTTGAAAATCTTGATCTTAGTTGGAATATGCTGATAGGAAAGATACCGCCACAGCTTGGAGACATGCTTCGCTTAGAAATATTGTATCTCTCTCACAATAATCTCTCTGGTTCTATCCCATCCACTTTTGATGATATTTCAAGCTTAACATCCATTGATATATCCTACAATGAGTTAGAGGGTCCTATTCCCAACCAAAAAGCCTTTCGTGAGGCTTCAGGTGAAGCATTTCGAAATAATAAAGGCTTGTGTGGTAATGCCATTGGTTTGAAGGCTTGCCCGAAACCGATTCAAAATCAAAGGGGCAACAAATTTGTATTAAAATTTCTAATTCCTATTTTGGCCAGTATATTTCTGGTATGTATTATTGTTGGAGTTCTACGTATTAGTTGCCAAAGAGTGAGGAATACAGAAGCCAAGCCAAGAGACATACAAAATGATGATATATTTGCAATATGGAGCTTTGATGGGAAAATGGTATATGAGAACATCATTGAAGCTACAGAGGAATTCAATTCCAAATATTGCATTGGTGTAGGAGGATACGGAAGTGTATACAAAGCTGAGTTGCCAACAAGTCAAGTTGTTGCTGTGAAGAAACTTCATCCATTACCCAATGGCGAGAGATCCAATCAAAAAACCTTCATGAGTGAGATTCATGCCTTAACAGAAATAAGACATCGTAACATTGTGAAACTTTACGGTTTTTGTTCACATCCACGGCACTCACTTCTGATTTATGAATATTTGGAAGGAGGAAGCTTAGTACATTTACTAAACAATGAGGAACAAGCAAAAGCATTTGACTGGATCAAGAGGGGTAATGTCGTCAAAGATGTGGCGAATGCTTTATCTTACATGCACCATGATTGCTCGCTTCCTATAATCCATCGAGATATATCAAGCAAGAACGTGTTACTAGATCTCGAATGTGTGGCTCACATTTCTGACTTTGGCACTGCAAGACTTTTGAAGCTCGATTCATCCAATTGGACTTCACTCGCTGGCACCATGGGGTACATGGCCCCAGGTAAGCTTCTATTTTTATTTTTAATCTATAGTCTATGTAATTAAGTAAAAAATTTTAGTTAGTAGTAGTAGTAGTAGTTTTTTTTTTTTTTTTTTGGTTTGCAAAAAAAAAGAAAAAGAAAAAATCATTAAAACCGAAAGAATAGAAGTTTTGGTACTTTGAGGGTGGTCGAAAGTAACCGGGTAATCACATGTCTGAGTCTATGTTCTTCAAATTTTTTTGCAACCAAATCACCTAGATATAGGGAGGGACCCAAGTGGGGGGCCAAGGGAGCCTAGGCCCCCCTGGTCCTATTTTTTTATTTTTTTTTACTTATTATATATATAATTTTTGTAGTTGCCTCCCTTTCAAAACCTTAAACCCCCTTTAACTAGCAACTATTCAACCCAAAAACTTAACAAAAACATCTAGAAACGATTAAATCCCAAGTTAGGTCAGTTTTAAGGATGGTTAAAGCCATTAGGGGGAGAAGTCTAATTTTATACCATTAATAATTATCCGAGATTGACCAAGAAAAACATCTAGAAATAGAAATCATATCACATTCCTTATTATTTTGTTCATAGAGCATGAAACTAATTACACTTTAGGTTTCACGCTAAAGATATTAAATGGCACCCTCACAAACAAACAGGTCAGTGTTTAAATTCTCTCCCAAATAAAAAAGGTTCTCTTTTTTTTTGTATATAAAAAAAGGTCAGTTTTAAAGTTTATTTTAGTGGATCATGTAGTATATGTAAAATTACTTAGTGCGATAACTTTGATTCTATAAATAAAATTCAAAAGGAAGCTAGTTTGTTTTTTTTATTTTTTTATAAAGTTTAGCTGCAAAATTAGTTGTAACACATTAGGGGGAGAAGTCTAATTTTATACCATTAATAATTATCCGAGATTGACCAAGAAAAACATCTAGAAATAGAAATCATATCACATTCCTTATTATTTTGTTCATAGAGCATGAAACTAATTACACTTTAGGTTTCACGCTAAAGATATTAAATGGCACCCTCACAAACAAACAGGTCAGTGTTTAAATTCTCTCCCAAATAAAAAAGGTTCTCTTTTTTTTTTTGTATATAAAAAAATGTCAGTTTTAAAGTTTATTTTAGTGGATCATGTAGTATATGTAAAATTACTTAGTGCGATAACTTTGATTCTATAAATAAAATTCACAAGGAAGCTAGTTTGTTTTTTTTATTTTTTTATAAAGTTTAGCTGCAAAATTAGTTGTAACATAAGGCTATAACCTTGCTCAATATTTTTTTATTGGAAGTGAATTTTGACAAATTCACGATTGAATTATATTTTCTTCTTATATCCTCTATACTTGCAAAATTTCTAGAAAATTAAAGATTAATAGCTATGTCATCAATAAATTGTTCAAATTGCAAGTTTTTGTATTTTAAAATTTTGGATTAAATATAAGCTTTTAGATTATATAGTAAATAATATTCGATTAACACAAAATTTGACATATGTATTAAGAGCGTAAAGAACATATAATTCAAAGGTTAAATTTTCAAAATATGTCGCAATGTTTATTTTATTAAGTAAGGTTGTAGCCTTAGATTACAACCAATTTTGTAGCTAAACTTTGACTTTTTTTTTTTAGTCAGTTCATAAAATTATAGATTGTAAATAGGAATAATCGTTTGTCCAACTCCAATGAATTGAACAAATAATAAACAAGCGAAGAGCAATACTTAAAATATAAGATACTAGTGTCAACATAAATATATTCATAACACATATTTTCATATTTTGCTTTTGGCATGGACCAACTTCTAGCATAGTGTTCTAACTTTATCACCTATATATAATCATGTCACCATGACCTTGATCTCTTTTTTCTAACAGAACTTGCATACACAATGGAAATTAATGAGAAGTGCGATATTTATAGCTTTGGAGTGTTGGCATTAGAAATAATCATGGGAAAGCATCCTGGAGATCTCATTTCATCTCTATCGTCATCACTCCCATCCTCATCAACATTCACAACTCATATGCCATTGAACGATGTGTTGGACCAACGCCTTTCACTCCCTACCAACAAAGTTGCAAGTGATGTGCTCTCCATTGCAAAGATTGCGATTGCTTGCTTACAAACCATTCCACAATCTCGTCCAACAATGAAACAAGTTTCTCAAGACCTGTCAACTCAGAAACCACATCTGGCAAAGCCATTACACATGATCACTTTAGGAGAAGTAGTTGATGTCAGAGGCTCGACTATCTAATTGTTTGTTTTCTTCATGTGCACCTTCTTGTTTATGCATTATGAATTGTGACTCCTCTTTTTCTCTTTTTCACTTTTACTTTTCTCCTCTGTACTTTGCTTTGTTGTATTATGTCTAATTGGCAAGATTCTAAATACAATATATAGTATACATCAAAATGCAAAGTTGAGAATTCCATCAATAAAAAATCAGAAAGGGTATTTCTTTATGTTAAATATTAGCATTGATACACAGTGTTGAATATGCTAGTATGGATGCGGAAGCGAAATCATAAAGTGTAGAACACAATAACACACGAGGGTTACATGGTTCAACCTAATGGCCTACATTCACAGAGGAAACCCTAAAGAGCTACATCAATAATATATTAGAGTGTAGTATAAATCCTGTATTACAATGAAAAGCATAACATGTGTATATATAGTAGGCTAAACCCTAAACTAATAAACTTCTAATACAAGTAGGGGACTTAGCTTGCACCCAAAGTAAAATTAGGCTTGAGCTTATGCTAATGGGTTAATATATCTCTAACACCCCCTTTCAAACTCAAGATGGAAGCTTGATGAAACCTTGAAATTTGATAAGGTTGAGAAGATCCTTTGAATGAACTTTGGCTCTGTGACGGTGGTTTGAAGAAGGCAATGGTCTTGCAGTGTTGATGCAACTTTTAATGATGGCATGACTATACTGGAGAGTTTTGACGGCAGCAGTGGGAAGCTAAAAAAGATGAACGCAACGAAGAAACACTGAGGAAGACAAAGATTTCTCTTAATACACCGTAAGGACAGAAAACTGTGGCCACAGCAAGGTGGCTTTAATACCATGTTAAATATTAGCATTGATACATAATGTTGAATATGATAGTATGGAAGCAGAAGCATAAAGTATAGAACACTATAACACATGAGGGTTGTGTGGTTTAACCTAACAGCTTACATCCATGGAGGAAACCCTAAAAAGCTACATCAATAATATATTAAAGTGTAGTACAAATCCTGTTTTATAATAAACCATAACATATGTATATATAGTATACTAAACCATAGACTAATAGACTTCTAGTACAAGTAGGGGACTTACTTGCACACGAAGTAGAATTAGACTTGCGCTTATGCTAATGGGCTAATATATCTCTAACACTTTATATGCTTGTCAAGTATATGTAGTCAATATTTATGGTGCTCGAGAGCCGCTATAAGGGTGTAGGTATAAGCCCTATGATTTCTAACAAAGTGAAGAACAAATATGCAACATTTTCAAAGATTTCCTAACCAACAATTTTTGTGAACTCCTTTGATTTTTCTTTTGTTTTATTAATTTTGTTATGAGTAATGCTAAAGTCACAAACTATTTTACAATATTTTTACAAATTATTGATGTGGAAAATTCTTCTTAGTTCTAATCTGGACCTATCACTAATATCACATTTTTATTTATCAACAATTATTTGGAAAAGAGTAATGCTACAGACACAAACTATTTTACAACACTTTTACAAACTACTGATGTGACTTTAGCATTTTCCAAATAGTTATTGTAAGTAAAATTGTGATGTTAGTGATGGACCCACATTAGAACTAATAAGAATTTGCCGTATCTACAATTTGTAAAAATGTTGTGAAATAGTTTGTATCTGTAGCATTGCTCTTTGGAAAATGCTAATGCCACATTAGTAGTTTGTAAAAATGTTGTAAAATAATTTGTATCTATAGCATTACTCTTTTATTATTATATCTACTATATTTATTACATATCTATTATATTTAATGTACACATATTCAACCTTAAATTATTTCCTTTTTCTCAAAAAAAAAAAAAAAAAAAAAAAAAAACCTTAAATTATTCCTTAATCAAGGTATATCAACTAAGAGCATTCACAATGGGAATTGTAAATGCCATATGTTAGCAATATTTAGCATCAAACCTCAAAAGTCTTCAACAGCTGGCCTGCTAAAATCTTACAATTGTAAAAAAAATTTGTAATTTTGCTACAATGCCATCCTAAATGTAGGATGGCACTGTAGCACAATTGTAAATCAAAATATATTATTTAAATCCCTTTTCACCTTTTATTTTCTCTCTCCTTTCAGTCCTTTGTCTTTCAACTCCTCTCTCTTTCTCTCTCTCACAGTCATAGAGCTCATCTCCCCTCTTTCCGTTGAGCCTTTCTCTCTCCGTGCCTTTCACTGCTGATGACCCTTTCTCTCTAATATCACTGCCGATGACCTTTTTTGGGCAAGATTATCGTGGTCAAGGGGTTGAGGATTGCTAATCAGATTTTGGTGGGTTTGCTTGGTGGGACTGGGGCTAAGGATTGTGGTGGATCAGTGTGGCAGGCCGTGGGTTTCAGGCGATGGAGATCGGTGTGTTCTTGTGGGTTTCTGACGGTGGAGATCAGTTGGGTTTCTGGGTTTCTAGGTCAATCGGTGCGTTCTTGTGGGTTTCTGATGGTAGAGATCAGTGTGGGTTTCTGGTTTTCTAGATTGGCAAGTTGTTGTGTGGGTTTCTAGGTTGGTGGTTGTGTGTGCGGGTTTTGGTGGTTGGCATGGACTATTGTGGTTGTGGTGGTGTTTGTTGGTTAGTGGCTGGTGGTTTTGCTAGGATGTGAGTGGCTGTGGTAGTGATGTTGTGGTTGCTGGTTGCTTAGAGGAAGAGGAAGGAAGGGAGGAAGAGGAAGAACAAGAGAAATAGTAAAAAAAGAATAAAAAAGAATATTTAAATAAAGTTGCAAAAAAAAAAAAAAATAGAGTTTGAGATGTTGTGTGTTGTAAAATGGTATGGTATATGTGCGGCCTCATGGCTTGTAGGCCTGGATGGGCCTTGGATCATGGGTCAATTCTAAGGCCCAAGGGCCTGACATTATCACCACCCCAGGCTCCAACCCAAGCCCACCAAAGCTGCGAGCTCAAGCGAAGTATTGTCCAAGGACTCGTGTTGCAGCCCGGGATGGGTATGGCCATGTGGTTAAAAGTCCTGCTAGCCTTGCCGAACAATGTTGCGATTGTTCAGCCACATCGCTTTTTACTTGCCAGGCAGTGCCTTAGGGAATAACACTGCCGAGCACACCTATTGAAGTGGGAATCATTTCCAAAGCCACTCTTACCTAAACTCCCACTTACCACTAACAATATTGGACCTTTCATTGCACTAACGTTGAGAGTGAACATGATCATCCCACTAGTAGCTTACTATAAATAGGAGAACCAAAGGAGAAAATAGGGCTCAAAAGTTTTGGAAAGGAAACAGAAAGTGGAATGGGAAGAGAGATTCCGGAGAAAGGGAGAAGCACCATAGAGAGGGAGAGAAAAGTGATCTCATTGAGTCTTCGTGCCAAGAACGACCTAATGCAAGAAATCCAAACCCACCATACAAATAAGTTGTGAGTCCGAGCAAGGCCTAGCCCATTAGCCTCATTTTCGATGCGCACAATTGGCGCCGTCTGTGGGAATCTCCTGCAATGCAGTGGTTCAATTGAGACTCGTGCACGAGAAGATGTCTGGAAGACGTTCTGGGAGTGACGCTGAAAGCGGCTTGGTGGGATCTTCTCGGGGATCCTCCTGGTGAGAGCGGAGGTAGAAGGGGCGCGAAGATAAGCATCACAAGCGAGAGGAAGAACGGTCTGGCCTCAAAGAGGGGTCATATCAAACGCAGCGAACGGTATCCAATGCTTCAAGGCACAGGCAATTTGACGAGAGGGATGAAGAGCTTGAACGGCTGCGTGGGCTGGTGAGGGATTTGGAGTTGGAAGCGGAAAACAGGCACTACAGAATGAATTAAGACAACCGAGAGAGAAGACCCGATACCGGGGAAGAACAACAGGGGATGGGGTCCAATCTGTTTGGATCCCGGCACTGCCGAGAGCATTCACATTTGCGAGAGGCCCGTTGACACCGAGACCGTTCGCGTTCAAGGGAATCCCACCAATGACGAGACTGTTCACATTCGCGGGAGTATGCAGATCGAGGTTCGGACTCTTCAGAAGAAAAACGGCCCCACAATGTGGTCGTGGATGCAATAAGTTGTGCACGAGCTGCTCGATCACCATTTTCAACTGACATCAAGCACACCCCGATGCCAGACAGATTTACGTACCCTCCGTTCAATTCTTACGACGGAAAGACGGACCCGGTGGGGCACGTCAGCCACTATATCTAGATGATGACTCTGCACACCCGTAATGACGCACTGATGTGCAAGGTATTTCCCTCAAGTCTAAGCCCCACCACTTTGAGATGGTTTAATGGGTTACCGAAGCTGATACAGGAATTTGGAGTCCAGTTTGTTACTTGTAGCCGTGTACCACAACCGGTAGATGCACTATTGTCCATGAAAATGAGGGTAGGGGAAACCTTTCGCAGTTATGCCAGCTGGTACTGGGAACTTTATAACAAGATCGGTGGAGGGAACGAAAAAATTGCTGCGAGTACTTTTAGAATGGGATTGTCCGAGGATTCCAGGCTGAGGGAATCATTGACTAAGAAGCCTCCCGAGGATATGAGGTAGCTAATGAGGCGCATTGAAGAATATAAACGGCTGTAAGATGACCGGCTACAAAGCAAAGGTAAAGCGCCAATGATAAATCGTCCTCGGCAGGGTGGTTTTCAACTAAGGACCCGGGGGAGCTTGAGGATTCAAGAGCCAGAAGCACCAGCAGGGGAGGTGAACGTGACGTTTAAGGAGCCAATGCATAGGATCGTAGACAAAATTAAGCACAAGCCATACTTCAGGTGGCCGAACAGGATGGGTGGTGACCCTTCTAGGAGGAATCTGAATTTGTACTGCACTTACCATAAAGATAAAGGCCATACCACCGAGCAGTGTCGAATGTTGAAAGATCATCTCAGGCAACTGGCCAAGGCTAGGTATTTAAAGGAGTTTGTGGTAGACGCGGGGGACCAAGGAACGAGGCAAGGCGCTCCACAAAGAGGTAACCCCCTTCCACCCCCTCTCGGGATAATTGAGGTTATCCACGCCCCTCCGAGGAGCCTCACCGTGGCAAGGAAGAAGGGGGTGTTAACTGTAGTCCCAGTGGAAGGTAGCTCGGGCGCACAACCGTCGGGGAAGAAGATGAAACTTTCCTGGGAGCCCATCGCTTTCAATGATAACAATTTAGAGGGAACAGTCCAACTGCACGACGATGCGTTAGTAGTTACTGCCCGGATAAGCGGCTTCTTGGTGAAAAGGGTGATGGTAGACCAGGGAAACGAGGACGACGTGATATATCCGGACCTATTCCGGGGGCTCGGATTGAGGGATGGGGACCTCTCTAAGTACAATACACCTTTGGTCGGGTTTGATGGCAAAGTCGTAATACGTAAGGGGCAAATCTCTCTGCCCGTGAATATGGAAGGTAAGGAGGTGGTAGTAATGTTTATAATGGTGGCTTATTTCTCCCCGTACACTGTGATACTAGAAAGACCGTGGATCCTTGCTATGGAGGTTGTCCCGTCCACACTGCATGTAAAAGTGAAGTTTCCTACCAAGCATGGTATTACTGTGGTAAGGGGAAGCCAGCAAATGGCGAGGCGAAGTTTAATCGCCATAATTAACTAGAGGAAAGAGACAGCCGATCAGAGGGAGCATGCCAAGCAGGACCTACCACAGGGGACCCCGTTATAGCAATTACAGGATCCCCGAAGAGAGAAGGGGGGTGGCTGTGCCGAGGAAATGATAAGAGTGAAGATACTCCCAGATGCCGACAAGTATTTCCATATAGGGAAAAGCATGGACAAACAGGATAAAGTAAAAATGTTGTTACTTCTAATACAGAATATGGATGTGTTTGCACGGAATCTATACGAGGTGCCCTAGGTGAATCCTGAATTCATTGTCCATAGACTTAGAGTTGACCCCTCGTTCCCTCCTAAGAAGCAGAAGCCAAGGAGATCGGCCAGGGAGCACGCCGAGGCAATAAAAGCGAAAATCCAAAAGCTGAAGGACGCTGGGACAATAAGGGAAATCTTCTTCCCGGAGTGGTTAGCAAATACCATGGTAGTAAAGAAAAAGAACGACAAGTGGAGGGATTGCGTGGACTTCATGATTTTGAACTGAGCATGCCTAAAAGACCCATTCCCCATGCCGAAGATCGATCAGTTGGTAGATGCCACGTACGGGCATCCGAGGATGAGCTTTCTGGATGCCTTTTAGGGGTATCACCAGATCGCCCTAGTGCCTAAGGACTAAGAAAAGACGGCATTCATCTCCCCGAAGGCCAATTATCATTAAACGATGATGCCTTTTGGATTAAAGAACGTCGGGGCCACGTACCAGCGAATGATGACAAGGATGTTCCGAGACAAGATAGGGCGTACGGTTGAAGTGTACATTAATGACATGGTGGTGAAAAGTAAGCAGGTGGCACGACATATAGAGGATCTTCAGGGGGTATTCGAGGTTCTTCGGCAACACAAGTTACGTCTTAATGCCGAGAAGTGTGCATTTGGTGTGGGGGCTAGAAAATTCCTGGGGTATCTGATCACTAACCGGGGAATAGAGGTCAACCCCGACCAAATAGAGGTTGTGAAAAGATTGAAGCCACCGAGCAATCAGAAACAAGTGCAAGTGTTGACCGGGATGCTAGCCGCTCTTAATCGATTCATTTCCAAATTCGTAGATCGCTGCCGACCATTCTACCAACTACTGAAGAAGTGGATGGGATTTTAGTGGAATGAAGAATGTGACAGAGCTTTTCGGGATTTGAAGGACTATTTTGTGCAGGCATCCATGATAACGGCACCGGAACCCGGTGAGGATTTATTCATGTACCTGGCTGTATCTGAGCACGCCGTGAGCGCCGTGCTACTAAGAGACCAAGGAGTCCAGCAACCCGTGTATTACATCAGCAAGACTCTAGTTGATGCCGAGATGAGGTACTTACCTCTGGAGAAGCTAGTGTTGGCCCTAATTCATGCTATGAGAAAGCTGCCGCATTACTTTCAGGCTCATACAGTTTACATCTTGACCGAGTATCCCTTACAGTCACTATTGAAGAGATCAGACTTCATAGGTCGAATAGCAAAATGAGGGACTCGGCTTGGTTCTTTTGACATACAGTACAGACCACGAAGTTCGGTGAAGAGCTAGGTCCTTGCAGATTTTGTCGCCAAGTTTTCGCCGTGGAGCAATGAGGAGATAGTTTGCCATGTGGAGACTCGCCCATGGAAGGTATTTGTGAACGGAGTGTCGAGTGCCCTGGGAGCCGGTGCTGGGATCGTCATTGTCACTCCTGAAGGAAACCGATTAGAGCATTCTTTTAGGTTGGGATTTAAGGCCTCTAATAACGAAGCCGAGTACGAGGCCTTGCTTGCCGGATTAAGAGCAGTTTTGGAAATGGGAGCTCGGGATGTGGAGATGTATTCAGATTCTCGGTTGGTTGTTAACCAGATACAAGGCAGTTTTGAAGCAAGGGATCCTCGGACGAAAGCGTACTTACAGGTGGCAAAGTAAATTATAAGCAAGTTTGTTACGGCAAAAGTGTCCCAAGTGGGCCGGGCGCAGAACAGACATGCTGATTCCTTAGCCACGCTGGCATCATCAATGACTGAAGATGTTCCTTGGATAATCAGAATGGAGCTTATAGCAAAGCCGAGCATTCGTGTGGCAGACAGCGTCAGCGTCGGGGAGGATATAGTCGTCATAGTTTCAGTATCCGGGCCATATTGGATGGACCCAATTATTGACTTCTTGGCCTACAATAGAATCCCGGACGACGAAAAAGAGGCTAGTAAGATTCGCCAGACAACAGCTCGATATTGGTTGTCAACAGATGGCAAGTTGTACCGAAGGTCTTTCGAAGGGCTGTACCTTTTGTGCTTACACCCCGAGAAAGTAACGGAGCTTTTGGCCAAGCTGCATGAGGGGGTATATGGGAGTCATGTAGGGGGACGCTCATCGGCGCATCGAGTGATGACCCAGGGGATTTGGTGGCCACAAATGCAAAAGGACGCTGTCGAATATGCACGTAAATGTGAACGATGCCAAAAACATGCCCCCTTAATTCATCAACCAGCCGGTCAGCTAAACCTGGTCAGCCGTCCATGGCCATTTATGCAATGGAGGCTGGATATTCTCGGGCCATTTCCCTAGGCAACCGGAAATCGCCGATTCGTGATTGTGGCCATTGATTACTTCACTAAGTGGGCGGAGGCCGAGGCTTTGGCCAATATCCGAGATGTAGACGTGAAGAAGTTCGTATGGAAGAATATAGTCACAAGGTTTGGGGTACTAGACTCACTGATATCCGATAATGGACTGCAATTTGACAGTAAAGCTTTCCGCACTTTTTGTAGTGATCTTGGTATCAAAAACAGATATTCCGCTCTAGCGTATCCGCAGAGTAATGGGCAAGCCAAAGCCACCAACAAGGTAATCTTAAGCGGGCTGAAGAAAAGGCTGAACGAAGCGAAGGGTAGATGGGTCAAAGAACTGCCAAACGTTTTGTGGGCGTACTGAACAACGTCCACAGGGGAAAGCCCGTTCTCCCTGACGTACAGAGCGGAAGCCATTATACCAGCCAAGGTGAATCTATGCAATGCACGGGTCATGGGATTCGATCCCTCCCAAAACGACCAAATGATGGTCGGACACCTGGATAGGTTGGAAGAATGCTGTGAAGCGGCAACTATACGGCTTGCAGAGTATCAGCAAAAGCTAGCCCGGCAATATAACCGAGACATAAAAATGAAGGAGTTTGGCGCTGGAGATTTGGTCCTGAGAAGAGCCGTGGGGAATATGCGAGATACAAATGCCAGGAAATTGGCACAGACATAGGAAGGGCCCTACAGAGTTACTGTCATCGCCAGTGTGGGAGCATATTACTTGGAGGACTTAGACGAGAGGCCATTACCTTGGTCGTGGAACGTCCATAATCTTAAGAGATTCTATCATTGATCGGCCGTGCTTTAAATTGTAAGTTGAATGTAATACCGTATGGGTTTTGCTAGCGAAAATGATGATGGTTACCCGTGCAAACTCTTTCAATTCTATTATTGCTTCTTGGTTTGATTTCCATCTCCAAGCATGAGAAAACCTTAAGCTACAAATCTTACTAAGGACAGAAACCTGCTGCCCAATTCGATCACTATCACCGAGTAAGTGAAAACCTTAGTGCTAAAAATCCTAAGGACAAAAACCTGTTGTCCGGTTCGATCACTATCACCGAGCAGGTGGAAACCTTAGTGCTAAATCCTAAGGACAGAAACCTGCTGCCGATTCGATCACTATCACCCAACAGGTGGAAACCTTAGTGCTAAAAATCCTAAGGACAAAAACCTGCTGCCCGATTCGATCACTATCATTGAGCGGGTGGAAACCTTAGTGCTAAAAAATCCAAAGAACAGAAACCAGCTACCCGGTTCGATCACTATCACCAAGCAGGTGGAAACCTTAGTGCTAAAAAAATATTAAGGACAGAAACATGCTGCTCGGTTCGATCACTATCACCGAGCAGATGGAAACCTTAGTGCTAAAAAAATATTAAGGACAGAAACATGCTGCTTGGTTCGATCACTATCACCAAGTAGATGGAAACTTTAGTGCTAAAAAAAATAAAATATAAAATCCTAAGGACGGAAACCTGCTGCTCGATTCGATCACTATCACTGAGCAAACGGAAACCTTAATACTAAAAAAAAAAAAAAAATCCTTAGGATAGAAACCTGCTTCTCGGTTCGATCCCTATTACCGAGTAGATGGAAACCTTATTCTAGAATTTTTCTAAGTACAAAAGCCTGCCCCTCGATTCCTATTGCCGAGCCCGAGAAAACCATGCGCTAAAAAATCCTCCCTAAGGTTGAGCCGGTGGGAATCTTATGGTAGAATATCACAAGATTTCCGAGTGCCGAAGGGCCGGCTAGCTAGACTTACTCAAAATGATCCTCCTCACCTGTTCATCTAAAGCATACACATACACAAAAGCGATGTGAATAACAAAGCACATTCTCAGAGTTCATTTGTCCCAACCTTTGCATTGGAGGATCCATGAAGATAGTTGAGGCTGGGTATTATTTTCAAGGCTGGATTTCCATTTGAGAAGAGCATTTGCTTCTTCAGTGGACTCGAATGTTACGTTGTATGAGGAGCATAACAGAACAAACTGGACAAGTAAAACAAGGGAAATTAATCTGTCAAGGGTGATTGCCATGGTTTGTGTGTCTTCTTGTATGTTATATGGTTATGCAAAGCATGATATTTATATAACAAGAGCTCACTAATCTTTACATGCATTTTCCAAAGTAATGATACATCATCCACAAATTTCCATAGTAAAGTATCACTACAGCATTGTCAATTTGACCTTCAGTAGGAAAGAGAGTTAGTGAATAAGTGCTTCTCTTCATGATGACATTATAGAAATGCTAATCTTTTCAAGGGTTGGGTGAGAAAAAGGGAAACCACTTCCACTCACATTGGCTTGTGTTATAGAAGAGCCTTTCTGTGTCTTTGTCTTAATATGAACTTGTAGGGACCGAGTTCGAGCACTATTCCTTGCGAATGAGTAGACTCAAGCCTAACTGGCCCAGTACAATGAATTTGTAGAGTGCGAGTCAAAGAATTAGGCTCTAGTGAGGATTGCAACAACTAAACATGATAATGCATAGATCGGGTGGCAAGAACACAAACTAAAATATGAAACTAGGCTCCTCGGCCGTTTCCTTGGACCGTATATTTCTTCTTCCTTCCTTAGAGCTAGGTTACAAAGATAATACAAGTGCCACGGTTCTTTTTCTCTTCCCCCAAACTCCCATCCCCATTTCTGGAGGACTTGTTACACTTTATATCCCCTTCTGGTTAATCCTGACCCTCCATTTGTTGATCATGCAGGTCACCACTTGAGTGCCTGTCCCATCAGCCACTTTTCCATCCTTTCTGTGGGTGGTAGCAACTAAGGCGGCACTGTACAGGAGTCACTTCTCCATTAATGCGGCCAGAAAGTTAGTTGTGGGCATTTAATGTGGAGGTGACAGTTCCTCCTATGATTGCTCCTCCGCCATGCTTCCATGGCCAACCCGTTGTACTTGCCTCTCTTTTGGATCGCTATAGAAGGTTACCTCTGAAGGCTCTTTGCTCGTCCTTTCAAAGGTCCATACGGGCCGAGGACATAATTGTCCTCGGTGGTGCTCCTGGTGAATGAAGTTTCCTTGACTCGTCTTCGGACACTCCCTCATCCTCGGCGTGGGCCTTGGGCTAAGTATAGAGTGGGCCAAGGTTGCCAAATTCTCTGGCCCCACAATAGCCCCTCAAAATCCTACTGTCAGGCTCCTCGAACGTAAAGGAGGATTTTGACGTCCTCGAACTCCTACCGCGGCTTGTCAAGTCTTGTCTTCCATCAATACCAGTGCCTTTTCACCTGTCCAAGGCAAGTTTCTGACGCCTTGGTATGCGGAGCGCGCTCGCATTAAATTCGGGCGGCTCTGTGCTCCCCACGTTCAATGGTGTAATGATAATCTAACGATGGTGATCCTCCTGACTGTATGGGCGGGAAAACTTGCACGATTGTTATTGTTTTTTATTGAGGGTATGAATACCCATTTGAATTGATCCGCCTCTTTACTTTCGCATTCAAGAGTTCTTGTACACATACTTCGAATTCGGTTACATCTCCAACTGAACTTGCGACTTCCTTCAGCACAAAAAGCCTGCCCGAGGGGCTTTTCCTCATTTCTATAAGTCTTCTTCTCTCTCTCTAAATTGCGCTCTCCCCTCTTCTAGACTTCTTTCTTCATGTCTCTTAATTGTCTCTAGGGATGGGTAGGTTCAAGAAATTGGTTGAGTCTGAAGAGGCAATGGAGAAGTTCGTCGCTGATTATAGGATACCCAGTACCGTAGGTCTAAGGTACTATAAAGAGGGAGAGTGGAGACTTAAGAGGAAAGAGGGCGAGGTGGTGATTCCCATAATCGCCTTCTTAGAGGGTGGTATGTGGATCCACATGGGTCAGGTGATGACGAGTTACCTTAGGCATTTTCGACTTGCCCCCACCCAATGTGGCGTCAATGTGTTTAGGATTCTGGGCTGTGTAGATGCCCTAAACGAGAAGATGGGACTGAGGTTAACCCATCATGACGTGAACTGGTGCTACAACCTCCAGCTCCTGAAGGGTAAGTCTTACTACTTGAAAACAAGGGAGGATAGGGTACGGCCTATCCAGTGCCTCCCCTCGTCCAGCAAGGGGCTGGATAAGGATTTCCTTATCATGTCCAGGGAGTAGCATGATGGCCTTCATTGTCCAACAGTGGAGGGCATGCCAGGTGGGGCACTTAGAGTAGGAGAGGGTCTATTTTTGTTTTTTTTTTGAATTTTCGTTGTCTACTTTGTTTGGTTGCTAATAGTAGTATGTTTTCTTCTCTGCAGATCCACACGCTTTTGAGCGTCATTTTGGTTTGGTCAACAAGGGGGACTTGGAGACCGTGCTAAAGGCGGAGATCTTCGTGAACGAGGCCGACAACCAAGTTAGGGTTTCCCACAAGATCCTGGGGTACAACCCTATTCAGAAATCGTTTGCGGCGCCAAAGTACGTGATCAGGGCAAAGGATCCTCGACTCCAGAGAATTACCGTAATCTAGGACGGTTTCTTGATCACGGAAGGGTCCCCTACTCCAGAAGGTACTCCATTGGCGGGCTCCTCTACGTCCTGCCGAGCTGCAGAGGCTGAGGGGGGAGGTGAAGAAACAGAGGAGGAAGGTATCGGTTTGGGTCAGGCTAAGGACGACTTTGGCGTGTTCAAACAAGTCCACCTGCCTAAGGATCCCTCTGGTGACTTGGGTGACCAGAGCCTGACCAAAGCAGACTTTTTGTTAGCAGGAAGTTCTCCTCGGGCCGAGATGGGTTACAAGAAGAAATCCCAATCCAACTTACTTGACCTGATTGAAGGTCAGCCGAAAAAGTCTCAGCCTAAGCTTCCTCTTCCTCCACCCAAGTCTCAGCCTGCCCAAACCAGGTCAACTTCCGTCCAGCCCAGGCTTCCTCTTCCTCCACCTCGGCTGAGTCCGCCATCTACGCTCGAGCCCTCTGATCCTAAGGAAAGGAAGGATAAGGGTAAAAGGCCTATGAAAGGGGACAAGTCTCATTCCTCCTAGGAGGAAGGCGACACTCGGCGGCCCTCCAAGTAATTGAAGATAGGGTCTCAAGGTCAGGACAAGCAAGACATCGCCCAGCCCGAGGCTCAGGCTTGACTCCCAGCCCCAATGCTCTACGGGGGGCCTCTGATGGACGATGCCTCTCTCAGGGACTTCCGAGGGGGCGAAGGCACACTTGTAGCCGATGCACTGGAGAGGTCCCTGTTACTCCCCGCGGGCATGGCTGAGCTGGAGGTTTTAAGGAATGAGGAGGTCTTCCTCAGCCTCAAGCGATACTTGGGAATGGTAAGATCCCTAGCACTTATGATTCTTCTGACTTCAATTTTCTCTCTTTTTTCTCCTTTTTTTTTGTTTCCTATTTACTTGTGCATTTGTTTCAATTGGCAGGCTGTTCAGGCCACTTTTTGGTTGGAGGAGGCATCCAACAAACAAGACAAGGCCCTGGATGTAGAGCGCAAAAAGCGCATAGGGGCTGGTCAGGCCCTTAAGGCCTCCGAGGCTAATCTCGTGAAGGCCCGGGAGGAGCTGAAGGAGGTGACCAAGGCTCGAGACAGCGCTAAATCAGGCCTGGCTGGTGCCCAAAGGCAGGCCCAAGACCAAACAAGGCGTTTGACCGAAGTGGAGGAGCAGCTAAAGATCGCAAAAGAGCAAATTGCTGGTCTAAAAAAGAAAGCGACCGATGCTGAGGGGGCTAAGAATGTGGCTGAGTGGGCCAGAGAAGAGGCTCTAAGGGCTAAGGCTGAGGCAGACTTTGGCAGGGCAGAGGCTTAGGCTTCTAAGGAAGAAGCCAAGGAGGCAGCCTATGCAGCTGGGGTGGCTAAGACGGAGACTGCTCTTAGAGCCCAAGTTCCTGGGGTATGCAGGCTCTACTGTTCCCAGGTTTGGAGTGAGGCCCTTAAACAAGTTGGGGTTGAGGCCTCGTCCGACCTGTGGAAGGTGGAGAATGTATACTATCCCCTTGCCATCCGCAAGGCTGCTCCTTCCAGCTCTGAGGCCAAGGTGGACGCTGAGGAAACTAATACTGCCCTTAATGAAGAAGCCGAGGAGGCTGCGGTCACTACCGCAAGGGTTACTACAACCTCTGGTGAGCCTGCCGTGGAAGCTGATCCTTCCGGGGTGATTAAAATAGCCAAAGGTCCTAATGAGGAAGCACCCCAGGAGGCCGCAAATCCCTCAGCCAATGTCCAGGCCCCTCTTGTCGGGGGGATAGTACTCTCTGCGGCGCCCTTGCAGATTATTCCTCTAAGTCAGGACTCAGAGGACCCCGAGGCCACCACAAATCAGTTACCCACATGGGGGAAGAAGATTAAGCTGAAGAAGTAGGCCCCTTGGCGCCTTTGTCTTATCTCCCCTTTATTTTTTGGAACAATGTAATAGCACTTTTGCCTTGTCTTTTACTCTCTTTCCTTTTTTTTTTTTTTTTTTTTTTAAATATTGTATTATGATTCCTGTTGCGTACCTTTTATGGACTTGATGTAGTGCGCGTTTTGTTTTCTCTTGCTTGTCTCGCTTTTTATTATTATTATTATTATTATTTATTTATTTATCTTTTTTTTTTTTTTACACTTGTACAATCCTAACTTCAATTGTGCCTCGGCACATCACAGCAATAACTACAATAATGTGGAAACGTGCATGCAAAGGGAAATCTACCTCTCTTTTGTTTTTGACTTGGACTCAATGTAGGCCAAAGTCATTTAAACCCTTCAGGTGCGGGCTAAGCCAGGACCAAGTCCATGGTCCCCTGAAACGCTTTAAGTGATGCTCATGGGCCCCATTTTTGGACTTTGTTATGAGAAAAAGTCGTCTTCGTTTGCGATGACTACAACGGGCATTAAAGTAGTTATTTAAACCGGATTAGCTTGCTCATCAGCTTTGTTTGATGCTTAGGCAGAATTTATTTAGCACTAATTTCACCAAAACGGATGACCCCAGGATTAGGTATGGCTCTGATTCCGCCCAACACTTAGGCTTTTTCTTAAAGTGATTAGTTTCCCCATAGGCTTGCGTCCGAAGACCATGTAAGACCTTGGTTCTGTCTAACACTTAGTACTTTCTTGAAGTAGTTAGTTTCCCCATAGGCTTGAGTCCGAGGACCATGCAAGGCATTGGTTCTGTCCAACACTTAGTATTTTCTTGAAGTAGTTAGTTTCCTCATAGGCATAAGTCCGAGGACCATGCAAGGCCTTGGTTCTGTCCAACACTTAGTATTTTCTTGAAGTAGTTAGTTTCCCCATAGGCATGAGTTCGAGGACCATGCAAGGCCTTGGTTCTGTCCAACACTTAGTCTTTTCTTAAAGTAGTTAGTTCCTCATAGGCTTGAGTCCGAGAACCATGTTCTGTCTAACACTTAGTATTTTCTTGAAGTAGTTAGTTTCCCCATAGGCTTGACTCCGAGGATTATGCGAGGCCTTGGTTCTGTCGAACACTTAGTGTTTTGTTGAAGTAGTTAGTTTCCCCATAAGCTTGAGTCCGAGGACCATGCAAGGCCTTGGTTCTGTCTAACACTTAGTGTTTTCTTGAAGTTGTTAGTTTCTCCATAGGCTTGAGTTCGAGGACCATGCAAGACTTTAGTTCTATCTAACACTTAGTGTTTTCTTGAAGTAGTTAGTTTCCCCATAGGCTTGAGTCCGAGGACCATGCAAGGCCTTGGTTCCGTCTAACACTTAGTATTTTCTTGAAGTAGTTAGTTTCCCCATAAGCTTGAGTCCAAGGACCATGCAAGACCTTGGTTCTATCTAATACTTAGTGTTTTCTTGAAGTAGTTAGTTTCCCCATAGGCTTGAGTTCGAGGACTATGCAAGGCCTTGGTTCTGTCTAACACTTAGTATTTTCTTGAAGTAGTTAGAGTCCCCATAGATTTGAGTCTGAGGACCATGCAAGACCTTGGTTCTGTCTAACACTTAGATAGTTGTCAAGGTAAGAAGCATGCAATCACAACAGACTTAGAATTTGAATTGACAGAGATGCTTTCATTAATAATAATACCTTCACAGGTTATTTACATTCCAAGGACGAGGTACAGGTTTTTCATCTAAATCTTCTAAGTAGTATGCACCTATTCCCGCCACTGAGGTGATTCGGTATGGTCCCTCCCAGTTGGTTCCTAACTTCCCATAGGATGGGTTCTTGGTAGCGCCCACAATTTTACTTAACACCAAGTCCCCTGGTGCTAGTGGTCTTAGCTTCACATTAGCATCATATCCCTGCTTGAGCTTTTGGTGGTAGTAGGCTAGCTGGATCATTGCTTTCTCCCTTTGTTCATCAATCAGATCTAGACTTTTCCCTAGTAGCTCATCATTATTGTCTAGGGAGAAGGCGCTCGTCCTCAACGTTGGGAAGTTCGCTACTAGAGGGACAACGACCTCAGCCCCATAGGTCATGGCAAAAGGTGTTTCCCCTGTTGACCGCCGTGGTGTGGTCCGATAGGTTCATAGGACATGCAGTAGCTCTTCTACCCATCTTCTCTTGGTGTCATCCAGCCTCTTTTTGAGCTCACTGACTATGACCTTGTTAACAGCTTTGGCTTGCCCATTTCCTTGAGGATAAGCCGGAGTTGAGTACCGGTTCATGATCCCCAGCTCACAACAGTATCTTCTGAAGGCCTTGCTGTCAAATTGAAGCCCGTTATCTGAAATGAGGGTATGGAGGACCCCGAATCGTGTAACAAAGTTCTTCCAGATGAACTTTTTAGCATCCACATCTCTAATGTTGGCTAATGGTTCAGCTGCAACCCACTTGGTGAAATAATCTGTGCCGACCAACAGATATCTTTTGTTCCCCGGTGCCTTGGGGAAAGGACCTACAATATCCAGGCCCCACTGGGCAAACGGCCATGGGCTGGACAAAGGATTTAGGACGCCTTCTGACCGATGAATATTTGGGGCAAACCTTTGGCATTGATTACATTTCTTAACATATTCTAGGGCTTCCTTCTACATCCTCGGCCACTAGTATCCCTGGGTGATGGCTCAGTGCGACAGGGACCTTCCTCCTGTGTGGCTCCCACAGATCCTTTCATGCAACTCCTCGAGCAGAAATTCTGACGCTTCGGGGTGAATACACAGTAAGTAGGGTCCAGAGTAGGAGCGCTTATATAGTTTGTGATCCTCGGACAACCAGAACCGAGGAGCGTTCCTCCGTATTTTGTCAGCCTCTGACTTCTCCTCAGGTAGGATATCTTCTTTGAGGAATCTGACTATAGGGTCCATCCAGCTAGGGCCCACTCTATCCTGGTGGACATGAGTCGTGCCTTTTGCCAACTCACTCGCCTTTTCCAGATGCTCAACAAGGATAACACGAGATAGATCTCCCGCCGAGGATGTAGCAAGTGTGGCCAATGAGTCTGCATGGGTGTTTCCACTTCTGGAGAAATGTGACAAGCTGAAAAGGTCGAAGCCTGACTACAAGCGTTTGACCTGGCTTAAGTACTCTTGCATTCTCACATCTCTGGCTTCCAATTCTCCGTTTACTTGGCCCACCACCAACCTCGAATCCGAGAATATATCCACTGCTTTTCTGCCCATTTTGTGTACCATGACCATACCTTGCAGTAATGCTTCATATTTGGCTTCGTTATTTGTGGCAGGGAACCCAAGTCTTAGAGACTTTTCCACAACAGACTTCTCTAGGGACACCAGGACTAGCCCCACCCCAGACCCCCTTTGATTCGCAGCTCTATCAACGTACACTTTCCAGCGTGGGGACCCTGGGATAGAGATTGTCCCAACTGACTTTCCAACCATGTCTCCCTTTTCGATCACTGCTTCTACTAGTGGTTCGGCAAATTCGGCCACCAAGTCTGCCAGGACCTGGCCCTTTATAGAGGTCCGAGGCATGTACTTAAGGTCAAAAGCTCTCAGAATCATGTTCCACTTGGCGATCCTTCCAGTGTAATCAGCAGACCGAAGTACAGATCTCAAGGGCAATTGAGTTAGGACGACTACTGTGTGGGCCTGGAAATAGTGGGGAAGCTTTCGCATAGCATGGACTACGGCCAGTAGGGCTTTCTCCAAAGGCAAGTACTTGATCTCAGCTTCATGCAGCGACTTACTCACGTAAAAGACCGGCTTTTGAATGCCACTGTCATCCCGTATCAGCACCAAGCTCACTGCATGAGGGGCTACAGCGATATAGGCATACAGGACCTCGTCGGCTTCAGGGTTAGACACGATTGGTGGCGGGATAAGTATTCCTTGAGCTGCTGGAAGGCCATGGCACAATCCTCGAACCACTCGAATCCTTTCCACTTGTTGATCAAAAGGTAGAAAGGCCTGCACCTATCGGCCGACCTGGAAATGAACCAATTTAAGGCCGCGATCATCCCAATGAGTTTTTGAATCTCCTTAGGATTTTACAGAGGCTTCAAGTTATTGATAGTTTTAATCTGATCAGGATCAACCTTAATTCCCCTGTGGGTGATGATGTAGCCCAAAAACTTGCTTGACCCTACGCCGAACGAGCATTTGGAAGCATTCAGGCGCAGTTTGTGCTTCCTTAAGATGTCAAAGATACAACCGAGGTCTCCTAGGTGCTCGGACACCACTTTACTCTTTATCACCATATCATCAACATAAATTTCAATGCTTCTGCCCAACAGCGGCTCAAACATTCTCGTCATCATCCTCTGATAGGTGGACCCAGCGTTCTTCAAGCCAAAGGGCATCACCTTATAGTGGTAATTCCCAACAGGTGTCACGAAGGATGTTTTCTCCTGATCATCCAGGGCCAGCGGTATTTGATGATAGCCCTGAAAGGCATCTAAGAAACTCATCCGAGGATGTCCCGCAGTGGCATCCACTAGCTGGTCTATCCGAGGCATAAGGAACGGGTCTTTTGGGCATGCCTTGTTTAGGTCCGTGAAGTCTACACAAACTCTCCATTTTCCACTTTTCTTCTTGACCACCACAATGTTGGCCAACCACTCAAGGTAAAAGACCTCCTTGATGGCCCTTGCACGCTTAAGCTTCTTCACCTCTTCTCTAATTGCATCGGCATGCTCCCTTGACGAGCGCTGAGGTGGTTGTTTCTTAGGGACGACAGATGGGTTGACATTGAGATGGTGACAAATAAAGGCTAGATCGATCCCTGGAGCATCACAGGCATCCCATGCAAATACGTCAATGTTAGTTATGAGGAACTTGATCAACTTCTCCCTCTCTTGAGGAGGCAGCTGAGCCCCGACCTGAAAGAACTTCTCCGGATCATCTCCAATGATCATCTTGTCTAGATCTTCATATTTTGCTGCTTTGGCAGCTGCATTGGGAGGCGCCGCCGGGTCCTTTGATTACTATAAGCCCCCTTCAGCAATGGCAGAGGGCATCGCATCGAGTCAATGCGATGTGGCAGCCACCATGCATTGCCTTGATGTGGATTGGCAACCATAGATTTCAAGGACATGGTCTCCTAACGGGAATTTCACCTTCTGATGCAAGGAGGAGGCGACAACTCCCAGGGTGTGGAGCCAGGGCCTGCCGACGATGGCTGTGTACGGGGAATAGGTGTCCACCACTATAAAGTCTACCTCCACTACTTCTGGGCCAGTCTGGACGAGCAGCCTAATCATGCCCTTTGGGATAACCAGCTTCCCATTGAAGCTCATGAGGGGGGAGTTATAGGGTGTCAAATCTTCTAGTTTTAACCCCAGCCCCTTGTAGAGGTCGGGGTACATAATCTCGGCCCCGCTGCCACCATCCACCATCACCCTTTTCACATCATAGTCCCCGATTCTGAGGGTGATCACTAGCGCGTTATCGTGGGGCTGGGTGGTCCCAACCTTGTCTTCCTCTGAAAAGCACAGGGTTGGGTGAAAATTCCTTCTAGCCTTCTTCGGCTCTGATTAGGACTCCTCGGCACGCATCTGGGCCACGGACAACACTCGTGAGGGGCGCGCGCCTGTTCTTCCCGGTGCAACCAAGATCACATTGATCGTCCCTGTGGGTGCCCTTAAGGCAGTATCTCTCTAGGGCTCCTAATAGGTCTGGCCTTGGTGGCCATTGGAATGGGGCAAGAGGTGCGTCAACTTTCCTTCCCAGACTAGATGGTCCAGATAATCCCAGAGGTTCCTGCAGTCCTCCGTGGCGTGTCCATGGTCCTGATGGTACTGGCAATACAGGTTCTGATTGCGTTTTGTGGGGTCCCCCGCCATCTTATTCGGCCACTTAAAGTATGGTTCATTCTTTATCTTCTCCAACACCCTGTGTACTGGCTCTCGGAATACGGCATTGACAGCCTGAGTGTTAGTCGCCCCAGATTGCCCTGCGAAATCTCTCTTCGGGTGGTTGTTGTTATACCGATCCGATCTAAAATCCCTCCTCTCCTGAGGGATAACCTTCTCTTTTCCTTTGCCTTGCAGCTGATCCTCCTCTACCCGACTATACTTATCGATCCGATCCATCAGCTAGCGCACACTGGTGGCAGGCTTACCGGTCAGAGACTTCCTCAGGCCATGCCCCGTCAAGAGACCGTTTTTGAAGGTGCTGACGGTGACATCCTCATACTTGTCATCCAGTTCATTGTATACCTCCCAGTATCGATCCAAATGGGCCTTTAGGGTTTCTCCATCGTGCATAGATAGAGACAACAACGCGCTCAAGGGCCGAAGGGGTCTGCTGTTTGTGACGAATCGGGAGCCGAAGGCTTGAGTCAGCTGCCTATATGAGTCTATGGAATTCGTCTTCAGACCATTGAACCATCTCATTGCCACTGGTCCCAGACTAGAGGGGAAGACCCTACACATCAGCGCCTCATTCTTGGAGTGGACAACTATCCTCTGGTTATATTGGCTCACATGCTCCACAGGGTCCGTCCTACCGTTATAAATGGTGAAGGTTGGCTGCTAAAATCGCCAAGGAAGCATAGCCTCTTCGATATGGCGGGTGAAAGGTGATTTGGAGAGCTGATCCAGTGCCCTGCTCATGGCATCACTCCCCACGCCCTTAGGGGACGGACTTTTACGTTTACGCCTCCAGTGGTGCTCTTCTTCATAAGAGAAGGTCTCGCTTGGAGGGGTCCTTGATCTTCACCTATAGTCATCGTCGCCCTCCTCATCGGAGGGTGTGTCGGGACTAGGACGAGACTGCCTTCGTTGTGCATGGCGCAACTTTCTCCTCAGATCTTCTATCTCTCGTTGCATGGCCACCTTATCATCCTACCTCTTGGACACGTGGCTCTTGACCTCTTCTGATTGCACGGTCTGGTCGTCATTTTGCCTCCGTAGCACATGGCTGCCTCCGCGGGTGTGGCTTCCGTTGGTCTGTGTGGTGTGCACACT
Source organism: Quercus gilva (assembly GCA_023621385.1). Classification (NCBI taxonomy): domain Eukaryota; kingdom Viridiplantae; phylum Streptophyta; class Magnoliopsida; order Fagales; family Fagaceae; genus Quercus; species Quercus gilva. The sequence goes on along the minus strand of CM042484.1, from coordinate 6,962,753 downwards.
TCCCTCTTGAAACCTTCCATTTTCTTCGTTTCGACCGCGCTTAGGGTTGGGGAAGGTACCCTGTTGTTGGGACCTTGCTGGTTTGGACTGGTGGGATCCTGCTTGGTGAGGGCCTATTCCTGCCATGCTTGATCGTTGCCCTTACTAACGCACAAGTTCTTCCCACAGACAGCGCCAATTGTAGGGACCGGGTTCGAGCACTATTCCTTGCGAATGAGTGGGCTCAAGCCTAGCTAACCCATTACAATGAATTTGTAGAGTGCGGGTCAAAGAACTAGGCTCTAGTGAGGATTGCAACAACTAAACATGGTAATGCATGGATCGGGTGGCAAGAACACAAACTAAAATATGAAACTATGCTCCTCGGCCGTTTCCTTAGACCGTATATTTCTTCTTCCTTCCTTAGTGCTAGGTTACAAAAATAATACAAGTGCCACGGTTCTCTTTTTCTTCCCCCAAACTCCCGTCCCCATTTCTGGAGGACTTGTTACACTTTATATCCCCTTCTGGTTAATCCTGATCCTCCATTTGTTGATCATGCAGGTCACCACTTGAGTGTCTGTCCCATCAGCCACCTTCCCATCCTTCTTGTGGGTGGTAGCAGCTAAGGTGGCACTGTGCAGGAGTCACTTCTCCATTAATGTGGCCAGAACGTTAGTTGTGGGCATTTAATGTAGAGGTGACAGTTCCTCCTAGGATTGCTCCTCTGCCATGTTTCCATAACTAACCCGTTGTACTTGCCTCTCTTTTGGATCGCTATGGAAAGTTACCTCTGAAGGCGCTTTGCTCTTCCTTTCAAGGGTCCATACGGGCCGAGGACATGATTGTCCTCGGCAGTGCTTCTGGTAAATGAAGCTTCCTTGACTCGTCCTCGGACACTCCCTCATTCTCGGCGTGGGCCTTGGGCTTAGCATAGAGTGGGCCGAGGTTGCCAAATTATCTGGCCCCACAGAACTCTATTGGTTTGTTTGAAAGCATCCATTCCTATCCACACACCCTTGAGAGAGGTAAAGAGTTGGGGAAGTATCCATGAATAATGGGACTAAACGGGTCAGTAGAGCATGACAAACATGAATTCCTGCATAGGGGTGTATCACGAGCTATGAAATTACACTTACCTTTTTCGACATAATAATTATAATTTTAGTGGGGCAACCACTCTCAAGTCTCAATGAAGCATGTTCAAACTAGTAATAGTTCTAGGAAAATACCAGTTTGATTTTGCGCCTAATCCTATCCCCTTTTATTTTTTTTCATCAAGTTATAATTTCTGATTGATAAATACAACCACAAAGCTATTAAAACTTAAAAGGCTTGTGATGTTGCTTTTTACACATAGGTTGAAGACATTTCACAGCGTAATTAGATTAACCATTTGAGTGCTTTGGGCTGAGGTTAGTGGATGGCGCACTCGGCTATCACTATACCATAAACTTATTGGTCCTGTAGATTTGGGACAATCCTAGACTTTGGATTTTCCGAGCTTCTGCATTTGCAGAAAACATTTTATTCCACATTGTATAGTTCAAAAGGAAAAAATACAACTCGTTTTCTGCGAGTCTAGTAAATACCGATTAATCAAATACTTTTTGACAAATCACATATCATCTACCTGTAGCTCGTTAATATTCAATTCCAGCATTTGATTTAAAGTTATAAGTTATAGTTTATTCACTTGTGGCCTATTTTTCTATACTTTCGGTTCATAAGTTTAATGGAATCAAACCAGATCCTAATATTAAATCAGACTATAATTGGATCCTAATTGTGCTTTAGGCATCATTTTCTAGCTATGTGATTTACGCCTACAATTTTAACATTTTTTTTGGCCTTAAAAAAATTCAAAAGGTAAAATTTTAAAATCAGCTCTCTGACAAATCAAACTGAGTCTTAAAATCAGCACCAAAAGACTAATCGCCTGTTCTATACTTAAATAGAACCTTCACACAACTAATCATTGCAATGATGCACTTAAACATCCAGATCATCCATCAAGAAGTCTGCACCACACACACTGATGCTCCAAAATTCCCGCGGTACTTGACATTAAATCACCTTTGCAAACATGATCCAATTGGTCAACCATTTGGATACAGAATCCAGGAAAGCAAGCAAATAAGAGCTACAGAGATCCGCAATGTTCTTGCTGAAAAAGTAATATTATTGATGAAAGCGCAAAGAATGACAATCTTTTGGGCACTAGCACATAAAATATTTTTAAAAAATTCAAAAAATTCAAAAATCCATTATTCTGACCAACAAGGAGATGATACTAGAGCATTAATACCAAACACTAATGTTATGCGGCCATGCTCGGTCAAATTAAACACACTGCCCACATCCACACACTAGTCAAGAAGCTCGAGTTCTACCATCAGTGAAACTCTAATAATGCGTTGCCGCCATAATCCAATAAGCAAAGAGGAAACAAAATAGAGGGTCATCACACTGATACATGCTACTAATCAACACTATCAAAGCATCTTTGATCAACAGCTGAAAGCGTGCAACAAAGCCAATGATCCATGGGTCCAGTAACACTGCCCACTTCTTTAAAAAGAGTGGTAACTTAAAAGCCCTAAGCTGAATCCCAGGAAGAGGGAAATGGTGTAACCTCCTTATAGGGCAGGCTAGGAGCTTAGAATCACCGCTTGGACAAAAATAAGAGCATCTAAAAGGAAAAATACCATTTCATATGTTCAACTCTGACCACTTGGATTTCAGTCTTACTTTTCAGCACAATTCTATTTAGAAATTAAAGCGGCAACATTTGCACCTCCAAGTACCATTAGGCATTAGCCAATGTCATTCACCAATGCACATCTTCCATGCACAAGTCAATGATCTTTACTTACAGCAGGAGACTAACTAGTGTAATCTGACAAGAGGGGCTAGCTCACACAATAAGACTGAAAGAAATGCGGTACTTTAATCATTCTTTACACAACAATACTTTTTTTGATTTATTTGGCGTATATACTTGACTGCCTTTAAGATAATGGTCAAGAATGATTAATGGTAGATCTCACCACATCTTTCAATGAACATGCTAAAAAGAAATAGAACACAACCAGAAACAAGACCCAAAAGAAATTTAGTAAAACAAAAACCAAATTGCGGGGGGTTAATAGTAAGACTACATTCAAACAGGACATCTATAAGCTATTGTCGAAGATAACCATTAGAAAAATGAAAAAGCAAAAGGGGAACAAGACAATCATTCACATAAATGAACATGTCCTGGTGACAAGTATCTATCTAATTATAATAATACTGCATCATAGTCACCAACATGGACCAATCCCTATCAACACAGGCATGGCCACGAAGAGCTGCCTGAAACTTACTCCAAATGAATCAAGGAGTATTCAATGAAACCGCAACAGCTACATTGAAGGCATGCGAATTGCATCGATCTTTGGGCAACCACAGCTACTAAGACTCCTTGGTAGCCCAAACTTTTAAAATCAGCAATGTTTGAGAAGTATGATCAGGTTAAAAGCCATGATCCCCATGGTTGTAGGACTTAAACAGAACAAGAGTGTTAACTCTTACCAATCAGGACATTATCAAAGAAAAAATGGTAAGATACAGTAGATTGCAACCAGCATGAACATGATATCCAATCCACCATCTGTGAAGCAAAATCAGCACCACAGCTAGCACATCTCAGCAAACAGCAAACAGCAAAATTTCACCCTTCCCGAACACAACTATATAAGGACAATATATGATCCACAATGAGAAATTCCATTAACAGAAGGAAATAATAATCAAATTTGAAGATTTATAAAAAATTTAGAAACTAGTCAAGAGAAGGATAGAAAGCAATAGATGGAAATAAAATAAAAAGAGCAAGCAAGCAAAAAAATAGTCAACCTAAATTCAGGAATGACCCACTGGCAGGAACTCTTAGACAACACAATAAAAATTATTGTGGAACATTTGAAATGGTACAAACCTATAGAATTTGGAATACATAAACTACCATCAAACAAGAGTAAAGGAATGCATTGAATCCAACAAGGTAATGTTTAACCTCCAAAAAAAGGTCCATGATGATGAAATCTAGCATTCAAGTTGTTGCTCACAGCATGCACAACATAATGTCTTCTCCAAAATTAAAGCAGATACAGAGAATGCATCGAGCCAAAGATATCCCCATCACAAAATATGCTTGCTCCTTCATTCCTAAAAAACACAATGACCAAAAAAGGCTTTAGTCAAAGACATATTATTTCAATCAAGACACCTCTATACTATAAGGGAAAAAATTTCCAAATACTTCAGTGCAGAAACTCACATCAGCATCAGATCTACGTGGAGATGGGCTTCGAGAATCAACAACTCGACCATTTGGTGAAGCAGTTTTTGGTACAGGAGAGCTTTCATTGTGATTGTGTGCATCAGGACTTTCGTCCCTAGGTGTCCTACGTGGGGACAGGCTCCTCCGAGGATTAGGACTGGGCCAAGCAGGAAGGCAATTTGACAAATTCCCATTTGCCATCAGATAACAAATCATGAATCCACAATTTCCTGATTAAAAATCATTAATATATGAGTGATAAAATACCTATCATAGGACCGGCTTCGACTACGCCGCTCATCATCGTATCTGCCTCTCCCACGATCTTTGTGATGATCAGGACTTGCACTACGGCTCCTGCTCCGGCGACGATCTCTTTCCCTCCCACGATTCCTGTCACGATCAGATCGCTCCCTACTCCTACTGCGACTTCTCCTTCTGTAATCCCTGTCCCTATGTTCATCCCGATGTCTGAAAAGTGAAAAATGTTTTCAGTAGCTACGTAATGAACATGACACAATAAATTGCAACAAGCAAGATTAGTTCATAACACTCATATACAATAAGTCAAATCTGGTACAATTTGCACATGCAGAGTTCTTAAGAGCACAATCAGCTGTATAAGTGTCAAACCAGCCCAAATTCATGTTCTTTAAGCTTGATAAGTTTTGGAGATAACAGATGTCAGTGCAATTATATGAAAACTGACAGTATAGAAGTAGAACACACTCCACCGAATAAAATAATCTAGCTGGGGAAAAAAATAAATAAATAAATAAAAGATTCCCATGTTGTCCTTCAATAAGAATGTTTGCAATGTTCAGAAGTAACAGGAGCAAACAAAAATAGAAAGAAACCAAAGTTGTGTCAGAACATGAAATTGAAAAATTATGGCAACCAGATGCATAAGCGGTGGAAAAGCTATACTCTGTGACACCCATACAGATACGGGCTTTAGCCTATAGTACCACTATTTCTATTACATCAACTACTTGTAGATTACCCCTTCCAGAAAATGGATCACCCCATCCTATTATTCATCTGTTAACCAAAGGACCAAAGGGGTCTGAACCATTTTTGGTCAAAACTAACTCCTACAGGTAAAAACCTTTACCCGCAAACCATATCCATCATGTAAGCCTAATATATATAACTTAATCCACTTGGTTCCTGAGAGACTGGCCAACCTGACTACCTGTGAGGACCATGTAAACAGACCTGAGGTGCATTTCATAACCATACAGTGCAACTGCAAAATGAATTAAAGAACAAAACATGAATCCCTATACGCTAGAGCACACTGAATATCAACAGAGCCAAGCTAAAATAGCAGTGCTTCTCACAAATTGGAGAGAAACACACCCACACAAACACACACAATGCCTTAGATTAGTGTTTTTCATTGTTTTTTTACAAGTAACAAATTCATTAAATAATTGCAAAAAGGGGTGTAGCCCTAGTCCTAGGGTTGTACACAAAGGAGGAGAGCACAGCATGCCTTGCATTAGTAGTAATGTGAAATTTTCAATTCGGTCATGTGCAGAATTCAGAATATCTCAAATAAACTAATAATCACCTCATATCTCTGAGTTTTCATTTACAACCTAGTTAAATCCCAACTTACATAAAAATTACAATGCTAGTCAATAGGCCCAGTTTAACACCCAAATTAATAGCACTTTCCAAGACAAGGGACCTCACCTAGGACGAGGGCTACGACTCCTTGACCCTCCTTTTGTCTTGGAAGATGACTCTATTATCCTCCCCTTGTGACTGACAATAAAAAAACCAAAAATATACCATTAGACAGCACCAAATCCGAGAAACACGCAACTATGCAACTAATAGCTAAACTACAAACATTTTAATAGCCTATTGCCATATAAAGTCCACCCAACGACTCATCCGCAGTACATAAGCATTTAAGTTTGAAAACGCAGTAATCAATATTAGAAGAATGCTACCAAAAATTTAAAATAAAAATCAACCAAAACAGCTCAGATGACTTACATTCGCTCAGCATTTGGGCCATACTTGGCGAACTGAACCATAATCTCTCTGCCATCCACAACTTTTCCTGAAAAATAATAATAAATAAATAAATAAAAACCAGCTTCTAACACGGTTGTAGCTATCAAGATTTGAGAAAGCAAATCTGACCGTCGAGCCTTTCCACCGCCTTCTGCGCCTCGTCCGCGTACTTGTATCGAACGAAAGCGAAACCTCGCGATTCTCCGGTCCTATAATCAATCACAAAAAAGAAAAAACACCAAATTTAAAAATTTAAAAAAAAAAAAAACACAAACAAAATAGATGTGTGTGAGTGAGAAAGATAGGGGACCTTCGGTCTCTGGGGATAAACACGTCGACGACCTTGCCATACTTGTCGAAGAGAGGAAAAAGATCATCAGCGGTGGTACCTATAGCAAAAAAAGAGCGTTAGCGATTGAGAGAAAGAGGGGTAGGGTTGAAAATTGGAGAGGAAGGAAGGGGCAAATACGGAAAGTGATGTTGAGGACGAGGAGGGAGTAGGTGTCTCTGATGTCTGGAGGGCCAGATCTCCCAAAGTGCGACATCTCGATTTCTGCCTGTGCCTCTGTGAGGTAGAGAGAGAGAGAGAGAGTGGCGGAAGGACTTTGTGCTAGGGTTTAGAATTTTGAGGTTGGGAGTTTGGGGAAAAAATTGTCGGGGGAATTTTTTTTTGCCAATAGATTCGGTGGTTTTACGTAAAATGCTAAATAAGGACATTACTTGTTTAAAGACGAATATGCCCTTACTTCGCTTTTCAAAATACTCTACTGTCCCCAAAAAAAAAAAAAAACAAAACAAAGCCTTGCCTCCCTCCCTCCACTGCCGTTACACCATTCTTTTCCTTGTCTTTTCACTGTCTTTTCCCGCCAAGAATGTGTGATATTTGGACCGCTATTTTTTTTTCTTTTTGAGTTTTTTTTTTTATGAAGAATCTTCTTTTGAGTTTAGTGTTAAATCTTTTGTTTTTTATATCTTCCAATAACGGTATGTCAGTATGCCGTATCGTTATTTTACAAATTAAAAAAATTGTGACGGTCTTGTATAATAGATCCTCTTTTTTTTTTTTTTTTTTCTTCAAAGCGATCCTCATTAATACCCATGTTAGAACAATTGCATTAGTACGTCTAAATTTTTTTTTCTATTTTGGCTTTAAAACTTACTTTTTTTATTTTACACAATTATTTTGCAAAAATATTAACAACAAATTATCTATTTTACACTATCTTTTAATATAATATTAATTCTTCCTTTATTTTTTTACTATTATTTTTGTCCTTTTTTTCTTTTGTTTTCTCACCAAACAAACACAATTTAACCCAAATCAAACTCACGGCAAACCCCTATAGACACAAATCATAGCCTCTCTTCCTACACCAAAACCCCCACATCCAAATCACAACAAATTCAAGCCAAGTACCACTAAGCAAACCACCATCAAAATCAACAAATCGACAAAATCAATCCACCAAAATTAGCAAACCACCGAGCAAACCCAGTCACTCGCACTTCTGGCAAAGTTCTGAATCTTAGTGGGCATAGTAGTAGAAAATAGAAGAGCACCAAAGAGGAAAATGAACTACTCTATTATGGGTTTTCAGTTGAGAGAGAAGATAATGGGTAGGAAACAAAGGAGAGCCACCAATTGGAGTGGTGGTGGTGGCTAACAGGCGATAAGCAAGGACTGTAGATTAAGGAGAAGAAATAAAGAAAGAAAAGAAAAAGAGAAAGAGAAAAGCCATAGACGAAGAGAAAAGAAAAAGAAGGAAGCAAGTAACAAAATGGAATAGAAAGAAAGAGAGAGAAATTAATTAAATATTGATGCAAAAGTGAACAGTAACCGTGTATCTTTACACAATTACTGTAGCCTTTTGGAAATTTGCACAATTTTAGAAGAGTTGATGCAGGTATTTAAGGTAAAATGTGTAAAATTGTCCACTTTTTGTATTTTAAATAAGTTGATGTGAGTTCTCTTACCATTAGGCCGTCTAAAATTTTCCGTCTATTTTAACATAATAACCTACTTCTTTTTTTTTTTTTTTTCTATTTTACACAATCACTTTGCAAAAATACTCACATCAAATTATCTATAATACACCCCATTTAATTTAAATAACATTTTTCTCACATTTTATTATTATTTCACACCTACCTACCCACAGTCCTACCCACCTTGCCACGCACTCCAGATATTACCTCTCTCTCTCTCTCTCTCTCTCTCTCTCTCTCTCTCTCTTCTTCTTCTTCTTCTTCTTCTTCTTCTTTTGCAATTTGAGTTTGATTACAAGCAGTGATTTTGGGCGGATTTCTCCACTATTTTGGGCAGATTTCTTTTGCAAAAACACTCACATCAAATTATCTATAATACACTCTCTTTTATTTAAATAATATTTTTCTCACTTTTTATTATTATTTCACACCTACCTACCCACAGCCCTACCCACCTTATCACACACTCCAAACATTACTTCTCTCTCTCTCTCTCTCTCTCTCTCTCTCTCTCTCCTTTGTCTTCTTTCTTCTTCTTCTTTTGCAATTTGCGTTTGATTATGGGTAATGATTTTGGGTTTACAATTTGGGTGGTGATTTTGGGCGGATTTCTCCACTATTGTGGGTGGATTTTTTTTGCAAAAACATTCACATCAAATTATCTATAATACATCCTCTTTTAGAGCAAAGATGTGTAAAATGATGCGTTTTTTCTATTATAGAAGGACTAGTGTGAGTGCTCTAAGAAAGTCAAAACCCAAATAAATTAAAACTTGAACTCATCTTACGATTAAAGAATCACTGAGGCTCCCACTGGCCATATGCGCCACTATGTAAAGAAACTGCCGAAGCCTAGAAAAAATTCATCAAAGTTGTTGTTTGTGTGGTGGCTAGGACCAGATATTAGAGGTTCAATGGCTCTTCAATCGGCAACATGATCTTATGTTTTTGGTGTACACACCCAGCTCTCTCACAACATGTGAGATTCACATGCTGTGAGAGATAAAAGTGAATACACCCAAAACATGATATACCATGTCCTTCAATCGTAAAATTAAGTTTGGGTTTTGATTTTATTATGGGTATTAATGAGGATATATTATGTGTGACGATCCATATATTCATTAATTTGTAAAACATCGATGTGGCATATTGGCATTATTAGAGTGTGTAAGAAATTGAAGGTATTTGATATCAAATAATATTACATTACTTGTATCAAAATACAATAAAATGAGACACATTTACGTAAAAATAACCATTGCACTAACACCCCTGAGAGTAGTGGTAGAATGTTGATATGGTTATTTTGTACATATATCTCTCAATTATTGGATTTTGATACGACTATCTTGTTATCATTCGATATTAAATACTTTTTTCATAAAATTATCAACTACACCCTCTAATTTTGCAATTCAATCCTTTAGTTTCATTTTTTCTATTTATATAGTTTAACTTCTATATATTTCCAAATTAGTTTTTTTATCCACTTCATACCATTAAGTTCACCAAACAACTTGGTTTTGGAAATTGAAAGTGCTAACTAAATAAATAAATAAATAAATAAACAAAACTCAATCACATCTCATCAAAGTTAAAAGGTATAATTTATAATTGAGATTAAATTCTATAAGAATGTGATGCAAAACTCAAATTTTATACCATCTAATCCCAACATGTTACATCATTATATCACATATTAAAAAAATAGACACAACCACATCAAATCAATTCTAATATCCATATGAAAATCCAACCCAACTGAGAGTTGATTGAGATGTTATTAAGTGTGGTATAATGTGTTTTGACTTTTAAGTAAAAATTTGATATGACACTCTTTTTTTCTTTTTTTTTCTTTTTTTTTTTTTTTTTTTTTTTTTTTATGGTGTAAAACATGAATTTTACACTTCATCCTTACCAAATTGACTCTTTATAATTTAGTATTTTTTATTTCTTTTTTCTTTTTTACCTTTCTCTTTAAACAAGGATTTTAAAAGAACATAATTGTGTCTTTGGATAAGGTATTTGGATATGAATTCAAGGAGGAGGTTGTGTTGTCAATGATTAACAAAGTGGAACAAATAAAAACCTTTGCGCAACGCGTCACCATGCTCCTTATTGCACACGTTAGGGACTATATAACTGTTTGTTCTTAGTGGTTTGACATGCCACTTAATCGAGCTCCTAGCCCTTTGGATTTCCTTTCCTTTACCCCTTTTGGGTATACTTTTGAAGCTATTGTGATTCAACTTTTGTGAAGGTGAAAATAGGAAGGAGATGAAATTTCGAAAGGTCTGGTTAATGTGTGCCCTTAAGACACACATTAGCAAATCCATTTTTAGAAAAGTTTTATTGGGAATTGAAAAAGTTGTCAAAACTTTTTCAATTTTCGATAAACTTTTTCCAAAATTGATTTACTGTTGTGTGCTCTTAGGGCACACATTAGTAAAATCCAATTTTGAATGGGGTAAAAACTCTTACACACACCTTGAAAAAAAACACTAACCTTTGACATGTTCACTTAGAATGGTTAGCCAGAACTCGGGGCCACAAATTCCAACACCAAATCATGTGTAAATATATCAAATTATCCCACTGCTTCAAAAGGGACATAGAATGGGTGTTGTAGGGACTCGGTTCGGGCACTTCCCTCTTGGGGATGAGTGGACCCAAGCCCAGGTAACCCTATACAATAAATTTGTAGAGAGTGGATAAAAGGACTAGGCATTAGTGAATGATACAACAGTTGATGTGGGTTTACAAGACCATCAAGTAAGATTTAGCTAAGTTTTCTAAGGGGAAATTCGTCCTCGGCCCAGTCCAAGGAGCTCTTCCCTGAGTGCTAATGAAAATAGGGATTGTCCCCAAACCCCCCGAACCCCAAAAAAAAAACCCCTCTTCTCTGGGGGTTCATTTCATTATATAGTCTTATTCAGCTGATCTCTGCCCTCCACTTGTTGATCATCTGAGCCTGTATCTGAGGGCTTGTTCCATCAGCCGCCTTTCCAGACCTCCTGTTAATTGAAGTAACCATGGCATCACTGTTCAACGGTCAATTCTTCATTAATGCGGCCAAAGTGTCAGTTGCATGCTTTCAATGTGGGGATGACAGCTCCCCTACAGATTACTCTTTCGCCATATTCTCCTGTCCGACCCTGGATACTTATCTTTTTCTTTGGTATGCCCTTGGAGGGTGCTTTTGGTGGGGCGCCGACCTTCCCCTCTTCAATATTGACCGGCCGAGGACATGGTCGTCCTCGACGATCTCTTTGACAATTGGGGCCTTTTCTGCTCATCCTCGGATACTAAATTGTCCTCAGTATGGGCCTTGGGCCCGATATGGAGTGGGCCGAGGTTGCCAAATCTTTGGGCCCCACAATAGCCCCTCAAAATTCTGCTGCCTGACTCCTCGAATGAAGAGGAGGATTTTGATGTCCTCGGGTCTTTGTCCTGGCCTGGCAAATCTTGTCTTCCTGTCAGTACCAAAATCCTTCCAACTACTCAGGGAACGCTCCTGGCGTTTCAATACTTGGAGCGCGCCTTTATTAAGTTTTGGCAGCCCTGTGTCCTCCACATTCAACGGTGTGATGATGAATGGACAATAGGGATACTTCTAACTTAATGGGCGAGAAAGCCCGTGCGGTTACTTTTAATTGGGGGTATAAATACCCAATCGAACCGATTTGCCCCTTCACTTTTACATTCAAGAGCTCCTGCGCACATACGCTGAACTTGGTCAAGCCTCTAATCGACCTTACGCCTCCTTTCAACATAAAAGGCCTGTCCGAGGAGCCTTTTCTCATTTCTGTAAGTTCTCTTCTCTTTCCAGTTCATACTTTTCCGCCTGAGTTCCTTGTCCTCTTATTCCTCTTTCTCTTTCCTTCGTTTTCCCTGAGCCCCTCGTTAGTTCTTTAGGATGGGTAGGTTTAAGAAGTTAGTTAAGTCTGAAAAGGCAATGGAAAAATTCGTTGCTGATTATAAGATCCCCGATACAGTGGGTTTGAGGTATTGTGGAGAAGGGGAGTGGAGCATTAGAAGAAAAAAATGTAAGGTGGCGATTCCTATAATCGCCTTTCTAAAGGGTGGTATGAGGATCCCCATGAGGCTAGTGATGAGGGATTATCTTAGGCACTTCAGCTTATCTCCCACCCAGTGTGCCATCAATGTGTTTATGATCTTAGGCTGTGTGGATGCCCTGAATGAGAAGATGGGGCTGGGGTTAACCCACCATAATGTAAATTGGTGCTACAACCTCCAGTGCCTTAAGGGGAAGTCTTATTACATGAAGACGAGGGATAATAGGGTCCGGCTCATCTAGTGCCTCCCTGAGTCCAGCAAGGGTTTGAACAAAGACTTCCTCATTGTGTCCGGAGAGTGGCACGATGGCCTTCATTGTCCAATAGTGGAGGGTACACCAGGTGGGGCATTCAGACTAGGAGAGGGTCTAATTTCTTATGCCTTCGCGCTGTGCTTTGTTTGGTTGTTAATAGGAACTTGTTTTCTTTTATGTAGATCCGCACATTTTTAAGCGTTAATTCAGCTTGGTCAACAAAGAGGATTTGCAAACCATACTGAGGTCGGAGATTTTTGTGAATAAAGCTGACAACCAAGTTAGAGCCGCTCATGAGATCCTAGGATACGAACCGATCCAAAGATCATTCTCAGCTCCAAAGTGTGTGATCCGAGCTAAATATCCTCGGCTACATAAGATCACTGCAGTCGAGCACGAATTTTTTATCCCCGAAGGATCTCCCGTTCCTGAGGGTGTATCGTTGGTGGGTACCTCTTCGTCACCTCAAGTCGCCGAGACTGAAGGGGGAGAGCCAGGAAAAGAGGAAGTTGCTGACTCAGGTTCGTCCGAGGACGAGTTTGGCATGTTCAACCAACTCCACTCGCCCGAGGACCCTCCTGGCAATTTGGGTGAACCCCGCTTAGCTGAAGCGGACTTTTTATCCAAAGAAGCCTCTCCTCGGTCGAAGATGAGTTTCAAGAGACGACCTCAGACAAGCTTGCTGGCCCTGATTGAGGGGCAGCCGAGGAAGGATGCGCCGGGAAAGTCTCCTCCCGAGCTCCCTCCTTCTCCACCCCAACAGAGTTCGCCATCTGGATCTAAGCCCACCAGTCCTTGGCCGAAGAAAGACAAAGGAAAAAGGCCTAGGGGGGCGAAAAGTCTGATCCTTCCCAGGGCAATGACGACGCTCGGCAGCCATCAAAGCAGCTGAGAGCGGGGCGCCAAGGTCAGGAAAAATAGGCCACCGTCTAACCTGGGGCTCAGGCTTGGCTCCCTATCCCCATGCTCCATGGAAAGCCCTTGATGGACAATGCCTCCCTCAAGGACCCTCGGGGGGGCGAGGGTGCGCATGTGGCTGACGCATTGGGAAGGTCCTTGCTACTTCCCGTGGATATGGCCCAGCTAGAGGTTCTGAGGAGCAAAGAGGTCTTCCTTAGCCTCAAACAATATTTGGGCACGGTAAGTTTTTTGATCATTTGTGATTCTCTTGACTTCCTGCCTTTTGGCTCCTTACTTATCGTGCATTGGTTTTAATTGGCAAGCTATCCAAGCTACCTTTAGGTTAGAGGATATAGCTAATAGTCAAAGCAGGGCCACGAACTTGGAGCATGACAAGCTGCTAGACGCTATGCAGACCCTCAAATTCTCCAAGGCCGATCTTTCAAAGGCGAGGGAGAAGTTAGAGGAAATGAAGAGAGCTCGAGACATTGCTGAATCAAGCCTAGCTAGCGCCCAAAAGCAGGCCCTGGATCAAACGAAGCGCCTGCTTAAGGCAGAGGATCAGCTGAGGGTCGCTAAAGAGGAAATCGCGACCCTAGAAAAGAGGGTGCTCAAGGCAGAGGGGGCCAGAGACATTGCGAAGTTCACCAGGGATGAGGCTTTGAAAGCCAAGGAAGAGGCTGAGGCTTCTAAAGGTAAGGCTGCGCAAGAGGCCTACGAGTCAAGGGTGGCTGAGACAGAAGCCACCCTTAAAGCTCAAGTGCCTAGGGTATGCAGACTTTACTGTTCCCAGGTGTGGAATGAAGCCTTGAAACAAGCAAGTGTTGAGGCTTCATCTGACCTGTGGAAGGTAGAGAGTGTGTACTACCCTCCTACCATTCGTGAGGCTACTCTTCCGAGCTCCGAGGCTGAGGTGACTCCTGAGGGAGTTGGGGCTGTTCCTGATGAAGATGCCTCAGCTGCTACCACTTCGGATGAGCCTGCAAAGGAAGCTGATCCTCCTAGGGCCATTGAGACAAGCAAGAGTCCCACTGCGGATGTGCCCTAGGAGGCTGCGGATCCCTTAGCTGATGTCCAGGCCCCTCACGTTGAGGAGGTGTCTCCTTTAGCTAACCTTCTCCAGGTTGCAGTCCCAAGCGAGGGTTGTAAAGACCTTGAGACCTCTTCTGCCCAGCCCCCTAAGGGAGGAATTGAGATGAAGTTGAAGGAATGATCCTCCATGGCGCCCTTCCTTTGTTTGTTTATTTGTTTGTTTTTTTTTTTTTTTTTTTTAAAGCATTGTAATGGCACTTTTGCCTTGTGTAACTTTTAAAGATTCAATGAAGTGCATATTTTATTTTCTCTTATTTGTCCTGTTTATATTATCCCCATTTTTTTTTTTACTTGCACAATCCTGACTTTAATTGCGCTTCAACTGACAACATCGATGGTTATAATAACGTATGGAGGTTTACGCAAATGGAGACCTACCTCTCTCTTGTTTTCAATTTAGAACCGGGGTAGGTTGAGGTCACCAAACCCTTCTATTATTTAGCGAGTGTTTAAAGTTATGGAAACAGGAGAACTCTCTAGATGTGGGTCGGATTAGGACCAAGTCTATCGAACCCTGAAATGCTTTAAGTGATGCTCATGGGCTTGGTCTTGAGATCCCATCGTAGGAAAGGTCACCATTCTATGCAGTGCTCATTACTAGAACCAAAGTTAGCCTCGCCGCAGGTTTGGGTCTGCGGACAATGCAAGACCTTGGTTCTGTCTAATGCTTAAATTCTCCTGAAGTGACTAGTTTCCCAATAGGTTTGAGTCCATGGACCATGCAAGACCTTGGTTCTGTTTAGTACTTGGATTCCCTTGAAGCAACTAGTTTCCCCTCAGGTTTGACGCTGAGGACCATGCAAGACCTTGGCTCATCCTGACACTTGGTCTTTCGTGAGTGGATAGTTTCCCTATAGGTTTGAGTCCGAGGACCATGTAAAACCTTGGTTCCGTCTGGTACTTGATCCTTCTGAAGTAGCTAGTTTCCCCATAAGTTTGAGTCCGAGGAAAATGCAAGACCTTGATTCCGTCTGGTATTTGATTCTTCTGAAGTAGCTAGCTTCCCCATAGGTTTGAGTCCGAGGACCATGCAAGACCTTAATTCTGTCTAGCACTTAGTTCTTCTTGAGTGACTAGTTTCCCCATAGGTTTAGGTCCGAGGACCATGCAAGACCTTAGTTCTATTTAGTACTTAGTTCTTCTTGAGTGACTAGTTTCCCCATAGGTTTGGGTCCGAGGACCATGCAAGACCTTGGTTCTGTCTAGTACTTGATTTTTGAAGTAGTTAGTTTCCCCATAGGCATAAGTCCGAGGACCATGCAAGACCTTGGTTATGTCTAACACTTGATTCTTTTGAAGTAGCTAGTTTCCCCATAGGTTTGAGTCCGAGGACCATGTAAGACCTTGGTTTTGTCTAGTACTTAGTTCTTCTTGAGTGACTAGTTTCCCCATAGGTTTGGGTCCAAAGACCATGCAAGATCTTGGTTCTGTCTAGCACTTAATTTTTGAAGTAGTTAGTTTCCCCATAGGCTTGAGTCCGAGGACCATGCAAGGCATTGGTTCTATCTAACACTTGATTCTTCTGAAATAGCTAGTTTCTCCATAGGTTTGAGTCCGAAGACCATGCAAGACCTTGATTCTGTCTAGTACTTAGTTCTTCTTGAGTGACTAGTTTCCCTATAGGTTTAGGTCCGAGGACCATGCAAGACCTTGGTTCTGTCTAGCACTTAATTTTTGAAGTAGTTAGTTTCCCCATAAGCTTGAATTCGAAGACCATGCAAGGTCTTGATTCTGTCTAACATTTGATTCTTCTGAAGTAGCTAGTTTTCCCATAAGTTTGAGTCCGAGGACAATGCAAGACCTTAGTTCTGTCTAGTATTTAGTTTTTCTTGAGTGACTAATTTCCCCATAGGTTTGGGTCCAAGGATCATGGAAGACCTTAGTTCTGTCTAGCACTTGATTTTTGAAGTAGTTAGTTTCCCCATAAGCTTGAGTCTAATGACCATGCAAGACTTTGATTCTGTCTAATACTTGATTTTTGAAGTAGTTAGTTTTCCCATAGGCTTGAGTCCGAGGACCATGCAAGGCCTTGGTTCTGTCTAACACTTGATTCTTCTGAAATAGCTAGTTTCCCCATAGGTTTGAGTCCGAGGACCATACAAGACCTTGGTTCTGTCTAGTACTTAGTTCTTCTTGGGTAACTAGTTTCCCCATAGGTTTGGGTCTGAGGACCATGCAAGACCTTGGTTCTGTCTAGCACTTGATTTTTGAAGTAGTTAGTTTTCCCATAGGCTTGAGTCCGAGGACCATGCAAGGCCTTGATTCTGTCTAACACTTGATTCTTCTGACGTATCTAGTTTCCCCATAGGTTTGAGTCCGAGGACCACGCAAGACCTTGGTTCTGTCTAGTACTTAGTTTTTCTTGAGTGACTAGTTTCCCCATAGGTTTGGATCTGAGGACCATGCAAGACCTTAGTTCTGTCTAGCACTTGATTTTTGAAGTAGTTAGTTTCCCCATAGGCTTGAGTCTGAGGACCATGCAAGACCTTGGTTCTATCTAACACTTGATTTTTGAAGTAGTTAGTTTTCCCATAGGCTTGAGTCCAAGGACCATACAAGGCCTTAATTCTGTCTAACACTTGATTCTTCTGAAGTAGCTAGTTTCCCCATAGGTTTGAGTCTGAGGACCATGCAAGACCTTGGTTCTGTCTAGTACTTGGAGTTTTCTTTACTGCTTGGAGTGGGGGAGCTCATCCTCATCGTTGGGGAGCTTGTCCTTAGAGTGATAACGGCCTTGAGCTTGCTCCGCCAAGGGGGACGGACCCTTCTTCGGTCTGGCTCCTTGGCCCGGCGCGCCACTTCTAATTACGAAGCGTCTTTTGGGCTATTCGAGTAACGCGCTTGACGCTTCGGTGCGCGAGGCGCGTCTTTATTAATGTTCTTACGGATTTACGAGTATCCAGCGGCTGGTAAGCTTTTTGGAAATTGGGCGGAGTTAATACCTCCACTAATTCTTCCTTAGGATTTTGCGCGGGTTGGTTTTCACCAGCTCTTGCCCTCTATATAAGGCATTTTGGGGTAATCTTTTCTTCAAATTTCACAAACACTTGGGTTCAATAGGGGTTTAAGGCTCTCCGTTTTCTGGGCATTTTCAAGGGCCTTGCCAAAATAGTGACCTGTGCCTGAGGAGATGGAGTGGCCCTGGAAAAGGGCAAGAACAAGGAAGCCGAGCCCCCTTCAGGAGCCGAGAATGCCACCCCGATCCTGGACGACACAGTGGAGGTGAAATATGCAAAGGCCAAAGATCCTTCTTCTTTTCAACCTAGCTAGATAGAGGACTCCCCTTGCGAAAGGAACATAACGTCTCTCCTCCGCGTGTCGGTCCACCGACCTTCCAAGCTGGTAGTGATTTACCAGTGCCCGGTCGTCGTGGGACTAGGAGAGAATCAAGGGGAAACCTTGAGATGGGATCCTCAGGCGCCGCGGCTTTTTCTTCCTTCTCCTTCCCAGTGCTGCCCATGCTGGCTTGGGAGCTGTGGACGGTCTTAGAACAGGCCTGTCTCCGCTTCTCCCTCCATGCTAAGCTTGGCTTTAAAACAAGCCTGCCTAGGCCCCTTTTTTTTTTTTCTTTTTTTTTTTTTCTTTTTTTTTAGCTTTAGAACAAGCCTGCCTAAGTATTTGTTGTACAATGTAACTTTTCTTTACTTAATAAAGAAGTAGCCACATTTCTTTTACTTTATTTCTTGAATCTTTCATTTTTTTTTATGATAATTGCCTTCTGAATGAGTGCGTTGCTGTTGTTTGTGTTTTTTTTTTTTTTTTGAACTTGGAAGAAGTGTTGATATTGATCCTTCCGCACCAACCGTCGCACTCGCTAATCCTCAAGTCCTTCCCACAGACGGCGCCAATTGTAGGGACCCGATTCGAGCACTTCCCTCCTGGGGATGAGTGGACCCAAGCCCAGGTAACCCTATACAATAAATTTGTAGAGAGTGGATAAAAGGACTAGGCATTAGTGAATGATACAACGGTTGATATGGGTTTACAAGATCATCAAGTGAGATTTAACTAAGTTTTCTAAGGGGAAATTCGTCCTCGGCCCAATCCGAGGAGCTCTTCCCTGAGTGCTAATGAAAATAGGAGTTGTCCCCGAACCCCCCAAACCCCAAAAAAAAAACCCTCTTCTTTGGGGGTTCATTCCATTATATAGTCCTATTCAGCTGATCTCTACCCCCCACTTGTTGATCATCTGAACCTGTGTCTGAGGGCTTATCCTATCAGCCGCCTTTCCAGACCTCCTGTTAATTAAAGTAACCAAAGCATCACTATTCAACGGTCAATTCTTCATTAATGCGACTAAAGTGTCAGTTGCGTGCTTTCAATGTGGGGATGACAGTTCCCCTACGAATTACTCCTTCGCCATATTCCCTCGTCCGACCCTGGATACTTGTCTTTTTCTTTGGTATGCCTTGGGAGGGTGCTTTTGGTGGGGCGCCGACCTTCCCCTCTTCAATATCGGCCGGCCGAGGAGATGGTCGTCCTCGGCGATGCTCCTTGACAATTTGGGCCTTCCCCGCTCATCCTCGAATACTAAATTGTTCTCGGCATGGGCCTTGAGTCCAATATGGAGTGGGCCGTGGTTGCCAAATCTTTGGGCCCCATAGGTGTAATTTGATATTTTTAAAATTATATATACTTAATGTATTTAAGAAAGTACCAGAGTATAACTTTAGAGTTCAGATAAATAGAATAATAGAAAATAATACTTATGGTTGATTCTGATTAATCTGTAGAAGATCCATATCCAACCTTAAAAAAATTGGAAATAAGGTTTTGTTGTTATTGTTGTACATGCTTTAAGGGACAAAAATTAGGTCTAGTGCATTGAAACATTGGAACCAAGTTCATGTTTCTAAACTTTTTATTAGGACATGTTGTGCAAAAAAAAAAGTAATTCATTTTGATAGATTATAGAGACATATTCAACCAATATATTGTAGCCTGCATTCTTATTGAGTTTAGCCTAGTATACTGACTCAGTCACTAAAACTATATCTATACGTGTGGTATTAAAAATGTCATAAAATTTTTTATTAACAAGTATCTTAAAAAAAGTATTCATGTTTAGCAAAAAAAAACAAATCTTAAAAGTATTCATTAACAAAACTTCTTACTTATCTAGTACGGGTGCTAATTTACGCATATACAGCTGGTTATGATTTGTCATGGGCCCTCTGGTTCATATTGAAAATCCAGCCCACTGCCAAAGTACTGTCGCTGTGAACTTTGTAACCATATCCCAAATATTTTTATCCACGCTGTGCCACTTCAAATTTCGATCGCGGTTGCGACCAATTTTCGTTGCAATTTTCTTGCCAGAGACAAAAGGAATCCCTACTCTCTACGGAGTCAAGTCAGTCAACTAGTGAAGTGTGGTGGGGTGGCATTGGTATTAGCGCCGCCTTGTCTAGTAGCAGCCATATGCAAAATATCTATGAGGTCATGCTTGACTCATCATGAGTCATGACTACGAATCTTTAACAAGTGAGAAATGTTAATGCGGCAACAAATTTTATAATTTTTTGCCACAATTTATTACTGACGAGTTTTGAGTAGTGAATATATAGATCTCGTGGACCTACTAATTTTTTTTTTTGCAGTTGTAGCAAAAGCATGAATCTATTAATTTTTCTGCCAGTTTAGCAAAAGTTGTGGAACTTTTTGTCATTAGTATTTCTCTTAACAAGTTGAGAAATGAGAAATCCTGAACGAGAGAAATACCTATTTAAAAATTTGGGGCTTGTTTGGTTTAAAAAAGTGGTCACTCATCACTCATCACTCAGTTTTCATCATCCATCACTCATCACCCATCACCCACCACTCATCATTCATCACTCAAAATATCCCAATTTATCCCAATTTCCTTATTACACCTGTTTGATACATATTTTCAACCTTCCATCACTCAAATTTTTTTCTTTTTTGTGGGACCCATACTTGAGCAATGTTTAGAGACTACTGTTAGCATACCCGCCAAGCCCTCATCTCCCACCATTTTTTTCACTGCACATTTCATTTTGCCACCACCAGTCACAGTTTAACACAAACTTCATCTACAGTTTAACCAAAGAAATACAAACAACAAAAACTCTCAACAATTTAACACCACCTAAAGCAGCTCATCACCCCAAATTCAAAACTCCAAAAAAAAAAAAAAAAGAAAAAAAAAGAAAGAAAGAAAGAAGAGCTTCCAGATCAAAAACGAGCTTCCAACAGAGCTATTCCCGGTGCTGAAACGAGCCTCCAGATTGAACCGTTGCTGTGGATGCTAATTTCGACGCTCCTGCTAGATCATTGCTGTGGATGCCGATTTCGACGCTCCGGCCAGATCGGAAGAAAGCTGTGGATGCCGACGATAGTAGCGATGAGGAGAACGAGAATGTGGTGGAGCTTTTCGGCGTGTGATGGAAGATCGACGCCGATGATCTCTCGGCTTGGGTTGGCGTGTGAGTGACCGGTGGGAGAAGAACAAAAAAGAAAGAACACTGAGTCGAAAGAAAGCAAAAAGAAGAAGAGATAAAGAAGAAGAGAGAAAGAAAGAAAAGCGGAGAAGAAAGGAAAAAGAAGAAGAGATAAAGAAGAAGAGATAAAGAAGAAGAGAGAAAGAAAGAAAAGCGGAGAAGAAAGGAAAAAAAAAAGAAAAAAGAAAATAGAGAGTGACCGGTGGGATGTCAGATTTGGGGCCCACAATCTCCACCTATTTACTAACATGCCACTGAATATCAGATTTTGAGTGATGAAACCTGTTTTCATTTTCCATGACTTGATCCGATTTTTTGAGTCACAGAATCACCAAAACTGAATCACCAAACATGAGTCATGGAGTCCAAACAAGATGTCTTCCGTGGGCCCCATTAGTTTTGGATCATGAGTGATGAAAACAGGATCATATCACTCAAAACTCACTACATCCAAACATGCTCTTAGCAATTTAGAGATCGATGATGATGATGATGATGATTATTATTATTATTATTATTATTATTATTATTATTGGTGAAAGACTGATGATTGTCCCCACTCCCCACTCGAAAGAAATTGTTGTTGGATTAATAAGAATTCAAACACTAGGATACAACAAAGTCATCAACCGCAAGTCTATAAGTTTGAAATTTCATTATAAAGATTTTCTTACTAAAACATGTATTTTCACTATATTTTAAGCCTTTCATTTTTCTTAATAATTAAAACCGTTCTAAAAACAACATATTTTCAAAATTAGTTAAAATTATTTTTGAAAATAAATTCCATGAGTTATGATTTAGTGTATGTTTGGGATTCCTTAAAAAGTCATTTTTTTAAAACTATTCAGCTTATTTTTGCTACTATTCATGGGTCTCATTGCACTTTTTAGTACTATTCATGAGTCTCATTGTACTATTTCATTTAAATTTTATCTTTATCTACAGTACTTTCAGCAAAAAGTTTTCAGTTTCCGTTAAATAAGTTGTTCCCAAATAGAAACTTAGAGCATCACCATCAGCTGTTTCAAAAAAAATGCCATTTTGATATACCAAAAGCCTGCTTTATTATTTTAACACACCATTTTACAATTCACCATTTATCACATCTTCTATTCTTCAATTCTATATATTAAAATAATATATACTAATATTAAAATAACATTAAAAAAACCATAAAAAAAAAAATACAAAATAAAAACCCCTTACATACACAAACACAACCAGTGACAAACCCACCACCATACCCAAGCATAGCCCGCCACCACCACCCATAGGTACAACCTGCTACCACCAACAAAAATCCATTAGCCACCAATATACAAAGAGAAATGAGAGAAAAGAGCTAAACTCCATGGTGAGGCCGACCCACCCACTGCCGCCGCTAACCCAACCGTCGCTAACCCCCCCACCCATCAACACCCCACATCCCACCCCACCACCGTCTCACACCAAAACCACCACCACAAAAAAACAAAAACAAAAACAAAAAACACAACCAAATTCGCACCCACCCACCCACCATAGACCCATCCACAGGCCGGCCCACCCGCCATCGAATTCACACCCAGAACCCAACCGATCTGCCCATCACCATCTGAACACACCCACTGCCGAACCCACCCACCAAATCACTACCAAAAAAAAAAAAAAAAAACCACAACAACGCTAATCGCCATCAGGTGGCGTGGTGAGGCTGAACAGAAGAGAGAAAAGCAACAACAATGAGAAGAAAAAAGAGTGAAAGAAGAGATGGGTTGATAGGTCCAGTCCGAATGTCTGAGGAAGAATGAGAGAGAAGAGGAAAAAAAAGGAATAAAGAGATGAGACAGGAGAGATAAAAGAGAATAAAAAATAATAAAACCATATGCCATTTTGTTCCGTATCGTTCCAAAGTTGAGACGGTACTATAGCATGTCTAAATTTTGACAATTTTAAAACACCTCATGATACTCTGTTTTTGGTGTTTGATGTGCTAAGTGCCAAATATCCTGATGGTGATGCTCTTAGTACAGTAGGACCCATGAATAGTATTAAAAAGTGCAATAAGACCATGAATAGTAACAAAAATAAACTGAATAGTAAAAAAAACTTATTTTTTAAGCCAATACCAAACATCTACTTAGTGCATCAAGTGCATTATCCCTTTTTAATAAAATAAAAAACCATCCGTTTCAATCTTGATCACACAAGCACCACATTTTACTACTCCATGCACGTATATGTGTTCAAAAGCCACGTGTCCAAGGACTTTCTTAATTATTTTATTTATAAATTTGAAATTTCATTTTAAGAGAATTTCTTACTTAAGCATGTATCTTCACTATATTTCAAGCCATTTATTTATAGAAATGAAGAGTTACAACACTTCATTTGAGTTGACAATTTTTATTTATTAATAATGTACTTTTTCTTAATAATTTATTGAGAGATGCTACGTCTATAACAATTTTACAACATTTTTACAACAAATCACAAGTGGTTAGTTGTTATTGGTTCAAATTTGAAACTAACACTAAGATTACTTTTTTGCCCCAGCAATAACAACCAGTAATAACCTGCCACTTAGGATTTGTTGTAAAAATGTTGTAAAAATGTTGTAGACATATCATTTCTCTAATTTGTAACCGTTCTAAATACAATATATTTTCAAAAATAGTTAAAATATATTAGACAATATATTTTCAAAAATAGTTAAAATTATATTAGAAAATAAATTTCATGGGTTATATGATTTAGTGCGTCAGGCACCTCATCTCCTTTCTATCTTGTTCACACAAGCATCACATTTTACCACTCCATGCACATGTATGTGTTCAAAAGCCACATGTCACATGTGGCTTTTGAACACATACATGTGACATGTCTATTGACTCTTTTAGTTATTTTATTTGTTGATGTTTGGATTACCTTATATACCTACCAGAAAGCTTTGTAAAATTTCAATGTGGGACAAGCCTGCAAACCCACTGATAGAATCTAGAATGGCAATATTTGTTGGCATTGGAATCTTAACAAGTACTTGTATCCTTGGTCATTTGTGAAGAAAGAGCCAAGCCTGAATTTATTGAAGGTGTGCAATATGGGAAAGCTTGCTCGAGCGAAACCCTTAGGGCCCGTTTGGTAGGGCACTTCAAACATTCATTTTTAGTTTTTAAACAACATTATATATATTTTCACAAGTTTTTTCACTAACAGGTATTTTAAAAAACGACAAACAACACTACTTAAACTCCTTTACCAAACAGGCTCACTTAAGTGAATCATTTAAACATACTCAAAGTTTGCCTCAACATTGCTTGAGCAAAATGGCCTATAAGATCACCACGATCTCATGGTATCTATGTCAATTTAGACCTAGGACATTTAGGCCATGGCCCAAGGCCCCCAAATGTTGAGGGCAATAAATGATTATTTAATATAAAAAAAATATGTGGATTGTATTGTATTTTTCAACTATTTTTGAGTACTCGTATCAGATATGTTAAATGCTAAATGTTTAGTATTTAGCACACCAAACGCTAAAAAACCACCTACATAAGGAGTCCAAATTTTCTGTCCCACACTTCCTGCTCTACTATATACTCCACAAATAAAAACACGCCACATGTCCATCTAATTTATTAAATGCTACATTTATGCATTCTATTATTTTAATTATCTAAATATGATGGGTTATTTATTTATTCATTTTAAGAAATTGAAATAATAGAATGCATAAATTTAGCATTTAATAAATTAGAAGGACATGTGGTATGTTTTTATTTGTGAAGTATATAGTGGAGTAAGAAGAGTGGGATAGAAGATTTGGACTCCTACATAAGATGTGTCAAATGCCAAAAAAAATTGCCACATACTACAATGCAATTCTAATACTAGCAATGTACGGAGATTAATTGTATAAATATTTGTTATTTGTTTATTCAAACTTTATTTCTTTTCATGATTGTTGGAGTTAATTAATAACATTTAAATTTTCTCTCTCTTAATATCTTCAATGGCACCATTGGGAACAAAAAAAAAAAAAAAAAAGAATTAAAAAGAATATTTAACTAAAATGGTAATATATATATATATATATATATTGTAGGGATATTGGGCTCAGGAGTTCATTACCTATTTGTACATTGGGCCTGTGGCCCAAGCCGAGGACAAGGGTTTGTCCGAGGATAAGGAATCTTTGTCAGAAGAGACTGTGTTAGTAAATAAAGAAGTTAGTTTTGGTCATAATGGCTTAACAGAGTGGGCTGAGAAGGTAATCTGTCGTCTAGGATAACGTTCTAGGAAGTTTTAACGGTGCGAATAAACATTGTAGAGACATCAGACGAAAAGAAGCCCTAAAATATCTTAGAAGAAAGCTGCTGCCTCTGCATTAAATGCACTGCAGCTAATTCTCTGGCCACATTAATGTGGAGGTGATGTCTGAACAGTGGATTTCGTCTGAATAGTGGATTTCAACTTTACAGCTACTACATGAAGACTTATAGGAGATGCTTATGGGATAAGTATCAAGATGAACCATCCAGCATGCATGTGGAAGGTGGATATGAAAAGGGAAGAAGTATAAAAGAAGAAGGAGGTAGTGAGGCTAGGGGACAGAAAAATAAAAAAGAAACACTGTAGTAATCTAGAACCAGACTTATAACCATATTTGAGAGCATTATATAAGAACAAGTCTCCACGGACTTTGCCGAGGACATTTTTTCTTCAATCTAAATTTGTCTATTTTCACTCTTTTGTAACCAGCATACTTAACTTGTTGTTTGATTAATTAAAGCACAGTTTTCTAACCCATTCTCTATAAATTTATTGTTTTGGGTTTTTTGGGCCTAAGTCCATTCAACTTTGGGCTAGGAATTCAAATCTGATCCTTACAATTGGTGCCGTCTGTGGGAATTACTAGTGTTATAGTGAATCCAACTTTCAATGATGGTAGGTTCAAGTCCACATCAGGTAGAATCTATGGGATCTCAGCGTCAAGATCACTTCCACGATCTTGAACGAAAGAGGGACCGGGAGGGAAATGTACATACTACCAATACTAGTAAGAGCCAATCTTGGGGTAAAAGCCATGTCTATCATGAGGTGAATGCTAGGAACATGCAAAATGAGATTGATCACCTTAAGAAAAGGCGTCATGAACGGTGAAAGCGAGCTCCATCCAATTTTGACTTCTCTTCTGATGGTGAAGAGCATGGCAGCTATAGGCGCAGATCAAGGACTCCCCCTAGCGAGTCTTTCTCCTATGATGAGGACTATCATCATGAGCGCAGAAATAGAAATTCATCCTTAGTAGGCTTGGGCAATGACGCTATGAGTAAAGCACTCAACCAAATTTTCAGGTTACCTTTCACGAGCTGGATTGAGGGAGGGAGACTTCCTCGGCGGTTTATGCAGCCTACATTCACCATGTACAATGGTAGAACATACCCTGTGGAGCATGTTAGCTACTTCAATCAAAAGATGATCGTACACTCCAAGAACGAGCCCTTGATGTGCAAGGTATTCCCATCCAGTTTAGAGCTTGTGGCGATGAGGTGGTTTGATGGTCTGAGGGCAGGTTCCATTGATTCCTTCAAGGAACTTACTCAAGCGTTTAGATCCCGCTTTATTACGTGTAGCAGGGTTCCTCGGCCTTTAGCTTCCTTGCTGTCTTTGTCCATGAGGGAAGGAGAAAGCCTAAAAACATATTCGGACAGATATTGGGAGATGTTCAACGAAATAGATGGTGATTTTGATGATATAGCCATTAGTACTTTCAAGCTCAGCCTACCTGCCGAGCATGGCTTAAGGAAATCTTTGATTGGAAACCTGTTACCAGTATACGCTAACTTATGGATCAGATTGACAAGTATAAGAGGGTTGAAAAGGACCAGCAGTAAGACAAGGGAAAGGGCAAGGTTATCCCTCAGGAAATGAGGGATTTCAAGTCGGACCGCTACAACAATGACAGACCCCGAAGGGATTTTGCCAGGCAATCTGAGCCTGTAGCTCCTCAAGTGGTAAATACTATGTTTCGAGAACTAGTGCATCAAGTTTTAGAGAAAATCAAGAACGAGCCATACTTCAAATGGCCGAACAAGATGAGTGGAGACCCTTTTAGGCGCAACCAAAGCCTTCATTACCAGTACCACCAAGAACGGGGACATACCACTGAGGACTGCTGCACATTGTGGAATCATTTAGAGCAACTGGTTAAAAAGGGGAGGTTACAACAATTTCTATACTAATCAAATGGACAAGGAGACCAGTCAAGGTCAGGGGCTTAGGGGAATGCTCCTTCAAGGTCCCCTTTAGGCACAATTAATTTCATTTTTGCTACGCCTAGGAGAACTGGTTCTCATCCATCCAGGGTGATGTCTATAGTTAGACCACCAGCTGAAGACTCTAACTCTGAGCCAAAGAGAGCTAGACTGGAAATCCAACCTTCGTTGAATTTCTCGGACAAAGACAATATTAGAACCATCCAACCACATGATAACGCTTTGGTGTTCACCTTCATAATAGAGGGATATGATGTGAAGAGAGTAATAGTGGACCAAGGCAGTTGTGCAGAGATCATGTACCTTGACTTGTACAGAGGACTGAACTTAAAACCTGAAGATCTGACAGCTTATGATTCATCTCTGGTAAGTTTTGATGGGAATGTTGTTATCCTAAAGGGCCAAATTAGGTTGTCCGTAAAAGCAGGCTCAGAGGTAATGGAAGTGGACTTCATAGTGATGGATGCATACTCCCTCTATACGACCATTGTGGCTAGAACCTGGCTTCATACCCTAGGTGATGTTTCTTCAACTCTGCATTAGAAGGTGAAGTATCTGTCAGGAGACCGAATTGAGGAGCTGGTAGGGAACCAATCCATGGCTAGGCAGTGCCTTGTGTCTACAATTTTGCATCAGTTAGTAGCTGAGTCCTCGACCTTAGTTAAAGAAGGCTTATAGCAGTCAAAGTCTCCGGAATTACCTATGAAGGGGCCAGTCGAAGAGGCCAAATGTGAAGATTTAGAGAAATTTGTCATAGGTGATGATCCAGAGAAGTTTTTTCAGGTTGGAGCTCAACTACCACCTCAGGAGAAAAAGGAGTTGGTGAAATTTCTCAAGAGGAACGTTGATATATTCACTTGGAATGCTTACGAAGTTCCGGAAGTGGATCTGAGCTTCATCTGCCATCATCTGAATGTCAGTCCATCTGTCACCCCCAGGAAGCAACCACCTCGGCGTTCATCCAAGAAACACTCTGATGCTGTCAAGGACGAGGTAATGAAACTTAAGCAGGTTGGGGCTATTAAAGAGATTTTTTACCTTGAATGGCTGGCTAACACAGTAGTAGTAAAGAAAAAGATTGGGAAGTGGCGCGTATATGTAGATTTACAGACTTGAACAAAGCCTGCCCAAAGAACCCTTTCCCTATGCCTCAGATTGACCAACTGGTGGATGCAACTGTGGGCCATCCTCAGATGAGCTTTTTGGATGCCTTTCAAGGGTAACATCAGATACCTTTAGCGTTGGACGACCAAGAGAGGACAGCTTTTGTCACTCCTATTGGAAATTACCATTACAAGGTGATGCCCTTTGGTTTGAAGAATGCAGGAGCTACCTACCAGATGATGATGACCAGGATGTTTGATCCACAGTTAGGAAAAAACATTGAAATTTATATCGATAATATGGTAGTAAAGAGCAAGGCAGAGTTCGAGCATGTTAATGACCTCACAAATATTTTTGCTATCTTGAGGAAATATAAGCTACGATTTAATGCTTCCAAGTGTTCTTTTGGTGTCAGATCAGGGAAGTTCTTAGGCTACATGGTCACACACCGCAGAATTGAAGTCAATCCCAACCAGATTAAAGCGATCAACAATCTGTAACTACCTCGGAATCCCAAACAGGTCCAAAAGCTTACAGGGATGACCGCTGCTCTAAATCGATTCATCTCTCGGTCAGCAAACAGGTGTAGACCTTTCTTTCAATTGTTGAACAAGTGGAAGGGGTTTGAATGGACCGAGGAGTGTGTCCTAGCTTTTCAACAGTTGAAAGAGTATCTGTCTCGACCATATATCATGTCTAAACCAGAGGTGGATGAGGTTTTGTTTGCCTACATTGCAATGGCCTCCCATGCGGTGAGTTTGGTGCTAATACGGATTGATAGTGGTGTACAGAGGCCGGTTTATTATGTGAGCAAGTCACTACATGAGGCCGAGGTTTGTTAATTACCACTGGAGAGGGCCATTTTGGCCGTGGTGTATGCTACGCGTAAACTTCCCCACTATTTTCAGTCACACATAGTTGTTATCCTAATCCAACTCCCACTCAGATCTCTACTTCGGAGTGCTAATTACACAGGGAGAATTGTAAAGTGGGGCACAATTCTAGGGGCTTTTAATATTAAATACATGCCTCGCACCTCTATAAAGGGTCAGATCCTTACTGACCTGGTAGCTAAGTTTACTGAAACCCCGGTAGAAGAGAGGGTAGAGGAGCAGAACATGGATGAATAATCGGTTGGAATAATCTTCGTACAAGAACCTTTGTCCTGAAAGGTTTATGTTGATGATGCAGCTAGTCATAGAGGATCTGAAGTGAGGCTGGTAATGATATCCCCTGAGAGGATCACGATTGAGAAATCCTTGAGATTAGGCTTCTCGGCCATAAACAATGAAGCTGAGTATGAAGCTCTGCTGGTAGGGATGACCATGGTTCAGAAAATGGGTGGAAAAGCAGTGGAGGTATTTTTTGATTCGAGATTGGTTGTGGGCCAATTCCAAGGAGAGTTAGAAGCCAAAGATCCCAAGATGCAGGAATACTTAAGCCAGGTTAAACATTTACAATCTGGGTTTGAGTTTTTTAATTTATCACAAGTTCCTAGAAATAGAAATACACATGCGGATTCTCTTGTCACACTAGCAACCTTCTCGGATCAAAGTTTACCTCGGGTGATCCTTGTGGAAGACTTATATAGACCTACGAAGATAAGAGGAAACGTGGCTCATGTTCATCAAATAAGGGTGGGTCCTAGTTGGATGGACTTTATTGTATTATTCCTTAAGGAAGATGTTTTGCCTGAGAATAAGTCCGAGGCTGACAAGATACGGAGGAAGGTTCCTCGATTTTGGCTGTTCGAGGACCAAAAGTTGTATAAGAGATCCTTTTTTTACCCATATCTGCTGTGCATACACCCTGAAGCAGTTGAGTTAATCCTAAAAGAATTGCATGAAGGAATTTGTGGAAGCCACAGGAGAGGCAAATCTTTATCACACAGGGCCCTCATACAAGGCTATTGGTGGCCGAATATGCAAAAATAAGCACAAGACTATGTAAAGAAGTGTGACCAGTGTTAGAGGTTTACCCCAAACATTCACCAACCTGGGGGGGTCCTTAATCCTTTGTCCAATCCTTGGCCTTTCGCTTAATAGGGCTTGGATATTGTAGGACATTTCCCTAAGGCAGTGGGGAATAAGAGGTATCTATTGGTCGGCACAGATTATTTCACCAAGTGGGTTGAAGTTGAACCACTAGCGAATATCAGGGACTTGGATGCCAAGAAATTCGTTTGGAAAAATATTGTCACACGGTTCGGAATCTCCCGTAGTCTCATCTCGGACAACATATTACAATTTGATAGCAAGGCATTCAGGAGATACTATTGTGACTTGGGCATAACAAACAGGTATTCTACCCTGGCATATCCCTAGGGGAATGGACAGGCTGAAGTTGTCAATAAAGTCATAGTGAGTGGGCTTAAAAAGAGATTAGACGACGTGAAGGGAAAATGGGTGGAAGAGTTGCTACACGTTCTTTGGACATACCAAACTATGCCTCGTAGGTCTACTAGGGAGACGCCCTTCTCAATGACTTATGGGGCCGAGGCTATCATTCCCCTAGAGATTGGGTTCCCCACGATGAAAACGAGTTCCTTCACTCCGGGTAGCAATGATGGTCTATTGGAGGAGAGTTTAGATTTAATTGAAGAATGGAGGGAAAGCGCCATGGTCTAATTGGCTTACTATCAACACAAGTTCAAGTAAGGGTACGATGCCAATGTGAAGCTAAGGCCATTGACAGTGGGAGACTTGGTCTTAAGAAAGGTTTTAGGAATTGCGAAGAATCCAACGTGGGGAAAATTAGGATCCAATTGGGAGGGGCCCTATCGTACAACATCAGTGGCCGAAATAGGTGCATATTATATTGAAGATCTAGAGGAAAAGGTTGTATCACGTCCCTGGAATGTACATAACCTTTGAAGATATTATTACTAATGAAGGTTTTCTTCACCCTATTTGGGTTTGTTATATTACGTGTCATACGTTCTTGTCAGCTATCTAAGTATCAAATAGAACATTGGTCATGCTTGAATCCTTAGACCACATACCTTAGAAAAATTGATAACTTTTAATCATTGTATTAAGTATTCAACAGAACCTAAACTATGCTTGGCTCTTTGGACCACATGCTTTGGGAAAATTAATACTCCCTGACATCTATCTAAGTGTTAAACAGAATCTTGGTCATGCTTGGATCCTCGGACCGCATACCTTGAGAAAATTGATAACTTTTAATCATTGTATTAAGTATTAAACAAAACCTAAACTATGCCTGGCTCTTCATACCACATGCTTTAAGAAAATTAATACTTCCTAACATCTATCTAAGTATCAAACAGAACCTTAGTCATGCCTGGATCCTCGAACCACATACCTTAGGAAAATTGATAACTTTTAATTATTGTGTTAAGTATTAAACATAACCTTAGCTATGCCTGACTTCTTGGACCACATGCTTTGGGAAAATTAATACTCCCTAACGTCTATCTAAGTATCAAACAGAACGTTGGTCATAACTGGCTCCTCGGATCACATACCTTAGGTAAATTAATATCTTTTAATCATTAATACTTCCTATCATTTTTTACAAACATCCAGGCGAAACCTTAGTTCATCTCAGATTTTTTGGACCACATACCTGAGGTAAAACAAGTATTTCTTATGGATTACTTAAATGTCAAGTGTGATAAACTACTCTAAACAGTAAAGATCTTCGTAGTGGTAACAAACTCAAGTGGATGTTCATGAGCATCACTTAAAGCATTTACAGGCTTACTTGTATTGTTCAAGAGTTGATTATCGCTTTGCTTCTTTAAACTTACCAATAAGCAAGGAGTAGAGCAACTTTAAACCTGTATGCAAGTTATATTACTGTGTATGTTTTTAAAGTTGAAATTATACATTGCCAAGATGGTGGACTTAGCAAATTTCACCTGTTTTTGTTGCTGATCATATGAAATGGGATAAAATTTTTATTACTCAAGTAGATTAGTGAGAGAAGTTTTACTTCATTATCACTTTCATTAAGTGTTAGATAAAATAGAAATCATATCAACTTCAATATGTGAATCACAGGAAGAAAGAAAATGCCCATAGCTTTCATTAATAAAAGCCTTAAAATAAGGCAGATCAAATACAAAGAGGCAAGTTGATTACAAATTGTGAAAAAGAAAAAAGAAAAAAGGCAACCTATTGCTTCATTTTTATTACAAGTTTTTCTTTTGGATTCTTGGAAGGTTGGGTATCTGCTGCTGTGGTGGACACTTAGGCCTTCTCTTTGGGATCCTCTTTTGGGGGTATGGCGAGAGTTGCTAACACCAGCTCCATGCTTTGAGAAGTTTCTTTTTCGTTAAAGAGGTCCTTTAGGGCAATTGGAGGTAGGTCAGCACCTTGGACTATTTCTTTGTTGACATCCCCTTTTTTTGTAGTGTTTTCGGCCTACTCTGCCCCCTTTGAAGGAGCTTTGGGTGGGCTGCAGAAGGAGCTTTGGGTGGGCTGCCTTGAATTTCACCTGCCTCCGAGGACACTAGGTCGGCCTTAGAGTCCGAAGAGCTTGAAGGGCGTATGGCTAGGGGGCAGTAGAGACTTTCTACTTTTCTAAGCATGGAAGAAGCCTAAACCCCGGTTTGGTTGAGGGCTTCATCCCATACTAGGGCACAGTAAGTCCTACATACACCAGGACCTCAGCCCTAAGGGTGTCCTCGGTCTCGACCACCCCAACATTGTATTCATGCTGCTCTGCTTCCTCCTTGGCCTTCTCTGCCTCCTCATTGGCCCTCTTAGTTAGAGCCTTAGCCTTTTTAGTCTCCTTCAATTTCTTCTTCAACGCAGCAATTTAAGTTTTGGAGGCAGTCAGCTGATCCTTAGCATTGTGAAGCAGCAGCCTTTGGCTTTCAGCATGCTTCTCAGTATTCTCAAGGGTAGCTACTGCATATTTTCTCTCTTTTTCTTCCTCTTGTAGCTTCTTCTTAAGCTCTTGAATACTCCTCTCAGCCACGTTAAAGGCCTCTACGGCGGCATTACGCCTTCCTTCCTCCTCCTTTATTTGCCGATTGTAGTAGTTGGTAATCTCCTCTGCCCGAAAGGAGGCTTGAACAGCCTACCAAGGAAAGAAACAAGGATTAGAAAAAGAAAATAAAGAAAACAAATTAGGAAAAAAGGAAGAGGACATACCATGGCAAGGTATCTTTTAAGACTGAGGAAAACCTCATGTCTCCTTATGTCTCATAGCTCAGCCATATCCTCAAGGAACAGCAAAGCCTGCTCCTCCGCATTGGCCACTTGGCCGGCTACTCCTCCTTGGAAATTCCGGATAGAGGCGTTAGCTAGCAGAGGTTTCCCATTTAGCATTAGAGTAGGAAACCAAGCTAAAGGCCCAACCTGAGGATCACTTCTCTTCTCGGTGCCCTTATGCCCCACTTTGGCTTGTTTAGCCACCCTCTGAGCCTTGTCCTCGTGAGGGGGGAGGGTTTTTCTAGCTCCCACTACCTCCTTCCCTTTTGACTCTCGTTTCCTCTTTAGGTCAGCTGGTTGGAAGGGTAGGGCAGGTGGTGGAGTGGGAGGCTTAGTCTGGGTTGCCTTCCTAGGTGCGTCCCTCCCCGGTTAGGACTCTATCAAATCCATCAGACTAGACTTTGGGTTGCATTAAATCCCTATCTCGTCAAGTATTGGTGAGAATGGTGGGCCAAGATTAGGAGTTGAAATTTCTGGGGATAAGGTTTGGTTGAAAACTTCAAACTCGTCTTCGGAATCAGGTACTTCAACCGCTTCTTCTTCTTCTGTGTTGGTGGGGCGAGACAAAGTGGCTTTTCTGGTTGTCTGTTGTAGTGGTGAGGCTACCTTTGGTATGCCTTCAAATATGGGCTCTGTCGTGAGCGTGCTTTCTAAAGCAGGGCTGGGGAGAAGAAAGCCTAGAGCCGCTATGCTGATACGGTGCAGCCGAGGATCTTTGGCTTTGATGACGCACTTTGGTGCCAAGAAGCTATTGAAGATAGGTGTGTAGTCCAAGATCAAATGGGTTGCCCTAAGTTAGCAGTCCGTATGAATGAACATTTCGGCCTTCAAAATCTTGTCCAAACTCTGATGGTTCACAAGACCGAAGTTGGGCACAGCGGCGTTCTTATTTGGGAAACCACAGGGAGAGACAGGAAAACATTGTTAGCAAAGAAAAACTTATATAATTATCCAAACCTAGACCTAAGACCCCACCTAGTTGCCCTTCTCTCGTTGGGCAAGGGAGGCCATCATGCCATTCCCCTGACATAATCAAGAAGTCTTTGTTTAAACCTTTATTGGAGTCGGGGAAGCATTGAATAAGCCTGACCTCGGGGTATGTAAACTTAAGGTAATACCCTTGCCCAGTGAGGTGGTGGAGATTGTAGATCCAGTTAACATCATGGTGAGTCAATCCTAAGCCCATTTTTTCATTGAGGGCGTCTACACACCCTAGTATCCTGAACACGTTTTGGGGCGCACTGGGTAGGAGCTAGCCTATGAACCCTAAGGAAGTCTCAGGTAACAATACCCATAGGGATTCTCATCCCTCCTTCTATGAAGGCAATTATTGGGTTTACAACTTCTCTCTCTTGCCTAGTTGCATGCCATTGTCCCTCTTTGCAGTACCTAGTGCCTGCCTCGGGAGGAATCCTATATTTAGCCTTAAAGTTTGTCATTCCCTCTTCGGATTCTACTAAGCTCTTGAATCTACCCATTTCTAAGAAGGGTTGGGAGAACTAAAAAGATTGAGAAAAGAGAAAGTGGAGTCGAGGAGGAGAAAAATACAGAGAAAAGAAAAATATATGGAAAAATAGAAGGCAAAGGTATGGGAAGACTTACAGAGAGAAGGGAAGTATCCTCGGACTGGCTTTTTGTATTTGAGAAGGCACGAGTGAGATAGAAGAATCGACAGGTTCAGTGTATGTGCACTAGAATGAAATGAATGCTAAGATAAGATGAGTGATTGATTTGAAGAGTATTTATACTGAATACAGAGTTAGAGGCGGAAGAACTCCCGCTCAGGCCCCAGCGAAATCCTCAGCCATTGCATTTGCATCAAGCTGTAGAATGTGGGGGATGGAGAACCTTAAAAATTTAATAAAGAGCGCGTCTCGTATGCCGAAGTGTCAGGAGTGTGTCTTGGGCAGTTAAAAAGGCGCCTACACAAGCAAAGGTGAGGTATGAGAAGCATGGACTGGCTAGGGAGAAGTCGAAATCCTCCTTTCTTGCCAAGGAGTTAGAAAGAAGAATCCCGAGGGGCTATTGTAGGGATATTGGGCCCAAGAGTTTATTACCTATTTGTACATTGGGCTTGTGGCCCAAGCCGAGGACGAGGGTTTGTCCGAGAAGAAGGAATCTTTGTCAGAAGAGATTGTGTTAGTAAATAAAGAAGTTAATTTTGGTCATAATGGCTCAACAGGATAGGCTGAGGAGGTATCTGTCATTCAGGATAACGTTCCAAGAAGTTCTGACGTTGTGGATAAACATTGCAGAGACATCAAACGAAGAGAAGCCCTAAAATATCTTAGGAGAAAGCTGCTGCCTCCGCATTAAATGCAATGCAACTAACTCTCTGACCGCATTAATGTAGAGGTGATGCCTAAATAGTGGATTTCAGCCTTACAGCTACTACATGAAAACTTATAGGAGATGCTGATGGGACAAGTATGAAGACGAATCATCCGGCATGCACGTGGAAGGTGGATATGAAAAGGAAAGATAGTATAAAAGAAGAAGGAGGCATTGAGGCTAGGGGACGGAAAAATAAAAAAAGAAATACTGTAACAATCTAGAACCAGACTTGTAACCATATTTGAGAGTATTATATAAGAATCAGTCTCCTTGGACTTTGCCGATGACATTTTTTCTTCAGTTTAAACTTGTCTATTTTCACTCTTTTGTCACCAGCCTACAAAACTCGTTGTTTGATTAACTAATACCCAGTTTTCTAACCCATTCTCTACAAATTCATTGTTTTGGGTTTTTTGGGCCTAAGTCCATTCATACTTTGGGCTAAGAATTCAAATCTAGTCCTTACATATATAATAGTGTATTGTAAAATAATGTGTTAAAATAAATAAAATAAATTTTTTGTGTCAAAATATCATTTTTTTTAGAACGCTTAATGCTAATGCTCGCAAGAAGGTCAAAAAAATTTAGTGATGCTAGAGGGACCATAAATTTACTTCATATATGCATGTCTTACAATTTGATGTTTCACAAAGTAATTGAAATACTCATTTATTAATATAGTGTTAAAATGACACTAACTGCATTCATTACCACATCAGTGTATAAGCATTTTATAATAAAATTCATAATAGTTTTACCTTTCCCCCCAAATTATGGATTAATAGAACTCCAACCCAATCACATTAAGTGAATTAATCATATAAAAAATAAGAATAAAAAATTTTTAAATAAAAAATTAAAATAATTGAAAATTAATTTTTATTTGAATAAAACAATGAACATTAAATAGTTATTATTTAATTGATATATTATATAGATGGAAAAAGGCTCATTTTTTTTTTTAGAGAGAGAGATAGGCTCATTTAAAGTTATCAATTTAGGCCTCAAATGATAGGATTCAAAACCTCTAGATTTCTTAGGGTACTCTACCAAATAGATTTCTTTAAATTCTAACAATTCATTAATGATTTA
This sequence comes from Quercus gilva, assembly GCA_023621385.1. Taxonomy (NCBI): domain Eukaryota; kingdom Viridiplantae; phylum Streptophyta; class Magnoliopsida; order Fagales; family Fagaceae; genus Quercus; species Quercus gilva. The sequence continues at coordinate 6,925,665 of CM042484.1, read as the reverse complement.
ATGGTTTAGATTTTGCCATGTCAGCATTCCGCTATCAATATTCTTAATTGTTTTGTCTGTAACATTAATTTATTATTTTAAGAATATTATTAGTGGAATGTTGACATGGCAGAATTTGGATCATTAAATCATTAAAGAGTGGTTATGATTTAGGAGAAAATCTATTGATAGAGTACTCTAAGAAATCTAGAGAATCTGAATCCCAAATGATATAGAGTTGACCTGCATGGTGTACAAAACAAATAATCTTCTGTTCATAAAAAAAAAAAAAAATTCTAATAATAATCTTACTGTTTTTGCAAGGATGTTTCACAAAGTATGGATTAAAATTCAATCACCTTTCCCCCCAAATTATGGATTAATAAAACTCCAACCCAATCACATTAAGTGAATTAATCATATAAAAAATAAGAATAATAAATTTTTAAATAAAAAAAATTAAAATAATGAACATTAATTTTTGTTTTTTGATGAATAAAATATTGAACATTAAATTGATATTATTTAACTGATATATTATATAGATAGAAAAAGGCTCCTTTTTTGAGAGACAGAGAGACACAGAGAGGCTCGTTTAAAGTTATCAATTTAGGCCTCAAATGATACAGAGTTGACCTGCATGGTGTGCAAAACAAATAATCTTCTAATAATAATCTTACTGTTTTCGTAAGGATATGTACAAGACAAATATACGAAAAAAATATTGTAATGTCCTACGTTGTCGTAATATTGCCTTTCCCGTGATGATCGGGATCGGGAATACACTTCGTGAAGCATATGGCCACTAAATTCTAATACTACTTGTTGACAAAAAAAAAAGAGAAATGCTATGTTTACAACATTTCTACAACATTTTTACAACATTTCCTAAGTGGCAGGTTATTATTGGTTGTTATTGTTGGGGCAAAAAAGTAATCTTAGTGTTAGTTTCAAATTTGAACCAGTAACAACTAACCACCTGTGATTTGTTGTAAAAATGTTGTAAAATTGTTGTAGACGTAGCATCTCTCAAAAAAAAAATCTAATACTACTTTCGCGTATAATACTGTAGTAGATAACGGTCTCACCTCACTGCTCGCCAGAGATTAGAGGGGAAGGTGCACGTTCTCTTCATGACTTAACTACCAGTCCATCCATCACCTGCCTCCTTTTTCTGTTGATTAATAATTTTAGCTGCCATTCTCATGTCAACGATAATGATCATGTGAGAGAGAAAGAGCGAGAGAGTCACATCAAACTATGGCTCCCGATATTTTTTTTGTTTCTTAATCCGTATTTATGCGAAAATTATATCTTATATCCGGCGTATATGTTGGGTCACTCACATGCTCACGGTCTCATATACTAGCTCCTATTTATGAGAGAAAAATATGTGAATAGTTTTAGTCATTAATAAGGGTAATATCATATACAGAAGAGAATGTGGCGGATTTTTTTTCTTCATAATTAATACAGATGACTTTTGACACAATAAATGAAAACAAAATTCATAGTTACTGTATAGACTTCAAATAAATTAAATGACAATATAAATTCATAGTTCTCTCGACATCTTGCATAGAGTCTATAGATTTCAAATAAATTAAAATAAATACATAGTTGTTGTATGTACTTAATCTAGGAACACAACAGTGAGTTTCAATTAGCTCAACTGGTAAAGTCTTTGATAATTAAATAAGAGATTTGGAGAGATATTATCAGAAGCAGACGCCATAAATTGAAAACTCTCTCAAAAAAAAAAAAAAACTAGGAATACAAAAAACTTTACAACAACTTCACAAGATTTTCAAAATTAACCTACAAATTGACACATAGGCCATTAAAAAAAATATTAAGAGTAAATTATGTATTTGGTCCCTATCCTTTACTTCATTTTTTAATTTGGTCTCTAACGTTTCAATTTTGTTGATTTGGTCCCTAACATTTCAGTGTCATGTCATTTAGTCTCTGTTATTATCTCTTGGATGGAAAGTGTTGACGTGACTGACGGCTAATTCAATGATGTTAAGCAAATTTGTGTCATCGGTAGGACATTGATGAAGATAGGTGTGACACTTGCAGTATGGGGGAAGAAACTAGTGGTCATGTTTTCTGGGAGTGTGGGAAAGCCTAGGAAGTGTGGGGTTTAACGGGTATTGCATTTGAAACTCAAGGAGTTCGATATCAAGAATTTGTGAACTTGGTTTGGTACTCGCTTTTCATCCAACACGATGGAGATGATTTTTATGGTAGCTTGGTGCATGTGGTATAACATAAATGCAGTCAAACATAGAAGTGTTCGTCAATCGGCACCAATGGTGATGCAAAAAGTTCGAATCATGCTTGCTAAATTTCAGGTTGCAAACCACGCTATTGCCTAGGCAAGGATAGAGATGAATGATTCATGGTCACTACCGACATTTCCAAACTACAAGGTAAATGTGAATGTAGCAGTTTTTACTCAAATTTGGGGGTCTGGGGTTGGGGTGGTAATTCGTAACCATGAAGGAAGGTCTTTCAACCTTTGGGTTTGCTAGAGATTAAGGCCAAAGTTATAGAAATCGGGGTGTCTTTTGCGTGGGGTATTGATACAAGGGATGTGGTAATTGAGAGCGATTCTAAGGTAGTGACTGATACTCTATTAAGTTTATATACTTCTCCTATGGTTGCCTCCAATATTTAGATAGGTTTAGCTCTCAAGTTTTAGGATTTTCGACTAGTTCAAGTCTCCCATGTGAAGTGACAAGGCAATAAAACTGCTCATCTTTTAGCAAAACATGTCAAAGAAATAGATAATATTGATGGTTATATAACATAGATAGAGGAAAATTCATTTATAATTGAGTCAGTTGTTGCTCATGATGTATTGAATTTATCTTCTTTTTAATAAAGTTACAAGTTTCTCATTAAAAAAAAAAAGATTTAATAGTTCTCATTAAAAAAAAAAAGATTTAATAGTTTTAACTTGTTTGGCAAAAAAACAAAAAGTTATTAATTTATAATAGGTGAAGGGAAAATAAAATTGAAAACAGGCAGAGCATGTATCTACTGTCAAGTTACACTTCATAAAAATATTAAAAAAAGATAGTGGCAACAATTTCAAAGGCAGCTCTGACAACCAGGGACAGATTGAGGTGGGGCCCAAGGGGACCCGGGCCCTAGGTCCAATTTTTATTTATTTATTTTGTTATTTTATATTTCATTTTTGTAGTTGTACTCTCCTTCTCTCCAATTAATCTAACTAGTTTAACCTAAATAACAACTATTCAACCCAAAACTTAACTAAAACAATAAAAAAATTCACAATGGTGATTATATTTTAGCAAAAAAACTATTTTACCACTAAAAAACAAAAAAAATTATGTGTTATTTGAGAAGCTAAAGTTAAATTTTTTGCAACTATAGTAAATTGGTATAAATGCCAGTTGACTGTAACAAGTTGTTAAAAATAAAATAAAATATTTTATTAAGATTATATCTTTTCTTTATGAAACTCAAATTCTCTCTTTCTTATTAATTTAATGAGTTGTTTATATTATTTTAAATGAAGTGATTAAAAAAAAAAATTGATATTGAGTGTATTGTAAAGTGAGGTGGTAAAATAGATAAAGTAACTTTTTGAGGTATTAAAAACTACAATTTTTTTAGCACCACCACTATGAATGCTCTAACAAAAAAAAAAAAAAAAAAAATCCTAATCAGCCTAGAATTTTAAAAAAACATTATTTGTTTTTGTTTTTACATTTGTTAGTAGATGATTGCATCTTAATGTATTTGAAAACGACTACTGCACATCCTTGATGTGATGGTCACTTTACAAGTATAAGAGGGAGCTTCACACACATATACACTTAGATTAGATTAAAATAGAAATTCTATCTTGTATAAAAAAAAATAATTTTATGTATTTATAATTTTTTAATACTATATAGATATTTATTTGGAGTTTTTTTTTTCTTTATACTCCGGCCGGCGCTAGCTTAAAATCCTGCGTCCATCCATACCGACAACTGTGATTAAATTTAATTGTTTTTTTCTTTCCAGCAAAAAAAAAAAAAAAAAACTTTAGCAGAGTGCTCATTTATTTATTTTTCATCGTTATAATACTTACAAATTAGGTGTAAAAGAAAAGAATAGAAGTTCGGGTTGTTAGAGAGTCACAGCAGTGGTAGGAGTTACAGTTCCACAACGACTTTAGTTTTTTGTTGGCTATAAATTGGTCCTTACTCCTTACAAATAATTAGGGATCTTGTACTCAAAGCTCTATCACTTTGCCTGTGAATTCTGTTTGCATCCCGAGAAATTAGAAGGAAGAAAGAGAAGGGACCAAATGGCGCCTGTGGGAGGTTTCGCCGTTGTCGGAGCTGGCAGCGATTTCAAAGGCAAGATTACTGTGTCAGTGTTAGTCACCTGCGTCGTTGCTGCCTCTAGTGGCCTCATATTTGGATATGACATCGGTATTTCAGGTACGTTTTCTCACATATCATAATTCGAGTGTTCATATATGCATGGTGGTGAATTTTGTTTTTTCGATTTGTACTTGTTTTGTCTTGAAAGGTTGTACTTAGAGGTGATGGTTTATGCTTTTTAGCTCTGGTAATCTTTTAAAATCACCAAAAGACAAGAAGAAAAGTAGTGTTTTTTTTATTAATTTTGCTGAACAAGATTATCATTTATCAGAACAGACCAAGAGAAAGAAAACAGAGACAGCATTAAATTTAAAATTTAACGAGAAGTACAAGATAAACTTCTGCCATGTCCATGTGATGTAATAAGTGATTATTGCGCCTCATCAGGAAATGATGAAACTTAATTGAACTAGAATCCAGAATCACACCTCATCTGCTTTGTTTTTCTTCGGGTTTGTCTTTGCTTTTCTTTTTTGGTCGTTGTCATTGCTAGTGTACCTAATTTAAATAATAACTAAAAATACCAATGCCGTATGTCCTTCACCCAATATGATGGTATAGAAAAGAACTTCAATACTTTCCATCAAGTTTTCCTTTGTCCTTGAGATTTTCTTTTTTTTTTTTTATCACAAATTTTATTCCCATTTGCCATACTCTTTTTTGCCAAGACTCACTCTTTAACTCAAATTTCGCCGCTACTCATTTGATCTTCAATTGATCAAACTACAAATTTAAGCCCTTTTTTCCATTGAACTACCCATTCTCAAAATTAATAATTAAAATTTTGTGCAAAGAAGTTGGTCCGGTGCTCAAGTTCATACTTTGGGCCTAATTTGCAGAAATGAAAGCTGGATGCATGGAATATTAGGTTCCATCTCCTGTGAGAGCTTGAAAAATTGCTTCGGGATTATCTAAGTTTTTTCCTAAATTATTAGGGTTTTAGAAAGAAATAAAGGGGAAAATGATGAGACATAGAAGAAGTGAAAGTAATGATTGATTGCATGGAAAAGAAAAGAAGGCATGTTAAACTCATCATTTCCCTTGAAAGTCTTATTCCCCTGCTCTCCATGGGCTTTGGGTCCGTTTGAGAATAACTTATTTAGAGCATTTACAGCGGTGGAACCGAATTTTTAGCTTTTTAGTATCACAAAAAGTTACTTTATCTATTTTTCCTTTTTACATCCAATAGCAATAGTTTTGTTTTAGTTTTTAACACAATAAAAAAATATAAACACTGCAATAAAATAATATTTCATTCAATCACTAAAAGACAACCACGACCAAAAGAAAACAACCACAGCTAAAAGTAGTGTGAACGCATGGTGGACATTGGGAGACACGGAGAGGTAGCGAGGAGAAAGACAAAAGCAATGTGAACACAAAATAATTTTTTTTTACATTTCAGCTATAGTGCTCAGCCAAAAATAGTTGTGCACTGTAGCTGTAGAGCAAAAAAATATAACTTTGGCTCCACTATTGCACGGAACATTTTGATATTTAGTGGTGTTAAATAGCTATATAACTATTTAGCACCACTATTACTAGTTCTCTATAAGCTGAAATTGAATTTCTTTTGCTGAAAGTATAAAAAAAAATGGTTAAAAATTAGCTAAATAGTTTAATAGAACTTATAAATAGTATCAAAAAGTGCAAAAAGTGCAATGAGAACTAGTACCAAAAAAAAGTTAAAAACTCAAATAAGTTGGAAGGTTGTAGCTCATCCCAAACGAGCTCTTTATCTCTATAGGCTTATGTTGGATACCCGGGGGGGAGGGGGTAAAATATTAAAAGGAGCTCAAGACCCAAACAAAAACTATTAGAGAGAAAGAAAGAGAGAGCGAGAAAAAAATGGGGTCTGCGGCACTAGATACCTTTCTTATTTTATTTTATTTTTTTCTTGGGACTTTCCGATTTGATATACATGTGGTGGTAAGTGGTACTGGTAACACAGCATGAAGCTTTGAAAGCAAAGGTCAAATAGGAATATAGGAGGAACTTTCTGTTTAACAATTAGCGGAGAAGTGATTTCATTATCACTTTTTTTTTTTTTTTTGGGTTTGTTCTAAACTTATTAAGGACTGATTTCTCAAAATGGGGAGGATTAACTCTAAAATCTTCACAGTATGTCATCTTAGACAATGATGTTTACAACTACTTTTTGGTTTATATGGAATTATGGATGGTGTTGAGCTTGTTGGTGTAACAAATGTGTATCTGATAACGACCTCTCAACATCATTCAATTTATTAATGCCTTGAAAATTAAAAGAGCAATGGCTCAAGAATCAAGATCCCTAAATATCCCTCAAGCAACAAGTTCTCTTTAGGTTGGAGCTTCCTTGAACATAGTTGGGTCAAAGTTAATACCATTGGAAATTGTTGAGGCAAGATTTGAGTGGTTGGGGTTGGGGTTGGTGGTCTTTTGCGAAATTACAAGGGTTAAATGAAAAGAAATCGCATTTGGTTGTATGGATCATTAATTTATTAAACACACTTATCTACTATAAAATTGACTTTTAAAATTTTTGTAATATTTAAAGTAACGCAATTGAGCACTCTATTGGATTTTTTTTCCTTTTTATTTGATGGAAAATGATTACATGGGCATCACGTGAGCCAAAACATGTGTACACTGTATAGTAAGTTATTTCTATCTAACACATATGTATCATTTTCTGTTCAAGATTTTTTTAAAAACGTTATAACATAAAAAATGAAAATGAAACAAATGTAAGTTGACACATGCATGCCTATGTATTATTACGAATTTTAATGAAAATTTTGGGAATAAAAGAATCACTATAAAATGTAAGTTATCTTTTTTTATTAAAAAAAATATTTATTATATTCCAATTTAACAGCATGATAATGTATTTTTACATAATTTTATAAAATATTAATAAAAATCAATAAAGCATTTAATACATATTTAGTGTTTGTGTGTGTGTGTGTGTGTATATATATATATATATAATTCAATTTCTAATTGTGTTTTCTAGCAGATAACAAATGGATAAAGGGAATGGTGTTTAATGTATTAATTTATTCACTTAGTAAAAAAAATTATTATTACCTGATATTAAAATAATTTAATTTTCTTATCTAAAATCTAATATGTACAAACATATTATATATGATAATAAGATTATAGATGTTTAATATAAATTGTAAAACATGCATGAAACTAAAAATATTGATTGATAGTTTTAATGTTGAATATAATGACACATGAGTAAAATAAATAATAATTATATAGGTGATGGAATTACAATTAAGTTGAATTATTTATTGATTGTGTGTGTCTAGTGTCCACTGTTTATAACTCCAGTCTACAACTACAAATGTTAGACCCATTTGTAGTTATACTCTGATTATACATTGTATTATAAACTCGGTTTAAAATATTATTATTATTTTTGTGTGTGTTCTAATAAGTATTACTGTTTACTAAAAAAAAAAAAGTTGAATTATTTTTGACACATAGTATGGAAACATTAAATACATGTTTTATAATTTTTGATTATAAAAAATATGAATTTTTAGAGTAATTTTATTTCCTGTGGTTGTTATCATCTAGAGAGAGAGAGAGAGAGAGAGAGAGAGCTCAAAAAAAGTTCAATTAGAATTTGAAATTAGAATCCAATTTTGCGCCATGTGTCTAAATCTATGTAAGGACCACACTATAATTATACACTTAAGTTTGTGCCACATGTCCAATTAAGTTTTTTAATCTTTGTGCCAAGTGAGTTAATGAGTGCAAAATACTAAGAATATAATATTAATGAACTCTAAATTTTTTTTTTTTTTAAAAACCAATCACATATACTCAATAAAAATCACCACACAACAAAAATCACCACACGTTCTATCTTATTAAAAAAAAAAAAATGATAATAAATAGTTTTAAATTTAGGTAAGAATTTTAATATGTGACTAATTATGTTTACATTTTTTAAAAATAATTTGATTAATTATTTATATTTTTATGATAAAAATTGTGTTTAATTTTAAATGTATCTATACATATGCATATGTTACATGCTCTTTTTTTTATATAATAATTTCGCTAATTATTTATATTTTTATAATAAAAATTATGTTTAATTTTAAATGCATTCATGCATTTGCATGGGTTACATGCTAGTTTGTTATAATGTGTTTGCATCAATAGCCATGTGTTGGGCTATGTAGAAAATCAAATATATATATATATATATATATTTTTATAGAATACTTACATACATGTAACGAGCAATATAAACCGTTCATATTATTAACTATGATTTGTATTGATGCTTCTTCACCCCATTTTTGTTCCTTTATTTTCCCATCACATTTTTTTTATACATTGATAGTTGGGCTTAGGGGTTCCCCCTCAGAAAAAAGGATAGATAGATAACACTCATAGTCTCATATCAATCCATAGAAGACCTTACTTAGGCCTATTAGGCTATTACAATACCTATTTGCTGAACTTAATGCCTGAGGGCCTTAGTTGAGGGAATGCAAACCTCATATATAGGGTAATTATGTTTAATTACTCAAGTTGCATAAACTGTGATGAAAATGAGCATGCATGAAATCACACTACTAAATTCCGGTTTTAACTGAAATTAACGATTTTCCTGGGATTGTCCTTAATTTTCAGGGGGTGTAACAACAATGGTACCATTTCTTCAAAAATTCTTCCCTTCAATACTGAGAAAAGCAGCAGAGGCCAAAACAAATATGTATTGCGTGTATGATAGCCAGGTTTTAACATCATTCACATCTTCGCTATACATAGCAGGGTTAGCAGCATCACTTGCAGCTAGCCGGCTCACAACAACATTGGGCCGCAAAAATACCATGGTGCTAGGTGGCTGCACCTTCCTCGTAGGTGCTGCCATCAATGGTGGGGCGGCCAATATTGCTATGCTCATCTTGGGTCGTATCTTGCTCGGATTTGGGGTTGGTTTCACTAACCAGGTAAGTGATGTAGGTTTAGGCGTTTGCACCATGTTCAATCTTGACTCACATTAATTGTGTAGACCCTTAAAATGTAAATGGATCATGTCATCTATCATCATCACTATATCCCTCATTAGATACTATATAATATGTACAATTTAGGATTGATACATTTTACAAAACAACCTCTCTCTCACTTCTTGTATCTGCCTAGGATACATTTCTACTCATCGTAGAAAAGGAGCCAGAAAGGCCCTTGTTAAATTTGTTTTGATTTAGGGATGTAATTATGGCAAATCTTTGAACATCATACCAAATAATTTGGTCCCTTACAAATACAATTAATCATGAATTTGTAAGGTTGAAGGAACAGTGTATGTGGTCCGCACATCCATATGAACAAAAATTAAAAGTTGGTTAGTTCACAAGACTTTTTGGCCATAGTTAAAGCTCATTAGATAGTTAGCTCACTAGACTTTTGGAGATTTGAGCAGATGTATCGCCCTGTAGGCCTGGACTTAAAAAGTAATGTGTAGTTTTGTGATGGTTTCAACAATGTTGACATTTTTTCTAATGCTACATATAGGCAACTCCCGTGTACCTCTCAGAGGTGGCACCACCTAGATGGCGAGGTGCATTCAATACAGGTTTCCAATTCTTCATAGGAATTGGGGTGGTTGCAGCCAATTGCATAAACTATGGCACTGCTAAGCACAGTTGGGGTTGGCGCCTCTCCCTTGGCCTTGCGATTGTACCTGCTGCTATAATGACAACAGGTGCACTTCTCATATCTGACACACCTAGCAGCCTAGTGGAACGTGGCAAGCTTGCACAAGCTAAGAAATCACTTGCTAAAGTCCGAGGCAAAGACATTGATGTGGAACCTGAACTGGCTGATCTTATTAAGTCATGTGAGATTGCTAAAGCTGCTAATCAAGAGCCATTCGTGACCATATTTGAGAGAAAATACCGGCCTCACCTTGTGATGGCAGTTGCAATACCATTTTTTCAGCAAGTCACTGGGATTAATATAATTGCATTCTATGCACCAGTTCTTTTCCAATCGGTTGGTTTTGGTAGTGACTCGGCCTTAATAGCATCCATTATACTAGGGGTGGTCAACTTGGGATCAATCCTTGTGTCTACATTCGTGGTTGATCGGTATGGTCGAAGATTTCTTTTCTTGTTGGGTGGGATTCAAATGTTCGTCTGCCAGGTATGCATCAAATCTAGTTATTTGGTTGTGCAACATGCGGGTTTTAAGTTACTAACATTTCTAAGGCAGTAATGCACCACAAAATTTGGTTCTGCAACATGGAAATTATTAGGTTCTTTGCTTCTTGGCCAAGCCATTGACTTGTTAATTCTAGTAACATGCATTTTATTGAGCTACATGCCTATAATTAAAATTTAAAATTAGCCCAGTCTACTGATTCTTAGTCACTATATGTGTGGAATATTTGTGAAGGTCGCGGTGGCTTGTGTTCTAGAAGCTACAACAGGTGTTTCTGGCACCAAGCACATTTCAAAGGGCTACGCTATATTAGTACTCGTGCTAATGTGCACCTATGCAGCTGGATTTGGTTGGTCATGGGGTCCTCTAAGTTGGCTCATTCCAAGTGAAATATTTCCTATGAAAATACGGCCCACAGGCCAAAGCATTAGTGTTGCTGTCAATTTTGCAACCACTTTTGTGTTATCCCAAACATTTTTAACCATGCTATGCCACTTCAAATTTGGTACTTTCCTGTTCTATGCCGGTTGGATTGCAGTTATGACCGGTTTTGTTGCATTTTTCTTGCCGGAGACAAAAGGAATCCCTTTGGATTCAATGTATACAGTGTGGGAGCAGCATTGGTATTGGCATCGGTTCGTCCAAAAGCAGCCTAGCCAAAATTTATATGAAGGGAATTGATTCTCACACTCCTTACCGTAGATTGCCTGTATATATCATTAATTCCACATTTTAAATGTAGACATTATGTATGAAATTATGGACGTTGTGTGTTTAGAGTATACATCAACAAGTGTGAGAGGACAAACTACCATTATTTGAAAATATGTTTTACTGTGGCTCTTTAATGGGTGGAGAAATCCTGACCTGGCATCAAACAAATGCCTATCTTTAGATGTGCACTACTGTTTACAACAATAAAATAGTTTGATGATAAATTGCAAATTATGCCTTTTGAGGCGGTGGTGGTACATTCTCTCTCTCTTTTTTTTTTGGTAGAGAAAATGTACATTCTCATGTTAATCTGCTGCAAACGCAGTTTTATGAATCATAGAGAGATTGTTTGTATCCCCAACGGTTCATTTCAATATGAGCTATTACAAGTAGACATATGATATGATCCCCTTTCAAAACCTAACTTGGGTGGCTCTAAAAATTCCTTGAATTATACGTTTATATGAGCCAATACATTTTGTTCACTAATTCGGTAACCGATAATTAGATGCAAATGAATTCACCTCATGAAAAAAATAAAATCTGGTTTTCTTTCTTTTTGCGACAAACAATTTTTTTTTTTTTTTTCAAATTCTTCATCATTATCCGAAGAACAAAAATATATTCTGGCGAGGATTTGATTTCTTTTTTTTCCTGGATAAAATTAGATAGAATTCTGGTTTTTTGAAATTAAAAAATAAACTTATTCATTGCCAAAACAAACCAGCCCAAGGGGCCAACCGGCCCAGCCTTCTGTGAGTCTCATAGAGTTAAAAACACAGCCCAAGGTGCTACATCATGGACTAACTAATCAAGTAGCATCTCTAGGAATAAAAATACAGTACCAAATTATAAAACTAGATAGCAATGGCAAAAACTCTTTTAAGTTTTAACAATAGCTTGGATTTCCCAATCTACCTCAATAGAAAGATTTTTAATAGCTGAGATCAAAATAAGATAGATAGTGCCTTCATTATTATTATTCTTTATTCATGAGTAAATGCCTTATCATTTGTGCTTTCAGAACAATTGAGATGATATGGGTTGATTCTAGTTCTAGATGTACAAGCATGGCTGCAAAAGGAATAAATTCTGAAAAATACATCTGCATGTTAGCACACATCAATGTGCTCATGGTTCCATGAAATTTAGGATTGCGTCATGTCCAATTTATTCATGCATTTATTGGGAAGATATAGCGAAGTAATGAAGGGACATTTGAATATAGCGAAGAAAAAAAAAAAAAGCCTTGTTCACCCTCATACTGAATTTTTGAGTTTCCAACTCTTTGGATAAAGATAGTGGGACTAAACATGAGTGTGTAATCTGTCAGCATAATTTTGGGTAGGAATCAGAGTGCCATGAGGCACAAATTTAAACTTTGCCATAAGGACTTTTTTTTTTGGTTGAGAAACACCATAAGGACTTTTGGTTTGGAGGGATTGAGGTAAGGATTATACCATTAAGGCGATTATATTCAATGTAATGGTGCCTTAAACACGACCTTGGGTTTGAGAATACTTCGATAATGTTTTGTTTTTGGCTAATGAGGGTGTACAAACTCCAAAGCTTTCTAAGAAATATTTGATAATTTTTAAATCAGTGACTCTCAATCTTTTAAATCTTGTTTTAATTTTTGAGAAACAATCACTTGAATGGTTGCTAACTTGCGATCAAAAAAAGAAAAGAGAACGGTTGCTAACTTGCTATAACTAGATTATTTATTAACTTACGAAGCAAGTGGAATCAGGTGTTTCATAGTGTGATCTAATTTAACCAATTACAATCCCCAAAAATGTCAGTTAGGATCTAAGATTTAATTCTTTTGAAATCTATATCGTGCTTATGTTAGCACTCCTTAGTCACACGTTTTATTAGGGTGGTAAATGAACCAAGTTAATGTATTTGTGAATAGCTTGAGCTTAACTCGGGAAAAAACTTGTTTTTGTTCGTTTGTTTAGAAAATAAGTTAAGTTCAAATTTTAAGTTTAAGCTCAATTATTAAATGAATCAAGCATAAATATAATAATGCATTCATGAACAAGCTCGTAAACATGAGGGTTTAATTTAATTATATGTAATATTATATTTTTATATGTATACTTATCTAAAAATATATTTATATAGATTTAAAATTTGATTGTATAAGTTTATTAATAGGTTCATATGATATTATATTATTATTTGTAGATTATTGATGATATAAAATACTCTATTTCTCATAAAAATTCATAGAATTGTGAAAAGTAAAACATTTTAGTCATGATTTCACAATATATAAGAAAAAATAAGTTAATCAAGTAGTCCGTAAACAAGCTCGAACTTGTTAGACAAGAAAATGAGCTAAACTTGAATATAAAATTTTGTTTGGTGATAAACTTAGACTCACTTGTGTTTGAAAAAAAATTGAATAATAATCAAACTTAAACTTAAAATTTTAATTCTCAACTTGATTTGGCTTGTTTACTACCAACGTTTTATATTGTCCTTGGAGTCCTTCCTCGTGAATTTCTTGCCAAGATGGTAATAAAACAGCTACTTCCCAAACTCCATTAACGTACAGTAGTACATTTGGACCTATGCTAAAATAGTCATTATTCATTATTATTGGGTTTTTATTTGTTATATTTTAATTACCAGGTTAGTGTCATTCCTTTAGAGTTTATAGCCTTTAGGGAACCTGCATGTGTCATACGGTCATACCACCTTTGGAAGTACTTTATTTATTAAAACTCATGCCTCACGTCAATAATATTTCATTCAAATTGTTTTCCACTAAATAAGAAATAATAGCCACCATACGGGTATGATTCGATGATAAGAGTCTTTATTCCAGCACCTAGAGAGGAGTAGTTTAAGTGATAGTTCTAACAAGACTTATGTGCTACACGTAGTATTACTCATTGTCGTTACATGACATGGGATTGATGAGCCTATACTGAAGACCTAATTTTTTTTATTTAACAAAAAGAAAAAAAAAATACTGATTATATGTTACTTAACACCAAATATGCCTTTTTTTCCATTGAAAGATAAACTTTTCATTAAATGGGGTAAAGAGACAAATAAAGTCACTAATACAAGCAGGTGAAAAACTAATTAGTCCCTCATCAACTGATTCATAAAAAAAACTAGATTTTTAACAGTAAAATGGTCTCTTTTTCATTTTGAAAAGAAATAAACTGTTTTGTTTTTTTGTTTTTGCTTTTGGTTTTTTTTGTTTTTTGTTTTTTGTTTTTTGTTTTTTGCTTTTTGTTTTTTTTTTTTTTCGTTTTTTTTGTTTTTGTTTTTGTTTTTTTGTTTTTCCCTGCAAACAATTAAACATTATCCAATAACTTTTTTTTTTTTGAGTACCATTGTCATTAATAGCCCACAAGGTTCTGCATGCTAGTTATTCTAGTTTGCTCAGAAAGGTAGGACCCTGGACCCCCGATCGATCTTAATAAATATCTTATACACCCAAATAGGACCCCATCGGGCCCATCCAAACACAACTTCTTTCTTCTAAAAAAAATTAATAATTGCGATCAGTTGTTGGTTGGCCATAATGAAAGGACGTACTCAAAGTTTGAAAATTAATTGAATATATGTGAGAGTTTAACCGTGGAAAATAAGAATTTTTTTTTTTTTAGAGAGTTTTAACCTATGGCGTCCGCTCTTGATAATTGCTCTTTATTATCAGATCAAGATATCAATCAGTTTTTGGTGTAGGCAGAGATTAAACTCCAGATCTCTTATACAACCATTAAAGACTTTATTAGTTGAGCTAACTGGAACCTACGAAAACAAGAAATTAGTGTATTATCAAATTTAAAATTTTACATTGATTAAAAAAAAAAGAAAAAAAGAAAAGAGAGACAATCCTTATTAATTTATAGATTAGATGATTTATTAGGCTTAATTATAATGTAAGAGAAAATGGGTCAGACATGCTTGCAAAGGAGGTAAAAGGGAAGTACTATTCAGTGGAGACAAAATTCTTATTATTTTTCTCTGTATACGAGAAGGTGATCACAATTCATGTAAGCAATCAGAGCAGAGAAAGCAAGACTCAACACAGTGGCTGGCGGTTCCAAGAATTTTGTTCAAGGTGTTCTTTAAGGAGCATAAATTACACAAGCTTATTTTCTTTTATTCTTTAGGTAATTAGGTTTGATTCAATATTATTAATTTTGTTCCATTTCGGCCGGAAAATACCGTGCCGGTAAATAAACCAAAACAGTAACTCACCCTATTCCACTTTGAAAAAACTTCAGGTCATTCTGATCTATTTCGGGTGTTTCGGGACGTTTCGGTAAAATTATTAATTGTTGTTTAGCTTAACATAATTTAATTTGTTTGTCTTTTATAATGTATTAGTTAATTAAATTATTATTTATTATTTATTAGTTGCTTCTCCCAAATAATTATTGGTTAATTAAATTATTGTTTATTAGTTGTACTAGCATACACCCCAGGTGCATTTACTTCCCCCAATTCAAATATCTCACCTTGACCCCATGCCCCCATCCACCCCCCACCCAACAGACAAGCTCCATGGACCCCAATAACAAGAGCCAATAAGATAAATTCACAATAAAAAATCACAATACACTAAAAAGACAATTAACTGTATCTCACCAACACCAACACCAACACCAACACCAACACCAACGGATAAAGCCAAAAACAGGGGCAAATATTAATAAATTTATAAAGCAAAGCTAAGTAAAAGCAATCAGCCAATCACAGTTCAAAGAGAATAGAGAATCAGATAAAGTCTTAAAGAGAGAGAGAGAGTCTCATTTCATTTCATTTTCATTCTTCAGATAAAGAGAGAGAGACTAAGACAGAGAGAAACCCATTAACCCAAATCCAATAACCCATATATGTAAGAGAGAAAAAGAGAGAGAAGTTAAGTGAAAAGATGAAATAACTTGAGGTTGAGGGAGCAGGGAGGCCTGAGGCTGATGGGCGGCACTGTCGAGTAGCACGTCAAGGCGAGGAAGACCTATCTCCGATTCGATGTGTTCTGCCATTCTAGAACTCGAGTTTGAGGCCCAATCTCCATTCGTTGGTTCTTGTCGTCCGTTGGTTTCTGATTTCAATATATTGGGTTAGGTTTTTTTCTTTAGGTTAGGTTTCTTTCTTTCTTTCAACATCTATTAGTGTTTGGTTGTGCCGTCCGTTGGTTTCTGATTTCAATATATTGGGTTTTGGTTTGTTTGTTTTTGTTTTGTTTTTTTTTTTTTTTTTGGAGAATCCGTGGGTTTGCTACTATCTGTAATCTGTTGGGTTTTTTTTTTTTTTTTTTTTAGATTGGGTTTGCTTTACCATCTGTTGTTTAGGATTGATGTTGGGCTTTTTTTCCCTGGTGGGCTTACTTTGTTACAATTTTTTTTTTTTTTTTGCTTGAAAGTAGAACAAATAAAATTTTTTATTTTTTTGAGGGTGTTCCTAATTTTGATTGAGGGTGTTCCTAATTTTTTTTAAAGGGTAAACAAATAATTTTTTTTTTAAAAATATTATATATAGTTTTTTTTTCAGGTCAGGGTGTTCTTGGGAACACCCTGGACTAAACGTGGCGTTGCCGCTGACTCAATAAATGTAGCTGAAGTTCAAGAAGCAATATTTGAAGCACTGGTAGTTTAGTAGTACTGTACATAAAACGACCTGTAGTTTAGCTTAATTTTTTCTTTTCAGTAATTAGTGATTCACACGTGAGTGAGGTGGTTAGTCACACGTGAGAGTGGTTGTAGTGATTCTATTAGTTTTGTTAGTTAGTTGCTTCTCTCTTGGTTGAGCCTGATATTGTATATAAAGGCATAAGCTAAATTAATTCAATACAATTTCAGTTTTCCCAAATCTCTGATTTCTCATATGGTATCAGAGCAAGTCTTTAGACGCTTCCATTTCTAGGGTTTGTCAGATTTGAGAATTTTCATTTTCTCGTCCACCATTGTTGCTTTGTTCAAGCTTTCTCAAATCTTTGCTGTTTTTCTTTAAGCTTTTTATTTTTCTTTAATGGCTGACATAACAGCATCTAACACTTCCACCACTGAATCTTCATCTTCTTCGCAAGATTCATATAATCTCAATGATCCTCTGTTTTTACATCCTGGAGAAAATCCAGGGGCTGTTCTTACTTCTCAACCATTAATTGGGGGAGAAAATTATCCTGGTTAGGCAAGATCAGTGAGAAAGTCTTTGATTGCCAAGAATAAGCTTGGTTTTATAGATGGTTCTTTAACCATTTCTTCTCTATTGGTAGATTCACCAACAACTGTTCAAGCATAGATTCGTGTTGACAATATGGTTGGTACTTGGATCATCAATTTAGTTTCACCAAAGCTCCAAGCTAGTATCATATACAGAGATGCCGCGCTTGAGATTTGGACTGATCTTAAGGACACATTCAGCCAAGGAAATAGAACTAAGGTTTTCAATATTCATAAGCAAATTGCTGAGATTCATCAGGGAGAACAATCACTCACTGATTACTTCACTCAGCTTAAAGTCTTACGGGATCAGCTTCAGAATTTTAGCCTATTTCCTTAGTGCACTTGTGGCAAGTGTGTGTGCAACATTAATCAGAGGTTGAAGAGTCTTCAAGCTAAAGAATCCATAATGAAGTTTCTCATGGGAGTAAATGATGCATTTTCTCAAGTCAAAACACAAATCTTGCTAATGGATCCACTGCCTTCTGTCAATAAGGCTCATTCTTTGTTCATTCAAGAGGAAATGCAGAGGTCTGTCACCAATTTTGTTAGGGTTGAATCCACTATTTTGGCTACTACGAGTTCAGGCAACAATCCTAAAGGGAAAGAAAGACCTTTATGTACTCATTGTAGGAAATTGGGTCATACTGTGGATATATGTTACAAGCTACATGGTTTCCCACTAGGTTACAAATTTAAGAACAAGAATGTAATGGCTCATCATGTTTCATCTATTGCAGACCAATTCCAAGGTCATTACCTTGCTCCAAAGGCAGATCATAATTCTATTGCTGCTTAAGCACCTGCCTTTACATCTAATCAGTACCAACAGCTTCTATCTTTAATTGGTCTTCAATTGGAGTTTAACAGGCTTCACCAATTCAAGGCTCTCATATGGTGAACACTGTTTCTTTGCCATCCAATGCTGTTGCAGGTAATGCTTCTTGCTCAACATGTTCAATCTTTTCTACTAAGGTTGTGAATAGAAAGGCTTTTGGTGTTGAAACTTGGGTTATAGACACTGGTGCCACAGATCATATAGTAAGTTCAATGCATTTATTGACTTCTTTTACTGAAATTTCACATACTATGGTTGAATTGCCTAATGGGGAAGCTGCTCTTGTGACTCATTTTGGTACAATTAAGCTTTCATCCTATATTACCCTCACAAATGTCCTTTGTGTGCCTTCTTTTTCATTCAACTTGTTATTTGTCAGTGTCTTGACTCATTCTCAGCCTTTTTGTCTTGTGTTTCTTTCAACTTACTGCTTTATATAGGACCTTACCTACTGGAACACGATTGGAATGGGCCAAATGCATGATGGGCTTTACTCGTTACAAGGATCAAGTCTCGCTAAAGCTTCTAAGTCCTTTGATGATTTTCTTCTCATGCATAAGTTCAGCTCATTTACTGCTTTTTCTTCTTCTATTTCACATGCCAACTTGTATTCCTTATGGCATTCTAGACTAGGACATCCATCTGATATGAAACTTCACTCTTTAAGTCATATTTTTCATTTCTTGCAAAACTGTTGTACTAAAGATTGCAATATATATATGTCCATTGGCTAAGCAAAAGAGGCTGCCTTTTCCTTTTGATAATAAAAGAGTTGTTCATTCATTTGATCTTGTTCATATGGATGTTTAGGGGCCATTTTCTGTTCCTACTACTACTGGGCATATATATTTTCTTGCCATTGTAGATGATGCATCAAGGGCTACTTGGGTTTTTCTTTTAAAAGCTAAATCAGAAGTTAGGCCTTTGATTGTTTCACTTTACAATATGGTACACACAAAATTTCAAACTACCATTAAGTCCATCAGAACTGATAATGCTTTAGAATTCAATATGGTTGATTTTTACAATTCTAAGGGCATTATTCATCAGCAAAGCTGTGTTTACACTCCACAACAAAATTCAGTTATGGAGAGGAAACATCAACATATCTTAGCCACTGCTAGGGCCTTGCAAATTCAATCTAATCTCCCTCTCATTTTCTGGGGTGATTGTGTTCTCACAGCTGTCTATTTGATCAATAGACTTCCTACTCCTTTTCTACAACATAAGTCTCCTTATGAGGTTCTTTTCAAACAAGTTCCTTCTTATTCTCACCTTAGGACTTTTGGCTGCCTTAGTTTTGCTACTAATGTTAGTCCACATAAGCACAAATTTTCTTCTAGGGCTAGGAAGTTAGTTTTCTTGGGTTATCCTTTCAATATTAAAGGTTACAAGTTGTTTGATCTTCAATCCCACTCTATTTTCTTGGGATGTGGTGTTTCATGAAAAGGTTTTCCTTTTTGCTTCAAACACTAGCATTCCTTCCACTGATCTGATTCCTTTACCTAGCATTCCACCTATTTCTTTTGTTTTTCTTGATTCTACATCTTCTTCATCAATTACTGCTGATTCCATTATACAGATTCATCATGATCTTGATATAGATGATCAAGCTTTTTCTGATGCTTTTGATCATGTTATTTCTGATGCTCTTGATCATGATGTTTCTGATACTCTAGCTATGCCTCCCGATGTTCCTAGAAGGTCTACCGGAGTTTCTAAACCTCCCTCTTACTTTAAGGCTTATCATTGTAACCAAGTCTCATTAGCATCCATTTCTAATCAGTCCCATTCAGGTACTTCCCATCCAATCTCTTCTTATCTCTCTTATGACAATTTATCTCCTGCCTACAAGTCCTTTTGTTGTTCTATTTGTACTACCACAGAACCTAAGTTCTTTTCACAAGCAGTCTTTGACCCTAAGTGGCAAGAAGCCATGGATGCTGAAATTGCAGCTTTGGAAGCCAATAATACTTGGACTATTACTACTTTACTTCATAATAAACATCCTAAAGGGTGCAAGTGGGCCTATAGGATTAAGTACAAGGCAGATGGGTCTATTGAGAGGTATAAGGCTAGGTTGGTTGCCAAAGGGTTCACTCAAAAGGAGGGTTTGGATTATCTTGAGACTTTTAGTCTAGTTGTCAAAATAGTTTCTGTGAAGTGTGTGCTTGTAGTGGCTGCTGTGAAAGGTTGGTTCCTTAGCCAACTTGATGTGAATAATGTATTTCTTCATGGTAACTTGCATGAAGAAGTGTACATGGCTCTTCCACTAGGATTTCACAGCAAAGAGGAGCATGGAGAGTAGCTTGTATGCAAGTTAAACAAATCTCTCTATGGCCTCAAGCAGGCTTCTAGACAATGGTTTTCCAAATTTTCAACTACACTGATTTAACTTGGATTCACTCAATCTAAAGCAGACTACTCTCTCTTTACCAGGCAGCAAGGAACTTCTTTCATTGTTTTATTAGTGTATGTTGATGATGTTCTCATAGCAAGCAATGATAAAGAGTAGATTGATCAGTTTAAGGTGTTGTTGAATCAGAAATTCAAATTGAAGGATTTGGGTGAGTTGAGGTATTTTCTTGGTTTGGAGGTTGCTAGGATAGCCAAAGGCATCTCTTTGTGTCAGAGGAAGTATGCTTTTGAGATTTTGGAGGATGCAGGACTTCTTGGTTGCAAACTTGTCAAGATTCCCATGGATCAGAACCTAAAGCTCAGCAAGTATGAAGGCCTATTACTTGATGACTCAGGGAAGTATAGAAGATTGGTTGGAAGATTGCTATACCTGACCATCACTGGGCCTGACATCACTTATGCAGTGCATAAGTTAAGCCAATTTATGGCTAAACCAAGAAAACCACATCTTAAGGCTGCACTTAAGATTTTGTAATACTTGAAGAGTGAACCTGCGAAAGGTATTTTCTTCTTAGCAAGTTTAGAGCTTCATGTGAAAGGTTTTACTTATTCAGACTGGGTTGCATGTCCAAATACTAAAAGATTAGTTACTGGATATTGCATATTCATTGGAGATTCACTGGTTTCAAGGAAATCAAAGAAACAATTCACTGTTTCTAGATCCTCAACTGAAGCAGAGTATAGGGCAATGGCCATTTGAACTTGTGAAATTGTTTGGATTCTCTATTTGCTAAAGGATATTCAGGTTGATCACAATATAGAAGCATTGTTGTTTTGTGACAGCCAAGCAACTCTTCACATAGGTTCTAATCCTGTTTTCCATGAAAGGACAAAGCATATAGAGATAGACTGTCACGTTGTGAGGGATAAGGTGTTGGCGAAAGTTCTCAAGCTTATTTATGTTAGAACTCAGTCACAATTAGTTGATTTGCTCACTAAAGCCTTAAGTCATAAACAATTTTCAGAGCTTCTATCCAAGATGGGACTGATCAACATTTATCAACCCACATTCCATCTTGAGGGGGAGTATCAAGATCACAATTCATGTAAGCAATTAGAGCAGAGAAAGCAAGACTCAATAGATGTAGCTGAAGTTCAAGAAGAAAAATCTGAAGCACTTGTAGTTTAGTAGTACTATACATAAAATGACCTGTAGTTTAGCTTAATTTTTTCTTTTTTGTTATTGGTGATTCACACGTGAGTAAGGTGGTTAGTTACATGGGAGAGTGGTTGTTGTGATTCTGTTAGTTTTGTTAGTTAGTTGCTTCTCTCTTGGTTGAGCCCGATATTGTATATAAAGGCATAAGCTTAATTAATTCAATACAATTTCAGTTTTCCCAAATCTCTGATTTCTCATAAAGGTGCACTTTTGTGAGCAGGAAATTCTGTGTTTAATATTCTTTCTGCCATGCAATTTTCTTTTTTGGTAAATAATTATGTTGGTGGGAAGCAAGACATTACATTTTCAGGATATTTAAGACAAATATTCGATTAGTTAAACACAGATACAGAAAATGGTTCACATCTTTTTTCTATGGCACAAAAACAATCAATAAACTTCATGCATTACTAGTTTATTCTCAAAAGTTTTTTTGTTTTTATTTTTTTAAAAGCATATAGGAGTATTAAACACTGCAGCTCTCCCTTGAATTTATTTAAACAAAACTCAAAGCCTCAATGAGACTTTCTTTTGCAAACATTTTATTTCTCAAATATAAAAATTTTGTTTGGATAGAAAGTTGTATAATTTTTTTCTTTTTTAAAGTACACTGTACAAGTAGATTGAGCTAAGTATGGTCTTTTTCTATATAGCGAAAGTAGTGAATATTTTACTAAAGTGTGTATCAGTTTAAACCAGCAGAACAAAATAAGTATCAGTTATTTTTGGTGTACCCTTTAAGATTATGTTAATTTATAAGATCCAATGCAAAGCCCCTTCCTTTTTCACTTTCAAATTTTTTTTTTG
Organism: Quercus gilva; assembly: GCA_023621385.1. NCBI lineage: Eukaryota > Viridiplantae > Streptophyta > Magnoliopsida > Fagales > Fagaceae > Quercus > Quercus gilva. The sequence goes on along the minus strand of CM042484.1, from coordinate 6,902,961 downwards.
AGAGCCACTTTACGTAATAGGTTTTTGTTTTTGTTGGGATAATTGTAATATGTTTTTCTATCTCTGTCTAATTCTTTGTATGATTAGAATCAGTAGATACGCTTACAAACACTCAATCATAATGATAAGGCAAAAAGGGCTTTTCAATATACCTTAAATATATTGTTTCCCAAATATGTTGATTCTCCAATTAAAATCCTCACCAAGTAAAACTACCATATATACTAGCTCAATGGGATAAGATTTGCTTGTGTTTGTCTTGTGAAATGCTTTTTGACTTGAGACAATCGGTTAGATTTTTTTTTTTTTGGTTGTTGTTAGAGAAGAAGACTGAAATTCTCATTAAGCTAGGAAATTAAAATCGGCTTGTATGAAATCATGGATTTATGGTGGAACTTCTTCTATCCAAACCAAAAAATTAGTAATCTCTTACCGTGCCTATCATGACTATGAGCTACATTATTTTCTTAACGATGAACATGGGGGAAATGTAGACACCTAAATGTTGGTGACAAATGTTTTTCATCTTGGAGAACTCAAACCAAAGCGTGATGGAGTGTGCTTGATTAGACATGATCCAACGGAATTGAATAAAGTGAACCATATAGTTGAATGCATAATTGAATTAACTCGAATAAAACATAAATATTTTTAAAATAGTAAATAGCATGGGAAATTAAAGTACTAAAATCAAACGCACTTGCATTAAGCAAAACTATGGCCAAAATGGGTATTTGCTCTTTTCGTCAAAACTTTCCAACAAAATACTCCTGTTCTGAAACTATTTAGCAAAATGCCACTGTTTTAAATTCGATTTTCTAAAAATCGAGTTTCAATGAAAAAATTGATTTTTAGAAAATCGAGTTATGTGAAATCAAACTTAAAAAAAAAAAAAAAAAAAAAAAAAAACATTGAACTTGAGTTCTATGTAAAATTTCTCACATTACTCGATTTTCTAAAAATTGAATTTCAAAACAGAGACTTGTTTTTAGATAATTTCAGAATATGAGCATTTTGCTACTTCTTTTGGCCGAAGGGGGCAAATGCCCATTTTGGCCGCAAAACTACAATTGTAGTGAGACTTAATTTAACTAAAAGATTATAAAGTATAACCAAACAAAGTTTTGTAATGGGTTGAATGAAATGCCTATTTTTTCAAATGGCACCCTTTTGATTTCTTTTTCTTTTTTTTTTTTTTTTTATAAAAAAAAATTAAAGTAAAAGTTAGAACACTCTATTGATACCTGACTTAATTTGGGTCTTTTTGTGACAAGGGGTGGGACATTTTTATAAAAGGGTGAGACCTTTTTGTTATGTGGGCCTTTGGCCTAAGTCTAAGTGGCTTAGGCTATAGGCTGATCCCGAACGGGACACCCATGATATCATTCGGCCTTGTTACCATCCCTTGCGAGGCTAATATTGGGAGGTAATTACAATGAGTAGTATTTAACTATTTATTACACACACGTCCATACACATATTTTATTTTGAACTGAAGTTGTGAGTTAGTGACATTATTTAACTTAAATCATGTCTCCAACTTAAGATTTCAATTCAAAATTAAATGTGTGTACGGAACATGTGTAATATCTTTTACCCAATCACAATTAATGCTCCACTAAATGGATCAATATGTTTCCATCTTTTACTCAATCACAATTAATGTTCCACTAAAATGGATCAATATGTTTCCACGCGTTACAACGTTGTCAGTCCAAAACACATCTTAATTTCCACATTTCTTTCATGCATCTTTTTTCTTGATTATTTTAAATTTTTTTTTTTTTTGGTGGGACACTTGCATCTAAAAAGTAATTGCAATTAAGTTTTGCAGATTTTACCAGTAATTTGTTGATGACAAGATTCAAACGTTTCCAATTCTGATATGTATGCGAAGAGTAATTTTGAGGCTACAAGTTACGACTGGTTATGAGAAGAAGAGAGGCATAAAGAAAAGCATAAATGAAGGGAAGTAGGGGTGGGTTGGGAGCATTAAACATGATGAGGAAACCGGTGATGAGAGTGACGAATAAAGCGAGGGTGTTTCGATGGACATCCCTGAATTCTGCTTTTAAGTGAATTCAAGATGAGTAAATGAAGGCAGGTGGACTTACTTGAAGGTGAACCGTCTCTCTCTCCTTCTCAATGCTTTTAATGGCTTGGGTCCCTTTTTAACTTCTTTCCCCAATATTTCTTCTCTTAATTTTTCTCATTTCATTTTCAATTTTTTTGACATGACACTTTACAAAACTAACCTCAGTCTGGGGGAAAAAAAAATTTCTGTCCTAACTTTTAGAAATTAAAATCTATAACAACTTATGTAAACTCTTTGGTTTATATCCTCCAATAAAGACACGCTGAATCATTATATTACTAAAATATAAATACATCTTATTACACATGATAAAATTTCAATAAATATCGTATTTCAAGTTTTAAGTAAAATGTTGATGTTGTGTTATTAGGTGTAGTATGATGTATTGAGTTTTAAAAGTTGATGTGGTAGTCTCTTATTGGACATTGTAAAACCTATATTTAATTTGCACCACATTTTTACTAAATTCATACTCTTATTTTTAGTGCAGTCCTAACATATCTACAACTACTACTAGTACTAGCAATGAAATTTGGCTGTATAGTCCATTTCGGACATCAATGTATTTGTGGTCGGTGAAAATTTGGCCAAGCCAAGGACAGCCCTTAATGCCTAATCGTTGACGCCTGTGCTGAGATCTTTTACGGAACAAAGGAACTTAATTGATTTCATCATCAAAAAAAAAAAAAAAAAACCTTAAATGATAAATCCCGTGACATGGGTTTTTCTTTGCTGCTTGTACTATCCAAGTTATGATTTCTGCGCAGAGAAGGACACAATAGTTTCACAGCAAATGCTAAGTTGTAAGTTATTATTGATTATAATTTGAAATTACTATTGAAACTATTTTTTTTGTTTATCAGTAATAGTCAATAATAACCTGTCACTTATGATTTGTTGTGAAAATTTGATAAACATAATATTTCTCTTTTCGAGTATGGTATCCCCTTTTATCACGGTGAAGTTTAAGAAGTATTTTTTTGTCCATCAGTAATAGCCAATAATAACCTACCATATATGATTTGTTGTGAAAATATTATGGACATAATATTTCTCTTTCCGAGTATGGCATCCCATTTTATTTTGGTGAAGTTTAAGAAATATTTAGTTGAAACTTGAAAATATATATAGCAGGGATGTATTAATCTTTGAATTTTCCACTTAATCCTCTCTTTCTCTCAAATAAGAGGTTTTGTTTTGATCACGTGTCCTAACCGAACTTAATGCTTTAAAGTAACCATTTTTGCATTCTTAGGAGATTTTTCTCACATTTTGATAAGAATTAACACATAATTAAAATATGCCTTTAACAAAAGAATATTAAATATTCAATTATAAGCTAAATGCATGCTTTTCAATTTTTTTTTTCTTTTTTTTTTTACAATTATTAATAATTCACGTGCACAAATTCAACATGATTATTGTATATGTATGTTCTTGATATTTGTGCATAGTTACATTTTATTATTAAAAAATCACTTTTTGTTGAATGTAAAAGAAAAAAAAAATCTTAAGGTATCTAGTCAACATAACCCTTTTTTTCCTTTTAAAAATCTTGCGTTGGAGTGGATAATTGAATATTATGGTTTGTGAAAAATGTGTATGGAGATGGGGTGACGCCTAAGCGCACAAGGCAATTAAGAAAGAGGTGGACACTCGCGCGCTTCCAAGTGGGATAATTGAACAATTAATGTTCCCCTTAGAGTCTTAGACCAACCATAAACAAACTTAACTCATGGGACTGGTACCTGGGTTGATTGAATAGCTGGGAGTACTGAAAGCTTTTATAGGTTAGTTCTTGGAGTGATTATTTAATATAGGTCATCCATGAATGTAGTTTCGTTTTAAATGGCTGAAGGGGGTGTTGGGAGCTTTAAAAGTTCTAGTTCTTTGAGTGACCAAATTGTGGAAGTTGGAGTTATTGTCTATATTAAAGATCCATAGCATTCTAGGCCTTCCTTCAACTGTATATAGACTCACCACATTTAATGAACCTATTCTAACTCCTCTCACCGCCTCTCATTAAACGAAAACTTGGCTTTTTGGCTTTTGGCTTGGCTTACCTTATATCAGTTATATGTACTAATATGTTCTCTCATTTCTCCAAAATCACATTGATATCACTAACGTAGGGGGTACCGGCCAATTGAATACTTTGGGAGGCATCAAAATCAGGTATGGCAGTTTAGTAAAAGCATGAGGTTGAGTGTTTGACCTGGATGAAAGGAGTTTACTTTCAAGTTGGTTTGGATTTCACGTCCTTGGCTTTAAGGGCAGGCTTGGAGCTGTGTATAGTAATTGAAGAAGAGCCAACTTAATTAGAAGCATTTACGTCATGCATAGGTGGGCTTGGAGCTAAGTAATTGAACAGAGCCAACTTAGTCCTACATTCAAAGTTTGCTCCTATTATATTCTCACTTGCAGATATAGTTGAACACAGCCTATATAACCACAAAAGACATTTACACAATTTCATCACTCTGTCTAAGAGAGAGAGAGAGAGAGAGAGAGAGATCTTTGAATTGCAGCTATGGTTTCTTTGCAACCACCCCTTTCTCCAGACCGAAGAAAGGAAATCCCAGAGTTTGAGAATTCATCAAAGAAGAGAAAGTTGGAAGAGTCACAAACCGAACAAATTTTTGATAAGAGATCAAAAGCTGAAGGCACAAAGTCTATATTTGATATCGAGCAACACCTAGAGACCCCATTACCTTTGGAGTGGCAACGATGCCTTGATGTTCAGGTATACCCTACACATGTTTATTGATATTTGATTAATATATTGTAAGATACTCCTGGTCCAATATGATGTCAAAACTTGTACAAGTGTGCTAAAGCCAAATTAATATAGTACAGCATATAATTCTAACTTATGTAATTTTTGTCATTCTTTGTATTTTGCAGTCAGGTCAGATACACTTCTACAATTCGAGGACCCATAAGAGAACGTCAAAAGATCCAAGGAAGAGTCCTGAACCAGCGAGTCCTGATGATCATATGAGCTTAGACCTCAGGCTGAACCTACCATGCGAGTCACTCAGAAAGAGCCATGTGGAAGACAATTTCACCAAGCGTAGTTCAGGTAGTCCTGCACTTGGTTCAGGTGATCTATTCATGGAATCCAGCACACCAAAAAAAAAATTGGGAGGGTTAACAAGTTGTCCATCGTGGTTGGCATTTGAAGGGGATCACCAAGAGATGGTAGCAACTGTGTGCACAAAGTGTCACATGTTGGTCATGCTTTGCAAGTCCTCTCCTGCATGCCCTAACTGCAAATTCATGCACCCACCAGATCATAGCCCTCCGACCCTATTCAAGAGAAGGTGTACCCTCTTGTTCTAGTTGAAAAACAAAGCCTAGTTTAGCTTAGGATTTGGCATCCGCTCCAAACTTATGTTACAACTACATATTTGTCTTTAAAAGCAAATTGAAGTATCTTGCTAGGCTTTAGTTTTTCCACCTCTAGGAAAAAGAAATGACTGCTCCAAATGAGGAGAGACTGAGAGGGTATAACTAATATAAATAGTGCATATATACGAAGTGTTTTATCCTCCTAAATTTGTCTAATGCACATATTAGCTGGGCACCTTGAGACTGTGCTTACGATGATATATGTATGATAGTTGAATTAGTTCTCAAGAATGAGAATATACCCTCAACCTGCCTCAGATTCACATAAATGTTACAAAGACCACATTAAGTGTAATATCACATTTCTTATATAGATACCATATTGTATTCATATAATATGAAAAGTAGATGACTGAAATTTATACAGTCGCAGTAATAAATTGTAGTGGATATCGGGATGTGCTTCCAGTTGTAAGTTGGTGAACAGTGTAGCTTGGATGCTTTCATTCAGGGACAGATGAAATTTTAATGGCAAGTCCCGAGTAATAATTATTAATTGTCTGATGCATGGAAATTTTTTTTTTTTTTTTTTTTTTTTGAGAATACTGATGCATGGAAACTGTTTGTATATAAATATATCTAAAAACGCAATAAGTCGATCCCTCAAACTCTCAGTGTTGCCCGAAAATACCGCACCTACCTGGAAAATATATAGTTGTGTAAATATTCCATTGCGCAATTTTTGGATGAGGATAAATATTATTGCACACAGCTTAACACGCACACTTTTACCCAACTAAAAAATGTGCATATTAAGGTGTATGTAATAAACACTACTCAATTAGTATTTATATTGTGTTGTAAGGGTAAGCTAATGATGTAGAACAAATCGCCATGACTTTTGTAGACTCTCACATGCGCTTGAAATCATCATGCAAGGCAAAAAGACACTAGTAGAAATCATGAGCATTAGAGTTAGAATTGTATGAAATTTGGCAGGCTGAAGCGAAATGACCTTTTGAGCAATAGTAGTGATTTCATGGGATACCCCATGAAAATATCGAATTCCTCCGTTTAGGCCTCAAAAACTGTGATTTTTCTGTTTATAATAATTTTTGTTTCCTTAATAACTTTTTACTCAAAAGTCAAAATAAAATTTCGCTTGTTTTGGGGGATGACTCTTAAGGTCAATAGTTTATGATGTTGCATTTAACTCAACTTTGCCATTTTTGGTAAATTTTTGTATTTTGTTACCTAATCACATAATTAGTGCAAATTAAGATTTTAGACTCTTTTTTTTTTTTTTTTCTCCAGTATTTATATGTTTTGTAGCCATCGAAGACAAATTAGACCATTATCAATAAACATAGACTTTTGTCAATTTCATTCTCTGGTGGATTCCAGTTTTATCACCTCGTGGATTCAAGGAACTCCTCGTAGATTCGAGGTTTATTACCCAGAAACTAACAGTTTAGTTTCTGTTCCATCAAGAGAGCATCGTGTGTGCTTTTTTCAAGTTTTCGCGATGTCATATGGTATCAGAGCCTTGACATACCCTAGTCTGGTGGCTAACCGGCGACACGGTGACCACTATAAGAACAACGACAGCAATGACGTCGACAACACATTCCTCACTAGGGCTGAGTTTCTTGATTTTCGTAATGAAAATCAACAGTTTCGTGATTCATATGGTATCAGAGCCTTGACATACCCTGGTCTGGTGGCTAACCAGCGACACAGTGACCACTATAAGAACAACGACAGCAATGACGTCAACAACACATTCCTCACTAGGGCTGAGTTTCTTGATTTTCGTGATGAAAATCAACAGTTTCGTGATTCAACCCAACAGAATCTGGACAGGATTCAAGAAGCGCTTGCCACCCTACTTACTCGAAACCCTAATCATGATGACAAGGAGCGACGTGATAACTAAGCGCGTGGTCCTTCCCATTGTGGTCTAAATCAGAACAGGCAACAAGATTACAATGAAGAGAACAGTTAGGACGAAGAGTATGCAGAAGGAGTCCTTGGGAATCATCGTGGTCTTGCGAGGGACAATGGCTGAGATTATCAGGAGCAAAGAGATTGTCATATGAAAGTAGAGTTACCATCCTTTAATGGTAATGTCTCCATTGAAGAGTATTTGGATTGGGTTAGTGAGGTTGAGAAGGTTTTCAATTATATGGGTACTCCATATGATAAACAAGTGTGTTTGATGGCATACAAGTTGAAAGGAGGAGCATTTGTCTGGTAGGATCGTGTTCAGTTAAACCATACTCATAAGAGAAAATTTTCGATACGATCACGGAAGAGGATGAAGAGATTAATAGACAGATCGATTCTTACCACTAGATTACCAACAGGAGTTGTTTAGACAGTACCGGGATTGTAGGCAAGGTACCTAGACAGTTAATGAGTACATGAAGGAGTTTGACAGGTTGGCAAATCGCAATGATTTGGAGGAGACTGAAGATCAACGAATATCCAGATTTGTACACGAGCTGTGAGTGTCCATCCGAGATCAGATATCCTTACAAAACCTATATACTTTAAATGAGGATGTAACCTTAGCCAAGAAAATAGAATATCAGCATCTCAGGGTAGGTTCGAAGTTTTCCAATCGCAATTCGAAGTCATTCAATTCCACTGCCAACACAGGTAAACAACCCATGTTTACACCACGATCACAACCTGTGGTTAGAGAGAGTAGCGGTGTTAACCAATCCACAGTGGCAGTAGCAGGTTTCGCTGTACAACTGGGAATAAATGCTACAGGTGTGGAGAACCAGGATATCGATCTAGTACTTGCCCTAAATGAGTTGCAGTGAATCTGGTGGTGGCTGAAGAGGGTGAAACAGAAAGTGAATAGGAAGGTGAAGATGTGTATAATGATGCTGATCCATATGCCTATGACCTCATTGAGGTCCAAGATGATGAAGAAGGCGTGCCATTAGGGAGATCCTTAGTGATTTAGAGGTTATTGCTCACACCAAGGGTGGATTACAGTGATCAGTGAAACGAGATCTTTCGAACGCGTTGCACCATCAGTAGAACGGTCTGTGATTTGATAATTGACAGTGGTAGTGTGGAGAATATCGCATCTAAGAGTTTGGTTATCAAGCTGGGACTAAAGACATTAAAGCATTTATCTCTGTACAAGAAAGGTATGGAAACTCTTGTCACTCAACAATGTCATGTTACTTTTTCTATGGGTAAATGCTATGTAGATGTAGTTTACAAAGTTGTTGAAATGGATGCATGTCATTTAATATTGGGTAGACCTTGGCAGTATGATGTAGATGCTACACATAGGTGTAAGGATAATGTATATGTGTTCTTTAAGAATGGCAAAAAAATTGTCCTTGGTCCTATTAAGGATAGCAGTGCACCCAAAGCTTCTAAAGTAGAGGGAAAGTCATCTCTTCTCATAGTCAACAATAAGGATGAGTTTGACAAAGAGTGTAAGGAGATGAAACAGATTTATGCAGTAGTGGTGACGGATGGAGAGCTGAAGAAGGTTGCTGAGATACCTGAGACAATTCAACCATTGATCAAGGAGTTTGAGGAGCTTTTTCCAAAGGAGTTGCTTGCAAGTTTACCACCAATGCGCGACATCTAGCATTGCATTGATCTAGTTCTTAGAGCTAGTCTACAAATCTGCCGCACTATAGGATGAATCCTTAAGAGGGTTAGATTCTACAGGGGCAGGTGGATAAGCTTATGAGCAAGGGGCAGATCAAGGTATGTGTGTGGATAGTCAAGCCATCAATAAGATCACAGTCAGGTATCGATTCCCTATTCCCTGGCTAGATGATATGTGTGATATGCTGAGTGGATGCAAGTGTTACACCAAGCTGGATCTCAAGGGTAGGTATCACCAGATTCGGATTCGACCTAAAGATGAGTGGAAGACAGCTTTCAAAACATATGAAGGATTGTATGAATGGATGGTAATGCCTTCTGGACTGTCCAACACTCCCAACACTTTCATGAGGCTTATAAATTAGGTATTGAAACCATTTATTGGAAAGTTTGTGATAGTTTATTTTGATGATATCCTGATTTATAGTAAGATAAAAGCATCCTACTATAATCATGTGCAAAAAGTATTGACGGTGTTGTAGGCTAATGAATCGTATATCAACTTGAAGAAGTGCAGCTTCTTGACTGATAAGTTACTGTTCTTAGGCTATGTGGTTAGTGTGTATGAGATTCATGTTGATGAAGACAAGGTCCGTGCAGTCAGAGAATGGCCAACCCTAAAGACAGTGAGTGATGTGCGGAGCTTCCATGGGCTGGTAACATTCTATCGAAGGTTTGTTCGAGATTTCAGTAGCATAGTAGCCCCTATTATTGAGTTTCTGAAGAAGGAGAGGTTTTCATAGGAAAAGGAAGCAGAATAGGAGTTTTGCCTTGATCAAGGAGAAGTTAAGCAACCACTCCAGTTTTAGCATTGCCCAAGTTTGATAAGGTGTTTCAAGTAGAGTGTGATGCATCTGTGGTCAGGATAGACATTTTCTTTCACAAACAATAGACCAGTAGCATTCTTCAATGAGAAAGTTTGTGAAGCACGAAGTAAATGGCCAGCTTATGAACTGGAGTTTTTTGCTGTAGTACAAACTTTTAAGCATTGAGAGCACTACTTGATTCAGAAAGAGTTTGTATTATATACAGATTATCAGGCATTGAAGCACATCATCAGTCAAGCTAGCATTAACAAGATGCATGCTTGGTTAGTAGCTTATATACATCGCTTCCATTTCACATTAAAGCACAAGTCTAGTGTCACGATTAAGGTGGCAAATGCGCTCAGCAGGCAAGCATCTTTATTGACCACACTACGTACTAAAGTTGTAGGATTTGATTACCTCAAAGAGCTATACGAGAATAATGGGGATTTTGGTAATATTTTGGGTAAGTGTCAACAAACTTGTACCGCTGTCAATAGTATATATCCAGGATGGTTTCCTCTTTCGAGGTAATCAATTATGCATCCCTAAAAGTTCATTGAGGAAGCAGATTATTAGGGAGTTGCATGGTGGATGTTTGGGTGGATATATAGGTATAGATAAGGGTGGCAAAATTAGACATGACCCATAAACCCGACACGACACGACATGAAATTAATAGGTTATGGGTTGAGGCTTAACGGGTTCATGTCATATTTGGGTTGACACGGCAAACCCGTTTAATAAACGGATTGGGTTAGTGTTGAACACATAGAACCCATTTAACCTGTCTGACTCGTTTAATTAAATGACATTTTACTAATATACCCTTCAAACTCTAGGTATATAAACTTATTAGTTGTTGTAGTTTATTTTCTTTGACATATTGTGATTGATTATTTGTGATATTAGAATATACTTTAGTTTTGAATGATTATTTGTAATGCAGTTACTCATTAGTTCTAAATTTTATATTAAAAATATTTATTTGTTTTTTTTTTTCATGATTTTTTTTTTTTTCATTTTGATAAAATCTAATAAACAGGTCGACACGACTAACCCGTTTAATAAATGGGTCGTGTTAGGGTTGAGGAATCTTGACCCGTTTAATAAACATGTCGGGTTAGTGTTGTACTATATAGTTGAATACTCATGAATTGACACGACATGAACCCAATACGCAAACACGAATTGCGACCTCTAGGCAAAGATAGGACTATAGCACAAGTGATATAAAGAAGCAGCTGATAGAAACATATGAGAATATGTAATCCAATAATGGAATTCTCAAAATTCTCCTCCAATAAAAAGATTTTGAGTAAGGTTGTAGCCTTAGGATACAACCAATTTTGTAACTAAATTTTGTCCTTATTTTATTTTGTGTTCACACCGATCAGATTATTTAAATAACTTCTTTTTTCTTTTCTCTTCCTTTCTCATTTCTTCTCGTTACTCCTCTCTCCTCACACTCTTCACTTCTCCCACTCTTCCTTCAGTGTTGCTAAGTGCCAGGGGTTTAGAGGAAAAGGTGGTGGGCTCAGTCCCCAGTGGGAAGGTGGCCGTAGTCTAAAACTTGCCATCAGGGCAATATGGTCTGACGGCCAAGCAGGCGATGGAATACCATTATTATCAATGCTTTCACGGTCAACAAGCTCCAACAAACTCTCAACAATTAAACTGTTATCTGATGGGAAGCATCATATGGTTAGTAGCAAAATAAGCATGGAACAAAATTAAGCATACTTACAAATAGTTCAAATTCCAGTAATTAAGAGGCCCTTTTCTGTTTAGACATCTAAAGAAAGAAGGTACATGAACTGAAGGTTGAGGATATCTCCCACAAAGTTTAAAAAAAAATCATTGCAACCATAAAAAAGAAAGAGAATTTAAATTGGAATAAATTAAGCCTGTTTAGATGCCAAAATATATGATTTCAAGGTCAAGGCCCCTTGGGGTGCAGAGTAATCAGTCTGAAAATTTGCAGTGAACAAGATCAAACTAAAACAAATTTGAGAATATTTAGAGGATGTCAGTCTCTCTTTTGCATTTCCAACGCCGCAAAAGATTCAATATCCTAGACATAGGAAAACAGGTGCTCAGTGGCCATTCCTTATATTCAAAACTAAGCATTAAAACATTTGATGGCATGGGAAGATGATCAATTAAGATATGAAAAGCACAGATTCTTCTTTGAAGAGAAGTAATTTTCAGATTCACTCAGGAGATAATTAGTTAAATTTGTTTTTGATATCTAAACAGGCCCCAATACAACCACATGATAAGACTCATTTCAATGATTATATACTATAAAAATGGAATGCAATACTTTTATTTTGTTTAGCAGTCGATGCATCCCAAGCAATAGGTTTGATTGCATATCAATCACATGCAAAAAATGTACAAAACATGGTAAAAATGTCACCAAGAAATCTAGACGAGATAATAAAATCATCCATATAGGCAAATTTTTGGCTATAAAAATTTCATTTGGTTCAGAGAAACGACATCTAAACCTATTACATTATAACCACTAAAAGTAACATTAGTATTCAATAGGGAGACAAAACACTACCTTCCACAAATTCAAGCATCATTTGGATTTTATTGGGGTTTGCAATCAATGATAGCCCTAGGGGCTTTGGTGGAGTCACTGAAGGATTTCATTTTGTATAGAGTTTCATTCGCAAGTTTTAATCAAATTCAAGCCAAGGTGGAGATTTGGTGACGTGGCTTGACTTTGGTTATAAATCGGTGGACTTTTCCTATTCGAGTGTATCAGGAATACCACATAGCCAAGCTTAATAACAGTGTATCCTATTTCATTTTCTTGTGCAGGCAGATTAATAAACGTGTATCCTATTTCGTTAAGGACTTTGAGTCCTCTATCTACACCTAGACTTTGGAGATATTAGATAAATATGTAGCTAGCCCTTTGTTTTTTTCCTATGTTGTATCCTTGGTTAATTGAGGGAGAGATCTTTAGGTGTAGTTGGGGTTGGCTTTTGTGAGCTTTTTGGTTTCGTCCAATATCATTCCCTAAGCCATCTTTTACAAACCTCGCTTGTAATTAGAGAGCACAAATTGCAAATGTTCTTTCACCAGTATTGTATTAGGTTTCCTAAATCCTAATTACTAGAGAAATATAAATGTTCAACGAGAAGGAAGTTGTCATCAATGCAAAACAGATTATTTAAAAATATTGACAAACCAATGAGATGGAAATTGTCTTAAATGCAAACCAAATTATTAACAGTCCGGACTCTTAGTAGATACTAAAAATGATGTAAGGTAACAAATCACATCCAGAATACCTGTGTAGAATATGTAATCTAAGGTGCCAAAGGATTTATCCGAGAAGTAGGTAAATGCAGGTTCACTGGTTTGGCTATTCATCTTCCTCCGTTGTTCCTCAACCCCATCTGAATGTAAGAAAGATGAATATGCACTAACCTGGAATAGAAATTTTCATGGATTAATACTTAATCCAGTAATAACAATATACTGACAGTAGTATAGTATTCACAGCATGCAGATAACAGCAATAATAACATTGAAATGGCAAGACTACAAAATACCAACAACCACACCACCCACCAGCATATTAATTGTCAAGGAACAATGAATATAATCCAAAAATAGCACGGGCATTTATAATATCCCAAAAAAATTAAAAGTAAAACAATTGCCATACCAGGGACAATGAATGATGGAGCTTGAGATACTGATATATACCCAATGGATCATTTGCCTTCTCAGAAACACAATCAGCGCTGCCCTTGACTACAAAGTTATGAGGATCACTGCAATGTTGAATAAATTAACCAATTTCATCTTCTGCCCATGTCATTGATGTCAATCTTAGTGTATCTGTCTGTGATCTTGACACAACATATTAGCTTAAGCTTTTGGGACTGAGAGTTCACATATTCTAGGACTGGCTATGCTCACACCACAACACCCCCCCCCCCCCCCCCCCCCCAAAAAAAAAAGAGAAGAAAAAATGTAGAATATTATTATTAAAAAAAAAGGATTCATTTTATAGGCTGAAAAGCTCCAAAGAAATCAAAGTAAATATGATTTCTTATCATATATTTTCTTCATTGTTGTCATTTTTACCATTTATTAGAGTCATCAAATGAAGGAAAATGCAAATAATAACCTCTTGATTGTTTAAAACAAAGACCAACAAGGTCTAAAAATGGTATAGGGTGAACACAAATTTTCTTCCATTTAAAAAAAAAATAATAATAATAATGTTGCTCATAAGCAACTTCAAAGTCTTTTCAGTGTGAGCCACTTTGCCAGTAACAAAAGACTTACCTTCCAGGACGAGAGTTGAAATCCCCACAAATTATTAGAGGAATTTGTTGTGACTGGGCAATTTTCTCAAGTCCATTTACAAGGTGCACAACCTTATGTCAAAAAAGAAGAAACAGTCAAATCAATATAGTTTTTTTCGAATCAAAATGTATACAAGGAAGAGATTTACTTTTTTTTTTTGGTGATTTGGGGTTAACGGAAGCATTTTTCACACAAACAAAAATAAAACTCCGACGCAAGATAACAATATTTAACGTGGTGATAACAATGTCTAACGTGGTTTGGTTAACTCCAAAACTACAACTACGGGCAATGCCAATTGAAATCCACTTTCAAGTTTATGGATTACAACCACACTTAACCAAACCTCACAAACCAAACTCACACTCACAAAAACACCACTCACAAACATAAATAAAACCTCTCACAAATACAAACTAATTCACAAACCTCACACACAAATTCCATCCCAAAACCTCAATAATTCTCTCACACTAATAAAACAAACAAAATCTCAACACACATACATGGATATCATTCAACCCCAAAAATCTACTAAACTACTCTTTAAAGAAACCCACTCATGTTCTTTAAAAATTCTTCTCCTCTCTCCATGTGGGAGGACCCTTGGCAATAGCCACCGAACTATCACAACGATGCCTATTTATAAGGCACCAATTCTAATTCTTGATCGAAATGGAATACCCAATTAATTACTTCTTCAATAAGGAAAATTTTATTTTCCTTTTTTTCCACACCTATGAAGCCTAAACCATTTAAATTAGGAATTGGAGGCATAATCTAACAATATTAAATGGTACCTGAAATAATGTTACATCTTCATGACCTTTACTCCAATGTATGTGGGTGTTTGCCTGGTGATAAAAGGCATGAGTGCGTCAGCATTCCCAGAATTAGCAAATCAAAGCTGTTGGAGATGAAAAACATACAATACCACGCATATTCTAGATTGAAAGGCATCCCTGTTACTGCCATCTTGTAGTGATTCTAATACAACAACTAGTGCAACATTGTCCTGCAAAACCAAAAAAAAAAAAAAAAAAAAAAAAAACGGTGACAAAAGGAACAGATTATGTAGAAACAAGAGATTTAAGAAGATAGAGCACAGTGAAGACTACATAAGAAATTAACACCTTTGATGTAAGGTGATGGCTGCCTTTGAATCTGATTATAGGCTCCAAAGCGTTAACCACTGATGATGCCTCTTTATCAAACTCAAGCTACAATAAACATTTCAGAGTCATTAAGCCCTTTCATAAATAGTTAAATACCATATTTTATTTACACAGATTACAGTTTCTTCACCTCATATTTCATAATTTCTTTGAACAGCTTACTCTGGTAAAATGTTGCACACCCATGATTTGTTGATTTTTCAGACTCGGCCGTAAAAAGCTGCAAGATAAATCTAATAATTTGATTTTCCTGATACACTTGAAGAGATGTGTGGTTAAATGTAATGAAAAATAAGGAATTTTATCATCATTCAATTTGAGTGACCATATAAAAAAACATTAATGAATTTTATATTCTGTGACTTGACCTATGAAACATTTATTATAGATATAGAGGAGATAATGCAAGCATGGATGGGTGTCAAAAATATTGAAACATAAAAAGCCCAGGATAAGTTCCATCAAATGATAAATAAAAAAAATGGTATACTGACATTTAAATATGTCTAAGCATAAAATCTTTATTTATTTTTTGTAGTCGGGGGGGGGGGGGGGGGGGGGGGGGTTGTTGGGGGAGCTAATTAGGCTGTTCAAAATTTATATTTAAAGAAAACAAACCAGAAATTTACATAAAATGCAACTACGCTACAATGTGCATCACCATACTTATTCTTTAGAAGAGCATACTGTTTGGGAAGTCAAATGTCCATCAATGAGAAGAAACTTCTAACAACTAATCATCAATGCAATCAAAGTGAAGTGTTCAGAATCTTTTTAGAGTTCAGCCTTGGAATTGATTAAGGATAGAATTCCTTGCCATTTCTCAGCAAGGGCTGAATTTCATTAAATTTCTTTCACCCATGATCATTTACTACTCACTCCATTCCAACCTCATGTGGTGCTTAAGGTGAGAGACAAATGCCCGTACTTTTGAATCTTTGAGGATCAAGTTTTTTCACTGTATAATTTCAAGCTATTGCTTTTGGACTAGATGGCTGCAACTGATTGCTTTGCTTTTACTTTGCTGCTTGATTTCTTAAATTTTCTATAAAATAAAATTTCCGGTGTTTGTCTTGTATATAAAGCTGGGTTTCCCCACTTTCCACACTTTTCAATGAATTATTACTTTATAAATTTTTTTTTTCAAAAAAAATATCACGCTTCTATAATTCTAAATCCAAGAATTAATTGTCATACATGTACAGTTAAGCCACAGTTTGGATAAATGAAAGAAAGATCATAATTAACTGAAAGTAGCTAAACTTATGACTGGGTTAGGTCAAGATAGGGTAGATAGGGGTTTAACATTTCTTGTTAAAATATTAAACTGTTGTTTAGTTAGGTTCGTCAAATAGCAATTTCCATGTGTTAAATATACCTAAGATCAGATCATTACAAAGACCAAGTTACTAATGAAAATATCTGTAATAATATAAACAAAATATATCTGAATTAGGGGGTAAGACTTCTTATGGTGAATTCTATTGATAAGAAAAAAGAAATGTCAGCTTGAAAAGTTTTCAAGTAATTAACAATTTTATTAACAGAAAGAAAACACAAACTATAAGCATCAGCAACTATCAATCTACGAATCATGACAAGAAAGTCATGCTGCTACAACACTGGATACTTGATGCAGGACAACCTAGGCTTCCCACCTAGATTAGTCCTACCGAAGAACCTTAGACTTCCCACCTAAGGTGTTTGGAATCACCACCAAACAATTCAATGAAAATAATCTCAATAATAATAATAATATGTAACGTACAAAAGGAACCATCTAGAGCTTTATATACAACTTCCAGGAATCATAATGATAAAGATAAACTCTCCAAAACAAATCCTAAACAATCTCAAATACTAATATGATAATCCTAAACAATCTCAAATACTAATCCAATACTAAATATAAACTCAAATAAAGATAACATAAATGATAAAGATAATCTCCACAGATGTGCCATCATGTGGTGTCCGCACCAATACTATTCAACAAAATCACAATGTGAAGCAAAGAAATCAATAGGGGTCAAGAAGCACTTCTTCAGGCAACTGTCCTCCAATCTTGCCCTAACAAGTTAAATTTTGTCAAACTTTCCAAATTTCAAAGCTTTACTTATAGCTCTTCTACAAATAATATATAGATAGATAGATAGATAGATAGACACACACATATTTTTGTTGATTTTACGAATGTAATTGATGAGAATTGTATCTGCAAATTGTCAACTTATGGTTACAGTTCTTCAATTTGTATCAGTGCATAAACAAGCTCCCTCATCAACTAAAAAGAAACAGAGCTAGCCTCTGTTCTTTGTATCTGACATATAGCTAATATATGGATGTTAAGAAAAAACCGGTTTTATGTGAAATGAAATACTTATGTTCTAGAAACATGTATGGCACATATACAAGTACGTATGCTCCCAAATTTAGACAGTTAATTGGGTTGCTATTTCAAAGTTGCCACAAATTAATCATTTTAACAACAACCAAATAGACCTCTTCTTCAGATTATAAATCATCCAACCTTCCAACAGATTACAAATGTCCTACACAAATGAATGAATGTAATCAAGTCAGATTTCAACCATACCCCGGCTCCAGTTTTTTTCTTGTACATAACTGAGTATCCAAGTTTTTTCAGCTCAGGCTCAAAGAAATTTTCAAAATGGTCACACTGTACCTGCACATAAACAAGGAACAATATATAAAGAAAAAAAGGCAGTATGCTACCAGCCTACCAGGCACACTAGATTCATTTGTCATATTAAATTTTCGAGAAAACATCTGCAGATACACAGGTTAAAAAAAATTACCTCCTGAAGACAAAGTATATCTGCATCATATTTAATGATCTCTTCGAGCAAATTCTCTTGACGGTATTCCCACGCAAGAGCCCATTTTGGGCAGTAACCGAGAGCATTAATTGACAACGAATCAGCAAGGATATTATAGGTCAGCACACTAAAAACTATATCATTAGAAGATTGGGCTTTAAGATTCGAGTTCAAAGTGTTCTGCAGACGGATCATTTTTCGAGGAGGATGAGAAGGTTTAATCACAGGATCAGTCACTACAATATTATCTAGAGACAAACAAGTACCCAGTGAAGAGTCTACAGCTGCAGAATGGAGCCTCAATCTAAAATCACAATCATAAAGTGTGGGTACATAAGTATTTGAGGAGCCCACCTTAATCCATATGTTATCTTCTTCCACCATTATTGCATTCTCATCAAGTACTGAGCCATCAATTAAGTTTGGCCAAGAGCCAGAACTCCTGAGTTTCTTAACATCTTGCTGATTGCCGGTTGAATTATTTCTAGCAGCATTAGCTGCCCAATGATGATATTTCTTATGTTTATTCCATGCATCTGAGAAGCACTTTGAAGAGCAATGGTAGCTTTTCTCAATTGATGCATTCAATTTTGCACAAGAGGTGCACTGAACAGTAGCCAATTTATGATGGTGTACAGAACAAGGAATGCTATGTCGATACCTATACATACGTAAGATTTTAAAAAGTTAAGTTTTGGCACTCACTAGTTACTATAATTGAAAGACCGCCATGTATCATTCAACTAATGAACTAAAAACCAATGCTACCGTACAGCCTCTTTTAATACAAAAACTTCAGTGTCAACACATGCGTTTGAACACACAAAAAACACTACCTTCAAAGGAACCTTTTGGTGCGAGGAAAAGAATGTTATTTAACACTGAAAAATGAAGCAATGATTGGTTGCAGTCCATGAAACCTAACATTGAATTTGTTACAGTTTTTTTTTTTTTTTTTTTTTTTTTTTTGCTTCCCTCCATACTAAAATCCGATTGATAGCATTGACAACACTATACCGCAATTCCAGAAATTAAAGATAGAAATGAGAGAGTGATGGTAAAGAAAGTCCCTTTTTCACACTTTACTGATTTGAGGACAATATCCATACAACAAAGCCTTTATATCGCTATGCTACCATGCTATTTTGTTCTTCAAAACAAATGTCCATTTTTCTTGAACATTATGCTTCTTATTGCTTAATTTCAACATTGAATCATGAAAAAAAAAAAAAAAAAAAAAAAAAAAGAAATCAAAAGTCTACCCACGTCAGCCCAAATTATTTTCCTAAAACCAAAAATCGGGACAGCCCAAATTTTCATTTTGGCTAAGAGATTGAACCATCTTACAGGCAATGGAGCTAAACAAAACAAAACAAAAACAGACAAACAAACGAACAAAAAGTGTTGATGGTCCATTTGGTTTCAAGAATCCACTCAAGTCTGTCTAATACCGCTTACTAGTCTTTCAATATTTCACTTCCTTTTTCTTTTTCTTTTTTTTCTTTTTTGTCTCCGCAACCAAACAGATAGTTACGCATACAGGAACATGTAAACATGTAAGCACATGGTCTTTAATGAAATTATAAGAGATAAAGAAAACAAATGAGGAAAAGATCGAAAGAAGAAGATAAAATTGGAACTAGAGAAGAGAGAAGGAACCAGGTGTAAACGAAAGAATGTGGTGGCGGTGGGAGAGAGCCAATTGTATGATATGAATTGACAAGTTCGGTTTCAGTGGTAAAGATTTCGGAGCCGATGACGGGTTGGTTGGACGACAATGTCACTGACACTTCCCATTGCAAAGTGTTGGAGTCTTGGTCCTCTTCGAGAGCCATTTTTTTTTTTTTTTTTTTCCCGATTTTGAGTGCCAAAGAATTCAAGCTAACTAACAAGCTTTGTCAGTCATTACTACTACTTTGGCAAGAGAAAGAGTGGGAGAGGGAGGATTGGATGGTTTCTTGGCAAATGGGTTTGAAGGTTTTGAAGGAAGAAGGCAGAGGAGTTTTTGGGTTTGTGTTAAAAAGGCGTTTCGTTTTGAGAGAGTTTGCAAGAGGGAAAGGGCTTTTTGCTTTTCCAAAGTGGTAAGTGAATGAACAAACTATGAAGGCAACTGAAAATTGGAGCATAATTTTAGCGGTGTCTGTAATTAAATACCCTTGGGATTGAATCTTGATTGTTATCTAGGACTTGATTTTAGTCTGCAAAAGTGGTGGTGGTGGCAAAAATATCAAATTCACCAGCATTATTTTGTTTTTTTGTTTTTTTATTTATTTGGCGGGCCTTTTCGGGACTTTGACCATGATATAAAAAAATAGGCAACGTGCTTGTTAAGGCTTGCCTATGCGGGTCCTACATAAATAAAAACTTCAATAAATGGGAGAAAAAGCACCATAAAGCTGGCATGAAAAAATTGGACAAAACTGCTTTTTGCAAGCTCTGAAAAATGGAGCAGAATTCAGCAGCGTCTGTAATTAAATACTCTTGGTCTTGGGGATTAGTTGTTATCTCGGACTCCTTTTTTTCTGCAAAGTGGTGGCGGCGGCTGCAAAAAATATCAAATTCACCAGCTTTATTTTACAGTTAATGTGTGTCTTGTGAGCTGTCAAAATAGTAAGATATATATATATATATATATATTTTTTTGGTAATCTGGAATTATCATTAAGAAGAACTAACGAGAAAGTAAAAGAACAAGGCAAAGTCTGTTAAAGTACATCCCTTTGCAATCAGCTGCAATAAAAGGAATCAAGTGTACAGGCAGACAAGTGTAGGAAATGAAATCTAAAGATTCACAACTGCCTAAGTTAGCTAAGTGATCAGCACGCCTATTGGCCTCACGATAGATATGCTTGATGCTTAGATGGGGGATCTGTGCAGCTAGTCTCCTGCAATCGTCAAAAAGCGAGGAAATAATAGAGTTTACATAAAAGGGGTTGTTGAGAGCATCAACTAGTGCCTTGGCATCAAGCTCAACCATAATAGCATTCAAGTTTAGCTTGTTACACAAGAGAAGACCATCGTGAATGGCCTAGATTTTAGCTATGAAACTATTCGCTTTGCCAATTTTTCTAGTGAAGCCCATAACCTAGTTGCCCCGGTCATCTCTAATCAAACCTCCTCCTCTAGCAAAACTTGAAGAAGCATCAGAAGACCCATCGGTATTGAGCTTCAACCTAATCGGACTTGGCTTTTCCCATCTGACTTGTCTAATTGCCATGCAGTTGCTGCACCTTGGCTGAGTAACACAGAGCACATACTCCGTTGCTTGCATAGTTATCACCTTCACAAGGTTTGGATTGACTCCCTTATTATTGAAGACAACCTAATTCCGTTGCTTCCATATTAACCAGATGTCACAAGGAAAAAGTAAGTGCCAGGGAACTTCTTTGACATTACGAGTGGACCTTGAACTAGCATTAGAAATCAGCCAAGTTTTAATGTCTTGAGAGAAGTAAATGGAGCTGGAGTTGTGAAAGCCCAACTAGTGCCACAAAGGGTTAACTACACGACAATCTCGAAGGGCATGGGAAATAGACTCAGCATGGTCGTGGTGTAAGGGGCAGGAAGTGTCTAAAGGAATACCTCTATTGGCTAAGCACTCCTTAACCCCAATGCTGTTATGCATGCACCTTCAAATGAACATTTGGATTCTAGGCAAAGTCTGAAGCTTCCAAATCCATGAACCTGAGAAGGACTCAACTTCCATCAGACCTGTGGCTAAGAGATAAGCACTCTTCATATCAAAACTTCCCTTAGCAGAAAACTTCCAAGCCAATTTGTCACTACTCCTAGCAACTGCCGGTAATGGAATAGCTTGAATGTCAACTTTAATCTCTGGGGGAAACTCAAAAGGAATGGCAGACTAGTTCCAACCAAATGGAGCACGCAGGTCCTTCAAAGTAAGGTTGGCCGAACCTTGAGAAAGAGGGCCTTGAATACTTGATCTGATGGGACCACTTTAACCAGCAATCCGACCAGAAGTTAAGATTGCTCTCATGCCCTGGCACCCACTTGATCCCTTCTTTGAAGACAAATTCGCCTTTCTTCAATCCTTTCCAGGTAGATGAACTTGGAAGTTTTGACTCATTTTTAGAATTAACCCATTGCCTGGAGTAGTACTTGAATCTGTTGTGATTCCTTTTCGGTGTGGAATCGTGAGTTGAGCTTAGCTAGGAGTGCTGTGTTTCTTCCTTAGGCTTGGTCACTTCATTTCAGTTGACCCAGTGCATTTTCCTTGTATGATCTGAGGACCCCCAAAAAAAGTTCCTGTTGACTCTATCTATGCCTTTGAAAATTTTATTAGGTAAAAAATTAACATAGCTAGGAATGGCTGAGGATGAAGCTTAAATAAGGACCATTCTACCCGCCATGGAGAGCAAATTGGCCTTCCAACTAGCAAGTTTCTTCTTTACCCTATCTAGAATGAAACCAAGGTCGTGCCTCTGCCTTCCTGAGTGCTTTGTAGGAAATCCCAAGTACTTGCTAAGGTTGGTGGTTGAGTTAAAACCCAGCATGCTAGTTAATGCTTCTCTCTGATCAGGGTCGACATTGGGAGAAAAGAAAACACGGGACTTAGCTTCACTCACTTTCTGCCTAGATTTTGCACAAAATTCATGAAGAACAGAATTGATGGCAACATAGTTTTCCGGGTTCACACTAGCAAAGAGAACCAAATCATCCGCAAAAAAGAGGTGGAAAAGGCTAGACCACTTCGAGAGGCTTTAACAGAGGTCCATAACTTGGCAGCACATTTTCCCTCAATCAAATGACCCAAGAATTCCATGCAAATGATGAAAAGGTAGGGGGAGAAGGGATCGCCTTGCCTAATACCTCTTGAAGGCAAAAAGGAGTCAAGACTGCCACCATTAAAAAGAAGGGAGGTGGACATTGAGGTAATACAGCTCATGATGAGCTTAATGAGGTTATCCAGAAAATTAAAGTGAGTGAGCATCTCCCTAATGAAGCTCCACTCAATCTTGTCATAAGCTTTTTCTAAATTGATCTTGATGGCCATGACCCCATTTTTTCCTTTGGCTCTTCCAATTGTGTGAATTAATTCTTGGGCAATGATCGCATTATCAAGACCTCTCCTACATGGAACAAAAGTAGCTTGGTATGGAGAGACAAGAGTGTCCAAGTGCGATCTGATCCTGGAAACTATAATCTTGGTGATGATCTTATAAACTGAGTTGCAAAAACTGATTGGTCTTTAGTTCCCAATAGTTTCCAGACCTTGTATCTTAGGGATGAGGACAATATGAGTCTTGTTAAGATATTCAGGAACTTTCCTTTCAATGAAGACTTTTTCGACTTCTTTCCTCACTGAATCCCCCACAATGAGCCAAAATTTTTGGAAAAACCTAGCATGCAGCCTATCTGACCCCGGGGCCTTATAAGGTTTCATGGACCAGAGAGCCTTCTTAATTTCTTCAGTGGAGACCATAGCATCCACAGACTGCTTCTCTTCCTCTAAAAGTTGCACTTGCACAAAATTTCATCAAGAACATAATTGATGGCAGCACAGTTTTCTGGGTTCACATTGGCAAAGAGAACCAAATCATCCACAAAAAAGAGGTGGAGAAGGCTGGACCACTTCGAGAGGCTTTAACAGGGGTCCATAACTTGGCAGCACATTTTCCCTCAATCAAATAACCCAAGAATTCCATGCAAATGATGAAAGATAGGAGGAGAGGGGATTGCCTTGCCTAATACCTCTTGAGGGCAAAAAGGAGTCAAGACTGCCACCATTAAAAAGAAGGGAGGTGGACACTAAGGTAACACTGCTCATGATGATGATCTTATAAACTGAGTTGCATAAACTGATTGGTCTGTAGTTCCCAATAGTTTCCAAACCTTGTATCTTAGGGATGAGGACAATATGAGTCTTGTTGAGGTATTAAGGAACTTTCCTTTCAATGAAGACTTTTTCGACTTCCTTCCTCACTGAATCCCCCACAATGAGCCAAAATCTTTAGAAAAATCCAACATGCAGCCCATCTGGCCTCGGGGCTTTATAAGGTTTCATAGACCAAAGAGCCTCTTTAATTTCTTCAGCGGAGACCATAGCATCCAAAGACTGCTTCTCTTCCTTTGAAAGTCGCACTTGCCACTAGTCCAAGCAAGGAGGGTTCCAAGAGACTGCCATTTGAGTGGTGGTGTACAAGGCATTGAACCCTTTTCTAAAATACTCCATTACCTCCCTTTCCTCAATGAGCCACGCCTCTCTTTCATCTTTAACTACCACTATGTGATTCATTTTCCCCCGGGCAAGGGTAGATACATGGTAAAAAGAGGTGTTCCTATCCCCTTGGATCATCTAGTTCAGTCTGGACTTCAACATCCAGAGATCACGTTTTTTGTCTAGAATAGCCCCTATCTTTTGTTGCAGTTGGTTCTCAATATTGATAAGGGAGGTGCTGGGGTTGTTGGACAGAGCCTTCTGGGTACCATAAATTCTAGCCAAAATCCTCCTTTTTTTCTAATGGATGTTGCCAAAGTGGTTTCTATTCCACACTGTTGCATCCTTCGAGAAACAATCAATAGACTCTGCCAATTCCCTATTCCCATTCCAAGCCTTAGAAACAATGGTGGGAAAGGAGATATAGGAAAGCCAAAACTCTTGGAATCTGAAAGGCCAGGTGAGCTTCACTGAACTGACTAGTAGAGCTTCCATGAGGACGGGACAGTGATCAGAGTGACACCTAGGGAGACGAGTTACTCTAGCATTTGGGTAAAGGACACACCATTCCGGGTTCATGAAGAATCTGTCTATTCTTTCTAGTATTAAGTTACTGATATCTCTCTTGTTAGTCCAAGTATATCTAGGACCAGAAAATCTCATATCAACCATACTGCATCTATCAAGGCACTCCTTGAAAGCCAGAGATCGATTAATGTTCACACATCTGCCTCCAAATTTATCTTCATCAATTAAAAGCTCATTGAAGTCTCCAACCATGATCCACGACAATTTATGTAACTCTGCAACTTTAGTTAGATTCTCCCACATAATACATCTCCCCTCACTCCTAGGACTAGCATAGATAGTAGAAAACAACCAAGTGAGTCTAGAAGTTCGTACCTTAACTTCAACGTGAATTTCCTACTCTGTTTTAGCAAGCGATTCCACCTCTATTATGTCTGAATTCCAAAGAAGCCATAAACCGCCAGAGTACCCAATGGTATTTATGTGAATGGCTCCATCCAAAGGCAACCTATCAGTAATCGCCTTAGCTCTATCACCCCCCAATTTAGTCTCCATAACCACGAGGATGGCCGGATCATGCTCTTGAACTAGATCACGAAAATGGCCCTGAAAGTTAGCCTTCAAAGTACCTCTACTGTTCCAAATAATGATATTCATGATGAACTGGAGGTAAAAGGCCTTAGAGCACACATTAGTGGAAAGGAAAGGCTCCATTTCCCTCATTGGAGACTATCTGATCTTCAGCAAGCTTCTCGCCTTCGCTGTCCAATCATTGGGTTGGGAATTGGGCTCCCACATTGGCTTGAGGACTAATTTCTTGATTCCTTTCGTATCTCTCATTGTGTGAGTAACTAGGAGCATCACTAGCAAAAAAGATTCTCTTTTCTCCAACGTGGTGAGCACCAATTCTCCGATCACTCTTACTTCCAACATTTTTCCTATTCTCGGCATTGGTCATTGCTGAGAATTCGAAGGTGGTGCTAGCGGGCTGCTTGGGGTCAAAGCAAGGTGAAAGGGGTGAAGTGGAAGAAAGGGTGGTGAGTTTCCTAACTAGACCTTCCAAGCAAGAGTTGGCGGCGCTCTTAGAGGGTGTATCAGAAGCTAAGTTTCTTGCAACTGTCTTTTTGTCCTTCATAGAGGAGAGAAAGGATTTGTGTACTTGGTGAGATGGGCTTGGGCTTATATCCTGCTCTTTACTAAAAACAACATCTTTAGTGCTTTCGAAAGGCAACCTATTCATAGTTGGCTTGAGGTGGGCTTATCCTTATGATTAAGTGAGCCTGGGGTTTTAGAAGCCCACATTTTCCCCCCATTCTTGGTCACGGCCCCAGCCTTAGGATTAGAGATTCTATGTGGCATGCTTTTGTTAGATGAAGGACCACCAACTGGTAAATTCGTTCCCTCCACAAATTCTGGAGTCAGGTGGAATGGAGAAGTCTAGGTCGGGCTGCTAGCACCCCCAGTACCATTCCCCGTACCATGACCTGTCCTTATCCCCTTATGTCTATATCTTCTCCTACTCACAATCATCCAAGAACCATATTGTCCTTCAATGTCCTTCACCTCACATGCATTATGCGTGTCAACATCGTACATCTTCTGATGTTCTGCATTTCCGTCATCGACACCATTTGTCTGGCTCTCTTGAACTTCCTCCGTCAGTGCTAATGATCCCTTCTCCTTTCAGATAGTGTAAGGACAAGCATCAACCTTATGTCCTATTCTACCACATGAAAAACATAATCTTTGGATACCCTCGTATGTTACCACTTGTTCAAAATGGCCGATAAGAATGGAGTTGATTAGGGGCCTGTTGATATCAATCTGGACACATAGCCTAGCGTATCTGCCACACGCCTCCATGGCTGCATGAGAATCAATCCTTAACACCTTGCCAATAGATTCACCAATTTCCTTAAGCACCTCTGTTTCATATAGCTCGATGGGAAACTCATTGAGTCTGATCCAAACAGCGATTTAAGAAACATTTGCCATTGATGGTTTGAAGAATGGCTCCCATGGTCTCAAGGAGAGGAAGTGGACTCCTACAAACCATGTGCCCCTCTTAATCACCATATCTAGATCTTCCTTGAAGTAGAATCTGACTAAGAAGAAATCATAGCCAAGGTCAATACAATCCATCTTCCCTTCATGTCTCCATAGTTGGTTCAACTTGCTCTACATATAGCTAAGACCCACTGTTCTCCCAACTAGCTTAACAATGATGGCTTTTGACCAGGGACCTCTTGTACGTTGCTTCGTTTCCTTAGACATTTTGATTTTCACCTGCCCCTCACAGACGGAGATGGAGGCCTCACCATTCTCATCGTTGGAATCCACATCCTCATCCATGTGGTCAGTCAAGTCAAACGCTTATGCAAAAGCTCCAAGTATTTCCCCCACAAGCTTATCCTTGAAGGATGTTTTGACAATGAACTCAAGAGCTTGGTTACTCGGCGAGGGGTGAGCTTGCTCGAGATCCGTTGTTAAACTTCGCATGATTGATATCTTTAACCTTTTTATTGCTCTGGGCCAGTTCAACTTCTTCCTCTCTAAAGAGCGTTTCGTGGTTGCATTTTTTTTGCTACTAGGATGTCTTTCTAGACAATTCACAATACGGTTTTTACAGAACTAAAAACCATAGGAGACTAGTAAAATATTTTTTCATTTTTTCATAAAAGTTTCTTAATGGTCACATGGTTAGCGTGAAAAAGTATCACATAGTTGGAAAAAAAAAAGGACAAAATTGCCCTCTTAAAGAAGACACGACTGGCCAGGGGGCATTTTTCTTCTTGGGACAAAATTGTCCTCTTAACACATTTCCCTCAATTTCACCTTTCATTTCCTACCAAATCTTATTTTACTAATATTTTACTATTCACTTTCTTTCACTTTACCAATAAAAAAAAAAACAATAAATTTCTTCCCCTTTTCCAATATCAAAGAGAATAAGGAAGGAAGAAATGTCAATAAAGGATTAAGAAATTATTAAACAAGGTACCACTATTGTATTTTATTTGATTCATAGTCATTTTTAAAGATAAGTTAAAATTAATATGATGTTAATTTTATTTTTGATATATGTATATTGTAGTATCAATGGATGGGAATGTAGTTACAAGTGAGACTTAATACTTTGCTCCAAAAGATTGCTTTGACTTAAATGAACCACTTCAAGAAGGTAGTATACTTTTATTTTATTTGTGATATTTCACTTCATTTATCATAGGATATTTTTAAACTCTTGTTTTAATATAGTGCCAAAATTAATATGATGTTAATTTTTATTTCTAATACATGTACTATAGCACCAATGGATGAAAATGTAGTTGCAAGTGAGACTCACTACTTTACTCCAAAAAACTGTTTTAACTTAAATGAACCCTTCAAGAAGGTATTATTATTTTATTTTATTTGTAAATTTACATATCATTTATCATAGAATAAGATGTTTATATTTTAAACTCTTACTTTAATATAACACCAATGGATGACAATGTAGATGCAAGTAAGACTCATCAATTTGTTCCAATTAATTGTTTTGACTTAAATGAATTGTCTCAAGAAAGTATTATTATTTTTATTTTATTTGTAATATATAATTCATATATCATATAATATGATGTTAATTGTTTTTTTAATTTTTGTTTTAATATAGCAGAAGTTGATGATGATTTGATTGCAAGTGAGGTTCATGGAAATGTTTCAAAGAATTCTGTTGAATTAAATGAGCTTCTAAATGATGGAAAAAATAATAATACTTGTGGAGATGAAATAATTTTTTGAAATGATTGTCCAATAGATGAAATGTGACTTATTGAAGAACATGAAGATATAAATTCAATAGAAAATGAGTTTGAGCCTTTTGTTGGTCAATATTTTTCTAGTGAAGAAGAAGTTTTCATTTTCTATAGAAATTATGCAAATCAATATGGTTTTACAATTCAAACAGGTTGTATTGAGAAAAAAAAAAAGGAGAAATAGTAAGATGTGATTTCTTTTGTCATCAACGAGATAAACAACCACTAAAAATAGTGGATCCATCTAAGGAGCAACAAAATAGGAAATCTTTAAAATGTGGATATAAAGCTCATCTAAGTATCATTTTACAAAAGTCATTTGATATTTTTTCTTGAGAATGACATGTCACTAAGTTTGTTGTCGACCACAAGCATGATTTGTTCTCCCCTTCAATCGAGTTACCACTATAGATGATGAAAAACACATTTTCTTATTGAAAGCTAGAGTTTCAATTAGAGAGGTAATGCGTGTTATGGAACTTGAAAGGCATTTGAAACATGGACAACTTCCATTTTTTCAAAGGTACATTCGAAATCTTTATGTGAAAATGAGGAGGAAGAATGCAAAGTTGCTAAAGAAGAGAACTCTAGATTCCAATATGCATTTTATAACCGATGAAGAAAATAGATTGGAGCATATTTTTTAGTCACTTACTCATTGTTTTGATTGGTACCAAAAATATAGAGATGTGGTTGTTTTTTATACTACTTAAAAGGTGAATGCTTATTATGGACACACCCCTAATTTCTTCCCGTCCTCCTCTTAGAAGATGGTGGGTCCTTAGGTTTCTCGCTCATTAGGTCCTTGGCAACATGACTCTTGTGTGCTTGTGTATCTAAGGTTGGGTGTGTATATGTGAGTCTCTTTTTCTTATTTTTATTTTAGGAGTTGCCACCAACCATTAGTTTTATATTAGATATGATTGGTCACCTAGATGTCTAATTTATTTTAAGTTACCTAATTAACTAAACCAAATTTTAAGGGTTCATTAATTAAGGTAAACCAAAAGTTTTTGAACAAAAAATCTTGGACTCGGAAGTTTGGCTACGTGTGGGGAAGGTGTTAGGTTCCCTACAACGCCTATCCAAAGATAATACCTCATTTTAATTTATTCCAACACTAACTTTTTATGAAGAAGTAGAATACTTGGCATTTTGATTTTTTTTTTTTTGAAAAGTTTTTTTGTAAACAATATACGTATATATACATGTGAGTAAATATTTATGTGTGAATAGTAACTCCAACAATATATACAATCAAAACATGTAATATACGTACATAAGTAACATATGACAAGAAGAGCATATGAATACGCTATATAATAGTATGTGAGTATCTATTTATTACATAATTAGCATGTGAATACTAAAACTATACAAAATAAATACAAAGAGGGGGAGTTGGAAGAATAGCACCTTGTTGTCATCTACCAATTTCTTGTTTTTTATTCATGCAAAAACATGACAAAAAGAAACTTATTAGTGCAAAGAATTTTTAGGGACAATGTAAGCCTATAGGATGTTCAAAGACTCAAGAAAATGAGCCTTGAACACAAACCCACAAATTACATCTATTCTAAGAAAAGCTTGAAGAGAAAAGTTACCACCTTAACTTTGTTATTTTGGAAAAAGTATATTTTTCTTAGAAAAGATTTTATTATTAAATGAAAAAACAATTATCGTGGTAAGAATTATTTCAAGAAAACACTCTTTTTTAAAATTCCTCTTTTGAAAACATGTATTTTTTTTGGGAAGCATTTTTTTGAAATCATATAGAGAATACGCATTTTTAAAAACATTGGAAAACGTTTTTTCTATACTATTATTTAAGGAGTTTCTTCTGTTTGGGGTCCTCACTTTTTTGGTTTAAAAATGTCCCTATACTCCTATGTTTAAGTAAAGACAAAACTAAAGAATAATCTAGTAGAATACAATTCTAACTCCTACTAAAATATTGCCTTAAAACTAGAGTCACTCTCCTATTGATTTCCAAATTGCGTTTTTTTACTAAGTTACTATCTTTTAAGGTCATAAATAAATTCATAAATAATTCCCATTAAAAAATTATTAAGAAAAAAAAATTAATAACACGAAAGCCTTTTCTATTAAAAAAAAATTAATGCCCTTCAATTGTTGGTAGAGGGAAATTTCAAACAATTGAGCTATTACTAAAAAAAAAAAACATTATATTACAGCTAAAATATTGTGTTTACATATTTTTAGTGTCAAACCATCACAGCTCAAAAATAAGGTTGAATTATTATTTTGTGAAAATTTTATATAACAAATTATTGTGCAATTTTGTTATGTCCATAAATTTTAACATAGCACATGCTTCCACTTTTACTAAAATTTTATTAGAATTGCACATATTACTACAACTAGGTATTTTATTCATTACACTCCTAGTATTTCTTATGTGTTTCGGCCATCCTGAGAAAAACAAACTTTGGTTTATATTTTTGAAAACAGATTTTTGTTTCTTGAAAACAATTTTCGGAAAAAACAGATTTTTGGGTTTTTAAAAAAAGGCTTTGAAAACAGATTTTTTTTTTTTTTTTTTTTAGTTTTAACAAAAACAGTTTTTTAAAGAAAAAACAGATTTGTATTCCCAAAAAAGCAGTTCATAAAAAAAGCAGTATTATAAAAAAATAACAGTTTTATAAAAATAGCTTTATAAAGAAAAATCTTTTTTATAAAAAAAAAGTTCTATAAAAAAAAAATTTCATAAAATATAGTTTTGTAAAAAAACAGTTTTATAAGAAAGCAGATTTTTAAAACAGTTTTAGAATAGTAGATTTCTGAAAACAGTTTTTTTTTTTTAATATTTTGAAAACAGATTTTATAAAACAGTTTTGAAAAACAGGTTTTTTGGAAATCGATTACCAAACTGAAAACAAATTTTTTTTTTTGAAGGCCGAATAAAAACAATAAAAAGAGGCATTTAAAAAAAAAAAAAGAGTTTTTACAAATGTTTTTTTTTTTTGAAAAGGTTCGGGTTCCCCCTTAAAAAAAAAAAAAAAAAAAAAAAAAAAAAAAAAACTATTTGAAAAAATTTTCCTCTTTTTTTTTTTTTTTTCCCTAACAAAAAGGGCACAAAGAAGAACTTAAAAAGATTTTTTTTTTTGAAAAAAACTTTGTTTAACAAAAAAGGAAGCTTTTTCTTCGAATGGGGTGTAGGGGAAATGTACCCAAGCATGTTTTCTTTATGGCACATTATTAACAAGAGAAATAAAGGGACAACAACAAAATAAAGTGCAGAAAAATAAAAAGCTTGAAAAGTAAAGGGCTTGAAATTTAAATGACAAGAATGTAATTATAAGCATAAAAGTAAAGACTTGTAATGTAAATGACATAAAAGTAAAAGCTTGGAATATTGTAAAGTTGATTAAAATAGGTTTTTTTTTTCTTCCCTTAAATAGAGTCTAATCTCTTTCAAGCCTTATAGATCCTTCAACATAAAGAAGTGGTAGTTCTATGCCATCATTACTCTTATGAGACATACCCATATTGTGCTCTAATGGAGGTTTAAAAGCCATTTAAGGGAGATAGTAGAAAATCTTTTCTTTTTAGGTGTCTAAATATAACTAACATACATACATACATACATACATACATATATATATATATATATATATATATATTAGAGCAATAAAATAAAGGGAGATTGGGGATGTGCAAGAAAATAAAAGGGATGACAAGAAATCTAAAGGCAATAAGTAAATCCCTATACGCCTAGGTGGGATGGGATGGGATTTCTTCCCCTTTAAGGTACTTCCCATACATAGCCTAGGAGATGGCCAATACCCATTTAGGATAACCAACACAAATATAATATTCAACAACAATATTAACATAATATATACAAGAGCATAGTAAAGATAAAGCAACTATTTACACAACAAAGTAAAGAAAAGATTATATATATATATATATATATGAAGGGATGATTACAATAGTAAAAGGGGAGGGATGGGTTTAGTTATTGATGAACCAAACCCATCCCAAAACCTTACCCACAAAAAAATTACAACAAGGGAGAAAGGATGAGGCTTTTTGTGTAGGGTTTCCAAGAAAGAGAGAAAGAGAGAGAGAGTTTTTGATTTCCTAAGAGTTTTTTTTTTTTTTTTTTTAAAATTTTTTTTAGCATTAGTGTATCTTGATACACTAATGCTAGCCGCCACTTCAAAGAGGTAGCTAGCATTGGCGTATCCTTCTTTTTTTTTTTTTTTTTTTTTTTTTTTTTTTTTTTTTTTTTTGAGGGAAAGCATTGATGTATCTTGATACACCAATGCCAGCCTCCCCTCTTATTTGCCACATCATTAGCTTTTTTTGTCTTTTTCTGATTTTTGTACCAATCTTCGTGCAGTTGTTTGGAGGCCTTTCTAAGCTCTGCTTTCTTCAAATTTTATATGCACAGAAATCTTTGGATGTCTTGTTTCTAATGGTCTTAGCCTTGTTCGATTTGGAGCTACAGTCGTGGAGATATCGTGCTCAAAAGGAAGGTGACACAAAACCAAGAAATTTTGAACTTCTTTTTTTGAAAAAATCATATCTTTCAATCTGAAGCTGATATCATCGAGTCCTTGTGGTGAAAATTAGCTAAGATCTTGTTCTTCAAGATGGTCCAACCCGCATGTTCTAGTTCTTACCCAATCGTTTCAATTTATTGTGCGAAGTAAAGTAAAAAACTGCTTGTTTTCCTGAAAAATACAATGAAGAGGTTATTAGGGTTTTGGTATTTTTGTGATATCTCTTTCTTTTTTATCGTTTCGGATTCATATCCGTATCTCTCATTATATTACTAAAATATAAATACATCTGATCACACATGATAAAATTTCAATAAATACCATATTTTAGGTTTTAAGTAAAATGTTGATGTGGTGTTATTAGGTGTAATATGACGTATCTATATCTATCTATATATTACTAAACGTTGAAGCGTAGCATTTATTATTGCTATGCTCCTGTTGAGTCACATCAGCAGCCACATCATTCATTTATTTTTTTTATATTTTCTTTTCTCTATTTAAACTTTTCTTCCCCTTATTTTCAAAAAAAAAAAAAAAAAATTTTCTTCTCCCTATTAGTTCACACACCTATTGTTACATTTCTTACAATTTTTCCCTTTCTTTTTTGCCTCTTTATCTCCCCACTTTTTTTTTAAATATCTAATCAGAAAGTCTTCTCTTTCCCTTTTATAGCTTTGGTTGAATTTTAGTTTGGATTAATATTTAATTTTTTGGGAAACATGAATTTGAATATGCCTACCAATTGTTTGAGTAATAAATTATTATAAAGCCTATTATTTATTCCTTTAGTTTCATTTTAATTTTGGTTAAGATAATATTGTAATTTTGTAATAAGTTTTGATTATTATGATAATTTCCTTATTCCTTAAGAGATGAGAAATTTGAATAATAAATTTGAAACTTTTAAAGTTTAGTTGTATATTAAGCAAATATAATACACTACAATAGAAGTTAGAAGAATATGGTTCATCTTAAAAAAATATTAATCAAACATAAAAAAAAATAATAATAATAAAATGATATATTTGTAGAGATAAAAAGATTAAAAAAAAATATTTGTAGAAATCTTTTTTTTTTTTTAATTTTTAAAATAGACAATACTTGAAGTAATGGTTTTTTTTTTAATATACATTACACCTCTTTACGTAATATTTATATTCTCACGCATTGCATGGTTCTGTGACTAATTAAGTTAAAAGTTGATGCGACAGTCTCGTATTAGATGGTGTAAAACCTATATTTTGTACCACATTCTTACCAAATTCAAACTCTTATTTTTAATGCAGTCCTAACATATCTACTACTACTAGTACTAGCAATGATATATTTTTCTGTATAGTCCATCTAGGATATCAATGTATTTGTGGTTGGTGAAATTTGGCTAAGCCAAGGACACCCCTTAATGCCTCTGCTAAGATCTTTTACGGAACAAAGGAACTTAATTGATTTCATTAAAAAAAAAAAAAAAAAACTTAAATTATAAATCCCGTGACAGAGGGTTTTACTTTGCTGCTTGTACTCTCCAAGTTATGATTTCCAAATAGAGAAGTTCACAATAATTTCACAACAAATTCTAAGTTATAAGTTTTTATTAATTATAATTTAAAATCACTATTGAAACTTTTTTTTTTTCCATCAGTAATAGCCAATAGTAACTTGCCACTTATAATTTATTGTGAAAATTTGATAGACATAGTATTTCTCTTTTTGAGTATGGTATCCCCTTTTATTAAGGTGAAGTTTAAGAAGTATTTTTTTTGTCTATCAGTAATGGCCAATAATTATCTACCATTTATGATTTGCTATGAAAATATTATGAATATAATATTTCTCTTTCTAAGTATGATATTCCTTTTTATTACGATGAAGTTAAGAAATATTTAATTGAAACTTGAAAATATACATAGCAAGGATGTCTTAATCTTTAAATTTTCCACTTAACTCTCTCTCTCTCTCAAATAAGAGGTTTTGTTTTGATCATGTCTACATTAAAAAAAAATCAATTAGTATTTTAGTATATGATGATAAATAACTATTATCATTGAATCTGCGTTATAAATTAGAATCATTTCATACTTTTATAATAAAAAGCCAAAAGCCTTGTATCAATGCACTCTTGATATTTATAATGAAAATATTTATTGCTATAACAACTAGGAGATGGGGAATTGAATCATGGCTCTTCTTATAAATAAGACAATTGAATTATAAAACTCTTGAAAAATGATTTAATATTTCATGAATCCAAAAAGATGAAGATGGTGTCACAATTAAAGTGGTTATTTAGGTTATTCCTTACCGAACTTAATGCTCTAAAATAACCATTTTTGCATTCTTAGGAGATTTTTCTCATATTTTGATAAGAATTAATACATAATTAAAAGATGCCTTTGACAAAAGAATATTAAATATTCAATTATAAGCTAAATGCATGCTTTTCAAAAAAAAAATTTCTTTTTGTTTTACAATTATCAATAATTCACGTGCACAAATTCAACATGATTATTGTATATGTATGTTCTTGATATTTTTGCACAGTTTCATTTTATTATTAAAAAATCATTTTTTGTTGAATGTAAAAGAAAAAAAAAATCTTAACTTAAGGTAACTAGTCAACAAAAACCCCTTTTTTTTCCTTTTAAAAATCTTGCATTGGAGTGGATAATTGAATATTATGGTGTGTGAAATATGTGTAGGGAGATGGGGTGACCCCTAAGCGCACAGGGCAATTAAGAAAGAGATGAACACTAACACTAAACGCTTCCAAGTGGGATGATTGAATAATTAATGTTCCCCTTAGTCTTAGACCAACCATAAAAAAACTTAACTCAAGGGACTGGTACCTGGGTTGATTGAATAGCTGGGAGTATTGAAAGCTTTTATAGGTTAGTTCTTGGAGTGATTATTTAATATAGGTCATCCATGAATGTAGTTTCGTTTTAAATGGCTGAAGGAGGTGTTGGGAGCTTTAAAAGTTTCTTTGAGTGACCAAATAGTGGAAGTTGGAGTTATTGTCTATATTAAAGATCCATAGCAGTCAAGATTTATAGGTTATTGTCATACATTCAAAGTTTGCTCCTATTAGATTCTCACTTGCAGATATAATTGAACACAGCCTATATAACCACAAAAAACATTTACACCATTTCATCACTCTGTCTAAGAGAGAGAGAGAGAGAGAGAGAGATCTTTGAATTGCAGCTATGGTTTCTTTGCAACCACTCCTTTCTCCAGGTCGAAGAAAGGAAATCCCAGAGTTTGAGAATTTATCAAAGAAGACAGAAGAGTCACAAACTGAACAAATTTTTGAGAAGAGATCAAAAGCTGAAGGCACAAAGTCTATATTTGATATTGAGCAACACCTAGAGACTCCATTACCTTTGGAGTTGCAACGATGCCTTGATGTTGTAAGATACTTCTGGTCCAATATGATGTCAAAACTTGTACAAGTGTGCTCAAGCCAAATTACTATAGTATAGCATAAATTTCTAACTTATGCAATTTTTATAATTCTTTGTATTATGCAGTAAGGTCAGGTACACTTTTACAATTCGAGGACCCATAATAGAACATCAAAAGATCCAAGGAAGAGTCCTGAACCAGCGAGTCCTGATGATCATATGAACTTAGACCTCAGGCTGAACCTACCATGCGAGCCACTCAGAAAGAGCCATGTGGAAGACAATTTCACCAAGCATAGTTCAGGTAGTCCTGCACTTGGTTCAGGTGATCTATTCATGGAATCCAGCACACCAAAAAAAAATTGGGAGGGTTAACAAGTAGTCCATCGTGGTTGGCATTTGAAGGGGATCACCAATAGATGGTAGCAAATGTGTGCACAAAGTGTCACATGTTGGTCATGCTTTGCAAGTCCTCTCCTGCTTGCCCTAACTGCAAATTCATGCACCCACCAGATCATAGCCCTCCGACCCTATTCAAGAGAAGGTGTACCCTCTTGTTCTAGTTGGAAAACAAAGCCTAGTTTAGATTAGGATTTGGCATCCGCTCCAAACTTATGTTACAACTACATATTTGTCTTTAAAAGCAAATTGAAGTATCTTGCTAGGTTTTAGTTTTTCCACCTCTAGGAAAAAGAAATGACTGCTCCAAATGAGGAGAGACTGAGAGGGTATAACTAATATAAATAGTGCATATATACGAAGTGTTTTATCCTCCTAAATTTGTCTAATGCACATATTAGCTAGGCACCTTGAGACTGTGCTTACGATGATATATGTATATTAGTTGAATTAGTTCTCAAGAATAAGAATATACCCTCAACCTGCCTCAGATTCACATAAATGTTACAAAGACCACATTAAGTGTCATATCACCTTTCTTATATAGATACCACCTTGTATTCATATGATATGAAAAGTAGATGACTGAAATTTATACAGTCGCAGTAATAAATTATAGTGGATATCGGGATATGGTTACAGTTGTAGGTTGGTGAACAGTGTAGCTTGGATGCTTTCATTCAGGAACAGATGAAATTTTAATGGCAAGTCCCTGAGTTATAATTATTAATGGTAAGACTTAAGTATAGGATTTAAGTGCTGTTTCTTAGGTTTTAAGATTCTACCATGTGGATTTTTTTCGTGAATGAATGTGTTGCATGAAAATACTACACCTACCTGAAAAATATAGTTGTGTAAATATTCCATCGAATAGGCATGCAATTTATGGATTAGAATAATCAATAAATATTGTTACACATACCTTAATGCACACACACTTTTATGCAAATGAAAAATGTGTGCACTAAGACGTTTGTAATAAACACTACTTGATTAGTGTTTATACTGTATTGTAAGGGTATGCTAGAGCTGAGGATATGCACCATTTGGTGTCCCAGGCTGAAATCACTGGTAATTGCATTAGTTAAAATGCCCATTATTTTATGTGCCCTATGTGACTAATACAAATATACAACAAAAAAATGTGAAGGTATGCTGGAGTTGAGGATGTGTAATACAATTTACATGGAAGAAGGTACAAATTCAGCTCCTTTAACAACCATCATGTGAACAACAAAGAATGACAGTATTACATCTAGGAACAGAGTCGCTGGGCATCACTATAACCACTATCATGACACCTATGATTTGAGGCAAAAATGCATGTATTGTATACAAACTACCAGACTCTAACTTTCCATCCTAATGTAAATTTCTTACAGAAGGAACCAGTGCTGCCTAAGTGCTGCTAAGTGCCATGGGTTTAGAGGAAAAGGTGGTGGGCTTGGTCTCCAGTGGGAAGGTGGCCGTAGTCTGAAACTTGCCATCAGGGCAATATGGTCTGATGGCCAAGTAGGCGATGGAATACCATTATTACCAATGCTTTCACGATCAACAAGCTCCAACAAACTTTCAACAATCAAACTGTTATCTGATGGGAAGCATCATATGGTTAGTAGCAAAATAAGCATGGAACAAAATTAAACATACTTACAAATAGTTCAAATTACAGTAATTAATAGGCCCTTTTCTGTTTAGACACCTAAAGAAAGAAGGTCCATGAACTGAAGTCGAGGATATCTCCCACAAAGTAAAAAAAAAAAAAAAATCATTGCAACCATAAAAAAGAAAGAGAATTTAAGCTGGAATAAATTAAGTCTGTCTAGATGCCAAAATATATGATTTCAAGGTCAAGGCCCCTGGGGGTGCAGAGTAATCCGTCTGAGAATATGCAGTGAACAGGATCAAACTAAAACAAATTTGAGAATATTTAGAGGATGTCAGTCTCTCTTTTGCATTTCCAACGCTGCAAAAGAGTCAATATCCCAGACATAGGAAAACAGGTGCTTAGTGGCCATTCCTTATGTTCAAAACTAAGCATTAAAACATTTGATGGCATGGGAAGATGATCACTTAAGATATTAAAAGCACAGATTCTTCTTTGAAGAGAAGTAATCTTCAGAATCACTCAGGAGATAATTAGTTAAATTTATTTTTGATATCTAAACGGGCCCCAATACAGCCACATGATAAGACTCATTTCATTGATTATATACTATATAAATGGAATGTAATACTTTATTTTGTTTCGCATTCTATGCATCCCAAGCGATAGGTTTGATTGCATATCAATCTCATGCAAAGAATATACAAAACATGGTAAAAATGTCACCAAGAAATCTTGACGAGATACTAAAATCATCGTTATAGGCAAATTTTTGGCCATAAAAATTTCATTTGGTTCAGGGAAACGACATCTAAACCTTACATTATAACCACTAAAAGTAACATTAGTATTCAATAGGGAGACAAAACACTAACTTGCACAAATTCAAGCATCATTTGGATTTTATTGGGGTTTGCAATCAATAATAGCCCTTGGGGGCTTTGGTGGAGGCGCTGAAGGATTTCATTTTGTATAGAGTTTCATTGGCAAGTTTTAATCAAATTCAAACCAAGGTGGAGATTTGGTGACATGGCTTGACTTAGGTTATAAGTCGGTGGACTTTTCCTATTCAAGTTTATCAGGAATGCCACGTAGCCAAGCTTAATAACAGTGTATCCTATTTCATTTTCTTGTGCGGGCAGATTAATAAACATGTATCCTATTTGGTTAAGGACTTTGAGTCCTCTATCTACACCTAGACTTTGGAGATATTAGATAAATATGTAGCTAGCCCTTTGTTTTCTTCCTATGTTGTATCCTTGGTTAATTGAGGGAAAGCTCTTTAGGTGTAGTTGGGGTTTGGCTTTTGTGAGCTTTTTGGTTTCGTCCAATGTCATTCTCTAAGCCATCTTTTAGAAACCTTGTTTCTTGTAATTAGAGAGCACAAATTACAAATGATCTTTCACCAGTACAGTATGAGGCTTCCTAAATCCTAATTACTAGAGAAATATAAATGTTCAACGATAAAGCAGTCGTCATCAATGCAAACCAGATTATATAAAAATATTGATATTCCAATGAGACGGAAATTGTCTTAAATGCAAACCAAATTATTAATAGGCTGGACTCCTAGTAGGTACTAAAAATGATGTAAGGTAACAAATCACATCCAGAATACCTGTGTAGAATATGTAATCTAAGGTGCCGAAGAATTTATTGGTGAAGTTGGTAAATGCAGGCTCACTGGTTTGGCTGTTCATCTTTCTCCGTTGTTCCTCAACCCCATCTGAATGTAAGAAAGATGAATATGCACTAACCTGGAATAGAAATTTTCATGGATTAATACTTAATCCAGTAATAACAATATAGTGACAATAGCATATAGTATTCACAGCATGCAGATAACAGCAATAATATCATTGAAATGACCAGACTACAAAATACCAACAACCACACCATCCACCAGCATATAAATTGTCAAGAAACAATGGATATCATCCAAAAATAGCAAGGGCATTTATAATATCCCAAAAAAATCAAAAGTAAAACAATTGCCATACCAGGGACAGTGAATGATGGAGCTTGAGATACTGAAATATACCCAATGGATCATTTGCCTTCTCAGAAATACAATTAGCTCTGCCCTTGACTACAAAGTTATGAGGATCACTGCAATGTTGAATAAAATAATCAATTTCATCTTCTGCCCATGTCATTGATGTCAATCTTAGTGTATCTGTCTGTGATCTTGACACAACGTATTAGCTTAAGCTTTTGGGACTGAGAGTTTATATATTCTAGGGCTGATGCCCACACCACCCGCAACACACCCCCCCCCCCCCCCCCCCCCGCGCCGGCCGGGGGCAAAAAAAAAAGAAGAAAAAATGTAGAATATTATTATTAAAAAAAAAGGATTCATTTGGTAGGCTGAAAAACTCCAAAGCAATCAAAGTAAATATGATTTCTTTTCATATATTTCCTTCATTGTTGTCATTTTTACCATTTATTATTGTCATCAAATGAAGGAAAATCAATGTCCAAGGATACTAAATCATGATGGGCAAATCAAAGCAGATAATAATCTCTTGATCATTTAAAACAAAGACCAATAAAGTCTAAAAATAGTATAGGGTGAACACAAATTTTCTTCCATTTTTTAAAAAAATAATAAAAATAATGTTGCTCATAAGCAACTTTAAAGTATTTTCAGTGTGAGCCACTTTGCCAGTAACAAAAGACTTACCTTCCAGGACGAGAGTTGAAATCCCCACAAATTATTAAAGGAATTTGTTGTGACTTGGCAATTTTCTCAAGTCCATTCACAAGGTGCACAACCTTATGTCATAAAAGAAGAAACAGTCAAATCAATATAGTTTTTCAAATCGAAATATATACAAGGAAGAGATTTACATATTTGTTGTGATCTGGGGTTAACGGAAGCATTTTCAAACAAAACAAAAATAAAACTCCCACGCAAGATAACAATGTTTAAAATGGTTTGGTTAAGCCAATTGAAATTCACTTTCAAGTTTATGGATTACAACCACACTTAATCAAACCTCACAAACCAAACTCACACACTCACAAAAACATCACTCACAAACCTCACAAACATGCATAAAACCTCTCACAAATACAAACTAATTCACAAACCTCACACACAAACTCAAACCTGAAACTCCAATAACTCTCTCACACTAATAAAACAAAAAAAATCTGAACACACATACGTGGATATCATTCAACCCCAAAAATCTACCAAACTACTATTTAAAGAAACCCACTCATGTTCTTTAAAAATTCTTCTCCTCTCTCCATGTGGGATGACCCTTGGCAAAAGCCACCAAACCATCACAACAATGCCTATTTATAAGGCGCCAATTCTAATTCTTGATCGAAATGGAATACCCAATTAATTACTTCTTCAATAATAAATTTTTTTTCCTTTTTTCCCAGACCAATGAAGCCTATACCAATTTAAATTAGGAATTGGAGGCATAATCTAACAATATTAAATGGTACCTGAAACAATGTTACATCTTCATGACCTTTACTCCAATGTGTGTGGATGTTTGCCTGGTGATAAAAGGCTTGAGTGCGTCAGCATTCCCAGAATTAGCAAATCAAAGCTGTTGGAGATGAAAAACATACAGTACCACGCATATTCTAGATTGAAAGGCATCCCTGTTACTGCCATTTTGTAGAGACTCTAATACAACAACTAGTGCGACATTGTCCTGCAAAACCCCAAAAAAAAAAAAAAAAAAAAAAAAAGGTGACAATAGGAACAGATTATGCAGAAACAAGAGATTTAGGAAGATAGAGCACAGTGAAGACATAAGAAATTAACACCTTTGATGTAAGGCGATGGCTGCCTTTGAATTTGATTTTAGGCTCCAAAGCGTTAACCACTGATGATGCCTCTTTATCAAACTCAAGCTACAATAAACAGTTCAGAGTCATTAAGCCCTTTCATAAATAGTTAAATACCATATTTTATTCACACAAATTACAGTTTCTTCACCTCATATTTCATAATTTCTTTGAACAGCTTACTATGATAAAATGTTGCACACCCATGATTTGTTGATTTTTCAGTCTCGCCTAAAAAAAGCTGCAAGATAAATCTAATAATTTGATTTTCCTGATACACTTGGAGAGATGTGAGGCTAAATGTAATGAAAAATAAGGAATTTTATCATCATTCAATTTGAGTGACCATATAAAAAAAAAACATTAATGAATTTTATATTCTGTGACTTGATCTACGAAACATTTATTATAGATATAGAGGAGATAATGCAAGCATGGATGGGTGTCAAAATATTGAAACATAAAAAGCCCAGGATGAGTTCCATCTCCAAATATTGCAACCATATAAGTAAATTTTATTTTACAAATGATAAAAAAAATGGTATACTGGCATTTAAATATATGTAAACATAAAATCT
This sequence comes from Quercus gilva, assembly GCA_023621385.1. NCBI lineage: Eukaryota > Viridiplantae > Streptophyta > Magnoliopsida > Fagales > Fagaceae > Quercus > Quercus gilva. Next base: position 6,859,870 of record CM042484.1, on the reverse strand, counting down.
TTATGTGGTTTTTTTTTTTTTTTTTGGGGGGGGTAGCTAATTAGGCTGTTCAAAATTTATATTTAAAGAAAACAAACCAGAAATTTACATAAAATGCAACTATGCTACAATGTGCATCACCATACTTATTCTTTAGAAAACATACTGTTTGGGAAGTCAAATGTCCATCAAAGTGAAGTGTTTAGAATCTTTTTAAGAGTTCAGCCTTGGAATTGATTAAGGATAGAATTTCTTGCCATTTCTCAGCAAGGGCTGAATTTCATTAAATTTCTTTCACCCATGATCATTTACTACCGACTCCATTCCAACCTCATGTGGTGCCTAAGGCAAGAGACAAATGCCCACACTTTTGAATCTTTGAGGATCAAGTTTTTTCACTGTAAAATTTCAAGCTATTGCTTTTGGACTAGATGGCTGCAACTGATTACATTGCTTTTACTTTGCTGCTTGATTTCTTAGATTTTCTATAAAAAAATTTCTGGTGTTTGTCTTGTATATATAGCTAAGTTTCCCCGCTTTCCACACTTTTCAATGAATTATTACTTTATAAATTTTATTTTTTATAAATAAATCTCATGCTTCTATAATTCTAAATCCAAGAATTAATTGTCATACATGTACAGTTAAGCCACAGTTTGGATAAATGAAAGCAAGATCATAATTAACTGAAAGTAGCTAAACTTATGACTGGGTTAGGTCAAGATAGGATAGATAGGGGTTTAACATTTCTTGTTAAATATGTTAAACTGTTGTTTAGTTAGGTTTGTCAAATAGCAATTTCCATGTGTTAAATATACCTAAGATCAGATCATTACAAAGAACAAGTTACTAATGAAAATATCTGTAATAATATAAATTAAATATATCTGATATCAATTAGGGGTAAGACTTCTTATGGTGAGTTCTATTGATAAGAAAAAAGAAATGTCACCTTGAAAATTTTTCATGTAATTAACAATTTTATCAATAGGAAGAAAACACAAACTATAAGCATCAGTAACTATCAATCTACGAATCATGACAAGAAAATCATGCTGCTACAACACTGGATATTGTTCAACAAAATTACAATGTGAAGCAAAGAAATCAATAGGGGTCAAGAAGCACTTCTCCTGGCAACTGTCCTCCAATCTTGCCCTAACAAGTTAAATTTTGTCAAACTTTCCAAATTTTAAAGCTTTACTTATAGCTCTTCTACAAATAATATATGTATATATGTGTATATATATATATATATAAATAGATAGATAAATAGATAGATACACACACACACATTTTTGTTGATGTTACGTATGTAATTGATGAGAATTGTATCAGCAAATTGTCAACTTATGGTTACAGCTCTTCAATTTGTATCAGTGCATAAACAAGCTCCCTCATCAACTAAAAAGAAACAGAGCTAGCCTTTGTTCTTTGTCTCTGACATATAGCTAATATATGGATGTTAAGAAAAAACCTGTTTTATGTGAAATGAACTACTTATGTTCTAGAAACATGTATGGCACATATACAAGTACGTATGCTCCCAAATTTAGACAGTTAATTGGAATGCTATTTCAAAGTTGCCACAAATAAATCATTTCAACAACACCCAAATAGACCCCTTCTTCAGATTATAAATCATCCAACCTTCCAACAGATTTATGTTTAGTACATATGTCCTACACAAATGAATGAATGTAATCGAGTCAGATTTCAACCATACCCCGTATCCAGTTTTTTGCTTGTACATAACTGAGTATCCAAGTTTTTTCAGCTCAGGCTCAAAGAAATTTTCAAAATGGTCACACTGTACCTGCACATAAACAATGAACAATATATAAGGAAAAAAAGGCCGTATGCTACCAGCCTACCAGGCACACTAGATTCGTTTTTCATATTAAATATTCCAGAAAACATATGCAGATACACAGGTGAAAAAAAAAAAAAAATTTACCTCCTGAAGACAAAGTACATCTGCATCATATTTAATGATCTCTTCGAGCAAATTCTCTTGACGGTATTCCCATGCAAGAGCCCAATTTGGGCAGTAACCGAGAGCATTAATTGACAACGAATCAGCAAGGATATTATAGGTCAGCACACTGAAAACTACATCATTAGAAGATTGGGCTTTAAGATTCGAGTTCAAAGTGTTCCGCAGACGGATCATTTTTCGAGGAGGACGAGAAGGTTTAATCACAGGATCAGTCACTACAATATTATCTAGTGACAAACGAGTACCCAGTGAAGAGTCTACAACTGCAGAATGGAGCCTCAATCTAAAATCACAATCAGACAGTGTGGGTATATAAAAATTCGAGGAGCCCACCTTAATCCATATGTTATCGTCTTCCACCATTATTGCATTCTCATCAAGTACTGAGCCCTCAATTAAGTTTGGCCATGAGCCAGAACTCCTGAGTTTCTTAACATCTTGCTGATTGCCGGTTGAATTCTTAGGTGCCCAACGATGATATCTCTTATGTTTTTTCCATGCATCTGAGAAGCACTTTGAAGAGCAATGGTAGCTTTTCTCAATTGATGCATTCAATTTTACACAAGAGGTGCACTGAACAGTAGCCAATTTACGACGGTGTACAGAACAAGGAATGTTCTGTCGATACCTATACATATGTAAGATTTAAAAAAGTTAAGTTTTGGCACTCACTAGTCACTGTAATTCAAAGGCCACCATGTATCATTCAACTAATGAACTAAAAACCAATGCTACTGTACCATCTACCGTACAGCCTCTTTTAACACAAAAACTTCAGTGTCAACACATGCGTTTGAACACACACACAAAAAGCACTACCTTCAATGGAACCTTTTGGTGCGAGGAAAAGAATGTTATTTGACACTGAAAAATGAAGCAATGATTATTTGCAGTCTATGAAACTCAACACTGAATTTGTTACTCTTTTTTTTTTTTTTTTTGTCCATCCATACTAAAATCCAATTGATACTGGTATTAACAAACACTAAACCTCAATTCCAGAAATTAAAGATTGAAATAAGAGAGTGATGATAAAGAAAGTCCCTCTTTTCACACTCAACTGATTTGAGGACCATATCCGTACAACAAAGCCTTTATATGGCTATGCTACCATGTTATTTTGTTCTTCAAAACAAATGTCCATTTTTCTTGTACATTATGCTTCTTATTGCTTAATTTCAACATTAGATCATGAATTGGAAAAAAGAAAAAGAAAAAGAAACATGAAAGAAATCAAAAGTCTACCCACGTCAGCCCAAATTATTTTCCTAAAACCAGAAATCGGGACAGCCCAAATTTTCATTTTGGTTGTTTTCCATTGAACCATCTTACAGGCAATGGACTAAACAAAACAAAACAAAAACAGTCAAACAAACAAGAAAACCAAAACAAACAAAAAGTGTTGATGGCCCATTTGGTTTCAAGAATCCACTCAAGTCTGTCTAATACCGCTTACTAGTCTTTCAATATATATCACTTCCTTTTTCTTTTTCTTGTTTTTGTCTCCGCAACCAAACAGAGAGTTACGCATACAGGAACATGTAAATTATATAAGCACACGGTTTTTAATGAAACAAAGGAGTAAAAGATTGAAAGAAGAAGATAAGAGTGGAAAAAGAGAAGAGGAGGAACCAGCTGTAAACGAAAGAATGTGGTGGTGGTGGTGGAGAGCCAATTGTATGATATGAATTGACAAGTTTGGTTTCGGTGACAGAGATTTTGGAGCCAATGACGGGTTGGGTGGACGACAATGTCACTGACACTTCCCATTGCAAAGTGTTGGAGTCTTGGTCCTTTTCGAGAGCCATTTTTATTTTAACTTTGAGCGCCAAAGAATTCAAGCTAACTAACAAGCTTTGTTAGTTATTACTACTACTTTGGCAAAAGAATGAGTGGGAGAGGGATGATTGGATGGTTTCTTGGGAAGGAAGAAAGGCAGAGGAGTTTTTGGGTTTGGTGGGTTTGTGTTAAAAAGGCGTTTTGTTTTGTGAGAGTTTGGAAGAGGGAAAGGCTTTTTGTTTTTGCGTAGTGTCAAGTGTATGAACTAACTATGAAGCAGAATTCAGTAGTGTCTATAATTATATACCCTTGGGGATTGGGGATTGGTTGTTATCTCGGACTCGTTTTTATTCTGCAGAGTGCAAAGTGGTGGTAATATCAAATTTACCAGACACCAGCATTATTTTGAGTTGGTGGGCCTTTTCGGTCCAAATAGGACTTTGACCATAGATATAATGAAATTTAATAAATACTTCTAACTTTTTATCAATACGTATAAAATAAATATATTAGTTAAATATAGATTTCTATTTTTTTTAAACATTAAATTTTATAAGAATTGTAAACACTACCAATTCAATAAATTTACAAGAAAATATTTTGACTAAATCACACTTCACCTTTTTTTTAAATTTAATTCTTCAAGTTTAAGATTTTTCATTTTGATCCATTAAATTTTATTTTGTTTTAAAAAATTGTCATTCTATCTTCTCTGCAATTGATTTGACCGTTAAATGCCTACAAAACATTTTGTTTGTTTTGGTTTTTCTCTCTCTTAACAATCAAATTAGTTGAAAACATGAACAAAATGATCTTTAAAAAAAAAAAAAAAAATCAAATTGAGTGAACTAAAATGTGAAAAAGAAAAGAAAAACTTAAAAAAAAATAAAAATAACTCAAAATTTTAAGCTTCAAAAATATAATTTTTTTTAATTAAAAAAACTCACAAATCATGTTACGATATTATATCTCATATTATTATTATTATATTTAATAACATCAATCATGAAACCAACTAAGTGTATGTATATGTATTAGTGTATGTTCACCAGTAAATGGAATTCAGTTGATTTAATTAATTAAATTTATTATCATCAAATAAGAGATTTAAAGTTTGAACCCTATGTACACCATAATAAAAATTAATTAATATATTAGTTTATAACAAAAAATCAATGATAGCATGGAAAGAGAACACCAATATAACCGCCATAATAAAAATCAATTAGTATATTAGTTTATAACAAAAAAGTCAATGACAGTAGGGAAAGAGAACACCAATATAACCATAAGCTCGTGTGCCAAAGTGGTAAGTGGTTGTTGTATCCCCATCAGGTGCCTAGGTTTGACACCCCAAGCCCGTGCTTTGTGGGTTACACAATTTCAATGTGTGGATTAAAAACCAATGGGGCTTGTGTGGGGTCGGGGTCTTTGAACTCCACTTTCGGGCTGATAGTACCCTTGACTTGCTCAACTGTACCTTGAGGTGTGGAATAATGACTATACACGCGAGTTCCTTTTTTTTTCTCAAAAAAGAAATAAAAGAAAACACCAATATATTATAAATCTATCTTGTCTACAACAAATAAAATAAAATAAAATTAACCATGTCATGGATCAATAAGGAAGATGGTCCAAACTCCAAAGATCCTATCACATAAACACGAGCCTTTTTGGGCCTTACCAATATCAGTCAGTCTCTTCGTCTAAAACTATAACTATAACCGCCTATGAAAGAGTTCAAAAGCCACACTTTTCCCTCGCTCGCTTTACCGAATCAGAGATCATAAAATTCAAAAACAAACTCACATACAGAGAGAGAGAGAGAGAGAGAGAGAGAGAGAGAGATGAGAATGGAGGAGGGATCACCAGAGAAGGCAGAGATAGAAAAGAAAGAGGAAGCTCTGAAATCAAAAGTCGCAATTCGATGTGCCAAAGCCGCATTCCTACTTTCTTCGCTCAGATCGCTCCCAAATTCCACCGCCGACCACCACCAGCAGGTCAACAATCTCTCTCTCTCTCTCAATTCGAGAATGTTCTAAACTTCAATTTTGACTGACAGGAAAAGAAGATGCTGGAGGTGAAGATGGAATTGGCAAGGGAGCGGCTCAAGAACAAGAGGATCAAGCAATGTGCTCTAATCGAGCTGGTTCTTGAGCTCGCTTTGGTTCTCTCTCTTTCCACTTTCTTCTTCATGCTCTTTCTCAATCTGATCGAGCTGTGATCGCCATCTGTGCGGTTCCTTGAGCTCAGGTTTGAAAATCTAAGTCGTCCTTTCGCTGTAAACAATCACCTACTACTATTCCATCTACTACTACTACATTTAGGTCAATTCACAATCCTAGAAATTTGATTTTCCAAGAGAGGGAGAAACTGTGTCTCATTGAGTCAATTTCAATGGAAGGAATATGAAATTTGAATCGTGCTTTGTTCCGCTTTCTCATTGTGCTTATACTATAGAATTGTTCAGACATATATTCATATATTCTATCAATTTGATTCGCTAGACCTAGATCTAGATTAGCCATAATATCTGTTTCTTATTTTGATCTACTTTCTAAAGATTGTTAGAGATGCTTTACGGTATATGTTAATTTTGTTGCTTGTGATTGGAAGTCTTCATTGCATTGGCCGCTAAGAATCACAAGTTATCAGAACTCATATCAAATTTCAGTATCTATATTATAATATAATAAGGGGATTTTGGACTTTTTCACAGATTTGGAGTGTTCAAACTCTCTGTCTTACATTAATTGTATTTTTCCTTAATTACTCTTACTTCTTAGATTTTTTTTTTTCTCCATATCTCTCAATTTCTCCTTTATTTTCCACTCATGACCACCTTGATCCTCTTTTTTTTATTTATAGTTTTTATATTTTCTTCACAAATCCATCAATGATCAATCTGTTCTTTATTTTTTACTCTCAACAATTTTGACCTTCGGTTTATATTTCTTTTTTCCCTCCCTTATTTAGTTGCTTCTTCATTTTTTCTGAACAAATCCATCAATTGCTTCTTTATTTTCCTTGCACGCATGGTTGTGACTTGTGAGTTCCTTTTGGATTCTCCTGCTTAGTTTGGTCGTTAGAAATGAGACATGGATCCAATCATATACTAATTGAAAAAGGAATAAAAATGCTATAGAAAAATATTTCCAAATATATATATATATATATATATATATATTTATATATTTATAAATACATTAAAAAAAAAGTAATTGAAACTTCTTCGTGCATCAAACGAGTCAATGACTAGATTTATTAATAACTAAAAGAGGTCAAAAGCTGCAAAGAAGTCAAGCAGCTCTAAGCCTTTAACCATAGCGGTGGCAAGGTGATTCACCTTATCTATTCAATTCCATTTTTGAAATCATTACTTACTTCCCAAACATGCTTATGTAGACCTTGTATAGTGATCTTGTTTCTTCTTACTAGTACGTATGGGGCATCTAATGTGGCGATTGAGTTGTTTGTACTTTCCATCCCTAAGCTATTCATAAATCATATGACATATATGGCTTGGCTTTACATTCATTTACCTCCAATTCAGTAATATCTAACTCTTCTTAACAGGTCACAATCATCATCTGTCTTACTTGCACGTGCATAATCTTGATCAGAGTAAATAAATTGTCCCTTTGAAGGGGGGCCATTTTCTTTGTCAGGGTTTTATATTATAAAGGAATGCATTGATTTGCATGATAACACTTTTTTTTTTCCTTGTTTTCCAAGCTGAAGATTAATTTATCTTCTCTAGGTCTTAAGGATTAGTTGGGAACTTGAGAAGAGTAAGGTAGGTCATATTAAGATTGATAAGAGGAAATTGTTCATCAATAGTGCCATATATACTGACATAGGAAAAACCTAGAACACGAAGTTTAAGGGATTTTTGGCCCATTAGTCTGGTGGGTAGTTTGTATAAGATCTTAGCCACAGTGCTGCTAACAAACTTAAGACAGTCATGGAGAAGTTCGTATTGTAAGTGTCAAAATGCGTTAGTACGAGGAAGACATATTTTCTTAAAAAAAATATTAGTATATGTGTTTCAACCATGTGTTGTTTGATGCTAGTTAACGATTCTATGCCAGGTTTCTTTAGTAGCTTGAGAGGGTTAAGGCAAGGAGACCCACTATTGCCTTTACTATTAATTCTAGTAATAGAGTTAATTAATGCTATGCTGATGTGGACATTAGAGGGTTGGATGGTGAATGGTTCAGAGTGAATAGAGGCTCCACTGAAGAAATGAGCATCTCGCATAACTTATTTGCAGATGACACCATCTTATTTTGCAAGGCTTCCACTAAAAACTTGTTATTATTCATTGTTTGTATGTGCATTAAGCAGTGACATGCTAAAGGTGAATTTAAGAGTGAGTTAGTTCCATGGGGGAGTGGATAATGCAAAATACTTGGCTTAATTGCTATGTTGTAAGGTGGGATCTTTCCTTATGGTTTACTTAGGGGTGATGTTAGGGACATTATATAAACCAACTACAATTTGGAATTTTGTACTGGGAAAACTAGAGAAATAGTTGGCTAGGTGGAAGAAGTTGTATATGTGCAAAGGTGGTCATCTTACCTACTTATTTCTTGTCTCTTTGTACCATTCCTTCTCATCATGACTAACATGATTGAGAGAATCATACATAATTTCCTTTTGGAGGGGAGTGGGGGGGGGGGGGGGGGGGGGGGAAGATGGTGAGTTTAATTTAGTGAGCAGGGATAAGGTGTGCTATCCTATAAAGTATACGGGTTAGGGGTTCGGAAAGTCACGGCTTTTAACCACACTATGTAGGGTTAGTGGTTATGGAGATCTGGAGCAAATTTGATGCAGAGTTATTATGGAAAAATATGGGGAAAATTGGGAAAACAAAACTACATTTGCAGTAAGAAGACCTCATGGATGTAGCTTGTTGAAAGAAATTCAAGCCAGTTGGGACAGATTCTATGTTTACTTGTCTTTTTTGGGTAGGGAACGGTAAGAGAATCAGGTTTTGGCATGAAGTTTGTTGTGGTGATCATTCATTAAAGGATTTGTTCCTGGAGTTATGTTTTATTGCTGTGAAGAAGGATGCTTAAGTACACTTTCTTGTTACTTTTGGAAGGAATAACAGAAACTTGTGCTAGAACCTAAGGTCCATCAAGGACTTTCATGATTGGTAAGCTAAAAGGGGCAAATAAATTAATGGATCTGATTCAACTTATTTTGGACTTTAGTTGGGAAAGGACAGTTTAGCATATGATCCTATTACGCATATCCGTGAAATGTGCTTACATGTACGTTCCCCTGGAAAGGTGTGTGGGCGTAGCAAGGTACCTCATAAGTATAAGGTGGCTTTCTTTTGTAGAAAGCAGCCTTGGATTCCATACTAACCTTGGATAATCTTATTAAGAGGAAGATGGTAATAGATGTATAATGTGCAAGTATAGTTGTGAAAATACAGCATTTGCGTCTTCATTGTCCTACATCTCAAGGGTCGTTCCTTTGCATTTACAGTTTTTGGAGTAATATGGGTGATCCCATGGCGTGTGATAAACTTGTTTACAGGAGAGGAGCATTTGGTTGTCATCGAAACCATGTTGTCTGGCAGGCAACTCCTCATTATATAATCTGGACCATTTAGAGAGAGAAAGAGAAACTGTAGGACTTTTGAAACTGTGAACTTTGTTTGAATATTGCACTAGAATTGGGGGGGGGGGGGGGGGGGGGGGTTTCCTGTAGCTCTACAGTTGTTTTTTTTGGATCATGTGGATGTTCGTTTGAAATTCTAAGGAATCTCGTGGTGTCCATTTGACATTCTTTAAGGAAGCTCACCATTTTAAACTCTCCTTTCTTATAACAAGATATCTTTTGAACAAATGGATCTTCAGCGCAATGAGCATATCATTGGTAGATATCCTTGCCTGTACTTTCTACTTGTAGTGAATTGGTAATTTATAAAATGCTATGTTGCTACATGGCCCTACAGATGAACTATTTCACCCCGCATAGCCACTAGGTTTTTTTTTTTTTTTTTTTAATAAAAAAAAAAATCCTTTTTACTTCTTAATCACACTTATGTAATGAAATCTCAAGCTGCTAGACCCCATCCTACCATACAAACCCTTCACTATTATGTTATCCTGGCTTTGGCTACCAAACTTCTAGCCAAATTTGGGGGTTTGGGTGAAAAAGTGTAAAGCTCCCAGCAACCAAGAACAAAAACGTGAAGCAGTATTAATTAGTGTATAGATTGAAGATAGTTTGATGAACCTTTTATGAAAATATCATAGGGGGAAGATATGCCCATATATTGATGGCTAACCAAATCATACAAATATGGAATCGTAATTGCAGTCTTAAGTACATTCCACTTTTTTTACGAAATTTTGTAATGTCATTCTTCAAAAATCAAAGCATTCATTTACAAAAGATGAAGTGTTTAACGTCCATCAGTGACAAAGTGATCAAATCAGAACCAGCAAAGTGAAACTGCAGGCATCCTTTGTATTTATAGTGTTAAGAGAAGAACCAGCATCTACGACAAATCCCTTCTGCAGGCCAACACAATGCCATTCTGCTATCAATGAAGTTCAAAAGAATCCCAAAAAGAATTCTTTCTGACCTGGAAGAGAAAAAGAAGACAGTTCTAATGCTTCAATCTTATCCACATGGCAATCCTTAAGTATTCTATAATTATTTGCAGCAAGATAAAAATTCAATCAAAGAGATATAATATAACCAAAGTGAGAATTATCTGGGTATGGCCAAACCAAGATCATATCAAACAAAATAATTATAAGCAATCCAGACTATCCAAGAAACAGAGGCAATATGTTCTAGATATGATTTATCAGTGTCATGCAGGTTATCCCATAACCTTCTTAAATGTAATTCAATTTTTCATCATAATTATAAAAAAGGCTGTTTGAGCTATATGTGTTGAAACATTTGAAAGGAAAAAGCTAATATAACAAAGTCTAAACATGATTCTCTTCATTGGAGTGATCATTGTCGTATGCCTAAATGCAATGCTGAAACCTTTGAAAGAAAGAGGGTTCAATAACAAAATCCAAACAGGATTATCTTCATTGGAGTGTCATCATCATCAAAGGAGTGAAAAGGACACTAGGATTTGTTAAATAATCTTATTTATGAGAATGAAGAGATTCCACACTCATATTGGCTTAAGTGGTGACATTCCACCAAATTGTCAAAATTCTGAAATCCTGAAGCTGATAATGTACAATTTATTCATATTTCTAGAAAATTCTCACCTTCTACCAATTCTACCCAAAATGATATTTGAGAAATATATAATCCATAAAAAACATCAGTAGTGCAAAAGGATGACAGGGCCTGTGACTTAAAGCAAGAGATCTTTCGTTTGAGAGAAAAAAAGGGACACCTATGTGCAGTGTCAGAGCATTGACGAACCAAGCCATGCCAGATCTAATTGAGTAAAACATGGTACATGCAGCGTCAGGGCCCTCATTAAGCCTGCCTTAAAAATTTAATTAGGGGACTGGATTTGCTCTTCCTCTAGTCACTAACTGCTCCCAAAGCACTAAGCTCTAGCTAATAGGCTAGGCTCCCAGCCATCACCTTCAGCTGCTAACATTTTCAAAAAAATGCTTCATCTTCCCTTGCTGGAAAGTAATTTCAACTGAGCCATAATGCAAGTGATGACAGAATCATGGAGATCTATCTTATTATGTCTTCTCATAGGAACAGGCAATGGAACACAAATACATAAGCACTCAATAAAACACTGCCAATATGTATCAGGCTATTGACTAAGGTAAAAGAGGTTTTAGGGGTTGATTGTATAACCATGTTAACTAGTGCCTGCAGAACTCTTATGGACTGCGTTCCTGGTGGAATTCAAATAGATTATGAATCTCAAGAATTTAGTTGCCTTAGCATGGCTTGGATGCAGAAAAATTAAATGTTATGATAAGAAAACATCTGGTTTGTTATAAAGATCAATGGCTAAAGGAAGTTCAAAGGCTAATTGTTTTCATTATGATTAAGAATGAGGAAGTAGCACCCAAAAGTGTTCACCATCATATTACTTTCTTTTTTTTATATATATAAGTAATGGAAAATAAATTGTATTACTTATTGAAAAAGAACGAGGGAGTCACAGCATTTTTTGAAAACAAAAATAAAAATTACCATTAGAATGAATAATTGCAAATACCTCTAATCAAATGCATAGGGATCATCTGCATAGGGATTTAGAGAACCTTCTGAAAACAAATCACCTATGTTCGAAGGACGTGGATGACCTCCTTTGACTCCCTGCATAAGCAATTGACATGTAAGAACTTCAAACATGCAGAACTGAAGTACATACAATGGCACAGTATTTTGAACAATAAAGCATATTCTTGAAATGGTTTACTACCATCACATTTACTATATAGAAAGTGCTTGGAATACTCTCAAAAGCCATTCAAAAGAAATAAACAACTCAAGAATGAAAAATTGCAAACCTAATAGGGTGACCTAAGGCTCCCTTTCCAATGTCATTGGTAAGAAACTTAAGTAATGAAAAATGAATATGAGGAAGAAAATCTGGAAAAAAAAAAAATTATTTTCTTTATAGTCTACTGGTCTTGCTCTACCAAAAAATCAGTTTTCAAGCAGAAATGGTAAAATAAAATAAGTGCAAAACATATTTTGAAAGATGACAAAGTTCAGAAATAATTAATTTAGATTCTAACTACCTTGACAAAACTTCTGGGGGTATTCGCTTTTGGTGTATTCATCTTTTTATGTTTTTTTGGGTCCTGGCATAACAGAACAAGGAAATTCAGCATGAGGAAACTTAATAAAAGGAATATGCAAGGCTAGAAGCCAATCTGTTTACAAACAAATGCATTCTGTTAAAAAATATTCCTAGGCTTAATGGTGCTGCCAGATGGGCCAGTACATACCTCGAACATGACAGTACTTCTTGTTTTCCTTCGTTTTGTAATTGTTCTGCCATTAGAAGTTTCAACTTCATACTCATGGTGAGTTACCTGCCATCCGTGAAGTATATATTTAGAGGTTAGAATAGGCACGAGTCCAACTAAAATATATTATAAATCTATATTAACATCTTGAACCATCAAATATTTATTATCTGTTTTCAGCCAACTCAAATTTCTCTGTAACTAACCTTCTTATGATGCTTAGGAATACTCATTACACTTCCTGCGTTTACGTTCTCTACTTTCTTCAGCAACTTTGACACTGGTGTTTGTGTTGCTCCCGAGAGAGGAGATTCCTTATACACAAAATAAAAGACAGACAAAAAGTGACTGTCATATCTCCGCTAAAGCATAACTTATTGTGAAAGCAGGCATAATGATCTGCCATTTCTTTGTGTCACCTTCTCTTCGCCCTCTGGTCTTTCCAGAGCATGCTGACTTCTTTTGCTGCCTCCAGAATTTCTCATCTTGATTGATGAAATGGAGTGCTCCTATCAAATTGATCATGTTGAAAATGGTGTGTTACCACACATTGCATATTCATTGTGATAAATTGTGACTTTAAAAATTTTACACTCCAAACCTACACAAAGCAAACTCTTTACAATATGTTCTGCCACCAGCCATACAGAATATTAGAGTTATGTTAACTAGATATTCCACTATTTGCAATTAGTTATAATACAAATCACTCTCTGTACACTCTACCTCCCTTAAAAAAAGAATATCTAAGAACTGAAATAAACTCATGGTAACATATTTGCAAAGATGATATTGCCATTTGCATAAAATTTATGGCTCAAATGTTGCAGTAATTGCAGGACTTTCCAGCTCCTCTTGATGCAACATAAGAAAATCCTTGGAAGTTGTAATAAGAAAAATAATTTCCAGAAATTGTTGTAAAAGTATGTATTACAAAATTTTGTATCACATAAAATGAAAAAAAAAAAAAAAAAAAAAAAAAAAAAAAAAAAAAAAAAAAAACAATTTTGTTTTTTAAATGAAGCTTTTCTGAGTGCAGAATGTAAAGGCAGAAATTGAAATTTTTAATAAACTTTTAAGCATGTATAACTTTATTATTTCCCTCCTATGTGTTTTTACTTTAAATGATAAACTAGTGACTGTAACTATCTACAAGCCACTAACAGATGTGATAGAGATAGTCAAATTAACTTACCTTACAAAAGATTAGTATTTTTTAATCAAAATAAATCTGCAAACATGAGTGTGGAATCTATTGATCATAGAAGCTAACCTTTTTTGAGTTCACTTCTTGGTCCTCTTTTGGCTTGTCACTCATCACTTTCCACTGCAATTGCAATAAAGCCCTCTGCCTGTCTTCCTGTAATACAATATATGCAAAACTTAAAATAAGGTGAACTGGTGGAGGTAATGCAATCAGATTAGCACTTCTGGAAATATATACTTTGGACTTCTGAAGATCCAACTCCTCTTGCAGCTTTCTGCACTCATCTTCATGCTCACATCTCAAAGCTCTCATCTGAGCTTCATGTTCATTCCTGAGCGACACTGTTTTCTGCACAAAACTCACATAGTATTAGCCATTGAAGCAAATTTGGGTGCTAAAGGTCAATTAACTTGAAGCTAATTACCTCTCTCAATTCATTTTCAGCTTCAAGTTCGGCACGTTTTAGCTCTTCAGTGTGGTCAGCTTTAAGTGCCAGTTCCTTTCTGTCATGTTCCTGTTGAATACGACTCACCTACAATGAACACAACCTAGGTCAATGTATTAATGAAGATTTTAAATTATATGTGTAGGCTTCTTCTGTAAAACTTGGAATAAACATTCATTAAAAAAATAAACTCAGAATAAACATCAATGCATATAGCAGGAATTTTTGGGATAAGTCATATAGCAGATGTAGTAAGAAGATTGCAACACTTGTCCCTCAGAAGTTAGTACTTCCCCACCCACCCCACCTCCCCAAAAAAAAAAAAAAAAAAAAAAAAGAGAGAGAGAGAAAACTACAATTCAGAGATTCGGATGCATTTTTAACTGAGAATAATAAATCAAAAGTTGCTCCTGCTATTCAGCCTAGAGCCTTGAGCATTGTCCAAGGATATGCAGTAGGAGTAGCTCATTACCTTCCGGGTGGAATTGCCACAACATGGGTGTACTTCTTATCAAGAAGTATTGCAGCAGGATAATGACTAAGAGGATTTGAAAGGCATTATGGCACTGTGATTTCCAAGGTTTGGCCAAGGCTTAGCTCAGGAAATTTTTATTAATTGAACTTTATGTTCACTAGTAAATTGCATATAAACTTATCTAATAGGTTGGCTGACAATCCATAAAGAATACAACTTATAAACTCAATTAAAATTTGATATAAAAAATATTAATTAACTCAATTAAAAGGTTAGATGATACCAACTAGAAATCCTGTATCTTACACGTAGGCTGTGAAGTTTTTTAGCACATAAGGAAGAATTACTCCCCAGCATACAAAAATATTAATAATATCAGGGATTGCATAGGAAAATATAAGATATTTGAGATGAATAAATTCAAGTAATAAATTACAACAATAATCACATAAGATAGCAAATCCAATGTTATTGATGCAGCATATGCAGAAGCAGAATGATCAAAGACAATTTTTCTGATGCATACCAGAGCAGCATGTTCCTCCTGAACATGCATCAAGTATTGCCTTGATTCTTCTTTGCTCTCTATGATTTTTTGGTCACATTTTCTTTCCATTTCTGCAACAACTTTGTCTGCCTGAAGGTTCAAATGGATGAGAATCATGATTCACAAAGCATATTGCAACAAATGATGCTAAGGAGCAAACCTTCTCTTTTTCCATATTAACAATTTCCAGCTTCTCCACGTCATACTTCCTCCTTATGTCATTGATTGCCTAATCAATTTCAGCTGAGTATCAGTGTAAAGGTACTTGCATAAACTCAGTATTTGCATGTGCTAAAGGGCTTAAAACAAAACCTGATCATTTCTCTGAGAAATCTCTTTCAAATGCCTTGACAACTCCAATTGTTTACTCTCTAGCATCTGATCATATTGCTTCTTAGCCTCTGCAAGTTTACTTTCTGCAGCAATCAACAATCCCTGATTCTGCAATAACAAACAGGATCTTAATATTCAGAAGTTCTCGTAACTCTATTTATTTTAAAAATATAACTGCTTTTAAAACCTCTTTCACTTGATCTTCCAGCTTCTTCTCTTGCTCCTCACATTGCAAAATAAACTGTTCCTTTTCCTTTAAGAGATCATGCAGCTGACTGATTTGTTTCTCTTGCAAATCTACATGCTGCTTATGTTTCTCACTATCCTTTTGCAAAATATCTATTTCTTCTGCTTTTTTCTGTATCTCTGACTGTAATTTCTCTGAATTATCTTTATTCTCACTTTCTAATGCTGAAATTTTCAGCAATAAATCTTGCTGCAATATATCATGAAACAAGCTCAGTAAAGCACTAAAGCATTCTAAAATGTGGCATAAATGAGTAAACAAAACTTACAGACCATTTTATTCTCAGATGTTCTTGAACTTTCTGACAGAGTATCAATTCTCTCCTCTAATTTGGACACTAACATTTCTGTTTCAATCTTCTTTGAGACCAGAGTTTCTGCTTCAGATTCCAATTTTTGAATTCTCTCCCCTGCTAAATGGCACTCCTCTGAAAGATGTTTCATAACAGACTCTTGGACTTTCTGAAGTTCGATGAGCTTATTGTTTAATTCCTGATTTACTAGTTGCAATGCATCTTTTTCTGATGCCATGCATAAGAACTTATCATGAAGTTGATCATATTGTTTTTTGGCATGTGTTGCAGCAAGGTCTTTCTCCTGCTGGACCAGCTTAAGGCAAGAGTCATAAAGAGAGTTCAGATGATCAAACTTGTCTGAAAAAGTTAAGCTTTGTTTGTCCAATTCAACCAACTGTGCAGCAAACTCATGGACCAAACCTTCGAGGTTTCTTATCTCCTTGAATGAAATATCTAATTTTTTAGCTAAGTCTTCACTGCACAATTGGAAATCACTCTTTTCTTTCTCCAAGTTCTGCTGAGTGATTATTAATTGTTTAATTTCATCTTCTTTCAGTTTCAACTCAAGGTGCACCTCTTCCAATTTAGAGTTCAAACTCTCTGTCGCCAATCTATTGGCAGCTACAGTTGCCTCAAACTTCTCAATCATCGTGTCTGTATGAAAAAAATCATGAAAGAACTTATTTATAAAGCAATCCATTGATTCCAAATAGAAGTTGAAATTTTGTCAAAATCTAATCAAAATGATCAAAGGTGCAATCATGATTTGGTTGGCTCAACATGAGACAAAAACCTCACAGGTATGCCTTTAATGACAAGTTATTTCATTGTTCAGCTGGAAGCAAAGATATGAAGAACCTCTCAAGGAGACAATATGTTTCTCAGCTCCATAAAGAAAGAACCTACTGAGGTTACGCATGAATGATAGCAATTGTCAAAGATTCAAGCAAATTAGCATTCATTTCGCATGACTGGGAAGTTTTGGACAAAGCTAAGCATCTTAGAGTAGATGGTAGAAAATTATTGAGCAACTATGCTCCTTGCTGTAAGTCAGAGGATATTGATGAGAAGAGTCTAAAAGAAACTTGAACCATGGTCAAACATTGATAATAACACAGGGGTTTGATCCCCTTATGGCCTCAAGCATTGCTAAAGGTTTGCCTTATATTCAGGCGTAGGAATATCACAAATTTATATATTTGCAAACATAATTAATTAGGGAGGAATTTGATTAGTTCTCAGTCCATTAAAATGAGAAGCTTTAGGAGGACTCCTGAAAAAAGTTATATATAGGGGGAAACAATGGTGTAGAACAAAGCCTATCTTTATCTTTCTGCTAATGAACATATAAGAAAGCTTATGTACCAATCAGTTTGGTAAATTCTCTTTTTTCTATTCTTCTTTTAATTAAACATTAAAACATGTTGTAGGGGAGCTACCAATGGTAAATTCATTTTTATGTTTAACTTTTAAACTAGCAATAATACTTGGTACTAACAATAAAGTTGAAAATCCCTTCAATTTAACTCCAGAATAATGAATTAAGGAGACATGGTAATAGTGATAACAACCATAATAATAATGACTATGACAATATGATAGTATTACACCAATTCACATCATTTTAAAAATTTAATGATAAAATTGGATAATTCCTCAAACAAGAAAGAGTAAAATACAGTGACTACACTTTGAGCTGTGAAAGTGAACCTAGCATATGCAAATCTTAAGCTGTTTTGATACTAAAACTTCAAATAGCTTCCAAAGTAATAAACAGATAATGGAATCAAATCCTACTGAACTTCTTCTAGAATTGCTGTGAACTAAATTTGCTCAGTTATAATATTATCTCATAATTTCACTATGAACCAGCAGTCCAAAGAAGGAACAAGCTCTTGAGTCTTTAGCAACATAAATGACAAATACCACCTAAAATCTCCGCCAAGAAAATAGTTACCTTTTTCCACTATGAGATTGGCAGTCCTACACATTTCATCTGTGTAAAGTTTATCTTTTTCCTCTTTCTCCATTTTGAGTTCCTCGAGTTCCTTTCCACCTGTAAGCAATATTCAATCACAATACCGAATGCCAGATCAGCATGGCACAAACAACCAAACACAATATCTTCAAAACAAATCCATATCTATAATTAACTAATTCGAATGATTATCATTTTAGAAACTGAATATATTTTACAGGAAATATATTTTGGATGAGAACACTCACGAATTCCAAGAGTTTCTTCCGCAGACTCTAACTTTAGGGACAGATCATGCATTTGTTGGCTCAAGTCATCAAGAGCGATTGAACTTGTGGATAGTTTTTCTTCAAAGAATTCCTTATCTTTCTCAGCTGTTAACAAAGTTAGACGACCATTACAACTGTGATCATTAAGCACAGTGTTAAAGGTTCAAGAGCTTTAAGTAAAACCTACCATCCTGAACCTGACCAGCCAAGTGCTGTAAGGTCTCGGTGAGTTGATCACACAGAGTCTTAGTTGAAGAGAATTTAGACTCCAATCCTTTCCAGAGTTTCTCATCTTCTTTCTGCTTCACCTTGAGCTTAGCATTTTCATTGAAAACATTCTGCAATTTTTCCTCTAACGCACGGATATGATCCATCGATTTCTTCAGCTTGTTGTTCTGAAATTATTAAATTTTTGAACCAAATTACTATTTGATTCAAAGTAATGACAAATATATAATAGAAAACTGTAATTATTGAAAAATGATTTAGAAATTGAGGCACATACAAAAACAAAAGTGCGCACACACAGACACAACAACAAACACGCACGCTCAGAGAGAGCGATCATACCGCCATTTCCAGATCAGTCTTCACGGAAGCTTGCTCCTTCACCAACTTCTCTGCAAACAAACAAATCGACCACACAAGTCACAAAATGTGCTCAATTTTCAGAGAAAATAAACCAAACAACCAAAGTTTTCTGATCGAAACCTGCTGTGAGCTTCAAATTCGTGAAACTTCCTGATGAGATTGAATCCGAAGCAGGACGCGAAGAGAATGAAAAGCTCTTCGCGGTTCCTGTGGCAGATCCTGCGAAGGATTTGAACTGATCCAAGCTCTTCATGCTTGGAAACCCTAGCTTCTGCATTTTCGAAATCGTAGATTGATTATAGCTATGAAACCCTAAAAATTCTCTATCTCTCTCTCGCTCTCGCTCTTGCTCGCTCTCTCTCGAACTCTTTTGAGTTCTGGTTTTTCAGTGTGTAGTTGAAATGATTTGGGCGCCAAGGCGATGCGTTTATATAGTAACCGGGTTGTACACGTGTACTGTCACGTGAGGCATATTGACGGTTAATGGATTTTAAATGTTTTATGGTGTGGATGACTCTACTTGATCAGCGTGGCAATCAATGCTGAAGTTTTTTTAATATTTTTTTTTAAATTTTAGATTAAATTTTATTGCATAAATCCTCCGAATTAATGCCTTATATATTATGTTATTGACCTAATACCAATTCAATTATTGTTATTTTAGTTTATAAACCTTTTATAGTTAGTAAAATGGGTAGTAATTTTATATTTTCTATCATAAAATAATTAATTTTGATATTTATTTATTATATTGTTGAAGGATCGCATTTATAATCACATCAAATATGTAAATTTTTAAAAATAAAATTGGTAATAATTTTAGCACTTTCCTTAAAGTGAAATATAGCAACCATGAACAAAATCCTATGGTACACATTTTTTTATGTACCATACTTATTTAATCTTAACTGTCAATATAAGATATTAAGTTATTTAATATATATTTTAATAAATGATAGGTTATCATCTATTTTATAAACCGGTTACTTCTGTCATGTGATGGAAGACGCACTGTGGGGAAATTTTAATTTTTTTATAATGATTGTGGGGAAATATTGAGCAAACAAGAAAAAATAGTTTGAGGATATTAAGTTGATTTTTTTTTTTTTTTTTTTTATTGTGGGCTTTTTTTGAGTTGATTTTTGGGTCATAATTGCTTTGAGAATCTCTTTTATATATATATATATATATATAAGTACTGTAGAATTTAAATTTATAGCTTTATTCTTCTTATCATTAGATCAAAAAAACCAATTGATATTTAGTGTATGCAAGATTCAAACTCAAATCCCTTATTCAAGGACCAAAAAAAAAGAAACAATTAACTTAATCCAAAACTTGGAACCCACTCATGCATTTTTTTGTAACATATGCCTGTGTGTGTGTGTGTGTTTTTTTTTATTTTTTTTATTTGAACTGTGCCATTTGATACATTAAGTAGTCCATTCTTTGAATTTGCTGGTTAACTGCTAAAACATACTCTTTAATCTATCAAAATTTGCATTCTCATGATAGATTCCAATGTATTTCTGCATAATGGACTTACCTTATATTGTATCTCAGTTTATGATTAATGAAATTACAAGTTTGGCTAGGGCGGAAAAATCCATTGTAACAGGAAAGGAACTCAAAGTGCATTTCTTTGATATCTCTCCTGAGCTGATTCAGGCCATCAAGGCCATTCCTCTTGTAATGCCTCCTCCAAGGAAGATATTATTTTCTGGGCTTCCTCCCCTTGTGGATAATTTGATTCCAAAAATGCTTACAATATTTCTAAAAATCTGGGTTCCCACCCCAACCAGTTTAATGGTAGCCGGATTTGGGACATAACATTTTTCCTAGAATTAAATTCTTTCTTTGGAAATGCTGGCTGAATTGCCTCCCTGTTAGCATGAACCTTGCTCAAAGAGGCCTTAACATTGGTACTAGCTGCCATTTTTGTTCTTCCTTTGACGAATCTATTTTTTTTATCTCTAAAAAAAATTAACATTTTAATTATTTTTTGCAAAGGTCAATCGTGGCCCTCACAAAATAATTTGGTATTAGTAAGGGCATATTTTTAATCCACACAAAAAAAAAAAAAAACTTTTTGCAAGAGATTTTTATTGTCCCTGGAAATAATTTGGTGGGAACATTTCCCTCCAAATTTTTAAAATTTTAATGATTATTTGTGAAGGTTGATCCTAGTCCTCGCAAATAATTTACTATTAGTGAAGGTTTTTTTTTTAACCATCACAAATAATACACTTTTTGCGAGAGATTTTTAATTGTCCCTCGCAAATAATATGGAGGGAAAATTTCCCTCCAAAATATTAGTATTTGTGATAACTATAACACATAATTGTGACAGTTTTTTTTGTTGGTCACAAATATTTCATATTTTACCAAGTATTTGCAAGAACTTTATTTTGCCATCACAAATAAGATTTTTTTAGAGAGCTTTTTGGGTCCGTCAAAAATTCATGGTCGCAAATGGACATTTTTCTTGTAGTCCTGTCCAGGGCACAACATAAATCAAAATATATTTGTAGGACAAATCTGATGTTAGACATCTATCTAGTAAGCATTTTCCACAAAATGGGAAGGAAACACAGGTTGTTTGTTTGTAATTATTAAAAGTTTCTTCATGCTTCCGTGTTAAAAGGACTATTTAATGTAATTCTTCTTTGTTTCTAATATCCTATTTACTTAAAAAAAGAAAGAAAAAAGAGTTGACTTATTTGATAATGTTTGTATTGTGATTGGCTTATATTTCAATTGGACAAGCTCGATTTCCTTGATGTGAAGACAATTTTATTCACTTTTGAGAAAGAGAGGGAGTACAAAAGGCTGCTATTTTTGAATTTCAGGCTACCATTTTGAAGTTGAAAGTGATATGATTTTTTTATGGGTAAAATTTATTATAAAATAAGGACAAACCTTTTATATATAGGATGTATGTAAAAGGCATTTTTTTTAGGCTGTAAACAAAAGGTTCATATAAAGAATACAAAGTGCTATATGTTTATGTATTTCTTTTTATTTTTCTTTGAATTTTAGAATAACTAATATTTTCATGATTATTTGCGAAGGCCAATTGTGGCCCTCGCAAATAATTTAGTATTAGTGAGGGTATATTTTTAACTCACACAAAAATTAAAATTTTTGTAAGGAATTTTTATTGTCCCTCAGAAATAAGTGGGAACATTTCCCTCCAAATTTTTTTTTATATTTTAATGATTATTTGTGAAGGTCGATCCTAGCCCTCACAAATAATTTAGTATTAGTGATGGCAATTTTTTAACCGTCACAAATAATACACCTTTTGCGAGAGATTTTTAATTGTCCCTCGCAAATAATATGGAGGGAAAATTTCCCTCCAAAATATTAGCATTTGTAACGGCTATAACAGATAATAGCGACAGCTTTTTTTGTTGGTCACAAATATTTCACATTTTACCAAGTATTTGTGAGGGCTTTATTTTGCCATCACAAATAAGATTTTTTGAGAGGGCTTTTTGGGTCCGTCACAAATTCTTGGTCGCTAATAGGCATTTTTTTTGTAGTGAAATTAGGATTAGCTAACTATTTTTCTTTTTTCTTTTTTAGTCCAATTGCTGTGAAAAATTAGGTTACATTATTTCTCATTGAGAGTTTATTTTAGCTTTGGTTTTTCCTAGGTGAGGTGAGGTACTCTGAATCAAGATGATACCAAATAAACGACTAACCATCATGATTGGCTCAATCCCCCTTTCTGAATTAAAAATCAAACTGCCTGCAACACTTGCTTAATCAAAAAATTACATCACATCATCTTCAATCTAGAGCAAAACTTGAAGGCTTAATAAATTGCATGGTTCATCTTTGCGACATATATTATTATTTGACTGTGTAATGGCATCTCTTTTCACTTCATCCTAGTTCTACCCCACAGGTTCTTTCTTGACTTTTTCCTCTCATGCTTGTCTTATGTACTTAGTACTTACAATTCAATTAAAATGCTAAGGTTTTAGGTGTGACAAACCAAATCAAAACACATCTTTCTCTCTCTCTCTCTCTAGCACGTGTTCATGGGATTTGCTTAGTGCACACATTTCATATTCCATAATGCTAAAGTAAAAATAAAAAAGTGAACTGGTTATAGTTTCTCTCCCCTCTTGACTTTTTGAATAAAAATCCAGGTAATGCATGCATGATGGCTTTGTAGTTTGTACATCTTTGGTTTTAGAAAGAGAGTTCGTTTCTTTGAGGCCAAGAAAACAAACACTTTTGCTGCATATTAGCAGAAAAGAAAAAACCAATGAAACAAAATGAGTTGGTATTGATACAGTAAAAAGTAGAAAGGCAATAATCTACGCATGTAAGACCATCCAAAAGCCTAGAAATCAGAAATTGTGATTCACACATTTTTTTTTATACCTTAGTTGGTTCATTACTTCATTTTGCTTCCAAGTTTCATCTAGATTCGTTGATGTTTATGGTTTACCTTTAATGATGTCTATGTGGTTTTGGTTCACCTAAATGGCTCAAAGAAGAAAAGAATGGAAAGGTGCATATTTTGTGGATCATGTAGGTTCATCCATTGATAAACAAGATTGGAAACCAGCATTTATTGAATCACATGTATCACCATACCTACTACAGATTATCCAGTTCAGTTTGTCATTGCAGAATGTTTCAATATAAAACTATATATGATCTATGAATGACATTGTTGGACATATCCGATCTAACTTATATATGACAATATACGCAATAAGTGATGTTCAGAACATGATGCTTGACCAAATTTTAGAAAAATTTCCATCCCAAATCCAAACTTATCCAAATCTGCCCATTTATGTTGTTATCCTGAGAGAATTAGGAGCCTTTAGTTTAACTAGTTTTTTTTTTTCTTTTCTTATTTTTTAATAGTATTTCCAACAGAAACGTCTAGGATTTAAATTCTCTCTACCTAAGTATTGAATGAAAAAAAATAAATAAAAAATAAAAACTTATCATGAGTGATGTTGAACAAGTCAGACTAATTGGATTAACCTAAATTAAATATCTAAAATAATCTTTAGCTTGGATTTAAAAAAAAAAAAAAAAAAACTTTAGTAAATTTTTTTTAAAGAATTATAGTTTTAAAATTGTTGCAAACCCACTGTTTGATCTTGGCATCAATTAAAACTTAAAATTTTAACGGCACCAATTTCATCTTATAGTTTTAAAATTGTGCAATCTAGATTCTCGGTCTAGATTCTCGGTTAAGTAATGCTACAAACATAATATTTGTAACAATAAATTTTAGAAATATTAAGTTGTCAAGTTGTTAGTGATTTTCATTTGGGCTCATCACTACCACCATTTTATTGTTTACCATTTATAATTTATCACCTTGATGGTTGTGAAAATTTTTGTGAAAAAACTGGTGACTTTAGACTTATTTTTTTTAGGTGCCTATTAACTAACAGGGTTTTAAATTGAATTTTTTAGAAGTAATTTTTTGTGTATAAACTGAACTATTTTTTCTAGATGTAGATTTTTTTTTTTTTTTTAATTTACCTGATTTTCAAAAGGCTGACAAATTAATTTTACCAAGTGGGTACTAATAATCAATTAAAACTTAAAAGCAATTGAAGATCGCCTGAGTTACTCTTAAGATCCTTTTTAACCCCCTTCATGTGGATCCAAGTTATTTTAAGGCAATTTTGGTACCATAATACCACTTGCCATTCATAAAGAATTATTTTAAAGTCTAGGTAGGTCTTAAGTACAACAAATATAAAATTTTATTAATTTTATTGAATATAGAGCCGTGAAAGGTTTAACTTGTACCAAGTAGAAACTAAAAGTTGGATATCTATATAATTGAAATTTTACAGTTAAATTTAAAACTAAAATTAAATATATGATCTCTATTTTATAATTCTTTCGTATAATGACTTATTAAATTTACATATTCAACATGCTTTCAAGTCATACATGAATATTTATGTGAATTCATGTGGGTCTTCATGAATTAGGATAACAATTAATCCTCAGGATTTGTAAGTGCATATATAATATGTACCTTCAGTTTATGGTCATGTCCTAGAGGATATATATGCTTCTTCTCTCTGCCGAACTTCATTTCTCATTATTAGGGACCCTATTCATCTATTTGGGCTTCTGTTGATTCAAGATATATAAATTATATGGTAAATAATTCATTGATTGGAATATATGAAATATTAAAGTCAACCGTGAAATGTATTTAAGAATTGTCAACCATTTAGAGTGAAAAAATGTTTGTAGGATCTTTCAACCGTGAAATGTATTTACTTTTTGTGGGGGCCTTTTTTGTGTTGTGCGTTTGGCTGGGCTGCCTGCCGCGGTAGTAGGCCCGAGTATTCTGAGTAAGGAAGTTGAGACCGGTCCAATTGGAACTCAACTTGGACTGGCTTGTGCGCAAACGTTGAGTCCAAGTCCAAGGGAAGATGCTGCGAAGTGGGCTTATCCCCTGTTTCTTCCATGGGAACTTTTCTCCAGTTTCTGTCACAGGATTCACTTTTCTGCTGCAGAATGAACTATTCTTCGGTTTCTGCCAAGGTCTAACTTTTCTGCTGTGCAACAAAACTTTCTGTCGTGTAGTAAAACCGTCTGCCGTGCAATAAAAGTTTCTACTATGCAGTGAAGCTGCCTGCTGTGCGATAAAGCTTTCTACTGTGTAGTAAAGCTTCCTGATGTGCTTTAAAGCTTCCTGTCGTGCTTTAAAGCTTCCTGCCGTGCTTTAAAGCCTTGTGCAATAGAGCTGTTTGCTGTGCATTAAAGCTGTCTGTTGTGCTTTAAAGCCGTCTGCCGTGCTTTAAAGTCGTTTGCCGTGCTTTAAAGCCTTCTACA
Organism: Quercus gilva; assembly: GCA_023621385.1. NCBI lineage: Eukaryota > Viridiplantae > Streptophyta > Magnoliopsida > Fagales > Fagaceae > Quercus > Quercus gilva. The sequence goes on along the minus strand of CM042484.1, from coordinate 6,833,938 downwards.
ACGTGAATGACCACTCTTTGTTTTTACTGCAGAAACACTTTTCTACTTCCTGCGCATAAACAAATCTAAAACCCAAAGAAAATACCCATCAAACAAATATTAGTTTAAATGGGTTAGCATATTCTCATATATATACATACATATATGAGTATATATACTTATACGTATTCACATATACATATATAAAATATATTTTTTCAGAACATGAGAAACAATGTATATGTATATATATATTTATGGCAGGATAACGATTAGCTTGTGTCAACAGTAAAATACGTAACAACAAATAAAGAAGAAAGCTTCGGCAGGAAATGGTTTAGCTTGTATAATAATTAACACGGTAAATATAATAAAAAGGGTACTACAACAGAATAACAAGTACAGCAAGTAAAGACACCACAGCAGGACAACTGATGCGGCAGACATGATAAAAACGTGCTACAGCAGGATGACTAAATACGGCAGATATAAGTTATAATGAGAGAAATCAAATATATTTGCAATCAAAATTAAGTAATAAATCTGCCCATAGAATAAGTAAACCAAGAAGGAACCCAAACTCCAACTTCAACAACCTTATCATGGGCTCCTGCCATAAAAGTTGTTCATTTTGGAGAATAGGCCTAAATGGCTACTAGCTATTATTTTTAGAGATTTCAAAGAGTGGGTTTGTTAAGAGGGAGGGAAAAGATGGTCTATTGATGCATGCCCCTATTCCTACCGCGTTTTCTCTCTTCTTTTTCTTTCTTTCTTTCTTTCTTTTTCTCCCCTCTGGGTGTTTTTCTTCTTCCCCTGTTTCTTACTCATTCCCCTGTTTTTTCCTCTCTCCGTCCTCTGTTTGGTCCCCTCTTTTCTGCCGTGGTTACCTCCCTTTTATAGTGAGCTAATTTAATGGGATTTCTCCCTTTTACCCCTAGGGCTTCACCAACTATTTTTGGTTTGTTGTGGGCATCCTTTCAAAATTACCCATCCACCCATTGGTTGCCCCTGTCATTGCTCAGAATAGGTCAGCTGCACCATTACTTATTCCATGACAAAATTCCATTTTGTTTGTTCCTGCTGTATACCTCTACCTCTCTACCTAGCTCTATGGCATGCATCAGTGGTCCCAACCATCTATTACTTCTTTTGGGTAAGATACCATCCCAGCAAGGTATATATCCCAAAAGAAGTTATGGCAGGAAACCAAATATAGACCCCCTTTTCCCCCTACCACCAAACCACGCCCTCTGAATCTCTTTGACCGTGGGTCCACCTCCCTTGTATTGGCTGGGTACAGGTTGGTGGTGCCCTGGCCCTTCTGTGCTTGCTCCACTGTCTTTTGTTTTTGTCTCCCACGCCATTTCTGCCGTAGCAGATTAGTTCTGTTTCGTCTGCTGCGTGTTTTTGTCTTATTTCTTCACGTGTTTCCTGCTGCTAACACTTCTTGTTGCTACTTGTTTCCTTTCATCGTTCTTTTTCATATCAGTTCTCACGCCTATCTTTTTCATACAAAAGGATTTGGGCCTTTGTGGGCCAAATAATGTTGACTGGATCAAAAGGGTCTTGGGCCCAATTTATCTTCATCTGCCGAAGCCATCCTGCCAGAGAACAGTATTCTGCGGTAAAGCTGTATTCTGCAGCAGATTTATATTTTGCTACAGATTTGCGTTTTGCAGCAGATGGCTTTCACTTGCACTTCTTTCTTTGCTCTTCGGTCTTCTTGGTGGGTCTTTGGCCTTGCTTCTCATTGGGCTTTCTTCCTTATGGGCCATTAGGTACAGATTTGCAAAAATGGGCATCAACACTTTTTAATGCATGTTATTGCTTACCTTGTTTTTTTTTTTTTTTTTTTTTTCATGCTATATTGCGATAGGAGTATAGGGAGAGTGAAGAACACTGAAGAGCAAGATGCCATTGAAGAGCAAGATGCTCTCCAAGTTAGGCCCCCGAAAAGACCACTTGGAGCATTTATAATTTATTAGTAAGATTCACGCAATTTAGTATATATTCACTTGTTTTATTTATCCTATTGTTATATTCAAGAAAGTGAGTTTTGTTCAATTTGGATTTTTAGTAAAAAGCAAGGAGAAATTATGAAAGCCGAAGGCATTGTCAAGATAAGCAAAGCTGTAAAACTCTCCACCATCATCTAGGGAATTGAATTTCAAACTAGTTATTTGGGCATCGGTCAACTGATCTATTCCTTTTTCTAAAACAGTACTCCAATGTTTTTCCAAATCAATAAAATCAGTCTTCCCTTCGTTCTCCGTATCATGATCCATGTGAACCAATAAATTATTCCTAAACAAAGAAGATGTACAATTTTCAATTAAAATAAATAAATAAATAAAGAGGAACAATATATTATTCTTGTATCATGATTCACTGTAAACATCTCTGTAATGTTATGAGTTTCCACTATTATTTTAATAAATTTTTGTGACAATTTATTATATTATATGATTTATGATTGTTTTTTGTCTTTTGTCTTTTATTTTTTGTCTCTTTCCCATTATCTTTCTTTTTCTTTTCTTTTTTTCTGTCACTGACCCAGTCACCCAATCGCTACCGACACTATGAACTTATTATCCACTACCGACAAACACTTTTACCATTTTTATTCCTTAAAAGTTGAATCAGTTTTCCTTTTGCTGTAAGCCTGTAACTTGTCCCTATTTTATTGCCCAACCACCACATAACAAACAGTCAAACACTGATATTTTCTCTAATCTCTACAGACTCTACTCTCTCTCTTATCTATATAATATAGTCACACAGAGTCACAATTCACAAAGACAAACATAGACTCATTAGTAAGATAGTCACAGAGTTACAAAGCCAAAAAGCCAAAGAAAAATAACACGAGCACATTCCTCATCAGTAAAAACACAAAAACCACAAGCACAAATTCTGAGATTTTGAAGGATAGATTAAATACTTGAGTGTGAAGGCTGGAGCAGATCAAAGCCAGCAACGGTATCACGGAGAGATGGGTGTCGCGAGGTGGGTATGGCCGTGTGGGTGTCGCGTGGGTCTGCGAGATGGGTCTCACTGCTCTCGCGTGGTGGTGGCGTCACGGTGTGGGCAGCAGCAAGATTTCAAGCTCTCACCTTGCGTTTTGGCAGCTTCACTCACGGCGTGGGCAACAGCAAAGTCTCTCGCCTCCCACTGTCTTTTTTTTTTTTTTTTTTTTTGAAAGGCCTCTCACTCTCTCTATTTTGCCTCGGCCTTAGGTTTTCTTTTCTTTTTTTTTTTCTTTTGTTTTTCCATTTGGACTTCGGAGACTGGAGTCTTCGGTTCGGACTGCCGGGTTTACATTTTTTTTTTTTTTTGAAACGCTAGGTTTACATCTTTGGACTAAACCTCTTTATTTTCTTTTCTTTTCTCTTTTTTTTTTTTTTTTTTTGAAACGTTGGGTTTACATTTTTGGACTAAACCTCTTTCTTCTTCTTTCTTTTTTTTTTTTTTTTTTTTTTTTTTACATGTGGGCTGGCCGGCTGGGTTACAATTTCAGAGGGGCCCAAGTCTTTTTTTTTTTTTTACATGTGGGTTGGCCGGTTGGGTTACAATTTTAGAGGGTCCCTAGCTTTTTGTAAAGGGGGCCCAAGTCTTTTTTTTTTTTTTGAAAATTAACCTACTTGAAAAAAAATTGGGCTCGAGGGGCTTGGGCTCCACCTGTGTCTGTCCCTGGCCCAGGAAACCAAAAGGAAAACAAAAACAAAACAAGATTAATAACAATTCAGCAATACAAAAGCCAATAAGCAAAAACCCAATATGGAAAACTAAAGAATAAGAATGAGTCGTATTGAGATTTTTAGTGACGAGAAACGGTGGAGACTTCAAATGAAAGGGCAGAGAAAGAGAGGAAAATTGGTTGTTGTTATCATTAACATTGAAGGAAAGAAGATTTGGGATGAATAAGGGTTTTTCTTGGGCATAGGATCTTGTGGGCTTTTCAGCTTATGGATCGAAAATAAAATTGCAGGCGTGAAGGATTTGAACCAGAGTTGCTTGGCAAAAAATATACCAACTTGCCACCATGCTGATTAGAACAAAGTATAGAGATGAAAATTGACATTTTAACAGCCAATTATGTTCAAATTACACATTCCAATATTTTATAGGAACAAATACCAAATGGCTTTAGAATGACAAGTTTGTATAAGTTTGCGAAACCCAGAGAGAGAGAGAGAGAGATAAGCGCTTTGTGGCACCGATAAGTCTTCAACAACAAAAATATTTCATTGTTATTAAGGCTCTCTCAGACTTAGCTAGTGGAGGCTTTGCTGACTCAAATGAGGCTCATACTTATCATTGTGGTCGATATGCTAAACTCTCAATGACAAAATTATTTGGATAATTTTTTTAAAAAGGATTAGGTTGTTCGTTTTTGGTAAAATCGGTCAATTGTGCTTAATTGTTTTTAGCTTTTCCATTGGTAATTTTTGTTATTGTGGAATTTTTTTGGGATGTTTATTTTGCTTTTGATGGGTCTAAATATAATAATAATTTTATGAAACAAAATTGCATAGACATACCCCCTAAAACTATAAAATGACCAAAATACCCCCTAAACTTAAAAAGTGACCAACATACTCCTGAAACTTAAAAAATGACCAAAATACCCTCAAACCTCTAAAGTGATGAAAAGACCCCTAAACCTTTGAAATGACCCAAATAAACCCAAAACCTCTAAAATGGCCACAAACAACGTGAAACTTCTAAAATTACCAAAAATACCCTGAAACCTCTAAAAGAACCAAAATACCTCAAAACCTATAAAATGACAAAAATACCCTCAAAATATCTAAAATGACCAACATACAACTAATCCCGTAAGATGAAAAAAATACACCTGAAGCCTCTAAAATTACCAAAATAGGGGTTTGGGGTATCTTAGTCATTTTTTAGGTTTAGGGGGTATTTTGGTCATTTTTGGAGTACTATTTATTATATCATTTTTTAGTTTTCAAGGTTATTTTGGCCATTTTTTAGGTTTCAGAGGTATTTTAATCATTTTTTATGTTTTGGAGGTATTTTGGACATTTTTTGGGTTTAAAGGGTATTTTGGTCATTTTTAGGTTTCAGGGATATTTCGGTCTTTTTTTTTGGGTTTCAGGGGTATTTTGGTAATTTTTTGGGTTCTAGGGGTATTTTGGTCATTTTGTAGGTTTCAAGATTATTTTGATAATTTTTAGGTTTCAGGGTTTTTTTTTTTTTTTTTTTTTTTTTTTTTTTTTCAAGGGTATTTTGGTCATTTTTTGGGTTTTGGGGGGTATTTTGGTCATTTTTAGGTTTTGAGGTATTTTGATCATTTATTTGGGTTTTGGGGGTATTTTGGTCATTTTGTAGGTTTCGTGGTTATTTTGGTAATTTTGAGGTTTTGGGGTATTTTGGTCATTTTCGAAGATTTTAGAGTGCTTTGGTCATTTAAACTTTAGGGGCATTTTGGTAATTTTGATAATTGGGTAATTGGGTTGGTTGAGGTTTACCCATAATAATTGAGTTGGGTTAGGTTTAGGTTAGAAGCAATTAGTTAAATGGGTTTTAACAGGTAAATGAGTTTTATATACCCAACCCAATTATGTCCACCCCAAACCTACTAATTTGACACCCCTAACTGCACAATGTGAGGATGTAACCGTCAAGTGTGAGAAAAAAAAAATAAGGGAACCACTTAATGTGACAAAAGAACTATCATATATTATATTGGAACTTCACAATGTGAGAATGGAACCGTCAAGTGTGAGAAAAAGATAAGGAAACCACCTAATGTGACAAAAGAACTGTCATATGTGATGTTGGAACCGCACAATGTGAGGATGGAACAGTTAAATGTGAGAAAAAAAAAAAAGTAAGGGAACCACAAAATGTGAGAAAAGAACTGTCACATGTGATGTTGGAATTGCACAATGTGAGGATGAAATCGTCAAATGTGAGAAAAAAGTAAGAGATCTGTCAAATGTGAGAAAAGAACTGTCACATGTGATATTGGAACTACACAATTTGAGAATGAAATCGTCAAATGTGAGAAAAAAGTAAGAGATCTGTCAAATGTGAGAAAAGAACTGTCACATGTGATATTGGAATTACACAATTTGAGAATGAAACTGTCAAGTGTGAGGAAAAAAGTAAGAAAACCACTCAATGTTAGAAAAGAACTATTATATGTGATGTTGGAACCGCATAATGTGAGGATGGAACCGTCAGATGTGAGAAAAAAAGTAAGAAAACCACCAAACATGAGAAAATAATTGTCACGTGTAATGTTGGAACTACACAATGTAAGAATAGAACCGTCAAGTATGAGAAAAAGGTAAGGGAACCACCCAATGTGACAAAAGAATTGTCATATGTGATGTTAGAACCACACAATGTGAGGATGGAACTGTCAAATGTGAGAAAAAAGTAAGGGATTCGTCAAATGTGAGAAAAGAACTATCACATGTGATGTTGGAACTGCACAATTTGAGGATGGAACTTTCAAGTGTGAGAAACAAAGTAAAAGAACCACCCAATGTGAGAAAAGAACTGTCATATGTAATGTTGGAACAGCACAATGTGAGGATGAAACTGTTAAATGTGAGAAAAAAAAGTAAGGGAACCACGAAATGTGAGAAAAAAACTGTCATATGTGATGTTGGAACTGCATAATGTGAGAATGAAACTATCAAATGTGAGAAAAAACTAAGGGATCCGTCAAATGTGAGAAAAGAATTATCACATGTGATGTTAGAACTAAACAATGTGAGGATGGAATTATCAAGTGTGAGAAAAAAAGTAAGAGAACCACCAAATGTGAGAAAAGAACTGTCATATGTGATGTTGGAACCGCATAATGTGAGGATGGAACAGTCAAATGTGAGAAAAAAAAGTAAGAGAACCATCAAATGTGAGAAAAGAACTATCACATGTGATATTAGAACCGCACAATGTAAGAAAAGAACTGTCACATGTGATATTGGAACTACACAATTTGAGAATGGAATTGTCAAGTGTGAGGAAAAAAGTAAGAAAATTACTCAATGTTAGAAAAGAACTGTTATATGTGATGTTGAAACCGCACAATGTAAGGATGGAACCGTCAGATGTGAGAAAAAAAGAAAGAAAACCACCAAACATGAGAAAATAATTGTCACGTGTGATGTTGGAACTGCACAATGTAAGAATAGAACCGTCAAGTATGAGAAAAAGGTAAGGGAACCACCCAATGTGACAAAAGAATTGTCATATGTGATGTTAGAATCACACAGTGTGAGGATGGAACTGTCAAATGTGAGAAAAAAGTAAGGGATTCGTCAAATGTGAGAAAAGAACTGTCACATGTGATGTTGGAACTGCACAATTTGAGGTTGAAACTATCAAGTGTGAGAAACAAAGTAAGAGAACCACCCAATGTGAGAAAAGAACTGTCATATGTGATGTTAGAACAGCACAATGTGAGGATGAAACTGTCAAATGTGAGAAAAAAATGTAAGGGAACCACGAAATGTGAGAAAAAAACTGTCATATGTGATGTTAGAACTGCATAATGTGAGGATGAAACTATCAAATGTGAGAAAAAAGTAAGGGATTCGTCAAATGTGAGAAAAGAACTGTCATATGTGATATTGGAACTACACAATGTGAGGATGGAATTGTCAAGTGTGAGAAAAAAATTAAGAGAACCACCAAATGTGAGAAAAGAACTGTCATATGTGATGTTGGAACCGCATAATATGAGGATAGAACCGTCAGATGTGAGAAAAAAAAGTAAGAGAACCATCAAATGTGAGAAAAGAACTGTCACATATGATATTGGAACCGCACAATGTGAGAATGGAACTGTTAAATGTGAGAAAAAAGTAAGGGAACCACCAAATGTGAGAAGAGAACTGTCACATGTGATATTAGAACTGCACAATGTGAGGATGGAATCGTTAAGTGTGAGAAAAAAAGTAAGAGAACCACCCAATGTGAGAAAAGAACTGTCATATATGATGTTGGAACCGCACAATGTGATGATGGAACCGTTAGATGTGAGAAAAAAAAGGTAAGAGAACCATCAAATGTGAGAAAAGAACTGTCACATATGATATTGGAACCGCACAATGTGAGAATGGAACTGTCAAATGTGAGAAAAAAGTAAGGGAATCACCAAATGTGAGAAAAAAGTAAGGGAATCACCAAATGTGAGAAGAGAACTGTCACATGTGATATTAGAACCGCACAATGTGAGAATGGAACCGTCAAATGTGAGAAAAAAGTAAGGGATCCGTCAAATGTGAGAAAAGAACTGTCACATGTGATGTTGGAACTGCACAATGTGAGGATGGAACCGTCAAGTGTGAGAAAAAAAGTAAGAGAACCACCCAATGTGAGAAAAGAACTGTCATATGTGATATTGGAACCGCACAATGTGATGATGGAACCGTTAGATGAAAGAAATAAAAGGTAAGAGAACCATCAAATGTGAGAAAAGAACTGTCACATATGATATTAGAACCGCACAATATGAGAATGGAACTGCCAAATGTGAGAAAAAAGTAAGGGAACCACCAAATGTGAGAAGAGAACTGTCACATGTGATATTAGAACTGCACAATGTGAGGATGAAATCGTCAAATGTGAGAAAAAAGTAACCTGATGTAGTAGGTTACCTACTAGTGGGTACCGTACCCCCCCTTTTTTTAGGGTGGTACTTTAGAATTACTCATGTTTATTTACACTGCATCATGAATTGAAAGGGAAAATTATTATTAGGGGAAAGTATATAAAAATTTTATAGTTTAATTCCTAGGATTCGCTAAACTCCAAACTGAGTTCAACTTTTAAACTTTAAATTTCATACTTTCACAAATATATATAAATCCAAATCTGGAGTTTTAAATGTCCTATTTTTGAAATATGAAAGTGTGAGGTTAAAATATGTCCAATTTAAAAGTGCGGGGGTTTAATGTGTTCCAATTTTTTTTTTTTTTACCACTATTTTTCATAATTATTAGTATTTTGCCACTGTTTAAAAAATATGCAACAATTACTTTTTTGAAACACGACTTAGTAAAACTTGAGTTTGACATAGAACTCGAGTTTCTTTAAAGTTTAGTTCCTTGTGATATATAACTTAAAGTTTACAAAAATAGTATACATTTTTGGAAAAAATTTTAACAATTTTTTTAATTCTTGATAAAAAATTTTCAATTACAAATTTATTAATGATAAGGGTAAAATTGTGAATGTGAATACTAATGAATATAATATCATGAAACGATGTTCAAAATAAACCTATCGGCCTCACTTGTCATAAATGGCAGTCAAACAGCTTTAGGAAGACGGGATTAACTTGTGGAAAGCTGACCCTATTAAGCTGAAGGGAGTAGGCGAAGCTGACGATCCTAACGAGGTAGTAGGCGAAGCTGACGACCCCGACGAGGGGGTAGGCGAAGCTAACGACCTCAACTAAGCTGAAGGGAGTAGGAGAAGCTGACGACCCCGACTAAGCTGAAGGGAGTAGGCGAAGCTGACAACCCTGACGAGGGAGTAGGCGAAGCTGACGACCCTGTCTAAGCTGAAGGGAGTAGGCGAAGCTGATGACCCCGACGAGGGAGTAGGCGAAGCTGACGACCTGACTAAGCTGAAGGGAGTAGTCGAAACTGATGACCCTAACGAGAGAGTAGGCAAAGCTGACGACCCTAAAGTTGACGACTCCAATGTACCCTTGACTTGGCCACCACGCATGAGTATATAAGGAAATGTCTTGTATCCCACGCTTAGTGTTAGTCTCCTACAAGGAAAGGATTCCGCAATATATACTCATGAGGATTCCTATAAGGAAAAGACTTTTAGTTTAAGGAAGAGAGGTCAACCCTCTACTACTATAAAAGCCCCAATACCTTCATAAACCAAGGTACGCATAATTCACCCTAACTCTAGTACTCTAGAGTTGTGAACAAGAGAATTCTCTAACTTGACCATCGAAGGGTATTTGGCCAGTACCACACCAGTACTTCTCTTAAGGTCTTCAGCTTTTGTGTTGTGTAGGTGCTGTTTCGAGTGTGCGAGAACCGTGTGGCTCACTAGTGATTTTTTTGACATCATCAATTAATATATGCTCTTATAGCACACGTTAACCAGACCTATATCTTATTACTTGTTTTCAAACTCTTTCGCCATCTTTTTCATTACCTTTTCCCACGTGACCCTAACCCTATAAAAGAAAGAAAAAAGAGAAATCCACAGCCACAATTGTTTTTCACTACCTTTCCCACGTGACCCTGACAAAAAAAAGAAAAAAGAGAAACTCACAGCCACAATTGTTGACTGTATGAGTGCTGTGAAAGCGGGAATTGCTCTTATATAATATTCGAGTGTGTGGCATTTTTTATAATACTCGATTTTCTTAGACTCAAGTTACATGTAATGATTATTAAATATTTTCCACTCGAGTTTTAAAAAATGATTGTTAAATATTTCTCAAACCATTATAAAAAATAAATAATTTTAAAAAATAGTAATATTTGGCATTTTCAAAAAATGGTGGTATTTGGCTAGAACTCGAGTCATCCTTAACTTTGTTTTTTTCTCACTTCAACATCAATGAAAAATACAACATGTCTCGCAACCTCCAACACGTTCAATTAAATGGTTAGTACAATGTAAGAAAAATTTGATCAATTTCTTCATTGCTTTCTCACTTTATCTTTATTGCATGTAAAGTCACGCCGAGTAAGAAAACAGTAACTCAAATCAATTGACATGTATGACACCCTCGTGAGGAAACTTCGTGGAAGAGGGATTTCTGATCAAATTAATTGACGTGAAGTTTGAGATGTGGCTATTCAACAAAGAATAGCTCAAACAAGAGAAGAAAAGTCAAATACAACTTGTAAGTTGTAACAATGTTTATGTACACAGCATCATGAATTGAAAGGGAAAATTATTATTAGGTAAAAGTATATAAAAATTTTGTAGTTTAATTCCTAGGATTCGTTAAACTCCAAACTGAGTTATACTTTAAATTTCATACTTCCACAAATATATATAGATCCAAATTTGGAGTTTTAAGTGTCCTATTTATGAAATCTGGAGTTTTAAGTGTCCTATTTATGAAATATGAAAGTGTGAGGTTTAAAATATGTCCAATTTAAAGTGTGGGGGTTTAATGTGTTCCAAATTTTTTTTTTCACTTACTTTTCCTTAATATTAGCATTTTCTCATAAAATATCCATTGGCTTTAATTGCTTAGTAGAATTTTAACTGATAGGGTACTAGCATTCAAGTTATGCCATTCAACAAAGAAGTAATGCTGGCATTCAGGTATAGTCATTAGTGTCTCTTTGAGCCAATACTATGACATGCATATTATAGGTTCATAAAACAAATACCAACTTGTTTGGGTTGAGAGTAAGATATTTGAACCCTATATATTTTGGACACTTCAAGAAATACCACCTTGGACAAGTTTGGTGTGGGGATGTTCCATGCACTTTCATATCTAATTGAAGTCATGAGTCAACAAATATCACCCGTTAAGCTGCGGTTCCCTTCAAAACAATCATATCTAATTATTTATTATACATTTTATTTAATTAAAATATCAATTTTTATTTTCTTTTTTTTTCTTTTCACACATAACTATTATTCACTTTTTTTGTTCTTGAGAAAAGTAAAGAAATAATAAAAAATTATCTTGCACAAGCTATTGACTTGTGTATTTGCACAAGCATTATAGCAAAACCTTATTTTGCATAACAGGTTCATGATATGATGTTGGTGATTTTTTGGATTCTTTAGGCTTTATATTATTTTGTATGAGCTGGTGCGAATGCTCTAATTGAACTCATGAATTTATTTATTTTTCTATTAAATTGATTGTAGGGTGGGGTAAATAAAACACATACTTTTTGCTATAAATAATAGAAAGTGTAATTTTTTTTCTTTATTAAAAGAATGATTAGAATATCTACTAAATACTAACCGTTGCATCTGGAACCTCTATGCCCAACTTTCAAGGACTTTGTACCTGAAGATATACCACTTAGACTAATATATTTATCAGTAAGTATCAATTAAGTTACAAGACTTTTATAGAATTTATTAAAGAGAAATGTTACGTACACAATATTTTACTACAAACCTTTAGTGGTTTGTTGTTACTGGTTTTAATTTAAACCCCTATTAAAATTACTTTTTTTTACCACCAATAATAATTAGTAATAACTTGCCTATTGAATTTATTGTAAAAATATTGTGAACATAATTTTCTCTTTATTATTAAAAAAGTTAGTGGAGAGTCAAAGAACTTACCTGGATATTCAATGGTAAGAGGCTCCCAACAATAATAAACAAGTTTGGTGTGGGTGCCGTGTAAGATGTTTCATTCATCTTCAAATCCAATTAAAGCCATGACTCATGACTCAAGCCATGGTCAACAAATAGCTTCCACGAAGCTGAGATTTCATTCCATTATTTTCGCACAAACTTGAAAATGACTTTTGCATCTAGAGTTGTCCTTATCTTTGACTCTTTCTCACCTGAACATCAATGAAAAATACAACTTGTCATCCCAACCTCCAACACTTTCAATTAAATGGCTAGCACCGTGTAAGAAAAATTGATCTAATTCTTCGTTGCTTTCTCACTTTATCTTTATTGCATGTAGAGTCATACCGTGTAAGAAAAATTGATCAATTTCTTATTAAATTTAATGCACCGAGTGATTACCATTCTTTTTTTTTAATTATAATTACTATTAAATAAATCAATAAAAAAGAGAGCTTGATGGGCCCAATCACTATTCTTTTTCAGTCCTAAAAGCTACCAGCCTTACAAAATTAGCCCATCCGACTTATAAAAGTAGCCTATGAGAAATAAAATTATTTCATGTAATTCCTTATATTTTTTTTCATATTAAGAATGAAATTTGTGTCACTTTACTGATTGCACCATTGATATGCATCTTTTAATGGACTAGTGTATTGCATTGTATTAAAAAATTGGTTTTTATGATTTTTTTTTCATACTTAATTTGGTCTCCTATTCACATTAGCTCATGAAAAAATTTCTATCTAGCTTAACAAAAAAAAAAAAAAAAAAAAAAAAACCCTACTTTTTTTATTTTACATATTCACTTTTCAAAACATCTCGCATCAGATTATCTACTTTACACTATATTTCTTTACGATATTAATTTTTCTTGATTTTTTTAGTAGTTTCTATTTCTTCACAAATAACAACCATTATCTACTTTCTTCCTTCATCCTTGGCATACGTAAAGAAAGAGTAAAAAGCTAAATACAATATGAATAGTGCTAGTGTAAATTTACAGGAATATTGTAGCAATAATGTATATTTACACAATTTTGCATAGTCTGATGTGAGCGAATTTTGGACTTGGTTGGCTAAAATGTGATAAATTTTCTATTATACAAGCACTAATGCGAGTGCTTTGAGACTCTAAATCCTGGTTTCATCTCTATATGAGAGTGACACATGACATCTTACTATTGTTGGTTCAATGAAGTTTGTATCCAAATTTTGTCCTATGACTAACATTGTACGTGGATGATTTTATTAATCGCCATGTAGTGAATTGAAAGAATTTTCTTTCAAACTAATTGAAGGTAAACTTTCTTTTCTTTACTATTTTGGGTGTTATATGCCTTTTTTTGGAGATAAAATATGTTTTGAAGTTATGGCATGAGACTTTGTCTATTGTCTTGAGATTTTTTGTAGACTATTCATAGAACCATTATAGACCCATGCGATGCATGAAAATATATAATTATTTTGTGATAATGGTATAATGTCTAATTTGTTCTCTGAAATTTGTTTAAGAAAATTTGTTCCCTCCAAAAATGAAACAGTTTCTATAAGTATTTTCCATTGCTCTATTTCTACAAATATAACATTCTATTATTTTATATTTGGGTGTGTTTGATTGATTTTTTTTAAAGGTGGTCCATATTCTTTTAACTACTATTATAGTGCGTTACGTTTTGCTAATTTATTTTTTTGTAGAACTAAACTTTCTAAGTTTCAAATATATTATACAAATTTCTTCTTCTCTTAAAGAGATTATCATGATAATCAAAACTCACCACAAAATTATAATATTATCTTAACAAAGATTAAAATTAAACTAAAGGCATTAAAGATAGACAATATAAAAATTTATTACTCACACAATTTATAGGTACATTCAAATATATAACCATTTATATTTTATTTGAATATAAACTCAAATCTCCACTTTCAAAATAACTAAATATTAATCCAAACTAAAATCAACATAAATTATAAGAGGGAAAGAGGGGAGTTGTGATGGAGACTTAAAAAATACAACACAAAACGTATCAACACATAGTAGAATTATAAATAATAAATAAATAAAATTTTATCAACTTGAGGGTTAAGTCTATAGTTAGTAAAATACGGTATGCATATATTATGGTAAACATACAAACGGGTATAATTTGATATTTTTCAATAAAAGTGCGTTTCAAAAATTCAGCATAAAAATAGGAAAACGGAAAAATAAATAATATGTGTGTAGTATGGGAATTAAACGTTTATTTTTTAAAAGTTTGTGTAAAAAATATGAAAATATTTATCATATAAATACAGTATATATATATATACACACACACACTCAGTTACTCATTTACAATTATTATTGTGGTGTACTAGTGAGGGGATGAAGCATGGCAATAGGTTGCGGTAGTTTTTGTGTTTAACTTTTGGTGAGTTTCACAATTTAATAAAGAGTATTGCTAAATACACAAATAATTTTACAACATTTTTACAAACTGTTGACGTGAGATTGTGATAAATTCTTACAAGTTCTCATCTGGGCCCGCTACTAATATCATATTTTTACTTACTAATAACTAATTATCACATTAGCAATTTGTAAAAATTTTTACAAAATAGTTTGTGACATTAGCATTTTTCTTTAATAAAATAAAGAATAATTTTCACAATAATTTGAAAATTAAAAATTAAGTGTCAAGCTGTTAATAGTAAATAAAAAAAATGATATAAGTTACAAACTCTAAATGAAAATTAGTAATAATTTACCACTTAGACTTTATTGTAAAATTGTTATAAAAATATTGTTTATTGTATCACTGTTTTAAAATTATAAGTTAAAGTTGATTCTTTGTGTTTGACTTTGAGGGCATTACGTTTCATTTAAGATTGTTTTAATCTTTTATATGTGTAGTTTGTCACTTTCAGTCTTTGACAGCAACGATTCTCAAAAAAAAAAAAAAAAAGTCTTTGACAGCAATAGGTTTGCGTTAATTTTGTTTAACTTCTATATATGTTCGTATTTTACAGACCCTTTTTAACTTTTTTCAACCTACACGCGAAGTATACTTTTACATACAAGAAGTTTGTAAGTGTAAGACAAACTTATATACTAAGAAACAATAAAAAATTCTGCAAAAGAAAAAAAAAAAAAAATTTGCGAGAGAGAGTACTTATTTATTTATTTTTTTTAAGCTCAAGGACAGAACTAAAAAGCTACAATGATAAAGATGTTTGCACAAGAATGCGCGTTGTCAAAAAAAAAAAAAAAATGATTCCCACTTTCTATCTTTGCGGAAAATTGCAGAACGAGTAGAACATCGTTGGTGGAAAATTGCAGAACGTGTCGTGTAGGAGATTGGAGACCCTCGGTGGAAAATTACAATAAGGAAGATTCCAACCACGCAACATTAAGTCATTAGTCAACTGACACTTTATAGCCACTATATTATTATTATTATTATTATTATTATTAAAAAAAAAAGAGTCACTAACTTTTTAATAGAATATATATATTGTGAAAAGGAGTCACTATCAGCCATCCGTTCTTATTTCATATTGCAGTGAGGACTTTTTTTTTATAATCATATTGCAGTGAGGACTACTTCTCTTTTTCCCTATCAATTCCATATTTCCAGTTTGATTTTTTCTCTCTGAGATTCAATTCTAGTACACTTGTTGTAAATCATCATTCTCTCGTCAAATTTCCCAATCAAACGTTCGTACTCAAAACCTTTCAAATTTAGTGCCCTCAACTCATTCGTGAACCTCCACTCAAATTGAAAGCTTTCATTTATCTCTTATAATTCCTGTTAATTTCGTCACATCTTTGATCTTTCTTACCTTTTGCCCTTCTTTTTTCATCTTCTCAATCTTCAGTCAACAAATCATATCAATGGTTATCTTGACCGACGAAGGAGCCTCTTCTTCTTCTTCTACCCACCGATGGGACTATGATGTCTTCTTGAGTTTTCGAGGTGAAGATACTCGTAATAATTTTACAAGCCATTTATATAAGGCTTTGTATGACAAGGGTATTAACACTTTCATGGATGATAGTCTTCAGAAGGGAGAAGAAATTTCAAGGGAACTTGTTAAAGCCATTGAATCATCAATGATTTTGATTGTTATATTCTCTAAAAATTTTGCATCTTCTACTTGGTGCTTGAATGAACTCGTCAAGATTTTTGAGTGTAGGAGTAATGGCCAATTGGTTTATCCAATATTTTACAAGGTGAGCCCATTAGAAATACGTAAACAAGATGGAGAGTTTGGAATTGCACTAGCTGAACATGAAGAAAAATTCAAAGATGACATAGAAAAGGTTCAGAGGTGGAGGACAACTTTAACTGAAGCAGCTAATTTGTTTGGATTTCCTTACAATGATACGTAAGTATTTAATTAATGACTATTTTGGTGTGCTTTTATTAATTACAAACTTTTAGTGTTTTTCTATTTATAAATTATGTCATCATTGCTGACATTAAAGATGGGAATGGTGGTGGAGCAAGAGGGTAGGGACGATTAAAGGTGAAAGCGAAGGCTTTTTTTTTTTATAATTATTTTATTTTTAAAACTGGGTTGATGCCAAGGATCTTAGTCAATAAATTATCACAAGACACAATACTATTAGATGAAAAGACCTCTAAGTATTGTTGATGTGGTCTTTCAAGAGGATTGAATAATTTCTTTATATTCCAAATACTAAGGTAAGCTATAAAGGTTAATAGTAGAATTAGAATAATTTTAACTTGTATAATGTTATCAATTATGACAACTCTGTGTTGTTATATTGGTTATAAGCTTTTAATGATTTTGTTATTACTGCTAATAAATAACGAAAGTATTGTTTCTATCATATTTTATTAGTTTTTGAGAAAGTATAATTATTATCACATGCACCTTCCTTTCTTGCCGAACTTTGGCATTTGCATTTACTGTTCGCACCCCATTAACCCATCACTATGGTCGTGATGTCATATGCCAACAATAAATCACCAAGTACACTTCCTTTCAGCACCAGAAATTGGTCATCACTTTTATGTTCACATCTTTCACAATTTTTCTATGTATCTCACACTTCATCAATATAAGAATACCATTTTTTTTTTTTATATTAACAACTGAAAATTAAACAGATAAAATAATCAACAATCATATTATACGTACTAAAAAAAAAATTCTTCCACCCAAAAAATCTCTCTCCAAAAAAAAAAAAAAAAAAAAAAAAAGCTGCTTCTGTTTAAAATTAATAAATCTACCTTATTGCCGCATCTACTCTTATGTCCAATCCTAATTACATCTTCTTTCAAACCATTCCACCACATCAGTGAACTTCATGCCAAACTCCTTTAGTGCTCTTAAGTCCAATCCGCTTGAATTGTATGATATTAGATTAGATTTATAGTTATTTTACTTAATAATAGGTAATATTTTATAGTCATCTGGTAACTAAATTGAAAAATCAATGGGTTAAAATCCAAAAGTGCATGTATATGGTCTATAATTACTTGATATGTACTGTTTTATAATTTACTATTGGATGCTAAATAAATATTATGCTCAGAAAATATTTTTCATCCTGTGATTTAATAAGAAATAAAAAAATAATAATGAAGCAAATAAACAAATCAATAAGGTGGATTAACTATTAAGGTCTTTTTGCTTTCTCTTCTAAAGGAAAACGTCTTTTGCCTAAAAAGCTATTCAGACCTTTTAGCAATTTGCTTGGAATTAAGGGGTGACAGCCATTAATCAATATAAGCACTAAAATAAATAAATAAATAAAAAAACTCTAAAATGAGCACCAAAAATTCCATCAATATGTCACCCCTCTTGAAATTGCTTTTAGTTTTACCTTTTAATTTTTAAGATGACCTATTAATTGCCTTAATGAATACAAAATTTAAAAGGAGTATATCATTATTTACAAATTATAATTATCTGTCCTATAATATAATTACAACAAGCCTTATGCATTTGTGGTGAATAGGCTGTGAGTTTTTTTTGTGCTTCAGTACAGACTATTGGTCTTGCTTTTCTTTTATGATTTCGGTTGCACCTTTTCTTTAAATTTGCTTCCATTACAGTTCACTTTCTCTTCCTCAACTAAACTATTGTTAACACTACAAATAAAAAATAATAAATAAAACAAAACTGTTGCCCTCAAATCTCCAACCCAGCGATGCCTTCTATACCTCTTCATCTTATCCACCACTAATTATATTGTTTCCATCCCAATTTTCAATTTTTCACAACTTTATCTCTCTTTTTCTCTCACACATCAATTATTCATTTAAGCTTTTCAATGTTGTATCTACCCATGAACATTCTAATTACAATCCACCCCATCATCCACAACAAATCATTTAAAATTACAATCACCATTTTGAGAAGACATGGATTGTGTTTTTCAAAGAATTTTGAAGTTAAGTTGGCAATATGATGATCTAATATTTTTTCTTTTTTTCTTTTGATCTTTTTTCTTTTTCTTTTTTGAATTCTTGCATCTAGAATTTGCATGTTGTTTCTGTTGTTTTCTTTCTCTAATTCTCCAATGTATTGACTTGTGTAATTGTTAACTAACTTTTGATTGTTAGAGCTACCTTATTTGGCCATCATTGTTGTTGAATTTCTCATTGTTAATTGACTTAGATTTGATAAAAAAGATAAGCTTGGGTGTTTCTTTTTATTTTGAACAAAATGGTGGATTTATAAATATTTGTAGAGCAATATTGATATCATAGTAGTCTCTAAATCTTTAGTGTTACAACTTGCAATTTTGTTATTGTTGCATCCCAGTCTCAAAACCCTCCATCAGATTTCTTGCTTCTCTTAGCTTTCTTGGTAAGCTAAGATGAAATACTTAGCACATGTGCTCTTGTAATAGGTATTTGATAGTCACTGATAAAGAACCTATGGTGATATACTTAGCATAAGCCCCTAAAATGGGTATTCGATAGTCACGGATAAAGTAGTGATTTTCGGTACAATTGCTTAAATGTTTGCATATCTAAGCATTTTATGTTACTCCTTAGTATTATTTGGAGTGTTGTGTATCTTTGATGGGCTATCTTCTTAGGAGCTTGAACTAAATAAAAAAAATGGAAAACAAATCACCTTATTTTGGCTGTAAATTCTGCTATTTAAATGTCAAATTGTCATTACAAAGAATTATTTTATTTTCCTTTGGGGTGTACGAGATAAATGCAATCCAAGCAGTTATGCATGCAACATTGGAATATAAATCCTCTAACTAACTCTTTCTTCTTCTTCTTCTTCTTTTTTTTTTTTCCAACAATCACAATTGGCCATGTATTTACTTGACTTTTCTTATAAAATAAACAAAGTTAAAAAATAAAAAATAAAAATCTAAAACATGGCAATTCAAACGGATAGAGGATTTGTATTTGTAATATAAAATATAATTTCATATGACATTTGAATGTATAAATTTAAAACTTAAAAGTTTTTCTGTGCATCGCATTGGTTAATCGCTAGTATCATATATAATAGACGAAGGAAGTTACAGAAGATGATATGTGTCATTGTTTTATGCAATATTGTCAAAGAGACGTGTCTATATCATGTGTATCCACCAATTGTAGGGACCCAAATTTTATATTATATATTATGTATAGATAGATAGATTCTAGAAATAGAATAATTTTAATTTACATGATGTTATATTTTTCAGACAACTTTTCTTTCAAAAAATAAAAATAATTCTGATAACTCTTCTTCTTTCATTAGTTAGAAACTTTTAAATGGTTTTGTGACCACTAAATATCCAATTTTGAAAGTATACTTTAAAAAAAATATATTTACCATATATTCTACTATTAAATTGTAGAAATAAAATAATTTAATATTAATGTTACAATTCAAGAGTTTTTCCCATTTAATTTTTAGACAATCTTTTACAAAATTTCTTAATCTCATTTTGTTCAAGTATTAGAAATGAGTTTCCAGTAAGTGGGTCTCCTCAATCCTCATCACTAAAAGGGAGTTTCTATCCAACCATTTACTAAAAGCCTAGATCTAATTTTCTAACCAAAAGAAGAAGAAGAATGTGCTAAAATTAACGATATTTCCTAATCTTTTGAATTTCAATGCTATTTAATTTAAATAACAATAGGTTAATTGCAATGCACAAAACTAGACATATTGAATTTAGTTCATCTTCAGATTTATATTCTGCACTGAATTTGAGTTTATCCAAAGAGTTATAAAAGAGATATCAAGTACTAAATCAAATCATGAGCCATTATTTGTTGCTAAACATCCAGTTGGAATAGATATTCGAGTGGAGGCCATAAAATTGCTTTTAGATATGGAGTCAAATGATGTTTGCATGGTAGGAATTTGTGGTTTTGGCGGAATAGGTAAGACTACGATCTCAAAAGCTATTTTTAATAGAATTGCTCACCGTTTTGAAGGAAGTTGTTTTTTAGAGAATGTTAGAGAAAGGTCAAAAATAAGTGGTGACATAATCCAACTACAAGAGAAACTTCTTTCTAAGATCTTACGAGATAGAGATTTGAAGGTGCACAATGTATTTGAAGGTATCAATTTGATAAAGAAAATACTTTGTAATAAAAAAGTTCTTTTAATTCTTGATGATGTGGAAGACTCAAAAGAGGTAGAAAATTTGCTTGGAGAATGTAACTGGTTTGCTTCCGAAAGTAGAGTAATTATAACAACAAGAGACAAACATGTACTAACCACTTTGGGAAGAGGTCCTCGAATATATGAGGTTACAAAATTGAGTCAATGTGAAGCTCTTGAACTTTTCAACTAGCATGCCTTCCAAACAAGTAAATATGGGGAAGATTATTTAGAACTTGCAGAACAGATTACAAGTTATGCCGATGGCCTTCCATTAGCTTTAGAAATAATTGGTTCTGATTTGCATGGAAAAAAAATACATGAATGGAAAAGTGCATTAGAAAAGTATAAAAACATTCCACATAAAAATATTCAGGAAATACTCAAAATAAGTTATGATGGATTGGAAAATTTTGAAAAGGAAATTTTTCTTGATATTGCATGTTTTTTTAAGGGTTACAGCAAGGATGATGTTGTAAATGTATTAGATTCTTGCAATTTATATTCTGACTATGGTATTGGAAAGCTTATTGATAAGTGTCTCATAACCTTGGAATATCCTGGCCATTTGTCAATGCATGACTTGGTACAACAAATGGGTAGAGAAATTGATCAGCAAGAATCAAAAGAGCCTCAACAACGTAGTAGGATATGGCGTTATGAGGATGCTCTTCAATTACTAACTAAAAATATGGTATACATTCTTTGCTTCTCCATTTTTTCAAAATATTTCTTTATTGGGTTTTCCCTTTAAAATATTGAACAAAATATAATTTTCTCAATATATGTTTTGTTTTAAGTTTCAAAATCTTTATACTTTTGTCAAATTCTATTATGAAGTGTGACTAATTTTTTTGTCTTAAGGAGGAATCAAATAAAATTCGAGGTATAATGTTGTGTTCACCTGAACCAACAAAGATTGCATTGGAAGCTAATGTTTTCAAGAGGATGACAAATCTCAAATTTCTTATTGGCAATGTACATATTGGTGAAGCACTTGAATATCTCCCAGATGAGTTAAGGGTTCTTGAATGGCGTGAATTTCCTCTATTCTTATCTTCCGAATGTTGCCTTCCTTGACAACTTGTTGTACTCAAGATGTCCAAGTCTAACAATATAGTGGAGAATGTAGTCAAGCAGGTATAAGTATTAGTAGTTATAAATTTTAATTTCTTTAAATGTTATTTTTAAAAGCGGTTGAAGATAAATTTTGTTTTTGTTTTTGTTTTTTTATTTTTATTTTTTAAATTTTTCATAGGGGTTCCAGTATGAAAATTTGAAAATGATCCATCTAAAATCTTGTGAATTCATTACAAAATTACCTGACTTGTGCTGCCCAAACCTAGAGAAATTGGAGCTTCAAGGTTGTAAAAATTTAATTGAGGTTCACGAGTCCATTGGATTTCTTGAGAAGCTTAAAGAATGGGATCTCAAGGGCTGTTCACAACTTCAAATTCTTCCAAGTACGCTCAGGTTGAAATCTCTTGAATATTTTCAATTAGCTCGTTGCAGAAGGCTTGAGAAGTTCCTCGATATTGACCCAGAAATGAAATGTCTAAAGTATTTGGATTTGTTTCATTGTGGTTTTAGAGAATTGCCTTCATCACTGTTGTATCTGACTAGGCTTAACCCGTTAGCCCTTGGTGTCAGTAAGCTTACGAATTTTCTAGTTGGGGCCAATAAATCACAACTACGGGAGGAAGGAGGTATTTGTTGTGGGTTTCTGTGCCTAAGAGACCTGGATCTAGGTGATACTAATATTGTTGAATTAGATTCTTGGATGCAGCCCGAATACTTCCCAGAATTGACAGGTTTAGATCTAGGTGATACTAATATTGTTACCATCCCAGATAGTATTAGCAGATTTACTAGATTAGAATATCTTGTTATTAGAAATTGCAAAAAGCTTCTGGAAATTCCGAGACTTCCACAATCCATAAGAACTGTGAGGGCACAGAATTGCGATGGGCTAGATAGACAATCATCAAGCAGATTATTGAATCAGGTATCTCTCTCTTTCTCTTTCTCTCTGAAGTTTAAGTTATAAAGAAAAAATTTATGTTAAACTTCAATTTTTTACAGTTTCGAGAAATTTTAGGGGATCTACCAAATACAGTCGGTGAGACTCCAACAATCTTTGGTTCCGAACGGCCTAAAATTGGGTTGTTTTA
Source organism: Quercus gilva (assembly GCA_023621385.1). Classification (NCBI taxonomy): domain Eukaryota; kingdom Viridiplantae; phylum Streptophyta; class Magnoliopsida; order Fagales; family Fagaceae; genus Quercus; species Quercus gilva. The sequence goes on along the minus strand of CM042484.1, from coordinate 6,810,890 downwards.
TCAACTTGAACTACCAGTAACTGAGATTCCAGAGTGGTTGAAATTCAACCATCCTGAGAGTGTCGGAAATTCCGTATCATTCTTGGTCGGTCCCAAATTTTCAAATTTTGTTGTTTGTATTGCTATTCCATCAAAGGATGTGGACAACGATATAGTATACACGTGTAGTGTTCACTCTTCTATCAATGGTATTCGACAAACGACACAGTCCAATGTGGGGGCGAATGGTAATAATTATGACCATGTATGGTTACTTTATGGGAAAGTGAATATATCAAATACATCTGAAGAGAATCGCATTGTGGTTGAGGTTGAAGGTCAAAATATTTCCCTACATAGGATGAGGATTTATGCAAAATGCATCTGTCATCCTCAGAAACCCAATATATCTCTTGTCTCATCTATGGATCAATGTGCTTTCAACAATGGGGAAGAAGATCCAGGCCGTGTTGGAATCCGACGCCAATTGCGAAGAAGAAACCATCGACGTCAAAAACACTACCTGTCCTGCTTCGGATGGCTTCGAATCCGATTCCAACTTTGGAAACGAAGCTCCAAACCCCGGAGACGGCGAATAACCAATGGGTTTCATGATCAGGGTTCATCTTCAATCCCCAATACCTTTCTCAATGATGATACCAATGCCAATCTGTATCCACCATCAAAGAAGACAAAAACATGTTGATCCAACTTTGAAGAGAAGGTTTGCCTCTTTCTATTTCTCTAAATTTAAAGGCTTCTTCATAGGATTATAGCTCAAGTAAATATTGTGTTTCAAGTAAATAATTGCAAAATCAAACTGTTGGGCTATGTAATTTTTATTTATACAAGAAGCATTTAATTTCTTTATTTCTTTTTCAATCCAGATGGTGCCTGGTTGCTATTGAAGTAACTGGTAGGCCTAAGATCCCTTTCCACCTTGCAATTTGATTTTCATTTATTATAATATTTGTCTTTTTGTCTGCTTCTGGTGCATAATTTCTTCTTGTAAGATTTTCTAATCTACAATTTTACCAAATAATGGGTATGCTTGCTGATTATTCAAAACTAAAAGTCAAGTCAAGCACACAACTGTTCGATGAAATGCTTCATTAGGATGTTGAACCTGTTTGCTTAGATGACCTATGTTACACATCGGGCCAACTGTTAAGGTTTTATTTTAAATTCTACAAAAATATTTCTGTTTGATTACTTATTTAGTTATGCTTTTCTCCTGGGTTTTTAAATTTTAATATTGTTAACTGTCATAGACGTTTCTTTGCTTTTGTTGATTCACTGAATAATATAACTTAGATTATTCATAAATTTATTGAAAGATAAATGACATTGGACAAGGATGCATTGAATTATTTACCAAGAGAAATGTAAATTAAAATTTGCAATAAGCTATGGCTCCAGAAGCCTTTTCTTCTGCAGAACCTGCCTTGAGAATGGGGCTCACTTCTTCATATTATTCATATTTAATTGGTTGAGGTTGAGGAATTATTTAAGCACATATTTATTTGCTTGTTTCTTTCTTTGTTAATTAGGAATATTTGAATTAATGATGATGTCAATGCCACAACTTTGTCATTGTTGAGATAACAACTGTAACTATTGATAAAACATCTTTACCCCTTAAGTTTTTGTGCTTAAAAGTGAGTTTCTAAAGCTTTAAATTAAATTCTCAAAGTAGTTTCGAGTCATGCTGTTGCCATTGGAAAACAAGAGAATCAGTAACTGATCGATTCAAAACCTTATTTTCTGATTAATTTGTTTTGGACTTGAATTTTTGAAGTTCACAAAGCAATTTCATTCGAATTTTTGAAGCAAACAGGTTCTAAACTCTCTCTCTATCTTAGCTTGCAATCTCATTTTCTCATCTATATTATGTGATTGTTAGAGCTTGGTGCTGTTGATTTTTTTTTTTTTTTTTCCAATTTTAGAATCTCTATATATGGCTGAGAATCTAAAAGCGCTCGGAGGATTTTGAATTCTGTGGTTTTTATTTGAATTTTTGCTTGAATAGAGTATTGAATTTGAAATGCTATGCCAAAATTGGATGTGAGAAGAATAGGTTGGTGAAAATTACGGCTTACATGTTATCTATTCTATGAGCAATCCATGGAATTGTAAACCTGCTGTAATTTGATTTTTGTTGAGAATCCCATGTCCTTGGCTAAATCTTATTGGTGTAGAATTTATTGTTGATTGTATATGTTTAATGGGTTATATGTGATCAAGTTAAGAAATCTAGTTGTGACATCCAAAATTTCAGCCCTTAGGCTGTAAAATGCTACTAAATTTACATCAGTCAAGTGCCAAACCACAGAGTGCTATTATAGGGTTGAAACTTAATACTGATCTTGGAAGGTTTGTAAGAGATAAGAATCCAAATAATTATATATATCCTTCCAATATTTTCTTTTTTATTTGGCTTAGTGTCTTCCTGTCGTTTTATGAATTACAGCTTTTGTCATGATTATGGTTCTTTGAATCCTGTTGTAATTCAATAGTGAAGAATTGAAGATGTCCCATCCAGTTTCTTTGTACAAGATTGTCTCATGTCAATCTCAACAAACCTGAATGCCATATAGTCATGGTCCTGCCTTTTTTCATTCCTGCTTGTGTGCATGTGATGGACATCTACCTGGTTTAAGGGAACTCGTCAATTTTATGTTAGAAGGACTATAAAACTTTTTCAGTACTTTGGGCCACCTGCTAGCATGCACTTGCCACTAGTTTAGGAGGTGAAAAGGTTAGGTGGGCTGGAGTGTGGTTGGGGAAGGTTCAGGTTTGAATCTTGCTTTGCAAAAAAAACAAGTATAACTATATGTGGCTCTTTAATCTTCTAAATTACCAATACTTTGAATGATTCAATTATTATTGTTTAACAACTGAGAACCAGATCAAGTTTATAGTTCTTTTTACCTTTGTCTTGTGTGTTGGTTATTTTATGAATTTTTTGAGCTATATATCTATGTTTTGTGAGTTCTTGCAGAAAATCCAGAGTAAATTTAGAAACAAATACTGTTTGCTAATAACATAACAAAAAAGCATCTTTTGTTTTGCACATAATGTCTTGTTGAAAAGTGACTAATATAACAATTGTGGTTAAGGAGAAGTGGCCTATATATAATGGCCTTCAAATGACCGAGTGAGCTCAGTTCTTGATCATTATATTTATATTCTTGAGGGTAGTAAATCTGCTTTAGTTAATTCTCAAGGAAAAGATCTGTTGATTAAATACTTTCTTGCTGATTGGGCCTCCGTGACTTGATTTTTGTTAGTTAAGGCATTGACTGTTTATGGTGGAATGGAACATCCTGATTGTTGCATGTTTGAGTTACCTAATTAGTTCTTCATTGAGTTGGGACTTGGGACTGAGATTTTCTATGCCTTTTAAAGCTTAATTAAAGAGAGATTGTGTTTCAGCTAAATTCATTGGATAAAACTAAATAGTGTATCTACCTTCTTACTGACTATCCCAACCATTTTGCATAATTTGATGGTATTTGTAGGGAGCTACAGTGACGTTGACAGAATTGGGAAGATATACTTAAGCATCCTCTGCTTCAGGACTTGACTAAGGTATTTTCATGCTTCCATGTTTGAAATTTTTATGAATTTTATCTACAATAAACTGGACACGGTTCTTTAACCAGGCTTCCAAGATAGTTTTTCTGCTGATCTTTTGACTTTCGTGCACCATAGGTGAAACCAAGTGACCCTGATGTTTTCCATTTGCTTGGAGAAGTCAAATACAAATTCAAAGGTATGTGATTTACAGGTTGTCAGTTGTATGCGTCTATGAGGATTATTCTTAAATCAAAATTGGTCAGGATGCCTATATAAAATTTGATGTCCATCCCAGCATCTTGTTTGATTATTTGAAGGATGTCGTTCTTTTATCAAATATACTTTGATAGATTAGTCTCTTTGTGACAAATGTATGTTTACTTCATATCTTGCTCTTATTTGATGTATTTGTTCTTAAGGGTGTAGGTTATGAAATAATTGCATGGTGGATTTGCATGGGATAATATTTATTTTAAAAATGTCTTGTTGAGTTGTTTGTTAAGGTCCTAATCTATATAAGGTTTCTGAGTGTCTGATTCGAGATAGCCAAGTCTTCAATAGAAGAAGAATTTAAGAGGTTGAGAAGAGAAACCATAAGAAGATGGAAAAGAACTAACTTTAGTCTTATTGCTTGCCAATCTTTCATACATGTACCATTCCTATATATCCCTCTGATCCGGCTCACAAGTTGGTTCTAACTAATGAACTGCCTTAACAGTATATTTACAATTAACATGTGCTTAGTACAATAGCTCAAAATCTCTTATTCACTATCTATCATTGTTTTACTCCTGATTAAGCCAATCTGGAAAGCAGTGCTAAGCTAGATAATGTGGCAATCCTGACCCTGTCCATGTTTTCCCTCGACCTCCTTAAAGCATTACTATCTTTCCTTCAAAAAATTCTTCTTCTTCTCTTGTTTTATCTTAACTTTTGCAATTATATTAAATAATTAATATATGTACTTTTCTCTTTCAATTTGTGCAACTTTCAATTGCTTCAATCAAGACCAAAAGTATCAGTTCCACCAATACAATCTTCCCCTACTGCTTATTACAGTATTACTAACTAGTATCATATTGGTGTTTTCAGGGAGAAAAATGATGGAGAAAGAGATAAAGAGGTAAGCACTAATTCAATAAAGGTGGCAAGGAAAAGTCCTAGGAAAGGCCATGATGCAAATCAACTAGCTACTGCAGTTTTAACTAATATTCAATTAACCAGATAGAATTCTTGTAGTCCCACCAGCATTGTGTTAAAACCATATAAATGTATGGATACTTTAAATATACAAATATGCAGTAGGCCTATAGCACTACTCTTTGGAGAATTAGACAATATCGCTGAGCTATTGTGATTACAAACTCACCATTAGACAATAACACAAAGCCTACTAAAATTGGATGTAGAAAACAATTGGTGTCATTTTCATAAGAACTCTATTATGTATCATGATGGATTAGTGTGGTTGACACAAGTTGTTTATATTGCAGAGCTGTCATGCTTCATTCTTGTTAGATAGCTGTGGAAGTATATTCAATGAGAAGAGGTCAAATCCTAACCAGAATTCAAAATGACTAAATTACTCTTAGTCAATATTCAATTCTGAACAAATTTTCAATCTGATATGATGTAATTGGTTATAGGTTTGATGTCTTTTTTTTTTTTTTTTGGATTCTGTTTATCCAGCTTGCGAAGGAATTCTACCTATGGCTAGAAGTGTTAGAAACAATGGAGCTATTGCAAGAGAACAGTCAACTAGAAGTGCTAGAAAGAATGGAGCAATTGCAAGAGAAGAGTCTACTGGAAGTTCTAGAAAGAATGGAGCAATTATAGGAGAAGAGTCAGATGGAAGTGCCAAAAACAATGGAGCTATTGCAAGGGAAGAGTTAGCTAGAAGTGCTAAAAATTATGGAGCTATTCTAAGAGAAGAGTCAACTAGAACTGCTAGAAATTATGAAGCAATTACAAGAGAAGAGTCTAGAACAAGTGAAAGTGGTGGCTCATGAGTTGGTAAATAAAAAAATACATTTTTTTAATTAAAATTGTTAGTTTCTTTTCAATCGCTATAATTTCCATTCTAATATTTACAACCATTTATAGTTGACATGTGTCTATCAATTTCTTTTGGCTACTCAGGAAATAAGAAAAGGTGATGGGCTACATAGAATCTAAATCTAGCAAAACTTTTTACAAAGGAAAGGTTCTTAATTATATGGAAAAAGGGAAGACTAGTAGGGAAATACTCTACAGTATTCAAATCGGAGTGTATTGCCCTTATTAGGCGGATTAGTAGGGTACCTTTACAAGTCAAAGATTGGAGAGAGGTGCCTTATCAAAACAAAAGAAAGCTATTTGATTATATATTGGTGCATTATATAAAAGTACTTTGAAATAAAAATTTACTTTATCATGAACAAATGTAATCATTATTAGTTTTCATTTTTCAGGATCACTTCATTGTTGAGGGTCAAGAGACTCTTGTTTGGCGGCAAATGAATAGGTCTTACAAAAATTACCGAAGCTCCTTGAAGAAAAAATGGTTTGAGCCATACGAGGAGGATCCTGAGGAGGCACTAGAAATTTTGCCACCTATCATGGCAAATTATGATTGGAACTATCTTGTGAATTTATGGAGCAACAAGGGCCGAAAGGTACTACTACATATGGAAATTATTATCTTGTGAAATTTTATAGAGAATTAAAATATTTTTTAATCATGTATCTTAATCGTAAATGTATGTTTTTGAATGTAGGAAATGTGTGATAAAAACAAGTATGGTCATTCCAAAAACTTTATTGTTCACATTATTGGATAAAAAAGTCTCCAACAATGAAGTGAAGAAGAGTTTTGTATACATCATTGAAACTTAATTTTTTCAAGATAAAATATTGTTGCATAGTTATTTATGGTGCTTGACATTTTATGGAATGTCTATACTTTGTGTTGTTTAAATGATAGGCATTTTATGGAATGTCTATGCTTTTTGTTGTTTAAATGATAGAGGGAGAAAACTCAAGAAGATCCTAGCCTCCTTCAATTTTTTGAGATCACACATATGAGGTCTAATGGACAAGCTGCAAATGAAACTACATTGGAGGCATTGGTATGAAAATTCATAAAAATTCTTGTATAACTTGTTTTTAAGATTTATTTTTATATGCCATTAGAAAATGTATTTTTTATGTGTTTTTAGCAAATGTGGTATAAAATTATAAATGCTCTTTTAATGCAGATGAAATTTAAAAGACTTACTGCTGAAGTGGGTAAAGGGTCTTTGCAAATGTTTGGTGATGAAATGTTTGTAGAGGTATTTGGACTGAACATCATGGTCGTGTTTGTGGTTATGGAGATGGTGTTAGTCCTACAGTATTATGGGGTTCCTCTTCATCTACTATTCATAACCTTCAAATGCAATTGAATGAATCTGAGGAAAGACATAAGGAGAATGATGCTAACCTTTTGAGGCAGTTGAAAGAATCTGTGGAATGAAGCAAGGAGAATGATGCTACACTTACAAGGAAATTGAAAGAATCTAAGGAACACCACAGGGAGAGTGATGCTACTGTACAACTCTTGAAGGCACAAGTTCATTGGGTTAAGAGTTTGCTAGCACAAGTACTCAAAAACATGGCCCCATTTGAGCTAGCTCAATTTGATGGTTCTTCCTAATGTTACCAATCAGGTTAGTTTGTTAATCATTTAGCATTCATAAATTTATTCATTTGCTGTTGAATTTGATGATGATACTAGAATTGTAAATAGATTGGTCCATGAAAGAATCATCCTTAGATTGTGTTGGAAATCTCTATCAAAAAGCATGTATTATTGGTGTTTGGTCTATTTGTACTCTAAATTTCAATTTTTTACCTTCGGGCCTTGACCTTTTGATCTAGACAATTAATAAAATTTAGGTAGCTCCTCACTTAAGTCTTACCCAATTTTATGTGATTTGCAGGCCGTCCTTGATGCACACAATGGTGTAATATCTACAATGAAACCTAGGGCAAACTAGGTGCATATGCATTTGTTAGAGTGGATGTATGTGTTTTATGGAGTAAGGAAAATACGAGAGAAGGGATGGGCTGTCCTCTATGGGGAAGTACAAGAAGAAAGGATGCATCATCGTTTTTTCAATGATACTAGCTTTTGTCATGGGCCTAGCCTTCTTGTTGGGAAGTAGCACTTCTCCATATATCTGTTACTATTTATTACTTGAGGATAATTGATGGATCACAATGGTTTTCATTTTTTTTTTCTTTTAATTAGTTATTTTGAAAAATTGGAACTATTTGAATACTTGAAAATTAGATTGGTGTTTTAGTTTTTATATGAGAACTAGTTGCAGACCCACGCGATGCATGGGAATATATTATTACTTTGAAATTGTGGTACGATGTATAATATATTCTCTCTAAAAATCAAAAAATTTCTAAAATTATTTTTCATTTATCCATCTTTACATATATATCATTTTAATATTTTAGGTGTGTTTGATTGATTTTTTTTTTTTTTTGGTGGTCCATATTTTTCTAAATTATATTATGGTACGTTCTTTTTTTTTTCTTTTTCTTTTTTTTTTTTTACAATTAAATTCTTTAAGTTTTTTACTTATTTTATTTTTTTTTTTTAAGTTTCAAATATATTATTCAAATTTCTCATTTCTTAAATAAGATATCATGATAATCAAAACTTAGTACAAAATTACACCTAATATTATTCAAATAGTTGAGAAACACATTCAGATACATAGCGAGATTGTATTTTAATATACATTCTAATTTTCATTTTCAAAATAACTAAGTATTATGTCAAACAAAAATCAAACAAAAGCTATGAGAAGGAGAGAGAAGGCTTGTGATGAAGAACTCAAAAACACGCATAAAATTGTATATTAACTCAAAATAGTGTTATAAAAAAATATAATGATTCATCAACCTAAAGTTTAGTTGCAAGAATGATTATTAAATAATCAAGAAAGAGAATAATCACCTTTTTTCGGGAGAGGCCTTACTTGGATAATTTATAGAAAATAAGAGGAGAAGAAGAATAGTCAAAATAAAAGATATAGTCACACCAAATTATTCAAGTCATGTTATGTAATTGAATAACATTATATTCTTATATTCTATCTTTATAATGCAATATGATAGCATTTGACAATCAAAAAAAGGGAAAAAAATAACAACTTGAAAACATAAAACCAAAAAGTTTGGAGCATGAAATTCAATTCAATCCTATTTACTTTTTGTAGTGGTACGCATTAATTTAAAGTAGAGTTTTAAAGAACACACAAATTCATCAACTTAAAGTAAAGATATAAAACATTAAAAAAAAACTACACAAAAAGAAAAATATATATGTGTGAGAGAGAGAGAGAGAGAGAGAGAGAGAGAGAGAGAGGGAGGGAGGGAGAGTAATAGTAGAGTTCTAAAAAACATGGAAATTCATCAATATAAAGTAAAGATACAAAAAATATTTTTTTAAAAAAAACTACCAAAAGAAAAGAAAAACATGAGAAAGAGAAAGAGTAACAACCTTTTGGTGTGATAAAATATGTATAGAGTGAAAGATATTAGCAAATTTATAGTAAGAGGATGGGGATAAGAATAGTCAAAATAAAAGGAAGATGAAGGGATAAAGGAAAAGTGATATTAATGCTAATAGTAGTGGGAAGATGAAAAGGCAAAAGGGAAGGGGGAAAGTTGGAGAAAATGTAACTGTAAACTACAACATTAATAAATAAATAAAAAGAGTCAAAAAAATAAAAGAGAAATGATTGAAAATAAGTAGGCGATATAGCTGCTGACGTGGTTCAACAAAAACGTATTAACAATAAATTCTACGTTTTAACTTTTAGATAAGTAGGTAATATGGCTGTTGACGTGGCTCAACAAAAGCGTAGGAACAATAAATTCTACGCTTCAACTTTTAGATATATATATAGATGAAATTCAATTTGGAATTGCACAATTGTATTTATGTTTATATTTTGAATCAAATTATTAAATTTTGATCACGTGAAGGAATGCATCCAAATTTATTTATTTATTTAAAAAAAATACTTATTTCAACGGTTTCAAATCAGGGACGGACCCACGTTGGGGCAGAGGGGGGCCATTGCCCCCCCCCCCCCAAATTAATAATAAAAAAAAAAAAACTAGTAAAAAAAAAATTAAGATTTGCTCTTTTATATGTGTATATATATATATATATATTTGTCTCTCCTCATCTAAAATATTTAGATATTGACCTACAAGAAAATAAATAAATAAATAAAATTCATGTCCCTTTAACTACAAAAACAAAATAAAATAAATAAATATGGACTAAACAAAAATCGCGGACAAAATAAGAAACACTTATTTTGTATGTTATACTTTGTTGATGTATTTTATAATATGAAATGTTTAATAAAAACTTATTTTGTATGTAATATTTTGTTAAATATGAAATAGATATTAGTTTTTATTTTCATAAAAAAAATTTTGGTTTTAAGCTTTGGGCCCCCCCAGGTATGAATCCTGGTTCCGTCCCTGTTTCAAATTGTTGAAACTTATCTGAAGAAAACATATGCTTCGAAAGTTTTAATAATATTTCAACATATTTTTTTGACGGTTTCAACTGTTAAATATAGCAAACTTTCTTGTATGTAGGGTAATACATGAGGTGATTGAAGATGAAAAAATAAGGGATAATTCCACTAGATATGTTGTAAATAGATGCTCATGTTGGGGGCTGTTTCTTCAGTCAGTATTTTGGGGTAAAATGGGCAATTTTTGGAGATTATTGTAGTGCTTTGGACAAATTGGTCTGCATCAGCCCCATCACAACGTCACACTTAACTATGTTGCTATGTTGTGAATTTGGGTATGAAACTAGGACTTAGGTGCATTCCTAGACTTTCTCCGCAAAGTTCACATTTATTCCAACATCTCAGTTTCTCTTCATTGAAATTGAAATTGTTGGGCCTAACGGCTCTGACCTAAATTATATATATATATATATATATATATATTTTTTTTTTCTATGGGACCTAAATTACATGTTAGAGTGGGCATGAGCATGGTTAATGCACCCAACACCTATAAACTCTAGCGCCATTCTAGTCTTCTAGACTCAAATCCATCTAAGCTGAAAAGACATATTTGAACATAACTAAGTATTTAATACAATGTGACATGACTATGCAATTACTAAAGCCAGGACTAACATCTTTGCAAGAATTGTTATAGTGATCCATGGTCATTAATAATAGTTTTAGGTGCTGGTCCAAGGTCTAGAATTAAAGTCGATAGCCAATGGAGCTTTAAATTGAACATCAAGTTTAGAGGCTGTTACATATACTGATATACACAAAATCAATGAATCCAACATGGGAATAACATGTAATTGAATTAGAATCATGGAAATTAATTCAAGGAAATGCATAAATAACAAACACCATGGCTGTAAAGGATACATCATGTAGAAATTCCTTAGCAAGAGCTGAAATAAAAGTATAGCTTAATTCAAAGACAGATTTAGTTTTTTTATTTTTGTTTTTTATTCTTGACTAGATAAAGTTGCATAAGGTCTCCACAACATGAACTTGCAGCCACTTTATTCATGTATAAACATCACGAACACTTAACCATGGAATTCAATTGAATCAAGTAACAAGAAATATTCACAGCCAAATAAAAATCAGTGCATGAAATCACAACTTACATAAAATTGAAGGTAGACTCGGTTTAGGTAGAATAGGTTAGTCTTGATTAGTCTTGCACCAAAGTTTCTTTCTTTCTCTTTTTATTATAAGCTACCTCATATTTTGGCCGCTTACACACTATGTCTTTGTCCGAAACATGGAAAGCCAATACACAATTTCTGGCTGGTTACATGAAAAAAGGAGGATGTGGCATGTCAAAGGAGGAGGTGTCATATGGTGGCAGTGTTTGTTGCAAAAGAAGTAGGAGGTGTCAAGAAATAAGGTTGGTGGTGTGAAAGGGAAAAGCATGAGGTGTCAGGGGCTGGAAACTTAAATCTTTATTTGCAATATGGTACTTAAGTTTCTTCTAAATTGCACTAAGTCCCCTACCTTTCAAGATTTTCTACAACATCACCCTTATCACCCTTATTTAACTTCCACATCAATTTAGTAAATGTCTTCTTTCATTTTTAATCACCATTTACTTAAGATGTTACATGATTACCTTTAATGAAATAATGCACGCATACTTAGTTATAGGGTGCAGGATATCACAATTATTAGTGCATATGTTGATTCTTAATTGTCCTTACATTGTAGCGTTATTTGAGACACTACCAACAACTATGTTCTGTTGTGGCATTTTCTATTTAATGGGTCAGTTGGTGTATAATATATTGAGATCTTCTTTTCAAATTCCAAATAACCTATTCAATGCCACTTGTTTGACAAGGGATGTTAGTGTATAATATATTTTCAATACCTGTTCACCTTTGAGTAATCTAAAATCAAGGACTGTCATTGTATCCTTGATTTTAGCCTTAATCAATGATATTTGCCTCTCTAATTAGTCTACTATGAGGCCTACATACCCTACACTACATATTTAATCTCCTCTCTTGTATTAGGATGAACAAAAAACACGTGGTATACATCAAAGCATCTACAACCACACTTAAACTCATACCCAATTTCATAACTCGCTTGGATGTCATTTCATGATTAGATTTTAGCATTTACACATGGGATCCACACATGAACTCAATGAAAAAAACAAATTGGATGCACCAATCATACCATGACACTTAATTATGTTGTGATTTTAGGCATGGGGTTAGGACTTAGGCGCATTCATAGACTTTCTCCACAAAGTACACATTTATTCTCATATCTCAATTTCTCTTCATTGAAATTGTTGGGCCTGATGGCCTTGACCTAAACTATATATGTTTTTTTTTTTTTTTGGTTATGGGAGTTTAAATTATATGTTAAGTGGGCATGAGCATGGTTAATGAACCCGACACCTATCAACTATAGTGCCATTCTAGAGTCAAATCCATCCAAGGCCCAATTTTCTTTTATGTATGTAGAACTTGTGTGGAGGCTACGATGATAAGACATTGTGGGGACTAAGGAGCATGTGCAAAATCATTGTAAAATGGAGAAAATGACAACAAGACAAGTGATGGTGTTACTTCAAATGTGGATTCATAAGATACATTAACGTTTGGATTAATTTTCTCTAGGGCACTAATTATAGGGATCTAGGAAATGCACAATGTTCAAAAAAATTGTGTAATAATATAGACAATTCATAATTTTCTTAACACAAATTAACCAAATCTTGGCAATGAAACAAATTGGGCACACCGGTGGCGGTGGCAATTAATTTGATAGTTTTTTTTTGATAGAGTTACTATTCTTGAGGATGATTTATTTAGAAATTTTTCTGGATCAAAAGTATGATTTGAATGTAAATATTAGCTCATAAAAAAAAGGGAAAAAAATCATATGTATATTAGCCTAGTCTTCCATTTCATGGAAATTTATATCCACGGAGAACATTCAAGATTTATACATAACACATGATATGCACACCAACTTATGAGCTTACCACCCACCCATTATGTCCTCCATGTTACATTTTAATTTATATGTTTTAATATTAACAATTTAACATTAACTGTTGGGATTCAATCATTAGCCTTATGGGTCAATAACACTAAGTGTTGGACACCTAGATGCCTCAGGACACAAAACCTACAAAGTTGCACAATGATACCATTAAAACAAAATCAAACGAACCAACCCATCAATCAGCTTATTAATTAACCACACCAATAAGCCCAATTGCCCAAGCCCAACCAACCCAACCCAACAGATTAGTTAAAAGTGTCCTTACCTTACACTTTACGCCCAAAACTGAAATCTCTGTTCCGCCGAAAACATGGGGGAATCTGGGTAACTAACCATAAATAACAAACTTTATGGTTAGTTAGCCCGGTTGAAAAAGTATATACCATACTAGCATCTCGAGCATAAAAGGCTCGATTTTGGGCATATAAATCGAGTTTTTGGGACTCAATTTTCATGGGTTGATCTGGCCTTCTTTTTGACGTGGCAACCACGTGGAAATCGAGTCTCTCTAAACCCAAAAAATTTCAAAAAATCTTAAGTCCCAGACGTGCTCAACTCACCAGATCACCAGATCAGAGAAGAGAGAGAGAAAGACCAGATCTGCGATAGAGAAATATCAGTTCAGTTCAGATCAGATCAAAGGGAGAGATAGATCAGATCAGAGAGAAAGAGGCCGCGCGGCGGCCTGGGTCGCTCCCAGACGTGCTCAACTCACCAGATCACTAGATCAGAGAAGAGAGAGAGAAAGACCAGATCTGCGATAGAGAAATATCAGTTCAGTTCAGATCAGATCAAAGGGAGAGATAGATCAGATCAGAGAGAAAGAGGCTCGCGCGGCGGCCTGGGTCGCTCGCGGCCTGGGTCGCTCGCGGCCTGGGCTGCTCGCGGCCTGGGTCGCGCCGCTGCCTGGCCCTGTGTCGCACCGGCCTGGGTCGCCGCCTGGGGCTTTCTTTTCTTCTTCAGCTTGTTTTTTTTTTTTTTTTTTTTGCTCTGATTTCTGATTTCTTCCTCTGCTGTGTTGCGGTGATACTATATATATGGGTTGTAAATCGAGTATAAGAGACTCGATTTTCTGTGGACACACGTGGAAAAAATGCCAACTCAGACCCGATCAAAATATGAAAATCGACCCTCATATACTCGATTTATACCCCTAAATCGAGCCTCTTAGACTCGAGATGCTAGAAAAAAAACTAGTTTGAAACTAGTAACTACTAACTACATAGTTTGAATTTTATGGCTATTTTCCCATTTCGTCCGAAAACATGTTCCAAACAAGGGATTCTCGTCATCGTTCCCATACTGATGATATTAGAAAATTTAAGAGGTTGCCTGATTCGTTTTTAAGCAACTGTTTTTCTAGCGACCAAGAAGTTTGGGTTTCTACCGGATTTGCTTATCAATCTAAGACAAATGACTACAAGGTTGTAAAGCTTTGGAGTACTCCGGTTGTGGCTGAGGTTTACACGTTAAGCTCGGACTCATGGAAATAGGTTTAAATCTCACTGAGATCCAATGTTGTGGTCTCTGATATCGACTTGTTTTCATCTGCTCAATTTGTTAGTGGGGCTTTGCATTGGCTGGCTGAATGTGAAAGGGAAGGATTCCTTGATCAAAATATGATTTTGTCATTTAATGTCGATAATGCCTGATGGAGATAAATTGCATGAGCAAAGTCAAGGAAGAATCCAGTAATGATGAAATTAAAATACATTATTGCAATGAGTCTGATTCTTTCAAATGACCCTGAAACTTTACATGAGAAGGATCTTGGTATCCTACGATATGTTACACGTATAGCTACCACGTTGAGGGAAAGCCTTGTGTTACTTGATGGAGGAATCAAGCTATCCGGATAAGAAGTGGAATCATTAGTGATAATCATTGCATTTTATTATTTAAGTGTGGTTCGATTAAGACCATTATCATGTTGTTTCCTTTGGTATCATTCTGTTTTGCTGTAGGCATAAATTTACTGATATGACGTAAGTGAATTTAATTCAGATGTATATCAACCCTTTATGCTTGTGGCGATTTCATGAAATAACATAAAATTTAATTCTGACTTTTTGTGTGCCTCTCTGATGGTGTTGCAAACTATAAGAATAGAGATCTTACTTAAATCCAAAAAATTAAAATTAAAATGGGGGAGAGAAGGGGGAGGAAAAGAAGCCCCATGATGACAATGTTGAATTGGGATGTGGAAGTTCTTATGTGGTGAGTATAGGTCCGGCAAAGGTCTTGTGCTTGGTTCCTTGATCAAAATGATATATATCTTGCTAGTGGCTGCAGTGCATCTGCTATGCAATTTTAGTTTGTTGCGTTGAGAGAAAAATTGAGATGACATGTAGTGACTGAAATGGATTTGTGATCATGGATTGTTAACACCTTCACTATTTAAATTGAGATGGCTAAATCACATGTTCATTGCCAATGGTAATGAGAATGAATCAGTGCGTTTAGCTGCCAATACATTGTGTTTCTCAGTCAACCACCTAGACATGCATATACTTCATTACGTGGATTCGTTTTATATTGATTGCACCAAGGCATACAGTAACATTCTCCATCAAAATTTCAAAACTCATTCCTCACCATAGCTTAAAGACTTTACAGGGAAAATTTAAATAAACCCATATTTCGTCCTACTTTTCAAGCAGATATCTAAGCAAGATCAATATCATAGGAATATAGGATGGTAGCATCAAATTTTATTTTTGGGGGGGCTTTGAAGTTTGTTTCGGTCCCAAGGAAAATTTATATCAGATGTTCACAATAATACGCGAGGAGTTTAGCATATCATAGTGCAAACCTCAGCAAAGTAGTTCATTCATTACTGTTTGATTTCTTCTTCTTTGTTTTTATTTTTGGGGGGGGGGGGGGGGGGGGGGGTGATGTGGAGGACCAAAAGAAAACATAAAATTAGCTTTTTAGTTCTCTTCAATTCTTTTTAAAAAAAAAAAAAGGGAAAGAAGATTATTAGATCTCTTTCTATGTCTTTGGACTCTGCTCCAACATATGCATTTTGGGTTCTACATCAAAACTTAATCCCAGAGGGAAGCTTTACTAACTGGAATAGGTTATAGGTGCAAGGTCATTGGGTGCATACAACATGGCTAGATCATGCAATGGTGCCACAATTCAGTTATATGTGGGTGACTTTGCTCCTTTACACGCACTGAATTTCCATCCTCAGTTTTGGTGTCAACACTTAAAGTTACTGGGGCTTCAGATTCTGCTGTTAGAGGTTTCAGCTGACTTTTGACTTCTGTAGCTTTAGATATATCTCCTGATCTTTGAGTCTCTAAGCCTTGTTGATACTGAGTTTGAAGAATTGATTGGATGTCATAAACCCATCTTTCTTCCTACTTTTCAAGAATTGATTGCATCCCTATAATAACACTTCAGTTGTTTGTAATATATACAAAGAGTAATTTTGAACTAAATTTATGTTTTAATTGGATGTCATTCAAGTCTTTTTTCTTTTTTTCTTTTTCTTTTTCAAACTCTCTGTAGTTTATTTCCACTTTGAAAGTTGAAATTGATAGACATTCCGGTTCTCAAATAAAAGTTTTTCATTGATTTCAAATTCTTAATCAAATTTCTCTAAAATCATAAATTTTTTCAATGCATCTATTGTCCTTAGTGTAAAAGTTGAGAGGAGTAATAAGCCATCTCCTTGATTGTCCAATCTCTGCTTTCGCATTGGTTGCTTCTAGGAATGGTCTTTATCTTTTATGAGGTACACCTATGACACTAAAAACAATTTATTTTTCCTCAAATTCAATTTTTCCTCAGGATTGTTTTCCTTGAACCAAAAACTTTACATGAGAAGAATCTTAATATTCAAATTCAATATGGTTCAACTATAACTACTACTTTCATTGAAAGCCTTGTGTTACTTGATGGAGCAACTGAGCTATAGAAGTGAATTCATTAGTGATAATCCTGTGATTTTCTTAAGTGTGATGCAAGTGAGATTAATAACATATTATTTCCTTTGGTATTATTTTGTTTTGCGGTAGGCATAAAAGCATTGGTATGATGCAGAGTGGAAATTTTATTTATTTATGATTTTTTAACATAACTTAATGCTTGTGGAATGGATATCAAATACTGGAGGAGAAGAAGTTTGAATGATGTGATTTGCAGATTAGCTTGGGGTTTTGGAATTTTTCATCTTTATTGCAGAGAAATAGGACATTCATGGAGGTCTAATAAGCTCAGAAGAAGGTATTGTGCACTCCATCAAATTGTGAGTCAAGACCTGTGTGGTTGCTAGAGGGAGGTTCAAGAACTATTGTTTTGTATAGAGCTTTTTTATTTTGTGTTTGCTTGACTCTTTTTTTGGATAAAATGTTCTTAATTCTTAGTGATAGTGTTTGTTTGAACTCCCTTGCTCTGTGTTGGCAATTAGACGTTTGCCACAATTTGCTTGCCTTTGGGCTTAGATTGGATGTCTTAAACTCCTCTCTTCCTACTTTTCAAGAATTGATTGCATCCCTATAATAACACTTCAGTTGTTTGTTAATATATACAAAGAGTAATTTTAACTAAATTTATGTTTTGATTGGATGTCGTACAAGTCTTTTTTCTTTTTTTCTTTTTTTTCAAACTCTTTGTAATTGATTTTTTTTTTTGAACTCGCTTGCTCTGTGATGGCTATTTGTTGTGTACCTTGCCAATCAAAGGACAAAATTTTGGTTGGTTTTTTTCTTTTAAACCAAACAGGTATGTGCCTCAGCTAAAGTAGAGAATTTGAGATGCACCTATGTCTAGGAGTGGTTTTCACTTGTTACTGTATAATCACTGTTTGCCTATGAGTTATGACATTCCAACATTTTTTTTTTTTTTTTTGTTAATATTAAACCACTCTATCAAGAATATGATTACTGCTAATTTTTTTCATTCAAATAGTGAATGGTTTTTAAGCAAAATTGAAAATTTGTAGTTTATTGAAAATTTATAGTTTGTGGGTATCGGATTATGTCTATCTATTTTTAATAGTAGCTGTAGTTTAAGAATTTTTTAATTATTTTGGTGGCATACTCTCTTGATATCATCCCTCTTATCCAAATTACATCATCCACAATGGCCAGCCATTTGGAACCAAAAGTTTATCTTCCCATACCATATCAACACAATAAAATGTATTGTTGCAACTTACAGCTGTACCAAATCCTAACTATATTAGTAGCAAACCTGTAGAAAACACATTTTACAATTGTTTTAAATTGTATCTGTAAATATAATGTTGGTTTACACACTTCGTAGAAGATTCCTCTATAGAAAGGCCTGAAAGGCAAGCACAAGTTGTTTACATTATGTAGACTCATCGTACAAATTAAATTGCATATTTGCAACATAATTATTATCACATATGTTGGTTCTCAATTGTCCTTACATTGTAGCAAGAATAAATGCTATCCTTTAGTAATTATACAGATGTTGCTTTCTATTCCAAGTGTTTCAGGTATGTAATGTTTCTTAGTGGCAGCTTTATGGACAATAAGAACGTGTTTTATAAAGCTTAAACTCACATATTTTGTAACAAAAGCTACTCAAAGAGATAAACCCGTGCAATGCACAAGTTATTGAAAATTTTTATTTTTGGTTTTCCACTTCACTTTCGTGTGAGGTTTTATTGTTTATATTGCTTGATGCTTTTAAGATGATATTTCCAGAGGTAGAAAAAAAATTTTGTGCTATTTGTTTGGAATAATTATAAATTAATTCAATTAATCTACTACCTAAAGAATTTGGGGTCTAAACTGAATTTTTCACTTAGTATCAAAGCATAGGTATGCTTGTTTATAAACATTTTTCTTATGTGTGATCCTTGACCTCGGTGTCTAAACTTTTTCATTTAGAAATTTGGGGGCTAATTGAATTTTTCATTAATGAATGCGATCCTTTATGTCCCATTTCCTTTGACCAACATAATGATTATTTAAAATAAATTATTATTAATGGTATTTTTTACATTATTTTTCACATAAAGTAAAATCCTATGATCCTTGATTTGATTCTACTATCTAGTCTCACTACAACAAAGTTTCTTGTAGTGTCTATAAGGACCTTTTGTAGATCTTGCTTAGGATCGATTTTAATAACCTTAGTTTTGCTTGTAAATTACAATTTTCTTTTATAGATTGTGTTTCATGGAAAATTATTAGGTAATTCCGAAGTACCATAAATGCATATTCCCTCCTCTCACATGAATGGTAAGTCCCACAGGACCTACCATTCATGTGAGAGGAGGAAATATGCATTTATGGTACTCCGGAAGTATACAATAATTTCCCGTGTTTCATCTATTTGTAAATATTTTTTCATTAATGAGTGCAACTGGAATAGCAAATGTAGAATCCTATTTTCAATAGAAGTTTTAAATGCATTCACTAATAAGTGCTCTGGATATGATCTTATGAAGCTGCACTTGTGCATATGAGTTGACTTCATGAAAGCATTCCAATTCATGTTGCCTACCATGGTCTCAATCAGATCAAATATCCATAATTCTAGAGTAATTCCTGTTATTATCTTTTTATAGGTAAATAGTAAGAATGAGATGTAGAGTTCAAATCACAAGCACAGTATCACAAAAGATGTGGACTTCAACCCATGATTCCTACTAATAGAATTATACCACTAATTAAAAAAAATATATATATATATATATATATATTAATTATATTGTGTGTGAAATTAAATAGAGGACTGACTTGCTAGTAACAAGGTGGTACTGTCTTTTCTAGTCAACAAATAGTTTTGGCCAAATTACAGTAAACTCATCTAGTTATGTCTGTTTTCACCTTGCATACCCGTGGTTCAAAACTTAACATTTTACCTATCTGAGATTACCTATGTTAGGGTTCCATAACTCACCTCAATTTAGAGGGAAAAAGATAAGGTTTTTTGCATACTTGATTGCCTAAAAGATAGGGTTTTTTTTTTTTTTTTGGTTTGTACATTATCTCAAACATCAAGGTCATTGCAGTCACTAAGGACCATGTATTCTTCAATCAACTAGAAACAATTAATTGAAACTTCTCTCTATCATCGCAGTTGGCATAGAACTAGGGCTAGTCTACATGGAGCATATGTTCTACTTTGAGTTACGCGTTTGTTTACAATTTTGTTTCAATTATTTGAGTGAATGAAATGCTAGCTTGTAAATCTTGTTTTAACAAATTTAATAGTCTTAGTAAACTAGAACATAGATTTTTCATTCTATACACCTTATCTTCTCTAAACTCTAAAATTTGAATATTACAATTGGACATCAATACTTGAAAAGCCGTAGTATGAAATTTTACACCTAGCTAAGTTGCTCTATGTATATAGTCAAAGTTTTGAATTCTGTTCCGAATTGGCTATTGGAACGAAATATTTCGGTACTGGTGTGCATTGATACACAATTTCAAGATTACACAATGGATATATATATATATATATATATTAGGGATGGACTCAGTAGGGGGCTTGGGCCCCCTGGCCCAAAAATATTTTTTTTACTAGGTATATTTTATGTTTTTAATAGTTGGGCCCCCTCTCTCTCAAAACCTTGGGCCCCATTAGCCAGCCCCTCCTAGACAGCCCAGACCCAACCCAACCTAAAAAAAATTAAAAACCCATTAAGCCACGTTATATACAAACAAATTAATATTAAAAAAAAAAAAAAAAAATTCAAGAGTGATCGAGAGACAAAAACTGGAGAGAATAAAGACAGCCCATCTAGCCAACTCATGTAAATTCTCAACCCAAAAAATAATAAATTTTATTAAATATTTTTTCTTGACTACCTAAAAAAATTTTGAACACCCTACTTTGAACACCTTGGGAAAAAAAAAAAATCTTTAGCTCACTTTGGAGATGACTGTAGAAGGAGATGACACCACCAACCTTCAACAAATTAAAGATCTGTATTTGTGAGCCTTTGACTCTTCTAATTTGTTTCTCTAACTGTTCGTCTCCCTTATTTCTTAATCTCTGGCAACTGGCATCTTGAGTCGCCTGACTTGCTAAGTTTGGTCTGTTTGCTCTTGCTTGTTTTCTTCTTTACTTACTGATTAGATTGCCCCAGGAATTCCAACCATGATCCATGTGCATGGTTTATATTTACAACCATGGTCCACGTGTTTTAGTTCCGGTAGTTTGCTCTCTCTCTTTTCTTCTTTTGTTTCTCTTTTATTTTACCACCACACACGTGTATGGTATACTGGGATAGGTATGACTTTTCTTGATTCTTCTTTTCTTGATTTTTATTAAATTAATTATATTACTATATAACATATTAACAATATATATATGTATATATATAATAAGCTACTTTTAAAATAGATAAAAATATGTTTCTCAAAAAAAAAAAAAAAATAGATAAAAATATAATATAAAAAATAAAACACTGAAATGTGCAAATCATTATTTGACTAGATTTTTTTTAATGCATTTACTTTCAAGAATTGTTTTTCAACTTTGCAACTTATTAGTATTTTCTTCTATGTTAGTCATTAAGTTCTTAATGGATTATAATTTAGTTTTGAATCTAATCCCATAAGCAAGTTAAAAACTATTTGATCTATTCATGATGATATTTCAAAAAATAATACTATACTTTTGGATTCTAATGTTGAGTTATAAAATAATTAATTTATATATTGAATGGAATTTACATTATACTTTAGACTATTATATAAATTATGAATATACTATTCCCCCCACCCTCCCCCCAAGACAAGTTCCAAGTTACATCATTACTACAATTTTATTCACATAACTTAAGTTTCTTAATGACCACCCTAAAAAAATCTCTAGAGTGGTCACTAACTATATGGATGCTTATTTGGATTTTTTTTTTTTTTTTTTGGTTATACTCTGACCCCCCCGACCCCCTCTTAACTTGAAATCCTGAATCCGTCCCTAGAACGAAGCACGACAATAGGTTGTGGTAGCTATTGCGTTTAACTTTTTGTGAGTTTCACAATTTAATAAAGAGTAATGCTAAAAGCACAAATAATTTTACAAAATTTTTACAAATTTTTGATGTGAGATTGTGATAAATTCTTAAGAGTTCTCATCTTGGTTTGTCACTAATATCATATTTTTACTTACTAATAATCAATTATCACACCAGAAGTTTGAAAATCTTTTATAAAATAATTTGTTGCATTAGCATTTTTCCTTAATAAAATAAAAAAATAATTTTCACAATAATTTGATAATAGAAACTGCTAATGGTAGGTAAAAAAGTGATATAAGTTATGAACTCTAAATGAAAATTAGTAATAATTTACCATTTAAGTTTTGTTGTAAAATTGCTTTGAAAATATTGTTTGTTGTAACACTGTTTTAAAATAATAATAAAAGTTAAAGCTAATTCTTTGTGTTTGATTTTGAGAGCATTACGTTTCATTTAAGATTATTTTAATCTTTTATATGGGTAGTTTCTCACTTTTAGTCTTTGACAGCAACGGGTTTGTGTTAATTTTGTTTAACTTTTATATATGTCCGTATTTTACAAACCTTTATTAACGTTTTTCAACCTACACGTGTAGTTGGAAAGTAACGCGTAGGATTCTGTACCTTTGAATCTTTGATAACAAAACAGAAGACTCAAGATTTATTAATATTTATGTACGCAGAGGAAGTTTAAGTGTAAGATATGCTTGATTCTCAAAAAAAAAAAAAAAAGTGTAAGATATGCTTATATACTAAGAAACAATAAAAAAATTCAGCAAAAGAAAGAAAAAAAATTGTGAGAGAGAGTATTCACCTCTTCTTCTTTTTCAAAGCTTAAGGATAGGACTAAGAAGTTACAGTGATAAAGATGTTTACACATGATGCGCATTGTCAAAAAAAAAAAAAGATTCCTACTTTCTCTCTTTGTGGAAAATTGCAGAACATGTAGGAAACCCTTGGTGGAAAATTGCATAACGTGTAGGGAAAATTGCAAAACGTATAGGACACCCTCAATGGAAAATTGCATAACCTGTAGGGAAAATAGAAGAACATGTAGGACACCCTCAGTGTTAAATTGCATAACATGTAAGGAAAATTGCATAATGGGTAGGACACCCTCAGTGGAAAATTGCAATGAGGAAAATTCCAACCACGTATTAGGGCTATCCAAACCCATCCGAAGACTCGACCCACCCAAAGAAACTGACTGAATCCGACCTGACTACTCTAGTAGTCGGTGGTGGGTCTTCACCACCAAAAACCAACTCTAGCGGGTCGGTTTCAGTTTCCCTCCCCCAAAACTCAAAAAAAACCCAAACTAATTGACAAATACCTAGATTTTGGTGAAAAAAAACCCAAATTTTGGCAAAATTTTTCCAGATTTTGGCAAAAAAACCTAGATTTCAGGCGAAAATTTTCTAAATCTCGACAAAAAACCCAAATTCTAGCAATATTTCTTGTAGATCCAATGAGATTTTGACTGGATCTATCAAAATCTCATCGAATCCAATGAGATTTCCGCCGAATTTGGCGAAATCTTATAGAATCCAACGAGATTTTCACCGGATCTGGGTTTAATCACCATTTTCTCGTCGTTTTCTCAGATCTATGACGTCGATCGACTTGTCCACCACCCGATGAAGGTTTGATTCACTCGACCTGACTACTTCGGCGATCGGCAGCAGGTAAGATTTTCTGCCACCCGATTCCGTCAGGTTGGTTTCGGGTTGGGCACAAACTTGACCTGAACCAACCTATGGATAGCCGTACCGCGTACCATTAAGTCATGAGTCAACTGACACTCTATTGTCATGAGTCAACTGACACTTTATAGCCACTATATTATTATTATTATAAAAAAAAATAAAAAAGGAGTCATTAACTTTTGAATAGAATATATATATATATATATTGTGAAAAGGAACCTCATTTAGCCATCCTTTCTTATTTCATATTGTAGTGAGCACTACATCTCTTTTTCCCTTTCAATTCCATATTTCCAGTTCGATTTTTTCTCTCTGAGATTCAATTCTATTACACTTGCTGTAAATCATCATTCTTTCATCAATTGCCCATTCAAACACACATACTCAAAACCTTTTAAATTTAGTGCCCTCAACTCATCCGTGAACCTTCACTAGAATTGCAAGCCTTCATTCATCTCTTATCATTCCCATCAATTTCGTCACACCTTTGATCTTTCTTACCTTCTGCTCTTCTTTTTACATCTTCTCAATCTTTAGTCAACATATCATATCAATGGCTTTCTTGACTAACGAAGGAGCCACTTCTTCTTCTTCTACCCACCAATGGAACTATGATGTCTTCTTGAGTTTTCGAGGTGAAGATACTCGTAAAAATTTTACAGGCAATTTATATAAGGCTTTGTGTGACCAGGGTTTTAACACCTTCATCGATAATGACCTTCAGAGGGGAGAAGAAATTTCAATGGAACTTCTTAAAGCCATTGAATCGTCAATGATTTCAATTGTTGTAATTTCTAAAAATTTTGCATCTTCTACTTGGTGCTTGAATGAACTTGTCAAGATTTTTGAGTGTAGGAGTAATGGCCAATTGGTTCTACCAATTTTTTACAACGTGAACCCATCAGAAATACGTAAACAATATGGAGAGTTTGGGATTGCACTAGCTAAACATGAAGAAAAATTCAAAAATGACATAGAAAAGTTTCAGAGGTGGAGGAAAACTTTAATTGAAGCAGCTAATTTGTCTGGATTTCCTTACAATGAAGGGTATGTATTTAATTAATGACTATTTTGCTGTGCTTTTATTAGTTACATACTTTTATTGTTTTTCTATTTATAAATTATGTTATCATTGCTGGCATTGAAGATGGGGATGATGGTAGTGGTAGTGAAGTGAGAGGGTAGGGACGATGAAGGTGAAGGGGAAGGTTTTATTTTATTTTTTTCCAATTTTTTTTTATTATTTTTTTTAAAACTAGGTTGATGCCAAGGATCTTAGTCAATAAATTATCATATGGCATAATACTATTAGATGAGAAGATCACTAGGTATTGTTGATGAGGTCTTCCAAGAGTACTAAATAATTTCTTTATATTCTAAATACTAACTAAGGTAGTTAAGCTATAAAGGTCAATAGTAGAATTAGAATAATTTTAACTTGTATAATGTTATCAATTATGACAACTCTGTTTTGTTATATTGGTTATAAGCTTTTAATGATTTTGTTATGACTGCTAATAAATAACGAAAGTATTGTTTCTATCATATTTATTAGTTTTTGAGAAAGTATAATTATTATAACATGCACCTTCCTTTCTTGCCGAACTTTGGCATTTGCACTTACCATTCCCAACCCATTAACCTATCACTAAGTACACTTCCTTTCAACACCAGAAATTGGTCATCACTTTTATGTTAAAATCTTTCACGATTTTTCTATGTATCACACACTTCATCAATATAAGAATACCATTTTTTTTATATATATTAACAATTGAAAATTAAACAGATAAAACAATCAATGATCATATTATACGTACTAAGCAAAAATTTCTTCCATCAAACTTCTTTTGTTTTTTCCTCAAAAAAAAAAAAAAAAAACTTCTTTTGTTTAAAATTAATAAATCTACCTTATTGCCACATCAGTGAACTTCATGTTGTGGTAGTAACATAGTGCACGAGTAACACACTTAACTCTTCATTGCATATCTTAATAATAGGTGTTAGACAAAATATGTGGTGTAAGGTCCCAAATAAATTAGAAGATTGAATTGTATGATATTACATTAGATTTATAGTTATTGTACTTAATAATAGGACAAAATTGGGAAATGCCTCGTTTGAGCAAAAAAAAGCAGCATTATGCCCTCTTTTCCAAACTAAATAGGGAAATGCCGCTCTTTTGAAAATCGAGTTTCTCAAAATCGATTTAGGCCCTATAGAAGCATTTTTTAGGAGCCTATAGTGACGTTTTTAGGACCTATAGTGGCGTTTTTTAACTCAATTTATATGAAATCGAGTTATAGGTAAAAAAAATTAAAAAAAATTGCCTATAACTCGATTTTATGGAAGTCGAGTTACAAAACGTCACTATAGGTCCTGAAAATGTCACTATAGGTCTTTAAAAACGCCGCTATAGGGCTCCAGAATTTTTTTTTTTTTTTTTTATAACTTGATTTTGAGAAAATCGAGTTACAAAAGAGGGGCATTTCCCTATTTAGTTTGGAAAAAAGGGCATAATGCTGCTTTTTTTGGTCAAACGGGGCATTTCCCAATTTTGTCCCTTAATAATAGGTAATATTTTATAGTCATCCGGTAACTAAATTGAAAAATCAATGGGTTAAAATCCAAAAGTGCGTGTATATGGTCTATAATTACTTTATATTAACTGTTTTATAATTTACTATTGGATGCTAAATAAATATTATGCTCAGAAAATATTTTTCATCCTGTGATTTAATAAGAAATAAAAAAATAATAATGAAGCAAATAAACAAATCAATAAGGTGGATTAACTACTAAGGTCTTTTTGCTTCTCTTCTAAAGGAAAACGTCTTTTGCCTAAAATGCTATTCAGACCTTTTAGCAGTTTGCTTGGAGTTAAGGGGTGACAGCCATTGATCAATATAAGCACTAAAAAAAAAGAAAAAAAATCCTAAAATGAGCGCCAAAAATTCCACCAATATGACACCCCTCTTCAAATTGCTTTTAGTTTTACCTTTTAATTTTTAAGATGACCTATTAATTGCCTTAATGAATAAAAAATTTAAAAGGAGTATATCATTATTTACAAATTACAATTATCTGTCCTATAATATAATTACAAGAAGCCTTATGCATTTGTGGTGTATAGGATTCGCTTTCATTACGGTTCACTTTCTCTTCCTCAACTAAACTATTGTTAACACTACAAGTAAAAAATAAAAATTAAAACAAAACTGTTGCCCTCAAATCTCCAACCCAGAGATGCTTTCTATACCTCTTCATCTTATCCACCACTAATTATATTGTTTCCGTCCCAATTTTCAATTTTTCACAACCTTATCTCTCTTTTTCTCACACATCAATTATTCATTTAAGCTTTTCAATGTTGTATCTACCCATGAACATTATAATTACAATCCACCCCATCGTCCACAACAAATCATTTTGGTTTGGTATTGACTGTTCTCCACAAAATTACAATCACCATTTTGAGAAGACATGGATTGTGTTTTTCAAAGAATTTTGAAGTTAAGTTGGCAATATGATGATCTAATCTTTTTTTTTCTTTTGATCTTTTTTTTTTTTTTTCTTTTTTGAATTCTTGCATCAAGAATTTGTAAGTTGTTTCTGTTGTTTTCTTTCTCTAATTTTCCAATGTATTGACTTGTGTAATTGTTAACTAACTTTTGATTGTTAGGGGTGCTTTGGCAGCTCTAACAATCAAAAGTTAACTGACTTAGATTTGATAAAAAAAAAATAAGCTTGGGTGTTTCTTTTTATTTTGAACAAAATTGTAGATTTATAAATATTTGTAGAGCATTATTGATATCATAGTAGTCTCAAAATCTTTAATGTTACAACTTGCAATTTTGTTATTGTTGCATCCCAGTCTCAAAACCCTCCATCAGATTTCTTGCTTCTCTTAGCTTTCTTGGTAAGCTAAGGTGAAATACTTAGCACATGTGCTCCTGTAATAGGTATTT
This sequence comes from Quercus gilva, assembly GCA_023621385.1. Classification (NCBI taxonomy): domain Eukaryota; kingdom Viridiplantae; phylum Streptophyta; class Magnoliopsida; order Fagales; family Fagaceae; genus Quercus; species Quercus gilva. Next base: position 6,783,089 of record CM042484.1, on the reverse strand, counting down.
GATAGTCACTGATAAAGAACCTGTGGTGATATACTTAGCATAAGCTATATTTGGTAGTCACGGATAAAGTAGTGATTTTCGGTACAATTGCTTAAATGTTTGCATATCTAAGTATTTTATGATACTCTTTAGTATTATTTGGAGTGTTGTATATCTTTTGAGGACTATCTTCTTAGGAGCTTGAACTAAAAAAAAAAAAAAAGGAAAACAAATCAATTTATTTTGGCTATAAAATCTGCTATTTAAATGTCAATTTGTTATTATAAATATTAGAATTATTTTATTTTCCTCTGGGGTGTACGAGACAAATGCAATCCAAGCAGTTATGCATGCAACATTGGAATATAAATCCTCTATCTTACTTTTTTTTCTTTTTTCTTTTTTTCTTTTTCATTTTTTGTTCCATTAATCACAACTAGTTATGTATTCACTTGACTTCCCTTATAAAAAAGACAAAGTTAAAAGTGGAAAAAAATCTAACACATGGCAATTCAAACTAATAGAGGATTTGTATTCGTAATATAGAATATAATTTCATATGACATTTGAATGTATAAATTTAAAACTTAAAAGATTTTCCGTGCATCACATAGGTTAATCACTAGCATCATATATAATAGATGGAGAAAGTTACAAAAGATGATATGTGTCATTGTTTAATGCATTGTCAAAGAGACGTCACTATTATGTATATCCACCAATTGTAGGAATCCAATTTTTATTTTATATATTATGTATAGACAGTTTGATGCTAGAAATAGAATAATTTTAATTCACATGATGTTATATATTCAGACAACGTTTCTCTCAAAAAATAAAAATAATTCTAACAACTCTTCTTCTTTCATTAGTTAGAAACTTTTAAATGGTTTTGTGACCACTAAATGTCCAATTTTGAAAGTATACTTAAAAAAATTATTTACCATATATCCTACTATTAAATTGTACAAATAAAATAATTTAATGTTAATGTTACAATTCAAGAGTTTCTCCCATTTAATTTTTAGACAATTTTTTACAAAATTTCCTAATCTCATTTTGTTCAAGTATTAGAAATGAGTTTCCAGTAAGTGGGTCTCCTCAATCCTCATCACAAAAGGGGAGTTTCTATCCAACCATTTGCTAAAAGCCTAGATCTAATTTTCTAGCCAAAAGAAGAAGAATAATGTGCTAAAATTAACGATATTTCCTAATATTTTGAATTTCAATGCTATTTAATTTAAATAGCAATATGTTAATTGCAATGCACAAAACTAGACATATTGAATTTAGTTCATCTTCAAATTTATATTTACAACTAATCCAACTCATTATGTCTTTCTTATGCTCTATGCTATGTAGCTGCTCTGAATTTGAGTTTATCCAAAGAGTTATAAAAGAAATATCAAGTACTAAATCAAATCATGAGCCATTATTTGTTGCTAAACATCCAGTTGGAATAGATATTCGAGCGGAGGCCATAGAATTGCTTTTAGATATGGAGTCAAATGATGTTTGCATGGTAGGAATTTGTGGTTTTGGGGGAATAGGTAAGACTACGATCTCAAAAGCTTTTTATAATAGAATTGCTCACCGTTTTGAAAGAAGCTGTTTTTTAGAGAATGTTAGAGAAAGGTCAAAAATAAGTGGTGACATAATTCAACTACAAGAGAAACTTCTTTCTAAGATCTTACGAGATAGAGATTCGATCCTAGCGGCTCCTTCCAGTGGAAGGTGTTCTTTATACATGGTATCTAGTTACTTTGGCTTCAAAGAAACAAGGGGATTTTCAAGAACTCTAGACCCAATCCCTCCTTATTTTCTGAAGTTTTCAACAGAACCATGGAGTTCTGCCTTATTATTTCTCCCAAGTTATCTCGGGGAGCAAATAGCATCAAGTGGATCAAATGGGAGAAAACTGATTTGAATTGGTACAAGCTTAATACCGATGGTTCATCCATTGGTAATCCTAGCAAATCTGGCGGAGGTGGAATCATTAGAAACCATCTTGGAGACTGGATTGGGGGGTTTTGCCAAATCTATAGGAACAACCTCTAGTATTATTGCTGAACTCGGGGCTCTCAGAGACAGTCTTAATCTTTGCATCCAACTTCAGATTTCTCACCTTCTTATTGAAATTGAAGCATCCTTCATTGTTGATATGTTAAACTGTGATAACAGATCTTTTAAGTATTTGTCTCCCCTGATTGATGACTGTAGGGTGCTTGGCAAAATTCCACACCACAAGAATCACAAGATCCAGCACTGTTTTAGAGAGGCTAATAGATGTGCTGATAATTTGGCCAAGAAGGGTGCTGATATGGAGCAGGATTTTATTTCTTTTGTTAATCCCCCGGATTGTATTATTGAACAGATCAGGCTTGATGCTTTGGGTACCGTTTATTGTAGGCACTGCCGTGGCAATGCCATAACTTTGTAGTTTTTCTTTCTGTGTTTATCTATCCAGTCAACCAAAAAAAGAAAAAGAAAAAGGAAAGGAACTCAAAGTCAAAACCTCATTCCTTGTAAAGGGATTATACACTATTTTGATAATAAAAAACAATGAGAACATGTCACAGAGTTCATTAATCATTATATATCTAATAACCCGATAGATGATTTCTATGCATAGCTTAACACTTTAAAAAACGAAAAATATTCGTTTTTTTTTTTTTTTATAAAATAAAAAAATTAAATTTACAACATGTTTATACTTTATAGTAAGTTGAATCCATGTCTATCGATAGTAGGTTAGGAAAACCCATTATATATAGAGTTGGACTCAAATTACATTTAAGGCAACTTTTGCTAATCAATATATTTTGATAAATCTAATATTGGATTATGTATTCTATTGATACTTTCCATGCTTGCTTAAAGGATGCCATATGCAATAGCCTCCCTCCCTCTCATAGACACACACAAATTTTCTCTCTCCTTCATTATGTCATATTATTTTCATCAATGATTCACTTAAACACTTATCCTCTCTCTCCTCATCTTGTTTGATGCATCATCGTTCTCATCGCATCCCACTCCCTCATTAATTCAACCAGCCCTCAACTCAAAGATGTTCTTGTTGATTGGCCTACATCATTTAAGTGTACATTGCACCAACCATATGAAATAGTCCTTGATGTGGCCAATTGACCACCCTTCCATGATGCTATTCAATGGTGTGTGTATGTTTATTTTTTTAATCCGCACAAAGCTCTTTCGAGGTACAAGACTCTTGACACTTAGGCTCTATTTGTTTCGACAATAAACTTCTATTTAAAGACAATTTTATAAATTTTAAAAAATTTGATAACATAAAAAAAATGTGAGTCAAAAGAAAACAAAAGTTGGTCAATAGTAAATCCTAATAAATTTTTGGCTTATTTCCGCATTTATTTTCCATAAAGCAATCTCCTTGTCATAGTTGCCCTAATACGGGTTTTTTTTTTTTTTTTTTTTTGAGAAAATGCCCTAATACGTTTTTAATTATACAAAGAAGTTGCTTTTTTTTTTTTTTTTCTTGTACACCAAAAACCTTTTTCTGGCTCATTTAGAATGTCGCTGCAAAGCACAAAAATAGAAAAAGATAACTTTCCATGATATGTATCTTTTTTAAATGACTCATTTTCTATAATAAAAAAAAAAATGTTAATTTCCAAACAAGCAGAGCGGTAGGTACAATTCTTTAATATGGTATATATATTATTTTTTTGAAAAGGGGTGCAATTAATATGGTATATTAGGTTTCCTATTTAATCAGAAAAAATAACTTACATTTAATTTAACTTTTTTAAAATAAAGATAACACTATTTATATTAGTAATGCAACCATGTATTTAACGACTTTATTATATCTAGTATGTGAATTCAAATTAGGTTAACTAGCAAAGTTATGATCGTTAAATAAGAAGATATAAGATTCTAATCATTTCTATTTTTGAAATTTCATTAGTTTTTATGTCAAAAAAAAAAATCATTAGTTTTTTAAAAATTAGAACGAACTATTTAAGTTGAAATTATATCACATTCCTTTTTTTTTTTTTCTAAAAAAAAATCATATTTTTTTAAAAGGTACTAAGTGTGTGTTTGATATTGACTCAAAAAACTAATTTTCTTTTCATGGAACTTATTGTACTTTTTTTATACTATTTAAATTAAATTTTAGCTTTATTTACCGTATTTTTTAAATAAACCGTTACAAAGGAACACTCAAATTGCTAAAAAGTGGGTGAATAGATAAAGAGATTTGAAAATTAACGATAATACTATAATCTATAAATAGAAAGAAAGGAAGAAGCAAACGAGTTTTGATTGAGTTGAGGAGGGAATTCCGAATGCTACAAAGCGCGGCGATGAAAGCGAAGCAGCCGAATCCACCATTTTCTATCTTCTCCAATGCTCCCTACTCCCAGTTTTATCCTCTTCTCTCGAATCCTCCAATAATATCACAACTCTCATAGTAGCACTAACAAAGCTTAAAAACCTCATGTCTCCCACGTTCAAACCCTAGATTTCCCTAGCATCACACTCTCACTCCCACTCCCAAAATGGTAGGACTGGACCTCCGCTTCACCAACTCTCATTCACAAGAACAATCTCATATTTCTCATATTCCAAATCCCAATTTCAGTGCATTTGTTAGCGGCGGCTTGTTTCTCGAGCCCACAGTTCCTTCTTCGTTCGTTAACTTAGTTTCTTCATCCACAACTTCTTCAATTAGTTTATCAGTATCGGGTTCGGCCTCTTCTTGTACCTGTGGTAAAACACCGGTTTTTTTAGGGAGAGAGAAGAGGGCTCGAGTTGGGTTTTTGACAGTGAGTTTGAAGAGTGATGGGTTTGTTCGGGAATCGAAGGTGTATTTGGTGCAAAACGGAGAGGAGGTGTCTGATAAGGCGGCTGCGGCGACGGCTACGGCGACGACATGTGCTGAACAAGGAAACAAACACAAGGTTAGGTTGCGGAGTGGCTATGCCGTGAACACTACTAAGCATCTGTGGTCTGGTGCTATAGCCGCTATGGTCTCCAGGTCTGTGTTGGGTCTTACAAATTTTATTTTTTTTCCAATTTTAACGTATATGAATTTACTTTAATTGAAAAATGAAACAATGTGTTTGCAGTGCGTTACATGTCAGGCATGTAAACATGGTGTTATAAATTGCATTAACACTGTCTTCATTAGTGCAGGGGAATTTTTGATTCGTAGCTAATTTAGTTTGCAAATTGCGTGCGCGTGTGTATATATAATGTATGATACTAGTGCTGTATTTAGTTTAGTTGAAGATGCACACATTTTTATATAACATGGGCTATTGATTATGCAAAACCCCAAATAGTGAGGTTGGAGGTTTGTGCTTCTTCCACTTTTGGCTGTCTAGAGAGCCTTTATAATAGTAACTCATATAATTTGATGCTTGTTGATTTGGTAATTTGAATGAGACCTCTGCTTTGCATTCAAAGACAGTTTTATATCAAGGAACAGATCATTAGTTTTGGGGTCATTTTTGGTTCGTCTTGCTACCATTTACTAAGTGTGTTTTTCTTTTTTTTAGTAGCTAAGTTATCTGTAAATTAATTGGCGTTAATGCTATTGATACCAGAACCTTTGTTGCCCCACTTGAGAGACTGAAGCTGGAATATATAGTTCGTGGTGAACAAAAGAATCTGTTTGAACTTGTCAAGACTATTGCAGTTTCTCAGGGTTTGAGAGGATTTTGGAGGGGGAACCTTGTCAACATTCTTCGTACAGCTCCATTTAAGGCAGTTAATTTTTGCGCTTATGATACATACAGAAAACAGTTGCTCAAACTGTCTGGAAATGAGGAAACTACAAATTCTGAGAGGTTTATTGCTGGTGCTGCTGCCGGAATAACTGCTACTGTCCTCTGTTTACCACTTGATACTGTATGTAACAATTTGCAATATACTCTTCTCTTGTAAATCTGATCAAATTATTGGCTGCCATTGGGCATAGTTTTTTCTTTTAGAAGCTTTCATATGCAGTATACATTAGAATAAGTTCTCCACTTGATTTCAGCCTATATATTCCTTTTAAATTCTAAATGCTACTATAAATGCCATACCTTTCAGATCCGGACCACAATGGTGGCAACTGGTGGGGAAGCCTTGGGCGGTGTTATTAATACTTTCAATCACATGATCCGAACTGAAGGATTCTTTGCTCTTTACAAGGGTTTAGTACCCTCCATTATAAGTATGGCACCCTCAGGTGCAGTTTTCTATGGTGTGTATGATATACTGAAATCAGCGTATCTGCATTCACCAGAGGGACGGAAGAGAATACAGTATATGAACCAGCAGGAGCAGGAACTGAATGCTTTAGACCAGCTTGAGTTGGGACCATTTAGGACATTATTATATGGGGCTGTTGCTGGTGCTTGTGCAGAAGCAGCAACGTATCCATTTGAAGTTGTGAGAAGACAGCTTCAAATGCAAGTCCGGGCAACTAAATTGGGTGCATTGGCAACTTGTGTCAAGATAGTTGAGCAAGGAGGAATACCAGCTCTGTATGCAGGACTTATTCCGAGTTTGCTACAGGCACGTTATGCAAAAATCTTGATCTACTCTTGTTACTCATTTGGTATTGCATGCTAGGTTTTTATATTCATTAGGTACTCCTTGACATGCATACATGATCTTTATTTACTGTTTTCAAAATTGGAAAACTGTGATCAGTATGTACCTTTGAAATCTTTTGGGGATAATGGCTCTGGAAGTTTTTGCTTTCAATCTTAGGTCTGTCAACTACATTATACCATTTCAACTTAGGTAACTATAAAACCCTGGCTTTGCTCCTTTAGTTGGGTTGTATATCATGGGAGCATGTGCCGTATTATATTTGAGGTTTTCTCTATGAAGATCTGTGGCTCTACAGTAGGCATTTTCCTCTAATCTAGTTTTAATTATCTGCATGCAAAGCAACCAGCTTATGATGTATCATAGAGTTGACTAACACTAAGACTTCATGTGATATTTTGGCACCATTTTTGCTTTAATAATGATTTGTTGTCGCGATTTATTTTTTCTTTTCCCTTTTCAGTGATACATTTTCTTTCAACTTTAAAGTAACAATGTTCTACTGTTTTTTCTTATTTTTAATGTTATGCACATTCAGGTACTTCCTTCGGCTTCAATAAGTTACTTTGTGTATGAATTCATGAAGATTGTCCTCAAAGTGGAATGAACAGAAACGACAGATCCCCTGGTAGAATTAGTTGGGAGTTTATACAATGTCTTGAAGATGAACACCATATATAATTTTAGATTGGCAAGAATTATTGCTGCCATTGATGTTCACTTCAGTGAAGGCTATAGATTTTTTTGCTGTGTCCACACCACTTGGCCCCATCTACCAATGTTGTCTATATTTTTGAATTGCAAGATGAAAAATAAAGAACTCCCTCAACACCTCAGCCTTTCTCCCTTTTTAAGGCCCATGCTTATTAACTAATTGAATGCTTACATCACTATCCATTTTCAGTTCCTACCCTAAGAATTTTAATTTGATCGGCAATGTTCATTTTAGATTTGGGCATGTTAGCAGATTTTCATGTTGGGGGCCACAGTTTGTGTGGGTGTGGTGTGATTCAAAATTCATTCAATAGGAACCAGGACCAACCGAATCCATAAATGTACACCATAAACGCATGTCAAATTGTATTTGTTAACAATATGCATCTAGATTGTTTCATTAAATGCAATTGTATTTGAATAAAATCAAACAAATATTTATGATTCTATACAGGCACATGTAAAAAAAAAATGTGGCTATCTTGCTTGGTGAGATCTTCATCTGAGAATCAACTGCAGACATTTCTGGAGGTAACTCGATGCCCTATGGACTCTTGTAAGTTGTTTCTGCCACCGCAATCTGTTAGTTCATTTAGCAGTTCAGTGCATGAAGTAAAAATGAAATATCATATAGCTAATGATTCTGTTGGAGTTGACAATGTCACTGAAATTTTTGATAGAAAGTTTGGCTAGATGATATGGATTCATGGACAACATGATCTGGTTTTAACTTAGTTTAGTTAGATGTAGCCTGCATTTGGACCTATCAAAAAAAAAAGATGTAGCCTGCATTTGGATTGCACTGAAAAGGGTAGAGGGAGTGCGTCTATGTTTTTTCTATGGGTCTTGTGCACTATTTACGGGACGTATGGATTTCAGTAAATTTTTCTTTAAAACTGAGTCTCACAACACTATTCACACATTTAAAATTATTTTGCTACAGTGTTTTCAATTTTCAGTAATAAACAGTATCTAAACAGACCCGTACTGTATGGTAAATGATTTAAAGCTCATATGCCCAGTAATGATTCGGACTAATCCTCTGGAGTTTGCTGTTTTACATTGGTATAAAGAGATACACTAACTGAGTCAAAAAAAAAAAAAAAAAAAAAAAAAAAAAAAAAAAAACAAAACAAAACAAAACAAAAGAGATACCCTAACTGGTTGATGTACAAAGCTCTTGACACATGTTGGAATTGACGTAAAAAAAAAAAGTTTTTGTGGCTCCCTGAAAAAGTAACGTTATTTCCTCACAATTTAACGTGCCAGTAGAAAAACTAGACATGGCAAAACAGGTCAGAATTTTCTGACCCGACCCGACCCGAAAAATACCCGACCCGAACCCGTTTTTTTGACCCGAAGTAAAAACGGGTTGACCCGTGACCCGACCCGTGTTTTTGCGGGTCAACCTGACCCGCGACCCGACCCGAACCCGAACCATTTTTTTAAAACTTTTTTTTTTTTGGTAACAAAAAATAGTAAAACTAAGACAATACTGGTTTAATTGTTTATTGTGAACTTTAAGGAAACAATTGATACATTTACATAACTGCATGCAAATTAATTGAAAGACAAATGATTGAACAATCTGTAATGAGTAAAAATTTTTAAATATCAAATAGTAAAGTACATGCCAAGATAATCTTGTTATAGTAGAGTTAAAAACATAGATTTAAAATTGTAAACATATGTGAGAAATATTCACAAGTGTGAAAATAGTGAAGCTAAAGTATCAACTTAGCGTAAATTATGAATACTTAAACCTATTTTTTAATAATTTATGTCCAAAATAAATGGTTTTTTAAAATAAATTATGATATTTTCTAGAGTATGTGTTACTTAATAATAATATGATATTCATAAAACATACCATATATAAATAAGTAAGCAATCAATTTTAAAGTATATCTCAAATTGAAATAGAGTGTCAACCACAATTGATAATAAATTATAAAATTAATTTTCAAGATTGTAAATTTCTTATATGTTTTTATTCTTTATCAAATGAGTTATCCAATGAGTCATTTGTAATTTTGTTTTATATTTTGAAATGTTGATACTGTGTAGAAATAAAATTTGTGTATTTGTTTTAATTATCTATGTGTTAGTTTGTTTTAAATAGCAATGTTAGGCTTTGTATAATTTTAAAATTATTGAATAAGTATTAATAAATTTAACTGAGTTCATTCTTGATATAAGTGGTGAATTCAAAATAATGCATTTCACATCAAGTAATTTGTTGCATAACTTTTCAAATGGCAAATACATGTTGTTTTCTTTATAAAAAAAAAAAAAAAAAAAATTCATGTGAAAAATACGAGTCAACCCGACCCAACCCGACCAGTAATCCGATTGACCCGAACCCGATTTTAACCCGCTTAAAATGACCCGTTTTGACCCGTGACCTGTTTGACCCGTAACCCGATTGACCCGACCCGAACCGACCCGAACCGACCCGACCCGCCCCGCCCATTTTGCCATGTCTAAGAAAAACTATTGTGAATTTATTTTTTAAGCTGCATTCCTTCAAGCTAGCCGGTAACGTCCTCTTTCATATTTATAGCACACAATAATTGCCTCTAACGTTCTCTTCATATCATTTCAAGAGGAATTAATGAACCACCTCAACCTACATTTGTCTATAGTAGCAGTGATAATAAATTTGCGTTGTCAACATAGCCAGTACGTACATTAGTTACTCGTCTGTAGTGCACAAACTTGACCGCAATTTCCAACCACCAACAACTAGCAACAAGCCAACAACCAGGACAGCAGCTTTGGTGAACAGCTCTCGTAACTTCAATTCCCATTTATTAATATTGCCATACTTGTTTTAACTTTTAAATATTTTCGAGCTTACCATTGAGATTGAACGGGCTGAACAACATCGAGGTCTGTCTTGGCATTCCAAATACAATAGAATCGTGTTGTGACTTTCATCATTTTTTTTTTTTTTTAAGAATTTCAATTTATAGCATCTGCTTTGATGATAGTTTTTTGGATAAAATATCATTTTCGTCTTTAAACTATTACAAAAGTTCGTTTTTCATCCCTAAAATTTCAAAAGTTTGTTTTTCGTCCTTAAACTATCACAAAAGTTCATTTTTCGTCCCTAAACTTTCAAAAGTTCTATTTTCATCCCTAAATTTTTCCAAACGTATTGATTTTCGTTCCTCCCACATCAGCACACTGTTAAAGCCACGTCAACACTCCGTCAGACGGAGAGACGAAAATCAATACGTTTGAAAAAGTTTAGGGACGAAAATAGAACTTTTGAAAGTTTAGAGACGAAAAATAAACTTTTGTGATAGTTTAGGGACGAAAAACGAACTTTTGAAAGTTTAGGGATGAAAAACGAACTTTTGTGATAGTTTAGGGACGAAAATGATATTTTACCCTAGTTTTTTAATCACCAAACCAAGACATCAATCGGTTTTTAACGTAAGCGAGAATTGAACTCCAGATTTTCTATTCAACCATCAAAGATTTTACTAGTTTATCTAATTGAAACCTACTTTTCATCATTTGATGCTCCCTAACTTGTGGATATTGTCTAAACAGAAATCTAGAATCTCACAGAATCCCAAGGGATTGGCCTAATTTTCCTAGAGTCTCATTAGATCCACAATGTCAACACAATTGGTTAGTATCTTGCGACCAACTCTAAAAGATACATCTTTGATATGTGTGAGATGAGAAATTATATATACACCTAGAGAATAATCATACTTTAAAATAGATGACTACACACACTTAGGGAAATAATTGACTCTTAAAAAGTTCTAGGGACAAAGTCAAAACTTTGAGTTCAGGAGGGTGACTTTACTGTTGGTTGTATGCAGCAATTTCAACCTCTAGATTTGCTACTTAGCTGTTAAGAATTTTTTTTTTTTTTTTTTTTTTTTTTTTTTGTGGGTAAGAACAAAATTATTTTTGTTTAGAATTTTTTAAAGGGTAGAGTTATTTATTTTGGATAAAATTAGTTAATTGGGCTTAATTTTTTTTTTTTTTTTAGTTTTACTGGTAATTTTTGTTGTTGAGCTTTTTTTTTTTTTTTTTTTTGGACTTGTATATTTTGTTTTAAATTTTAGATCTATAAATTTTTTAATGGTTACTAAAATGAGGAAAATGCTAGAGTTACAAGGTTTTTATAAATTATTGTTGTGATAAGTGGTTATTGGTAAGTAAAAAAATGATGTGAGTGGTGCCTGTACGGTCACAATTTGGAGCCCAAGCCCAACAAAGGGTTGGGTCAAGATCCAAAGAACCCGATCCAATAGATTTCTAGAGAGCAGATTGAAGAGCTAGGGTTAGGCAAGATGGTCAACGGCTAAAGTGGCCTTAAACTCAAGAACATACAAGTACACTACACATGAAAACGGATGAAAGTCTAATCCGAGCAGGACCTTTTTCATTGTATCTTCTTATTCATTTTTTCTTACAGTCCATCTCCCCCCCTTTTTGCAAGGAGGGTCGTTTACATTTTATATTCACCCTTAGACCATCTTGATCGTCCACTTGTCGACCATTTGGGTTGCTACTTGAGTACTTGTCGTATCAGCCACCTTCTCTAGCCCTCTGTGAGTTGCTGTTACTAATGTAATATTGTTCAAGGGTCTCTTCCTCATAAATGCGGTCAGGAAAGTGGTTGATGGACATTTAATGTGAAAGTAGTAGCTTTTTTGTTAAACACTTCTGGATTCATCTTTTTCGCACTTGTAAGGATCTTCCTAGTCAAAGAAATCTTCTAATCGATCACCTGAATTGTGAGGCATAGGGCCGACCAATATTTGACAGCATTCGAGGGTGAGTTCCCCTCAGACCATATTAAGTCACTCCATCTTTTACAATCCTGGGCCTGGAACTTCCCCCAACTGCTCGCCCCTCCTCGGACACTCCAAGTTTAAGATAAGGCCCAAGGCCCAGTATGCATTATGGGTTTTTACATCTCACAATAGCCCTTCAAAATTTTGGCTTTTCCCTCGCATCCGAGGGGAAAAGGATGGATTTTGGTAACCTTTAAAATTGACCAATTGGAACGTTAAGAGTCTTTGAACTTACACGTTGAGGGCACGATTCTGTGCATGTCGTAATCGTAATTAATTGTTTCGGAATTCGTAAGGCTTCATTAATTGCTCCAGGCGGCGTTATGTCTCTTACATCTGTTGGTGAGCTATTGATCCAATGGCTGATATTTTCCCTCAAGTTTGGGTGGTATAACTCCCACCCAACTTTTCGCCTCCTATACAAAGCGTCAGAGGAAGTCATTTTTCCCCTGTTTTAGAAACTCCCAGGCTCTTAAGCGATAATTAGCGCTCCAAATTGTCAGATTGATTAAGCTGCCAAATGTCCTGCTACCTTTATCTCAGGAAACCTTAGAATTCCTCTTTACAGGGTCTCGTGGATCCCCTTTCACCTTAGCTTGCGTAAGTCGTAATTTCTTTTGATTTATTGTTTCCCTATCAACCAGCCTGCTCGGATTGTGAGTCTTTTTTATTTTTATTTTTTTTTTTTCATCCGCGGACTATAGTGGCCCCCTTTTTAGTTTGCAAAGAAAATGGGTAGATTCGAGAGCTTAGTGAACTCTCCTGCAAAAATAGAAGCCTTCAAGAGAAAATACCACATACCCTAGGGGGTCAACCTACTCTACTGTTCCACAGAACAAATAGAAACCGACCGAAAAGAGGGAGAGGTTGTCATCCCCATGATAGCCTGTATAGAGGGAGGGATGACCCTCCCTATAGACTTAGTGACTAGAGATTATTTATTTAACCATAGATTGTGCCCCCACCAGTGCGCGCCCAACTTATTCAGAGTTCTGGGTAGCGTTGATGCTCTCAACTAGCATCTGGGTCTACAGCTCACCTGGCACAATGTGGTACACATGTACGAGTGTCATTCCCAAAAATCCGCTGGATATTACTTAAGATCCCGCTCGGATGTAGTAAGGATGATATCGTGTTTGCCCAAGTCAAATAAGGGTATGAAGGATGATTTCCTCATAGTTTCAAGAGCGTGGCACGATGGTGTTCATTGCCCAATCCGAGTGGGAGAACCAGTTGGGACGCCTTAGGCTTTTTAGTGATAAATTTGAGCTCCCCACCCCTGACCTTGCACCGTTTACCACCCTTTTTTTTTTTTTTTTTTTTTTTTTTTTTTTTTTTTTTTTTTTTTTTTTTTTTTTTTTTTTTTTTAAGTCTAACCATTTTCTCTTGCTCGGCGGTTTTTGCAGATAGAACGCACGTAGTCCCCCGACTCAGCTTGACCAATGTCCGGGCTCTTAATTACCTGTTGCGATTCAAGATCTTTGTGAGCGAGGATGGGCAACTACGGGCTGTCCACCTGATATTGGACTTTAAGCCCATATCGGACACGTTCCTAGACGTTAGTAACACTATAAGGGCGAGGGATCGCCGTATCAATCACATAGACGTATCTCAGCCAAATTTCTTAGCCGACTACGACCTTCCTCCGGTAGAGCATCCTATTCCCCAAGGTGCGCCTTTGGCTATCCAGCCAATCCACTAAATTCCTACTAAAGCACCTACAGTCGAAGAGGGGACCGTTTCTTCAAACCGTTCGCTTGACGAGGAGATCGACAAGTTTCAATTCGAAGGGGAGGAGAGCCGAGGGAAGAAAGTGATTTCATTGTCGGACACTGAGGACGAGCCGGTTCAGCATTCCAGCGTTCAAGCTCCCATACTGGTGATTTCTCGCCCAAAGGACTCCTTTGAAGAAGAAGAAGAGATGTCACTGAACAAGGGTGGCACTGCCCTGCGGGCGCTAATGGCAGTGAGGGGAAAAAGCTCCACCTCGAGGGACGCCACTAAGACCCAAACCACCACCAAACTCTCGCCTCCCCCTCCTCCTCCAGCGGCCTCAACCAACCAGCAAACCATTGTTGATATAAAAAAGAAACGGAAGGAGTCAGAGGTACGAGGGGTGGAAGAAGGTGAAGTGATACTGCCGAGGGAGGCTAAGAAGCCCAGACGAGTGAGGGACAAGCGAGCATCCTCTGCGGAGAGCAGAGAGGATTCTCAGGGTGCCGATGTGCGCCGGCTTCCTCTAATTTGGGCCCCCAAACTGGAAGTGGACGGCGCTCCTATACTTCCGGACGCCTCGATCCGGAGCTATCAGGGGGGGCAGGCAGGCCATATTGCGCAGGCCCTCAAGCAACCCTTCCTTTTGCCGAAAGACATGGAGGCGTACAGGCGCTTCAGGCGGCCAGATCTCTTCCTATCCCTGAAGAGGGACTTGGCTATGGTAAGTCTTTAAGGTCAATTATGTATTCTATCCTTGGTTGATCCGTTTACCATCAATACTTGTTCATTTTCTTCTTCTTGGCTTTCATTCGGACCCCTCGGATCTCTTTGTGTAGATTGCCCAACAGGTTTTTATGGCTGAAGAGTAGGTTAAAAGCAAAAGTAATCAAGCTCGCGCAGAGGTTGAGTCTCACGACAAGGTTGAGAAAATCTTGGGTGCGCTCAAAGAGGAGCATGCTGAGCTTAACAACAAGTTCATCGTCTTAAAGAGGGAGCGGAACAACGCTGTGGCCGGCCTGAAGAGCGCTAAAGCGCAAGCCGAGGACCAGCGTAAAAAATTGCACCTTACTGAAATAGAGCTGGCAATAGAAAAGCAACAGGTTATGGACCTCAAGACCGAATTAAAGAAAGCGCATGAGGCAGCGCAGCTGGTGAAAGAAGCTTTGAAGGCTGAAAAGCAGGCTTCCTACGTGCTCGGTGTAGAGGAGACGCAAGCCAAGCTCACAGAGGTGTTCGTTGAGTTGTGCAGGGATTATTGCGCCATATCATGGGGTAAAGCCCATGATATAGCGGGCGTCCCTGCGGACTCAACTTGGAGGCAACCTGGGAGCATTTATTACGATCTTGAAATCCGTGAGGCCCTAGAAACCATCCCCTCTGCTGTCGATCCTGTTCAAGAGAGAAACGAGCAACCCTCAGCGACCCAAGCAGCTAAAAAGAACAACGAAGCCGAGGGGGAACCAGCCGAAAACATAGCCAAGGCTAAGGAAAGCGTCACCTCTCAGCCAAGCCAAAGCGCGAACCCTCCTTCTCCAAAGACAAAAGTTTGACCCTTTTGTTGTTGTCATACTTATATGTTATCTTCTTTGTGGTCTCATTTGTTTTCTCTTTATTGACCCTCAATCATGTGACACTATAGCCCACTTTTTGATTAATGAATGGATCTTTCTTTTCTTTCGTCTCGTCTTTTTTCTATGCGTATTTACTCGCTTTGTCGTTTATTTGGCTCTTATAAAAACTAAGGGGAAAATTTTGCGAACAACAAAGACTTGGTTTAAACACTTAGGGTAATCAAAAGTCTAGTGTTAACTTCTCCACAACAGGCCTGATGGGGAGATGCTTTAAACACTTGGGATAATTGAGAAACTTGTGTTAATTTCTCCACATCAGTTGATCTGAGGACTATAGGCCCGATGGGGAGTTGGTTTAAACACTTAGGATAATTGAGAATCTAATGTTAACTTCTCCACATCAGCTGGTCCGAGGACTATAGGCCTGATGGGGAGTTGGTTTAAACACTTAGGATAATTGGGAAACTTGTGTTAACTTCTCCACATCAGCTGGTCTGAGGACTACAGGCCTGATGGGGAGTTGGTTTAAACACTTAGGATAATTGAGAAACTTGTGTTAACTTCTCCACATCAGCTGGTCCGAGGACTACAAGCCTGATGGGGAGTTGGTTTAAACACTTAGGATTATTGAGAATCTAGTGTTAACTTCTCCACATCAGCTGGTCCGAGGACTATAGGCCTGATAGGGAGTTGGTTTAAACACTTAGGATAATTGAGAAACTTGTAATTGAAAAACATATTAATCAAAAAGGGGATTCATTAATAATAATATCTTTTCAAGTTGTTTACATTCCATGGGTGTGGTATTACATGCTCATCTAGATCTGCTAAGAAATATACCCCGGTGCCGGCTACCGAGGTGATATGGTATGGCCCTTCCTAATTGGGTCCTAACTTCCCCCATGCTGGGTTCTTTGCAGTATCAATAACCTTCCTCAATACTAAGTCTCCAGGAGCTAGTGGCCTCGCTTTAACATTAGCGTCGTATCCCCTCTTGAGCTTGTGCTAATAATATGCTAGTTGGACTATCGCGTTTTCCCTTTTTTCTTCGATCAGGTCTAAACTCTTCTCTAACAAATCGTTGTTCGTGTCCGGACAGAATGAATTGGTTCTTAAGGTTGGAAGGCCAGTCTCTAGAGGGATGACAACTTCAGCCCCATAAGTCATTGAGAATGGGGTCTCCCCAGTGGACCTACGAGGGGTGGTGCGATACGTCTAAAGGACATACGGCAGTTCTTCCACCCATTTGCCTTTCGCATCATCTAGTCTCTTCTTTAGTCCATTTACTATGACCTTGTTAACAGCCTCCACCTGTTCATTGCCTTGGGGGTAGGCAGGAGTAGAATATCGATTCGTAATTCCCAACCCGCCGCAATATCTTTTAAACTCTCTGCTATCAAACTGTAAGCTATTGTCTGAGATGAGGGTTTGAGGGACCCCAAACCGAGTGACGATATTTTTCCAGACAAATCTCTTGGCGTCCACGTCTCGAATGTTTGCCAAAGGCTCAGCTTCCACCAATTTAGTGAAATAATCTGTGCTAACCAGTAGATACCTTCTATTTCCAACTGCTCTGGGGAAATGACCCATAATATCTGAGCCCCACTGAGCGAATGGCCAAGGGCTGGAAAGTGGATTGAGGACTCCTCCTAGTTGATGTATGTTTGGGGAGAACTGTTGACATTAATCACATTTCTTCACATACTCTTGGGCCTCCCTCTGCATATTCGATCACCAATATCCTTGAGTGATAGCACGGTGTGCTAGGGATCTACTGCCAGTATGACTTCCGCAAATTCCCTCATAAAGCTCTTCAAGGAGCGATTCGGTTGCATCGGGATGCACGCATAGCAAATATGGTCCCGAGAAGGATTGTTTATATAATTTCTGGTCCTTGGACAACCAAAACCACGCAGCCTTCCTTCGTATTTTGTCAGCTTCGGACTTTTCTTTCGGTAGCTTATCTCCTTTCAGGAACAGCGCTATTCGGTCCATCCAACTGGGTTCTGCTCTTACTTGATGAACTTGGACCGCTTCTCCTTGAGGTTCAGTGGGCTTGCTCAAATGCTCAACCATAATAATCCGAGGAAGGCCCTGATATAAGGAGGTTACTAGGGTGGCCAGGGAATCAGCATGGGAGTTACCGTTTCTAAAGATGTGTAATAAACTGAAAGATTCGAACTTTGATTGCAGGCGTCTAACCTGCCCTAAGTACTCCTGCATTCTTTCATCTCTCACCTCAAATTCTCCCTTCACTTGGCTGATCACCAATCTTGAATCCGAGAACACTTCTAACACTCTTCCCTCCATTTTTCTAACCATAGCCATGCCTATCAACAGAGCTTCATATTCAGCTTCGTTATTTGTTGCCACAAAATCCAACCTTAACGACCTTTCAATGATGATCTTCTCTAGGGACACGAGCACTAGTCCCATGCTAGAGCCCTTATGATTTACTGCGCCGTCGACGTATACTTCCTAAGGCGAGGGGTATCGCTGAGAAATCAGGCCAACCGATTTTCCATCCATGTTGTGTATTAGGATTATTTCTTCTATAGAGGGCTTTGTAAACTCGGCCACCAGGTCTACCGGAACTTGGCCCTTAACTGAGGTGCGGGGCATGTACTTAACATCAAAAGCCCCTAGAATTGTGCCCCATTTGGCAATCCTTCCCGTGTAATCAGCACTTTTGAGTATGGCTTTAAGTGGAAGTTGGGTGAGGACGACAACGGTATGCGCTTGGAAGTACTGGGGTAACTTCTTTGTTCCATGCACCACGGCTAGAACGGCTTTCTCTAAGGGTAGATACTGAACCTCAGCCTCGTGCAGTGACTTGCTTACATAGTGAACTGGCCGTTGTACACCGTTATCAACTCGTATCAACACTAGGCTCACAGTATAAAGGGCAACAGCGATATAGGTGAACAGGACCTCGTCATTCTTAGGGCTAGACATAATAGAAGGCCGAGAGAGGTACTCTTTAAGTTGTTGGAAGGCCAAGGCGCATTCCTCGGTCCACTCAAATCCTTTCCACTTATTTAGCAATCGGAAGAATGGTCAGCACCTATCTGCAGAACGAGAAATGAAATGATTGAGGGTCGTGGCCATTCCAGTCAGCTTTTGGACTTCCTTGGGATTCCGAGGGAGTTACAAGTTGTTGATTGCTTTGATCTAGTCGGGGTTCACCTCAATTCCCCTATGAGTAACCATGTAGCCCAGAAACTTGCCTGATCCCACCCCGAACGTGCACCTAGAGGTATTCAGACGCAGTTTATGTTCTCTGAGGATTTCAAAAAACGTTTCTGAGGTTTCCAATATGCTCAGATGTGATCTTGCTCTTCACCACCATATCGTCAATGTAAACTTTCACGCTCTTACCTAACTGAGACTCAAACATCCTCGTCATCATCCTTTGATAGGTTGCTCTTACATGCTTCAATCCGAATGGCATTACTTTATAGTGGTAATTCCCAACTGGGGTGACGAAAGCAGTCTTCTCCTGATAGCCCCAGGCCAACGGTATCTGGTGGTACCCTTGAAAGGCGTCCAGGAAACTCATCCGAGGGTGGCCGACAGTTGCATCTACCAACTGATCAATTTTTGACATAGGAAATAGATCCTTTAGGCAAGCCTTATTCAGGTCGGTGAAGTCCACGCACATTCGCCACTTCCCGATCTTTTTCTTTACTACCATAGTGTTGGCCAACCATTCAGGGTAAAAAACTTCTTTAATTGCTCCAGACCGTTTGAGCTTCATCACCTCTTCTCTGACTGCGTCTGCATGCTCCCTGGACGGGCGTCAGAGCGGTTGCTTTTTAGGAATGATGGCTGGGTTGACGTTTAGGTGATGGCAAATGAACTCTGGGTTCACCCCGGGGGCCTCTGTGGAGTCTCATGCAAATACGTCAATGTTTGCTCTGAGGAATTCTATCAGCTCTTCCTTCTCTTGAGAAGGCAGCTAGGATCCGACTTGAAAAAACTTATCTGGATCATCACCAATAACGATCCTTGTCAAGTTTTCGCATTCTGCCCCCTCGACTTGGTCCTCGGTATTCAGCACCGAGGATTTTAATTGCTATAAGCTCCCTTCTTTATGAGCCTGGGGCTCGGCTCCAGGTTTATGGTGAATCGCGGCTACCAAACATTGTCTAGCCATCGATTGGTCTCTTAAAATTTCTTTAACCTGCCCCTCGGACGGGTACTTGACCTTCTGGTAGAGAGTGAAGGAAACAACCCCCAGTGTATGAAGCCAAGGTCTGGCCACAATCGCGGTGTAGGGTGAGTAAGAGTCCACCACGATAAAATCCACTTCTGTTAGTTCGTTCCTGGCTAGTTTGCATGAGCAACCTGATTTGGCCTTTCGGGATGACCAATTTTCCATTGAAACTCACCAAGGGGGAGCTGTAAGGCATCAGGTCCTTGGGTGTCAAGTTCAGCCCCTTATAGAGGTCAGAGTATATTATTTCAACAGCGCTGCCTTGGTCTACCATTACCCTTTTCACATCATACCCCCCAATTCTGAGGGTGATCACCAAGGCATCATCATGGGGTTGAATGGTTCCAATTTTGTCTTCATCCAAGAAGCCCAACACTGGCTGCGTTTTTCTTTTAGTCCTCTTCGGCTCTTGGCCATAGTCGTCTGGGGATAGCCATGCTACAGACATTACCCTGGATGGACAGGACCCTGTTCTCCCTGGTGCAGCGAAAATAACGTTTATCGTGCCCAATGAGGGTCTTGAGGAATCATTCCTCTGAGGCCCTAAGCTTGATTGACCCCCCTACCATCGGGGTGGTGCAAGAATTGTTTCAGCTTGCCTTCACGAACAAGTTGGTTTAGATGATCACCCAGACTCCTGCAGTCCTTGGTGGTGTGTCCATGATCCTAATGGTATTGACAGTAGAGGTTGTGGTTGCGCCTCTTAGGATTTCCCACCATTTTATTTGGACGTTTGAAGAAGGGTTCATTTTTTTATCATCTCCAGGACTCGTTGCACTGGTTCTCGAAACACAACGTGAACTGCCTGAACATCCACTGACCCTGACTGTCCGATCAGATCCCTGCAGGACCTGTTATTGCTGTAGCGGTCCGACCTAAAATCCTTCCTCTCCTGGGGGATAACCTTGTCCTTTTCCTTTTCCTGTTGCTGGTCCTCCTCGACTCTTATATATTTGTCTATTCTGTCTATCAGCTGGCGCATGTTGGTGACTGGTTTACCAATCAGAGACTTTCTCAAGCCATGATTAGTTGGAAGGTCGAGCTTAAAAGAGCTGATGGCTACCTCGTCAAAGTTGCCATCCATTTTATTAAATGTTTCCTAATACTTATCCGAATGGGCCTTCAAGGTCTCACCCTCTCGCATGCTCAAGGACAGTAGAGAAGCCAAAGATCGAGGAGCCCTGCAGCATGTAACAAAACGAGAACAGAATGCCTGAGTAAGATCATGGAAAGAACTTAAAGAGTCTATCTTCAGGCTGTCAAACCATCTCATCGCGACTGGCCCCAAGCTAGACGGGAAGATTTTGTACATCAAAACTTCATCCCTAGAGTGGATGGCCATTCTCTGGTTAAAATGACTAACGTGTTCTACAGGATCCGTTCTGCCATTATAGATGGTGAACGTTGACTGATTGAAATGCCTGGGGAGCTTTGCCCTTTCGATGTTGCTCGTAAAGGAGGACTTGGAGATTTGGTTTAAGGCCTTGCTCATGGCGTCACTTCCTACGCCATGATGTGACGGGCTTCGACTCCGCCGTCGACGATGGCTCTCCTTTTGATAAGAGAAGGACTCACTGGGCGGAGTTCGAGACCCCTGCTTATAATCGACGTCTTTCTCGTTATCAGAGGAAGAATTTGAGACCGGAGAAGCCCGCTTTCTCTTTGCATGGCGTAACTACCTTTTTAACCGGTTGATTTCTAGTTACATGTTCTTCCTGTCGTTTACATGGGGGACCTGGTTTTCTTCCCCAGGGTGATTCTTGCTAGGGCGTGCGGCGTGGGCATTTCTCTCGCGGTCACCTCTCCATACAAGGTTGAGGAAAGGATCACCACGTTCAAAGCCTCTTTATTCTTCTAGTTGCGGATCTCGATCTGCCATGGTTAGCCGTTGTCCTGCTATCACACGAGCTCCTTTCCACAGACGGCGCCAATTGTACGGTCACAATTTGGAGCCCAAGCCCAACAAAGGGTTGGGTCGAGATCCAAAAAACCCGATCCAATAGATTTCTAGAGAGCGGATTAAAGAGCTAGGGTTAGGCAAGATGGTCAACGGCTAAAATGGTCTTAAACTCAAGAACATACAAGTACACCACACATGAAAACGGATGAAAGTCTAATCCGAGCAGGACCTTTTTCATTGTATCTTCTTATTCATTTTTTCTTACAGTCCATCTCCCCCCCTTTTTGCAAGGAAAGTCTTTTACATTTTATATTCACCCTTAGACCATCTTGATTGTCCACTTGTTGACCATTTGGGTTGCTACTTGAGTACCTGTCCTATCAGCCACCTTCTCTGGCCCTCTGTGAGTTGCTGTTGCCAATGTAACACTGTTCAGGGGTCTCTTCTTCATAAATGTGGCCAGGAAAGGGGTTGGTGGGCATTTAATGTGGAAGTAGTAACTTTTCTGTTAGACACTTCTGGGTTCATCTTTTCCGCACTTGTAGGGATCTTCCTAGTCAAAGAAATCTTTTGATCGATCACCTGAACTGTGAGGCATAGGGCCGACTGATATTTGACAGCATCTGAGGGTGAGTTCCCCTCGGACCATATTAATTCACTCCATATTTTACAATCCTGGGCCTGGAACTTCCCCCAGTTGCTCGCCCCTCCTCGGACACTCTAAGTTTAAGATAAGGCCCAAGGCCCAGTATGCATTATGGGTTTTTACCCCTCACAGTGCCCATAAGCGAAACAATAAGAATTTGCTATCGAAACAGTTTGTAAAAATGCTATAAAAAAGTTTGTGAGTATAGCATTACTCTTAAAAAAATCAATGATATTATTAATGGGAAACAAAATGTAATTTTATAGAACAAAATTGATAAAATTAGTACATATAATAATAATAATAATTTAAAAAAAAAATTTAGGGGGGGGGGGGGGGGGGCATTGCCCCCCTAGTCCAATGGTGGTTCCGTCCGGACACTCTCATTAGCAATTTATATATATACTCGCACTTTTACATTCCTCATATACGTGTATAAATGAGGTAGGGTTGTGGTTGTATATTTCATTTGTGTTGTGAAGGGATTTTAGTATTAGTTGTACAAACTCTCATGAACAATGCTCCAAGTTTTTCTACGTTGGAAACATCATGTGCAAGTTTTCCTCATGTAAAACGTTAAGCAAATGCAATAGCGCATGTTTTGGCTAGACAAGTGTTAGACACTCACGATCTAAATGTTTGAATAGGGACATCTCATCTAATCTTGTTCTTGTATGACTCCACAATTTGACTCCACTTACATTCTTCTCAAAAAAAAAAAAAAAAAAAGTGGCCAAAACTTAAGTATAGGTTTTTTAGGTGTTATACTTTATATTTTTTTAATTAAATCAAGTATGCGATGTTCTCTTCCCCAAAGATAAAGAAATTTAACAAATTGGATTATTGCCAATGCAACCACATGCTTAAGAAATTTAATTAAAAAAAAAAAACCCTACATATATGCTTCAAGAATTGTACTTAAATGTGACTCAATAATTATATAAATGTTTATCTATGTTTGTTATTAATTTAATAAGTGAAAATTGATGTGATTGAAGGTATTTTGGTGCATTTAATTTAATTACATCAATGTCTCTCTAAATGATGGGAGAGCAAAATGCCTTAGGAGGGAGAAAATTTGTTGTGTGAATGGAGGCAAAATTGTCAAAATCGGGATTCTACGTAGGATCATGGGACGTAAGTGGAATCGTGGATCGTAGGATCGGATTGTGGATCGTAAGATCCTACATTAATTGAGAAAAAAATAAAAAAATACACAATGGTATGTTAAATAATCACATAAATTATACATTCATTGATATAATTACCATGTATCACTACATTCATTTGTAAGCATTATTTAAAGAGGTCAAAAACTTCAAAATGTGACACTTTATTGGAATATTTTTTATTTGAGTCCAATTGACACTTTCTTTACATTAGAGTAGAAAAACTTGGTCTTATGAGATTTTATTTTTCATTTGGGTCCAACTGAGTCTTCTGTCAAGTTAAAGAAGATTACAAGAAACCAAGGTTGTTTCGGATCGTCAGAATTGTACGATCTTACCGATCCTAAACGATCACAAAGATTCTTGAAAGATTCTGATCATTTTGGGTAGATAAGATCGTAAAATCATAGGATCGTAAGATCCAGATTGAGATTTTGACAACCATGAGTGGGGGGTGATACTTCCCCTAGATACGTAATACCATCTTCTTTTAAGGATGCATTTCATTTCATTCCTTTTTATTCACTTTAAATATATCTTCTAAATGAGAATTTATTATTTTATATCTTATTTTCATCATATCAAATTATCAATTAAAGATCTTATAAATTTTTTTTAAAAATATTTGTGATATTGAAGAGGCATGACTAATATTTCAAGATATCAACCAATCTCTTCTTGTTAGTATAATTTTATAATTTTTTTTCAATATATCATCAGTAAAATTATATATTTTTTATATTGTTAGGGTGTAGTAAAAATAATGTTTTATTTTTTCAAAATTAAAGTTCATGAAAATACTACTAATTTCACATAATATACTAATTGAGGAGACAAGCGACAACTTAAATTAATTGGACCACATAAATGATTTATACATGAAGCTTAAAACCCAAAGAAAAAAAGAAAAAAACTTATCATCTTCGCCGCTTCTTTTGGGAGTCTATAAAGAAATGAAGTAGAATGAAATACATATATTTTGTAGAAAAAAAAAATAGAAAATTCCTTTTTAAGAAAATTCCGAAAAATAGAAAAATAATCCTTTTTAGTAGTATTTGTTTTATTCCTACTTAACTTCACACTCCCAAATAAAGAAGGGTCTAGTTAATCGATATCTAAATAAAAAATAAATTAGTTTTTTCTATTTTTATAAAAATATTTTCTAAATCAACAACCTTAGTATCCATTAACAAAATTAATGTAGAAATAAAAAGAATATTCTTGGAAAATTCTTCTAATCCAACTAATATACTTCAATTCAATCCAGCCAGCTGTACAAACTGTCGTGAAAAATGTTGTGTTGAGTGTTTCCAGCGGGACTCGTTAGTACTTAGTACAACGTAGGCCTTAAAAGCCGCAAAAAAAGCCCCGCACACGTGTAAGTCATCCACTCGACTTTATATAAACTCGAACCTTCTTTCTCCTTCTTCCTTTTCTCTGTTTTCTCTCTCGCTTTCGAAAATTCCCCCCAGGTTTCTTCTTCTTACCGTAGCAACTTTCGCCGAGCCCTCCATCCTCTATTTCCTGGAAAAACCCTAAGCCGCCACCATGTCTCATTCCGACGACGGAGCCGCCGGAGGCTGCGCATGCTCCGCGGGAGTTAATGGCGGTTCTCACGACGGATCCGGTGAGCCGAGCTGCACGCATTGCAGAAAGTCAGATACATCTTCCTCATATGCTTACACTTCCCTTTCGTTCGATTCGATTCCATTGACGGACTCGGAGAAGCTTCGAAGAATTGTCATGGCTTCGATTAAGGGGTTCGCGATTGGAGCTGGTCTCAAAGGTGGCCTTGCTCTCTTCTCGATCCTTGCTCGTTTGGGACGAAAAAAGGCCCTAACCTCTCTCAGGTGATATTCATCGAATACCAAATTTTCTGTAATTCTTCGTTTTGTTATTGTTTTTGTGAGTTTCTTCTATATAATTGTTGTTTATTTTGGTTGGTTTGGGTGTTCAGGAAGGAGGGGGTGCTTACAAATAGTGAAGCAATTGTAAGGTCTGTGAAGGAAACATTGAGATATGGTCTATTTCTTGGCACTTTTGCTGGTACATTTGTCTCCGTGGATGAGATTATTGGTGCTTTGGGTGGTCATCGTAGGCATGTTCTCTTATCTTCCATTTGTTAATTGCTATGTTGCTCTTTATTTGAATTTGAATCAATTGTGTTTAACTAATTTATCAGTTATAGCGCGTTTCGCAGAGAGTATATGGTTTTGGTTCTGTTGGTGCTGTGATTTGATGGGTAATTGGGTAGTGTTGTTACTCTAGTTCAGGACTGCAGGGTGGAGGGCTCTGGTGGCGGGGGCGGTGGCGGGGCCTTCTATGCTGATGACTGGAATAGAGACACAGCATACGGCCCTTTCCATATACATACTTATGCGTGCTGCAGTCTTGGCATCGCGATGTGGGATAAAGAGCAAGCGTTTTGGCCGAATTTGTAAACCTTTGACATGGTCTCATGGTGATATATTCCTTATGTGTCTCTCCTCTTCACAAATTTTGTAAGTATCCTCAATGTGTTGCATAATTGCAGTTTAATTTGCTTTAAGACTGAGGTTCCTTTTTTTATCTGATTCTGGCAATGCAGTGTGAGGTTAAATGCAAAATGTATGAGCTTCTCATTACCTTTTGATCTCTTTAGAAAATTCACCACCTGATTGATTTTTTCGTAGTAGGTTGGTTCTTTTCTATATAATTCTGGCAATGCCTGGTGTATTTTCTATGCATACTATTTATACATGGTCCCTCAAATTAGACCGGCATAGTTACAGTTCCCTGTACTATGTTACCAGATTATCATTATTATAAATAGACTTTTAAAAATAATTATTGTACATCATGGTCCCTCAAATTAGACCGGCATACTTAGAGTTCCCTGTACTATGTTACCAGATTATCATTATTATAAATAGACTTTTAAAAAATTATTGTTTTTCCTCCAAGCTGGTTTGAAGGAATCTCATCCAATCCATTATGTGATGATTTATAAAATCATCCATGTGTATTAAATCACATGACTCTTTAATTAAGTCAAGTGACTAAAAGCATAAGTGAATTGCCACGTAGTGGTTGGAGGAATTTTCCTTCTAACTGGTTTGGAGGTAAACTCTATCCTATGGTGGAATCCTTTGGCTGCTAGCTTCAATCGTCCAGATTTGAGGAAATTTGGCCCTCTTATACTTTTATAAGTTACAGTACTCACTAGTTACAACAATTGGTCTTAAAAATCTGTTTTGATGACCATATTTATATTTATATATTGTTTTTCAGGTCTGCTTACATATTGAACCAAGAGAGTCTGCCTATATCATACAAGTCCTTTCTCAATAAACATGGTGGAAAGGATCAGGTTATCCTGCAAGGTGTGAAACAGATTGCATGTGGCATGCCTTTTACTAATTTGGAAGAAATTGAGAAATATTACAAGGCCTTGGGCACGAGCATAAAACTAGATCCAGAAATGAAGGTTCCTTGCTCGGTATGCATTCCTGTGTTTATTGTACTTTTGTTCTACCAAGTGATTATATTACATTTAGTTCGTAGATATGCAATTCAATTCATTAATCAATCAAATAAAGTTATAAAATTGGGTGCTCAAATATAGGCACATGCAGCAACTGTTTGACATTAGGCCACATGAATATATTGAATAGCCTGGATTTCTATGGGGAGAAATATTACTCTCCTGAATTATTAATTTCTTGTATCGTGCAAATTTCCTAATTCTAGCCTTTGCATGTCTTTCATATTAAGTTCATTTTAGCTGGTCATTGATGAGGAAATTTGATCCTCCATAACACCCCCCCCCCCCCCCCTCTCTCCCCCCCACAAAAAGAACAAAGAAAGAATCAAAGATACATATACAGCAAAAGCCTCCCATAGTTCCTTTTATATTATCATATACTGTAGAATTGTTGCATATGTTGCTTTGTCAGATTTGTTTAAGTACTTCTGTCGTCCATTTACTCTGCAATTTCTGTTTGAAGAACATATCCTAGAACAATGTATTGTCAAGTTTTTTTTTTTTTTTTTTTTCAGCTCATGCTATGAAGCATGTGCAATTGTACTTTGCTCATATGCTTATTCTGTGTTTTTATACTTAAAATGATCTATTTCTTTTGCAGATCATACATGGAAATCAGTCATGCAGTGGACATTTTCTTTCATTTCTTCTTCAAGCCTATAAAAGAGCATTACCTGTGTATCTTCCTGTATATTTGATGCCTGCACTGATAGTTCATCGTAAGGGCATCCTGAAAAGGTGACAAAAGTGGTTTTATTTCCTGATTCATATAATATTTTTTTGGTTATATTGTATATTTGGTGAGACCTTTGCCCTTTGTTCAAAATCGTCTTTATACTTTAAATTGCTTTACTTTGATCCCTATACTTTCAAAATTGTTTCAAAAAGGTCCTTATTGTCATATGATGGATGAAAAATGCTAACATGGCATAATTCTTTTTGTTTTATTTTATATAAGTGGCAAACATAATTCATGCCACATCATAGACTCCATGTCATCAAAGTGGCCTCAGTATTATGATTCCATTTGCCAATTTCTCATCTATTAGATGCTGGTAAGGACATTTTTGAAACATTTTAAAGTATAAGGGGAATTTTGAAACAAAGGTCAAAGGTTGAGGACCAAATGTGCAATTTAATATTTATGGTCTTGTTGCTACTAGAAAAAGTGTCAAATTCTATTCTGGCCATAGTTGCTAGAGAATACTAATTGAAGTGCGGTGGTGTTGATAGTTTCTTTTAAGGTGACAGATTAGATAATGCTATCTTGAATACATCCTATTCCCATATTATTATCATAGCTCCTAGATGCAATTTTATGGATAACTTATCAAAAGTGATATATATGATTCTTGGGATGCTTCCAAACAAATTTTGTTTTAGCTTCCATTGATGGGAACTAACTAGCCAATGTCAAGCACATTTCTTTAGTTCATCCTTTTGTTCCTATATAAAGTCAATATCTATTTTTCCCCTAGCTACAGCCTAAATTGAACCAAGGAATTTAACACTTTTAAACATGCCTTTAGTCTTCTACCATTGTGTAATAACACATTTGTGTTCAGACTTCAACAATTTATAGAAATATAAATTGGATATTTGTAGGTGAACTAGGGGTTCAACAGATACCTCAGTGGTTCCAGCACCTCTTGTGGTGCTTGGGCATTGAGGTTCAAACCCCCACCAGCCAACCTCCCTTAATTTAACCATTAAAGAATTTTTTTGTCAATGAACTAAAGTTTTGATGGTCATTACTCATGGATGATGTATCTGTTTGATTGCATGCAGGCCTTACACAATACTAGGCAAGGGTGTTCTTGGCACTGCAAGATCAAGCTTGTTTCTATCCGTATATTGCTCATCTGCGTGGTTAGCATCCTTTTTTTTTTTTTTTTTTTTTTTTTTTCATGATATTACTGATTTATTCTGTTGTTTTCTATAAATTCTCATTTGTAACCTAATTTGAATTTTATTTTTATGTTGTTTCTTGCTAGCTCAAGAAGTTATCTGGTGCCAAGCGGTTTTTAACCTTATATGGCTATATTATAGGGATCCATACCCTATTTGAATGGCAAAAAGTAAACTTGAATGAAAGTAGTTCTAAATGTGTAATATTTTATTTAATTCAATATGTTACATGATTGATAATTATGCAGGTGTATTCTTATTTTTAGTCATTTTTAATAGAAAAGACAAGTTTAACCATTGAGAAAATGATCTGTTATATTCAGAAATCCCATTTGTATTGTTCATCAGGATGTGGACATGCCTGCTCTTCAGGATTTTCAAGAGATGTAACATTCCAATGGTGGCAATGGGAACGGTATAGGACCGACTCCATAACTACTACACAAAAGCATGCTTTTGCATTAAAAGTAACCCTTTATGTTCTTGTGCAGTTCCCAACTGGCCTGGCATTGGCCATTGAGAAGAAAAGCAGGCGAATGGAGATATCACTCTACTGCTTTGCACGGGCTATTGAGAGCTTCTTCTCATGCATGTCTGGAGCTGGATATCTACCACAATCAAAGAATTTCAAGAGAGCTGATGTGATGATTTTCAGCTTATCAACAGCCATCATAATGCACTGCTATGCCCAGGAAAGGGAAGTGTTTCGATCCAAGTACTTGAATGTTCTTGATTGGGTGTTTGGCGTGCCTCCTCCTTCTCCATGTGAAACCCCACGCTGCAAAGATAGTTAGAAGCTAGTTTTGGTTTTGATTATTGAGGAGAGGTTTAGATGTTGTTTAAACTTCTCCCAAATTGATTGCTGGGAAGTTGTATGTACCATGATTCTTACAGCATCTAGTTGCTACAAGTGATTTAGGGTTAATTATATTCCTTGTTCGTTAACTTTTTGTGCCTAAAAGAAATTAGAATCACATTTTTTCCTTATCAATATCTTTTTTTGGTGTCATCTGTATAGTTGTCACAGATTGGTTTAAGTTGTGCTTTCAAAAGATATTCAAATGAGAAAAGGCTTCCATGGATGTTTTTTATGCTTGGCCATTGTGTGCAGTGTTTGCTGCTCTTGTATGGGGGCTGAGATGATTAACCTTCCAGTTAGAAAATGCAGAGGAATAACAATCATTACCTCTCTCCAGTGATTAAGGGACATTGATGAAGATTGCATTTTCTGATAACATTGTGATATGGCCTGTTTGGTAACGTTGTTTGTATATTTTGGAAATATGTGTGGATAAAAAAGTGTGTGAAAATATATGTAATATTGTTTAAAAATTGAAAATTATTGTTCAAAATCTCATACCAAACGGCCCTACACAAAATGGGACTGTATTGTGAGGGGAGGAAGACCAATGGAAATCCAATGTAAAATGTAAAGCTCAAGTCCCAAGGTCTGTGCTAGCTTGGTTGAAACAAAACTCAATTAATGAAGCGTGCCTCAAGCATTCTTAGGTCCGCTTTTTTTTTTTGGGTGGTGCTAAAAAGATATATGAATTTTTAAAATTAACTCCTTGGTCTTGATGGCAATAACATGGACATTGATTTTTTAAACAGACTTTGTTCTTAAAGCATTGTATTACACAAACACAATTTTTTTTTTTTTTTTTTTAACATATAGAAAGACATGAAGAAGGGTAATTTATTATTCTTATCGTTTTTGATCTTTACCCTTTTCGATTTATTTTCATTGAACCACATACTTCATTTGATTATAGCTATTCCAGTTTTGTATTTTTATAAATTTCTATGCACAGATTATTATCATATTGATGTCCGTTAACAATTATTTTCAATTTTACCATATAAAAATTTTATGAAATTGAAATAACTTCTTCAAAATTTGAACTTAAGAAACTCTGCAATTGCACTATCCATTTTAACTAAGCAAAATACATTACTTTTTTGAGTTTATTTATTTTTTATAATTATATGTTATTTATCATTTTATTAGAAATTATTATATATTATATTAAAAAAATGTGCACGCTGCCTGTGCTTTTGCAACTAGGCTCCAAGAGGGTTTTGTGCACCCGATGCTTTTACCTACTCCATGTCAAATGTTCAAAGATTGTTTTATTTGATATTAGTAAACCTGAATTAATATTACATGCTTCTCAGGGTTTAGGGTTTACCAGATTTCAGAACCATATTAGTTTAGCCCTAATTTTTGAATTTCAATTCAAATATAAATAAGCGTCACCCACATATTTTTTAAGAATTTTTGCACATAATTATACTTCCAAAACAACCACAAAAACAAAATAAATAAAAAAAGAGGTAATACTCCAATTCATAATTAACAAAACCCTGTTTTCCAATTCAAATCAGTGATCGCTTCACTTGATCCTATTAGCAAAGCCAAGAACCCTAATTATAAACTAGAAAAAACCAACACTAAATTCAGACCTCGTCCTCATGGAGGAGCATGTTGGGGATTCCCTTATTGACAGGGAAGCGGCGACCGGTCTCAGGGCAAACAAGGGCGCCTTCCTCGAGGTGGAGCTCGAGAAGGGCATGGTGGAACTTGTTTAAGAACTCTTCCGACTCGAGCGCAGACGAATCGACCTCCTCAGGGAGCTCCGCGTAGCCTATGGTCTTAGCGGCGTCGACGAAGGCCTTCCACTCGATCTTGGGAAACATGTTGCGGAGGAAGTCGGCGTTTAAGTCGACTTGCTTCTCCACCACTTTCTCGACCTCGATTCGAAGAGGAAACCCGTTGCTAACGCCCTTGATGTTCGATGAAAGCATGTTGTGTGTTAACAGCCTCATCTCTGTCTCGCGATTTTGAAGTCGAGGAGGGTGAGGGTGGCTGGGTCGGGTGCTGATTTTGCCTAAAACATGCTGAAGTTAATCAATGGACGGAAATGCCCTTTTTGCTTTAGAGTATAAAGGGGTAGAATAGGTAAATTTGTAGGGCACTAAGCCGATCGCACTTTCTTTCTTTAACCCACTCAGCCCAAACCCTGCATAAACCTAACCCCAAGTTCTAGCTCAGTCCATTTCCTCACTTAATCCATATGGCCCAACCCAATAGCCTAAGACCACGTATGGAGCTAGAAATATTTTTTTGGGGCTGAATTATGATATAGTAGAAATGTAATTGAATTAAAATATATACCTTTATAAATAAAAATGTATTTTTTTATTATTTTTTTTGATTTAATACATAAGAGGGAGAAGGGGATTTAAATTCTATACATCCCCGTTGGAAATGTAAGAAGATGCCAGTTGAACAATTAATGCTCTTGGCAAGCATGTAGATATGGTTGTAAATGTAGCATACAGCTATATACATCTATATGCATATATTTACTTGAAACATAGAACAAAAGGTTCTTTATTGAATTTCTCTTTTATTTATTTTTTTTCAGAATCCTCTTGAAAAATGTTTAATATTTTAAGTTTAAATAAATATCTTTCTTACGATTATATTCAACTTAATAAAATAACACTTAATAAAATATGTTATGCAATATATTATATTTTAAATAATTACCAATTACTCTTCAATGCTAATTGGAAATTTTTTTTTTTCGCTATTATGGATTAAGGTATTATTGCTATTATGTTGAATGTTTCTAATTATGATTTTTGTTAGATTTTATATTCTATTATACCTTTTAGAATACTATTTTTGTTAGATTTTTGTTATTGAGGTATTATTGCCTCTCCCATGTTTGATTAGAATAGCAGAAGCAATCATAGACTAAAGAGAATAAATTCAACAAAAAATTGATGTAAGCCCCTCCTTTACACCATTTCATAACACTTTTTCACATCATTAGAGCACTTGCAGCAGTAGAGCTAAATAGCTATATAGCTATTTTAGCTCCACAAAAACACCAAAAATAGCCATGCAGCAATGGAGCTAAATTTAATTTTTTTTTAGCTTCATTACTACAATGCACATCTATCTATAGATGTGCACATCATTAGAGCACTTGCAACAGTATAGCTAAATAGCTATATACCTATCATTGCTACAATGCACATCTATCTATAGATGTGCACTGTAGCTTGGAGCTAAAAAAAAGTTTTTTATTCCAGCTCAGGATTAAAATAATCCTTTTATTCTCACACCGTGCCTATCTCTCTTTTCAGACACTCCTATATATCTGAAGCTCTCTCTCAAAACTCTCTCCTCAAGCTCACTCTTTCACCACCACCGGCCCTACTCATCCTCAACATCGTCGCCACCAAAGCTCGACGTCACAGACCCACCAGCCGTCCCAAGTCGCCAATCAGACCAATCTACTGATAAGACCCATCTGCCGATCAGACCAAGCCGACCCAAGCCCCAAGCTGCCAATCCACACCTCCAACTCACTCTTCCGCCTAGTCTCCATCTCAACGCTCACCCAACGTCGACAAGCCTAGGTTTCTCTGGATTTCGTGGGTTTCATTGTCGATCCAAGCTCTGGATTTCTTTGGGTTTCATCATTGAAGCTATCGCTGCCTTCCTCCGCCCATTACTTTGGTTTTCTGTCGATCCAAGCTTTGGGTTTTTCTTTTTTTTTTTTGCATTGTGTAAATTTGATTGCCATGTTGTGGGTGTTGCATGGTGGGTCGAGTGAGTGTGGACTTGGTTGATTTTTTTTTTCTTTGTTATGGGCTGTGGTGGTGGTGGTGGTGGTGGTGGTTGTGATTGATGTTTATTGTAGATGATATATTATTTTATTGTAGTAGATATATTATTTTATTGTGATGTTTATATTATTTTATTATATTGAAAGCTAAAATAGATTCACTGCTGCAGCATGTGTGCAGGTAAAATAGATAAAATAACTTTTTGTAATGTCAAATATCTAAATTTTTAGCTCACTGTTGTGGATGCTCTTACTCTTCATATATCACAATACTCTCACTCACATAAAAATCCATCTTAAAATTCATATTACTGTAATAAAAAGTAAAACAAAAAAACCAAAAGAGATACTTCAAACCATTAAAGGGCAACCTAGCCCAAGTTTGAAGAGATCTCGATTCGAGTGGGCAACGTTTGGTTGTCAATTCCTTGGTAGTCTGGTGCGGCTGCCTCTTCGATCCTCTCTTCAAAATCAGATTAGGTCACCAACACTATCTCTAGTTTATGCACTCTTTATCTAGATTGTGTTTTTCATGGGTTGAAGAATCTCTTTTATTTTATTTATTTTTATAGTATATATATAAATTTTAAGAGTGACGTTTCATGTTTATGTAGCTGATTGAGACTCAGAGTATTTTGATGTGTGAAGAGTGATAACATGATTAGGTGTTATGAATGAGAGGGTGTAAAAGGAGGTTTACGTCAGCTCCTTATCAAACTTATTCTCTAGAAGAAAGTATTAGTTATGATAACTACTGTAGAGCATTTCATCTTCTTAAGTAGAAAACCAGCTGGTTTCGAGAAGACAATGTTTTAAGGCCGCTTAAGCAATTTGATGAGAACAACATGTATTCGGTTGGCCAACACTTTCAATGAAGTTCTTAATTCTAAACCAATACTTTGTCCAAATTTGAAAACGATAATTAACTTTAATTTTGGTTGGAGGACTCCCATCAAAATCCGAGCTACAAAATTGATGCATCAGTTACCACCATTGTGAGAGACAAAAATAGCTAGGGAATAAAGAACACTAACACTGTTGATCATTTATTTCATATAGATGTATGGTCATCTGTAAGTGTCATAGCCAATCCAAGCATTACAAACATATCAAAAGGAATCACTCACACCTCAAAGTTACAATTGGACAAACCAAACGAACATTCTATATTACAAGCAGCAAGGCATACCAGAATGCTCTTGGAACACGGTGGCACTAGTTCACTAGTTTGATACAAAAACCCACCACTTGTACAGAGCAAACCCATATACGGTGGTGTAGACAGTCGTTCTGATAGGATAAATTTTAAACCTGCGAAGAAAAAGAGGAGCTTTTAAAACAAATCAGCAAACATTTGATCCTCAATTACTTATAGTCAAGCCTTCGGGGTCCTAAGATTACTGACATGGACCTATAAAGGCTTGGACATTGACCTAATTCTTCAAATACATTATACACCATGTGAATGACAAGCCATTCGTTTCAATGTACGTTAAAATTGATCAGATCAGATCATCTCAAATGTTGGTGATCATCCCTAGTAACCAGTTAATGTAGATTACTCAAGCAAAACATTAGCTCATATAATCCATTTTCAATCTCACTCGGCATTTGTTAACAACTTTTTCTTTAGTATTTTAGATTATTTGTTTATGTAAAGTTTTTTAAAGCCTTACTTTTTCTAGATATAATTATACTTTAACCAACTTTAAGCAAATAATCTTTAATAAAAAGCTACATCCAAATATATGGTAGGCCATCTCCATCAACACCATTGGGAGCCACCATATGATACACCGGGCAGACCGACATGTAAGGTGATACTGATTTTGATCTGTGCTGCGTCCTAAAGAGGTGCACTTAAGTTTTAAGGAAATGCATAAATTGCAGAACTGGATTTAAAGGGGATTAGCTTGCTGCCACATCTAGTTATTGATACAAATCTCAGAAGTGGGAAATTTTTACAATGAGCATTCAAAATCTCCATCCCTAACCATGCTCCTTATCTTAACCGAGCATGAATTTTTTATCCATATTGTTGTGTGGTTAGAGATTGGACTTTGATGCAATAACAAGTGCCCTCAGTCCGAGCAATAGGCCACATGCATGAGTTTGAAGCAATCTCTATAAAAGTATGGCAAGGCTGCCTACCTATCACATTTCTTAATTTTCATAGAAGTAAGACTTTTGTGTATGGTGCAACCTTGTGACCTTAATCATCGACAATGCCTATAATCCATATCATTAATAATAGACATTGGTTGGTGTTGATAGAGTATTGTTATAATTAGAAATCAATTTTCACAACTAAAATCAACAAGTTGTTATTAACAACACATACCGATTTATTATTCATCGTTAATAACTTTTTATCTCGACAGTTGTGAAACATTTATATTTTATATCATGGTTAGAGATTTATCCTAAATTCTTATAAAAAAAAAAAAAAAAAAAAATTTATCCTAAATTAATCTACCCCACCACTGCCTCTCTGGGGTCTTAAACCACAAACCCCTCTCCCCTAAGTACGTACCTAGGGAGGTGTCATTAGACTGAACATGTCTTAGCTGGTTGTGAATAATGTTGTGACTATAGACTTATTGGTGGACTAAAGAATTCTAAATGTTTTTATTTTTGTTTTTAATGTGGTTTCGCTAACCGCAAGTCCAAATTCCATCAAGAACACTGATAATTCCATTTCTAACCATGTCCTTTAGCTTAATTGAGAAGAAATTTATAACATTAATTGAAAACTAGGACAACCCAATACAATACCCCTAGTTTCTTTCTTTTCCTTTTTCCCAATGCTTCAATCCAAAACAAGAAGAAAAAAAAAGTTGAAAAGTTGAGTTACAAAAAGAAAGGAAGAAACCAATAACCTTTTCGATCCAGATCTTGTAGAAGCACTATGAGAGGCCCTTTCCTCGGCAGTAACCGGTGAGGTCCACCTAGAGAAATCACGGTTGAAGTAGCACCAATCGGGTAAGAGAACCCCAGCAATTCCAAGCCCACCCACCACGTACGTAGCCATCATTTTCTTGAATGAATGCGTGCTAATCCCAACTACCACTATGATTGCGGCTAGCCATATCAGAGAGGAGCGTAGTGCTGCATCGTTTGCCATGGATATAGACTCAGATGCTTTGCTCAAGCTTTAGGAGTACTAATATAACGAAGAAGATGATGGTGATGGATAGGGATGGGAATGGGGATGGCCATATAGAACTACTTTGCCTTTTTGACACGAAACACTCAACTGGCTAAAGTAGTTGAGCACTGCTTTAAATGCCAGTCCCCAAGTAGCGGGCATTTAACGATACTCCATTAGCAATAAATCTACTTTCTTGCAGTGTGTTTGTTTGCACTTGGGATCCGAGCCATCAAAGGAAAACATATGAGGAGAGACAGGGAACTAGGGATAGAGTTTTCCATACTTGTGGTATTTGGGATAACTAAATTTATTGCGTCATCTGAGTTAGGTAAAAACTAAAAATATAGTTGTACAGTTGTACTTGTCCTGTTTATTTATAAATAAAATGATCTTTAAGGCATTTCGGATGGCTAAAAATGCTGGTTAAATCCAAAACAATTTCGATTAATCAAGAAAAATAATGCTTAGGGTCTATTTGGATACCGCTTATTTGCTGAAAACTAAAAACTGAAAACTTATTACTAAAAATACTGTAACAAAATAATTTTTAAATATAAATAGTGTCGTGTGGGACTCAACAAAATATATAATCTGCGTTTAAAATAGAGTTGGCTGATAAGTGCACAGTTGTTACGAGACCTACCTTTTAAATGCCAAACGCAAACATGTTGAGAGAAACGTTTTCCAAACGGTCACTTAATTTATTATGGGGATCCGTACAAATTATTTTATGCTCCCCGAACAGATGCTTGTCTTGTCCCCTAGAAGAGTAGAGCCCTCCATGCAACACCCTTGTCTCAACTTGTGATGTAGAAAGTAGAAACCCAACCACCGATCTACTTTTGATTGGATACTCATAATTACTTTTGTTGTATTTTGGTGTGATTTAAAGAACTAATTCTAGTTGATTTGCATTTTTTTTTTTTTCCTTTTTTAACACTTTGGGTTTGTTTAAGATTTGCTTATTTTGCTGAAATTGAAAACTTTTTGTTAAAAGTACTGTAGATAAAAGTAAAAGTTAATTGAAATAGTATAGTGAGATCCATAAATAATACCAAAAAATATAGTGGGGCTCATGAATAGTAGCAAAAATAAGCTAAATAGTAAAATAAGCAGACTTTTTAATTTAGAGTCAAACGAACACTTAGAGAAAAAATGATGTGAGTTTTCTTAGTTCGCTCCTAAAATTATGCTGTGCTTATTTTTTGTGAAAAGGAATTGAGAAATCTAATTTGCGGAAGGATTAAAAAAATTGCTTCTGTTTATTTGGGAGCAATTTATTTAACTTTTTATTGAAAATTTGTTGTTAAAAATATACTAAAATAAACTTGTACTTTGAAAAAGTATAAAATAAGAAAAAAATTAGGGTTTCAAAAATTTATGCATAAAGTAAAAAGTTATCTTATAATCTTTTAAGTGTGCATTTGGATTTAAATTAAAAAGCAAGTTTATTTTACTATTCAGCTTATTCTTGCTATTATTTATGGGTCTCACTGGATTTTTTAATACTATTCATAGTTCCTACTATATTATTTCAGCTAACTTTTACCTTTATCTATAATACTTTCAATAAAAAATTTTCAATTTCAAAAAATAAGCAAGTCCTACAGTACTATTTTAACTAATTTTTACCATTATTTTCGTTAGTTTCAGCGAAGTTTTGCTTTCTTAAATTTCTAGCATGTATATGCATGTGCGCTAGACTCCAGAGTCCACTAAACTCTAAAGTCAAAGTTGCGCTTCGACTAAAACCAGGCCCTGGTTGAAAAGTGCAAAATAGGGGTCCAGCTTAGATCAAGGTTTTTAGCCCATATTAGACACCATGACCCATCCCTCATAATTCCGTCTTTGGGCCTGAACCCTGCTAGGGAAAGCAGGCTTTAGATGGTGTTTTCCTACAAAATAAGGTTGGTCAAACTGAGTAGTAACCTTCTTTGGAGTTGGCTGGAAATGCATGGGTGTGAATACCTTGTATTTAATTTTGCACCATATTATCTTGTTTTTTCAAAAGTCATATTAAAAAATTATCCAATCATTAATTATTAAATAAATTTCTTCAATAATGACAATTTAATATCTAAGGAACTTAATTATTACAAATTTTCATAATCCAATTTCAAGAATATATATATAAAAAAAAAAAAAAAATTTGAGTCTTATACTCATAAACTTGTTCACAAATACATTGTTATGTTGAGTTTAACTCGTTTAATAGTCGAGTCTAAACTTAAGCTTGAGCTTAGCTCACTTGTTAAATAAATGAATATAAACAAGTTTTTCTTTTTCTTTTTCAAATCGAGCCTTGAGTTATTAATAAACGGCTTGTTTCATTTATAGTCCTATTTGCATGTTTATATTGCAAATGCAATCAAGTGTTTGGTTTTGTTGGCGGGTAACCTTAAAAGCTTAAAATGTGTTTCTTGTGATTTTTTTTTTTTTTTTTTTGGGTGGAAGAAGAAAATTCAAGGCTAATCTCTATTGAAATTATAGAATAGAAAATTTACAATTGGGCATAAGGTTGTAAATGAACTAAGCCGTTTATAAACAGTTCGAACTTGGCTTGATGAAAAACTCGTTTGTTTGTTTATAAACAAGCTAAGCTTGAACCATAGTTTTAGGCTTGTTTAATAAACAAGCTAAGCCAAAGCCAAAAAAAAGAAAAAAAAAAAGTTAATAAACATGCTTGTGAACAATAGAGCTCAATAAAAAAAAAGTTGAACCTAGACTCATTTATGGGCTTAGTAATAAGTTTGATATGAGTTTGACAAATAAACTTAAATCTTACAAAGATTTTAATTAATTTGGAGTTGGAACAACTCATCCAAACCAAATGGCTTGATAATAAGTTTGATATGGGTTGTACTTGTATTGAATCTCAAGCTCAAAAGCGCTCGAGCTCGGCTCGACAAATTAATCAAGTTGAGCTCAAGTTTTAGACTTTTTGATGAGTTTGAGCTCGAGTCAAGCTTGAATAGTTTACTTTTATTGTTGAGTTGAGCTCAAACATTAACTACTCAATAAAGATCTGCTCATTATGGCTTAATTGGGCATTTCATTTCATTATAGATGAAAAAGTTTACTCATAAAAATTTCCATTTACGAATTTACATGATGGGGTACTACGTAAATGTTTCATGAGAGTCGTGCTTATTGTTTCTTCTTATCTTTTCTACTAGTTATCTTTTCTTTATTTGAATAGTCCTAGTTATCTAGGTATCTTATCTCTATTTGAATATTTGAATAATTATCTAGTAATTATATCTAGTTATCTTAGGAGATTGTTGCTCTTTAAAAAAAACATTTATGGTATTAGGCCAATTGTTGAGGAATTTGCTATTGCACTGTGGTTTGTCTTCCACCCAAAGGAAGTCATTTATCAATTCCATCTCTGTTGCTATCAACTTGGTATCAGAGCATGGCCACCAACAAGGACATAATTGAGAATTTAGAGAGTGAAATGCAGGAGTTGAAAGAGAACATGCAAAAGATGACCACAAAGTCCCAATCTCTTGGTTCATCTATGCGTGAAATTAAAGAGATGCTATCCAAATCCCATGACAAATTAGATTTTCTCTCAACCCCAAAATCAGATGAGCAAGGGACCTCATCACACATTGGAGAGAAATTAGATCAATCAACTGGATTCAGAAATACAACACACGGTCAACCACGGCCCACCAAGCTGGATTTTCCAAAGTACTTGGGTAATGATCCAACAGTTTGGCTTGGCCATGTAATGCAATATTTTGACTACCAAGGGACATCTAAAGATTGTAAAGTCATGTTGGCAGCCTTTCATTTGGAAAAGGAAGCGAACCAATGGTGGAAATGGATGAAGAAGTTGTATCGTGAGGAGAAGATTGAAGTCACTTGGGAAAAATTTAAAAAGGAGTTGCTGGTCCGATTTGGGCCAACTAAGGCAGAGGATTTTGATGAGGCTTTATCTTGAATATGTCAAAGTGGGACACTTAGGGAGTACCAACAGGAGTTTGAGAGACTTGCTAATCAGGTCGATGGTTGGCCTCAAAAGGCATTGGTGGGAGAATTCATGGGTGGACTGAAGGATGATATTGCTTTAGAAATTCGGATGTTCAAACCAAAAACACTCTCAGAGGCTATTGAGTTAGCTAGAATTAGGGATGAGAGTATGGATAGACAACAACGACAAAAGAAGGCAGATCAACCACAAGCAAATAAGGCAACCTTGTCAGAACAAAGTGTCAATCCAACCAACACACCTGGACCAACGAGTCAAACAAACGAAACTATAAGTACAAAAAAAAATTCTTGGGAGGAAATGCAAAGGTGGAGGGAGAAAAGGCTATGCTTCAATTGCAATGAGAAGTTCACACCAGGATATCGTTGTGCAACTTCACAAGCCTTTGTCATTGAAGTTTGTCCACATCAAGAATTCTTAGAAGGTGGTGGAGATTCAGTTTGGGATGACGAACCTTGTGGACAAGGTTCAACTTTGGGGGGCCGCCGGGGGTGGGGGGGGGGGGGGGGGGGGGCGAACAATGGGGTACTATGTAAATGTCTCATGAGAGCCCTATTGTTGCCCAACCTTTGAGAGTCCTTATTGTTTCTTCTTATCTTTTCTACTAGTTACCTTATTTTTATTTTTATTTGAGGAGTCCTAGTTATCTAGGTATCTTATCTCTATTTGAATAATTATCTAGTAATTATATCTAGTTATTTTAGGATATTATTGCTCTTTAAATAAACGTTTATGGCATTAAGCCAGTTGTTGAGGAATTTGCTATTGCACTGTGGTTTGTCTTCCACCCAAAGTAAGTCATTTATTAATTCTATCTTTATCGCTATCATTAAAATGCAGGCATACGCAAATATGGTAAATATATCATAAGTTTTCAACACAAACAATTTCACAAAGTATCATATCATATGTGACGGTTTGAGTTTAAGTTCAGATTTTGGTAGGTCCATGAGTGTGAGGTGGCAGGACGTGTCAGATTTTTTGAAATTTTCTATGAAATATTTTGTGTCGCTATATATACTTGCTCTAAAAATACATATATTTAAAATAAAATAAAAATGCATACTTGTCTTATATACAAAACCTCGTCGACAGATAGGTTAGGTCCAGTTGGCTCCTATCCTTGTGAAAAAAGCCAGGTATGGGGCACGAATCCGACTGAGTTAAGACCCTGTGGAACTGAGCCATCACATGCTAACTGAAAGTCAATTAGATTAATTACCTTGTGATTCTATAATCTTGCAAAGTCATGAATTAGGTTACCCAAGAGACACTACACAAGTTACTTTCGAAACAAGTTCTCTATCTAGAAGTCCCCTATATTTGAGCTTCATGTCTCCATCAGAGAGATACATTTCTAGTTTTCTACCCAGGAATTCATGCATATATGCTTATATCTATGATCCAATCACATATATATACAACGACAAATGCAAATTTGCCCATTTTGCATGAGACAAGATTGTGCACAGAATATCTAACTTGTCTCACCTGAAATTCAACAAGAAAATATTTTTTTTTAGAAAAATAAAAAGGTTTAATGTGAATTCAACAGTCAGTACAATACTATATAGTATATACTGTATATATACATACGGGAAGGGTTTTTTTTGTGAGAAATTTGTATGGAGACAAAAGAGAAATAAACGTGGTGATTTAGGGGAACACGTAGATGGCCACAAAGTCTGGGTTTTAGATGTATTGGTTAGAAACTTATTGAAGCCAGCAAATCAGTTCGTTTAACTGAAATCACAAACAAAGATTATATTAATTAGAATAAAATAGAAAACACTACAAATTTATGTGACATCAGAGACCATTTTATTCAAATGTATGGTCCACCCGACAAGAAACCTTGGCTGGACCAATTTCTCTGGGCATCTTTGTGTCTTATGAGTATGAACCGTTTACTAACAGATGTAAGGGGTTGGGAAAATGAGGGTTTTACAGCATATGCAACTATGCACTGAGAGAAAAGAAATAAAATTTTAGTTATAAAATGGCCCCCTCAATTCTCTTTCTGTTGGCAATTGACACTGACACTGGACTAAGTTGATAATTAAATAAGAAATTAGGTTTGAAATTTTGTGATTGTAAAGTAAGTTAAGCACTATTTATTAAAAAAAATCACTAACCCAAATTGTGTGATAGAAATGAACACACTCTTTTTACTTTAATTTTATTTTCTTTTTTCTATGGTCATATTGTTATACGCATTAAAATTTGATAGGTCATAGTAGATTTAGATGCTCCAAAATCTGGGTTCTCAAATTTTAGAACTCGGTTGGTGGTTTACTCACTAACCAACTTTAATAAATACACTGGCTTGTGCTACAGGATAACCTTTTACTTTAGTATATATACTTTGATTTAAAATCAAGATAAGGTGGAAAAAAATGTATAAGATTTAGGAGAATGAGGACAAACCATATATAAACGAATGCCATTGAAGAATTCTCAGGCGTGTACAAACTACATATCGAAATTGGTGTTGCTTAGGGCGTTTGCTGCACCAACTTCCGTTCTAACTGCCCTACCCCCCTTGGCCAAATGGGTCACATCCTGTTGTCTCTTTCTAATGGAAATCGAAAGATCTCTGCTACCGTCATTTTTGGTTACTTTTGTGGTATCAATGATTGAATTTGTTTAGGTTTTTTTTTTTTTCTTTTTCTTTTAAAGAAAAATGTTAAAAGTATTATAAGTTTTACCGCATAAAGTTTAAAAATTGATGTGACAATAAATATGAACGGTGATTCAACAATCTCATAATTGAATTTTGAATTATATCTTTTTAATTTGTGACATATCAGTTTGTGAGATCAATGTAATAAAATTTGTAGTATTTCTATTACTACTCTTTTTTTAATTAATACCTACCCCTTTTGATCTAATCAAAGAGGTGAAGAAGTGCTTTAAGGCATATCTAGCACTGACAAATATAGGCTTCTTCAAGTCAATTTATGGGATGTCATTGGAAATATTTGAAAAATAGAGTCTATATATGTTACATAAATTCCCCTAAGATAAGATAATCTAAATTAGGATTTAAAATATTAAAACCACCAGATATGGCTGGGGAAATGGTTTTCTGACAAACAAATCCTTCAAAAAATTTATACTAATTAATTATATGAAATTTTTTAATATCTACCCTACCCACCATGCACATGCAGTTGACGTATATAGAATGTTTTACCACATTATTTAGAATAATGCTAGAAATACAAACTATTTTACAAAATTTTTTACAAACTGCTGATGTGGTGAACATGGTTTTCAGACCCGGACCGTTCATTGAACCGTAAAAGAGAGAGGTTCAAGGTTTTTAAGGTCAAACCGAGAACGAACTGGAGTCGAACCGTGATGACGTCATAATTAATTTAATAATTATTTTAAATATATATAAAAACATTAAATTAATAAAAAATAGAAAAATTAACTAAAATAGTCTAATTTACTTTCAAGACAACCAACACACATACATAAATGCATTCACAAGCTAAGAAAAAGGCAAGGCTTAGTAAATTACTAGTTGCCCCAAAGATCTTTTGAATTTCATGGCATGTTACTACTGTGAAGATAAAACTATGTATATATATGTGTATAAAAAATATACATTGAAAGGAAGCAGTATTAATAAAGATACATTATTCATCATCATTATAGGAAGTTTAGAACTTCCAAAATATTTGCAGACTCATCAAAACTAAAATGAGTTCTCCAAACAAAAAGGCAGGCTGCTTAACACAGAATATAACCAAGTTACAGTACACACTATAACACAGAATATAACCAAGGCAGGCTGCTTCTATTACCAAAATTCAATGTAGTCCAAACTAGCCAATGTAATCCATAAAACTTAAAAGTACAAAATAAAAATACATAAACAAGCCTCCTAGTTACAGTACACAACTACACATTGTTTCTTACAAAAATACATAAAACTTATTTCTAAAAAACAACAATAAAACTTCAAACTCCAAGTTACACACTGTGTCTTACAAAAAGACATAGAAATTATCTCTAAAATACAAAATAGAACTTCAAAGTTCAAACAAAATTATTATGGTGATAAATCATCAATGTCATGAAAGTTAGCATGCTCATCATCATTCCCTGAAAATCCAGGAGGAGGGCCAATAGGTTGTCCAAATATTCCCAACTCAATTCCTTCAACCTCACTGCTATCATCTACAGATTCTACACACAAGTTTGAACAAAATAAAAAGAAAAATTATTATAATGTTTACACAAGTTTGAAAAAAATAAAAGAAAAATCACTATAGATTATCAAATTGTTTACATATAAACTAACCTTCAATATTAGAAGA
The DNA here is from genome assembly GCA_023621385.1 of Quercus gilva. Classification (NCBI taxonomy): domain Eukaryota; kingdom Viridiplantae; phylum Streptophyta; class Magnoliopsida; order Fagales; family Fagaceae; genus Quercus; species Quercus gilva. The sequence continues at coordinate 6,738,208 of CM042484.1, read as the reverse complement.
AGGCTCTGCTGGATATGCACCCTCTTCATAAATTGCATTCTCCAACTCTTCATAATTAAGATATGGGTCTTCCTCTTCCACATATATCCAAAAATCAGTTTTGTCGATACTTGCATAATCAATGAGGTCAAAATTAAACTTTTTGTTGTAAAGCTTGCATCATAAAATGTCATGCTCATTATTGGAATTTGAATATAATTAGTAACTAACAATTACATTATATAAATGACTTCTTAAAAATTAATATAATGACAAGATATAACATTTAGTTACCTATGTTTCAATCGCAAGTTATGATGAACAAACACAAGATCATTAAGCCTTTGATGCTCCAACTTATTTCTCCTCTTAGAATGTATTTGGTCAAATAAACTCCAACAATGCTCACATCCAGAAGAGGTGGAAATTTGGCTAAGGATTCTAATTGCCAATTTTTGCAAGTTTGGAGCATCAGCACCCCACAACTTCCACCATTCATCTAATTTTCATAACACAACGTAATCTAATATTAATCAACATAAACAAACAAACAAACTTTCAATTGAATAATCACTTCAGTTATTCTAACTATAGTGACAAAACTAACTTTCAACATGAACAAAAAAACTAAGATTTGTTTATAGTATTAAAGTAAACTAATTACTTTTCACCTGGATGAGTGGTCGTGCTTGTTGACAATGCGAGATCTCTATCAAAGCTCCCAATACGGTCTCGAAAATATTGAGTTTCCTTAATGACCTTTTCTTTGTCACCATCATATTTTGTCCCAATGTAGTCCAAAACAGCCATATTTACTGCTGGTTTCTGACAAAAATTCTCCTCATCATATTGAAAAGCGGGATTTAACCAATATGCAGCAGCATGAAGATCTTTACGCAAATGTTTGTCCCAACGCTTTTTTATAATTGAGGTGTATGGCTTGTACAAGTGCTTCTTCATTCGGAAGATCTTCTTGATTCCCAACCGTGCTCTATGCATGCCTTCATACACATATCCTATTGCAGGCCTTTGATCAGAATCAACAATCCGTAACAAATGAATAAGTGGCGATGAAATCTTGACAAGAACATTAATATCATCCCAAAAAGAATTATCCAAAATGATAGAAACTACTTCTTTTGCCTTTGACTCTCTTGCCAATCTATTGTTCACAAAGAACTTGCTAGTCACTAAGGCTTGCAAGTCCTGCTTATGCACATGAAGGCTTCCAAATGAAAGGAAAGTAGTAGCAAATCTTGTTGCTCCCATGCGTACAATATCGTTCCAACCAGGTCTCTTCCTCAACCAAGCAATCAAAGCCACATGATTATAAACAAAAACTGTAACTTTGGTTGCACGGCTTTTGAGTCTCTCCACATGAGGCATGTCTCCCATATCCTGCAGCACAAGATTCAGGCAATGTGTTGCACAAGAAGACCAACTAATGGTTTTATACTTTTCACACAACAATTTACTAGCAGATACATAATTGGAAGCATTATCAGTAACCATGTGAACTATGTTTTTTGGACCAACCCATGTAACTACTTCATCAAACAATTTAAACAAGTTTCTGGTACTCTTCACAATATCTGAGGCATCAACTGATTTTACAAATACCATTCCCCTAGAACAATAAATAAGGAAATTAATCAATGACCTATGTCTAGTATCTGTCCAACCATCAGCCATAAGTGTACATCCAACTTCTGCCCAATGTCTACGTTGTGACTCAACCAACAACTGAACCTCTTTCTTTTGATCCCTCAACAAAAGGACCTGTACAGCATGATAAGATGGGCCTTTGTAACCAGGACTAGCTGCAGCTATGGCATCAATCATCTTTTGGTAGTACACTGAATTCACTACATTAAAAGGAAGGCAATTGTCATACAAAAACCTTGCAATAGCCATATCAGCTTGCCTCACCCTTTCTTTGCTTTGGAACACACTTTTAAGACCAGGTTGAGCTCTTGGAGTAGTTCTTGGAGCAAAGTAATTATCCACTGGGTTTGTACCCTTTCTTTTACCTAAAACAGGTGTTTTAGGCAACCCACTACTAAATACTTCTTGAACATCTTCATCTTCTTGTATATCACTATTTGTGGTAGGCACACTAAACATTTCTTCTTGACGTTGTTTCTCAGCTTTTTTCTTCAACTCAAACTCCTTCAAATATTTCAACATTTGGTATCTCACATCATGAGAAACCTTTTTACACGATCCAATATCACCTTTTATCCCCGCAAGGTGTCGTTTCATCCTATTAATACCCCTACCTTTATATGTTTGCCTACAATACACACATGTAAAAGTATTTCATCCCTTCTCATCCTTACCAAGGCTAAAATGTTCCCAAGCCGGATCAACCTTTTCCCTTACTCTTGAGCTAGACTCCACTACATTGAAATCAACATCATGTGATGGAGTAGACCCCGTCTCTGTTTCCATTTTAATCTAAAAGACTAAACAACCAATCAAACACGCATAGACCCATCAATTTTTGAAATACAGATAGTCAAAGAATCATAACTTCATACACAGTCAAATTAACAAACTAATATACACAAAGTCATAGAGTCAAAGAATTACAAGGGAACTCAGCATTAAAAAGAAACAATTACAGTGTACAATGTAGCCACAATCAATAATATAGCATACAAGGGAACTCAGCATTAAACCCAAATTCATCAACAAACACCTAAACCGAGCTAAGAATATAATCAAATAAACGAGTACACTTAAAGAATATAATCAAATCCACAGATAAATCTCAATAAGCTTAAATACATATCCCTACAATTCCCTCTCTATAGTTGATCAAGCTGAATTCACACTAAAGTTCTCATAATTTCCTATAATTTCCTTTTCCTTTCTTTTTCTGCTCTAACCATAAATTCTTAAATCCAATCAAAGCACACACAATCCAATCAAAATCTACAACTTGTACCTCCAGAACACAACATAAAACAAAATATAGGAAATTTCATTACCTAAATCCAAAGCTTTCTATAAGCTCTAAAACATTTTGCATACAAATACATAAAAAATTAACATCTTTTTCTTGATAAATACAAATCCAGTAATATCAACCTAAGAGAAATATCCAACACATAATTCAAAAAAGAAAGCTAAAAACAAAACAAAACAAAAAAAATTGTACTAAACGACGGCGACGAGGGAGAGCTGCGACGGTTGAGCTGCGATGAGCGTGAGAGAAATGAGGGAGCTGCGACGGCTGAGCGGCGATGCGTGAGCTGTGATCTGGGCTGAGCTGCAACGGTGACGAGGATCGTAGCGGCGACGAGGGAGAGGCAAAGACGAGAGAGCGATTGAGATTTAAGAGAGTGAGGAAGAGGCAGAGAGTGATTGAGAGATTTGAGAGATATTAGGTTTCGTTTAAATCAGAATGCCCAAAACGACGCCGTATTAGGGAAAAAAAAAAAACCAGAGACTGAACGACGCCGTTTTAGGCTAAAACAGGGCACCCGTTTGAACCGTGAGAACCGGTCACGGTTCACAAAACCGGCCGGTCGGACCGCGGTCCGAATGGTTCCATGCTTTTTTCGCATGGAACGGTTCGTGACCTTAAATGGACAGTGAAGGTGAACGGTTCACGGGTTTTTCGATCGGACCGTACGGTCCAGTCCGGGTTTAAAAACCATGGTGGTGAATGATTATTGGTAAATGAAAAAATGATATTAATGGTGGGCCTAGATGAAAACCAATAAGAGGTTAGCCACATCAACATTTTGTAAAAATGTTGTAAAATAGTTTGTGGCTGTAGCATTACTCCATCATTTGTATGAAAGAAAGATGATGACCTGAGCAATATTGCACATGCCCATTATGGTTTTTGCTTCAAAATAATTTATAGAAAGTTATATATATGTCACCTTTGCAACATTAGTACATCACCATTATACTATTACTATGATCACACATCTTCAAGATGCTCAAGAAAGACATGGAGTCCTGTTAGAATTAATAAAGAAATCTTTACAATTGAAGGAAATGGAATGATCAAATAAAATTCTTATTGAAGGAGAAATCGAATGATCAAATAAAATGATTTGGAACTTAAATATGAAGAAAAAAAGATGAAAAGATTGAGAGGCATATGAAATTTGATGGCAAAAGTGATGAGGAATTGAAAAGATAGCGAACTAATAGCTAGGCATATATACCATTCAAACAATGATATTGTTTTTAGGGCTTTGAAATAGCTAATTAATCAGGGAAATTCCTCAGAAAGTTTATAGTTTGCCCCCAAATTGTAGCTGATGTTGTGTTTTTGCCAACCAAAGCAATAAACATGAGCTTGGAAATACAAGGGCATTATGAACTATAAATATATTGATCTAGTAGTAATATAAATTTACTACGGAGGGTATGGGTAGGTTTTATTTTGACCAAAATGAACCAAAATTATAAAATATAAAATGAACGCATTACAAACATATAATAATTCTATTTTTACAAAGTTCCATTCTCAAATCATAAACTGTCTTAAATTTTATTTTCACAAATGTTGTCACCTTTCAATTAATAAATTTATACTTTACTTTTATGATTAAAAGAAATTAAGATAAAGTTGTAAGTGATTTGCGAATAACTCTAGTATTATATATAATGAGTAGATGATTTAATTGCATCAACTATTTAAAAAATTGAGACGAGGCAAAAAAGAAACCCCCTAAACTGCCTCGTAAACATATAAAATCATTTTGTGGCATGACATACTGGCTAATCAAATATAAAAATCCAGAATACGTAGATCCCCTAATGCACATGGCCTTATATATATGAATCCAAAATGTAAGACGTAAGTCCTTTGAAGCCATGCAGAAAATGACGAAATAGCTTCTTCTTTGCGTGCATGGAATGGGTTCCTTTGACAAGTAGGGACGTGCCATTTGTTATTACTTATCTTTTTTTTTGAGAAAGTGTTATTACTTATCTGATTTGAAAGTTTCTGCCTTTGAGGTTACTTTAGTGAAGGAATTAAAAACTTTAGCCCGTAAAGACCAGTGTTTTATCCTTCCTTACAGATTATGCCAATTGTTTTCAGACCCTACACGACTACTTTTTATCAGGAAATTGTTTTCATGACATAAAGCGGACAATTATTGCCAATGTTATATTGGTTGCCTACTCGCCTCCGACAGCAGCTTGAAACATTGAATTGGACTCTTGTTCGATTATTTAAGAAAGAGCGAGGATTTGTTGCAAGTTGCAACAACTTTTGCAAAATGCACATATGTATTTATTTAAGACAATAACATGTGTGCATTTTTATAGGTGTTGCTACAACTTAGTTTGCAGCAAATCATTTTCCTTTAAGAATTTAGATATATATATGTTTGACATGGAAGTGGGGTAGTTCTGTTTATATACAGAGTAATTAAATTGAAGCGTCAAAGCCTAATCACACACACACACACATATATATATATATATATATAAAATTAAAGGCAAAGTTAAGTGAAAATTCTATTAAATTCTAAATTGAATTTTAATTGTTATCTAATTTTGTACCATGTGTCCTATCTAAGTTTAAAATTTTTTTGTTCTATGTGAGTTAATGTTGTGCAAAAGATATGGGTTCCAATTAGCTCAACTGGAAAAATATCTGATGATTGAATAAGAGATCTGGAATTTAATCCCTGCCTACATCAAAATCCGATTGGTGTCTTAGTATTATCTTATGATAAAGAGCACATGGGTTATATACTAGAATGAAATAATGAAAGCAATCCGAACTTTTCCATAAAATCTCTTATATATATAGAGCGTACAAATGTTTAAATTTCAAGTTTTTATAGTCTAAAATTATATATAAAAAATAAGTTTATGAATCTAATTGTAAATAATATCTTATCTGCACGGAATTTGACATGTTTATTAAAAACATATAATTTAATAGTTAGATTTTTAAAATATCTAATCATATTAAGTTTTTAATGGGAGTTAAAGCCTTAAACTACAACTAAGTTTGAAAAAAAAAAAAAAAGTTTCCAAATAATACAATTGAAAGAGTCGTACATTAAACAAAATAACTAAACTTTGCAATTGAACCATAAGACTCTTGACTATCAGATAAAGTAAATATATATATATATATATATATATATATGTAGCTAGTATTTTTCTCTCATAAATAATTTATGTACAAGAATTTTTGTTTGGCTACAAGAATTATATATATTTCTTTTTAATTTTGTTAAACAAGTTGGAAAGATAAAAATGGTGGGGCAACAAACAATTTTTAGCATTTTTATTACTTTTAATTAGCTGACTTAATTTGGTTAAAATTTATTGAGTAATAGTACTAGGGGTACAATTTTTTTCCAACTTGCTAATTAAGATGACAAATTTTTATTGGAATAACATCATTTTTAAAAAATTATCTCAACAATTAAATAAAATTGTAAAAAATATTGTGTCACTAGATTTATTAAAATTTATTGAGATATTGATCATTGCAGCTCTCTCTTATATTCTAGGAAGGATAATGACTACTGAACACAACTAAGTGTATACATAATACACATAAACTACAATTTATAAGAAAACTCATATCTTTAAGTCACGATTTTAAAATTTGAAATCGTAACTTAAAATGTGTATAATGAACACGACGCTTCTAAGAAAATAAGTCCAGCCCCCTCTCCATTTTTTTCATGTCCGCTAAGAGTCAAGTGATCAACAAAAAATAGTTTTTTAAGGATATATTTGTCATTTCATAGAAGAAGAGGGTATGTATGTAACCAGATGTGATAGTGAGCTTCTTGTAATTTGATCCACGGTCCACCTAATAAAAAAGTGAGAGAGATTTTTTAATTGAGAATAATCAACGGCCAGAATCAGGCAGATGATTGTATATAAATAGCAAGCCCGAGGTTTTTTTGAAACAGAGGGAAGCACTAGCAAAAAGAAAGTAAATATAAATATATAATTAGATATAGGAACAGATCACCATGGGAAGGTCTCCTTGTTGTGATGAGAATGGCCTAAAGAAAGGACCCTGGACTCCTGAAGAAGATGAAAAGCTTGTTCAATACATCCAAGAACATGGCCATGGAAGTTGGAGAGCCCTCCCTAAACTTGCAGGTTTTTATTTACAAACCCACCTCCCTCTCTCTCTCAAGGATTTTCTTCATTACGATCTTTTATTTTCTTGGCAGGTCTTAACAGATGTGGCAAGAGCTGTAGGTTAAGATGGACAAATTACTTGAGGCCAGATATCAAGAGAGGAAAATTTTCTCAAGAAGAGGAGCAGTCAATTCTACATCTCCATTCCATACTTGGGAACAAGTACTAATTCTTTCAATCTTTTTTTCTATGAAACTTCAAAAAAAAAAAAAAAAAAAAAAGTCACAACTTTGCCTATATATTTTGATTGTGATCACGACCTTAACTTTTATTTGCATTTTGTTCACAAGATGGTCAGCTATTGCGACGCACCTACCAGGCCGGACTGACAATGAAATCAAGAATTTCTGGAACACACATTTGAAGAAGAAGCTGATTCAAATGGGTTTTGATCCAATGACCCATCAACCAAGAACTGACCTCTTTTCCAGCTTGCCCCATCTTTTAGCCCTTGCTAACCTTAGAGACCTGATGGTGGATCATCACCCATTAGATGAACAAGCTATGAGATTACAAGCAGAAGCTGTGCAGTTGGCTAAGCTTCAATACTTACAGTATCTTCTCCAATCCGCGGCTTCAATAACCACCAACTCGTATGGCCAAAATGACATCACAGACATGGAGGCTCTTAATTTGCTGAGCTCAATTCCTGCTTTCAAAGAAAACCCAGTTTTAAATTCGTCAAATGTGGAGAATTCATCCTCATTTTCTCCTGGAAATACTACCTTTCAACCACTCCACCACCCAAGCTTATTAGCTCACTTGTCAGACCCACAAGTCCCTTTCAATTTTCAGACTTCTTTGAATAGTGAGATGGGTCAAGGTTGTAACTTTACAATGGTCAGCCAAGGAGATAACCCACATGCTGACTCGTCTTTGGTTTTCCCATTTCCCACTCCTGTTATTTCAACTATGACTGATGATATGTCTTTAAGCAATCCTGGAGATGCAAGTAGTAGTACCTCTAGCTATGGTGGAGCTTCGTCATTTTGGCCCGAACTATTTTTTGAAGATCCTATTATGCATGAGATTTCTTAGTTAATTCTTTCATTTTGGACTGTTTGGAGTTGCATCACCCTTCTATGTTTGTAAACACCTTTTTTTCTTTTTCTTGGTTTTTTTTTTTTTTTTTTTTTTTTTTTTTTTTTTTTTTTTTGAGTGTTATGTTTGTTAGTTGTAAACACTTAATGCCTGCAGATAGACACATCAACCACGTGTACACAAATAGATCTCTATGCATGTATATGACATATATATAAATCTTATCTATCAATATATAGTCTTCGGATAGCATGATTGTACTAGTTTAACTTTGAGTCGTTTGCTTCATCCAATCTAAAACTACTCTATGTCAACCTCGCCCCAAAAAGAAACATGTTCCTAAGATCCCCCCATCTCTCTTTTTGTTGATATTGCATTTTGTTTGCTTTGTAGTTTGTGTTTATGGCTGATACTCTGATAGTAATATTCAATGGGTCTGTAGAGGAAAGAATTTTGGTATTACTTCCCAGAGAAAATAATGAAAATCTGATGAATTAATGAATAAAATATATTGTATGATTTACATGAGCAGACAGCAGAGAACTTGCTATAATGGCATTCGCAGACAAGAATTATTTATTCCTTTGTTATGTTTAATTCCATGTAATTATTAGTAACTAATCAAGAACTTACTCTATATATATTTCCGTCTGCATTTATCAGCCAGCCAGGTGTGAAAGACCATCCTCTTAGCTTCCTAATCAGTATGGATTTAGATTTATATGAAACTAATGCACGGTTAATTTGTTTCAATGATTTTTTGTTTCTAGAAACTGGTTTATCATGTGATTGTTATTAACAGTCAAAATGAGTTGGAAAATGTTTTTTGGTGTTTTTGTACGTACAAAAAATCAATAATATTTCTTATAATCAAAACAATTATATGAAATAAAACTCTCATTCATAACATACATATATTTTGTGGAAAGCAACTACACAATTAATGTGAAAAAGTCCACAAACATTATTTTAAAAAATTACAAAAAACTAATATTTCTCATAGTACAAAATAATCATTTTCCATTCAAAATAGTTCAAATGCCAAGATATCTAAGATTTTTTTTTTTTTTGTATAAAATCTTACGGAAAATGATTTATCTGGTTGAACTTCCATTTTTGGCCTTTTGAGAGAGAGAGAGAGAGAGAGAAACAACTATTCATTTTTTGAATCTTTGATCAACAGAGAAGCAACTATTCCAGGTCTAGGAGTTGGTAATTAAAAACACTTTTGTACCGACCTATGCGGCTACAAGATACAATTGTCAATTGTAAATTTTTGTGACATTAGAGTAGTGATGTATTTGGCTGCAAGAGATGGATTTCCATTAGAGTGATGTATAGTTGTAAGAAATGCCGCAAGATGACATTAGAATGTAAATGTGGGAAGGCTGAAATCCATCAGTCATCAGTGCAAAGGGTTGGTTCCTATTCGGGAAGTTTTCTAATTAAGCTTTAATTGCTTGAGCAATTTTCTATGTGCAAAGGCCATCCGCCATGCATGATATCAGGGGTAGAAGATTAAGCTTTCATTTGTTAAGTTCTGCATTTTGACTTTTCATCGTGCTCACGTGAGCTACCCAGCTGCTGCATTTTGACTTTAGCATATTACCTTCCTGCAAGTGTTGGGATAATATAATTTTTAAGGGTTAAATTTGGTGTACACAAACTATTTTATACAATCTTAAACACAACAAAAATGAAGTCATGATTTTAATTGCTTTTGGGGTGTGTGTAAGAATATTGTGTAAAACAGTTTTTTGTGTAAAAATTATTACTCTAATTTTAATATAAAAATATTCTCTCTTTTTTTTTGGGTAGAAATATAAAAATATTCAATAGTATAAATGTATAATAAATACATTTTTATTTTTATTTAAAAATTAATACACTGATTTATAAGATTTATATAATATAATTTTTATCAATTTGTATGATTTATATAATATAATTTGTAAATAGAAAACACCCACCATTATGCTACGGCTTATGAAAGATGCCAGCTAGCTTAATTAGTTTGTTGTTTTAAGTCTACTTAAGGTTCATTTGAGAATAACTTATTTGGAAGAAATTGAAAACTTTTTTGTTGAAAGTAGCTGAAATAATACAGTGTGACTTATGAATAGTACCAAAAATACAATGAGACCCATGAATAATAGCAAAAATCAGCTAAATAGTAAAAAAAAGTTGGTTTTTTAAGCCAATGTCAAATGCACACTTAAGGTCCGTTTGGATACAACTGAAAACTGAAAACACTGTAGCAAAATAATTTTTAAATGTGTGAATAGTGCCGTCGGACCCATTTTTAATGAAAAAGTTGATAAAAAGTGAAATTTGTGACAGTAGCCGCACAGTTGAAAAGTTGATAAAAAGTTGATAAACAGTGCACAAATGCACTGTTTAGGGACAAAAAGTCAACAACTGCGGCTACTGTTCATGTGAACAGTAGCCGCACAGTAGCCCCTCACACGCTTGAAAAAAAAAAAAAAACGCAGACGTGAGATTAAGCTCAATCCAAACGCTCACTTAGTGTGCGTTTCAATGTTTAGCTAAAACAATGGTAGGTTCTGTGTACTGTTCACGGGACCCGTAAGTACTTTTTTTTTTTTTTTTTCAAAAAAACAACTTCAAAACTGGGTCCCACGACACTATTCACACATTTAAAAATTATTTTGTTAAAATATTTTCAGTTTTCAGTTTTTAGTAATAAATGGTATCCAAACAGACCCTTAACCTTCATTTGGATAGTGCTGAAAAGCACCTGCGTCTGCATCTGCATTTCACTTTTTTTTTTTTTTTTTAAGAAGAGCTTTTCACGTGCACTATGGGTCCTATGCAGGAAGAGAAAGCAAAATTATGTTTTTCCAGTGGGTCCCGTATACTGTTCAGGAGATCCGCAAGTACTTTATTTATAAAAAAAAAAACTTTAAACTAGGTCCCACAATACTATTCATACATTTAAAAATTATTTTGCTACAATATTTTCAATTTTCAGTTTTCAGCAAAATAAGCGGTATCTAAACAGACTCTTAGTGTTCATTTGGGATGAGCTAAAATTTTCAACTTATTTGCAATTTTAGCTTATTTTTGCTACTATTTATGAATCTCATTGTATTATTAAGCTTATTTTTCAACTTTTTTTCTACACTTTTAACAAAAAAGTTTCAATTTCAACTAAATAAGTTGTTTTCAAATGGACCCTAAATACACTTGGCCACTTAGGTATGGTTTACTGCAAATAGCTCATCAATAATAATGATTGTGATTGCTTTGTTATGACAATCGCAATCAGAATAGGTGGAGAAGATTTGGATATTCAAGAGTTCTTAATTACCATTTCCATAGGATTAAAGAAAATGGAATTTGTTCTACCATTTCAGTCAAAAAAAGAAAAGAAAAAGGAATTTGTAGTATGGTTAATCTTATTTCCTTATTGAGTGGTTAGATTAGACTAGTTCTTTTCTTTTGAGACATTGACTGCTAAGCTAATGAAGTCTTCATTGTGAAGCTAATTTCTCATACACAAGTGTTGTTATCCTAATGGACTAAACCAATTACTTGTATATTTTTGAGAGAAGGCTGCTTTAGAGTAATTAGACTTTGATTTATTAAGATCAAATAGTCGTGGTTGTCAAAGCAACATAGAAAAATAGGATCTGGTTAGGTTTCTTCCCCCTCCTTATTTCCTATTAAAACGAGAAAGCAAAAATTTTCACCACCTAATCCTACCCCATTTGTTGGATGCTTATAACCAAAGTTTCTTATGTCATAGCAATCATGTCAAATAAGATTTTCATTTATATATAATTCATATATGCATGTTATATATTTATATGTAGGTCGTACAATGGATGAATTGGGACTCCACCAGTGATCATAGAATATAGAGTTGGTGCCAACGACATGGAAAACACCACAACAATTGGCAACATCAAGAAAGCTGCTTTTTTGTTTAAAGTAATCATATATATACTAATCAAGTTTTGATCGTATTCTATCATTATATATGAGAGTGGTAGTTGTGCATCATTAGGCTAATCAATATATAAATTAAAGCTCACGCATTTGGCATATAACGATATGAGAGATTGTATGTATACTTGGCAAATATTAAAGCCATTATATAGCAAATACATTAAGGCCAAATATTAAAACCATTATATAGCAAATACATTAATCTGTGCATGATGGAAATGTAGGCAGGGAACATCCTGTAACTCCTGTTGCCATTTATGATTTATATATAGGTAGCAATTCAACGGCTAATTGCTATGGTTAAGTATATCATACCACATGGAGGACAACGTTAATCTGTGCATGATGGAAATGGCTTACAGGGTTTTTTTTTTTTTTTTTAATTGTTTTTTATTTATTTATTAATGAATGAAAAATTATCACCAAACACGCAAAACTATCTTGTTAAAACTTAAAAAGTACGGAAAACTAGTAACAACACCCAAAACTGTACAAACACTACAACACACTGCCATGCACACAGCTGAAACGAACCAACCGTTAATTCAACAATATCATGTATAGTAGAGAGCTAACAACTAAGATTCAAACCTAATAAATGTTGGAGATCAAAAGTGTAAAAAATGAAGAAAACATGTAACAATTTAATGAATAAATAAGAGAACTCTAATGGTTTGGAAGCACCACGAAATTGTTGTACTGAGACAATATTTGTCTCCACACATAAGGTAAAAAGTAACTATTAATTCGTCCAAAATACAACCAAGCCTATTGAATTTTAGAAATAGCAACTTTAGAAAAAGTCAGAAAACCCACAAGATTTCATTAGATTGGAATAATATATGGGACTTTAAACAATATATATAGACTATAAAAAGTCACATACAAAATTTTATAACTGTTAGAAAATAGTTAGAACTTAGAACTAATCCCCCAACGTTTAGAAACATTTTAAATATCAAGTGATGGTGCAACTTTTAGTAATAAATTTTGCAGAAAACACAATTCATCATAATCTTGGCCAAAATGGGCATTTGTCCCTTTTGCCTAAAACAAATAGCAAATTGCTCTTGTTCTAAAACAATATAGCAAAATGCCCCTGTTTTGAAACTCGATTTTTAGAAAATCGAGTTTCAATGAAAAACTCGATTTAATGAAAATTGAATTACTTGCAAAATGTTACATGGAACTCGAGATCCATGTATTTTTTTTTTTTTTTTTATAAAGTTTTTTGCCTATAACTCGATTTTCTAAAAATCGAGTTTTTCGAGTTTAAAATAAGGGTATATGGCTAAATAGTTTCAAAACATGAGCATTTTGCTACTTGTTTTGGGCGAAAGGGGCAAATGCCCATTTTGGCCTCATAATCTCACCTAAACCTTGGCCGACAGTGTCCACAATAACCATTAGACAAAAATCTCTTAAGACCTTCATTAGACTACCAAAGGTCCATCAACAGTCTTACAAAAACACAATAAATGCACTTTCACTTGCTTTTCTATTGTTGCTTTCACAATTTCACTCTATCTCTTATAAAGAGACAATAACACTTTTCCACTTCCAAAGTGGGATCAAAACAAAACTCTTCCATTGCCAAATTGTGATCAAATTTCTATTGCAATTTACTTGGGTACACAAAATATCCAACAATAAATGAAATTTTCTGAGAAAAAGAATAGTAAAAGGATTTGTAAAGAGAGGAGGAGCAGACGATGGATGAAACTTGGACAAGTTGGAGAAATGAGTATTTTCTCTTAAGGACACATGGACAATTACGCAACTACAATAAATTAAGAGCGTTGTAACATTTATATCCCTTATGCTTAATGTTGAAACCTATAAAACAACACAAGCAAGAGTGGGGTTTGAGTTTGGTGTATCCATGAGGTTAAAGAAAACCGAAGCATGTACAACCAAAGAATTTTAAGATGGAATAACTAGGAATAATTGATGCATACAAACACTCATAAGTCATAAACAAACACTACAAGAAAAATGAACTATTGCGGCAGGCCAAAAACGCCGCAAAAGGTACATTTGATCTTTAGCAGCGGGTGCTATTGCGGCGGTTCTTCCCGCCACTATTGCCACTATAGATCTATTGCAGCGATAACAAAAAACGCCGCAGTAAATCTATCATTTAGAGGTGGTTTTGATCTATTGCGTGGGCAAAAAACCGCTGACATATGAGGTTAGAATTTAGGTCAATTGACCTTTTAGCGATGGGATATGTGCGTTGTTATAGGTGACAACCTTTAGCGGTGAGCAATAAGCACCGCTATAGGGTTTCATGTACAACCAATCATATGCACCCTTTTAGCGGCGGTTACGCCCACCGCTATATGTGTGAAGCTTTAGCGGCGAGCTATAAACACCACAATAGGGCTTCAATTATAACATAATTTTAGACCTTTAGCGGCGCTTTTTGCCCGCCACTATAGGATAAAATTTTTTTTCCCCTAGGTTTAAAACCACAGTCCCATTACAAACAACCTGTAATAATTTTAGTTATATTGAAATAATACCACAAATGTAACTAATTAACAACACCACAAATGTCTCCAAACTAACATTATATTAACATATAAATATATTATCAAATACATAACATTGTCTATAACCATCATCAAGGTTCCAAGCTAATAACACAATCAAAGTTCCAAAGTGTTTAAAAACATCCTTCAACACTTCCAAAAAATGCAGTTGTTCAAATGTAGTTCTTTGTACACAAAAAGTCATCAAACACTAACATAAAACTTATAAGCAGCTTGGTTGATAGGATGTAGCTGATGATTTTTGGAGAGTTGGAGATTGTAGGACCAGATGAACGTCCTACATACAAACCAAGATTACTCAATATGTGTATAAAAATGGATCGAATAGAATGACAAGAAAAGCTTAGAGATTTAGGACTTTTCACATTGGTCATTCAGTAAGTGCATACAAACCAAGATTTCTCAATAATATGAGAATAGTTATTTATGAGAATCAGAGCAAATCTTCCATAGTAAAGTCATAACCTTAAAATGTGGTACATTTTAATAAAGTAAATACAATGATGTTATCATTTAAAGGTAACAAACATCATTGCATTACTATACTCAATAAAAGTTCACTAACATAAGAAATGGTATTATCTAGTAATATATGAAAAAAAATTTTGATAGGCCAAAAACGTATTGACCCCTTGTGATTAAATCAATTGATTAATTAGCCAAGTTATTAATTAATCAAATTAATCATGCAAACACGTGGCAGCACAAACAAATCACCAATAAACTAATTATGCAGCGGAAAATAAATAATACGGTGATTTGTTTACAAATGGGGAAAACCTAACAGCAAAAACCCCACCGAGTAATTTTCAGGTCACCACTCCTGAAACTCCACTATTATCACAACAAGCGGTTACAAGTAAAGGAATTCCAAATACCTTACCAACTTACAGTTGAACCTTTACCCCAATACCCAATTGGACTTGTTTTGTAGTAACAGTTTCCCCTTTTGATGCACGGCTCCCAAGTACGTGACAAACCAATTGCGTGGATCCCAGTACGCGACTTCAAACATCAACTAGAAAAGATGGTTGGCTCTAAAGTTCTTCAGTTCATCTACACGATAAAGATCAAGAAGATGCTTGGTCACAAAACCCAAAGGTGCACATACACAGCAACTTCTTCAAAAGAGATGAATTTGGGCAAAACTTTGTCTCCAGTCACAATTTGCTTGAACAGAGTTTGCTCAATGCTTATGCAACTTGTGAACTCTTTGACGGCCCTTAAAACAATCATTTTATATGTCTAGAGTTAGGAGAAAAGAAGGCCCAAAGACATATTCACGGATCCCAAGAAAACAGAACAGAGAAATTTATTTTTCTTAAACCTCGACAAATAGAAGGTGTCGAGCAGGTGTCGAGCTTATGGGCTTGAGCAACTTTCTAAATCTCGACACATGCTAGCTGTCGAGATAACTGTTGAGCTTTAATGAACTTGCACTTCTTCGCTTGTTTCTTGGACAGACTTGATGACTTCAACACTTGATCTTGAAAACTTGTTTCTTGAAATGTTAAAAACACCTAGAACTACCCAATTACAAGTAAAGTGCGTTTTGTCAAAGGATTAGCCAATTACATCAAAGAATGACATGTTCCTAACTCGTGAAACACATATGTCCCAACATTTTTAATCTGTAATTCACTACAATTTCAAAATAAGGCTGGTAGTAAGCAGTAGGTGATTTTTATATACAGGTTCCTTCTTCATTTTGAGTTTATGCTCTATTCACCTTAAGAAACAAGAAATATGTAATAAGGTTCAAGTTGAAACCACTATATCAAAAGGTGAAGGCCAAAAGCTTAAGGCTGGAAAGGTAAAACATGTGACATATGAACCCAAGACTAAGAGAGGGCATGAGAATCTGTGTAGGCAAAAATTATATATGACTAATTTAATTCACACAACTATGGGCATACATATTAGCATCATTGGATAAAATGTTCAGCATTAGATACTTCATTAAAACATAGTTGGAAACCATAAACGATTCTTTACCTTGATTGAATTTGCGAGCACACCAACTATCCACACCATCAAATACAAAGCTGAAACCAAACTCAAGTAATATTTCCCACTTTCACATAACTTAAAGACAATGATAATCAAAACCAAAAGAAACTTCCCACAACATTGGTTCTCACCTGAAAAAAATATAGAACAGAAAAAAAAGCCATTTGTTGGAGTAGCACAGAGCGAAGGTTGTGATGTTCATAATGACCCTTAGATATCTAGCACTCAATTAAGCATAAAATCATTCAACTAATACACAAATATCATAAAAAGAAGGCCAAAATACACTATTGCTCCCCAAAACTTTAGCTCATAGGCAATTTAAGCCTTTGAAGTTTAAAGAGATTGCTTTTAGTCCCTAACAAAATTAAAGTGGTCACTTTTAGACCCTAAAAAACTTAAAATGATTGATTTTAGTCCCTGACAAACTTAAAGTGATCATGTCTAGTCCCCATTGAGTGATGAGGTGTCAATTTTTAGTTTGGCCATGTCATCTAAGGGACTAAAGTGACCTATTTAAACATACAGAATGCTCATGAGCTAAACCTTAAGGACCAATCTTTAAGAAAAATAATTGTATTAGAACATAATGAATTCTTTAAGAAAAAACACACAAACATTGAGATATAATTTTAAGGAGAAGAAACTAACCTGAGAGAGGTTTTGAAACTCTAATCATTAAGGCAAAATCTAATGAGTGATAACAAAAGTATTAACTACACTCATCATCACTAGACTCGTCATCATTGGACTCGTCATCATTGGACTCATCATCATTAGACTCATAAACATCATCGCTAAGCTCTTCATCATCCTTTTTGCAAGAACATGCATGCACGGTCATTTCATTCTTTTTTATAGTGTTCGAAGATTTATTATAATAATATGAATCATGTAACAATGTATTATATTCAATATTCCAATTTGTTTTGGACTTATTGTAATATATATATATATATATAGACAAATGGTCGTTTATTTATATATAAAAAAAAGGCCATAGAGAATGTGATATCTGTTATGAAAACACTTATTTATTAATTGCACTTGAATTTGTTGGTGATAATGGATAGAAAGAGCAGAGTTCTTAATCTTATATACTTCCAAAAAGAATTGCTAAAAATGATAAAAGTTATAGTGATGATGAATGCCACTTTATTATCTGAGTTAGCCATATATTTCCTAAGCTTATCCACACCATCTAAGAGATTTTTCTTTGTTTGATTTTTTTTTTTTTTAATTCATTTTTAAATGGACCACTCTCAACCCAGTGAAAAAGTTTCTAGCCGAGTAGTAGTTTGGTACAAGGGTGTCTTGAGAGTTGAGATAAAAATGGTGGAGAGAAATTGTCCAGTGATTAATTGAGGAATCTAACTAAGGGTATAATTTTCAGCATTTGAAATTAGGCATTCATAGGAGTAGGATACTGTTTTCTAGCTTTGGAATTGCCCAAAAAAGGGGACTTAATTTAGTAATCTGTGGTAGTTGTTTTAATTTTAGGAAATAAAGTTTGTAGTAAGCATAAATGAATGCAATCACAAAGAGATAGAATATTATAAACCTTATTTATGTCAGCAAGGCCTCCCTCAGCAACTCCATATAAGAGATTCTCCGTTGCTACACCAGCTAGAGTTATACATGAAAATCTGTTCAATGTTTAAAAGACAAGTTCCCAGGGTTAGGTACCTCTTTTTAAAAATAAAGGGACTCCATAGTTTCAATAGCAACATAAAATGCAATATGTTAAGACTTAAGAAGCAGCAAATTTAAAAGTGAAAAGTATGTGACATACTGTAGCTGATACTTTTCCTGTGTTAACTTGCATGACATGGAAGGTGGTAAGAAACTAACAATCAGAGGCAACGACAACAATGTAATAAACCAAAAGACTATATGTTCAACTCAATAAGTAAAAAACTAAGTGTTTTTCTTTTGACAATATAGCAATGTCTATATAACAGATTTCACCATGCTAATCAAAACTAATTAAAATCCCATTGAATAAAACTTCTTAAAAACAACTTCTCCACAAGGTTGGCATCTGTAGAAATAGAAGACACATCAAATAAAAATAAAAACAAAACAGAAGAATAATAAGGCAAGCACGAAAAGATAACTCAGATAATGGGATCCATAGAATTGAACGAGGCAAGCAAATGGGGTCAATTTGAAAAACCCCATTTTCACAAACTAAAAGCACCAACAGCCTTATTGTTGTTCATTCAGTCCCAAATTCTAACTTCAAAGGAACACATTTTCACTCAGATAAACCAACAAACACATCGCAAGAAAGAAAATTTTGAAACTTTGAGTAACTTGAAATTAGAAAAAAGTCACTCCTATAATACAAGAACAAGAATAGAATAAAAATCCACTTCAAAAAACACCCAAAAACACAAAATAAACCCACAGAATCCATGAAACTAGCAGCCAAAAAGAGAAAAAAGAAAAGGGTCTCAAGGGGTTTCACCAATTTGTAATCCCAAAATTCAATATTTGCAAATTGGTTTGTGAAGTATGAGTCTTTATTTTATTTTTTTTATATAAGCCACAAGGAAGGAAGAGAGAGAATGTGGAGGGGGGGGGGGGAAATGAAATCTCAAGAATTTGAATGGCTATGGCAGAAAATGAAAGTAGTGAGAGAAAAGGAGAGGGAACAATGGATTCCCTGTGTAAAGTACATATTCATATTCATCATAAAGCCTTACAGCCATGCTGTGGGTAAGTGAGTGTAAGTGGTAACGCCACTCCAAAAAGAAAGAAATCCGTTTTACAATGAAATCCGTTTTACCCAAAAATATGAAAATTGATAAAAGGAAACTCATCAATACCGCTACAAGCACTAGGAATCAATATAATGGAAACCATCAAGTACATTCTGAATGACGAAAATTCAAACCCAAAAAAAAATCAAACTAAAAAACCCTAATTAATTTGCAAACTATACCACGTATTAAAGAAAACAATCAAAATTGAGATAGAATATGAAGAAAATGTTCATTAGTTTAAACATTTCAAAATTTTGATGCTTAACATTTTCCTGCATATTCAAGGAAACCAAACAAAGCGAGTTTGTGAAGGAAAGTTATAACCTGGGGTGAGGAGGAAGGATAGAGATGGAGGTGAGATCGCAAGCTTTGTTGGCAGCGTCGTTGCAATGGGTTGGCTGGGCTTAGCACCGACAAGTTTTGGGCTGGGCTTTGCTCAACAGGTGTGTGTGTGTGTGTGAGTGATCGACAGCGCCGAGTGTGTGTGAGAGATAAAGTGCAGCGTATGTGCGAGAGAGAGAGAGAGAGAGAGAGAGAGAGAGAGAGAGAGAAGGAAAGGGTTTTGTGTGAGAAATGAAATTTTTGTGTGGGAAATGAAAGATGTAAGTGGGAAAAAAATTTTGGAGAAATTTTGTGCCTGAAAGGAAAAAAAACTTGGGAGGAAAGAGTGAAAAAAATAGTTAGGCGTGGGAAATTTTGCTTGGGAAGGATAAAAAAAAATGCATAAATGCACATTGTCCCTACATTATTGGGTCATTTCTATTTTGGTCTCTACTTTTCTATTTTATCAGTTTTCGTCCCAAAAATGAAAAGTGCATTCCATTATGGTTCTTATTATCATCTCACTGATGGAAATTGCTTACATGAAAAATGGAGTGCATTGTTTGCATACTAAATGCTAACATGACCATTAAAAAAACTATTTAACATATTAAAAATTCCACTCCAATATTTAAATAAATAATAAATCACATAATTTTTTTTTTGAATTTCTAATTTTTTTTAAATAAAATAAGATAATTAAATTCATTTTTTTTATTCCTTTCATTATTATTAATTTTTTGGAAGAACATATTTATGTTCTTTGTGTTCTTCCCAAAATATAACTCATATTCTTAGATCAATAACATCTAATCAAAATAACATTATATTAAGCATGTTTTGACACAATCACACACTCAAAAGAAAAACTTCAGCCCCAAAACCTCATTCTCAAACTGGTCTCCAACTCTTCTAAGACATTCTCTCTCTCTCTCTCTCTCTCTCTC
Source organism: Quercus gilva (assembly GCA_023621385.1). Lineage (NCBI taxonomy): Eukaryota > Viridiplantae > Streptophyta > Magnoliopsida > Fagales > Fagaceae > Quercus > Quercus gilva. The sequence goes on along the minus strand of CM042484.1, from coordinate 6,717,460 downwards.
TTCCAAAATTGTCAGATCTCTCTCTAACTCCATGACCAAGCACTGCCATCTTAGCTCATCACACTGCCACCACCAAATCTCTCTCTAACACCATGACCGAGCACTGCCATCTTTGCTCTTCATTCATCGCTCATTGTTCCACTCTCTCTATCTCTCAATCTTGCTCAAAATCATACCCAAATGTCTCAAACTCCTCCTCTCTCTCAGATCGGTTTCTCTTTCTTTCTCTCAAACTAATGGGTCTCTCTCTCGCTCAGGTCGATGTCTCTCTCTCAAAGATTGGTGCTCCATTCTCTCTTTCACTTAAATCAATGTCTCTATTTTAGTGGGTCTCTCTCTCTCTCTCTTTCTGCCTTGTCCTTCCATGGCGGTGGTGGTTGCAAAAGTAGTGCTTAGTTAGGTCCGATGGTGAGTCGTGGGGTGGATTTATTAGTTGCTTGGTTTTGTTCTCAATGGGTTTTGGTGTTTTGGATTTGAGATTTATGTACACAATTCATACTCAATAAAACTCCACGGAGTCTTATATCCAATTGCTTTAAGAAGATTGTGACCATAAATTGGTTATATCCATAATCATAAACAACTATTTTATGTTGACTAATCTGAGACAACAAATGCACTTAATTGTTGTTGAAAGTCACTCCTATATTCACAATCAACCATCTCAACATCTCCAAAAAAAGAAAAAGATTTTTCACCCAAAAAACATTGATTTTAAACCCTTTTTTTTTCTATTTTGTTGATGTACGGCCCCTTGATGCCCAGGCCCATCTGGGCCTCATGGTCTAACCCAGCGGTGCAGCCCACGATCTAGCCCAGTGGTGCGACCCACGGCCCCAACCTTCACCCTTCTGCCGTCCGAGATGCAAATCTAGGCCCACGCTGGATACAAACCCTAGCCTCGGCACCCAACTCTTGCGCGGTACCCTATCAGACATTAATGTGGGATATCTACCGAACAGGTCATCATTGGCATGCTCGGCAGGGCCAGGATGCCTTGGCCGGGCAAGGTTGGTAAAGATGGGAACCAAGTTCCGATGCCACTTTCACCTAACTTTCCACTTATGATCGATGATATTGGACCCCCATTTGCACTAACCATAATTGTAATCATGGCCTCTCCACCAACTTTAGAGCTACAAATATAGAGGATGTGGAAAGAAAAGGGGATTGGAAAAATGAGAGCTAGAGAGAACAGAGAGCAAAGGGAGAAGAGTGGTCTTATGGGGGGGGGGGGGGGGGAGGTAGCCAGAGGGATAGAGAAAAGTGATCTCATTAGGTCCATGTGCTAAGAACGACCCAGGGTAGGAAATCCAAACCCACCACACAAGTAAGTTGTGAGAACAAGTGAGGCCCATCCTATTAGTCTCATTTTTGTTGCGCACAGTTGATATCATACATTTCAAATTGACTAATCCAATTTTATAGCCTAAAATAAATTCTCATTTTATATTATTTTATGCTACTGCTAATTTTTATTTTTATTTTTTAATCTTTTGAAAAATTAAAACAAAGAACACCCACATAGCTCTGTAAATTTTGCAAAGCACAAACAAATTTACAATTTATTAGCAAAATTCCCTAAGACCCAGTTTGAGTATTAGCAATACAATTAAAAAAAAAAAAAAAGACTAATTACCCAAAAAAGAAAATTTGATATCATTGAGATTAAAAAAGAAAAAAAAATTATTTTTTACCTCGCTTCATCGGCGCCGTCAATAGCAAAAGCCAAGCATTTGGCTTTCGTCCAAGCCTCAATGGCTTCTTAGGGCTTCAATCGGCAAGCGGTGGCGGTGAGTGCTAATAGAGAGAGACCCAAACTAGGTTTTGAGAGTAAGGATGCGTGGCAGTGAGGATGCATGGCAGTGTTAGGAAGATCGATCGTTGGGTTTTAAGAGTGACGAGAGATTTTGAAAGTGAGAAAGAAAGTGTTCTTTTTTTTTTTTTTTTTTTTTTTTGGAGAGGGAGACAAACAGATGAGAAATGAAAAGATTGGGCACAAAAGTGATAGGTTTAGGTGAGGGAATGGAAAAAAACATAGGGGAAAATGGGACCGAAAATACAAGTGAGAAAATGTTTGGCTAGTGAGAAAATGTGGGAAAATTTTAATGTTTGTGTTCTCTATTTCCTTGTTTGGCTAGTGGGAAAATGTGGGAAAATTTTAAACTTGGCATGATATTAGAAAATAGAAATAAAAATGTTAAATGAAATACTGTAACTTAGCCTTTTAACTTGTCTTGTAAAGTATCTTTGAACAACAACCATAATCGCACCTTGTTGGTTCAAAATTTGGTACCCGCTGGCGGTGGGTTTCACGAATCCATCTAATCTGTTGGGTTTTTTGGCAATTTATATTTTTGGTTACTGTCAGAGGTGGTGATGGTAGTTGATGATGGTCGGTGAAGGACGTTAATGTGTGGGTTTTTTCTTAGAGCTAACAACAAAGAGAGAGAGAGAGAGAGTATTGGAAAATGAAAAAGGAGGGAAATGAAAAGGCAAAATGGCGCTTTGGCCAAAACAACAAAGGGATAAATTGGACCAAGCACGGGCAATTAAAAGGTTTATTGCGGCGGTCCAAACCGCTGCTATAACTACGAAACAGCGCTGCAAAAAAGTATCTATTGCAGCGGTCATCTAACCCATCACTATAAGTAACAAAAATGCCACTAAAGCTTATATATTGCGACGGTTTTATATACCGCCGCTGTAGTATTTGCAAAAGGATATATTTATTGTGGCTGGTTTATGGAGCGCCGCTATAGTTAACTCTAATGTTACTAAAACACGTATATTGCGGCGGTTTATATAGTGCCGCTATAATACGCCACAAAAGGCTATATCTATTGCAGCGGTCCAATGAAACGCCGCAATATATCTCATCTACAATGGCAGACCAAAAAAGAGCCGCAATATGTGATATATAGCAGCACTTTTCGCAACCGCCGCAATAGCTCGATTTTCTTGTAGTGAAACTTCATGCTAAGAATAGACGAAGAAATCCGATTAAGGGTATAGATTGTAGTTAAGGCAACTTCACCCCAAAATGATTTAGGTCCAAAAGTTGAGATGAGCAGAAAAAAGAACATAATTGAGTTTATGGTGATGCATGCTTATGCGCAGCTCAACTTGATCATTTTTTGTCCCATAAGCATTTAAGAGATTAGCAAAATCGATTTTTTTTTTTTTTTTTTTTTGGCATTCTATGGCATTATTAGAACAAAAGATTTTTATTGTTCTGAAAGTGTATCAATAATTTTTGTGAAGTTTTGATAAATGTCATGAACTGCAGCCTGCAGGCCTATGTTTCAAGAGATAAAACAATGTGTAATGAGAACAATCATTCACTGTTGAGAGTTGCCCAACCATCCAGGGTTTGGGCTTTACAACATGGTTAGGCCCAATGGGCTCCAACACATCTAAAAGACATAATACCTTTTTTGAGAATCATAAAAACATAATAATACCTGCATAGTGAAAAAAGAAAGAACAAGAAAATATAATAAATGATTCCTAACTCAATTCTTCCCGGCAGAAAACACAATGGTAATCACCTCTATGCCCCCAATCAGCAAGCTTATCTTTAATTGAAAGCTTATTCTGCAGAGCCCACCAAGCAGCAAAAAAAAAAATACTGTAAGATAGCAAAGCATAGGAGAGACTCTGTAGAGCATGCCTCTTCTTCTTCTTTTTTCTTTTTTTATTTATTTTATATATATATATATTTTTTTTTTTTTTTTTTTGGTAGAATGTAGAGCATGCCTTTCTGAACAGTACAGAATCAGTCGGGTCAATTAACATCAAGAGTTCCTCCAAAAAAAAAAAAAAAAGTCAATTAACATCACGCATCCTAATAATTAAAATTTAAAGTCTTGGATTGTTGAAAACGTTGTCACTCACTGATTGGAAACAACAACCAGGAAATAACAACTTGCTGCAGGAACGACTCCCCCTAAATGATCATAGGAGTTGTTATATATAGCTGGTGTGCTTGTTTGCGTCCAATCCGGAGGTCCCTGTTTAACCTTATTAATAATAAGATAATATGCATTATTGTACACTTGCATGGTCACTCTACAAGTATAAATACTTGTGAAATGTGAGAGACAAAAGTCGGAGTTTAAGTTTTCAAAAAAGAGCTTTACATATCTATACACTTAAATTAAATTTAAGAAGAATTTATATTTTGTATAAAAAAATAATAATAATAATTAAGTAACATGGGTATGATTAGTTGGTCAATGGTTACTTCATTGCCTTCGCAGTTCCCTCCGAGAAAACTGGTCCGTTGAAAACTTAGTCCATAATGATTATTATCCTCTGCTTTATGCTTGACATAAAAGTCTTATTTTGCGGCTATGGTAGCGCTTTTCAATACTTTTGTTGAGCTTTCCAATCCAATTTCTAAAAGTTCTAGCCAAAAAATAAAATCCAAAATCTAAAACAGTACTTAATATCTAGGACTCATGGACTAATTGATTGCAAAGCAGGGGGGGGGGGGGTGTTGATGTGGGTGTGTGGGGGTTGTTTAAAGTTTTAATTTTCCAAGTAATTTATCTTCGGTATTATCAAGCGAACTGTGAGAGAGGAGTATTTTTCAAGTAAGGTTCATTTTGATAAAACAAGATTTAGGTACAGTATTTTGGTGCTATTTTTTAGGTTTTTCTTTTAAAATCATATCATGTGGATTTTTTTTTATAGAATAAAAGTGTATTTTTTACTTAAGTAGTTATATGGCTGAATCTTAAGAGGAAAATTTAAAGAATAACACATAAGGTATTGTACCTAAGTTTTGTCCATTTTGATATGTGTATTAAAATACCACCTTAATTAAATAATAATAAAATTAATTGTTAATAGTTTCAAAAAATTGGTTTGAAAAGCTTCTAAGTAGATTAAATGCAAATACTCCTAGTTTGATTACAAATAAACCCAGCCTTGTCAAAGGCGATCAAGTTAGCTACCACATGCAGTGGGTTAGAAGTAGGGTTGTGCGTAGGTCAAATTGACAAAAAAAAATTTAACCAATTTGTTATTGGCAGGTCAGTTGAAAATTTAGAGGGTTTCAACTCGGCGGATTAATTTTAATTATCTGTTGTATACTAGAAATTTCAAACTTTATTTTATAACTTACGAATAAATTTAAAAAGTTCCTTTAAATCCTATAAACATTGAAAGACTTGCAACAAAAATATAAATCATTAAAAGAAATCATAAGACATGTTCACTTTTTCATAGATTAAAGAATTTAAAGTACATGTCTTATGGTAAGAGTATTTTCTAACTTTTTCTCCGAAAAAAAAAAAAAAAAAGCATATCCATGTCAATATATGCTTACAAATATGTTGGAAAAGTATCACATTTTTCATATCAACATATGTAAGTCATGGAGTTAAAAAAAAAAAAAAAAAAAAAAAAACTTAAAATTTGATATGAAATATTAACGAGAGATGAATATATATATATATATATAGAGAGAGAGAGAGAGAGAGAGAGAGGTAGGTTGGGTTGGGTCGGGTCTTAGCTAAATTTGATATGAAATATTAACGAGAGATGAATATATATATATATATATAGAGAGAGAGAGAGAGAGAGAGAGAGAGAGGTAGGTTGGGTCGGGTCGGGTCTTAGTTGCTTAAGAAAAACTCAATCCACCACCCAACCCCACCCACCACTTTAATAGCTGAACTCGCCTAACTTACTTGGAAATAAATATTATATCCATGCGGATGATAGTGAGGAGTGAAGTAAACTGGGCTCGTTGAATTTTGAAGGAGAAAACTCACCTTCAATCGTTGCTGTAATCGGATCGGTTGATTTCGTATTAGGTTGGATCTATCAAGTGGTTAGTTTGCCTGGGTATGTGGACAGCCCTAAGGTGAAGGACTCAATAAAAATAAAGGGTTTTATTTCAACTAATAAGAATTGTCACTCGTGTGTATTTTAATAAGTATTACTATTTATTAAAAAAAAAAAAATTGCCACTCAACCCTATTATAAATTTTATTCATGTCTACCTTTATTACTAAGTTACTTACATACAAGTTTTTCTTGTTCTTTTTAAACTTCTTTTTCTTAAAACTCCGCAGGATTTCATGCACTATTACCTCATTTTCCGGAATCCATCTGCGAAGTACAAAGACTGACTGGTGGGTAGAGATCAACTTATTCATTATTGGTCTCACTCTTGTCGAAATAAGCTTAGAATTATCTTATAACTACACACGAATTGGTATGTAATTTACAATAGTGCTTGCTCAGTACGATTGGTAATTAGAACGATAAATGTTTGGTTTAACTCTTTAGACAGCCTATTGGAAAAAGGATAAAATTGATGCACAAACTATCATTTTTTTTTCTTTGTTCAGGACTGTAGGTTTTTTTTAATAGAATATTTCATTAAATAAGTCAAAGTGTGAAAAAGTATGAATTTATTTGTTGTCTTTATGCAAACCTCAATGGGGGTGTTAATTTATCCAAATATTTCAGAGGAATGTTATTTTGTGAAACCTCAAGAGAGGTTGGTATAATTTAGACTTAAAGAAAGAAAATGAGAATAGATTTCTAAAAATTGAATGGTGAGTAGTTTTGGACTTGCCTATCTTAATATTGTAGTGTATAGAATAGTTAAGAAGAAAAAGTACCTCGATTCTTTGAAAAATAAAAGGGGAATTATAAAATGATCTTATGAGACTTACACTATGTGTAAGTTTTATATGTTGTGAGAGGATGATCTCATGAGATAATCTCTTAGTCAAGAGACATTATGACAAACTGATAAGAAAGTATACTTTAACCTTCTTCATTTTACTATGTTAATCAATAATTATGGAATATGAAGTCATGGGTAATGGTTGGCTGGTTGCATACTTGCATATAACATATCACTCACCAAAAAAAGATTCCTAAAAAAAGAAGAAGATTATGTGCAATGGCAGAACCAGGAATTTTAAGTTGGGGGAGGGGGGGGGGAACTATTGTGTGAAGATAAACTCAAATCAAAATCATAAAGTTACAATTGAAGTCTCATATGAGCTTTTTTTTTCTTTTTCTTTTTTTTTTTTTTGATAAAATCTTGAGAATAGAAAATTTCAACCAAATTGCATATATTATCAATGTTGAATGATTTGAACGCATTAATAGAATTTGAAATTAAGATAAAAATTAGGGGTTGCACTATTTACTCAAAAAACTTACTACCTAATTATTTCATTCTATTGCAATTGTATATCAACTCAACTCTAAACTCACTCTCTCACACTCCCCTTTTTTTTTTTTTTTAAGGGGGTCAAGTCCTATTTTTTTCATATAATCTTTAAATATTTATAAAATATACCTATATTTTTGAAAAAATTAAAAATTTCGAAGGGGGTAAGACCCACAAGCATGCATGTGGCTCTGCCGCTGAACATGTGTAACTTGGGAGAACCCTGTATATTCATGTAAAAGCTTAGGTCTGCTTTTATTGTAAGACACGACTTGCATCCATTGGACATTTTGAAATACGAACACTCAATGTGTCCATAAAAACTAACCACCTACTGGACAACTGGACGCAAGTTGGGTCTGAGATGCAGAGGATATGGGCTCCTGCAATAGCTAAAATTCATAAACGTGTTTCTGCTGATCCAATGTGGATTTTTGTGGTTGATTGACTTACGAAATGTCCTTCGTTGATTGACAAGAGGGTCGGAGGGGACCCTGTGGGTTATGACCCATGACCATCAATCAATCATGCGCAGGGAGCTAATAATTTACAAACATTAGGAGACAGACCACACCCACATGACGTACTAATATTTAGCCAGTCTTGACGTCCTTTCATGCACTTCAAGAGCCGAGGACTATTTGGAATATGTATTTAAATAATAATTTTTAATTTTTTTTTAAATATGTATAGGTGAAAAGTGTGTAAAAATAATGTTATTTAAAAATTAAAAATATGTGTTTAAGTTGATGTACTAAACAAGTCTCAAATCTGTCTAAACTAAGCTCTTACTAACAAATTTCTCAATTTTTAGACTTCACTGTACTATCCTTTCCTTCAAACTAACCATATGTTTTCTTATCTTGCTAATGACTAAAGAGTCTCTCAAAATTTTCGGCCAACTTCCTTGGACTATCCTTTCCTTCAAATCGGCCATCAGTTTTCTTTTCTTGTTGGATATATTTATTTTCTATTAATATTATTAAACATCTTCAATTCCTCACTTTTTTTTTAATTAATAGTTGGTAAGTCTTACATTACATGAGAAAATTTAAAATAAATAAAATCAAATTACATAATTTATAGAAAATAAATAAGGTATTTAAGAATTCATGGAAAATTTTGAAGAAAATATCTTATACATCAAATGTACATATTCTTTTTCTCACCGTTTAGATATTACAACTATTGCAACTTTGGAAAAAATTAATAAAAAGGTCAAAAGCGTTGATGTCATATTATACACAAAATATAGATTATAGATAAGATGAAGATATACAGATTATTTTCTGTTTTTATAAAAGAAATATAAAGAAATATAGGAATTATCGGTTTGACATATTCTTTGATAAAATCGAAAGAAAAAAAAAAGTAATAAATTTTCAATTGTAAGAAGAAGAAAAGGTTAAATTTTGGTTATTATATAGTATAAACAAAGACTCGTTCAGTTTAAAGAGTGGCAATTCTTGTTAGGAAGATGTGTCGGTGTTGTATCGAGATTAAGATATTTGAATAAATATCTTAACTATAACCCAACTCATTTAATAATCATGTCAAATCTTCTAAATCCTAACATAATCCATTTATTTCCTAAATCAATGCCCTAACTTATCATTAAAAATACTACGGAATTGTTTGCAACAAAATTGATCCACAGTATTCAGCACTTTAATTAGATATCCAAAAATGCCTCACAATTTTATTATTTAGAATGCTAAAATTGAGCAGATTCTAATTAGCTCAACTGATAAAGTTTACTATCACCAAATAAGAAATTTGAGATTCAAATTTTATCTTAAACTAAGAACCAATTGATGTTTTGGTCTAATAATAATATATCAACAATTATTATTGAGCATACGCCATGACCAATTTTTTGACTAGGCACAAGCCTCTCTCTCTCTCTCTCTAAAAATATATGCTATGTGATATCACAACACCCATCTAACCATGTAAAAGTCTTGTATTATATTTTTATGACTTAACCCCCCCCCCCCCCAACTATTATTTCATACACTTACAATTGGGACGTTGCTCTATCCAACACAACCTTACCTTCAAATTAAAAATCTCTAACCTTCTAGACCTTACCTTCAAATTAAAAATCTCTAACCTTCTAAAAAATAAATAAATAAATAAAGCTCTACTTCTTCTAAAATAAATAAATAAATAAAGCTCTACACCTTATTCAGGGAAAATTACACTTTATCACCTTAAACTATACTTCATGTTACACTTTACACCCAAAACTTTTCGAATACACTATTTGCACCATAAACTTTGACATTTATTACACTTTGCATCCCAATGTTAAGTTTATTGTTAACTTGGATGGAAAAATATGACACCACGTGAGAAGAATTAATTGCCCATCTTCTCAATACTTTAAAAACAAAAAATAAATTACACTTTACCACCCTAAAATATACTCCTTATTACACTTTGCACCCTAAACTTTGAATTTTCATCCAAGTTAACAACAAACTAAACGGCAGAGTGCAAAGTGTAACATGAGTCATAATTTAAGGTGCAAAACGTGCATTTGAAAAGTTTATGGTGCAAAGCGTAATATGAGGTATAGTTTGGGGTAGTAAAGTGTAATTTCTCCACCTTATTCATGAGTACTCCAAATCGGTAATAATGACATTTATGAATTAGAACTCTAAGGCGGTAATAATGACATTTACAACACTAAATAATATAGCCAACACATCGGTTTCCTTCCAGGACTACAAACCCATGTCAAGCTCAATGATTTTGGACCATATGTTAATTGGGGCACTGATTGCCAGTTGATGGGACTAACGAATCCGTCTCACAGAGACGATCTCAACAATACAGACGAGGATGTCCTCAGGAGAACCAGATAAATACCCACGTCACTGACAAAGGTAACCACGTCATTCAATACGGCCAATTATACCCGGAGCGGTTACAGAACTAGCTATATGAGCCGTTAAAGCATATTGAAACCACATTATAAAGCACAAAAACGTTACCAAGAAGGACATTAAGGCCACCATAACTACCCCAACGGCTAGGGGTAGTAAAAACATATATAAGGCCCTCACAACATCAAACACAAGGTACAAAAACAACAATACTTAGACAATTTTACTATCATTCTACTATTTTTGTTTACTTCATAAAGCTCCTTTGTACTGACTTTGGCATTGGAGACGTTATGGCAGGCACCACACCGGTGACCATCCTTGAGAAGACATTCACACCGATCGAAGACCGGCTCCATCTGCTAACTGACGAACTTACGCTTCATCAGTTTGGCGCCGTCTGTGGGAAACGCATTTTCGTGATCAGATTCGAAAAGGTAGTTTCCGGTCATACTATTACATTCAGATGGAGTCCAATCAAGATTCCGCAACCTTAGCTCAGCAAGTCCAGGCTCTCGCAGCTATCGTCGAAGAACTTACCAGGCAGAATCAGGATATGAAGCTACGGCTACAACAAGAGGAGAATCGGTCTAAAGGAAACCAGGATGACGAGGGGGATAGCCATAGAAGAAGTGACCATTGAAGGCCTACTACTCCAACTGAGCAGAATTCAGATCTCCTTTGAGAGATGAGGAAGGAGATGGACGAATTAAGAAATGCCATCAAGGATAAAACAGAACGGAGTGTAGATCGAATGGTCAGGGCAACTGACTTACCATTCACTACTGCAATTTTGGAATGCCCAGTACCGTTAAAATTTCGGTTGCCCCAACTCGAGTCATTTGACGAGCTAAAGGATCCCCAAGATCACCTCAACACCTTCAAGACAACACTAGGTCTTCAACAGCCACCTGACGAGATAATGTGCCGCTCATTCCCTACTACACTTAAAGGAGCAGCAAGAGAATGGTTCACCAAGCTACCAACATCGTCCATCGACAACTTCGAGCAGCTGAGTAGCGCCTTTTTACGTCATTTCATTAGAGGACAACGCTCTAAGAGGCCAGTAGACCATTTACTCACCTTCAGAAAAAGAGAAAAAGAAACTTTGAGGTCGTACGTGAAACGCTTCACCCGAAAAACCCTAGAGGTGGACGAAGCTGACGATAAAGTGCAGCTGACGACCTTCAAGGTGGGATTAAGATCCAGAGAATTTGTGGCTTCACTAGCAAAGAATCCTCCAAGAACGATGGCAGAAATGCTCTTGAAAGCACAAAAGTACATGAACGCTGAGGATGCATTAGCAGCCATAAGGAACGCGGAGAGACCAGGGGACAAGGGAAGGAAGGACGACGAACATAGGGGACAAAAGCGGGAGCGTCCAGATCGTCGAATCAATGACGGAAGCAGAAGGAAAGATGAAAAAAACCCTAAAACGGTAAAATTCACCCCCTTTAATTATGCCAGTTGACAAAATTTTAACGCAGATTAAGGACGAGCACTACCTCAAGTGGCCAAGACCATTGCATTCATCCCCTAACGTCTGTGACAAGAATAAGTACTGTCGATTTCACAAAGACCATGATCACTACACAGAAGACTGTCGGGATCTAAATGAGCAGATAGAAGAGTTGATACGAAAAACGAAACTACAAAAATATGTGAAGAAAGGAGAGTCTAGCAGGTTCAAGGACGGTAACAAAAACCAGCGCAATTCCTCGTCAAGAGATGAAGATAATACGCCCCAACCTCCACAGAATGTAATTGGGGAGATAAAAACAATTGTAGGGGGACCATTTACTGGAGGATCATTCAAGTCCCTAAAAAAAGCATGCCAATGGCAGGAGAACAGCATCCACATGATACCCCAATTCAAGTAGAGACGGATGGACCAAGACATGTCTTTCAACAAAGGAGATGCTAAGGGAGTGAAGTAGCCTCACAATGACCCCCTAGTCGTAATGCTCACGATAGAAGGGTTTAATACCAAAAAGGTCCTTGTAAACAACGGTAGCTCCGCAGACATCATCTACCTTCCCGCCTTCCAGCAAATGAAGCTAGATCCATGAAGACTGCGCCTATTTGACTCCCCCCTCGTCAGTTTCAGTGGAGACAAAGTATACCCCAAGGGCATAGTGACACTGACGATAACAGTAGGGGCCTACCCAAGACAGCTGACATGTCAATTGGACTTTTTGGTGGTAGATTGCCCCTCGTCTTACAATGTGATCATTGGAAGGCCCACACTCAATCAATGGAAAGCAGCCACGTCTACCTATTGCTTGAAGATGAAGTTCCCAATGGAGAATGGTGTTGGCGAAGTCCAAGGAGATCAAGTCTTGGCCAGAGAATGCTACCAGGCCATCTTGGCTGCAAAGGAAAATCATACATGGATGATTGAAGAGAAGGAGGAAGAAAAAGTGGAAGCTTTGGAAACAGTAGAACTGGACGAAGGAGAGCCAACCAAGACAACCAGAATAGGAACAACACTAAGTCCAGAGATGAGAACAAGGCTCGTCCAGTTCCTCAAAGAAAACCTAGACTTCTTCGCGTGGAGTCATGAGGATATGCCAAGCATATCACCAGGAATCATTCAGACGATCTGAAGGAGACGTTCATCGCCCTCAAACAATACCAGATGAAGTTGAATCTAAATAAATGTGTTTTTGGTGTAGTTTCAGGAAAATTCTTGGGATTCATGGTGTCCTAAAGAGGAATAGAAGCAAACCCAGAGAAGGTACAAGCCATAATCAACATGGCTTCGCCTAAGAGCGTTAAGGAAGTTCAGAAGCTCACAGGAAGAATTGCAGCCCTCAATAGGTTCGTCTCTTGAGTGACGGACATATGTTTTCACTTTTTCAAGACCTTGAAGCAAGCCTTCGCTTGGACCAACAAATGTGAGGCAACGTTTCAGGAGCTTAAACATTACTTGAGCAACCCACCTCTGTTAAGCCCGTCCAAAGAAGTGGAAATTTGTATTTGTACTTGGCAATATCAACCACAGTCGTGAGTGCAGCCTTGATCTGAGAAAAGGACAAGAGACAACTCCCAGTTTACTATGTCAGCCAAGCTTTCCAAGGTGCTGAAGCCAAATATCCAAGGATTGAAAAAATTGTGTTTGCACTAATAGTGGCCTCGCGCAAGCTGCGATAGTATTTTCAAGCAAACCTTATACTGGTGATGGCGGACCAACCCATCAAAAAGTCCATGAACAAATCGGAGGCAGCAGGAAGAATGGTCCAGTGGGCAATTAAACTCAGCCAATTTGACATCGAGTACCACCCCAGAACAGTCATTAAGGCACAAGCTTTGGCAGACTTCATTGCCGAATTCACCCTCCTTGACGAAGGCAACATTAGCAACGAAGCAGAATGATGGACAGTACAAACCGATGGTTCGTCAGCCCAAAAGAGGGGGAGAGTAGGGGTCGTTATAACCACCCACGACGAAGAAATGCTCAAATACGGAGTCCAACTGAAGTTTCCAGCCACCAATAACGAGGCAGAGTACGAAGGAATACTGACGGGACTAAGACTCGCAAAGGCACTCAATGCGAAGAACCTGTTAGTCCAAAATGACTCAAGGCTAGTAATAGGGCAAATAAAGGGGGAATATGAAGCAAAGCAAGAGAGAATGCAGAAATATCTCAGGCTGACGAAACACCTGGCTCAGTAGTTTGATAAAGTGGAATTTGTACAAATCTCCAGAAGCCAGAATATGGTAGCAGATGAAGTCTCGAAGATAACATCGTCAGAAGAAGGGGCGACGAACATGGGCCTGATGATGGAGGTCTAGAAACACCCCAGCATTGAAGAAATTCCAACATTTGCCATCTAGAGCACAAACAGCTGGATGACACCCATCATATCTTTCCTCCGGGATGGATATCTCCCTCAGAATGCAGACGAGGCTAAGAAGATTAAGAAGAGGGCGGCCAGATTCACAATTCTTAATGACGCCTTATACAAAAGAGGCTTCTTCATGCCTTACTTGAAATGTGTCGACAAAGGAGAAGCCAAGTACATCCTGGAAGAAATCCATGAAGGGATTTGCAGGGACCACGCTGGCCCTAGGTCCCTGGTAAGCAAGGTCATTCGAACAGGTTATTTCTGGCCTACTATGCAGATGGACGCAATAGAACTCTTCAAGAAATGCGATAGGTGCCAACGGTTCGGGAATGTCCAGTGACTTCCAACAGAGAGACTGACGACGATAACATCACCGTGGTCATTTGAGCAATGGGGAATTGATATCATCGGCCCACTACCCCTAGGTAAGGGTCAGGTAAAATTCTTACTAGTTGTTATTAATTACTTTACGAAGTGGGTCGAAGCAGAAGCACTAGCGACCATCACTAAAGCAAGAATCCAGAACTTCGTGTGGAAGAATATAATTTGCAGGTTCAGGATTTCGAGGACGAATATATCTGATAATAGATGACAGTTTGATAGTCAAGGCTTCAGAGACTTTTGTTTTGGCCTAGGCATTAAGAATCAATTCTCATCCCCAGGGCATCCACAGGTGAATGGACAGACGGAGGTAACAAATTGAATACGGCTCAAGATTATCAAGACCAAGCTGGATGACGCAAAGGGCGCCTGGCCAAATGAGTTACCCAATGTCTTGTGGGCTTACAGAACCACAGTAAGAACCCCAACAAGGGAAACCCCCTTCAAGTTCACCTACGGCACTGAAGCAGTGATCTCTGTCGAGATAGGAGAAACCAGCATCAGACGAGAGGTATTTAAATGAAGAAGACAATGATGATCGTCTGCGAGTTAACCTGGACTGTTTAGACGAAGTGCGAGACAAAGCTTGCAACAGAATGGCGGAGTATCGACAGAAGATGGCTGACTATTACAACAAGTGGGTAAGGCTCAGGTGACTTGACGTAGGCAACCTCGTCCTGCGCAAGGTCACCACAGCAACTAGAGACTCTGCCCAAAGAAAACTCAGCCCCACATGGGAAGGACCCTACCAAGTCGTCCACTACTCTAGGCGAGGTAGCTACCACCTGGAAACCCTAGACGGACAGAAACTCCTGAGGCCATGGAATATTGAGCACTTGAAGAAATACTACCAGTAGATGTAACAGGTAAATGTATTTATTATTGGAATTAATGAATGAATTATTCAGCTAATGTCTCTATGCAAGCAGGTCTATTCAATTGTAAATCACAAAAGCCAAAAATGGCTAAGTAACAAGATTCCGCCTAGACGGATATAAGTTACTGACGAAGGAGAGAATGACAAGATCCCTGAAAGGGTGTAAGTCACAAAACCCAAAAATGGCTAAGTAACGAGATTCCTCCTAGACAGATGTAAGTTACTGACAAAGGAGAGAATAACGAGATTCCTGAAAGGGTGTAAGTCACAAAAGCCAAAAATAGCTAAATAACAAGATTCCGCCTAGACGGATGTAAGTTACTAACGAAGGAGAGAGAATAACGAGATCCCTAAAAGGGTGTAAGTCACAAAAGCCAAAAATGGCTAAGTAACAAGATTCTGCCTAAACGGATGTAAGTTACTAACGAATGAGAGAGAATGACGAGATCCCTGAAAGGGTGTAAGTCACAAAAGCCAAAAATGGCTAACTAACAAGATTCCACCTAGACGGATGCAAGTTACTGACGAAAGAGAGAGAACGACGAGATCCCTAAAATGGTGTAAGTCACAAAAGCCAAAAATGACGTAAGTAACAAAATTCCGCCTAGACGGATGTAAGTTACTGACGAAGGTGAAAATGACAAAATCCCTCAAGGGCTCACCAAAGCCAAGTATGGATGATTCTACCTAGAGAGGTGCAAGTCACTGACGAAACTATAGACAAAAATCACAGGCGAAGAGAAAAGAAAGTCGCAACTAAAAATTTCACTAAGTACACCACATGAGCAGATGTCAGGGACCACAAGCATATCACAAAGCAAAGGATGTGCAACTACAAATACAAGTAAGTACGCAATTATAAATCTAATTAACTATTGTTTTCACATCTAAACCACGGGCCACAAATTTACTATTGTTTTCACATCTAAAAGGCCCATAAACACTGAGCCAAAAATATTGTTCATAAGGCAGATTAAAATAGTTATGAAATTAGATTTACAAAAAACCCAAAACATGATGGGCATCCAAAAAGAAAAAAAAAAGAAAAAAAAGAGGGAAATATTCCTAGGTATCAGGTTCGGGCGTCAGTAGCAACGTCATCACCAACAGGGGCATCACTGGCAAGAGCATTCTCAGCAGCGTCAGGCTCATTAGCAGAAGATTGGGCGGCCTCGTCAGCAGCCATCTCTTGATCTACCTCTTCCAAATCGAGTTTCTCCATGTCTACTCCGGAAGGATGCTTGACGAGATACCTCCTTAAGAGCTCAAAGCCTTTGAAGTACCAGTTAAATAGGACAGTGTTATACTCTTTAGTTGTCTGAAATGCCTCGATGCTCCTAGCAGCGATAGTCTTCAGCTTCTCTTTGGCATTCATGAGCTACTCATCCTTCTCCAAGGTCAACTGACGCTCAATTCTGAGGTCGTCACTCAAGGTCTTCACTTTTTCCTTTAGAGTGGTGGCCTCAACCATGGAACTAATAAACTTCTTCTTCAGCGTAGAATTCTCCGCCTCCAAAGCTTCCATTATGGACGTGAAGGACGCCACCTTGGCCTCTTGAGTGAAGTACTCAGAGGTGATATGGAGACTTTCCCCCAACACCTGAAAAGAAAAGAAGTCCAGAATCGTCAACAAAATGAAAAAGAAGAAGAAACCAAAAGTCGCCCAAATATTTTACCTGAACAATCTTATGGACATGACGACTCGCGAGGTCTTTGAAAGGCACTCCAGAGAAGACCTTTAATTGCTTAACAGTCACGACCCCATGAGCCTTGTCCACAGCCAGTCTCTCGTCATCCCAGATAGTAGACGGGTGAGAGTCAACCTTTTCCTTCTCCTTGTTGGACAAGCACGGCCTTTTAGAAGCAGGAGAGGGAAGCTCTTCGACAGCGGTAGAAGAAGAGGCCATCCTCACCGTTTCAGCAACAAAAACGATGAGAGTGACAGAGGCACTTGAAGTGACGGAAGGACCCCTCCCAGTAACGCACATTGTCTTTTTCCCTATATTCGACAATGGCTCATCTTTCTTCGACCTCATCTTGGCATACATGTCCTTGTTAAACTTGGTCGTCATCTCTGCAAGAGGGAAGAACTTGTTAAAAAAAAAAAAAAAGGTCCAAGCATAGGTAATGCAATACTGACGAACTCAACACTTACTTTTTTTTCCTTCAATATTGATGCTGCACAGGACGTAGGGAGAAGGGTCAGGACCGAGATTATAAAAAATAAGGGTCCGCAGATCTACCAGATCATCCCAACTCTCGATCGTCTTGGCGTACTCAATCACTTGCTCAACACACTCTTTATGCCTACTCTTAAGCTTGGGTCGTCTCTTCATTGCGAAAGACAAGGGATGAAAACATCAGTGACAATAACAGCAAATATGGCAGAATTAAAACGACAAGAAGAAATACTGACGCACCTAAGGTCGGGGTTCCCCACCGATGAAGCAACCTCGAGATATCACCCTAATCCCCGCTAGAGGGAGTCTCAAAATCATCCCCAGACACAAAGAAAAATCTCAATTTTCAGCACCTAAACGACGAAGGTGTTGACACCCCATTTTGCAACCCGCATTTAACCTCATATGGAGGGTAAAATGATACTTTCACTTTGGAAATATGCATCTTGATTCTAGCCATTAGATCCTTGGACCCATCTCACCAAAATGATCTTGATGTTGTAACAATCAAATCGACTGGTCATAAGCTCTAATCGGACCACCAGATTGAAAGTTATCATCAAATCAAGTTTTAATGGCTAAGATGTACTATCACAAATTGAGTCCGACTATATGTGATTATGAACAATTGATTTCAATTGGTTAGAGGTGTAATCAATTTGAGATCAATGATGTGTCATAATTTGATTGGTTAGGACTACATTTTATGGTGATGTTGCATACACCTAATTAATTAGATAGTTAAACATTAATTATTCAATGAGTAATTTGTGTAATTATCTTTTAATTAGAGTAAATTTGGAAAGAATTAATTCTGAAATTAGAGTGATTAGAGCCATTTAATGTTAATTGGGAGCTAATTTGGAACCTATTAATGTTAATTGTGCTGAAACCATTTTCTAACAAATGACCTCTGCTCACCATTTCATCGATATCTCTCAGAATATTTTGAATCTGTGAATGAGGTTAATTTTCCCAAAAACTAGACATCCGGGGCTTCAATTTGAGCACAAGAATGAGACAATTCCGATCAGAATTGAGTCAGATATGATTTTTCGAAATTGGCTCTACAAGCTGTTACAGCAGCTACGGGAAAACCGAATTTTAGCTTGCTCCCCACTCCCACCAATCTCTCCATTTAATGCACCAGATTTTCCCCAAGGCTAAAATGAGGTCTAGATTCATAATCCTTGTCAACCCTCATTAAATGGCCTTCCATTCATATTCCCCTCACTACTACTATATAAACCCTCCCTCTCCTTCATTCCAGGACACCAAAACCCCCTTTCTTCTCCTCTCTTGACTTCTAGTGAAGTAGAGTAGTCTTGTCATATCTTGGTCTTCCTGAGACTCAAGGTATTGAGTGAGACTCACTCTCCCCCTCCTAGTTCTTCTTTTTTTCCTCCACCCATAGGATCTCCCTCAAAATTCTCCTCCTCCACCATATGGATCTTGCATGAAGGTATAATCTCTTTCCCTAATTGTTTTTTGTATTTCCATGATGAGAGTTTAAGATTAAAGCATGATAGTAATCACTTAAATTCCCTTGAATATGTTTGAATGTTCTTAATTGTTCTTATATGTTCTTCACATGTTCTTGGTTATTCATCACATGTTCATGCATATCACTAGATTTAATCTTAAATCTACATAAAAAATGTGAAAAAAATGTTTGTCTAACAATTCTTTCAAATCTTTGAATCTAGGTTATCACCATCCACACACATTCACTAAAATTTATTTTTCAATCCAAATGAAATGCTTAATCAATTGAATTAGGGTTTATCACATGCACACACTTTAAATTCAACATGCAAATTAATTGACATATTGGATGATATGATATGAATGTTGGCCATCATAGTCTAGAAGACCGGTTTTACCGGGCAAGGTGGGTGCCTAACACCTTCCCACCTTGTAACATAGTCTCCAAGCTTAGATCAAGGGTTAGTAGATCAAATGCTTATCCATGTAATTTTCGAATTTTAGATTGTAACTAGGAAACAAAGCCATGTACTTTATCTTAGATTGTATCTAGGACCAAAGCCATGTAATTTTCCTATGATCAATGTAAATTTCAAATGAATAAAATGAGGAATTTTTTTTTATTATGGTTTTCTTATTTTTCCAATAATTAAATAAGTTGCGACTCCATTGTAAAACCCTTAATCTAAAGAGGAAAATATAACTAATCGAACCTCCATTTTAAGAGGCAATAACACGACTCCACCCATTCACGTGGGTTTGGCCCAACACTTCTAAAAAAGGGGGCCGGGGGCGTGGTCTCTCACAGAAGGTAATCCCCTAACAATCCTGGTCCTCTTCTCCCAGGGTACCAACTCATAATATCCATATTCCTTAGACTCTTTCAAACGATATAAGTAAACGAGCTCGCCTACCTTAATCATGTCCTCGTTAGCGGCCAACCATATTTCCATACAATTGATCACTATCCTCCACGAATTAAGCATTAGTTGCCTAGGGCAATCCCAAAATAACCCAAAAGCTCCATCGGGAATGGATGGACGAGGAACCTAAGCCCATAAGTAAAAGCAGCCTCATAAAAGCACACCTCATCGGGGAAAAAGTGGCAAGCCCTATCCTCGTCATTAGGCCGACGAACACGAACCCTTTCTGGAAACTGAAACCTATCCTTAAATCTACCCATAGTTTCAGCATCCAACCCACACTCCTCCTCAAGGGCATGAAAAGCTCTAACCACTCGGGGAGTAGAAACGGCTGTATCTTGCTCCACTAGATCACCGTTGGACAACAACCCAGTCTCAAGCTCGCTAGACCTAACTTCAGACATTGTTTTTCCCCCTCTCTCCTGACCCTCGAACCAATCAATTAATTGTCGTAGCAGTGGCAACAACTCAGCCAAAGACACACTCAGATTGTTACCCTCAAAAACAAAACTTTCAAGGTTTGGAAAAATGCCCAAGGATCCCCCTAAGCGCGCAAAAAGAAAGCAAATTGAGGGACAGGTTATCCTAACCTTAGAGTTACTAACCATGGAAATCCAAAGAAACACAAAGGGAAACAATACAAGCTAAACCCCCAAGAAATCAAAAAAAAAAAAAAATCAGAAGCAATATCGCGATAAAAAGGAAAAAGGATGAAAAGCAAGAAAAGAGAAGAAATGAACCTTAAAAATGGCGGACAAAGAAAGCTCCACAGCACAGCTCACCAGTTCAAAGAGGAGTTGCAGAGTGAGGTTAGCGAAAAACAATGATTGAAATTTTTTGAGAAAAGTGAAAGGGAAAAAATGAGAAGGGGGGAGAAGTTTAAAACCAAGAATTGGAAAAACGGAAAACCAGCGGGAAATCCAATAGTCCCATAAATTGGAGCATTAACTCCACCAGCCAACATATGCCACGTAGGCCACGGCTTGTGGAGCGCCGCCGTTACGCATTTAATACAGAGCAAAACCCCAAGAATCATTTACAGCCTATAACCTTTCATATTCTATGATCGTCATGACACATCATGACAACCATAAAATCGGGGGGCAGCTGATGGGACTGACGAATCCATCTCAAAGAGACGATCTCAACAATACAGACAAGGATGTCCTCAAGAGAACCAAACAAATACCCACATCACTGACGAAGGTAACCAGGTCATTCAATACGGCCAATTATACCCGGAGCGGTTACAGAACCAACTGTATAAGTCGTTGAAGCATATTGAAACCACATTATGAAGCACAAAAACGTTACCAAGAAGGACATTAAGGCCACCATAACTACCCTAACAGTTAGGGGCAGTAAAAACATATATAAGGCCCTCACAACATCAAACACAAGGTACAAAAACAACAATACTCAAACAATTTTACTATCATTCTACTATTTTTGTTTACTTCATAAAACTCCTTTGTACTGACTTTGGCATCGGAAATGTTGTAGCAAACACTACACTGGTGACCATCCTTGAGAAGACATTCACACCGATCGAGGACCGACTCCATCTGCTGACTGACGAACTTACGCTTCATCACCAATCATTTGAAGATTTGAGACCCCTTCTTCCACACTTGATCTTGTGCAGCTCCTAAGTACTGCTTGAGACATACTCCAAAAACATTAGTAAATTAAAAGAAAGTATATCTACAAAAAGCCCAACTCCCCCACCCACATCAACATCCAAAAACATATGCATGTTATCTAGAGTACATTTCGTACGGATTATATCCACAGTACCCTATCTATAATTAATGCATAACACACACAAATCTGAATTTATGACTACATAATTCTCAATTTTTGCATAAATATCTTAGCTGAGAAATAGTGATTTTAGATTGATACTGATTTATTTCTTTAAATAAATGGTTTTGCAAACTGATAATAATATTGATGTGCCGACTGCCGGGTCGTAGTATTATCATTTCAAGTTTTCAACAACTGAATTGAGAATGACTGCAAGATGATTAATGGCATATTGGCATTACTTGGTTCTATAAACTGAATGGCGTATTGAAATTGGTGGTTTGTGTTGACGGCTAAAAAAAGCTTTCACAAACATGCTATTTCCGAATTTAGCCTTACGAGGTCCCATTCGGCATTCACTTCCATTACTTTAAATCAATAAATAAATAAAAACTTACTAATGTATTGCTTTAAAATATCATGAAAGTTTCATAAATACTTACTACATGTTTAAAAAAAACTACAATTTTTTTTTTTTAAATTAAATCTTACAACCCGAGTTCAAATTTGAAGGGTAACAACGTGACACTTGTTTGGATCAGTATTATTAATGTTCAACACCGCATATTGTTGGATTTAAGTGTGATTAAGATTTAAGATCAAATTATGGTCAACCAGGGAGTCATTGTAAATATAAATACTCCACTTGAGTCTTCTTCCTGTAAACTGATAATAATATTGATGTGCCGACTGCCGGGTCGTAGTAGTATCATTTCAAGTTTTCAACAACTGAATTGAGAATGACTGCAAGATGATTAATGGCATGTTGGCATTACTTGGTTCTATAAACTGAATGGCGTATTGAAATTGGTTGTTTGTGTTGACGGCTAAAAAAAGCTTTCACAAACATGCTATTTCTGAATTTAGCCTTACGAGGTCCCATTCGGCATTCACTTCCATTACTTAAAAAAAAAAAAAAAAACTAATGTATTCCTATAAAATGTCATGAAATTTTCATAAATACTAACTACATGTTTAAAAAAACTACAAATTTTTTTTAAAAAAATTATATCTTACAACCTGAGTTCAAATTTGAGGGGTAACAACGTGACACTTGTTTGGATCAGTATTATTAATGTTCAACACCGCATATTGTTGGATTTAAGTGTGATTAAGATTTAAGATCAAATTATGGTCAACCAGGGAGTCATTGTAAATATAAATACTCCACTTGAGTCTTCTTCCTGTAAACTGATAATAATATTGATGTGCCGACTGCCGGGTCGTAGTATTATCATTTCAAGTTTTCAACAACTGAATTGAGAATGACTGCAAGATGATTAATGGCATATTGGCATTACTTGGTTCTATAAACTGAATGGCGTATTGAAATTGGTTGTTCAGCCTTTGGTGGCTGAATGCAGGGACATTCTCCAAGCTTTCCAACAGGTCCAGCTCAGCCACTGCTTTAGGGAGGCCAACCATGCTGCTGACTTGCTTGCTAAAATAGAAAGTTCTCAGCGGGAGGATTTTGTTTATTATGTTACTCCTCCCTTTTCTTTGTTGGATGTATTAGCTTTTGAACGCGCTAGTGATAGCGCACTTAATGTATCTATAAATACTGAAGTTGTTGTATCTTTTGATACCCGTTTCCCTGCGGGTTAGTTTGCAATAGAATCTTGGTTTAATAAAAAAAAAAAAAGCTTTCACAAACATACTATTTCCGAATTTAGCCTTACGAGGTCCCATTCGGCATTCACTTCCATTACTTTAAATCAATAAATAAATAAAAACTTACTAATGTATTGCTTTAAAATATCATGAAATTTTCATAAATACTTACTACATGTTTAAAAAAAACCTACAAATTTTTTTTTAAAAATTAAATCTTACAACCTGAGTTCAAATTTGAGGGGTAACAACGTGAAACTTGTTTGGATCAGTATTATTAATGTTCAACACCGCATATTGTTGGATTTAAGTGTGATTAAGATTTAAGATCAAATTATGGTCAACCAGGGAGTCATTGTAATTATAAATACTCCACTTGAGTCTTCTTCCTGTAGGCCCATCTAGTTTTAGTGTACATTTAGGTATCTTTACGGTTTCCGACAGCTTATTTACATAATGATTATCAAAATATATGAGTTTTTTTTTTATGTTAAATGTGTGACAAAAATCTAAAAATTCGCTGATTTTTTTTTATTAAAAAAATATTTCGGGCCAAACTACACCTTTTTATTTTTATTTTTTTTATAAAAACTAAGACAAAAAACAAAAATTTAAAATTTTTGCAACAAACAAACACTCATTTAATTACAAAGACTAGTTAAATTTTGGTTATTAAATAGTATAAACAAAGACTAGTTTAGTTTCAAGAGTGGCAATTCATGTTAGGAAGACATGTCAGTGTTGTATCGAGATTAAGATATTTGAATAAATATCTTAACTATAACCCAACCTATTTAATAATTGTTGAGGGTCATTTTTGTAAAAAAGGCCCAACTCAGCAAAGCAGGCAATAAGAGTGGCAGACATAGAATAAGACTATTAAGCCCAAGCGGCAAGAGTAATAGAGCACAGGCCCATAACATGAATAAATGGGTCTTGAGGAAGCAAATGGGCCCGGAAAGAGAGAAATGGCACCCATGGGCAGTATATGGTATGGAAAAGTGAGAATGGGCCGCGGCAGGCCCAAAGCAATGTAAAACAAAGAAAGTAGGGGTTGATGGCAAGCCCATGAACCCCAAGGATGAGAATGAGGAGATTAGGCCGAGGAAGCCCAATCAAGTTAGTAAAAACCCATGGGAATGCAAAGTTAGTAAATGGGCCAAGGAAGCCCAAAGGAAGTAAATGGGCCGCAGGCCCAAGGAAAAAAGAAAGGGACAATGGAACCCATAAGTAAGAACACCAGTGGCCATGTTAAGTCACTGAGGGAAGGAATGAAACGGCAGGCTTGAAAAGAGGCCTAGCAGGAGCATATCGTCACGGCAGGAAATGCTAAGTAATGAAGCAAGACGTAAGTGCAATCAAGAAATGGGCAAAGAGGAAATGTAAAATCCAGTATTAAGAAAAGCCCAATCCCAAAAGGAAGCAGTGAAATGTACAAAACAGCCCACATAAAAGAACAAAGAAGCATGGCAGACGATGCAAACAAAGCTCCAGATCACAGCAAACACATGAGCCGCAGGCAGATTTTTGAACGTACATAACAGGAAAGCACGCGCAAGGCCCAGGCGCCACCAGCCTGTACCCAACCAATATGGGACGTGGTGGGGCCATGGGTCAGAGGTAAGAGGTAAAAGGGGGTGTGGTTTGGTGGTGGAGAGAGGGGAAAAGATCTATTTTGCGCTTCCTGTCCAAGCCCTTTTAGGAGGTACGTCCTGTTGGGATGACAGACCGCCCAAAAGAGGCAAGGTTGGGAGAAAATGTTGCGTGCATGCCATAGGGAGAGAGAGAGAGAGAGCATTTACGCCACGGCAGGAGAAAGTGCCACAGCGGACTAAGAAACAACACAAACCTGTCTTTGTCTGGCGAGGGTAAGTAGTACACAGACGGTGGTCAGCAAGTACGCCCAGACCAAACAAAGGCCGTTGGAGGGTAAAGTGGTAAATACCAATCACGGCAGACCCTATAAAAGGACCCTTGCCGTGCCATGTAAAAAAGATTGAAAAATAGAGGAAGGAAAAAGATAAGGAAAAACAAAGAGAAAAAGAAAAGAAAGAAGAAAAGATAAGAAAACAAAGAGGAAAATAAAGAGCAAGGATAATGGGCATGCACCAATAGATCTGTTCCCTTCTCTCCCCCTCAAAATCCCACTCTCTAAGAAACGATTAAGTAATAGGGATTCCTTCAGGCACTTATCACTTAGGTCCGATTCCCTCAAAATCATTAATCCCCACGGCAGGACACTTTCCTAGGAGATTAGTTTCATTGAGAGGAAACGTTCTTCCTCTTTGATTCCTTGCCACTGTGAACTCAAACTTGACTTGACATTTGTTTTTCTGATTAACTTCCATCATCGATTCAATCAATTATTCTTTTCTATAAAAGTCGTTATCATCATTACCATTGTTGTTACTGTGATTGCCATAGAAATTCGGTTTTTGTTATTAAGAAAAAGCCACTGTACTCTGTTTTTCTTTATTTGTTATTATATTTGTCTGTCGTAACTTTTTTGTAATAGCTCTGCTTGTCGTGAGAACGTTCCTGGCAAACAAGGCTCAGTTTGTGCACAAGCCAACCCAAAGTGAGTTACAGTTGGGCCGGTTTCAACTCTCCTACTTAGAAAATACTCGGGCCCATCATCGTAAGAGGCAGCCCAGCCCAACCCAAAACACAAAAAAGGCCCCCACAATAATCGTGTCAAATTCTCTAAATCCTAACATAATCCATTTATTTCCTAAATCAATGCCCTAAATTTTCCTTTAAAAAAAAAAACTATGGAATTGTTTGCAACAAAATTGATTTGCAGTGGGGTTTCTCTGCATTAGGGCGACTTGGGGCTTCCAATCCTGTCGTAGGCAGTAGAAGATTGTTCCTTCTCAGATAGGACTGTTTGTTCCTAAGGTATCATGGATTACCTTTAGGCGGTGGGTTTTTGTGGTTTGTAGTCAGTGGTTGTAGTTCTTATAGGGTTTTGTTAAGTAAACAGGGTTTACGTATTTTTTGGAGTTTTGTGTTTAGTTTTGGTTTTTGCCACTGGGAGTTTTTGTTTGATTTGGTATGGAGTCTCTTACTAAACACTGGAGTAATATGTCGCTGAACGATAGGGAGGGGGGCAAGGTAAGCTTGAATAGAGAGCAGAGCATGACAGAATTCTTTATCGCGGCAAAGTTCTTGACAAACCGAGCTTTGAATATAGATGCTGTTATTAGGACTTTTAGTCCTCTGTGGAGGGCTGTGAATGGATTTAAAGTCCGAAACGTGGGTGATCATATCCTTCTATTTGTCTTTGATAATAAGAAGGAGGTTGAGAAGATCTTTGCGAGTGAACCTTGGAGCTTTGATAAGCATTTAGTGGTGTTGCAGAGGTTTGAGAATAATTCGCCGGTTCGTGAGTTAAGCTTTACACGGACTGCAATCTGGGTTCAAATTCATGACATCCCGTTCCGCTATATGAATCGAAGGGTTGCAGAAGAGATTTGTGCTGTGGTTGGAGTTGTAGACCGCACTACCCCTACTGATGAGATGGAAGGGGGAAACTTTATGCATGTCAGGGTCTCAATCGATATCTCTCTTCCATTGTGCCATGGTAGGGTTTTATCCTTGGAGGATGGGGGTGAAGTGTGGGTAAAATTTAAGTATGAAAGGTTGCCTAATATTTGCTATTGGTGTGGCTGCTTAACTCATAATGATAGGGATTGTGAAGTATGGATCAATAGCGATGGTACATTAAAGGCGGGTGATCAAGAGTACGGACCATGGCTGAGGGCTCCTTTTACTCCAAATCCCAAGCGTTCAATGGTGGTCGTTCTTAGGTTCTATGAGATCAGAAAGAAGAGTTTTGTAGGGAGTTCACGAGCTACAGAGGTCAATTCAGATTCGTTAGTCAAGCCAGTTCATTCTGCTCCTCCAGTAACAATTCATGCACAGCCACTAGATGTTACGGATAGCAGGGAAGGAATGCAGGCTATCTCAGGTTCACGGACTAGGGATGAATCTTAGTTGGGAGAAGGGGGTGAGTCAACTAATGCATCACGTGGCTTAGCTGAAACACAGGTTCAAAGTGTATGTCCTTTGCCTCCGGCTGTTCAATGAGAGTTTCTTGAAAATCAAATTAATGAGATTGATCTTGGGCTCTCATGCTTTGATAAAAATGGTGGTGTCATTCCCACTAGTGCTGGGCTGGATATGGTTCTACCTTTCAGACGGAATATGAGGAGTGATCTGGATTCCTCCCTTACTCCTAGTGACACAAATAAAAAGTGTCTTTGTGAATCTAACAATTCTTTAGCTGTTTCTGGTGATGTTTCTGACTCAAGTTCTCTTTCGGGGGGTGGCAAGAGGGTGTCTAAAAGACGAAGAAGGGTTGTGAGAATGGTTTCTGACTTCGTTGTCTCAAACGTTTCTGGTGGGGCTGCTGTAAAACGTACTAATGAGGCGAATGCTCTTGAAGGGTTACCAAGGAAGAAGGGAGTAGTTTCTCGTCAAGAAAAAGATGGTGATTTGTTAATGGCGGAGGTTGGTGTCTAGCCCAACCAAGAGCCATGAGTCATCTTTGTTGGAACTGTCGGGGGCTTGGGAACCCTCAGACAGTTCAAGAGCTCGGTGATTTAATTTAGGCGCAAGATCCTGCAGTTGTGTTTGTAGCCAAAACATGGCTGGTAGAAGCAAAGCTAAAAGTTTTTTTGAAGAATTTGAATTTTGGGAATATGCATGTTGTTTCCAAGGTAAATCAGGGAGGCGGATTGGTGCTCTTATGGAGAGTGGATGTGCAACTTAGGGTGGTTTCCTCTTCTCTTAATCATGTGGATGCTATTATAAATTAGGGTAAGGATAATACTTAGCAATTCACGGGGTTTTATGGTGCTCCTGAAACTTCAAACCGCCATATTTCTTGGAACCTACTTCGTAGTTTGAATACCTAATTTGATTTTCCTTGGTTATGTGCGGGAGATTTTAACGAGATTCTTAAGTCTCATGAGAAGATGGGTGGGAGACCTCGACCTTTAGTTCAGATGCAAGAATTTAGAGACGTGATTGATGAGTGTGGATTCCAGGATCTTGGTTTTCTAGGTAATAAATTTACTTGGCACAAGAATGTGATGGGTGGAGATACGGTATGGGAAAGGCTTGATAGAGCTGTTGCAAATGGGGATTGGGAGGCTTTATTTCCGGCTTCAAAGGTTTCTCACTTAGAGTGTGGTTGTTCTGATCATAAACCCATAATTATTCATCCTTTGGGTATCCCTATTAAGCATCATAAACCATGGTGTTTTGAACAAGTATCGTTACAAGATGAAGGCTGCCATATGACTATGGAAAGGGCATGGAGTTCAGTTCAAGGCTGTTTGCCTCCTTTAGCCTCGGTCAAGAAAAAATTAGAGAAGATCCAAGCGGGGTTGAAGTTATGGAGTAGAAATTCATTCGACAATATTACAAAACAGATTGCTAGTGTTCGAAAAAATTTATGGGATGCTGAATCTAAGGCTGTGCAAAGTAATAGGGGTCAGTCGAATCTGATTCTATCTCTTAAGGAGGAGTTGCGGACATTATTGGTGCAAGAAGAGAAATTATGGCAGCAGAGGGCAAAGACCGCTTGGCTAAAGGATAGTGATCAAAATTCAAAATTTTTCCACAATAGGGCTTCGCATCATTTTAGGCGGAATGAGATCTTGAAGCTTTAAAGGGATAATGGTAGTTGGTGTGAAGAAAATCATCAGATAGCCACCTTGTTTGTGAATTATTTTACTTCACTATTTCGGTCAGATGGTCCTGATATTAATAATATGGATGAGGTTCTTGCTGCTACTTCTCGGGTTGTGACTCCGGAGATGAACCAATACTTGTTGGCAGAATTCACCAAAAGTGAGGTTAATGTGGCTTTAAAGCAGATGTCGCCTCTAAAGGCTCTAGGACCTGATGGCTTGCCTCCTATTTTCTACCAACATTATTGGGATAAGATTGGGGGGGATGTGGCGAAAGCAGTTTTGACTTGGCTTAATTCAGGTACTATTTGTCCATCCTTTAATCATACTTATATTACTTTAATTCCTAAAGTAAAGTGCCCTCAACATGTTACGGAATTTCGCCCTATTGCTTTGTGTAATATCATGTATAAACTTGTCTATAAGGTTTTGGCAAATAGGCTAAAGAAATTGTTACCAGATATTATTTATGAATCTCAAAGTGCCTTCCAGTCTGATAAGGCGATTTCTGACAATATCCTTGTGGCTTTTGAATCTCTCCATCATATGAAGCATAAGAAGGTGGGAAAATCGGGTTTTATGGCTGTGAAGCTAGATATGAGTAAGGCATACGACCGTGTGGAATGGAATTTTTTGTGTAGGCTTATGGAGAGGATGGGTTTTGAGGACCGCTGGATTTAGCTGATTTATGGTTGTATAAATACTGTTTCTTATTCAATCTTAGTCAATGGGGAACCTCACAGTGATATTAAACCTACTAGGGGACTTAGACAGGGCGATCCTTTGTCTCCCTATCTATTCCTTTTGGTGTCTGAAGGTCTTAATGGCTTAATTCAACAAGCTATGGTAGTGGGTGATATTAGAGGCTTTTCCCTTTGTCGTAATGGTCCTTGGATATCTCACTTATTTTTTGCAGATGATACTCTCCTCTTTTGCAGAGCCTAGCTTAGGGAGGTTCAGTCTATTCAAAATATTTTACAGAAATATGAGCTGGCTTCAGGACAGAAGATAAATCTGAGAAAAACCACTCTGTTCTTTAGAAATTCTGTATCTCAAGTATCAAAAAATGCAATTAAAAATCTGCTTGGTGTTCCTAAGATAAAGGAATATGAACGGTATTTGGGGCTTCCTGCTGTGGTGGGGAGAAATAAGAAGGCTAGCCTAAATTATATTAAAGAGAGGATTTGGGGTAAGCTTCAGGGATGGAAGGAGAAATTACTTTCTCAAGCGGGTAGGAAAGTTTTGTTGAAAGCAGTTGTGCAAGCTATTCCCACTCTTGCTATTAGTTGTTTTAAACTCCCAGTTGGTCTGTGTAATGATATCGAAGCCATGATTCAGAAATTTTGGTGGGGTCAACGGGGTGATCGTAGGAGAATTCATTGGAAGAAATGGGATATTTTATGTCAATCTAAATCAAAAGGGGGCCTTGGTTTTAGGGAGTTGGGTAAGTTTAATGAGGACATGTTAGCGAAACAAGTTTGGAGGTTAGTCCATGACACAGATTCTTTATTCTATAAAGTGTTCAATGCAAAATATTTTCCTACGGGTACTATTTTTGATGCTAAGGCCGATTCGGGATCTTATGCATGGAAGAGTATCCTCAAAGCTCGAAAGATTAAGCTAGGCGCTTGGTGGAGGATAGGAGATGGGTCCTCGATGAAGATTTTTAAAGATTCTTGGCTTCCTAGTGCTCCTTCAGGAAAAGTTTTATCTCCGGTTTTTGTTTTGTCAGAAGATGCTACGGTGGATTAGCTGATAGATAGTGATTTTCACTGGTGGAATACAAATCTGGTGGATACTATTTTTATACCTTCAAAAGCTCAATAGATTAAATCCATTCCGGTTTGTCATTCAGCTCAGAACGATTTTCTATTTTGGCCTTTTTCTCAGACTGGTATGTATCAAGTGCGTTTAGGATACCACTCGCTTTGTGATTTACATGAAAATGAGGTGGCTTCATCTTCGGACACTGCTGGGTAGAAAAAATTTTGGAACAGTCTCTAGAAGTTGATTATTCCAAACAAGGTGAAATTTTTCCTTTGGCGAGCATGTACCGATTCCATCCCAACTATGCTCAATCTGCATAAGCGTAGAATTGCTCCTTCCTCGATTTGTAGCCTCTGTCATGCAAGAGAAGAATCAGTGCTTCATGCCCTTTGGTTTTGTCAAGATATTTACTCGATGTGGGACTCTTGTTTCACGTCTCTACATTCTGAATTTTCCAAGGTCAGCTTGTTTCAAGATCTGCTTAAGCTAGTGTTGTGTTCTTCATTGAATACTAAAGTGTTTGCGATGACATGCTGGAGCATTTGGAGTCGCCGGAATAAGCTGCACGTGGGAGAAGAGGTCTGGCCGTTGAATAAGATTGCTAGTGTTGCGCGGCGTTATCTGCAGGAGTTTCAGCAGGTCCGGCGCTATCCCAGCAAGAAGGTTCGTGCACAAAGACCTCGGTGGAAGCCTCCTGATGCGGGTGTGGTGAAGGTAAATTTTGATGGGGCGATCTTTGACGATTTAAGAGCAGCAGGTATTGGAGTCGCCGTTCGGAATGAATAGGGGGAAGTGGTTGCAACTTTGGCAGAGCAAATTCCTATTCCAGATTTTGTTTTTACTCTGGAAACTTTGGCAGCCAGGCGTGCGGTTCTTTTTGCTCAAGAACTTGGTCTTCGTCATGTTGTTTTTAAGGGAGATTCGGAGTTGTCCATTCATGCTATTAGTAATAGACTTTTATTACATTCATCGTGTGGTCATATTATTCATGACATTTTATTGTTTTCTCGCTCTTTTCAGAGTTATTTTTTCTCTCATGTTTGTAGGCAAGGCAATGCTTTAGCGGATGCCTTGGCCAAGAAAGCTAGGTTGTCAAGTCCTTTATTGGTTTGGATAGAGTCTGTTCCTCTGGATCTGTATAACTGTTATTTGTCGGATTTTTCATCTTTTAATTAAAGTAGCCTTCCTGGCTGGTTTCTCAAAAAAAAAAAAAATTGATCTGTAGTGTTCAGCACTTTAATTAGATATCCAAAAATACCTCACAATTTTAATATTTAGAATACTAAAATTGTGTGGATTCCAATAAGCTAAATTGGTAAAGTTTATTATCGCCAAATAAGAAATTTGGGATTCAAATTTTATCTTAAACTAAAAACCAATTAATATTTTGGTTTAATAATAATCAACAATTATCATTGAGCATATGTCGTGACCAATTTTTTGAGTAGGCACAAGCTAATCTCTCTCTCTCTCTCTCTCTCTCTAAATAACATATGCTACGTGATATCACAACACCCACCTAATCATGTTTTTTTTTTTTTTTTTTTTTTTAAGAATGACCTAACCATGTAAAAGTCTTGTATTTCCTATTTGGTTGTTTATTTTATTTTTATATTTTTATGTGACTTACTCCCCCCCCCCCCCCCCCCCCCGACGCCCCCCAATATTATTTCATACACTTACAATTGGGACGTTGGTCTATCCAACACAAACTTACCTTCAAATTAAAAATATTTAACCTTCTAAAAAATAAGTAAATAAATAAAGCTCTACACTTTTCATATCAAGAAAGTTTATGAAACTCTATTCAGGGAAAATTACACTTTACCACCCTAAATTATACCTTATGTTACACTTTGCACCATAAACTTTTTGAATATATTAGTTGCACCCTAAACTATGACCTTTGTTACACTTTGCACCCTAATGTTAAGTTTGTTGTTAACCTGAATGGAAAAATATGACACCACGGGAAAAGACATAATTGCCCCTCTTCTGAATGCTTTAAAAACAAAAGATAACTTACACTTTACTACTCTAAACTATGCTCCTTATAACACTTTGCATCCTAAACTTTGAATTTTCAATTAAGTTAACAGCAAACTAAACGATAGAGTACAAAGTGTAACAGGAGTCATAGTTTAAGATGTAAAACATGTATTCGAAAAGTTTATAGTGCAAAGTGTAATATAAAGTATAGTTAGGGTAATAAAGTGTAATTTCCCCACCTTATTTGTTAGTACTCCGAGTCGGTAATAATGACATTTACGACACTAAGTGGCTGTTTGGATAACACTGAATGTTGCATCTGCATTTTCTATTTCACATTTCATCCTTCTTCTTTTTTTTCTTTTTTTTCTTTTTTTTCATGCGTCTAAGCTCCTGTGCGGCTCAGTAGCCGCAAATGTTGACTTTCCAACTATGAACAGTGCATTGTTCACAAACCCACAAATATCACTTTTCAGCTACTTTTTCATTAAAAATGGGTTACACGGTATTATTCACACATTTAAAAATTATTTTGCTACAGTGTTTTCAATTTTCAATATCAATAACAAGAAGTTATATCCAAACGAACCCTAAATAATATAGCCAACACATCCGTTTCCTTCCCGGACTACAAACCCATGTCAAGCTCAATGATTTTGGACCATATGTTAATTGGGGCACTGATTGCCAGTCATTTGAAGATTTGAGACCCCTTCTTCCACACTTGATCTTGTGCAGCTCCTAAGTACTGCTTGAGATATACATAGAATAGAATGTATATATATAAAAAGCCCAATTCCCCACCCACATCAACATCCAAAAACATACGCATGTTATCTAGAGTACATTTCGTACGGATAATATCCACAGTACCCTATCTATAATTAATGCATAACACACACAAATCTGAATTTATGTCTACATAATTCTCAATTTTTGCATAAATATCTTAGCTGAGAAATAGTGATTTTAGATTGATACTGATTTATTTCTTTAAATAAATGGTTTTGTAAACTGATAATAATATTGATGTGCCGACTGCCGGGTCGCTGTATTATCATTTCAAGTTTTCAACAACTGAATTGAGAATGACTGCAAGATGACTAATGGCATATTGGCATTACTTGATTCTATAAACTGAATGTGAATGGCATATTGAAATTGGTTGTTTGTGTTGACGGCTAAAAAATGCTTTCACAAACATGCTATTTCCGAATTTAGCCTTACGAGGTCCCATTCGGCATTCACTTCCATTACTTAAAAAAAAAAAAAAAAAAACTAATGTATTCCTATAAAATGTCATGAAATTTTCATAAATACTAACTACATGTTTAAAAAAACTACAAATTTTTTTTAAAAAAATTATATCTTACAACCTGAGTTCAAATTTGAGGGGTAACAACGTGACACTTGTTTGGATCAGTATTATTAATGTTCAACACCGCATATTGTTGGATTTAAGTGTGATTAAGATTTAAGATCAAATTATGGTCAACCAGGGAGTCATTGTAATTACAAATACTCCACTTGAGTCTTCTTCCTGTAGGCCCATCTAGTTTTAGTGTACATTTAGGTATCTTTACGGTTTCCGACAGCTTATTTACATAATGATTATCAAAATGTATGAGTGTTTTTTTTTTTTTTAATGTTAAATGTGTGACAAAAATCTAAAAATTAGCTGATTTTTTTTTTTTTATTAAAAAAATACTTCGGGCCAAACTACACCCTTTTTTTTTTTTTTAATAAAAACTAAGACAAAAAACAAAAATTTAAAATTTTTGCAACAAACAAACACTCATTTATGCATTGTTTTATTCCATGGGTATGGGCTAGTACGATTTATGCCGGGTTAAGTTTGTCACGATCTGTTTACCCTTTTTCCTTTCTAATTTAGCAATAAAAAAAAAAAAAGTTTTTTCCACTGTGAAGTAATTAGAAAAAAAATATTGAAGTAAAGAAAAGATTATACAGGATGACATGAAAATTACAAATAATATCATAGATTAAAATGAATAAAAAATTATAATTACTTTGCTAGATTAATACAAAGTAAATTTATGAGGGGGTGGGAATGGGGCAAGGCAGTTTGCCCCACCATATAGAACTAGACAAGAATAGTGTAAGACAAAATCATGCAAAATGGGTGAAGACTGTATACTTCAGTACTGCCTCATTGTCATCTCTAAGTTGAGTTTATACTTAGAAGCCTATGAATAATCAAACCTGGCTGTTTATAACTAGACTTGCCTCCTTACCACCACGTTTTTATTTTTATAACTAAGCTTTGCCTCCTTAACTTAGAAGCTTATCCTTCTCAAAAAGAAAAAAGAAAAAAAGAACTTAGAAGCTCCCGTATAATCAAACTTGGATGTTATATCCTAAGGATAAATTTAAACAAGCCACATAGAGAAAAAGAGAGCCACATCATAAATCACCTCTTAGAGCATTCTCATCAGGTGTTCTATAAAAAATGTCATTTTGACACATCAAAAGTCTACTTTACTATTTTACAATATCATTTTACAACATCTCATTTATCAGGTATTCTATTTTTCAATCCCATACATTAAAATAATATTTCCATCACATTAAAATATCATTAAAAAAAAAATTCAAACGGTAACATTTTTCTCCCTACCATTCTCATCGTCAACAACAACAACAATGGCACAACCTATACTGCCGCAACAACGGCCACCAACAACCACTGCCGCAACAACACCGACAGCCACCACCGGCAGAAACCCACATCCACCAATGCCACCTCAAAAAAAAAAAAAAAAAAAAAAAAAACACAACCAGAGAGATCGCCTACGCACAAACCCACATCCACCAAACCCACCACCGGCCGCACAAACCCACCACCGGCGCACAATCAACCCACAACCACAATCAACCCACAACCTCTACAATTAATCACTCAATATCAGATCAGCCCAAATTGCAGCAAAAAAAAAAAAAAAAACCCCACAACGAGAGAGATCGGCACGGCAAAAAACACAACCAAATCAAACAAACCCACATCCCAAATCAAACAAACCCAAAATCAAAACCCACCACTGCAAGCCGATTGAGAGAAATCCGATGGTGGGAGGTTCCGATGACGTGATGGATGGCACGACAAGCTCGGCGGCGTGACGTGGCGTGGTGATCGGGCCATGGGTTGTTGTGGATGTGGTGGGTCGGGTTCGTGTGGCTGTGTTGGTGGACGGCGATCTAAGAGTGTAGGTCGGCGTGTGGCTGTGTTGGTGGACGGCGATCTGAAAGTGTGGCTGTGTTGGTGGCGTGGCGTGGCTTGATGCTCTTGGGTTTCGTCGGAGAGGGAAGCAGTGACGCGGAGTAGAGGGAGAGAGCAAAGAAATGAAGTGAGAGAGAGAGCAGTTCAGAAATGAAGTGAGAGAGAGAGCAATAAAAAAATAATATCAATTATAGTAAAGGTGTACAGTACGCTCTCAAAAATGAGAGCGTACTGTAGCATGTTCTAAAAAAATAGCAAATATGAAACACCTGATGAAGTTCAAACAGTAGCTTTTGGTGTGTCAAATGTGCCAAATATTTGGCATTTGGCACATTTGACACACCTGATGAGAATGCTCTAAAGTGACATATAAATGGAATCTTTCTAATCAAAAAAATAAATAAATAAATAAATGGAATCTGATCAGCAACATGCGGAGCCCCAAGAGACGGGGCAAAAAAGGCCCACCCCAAGAGAAAGTCCAAAACTCCAAGGAGTCAGCAATGACTGTCTCTACCATATTGCTTGCCGTCCCCTTCCAATAACTCCGAGCGAATGCAAGTTCTACTCGAAATAAATAATAAAATTATCGTAAATATAGTTACCCAAGTAGCAAAACGGAACATTTCCATAATAAAAAAATCCCATAAAAAAAAAAGTAGCAAAATGGAACCAGAATCAGGTGCAAACAAAGCAAAAACATTGAAAATAAAATAGAAAAAAAAAAAAAAAAAAAAAAAAAAAAAAAAAAAAAAGAGGGATTTATCTTGTCTAAAAGCCCAAAACATGCCATTTTTGAATAAAACAGAAACATTGACAATAGCAGGTGTCATTTCACTACATGATGCCTCGGTCATTAATAATTATGGGTGCCTAAAAAGTTTGTACTACAAAATTTTCACAACTTTTTGTCATAACTGTAACATATCATAATGTGTTTAACAAAAAAAAATTGTAAATCTATATATAAATAATGGTTAAGCACTTACCATCTATCACATCAAAATTATGGCAAAATTTTTTTAAAATAAGTTGTGGTATAGAATTACTCTTTTAATTAACGATGTAATTTTCCACGCTGTCAAAAGAGAGAGGATTAGAGAAGGAACTAGAGACCAGACAGAGGTGGGTGGGATTTCATTTGTTGTGTTGCATTGGATAAGAAAAATATAAAAATAGAAATAGAAATCTAGAAAAGAAAAATTTGTGGTTGCAATTTGCCAATCAATTTGCATCCCCACCCCCACTAGCCAATCCTCTTCACTCACCCTCCAATCCCATCGCTCTCTCTCTCTCACACTCTTTCTCTCTCTTGCAAAAGACCCTTTTGGTTGCAAATTGTCTAAAAAGACTAAAATCCCATATGCATGAAAAAGAAACTACTCCAAAAAAGTGTGGAAAAAAATAATTTTTTTATAAAAATGAACAAAATTAGATTTATATTAATAATATGATCACATAACAAGAAAAGAGAGGTACTAGAAGATAAGTTCTAAACCAAACCTATCCACCTCAAAATCAAATGCACTTTATTCTTGTTTATGGCCTAAAATCCCCTCCTCATATTACCAGAAAGTATAGAGAAAAGGCAAAAAAATAAAGATTACTTACAACACCCCTGGTCTGCTCAGAGGAGAGAGAGAGAGAGAGAGAGAGAGAGAGGGTGTTTCATGTTTATGATTTGGTTTGTAAAATTTTTTTGGAGATGTCAGGTGGTGGGTGTAGCATAGTATGGTTTAGAAGAGATCTGAGACTAGAAGATAACCCAGCTTTACAAGCTGGAGTGAGAGCAGGTGCTGTGGTTGCTGTTTTCATATGGGCACCTGAAGAGGAAGGCCACTTCTACCCTGGAAGAGTTTCAAGGTGGTGGCTTAATCACAGTTTGGCTCACCTTGATTCCTCTTTGAGAAGCCTTGGCACTTCTCTCATCACCAAAAGATCCACTGACACTATTTCTTCTCTACTTGAGGTTGTTAAGTCCACTGGTGCTAGTCAACTCTTCTTCAACCACTTATATGGTCTGTTTTCTCTATTCCTTTTTTTGTCTCTCCTATTTTTATATACTATCATCAATAAAAGTCTTATTTGTTTCGTTTGGGTTACATGGATCATGTTGATTGGAACCTGTAATAAAGTAATATTCTTCTTATGGCTCTCATCTGCCTTTTTCAGCATTTAATTTATTATATATTTCTTGCTTTTTGATATTTAAATATGTACTTTTTGGATGATTTATTGACTCTGTTTATAGTCTTGATAGCTTTCAACCTCCGAGCTTGTTATATGTTTGCATAAATTGGATGATTTCTTGATTCTTGATCATGGTGTTTCTGGATGATTTATTGCTCACTAGCTGTTTAAAGTAATGAGTTTTTTTTCCCCTATTTAAAGTAATGAGTTAGGTAACCTATCAAAGAAAGAAGTAATGAGTTTAGGTATGTAGGTGTTTATGTACCTTAAATTTAATATATACTCCATATAGGTGAGGTTCAAACTTCAAAGTACCTGTTCCTAATTTTTTTTTTAAAGGATATTAAAAAAAAAAAAAAAAAAAGCTAATATAACCCACAATGTACGCTACTCCATATAGGTAACAAATCGGCTCATTTATTAGCTTAAATTGTCTTTGATTTTGTAAATTGGATAAAAGAAAACTCAAGTTTTGTTAACCAAGCTCTTGTTCATGATGTAATGGATTTATTTTCATCTGAATAAAAGTTA
Source organism: Quercus gilva (assembly GCA_023621385.1). Lineage (NCBI taxonomy): Eukaryota > Viridiplantae > Streptophyta > Magnoliopsida > Fagales > Fagaceae > Quercus > Quercus gilva. The sequence continues at coordinate 6,678,840 of CM042484.1, read as the reverse complement.
TTAGCTTCTATTAAAAATAAAAATAAAAACCTTATGGGATCAATCGTTTGCTTAATCTACCTTTGCAACATACCTCCACATGTCCATTATGTTTATGCTTATCAAATTTTAAGAATCAAATATTTAAAACTACCTTATCTTAAAAAATTTCAATTTTTTCTTCATATTTACAAATTTTACCAAACAAATAAATTATGGAGTTTTAATAGGATGTGACATGCAATTTATGTGAATAGAGATGTATGATCCAGCTTTAACATATATAGGTGTAACTTAAACCAAACTCATATATATATATATATATAGAATCACGGCTTAACAAATATGAGTTGAACTAAAAGTTGTTGAGCAGTAGAACATCTTAAAGAGTTGCTCATTATGTAACTTTTGTTACATGACACTAATTTCTATTTATATAAAAAATCAATGTTTTACTAAATTTATGGTCTTCTATAAGCTTATCATGCACAAACAATTTCACTACAATTAGATGTTATTTCATATCAAAACTATGTAATAATTTCTTTAGTATATTTGAGAATACATAAATGGATTCAAGTGATAGTTTAATGATAATGGTATTCTTTATGATGACCAACGTTTGTGGAACAAACCCCATCTCTCCCTCCCCTACCATCTACCTATTTAAAAGAAAAAGAAAAAAAAAAACACATAAAACTGTAATTTGAACACTTAGTTTTTAAAGCCTGATTATAGGTAGGATGGTTAAAATTATAATTGGTGTAATTTAGAACTGAATCTCTCTCTGTATATGCATATATATGAAATTTTGTGTTGATCTTCTTCTAGTGTCATTTTATATCTATTCATGTTTATAAACTAAAGTGTTAGGCATCTAAATTTCTTTAATTAACCAATAACCACATAGGATAATTTTTTGAAAGTATTTCTATTGGATAAAACTTAGGTAGTTTAGGTTCTTCCAATTAAAATCAACTATGTGGTCTCGAAAGATGTAACTATACATAAGAAAGTGCATTACCTAATAAGCCAATAATACACATGATTGTTTGCATTTACCACTAAATCATGTAATTGAATTTAATCGGGGAACCTAAGGTCTTTTGGATTCAAAACTCCTAGCCGGCTAACCTTTGGGATTTCTTCCTTAGAATAAGCTGATAAATGTGAGATTGGACCCGCCTTAGAAATAATCAAGTGCTGAAACAGCTCTGGACAACCTCATTAGTAGTATACTGTATACCTAAAATTTTCCTATTTGTTTTCTCCACACACACAAAAAAAAAATCCTGTTTGTATTCATATGCTTATAAACTATTAAATATTCTCACATTCTATAGTTCAAGTAAAAGAAAGTCACTTTTGCATTTTATGATTGGTGGTTAATTTCTGTTTTTCAGATCCTTTGTCACTTGTTAGGGATCACCGTGCAAAGGAGGTTTTAACAGCACAAGGCATAGCTGTTCGTTCCTTCAATGCAGATTTGCTCTATGAACCTTGGGATGTTAATGATGCCCACGGCCGCCCATTCACAACTTTTGCTGCCTTTTGGGAAAGATGCCTCAGCATGCCTTATGACCCGGAGTCTCCACTTCTTCCACCCATGAGGATAGTTTCAGGTTTATATTCTTTCAATTATGTTCCTAAACTTTCATCTCTATACCCTTTTGTTTATTCAAGTTTTTCAATATTTTGATGAAATGGTTTATAGGTTAACATGGGATTATATATTGTGTTCATGCAAACCATTGAGCCTTCTTGAGATTGGAATCTTGTGCTTGCTCTAATAGAGTATTGAAAAGTAAAAGACTAAATTACAAATTGCACCTTCTAACTTTGCCTAAAATTCAAATCAGTCTTCTAACTCTCAACTTTGTTAAAGTCAGTCCTCCATTAGTCTCTGTCAAAATTGAGCCATTAAGGACCCCAAAACGACGTAGTTTTGTACTGAATAAAGTTGAAAGTTAATGGCACAGTTTTGACATAAACTAATGGGAAGACTGAATTGAACAAAATTGAAAGTTAGAGGAAATGAAAGTGAAATTAGAGGGACCGAATTGAATTTTAGGCAAAGTTAGCGAGTGCAATTTGTAATTTAACCAAAATAAAAACATCATTAAAACCCTACCACTTTATTTTAGAGCTTCCAAAGGTTTTGAACATATGCAACTGAAGATAATACAGTCAATAACAGTATTATATGGATTCCTCAATCTTATTTAGGGAGCAAAATTGTTTGTTGGCAAGAATGTATGAATTCTTTTTTTTCTTTTTTTGCTGAAAGAATGTATGAATTCAGTGTTTAAGATGCGCTCCATAATAGACATTTGTTTAAATCTTGACTATTGAAACCTTAAACTATTATGGTTTTATATTCTCCTACCAGCTAGTGCTTTTACAATTTTGAATGTGATTGAGCAATAAATATTCTTTTAGTGGCAGAAGCTTTTATAAGTTTTGCAGAGATTGTCGCATAGAAAAGTCTGTGTCTTCATTGACAATATCTTTATGTTTATTGACTTTTTAAGAAATGCAATATAGATAAGGAGGGTTCTTTTTGCTAGAAAAATATATTCTCATAAAGGAGAAAAGGATGGGAGATGGTCTTTTAGTCCCTAGATTTTCACTTGGATACTATTTAACTTGTATCAAATTGTTAAAATGTCACAAGGCTCCCACTTCCATAGGGTCTGGGAGAAGTAGTTGGTAGGCAGCCTTACCCTCAATTTTTGGAAAAGCTAATTCCTAAACTGTGACCTGTGACATATTGTTTGGATGGAGGGTTTAGAATCTATTTAGTTTTTAAAAAGATTACAGTTCATATGACAGAAGTAGCAGATAATCCAGAGCATGGAAAAGGAGCAGCAAGCTTCTTTCTGTGGCTACTCTTCGTAAATTAAAATATTATTGACATCAAAACCTGTTGGTAATTTAGTTTGATCACTGCATTAATTGCCCAACCCCGTCAACCAAGTGATTCAGATTCTTTAAGCTTAGCAATTCGCCCGTGGTAACTAATATGACTGTTAACAGTTAAAATGGAATTCAATGCCTTTACTTGAATAAAACAGAATACACTAAAAACTTTTCCTACATTCAAAGTTGATTGTATTTCCAAATTGTAAGTCTTGCAGTTAACTCATGTTGTTACCTTTCAAAAGAATGAACCAGGACTTTTTATGTATTTAATCCCGAAACTTTTTGTTTATTTATTTTGTCCTCTTTCAGGTGATGTATCAAGGTGCCCTTCTGATGCATTAGTGTTTGAGGATGAATCAGAGAAGGGAAGCAATGCACTTCTTGCTCGAGCATGGTCACCTGGGTGGAGCAATGCTGATAAGACTCTGACTACATTCATCAATGGACCATTAATAGAGTATTCTAAAAATCGCAGAAAAGCTGATAGCAATACAACCTCACTTCTCTCTCCCCACTTGCATTTTGGGGAGGTGAGTGTGAGAAAAGTATTTCATCTTGTCCGTATCAAGCAGGTTCTGTGGGCCAATGAAGGCAACCAGGCTGGGGAAGAGAGTGTCAACTTGTTTCTGAAATCTATTGGTCTTAGAGAATATTCTAGGTACTTGAGTTTTAACCATCCAAATACTCACGAAAGGCCTCTTCTTGGGCACCTTAAGTACTTCCCTTGGGTCGTGAATGAAGGTTATTTTAAGTCATGGAGACAAGGTAGAACTGGTTATCCATTGGTGGATGCTGGCATGAGAGAGTTATGGGCCACTGGCTGGCTGCATGATCGAATACGAGTAGTGGTTTCTAGTTTTTTTGTGAAGGTTCTGCAACTTCCGTGGAGATGGGGAATGAAGTATTTCTGGGATACACTCTTAGATGCAGATCTTGAGAGTGATGCTCTTGGTTGGCAGTATATATCTGGTACTCTCCCTGATGGCCGTGAATTTGATCGCATAGATAATCCACAGGTATGGATGTATTTAACAGTTCTGGCAAGCTTGGTTCTGTTTCTTGACCTTCCACACACGCACAAACGTCTTTAAATCTTCACCATGTCGTTATTCATCTATATCCTCCAAACCAGTCCAGAAAAAAGTTCCTCCAACCAATTATGTGGCTATCATATAACCAGTCAAACATAAATGACTTATTTAATTGTTATGTAACAAGTTTAAATTACTTAATGAGTTATGTGATTAAAATATACAATGATGGTCATTTGATCACCCTGTACTAGGTTGGAGGAGATTGGAAAATTTTGTCCCATCTATATATTCTTTGGCCTTTCAAACTTGGATGTTTTACATGTGGTCAAGATTCTAGTGTTTTCTAATTAATAGTTTTTTAGCAATAAATTGTCCTTGTGTAACTTTTGTCAGCCTCTGCTCCTAATTATCCCAAATAAATGCATTATAGTAGAAGCATAGGAGACATGTTGTACCTCAATTCCATTTCCATGTTATGACTAGCTACTATGGTGAAGCTCAGATTTGCCTTCTTGGATTGATTAACAATATGAAAATCTGGACTTATACCCTTACAAGTAAAATTAGCTGTGCTTTTCCCCACAGGAACCAGGCATACTCTATAGTATAGATAACTATTGGGGGGGGGGGGGGTGGCTGGCGCTTGAAATTCTGATTTTGGATGGCTTTGTTTGATGCATTTGTTTTCAGTTTGCATGATCCAAATTCTGGAAATTCACCATTTGATTTTGCCCATGGCATAGTCACATGCATGATCACAAAAACCTTGTATTGGAAAATTTGTTGGTAAGAGTGATCCTTATTACTTGTGGGCTCTCAACAAGTTTTCTTTGGGACCCTTATGTTCTTTTCATGTGATGTCTTTTTCTGAAAACTGTACCAATATCTATATAAAACTCTAAATTATAAAACATTGACATTTGATTTTTTTTCATTACTATCAGCTACAGAATTTCTTGTGGATGATACACTTTATTAAAAAAAAGTTTCAGCTAAGTTGCTTTTTTTACAGTTTGAGGGTTACAAGTTTGACCCTCATGGAGAATATGTACGACGTTGGCTTCCTGAACTTGCTAGGATACCAACTGAATGGATACACCACCCATGGAATGCACCAGAACCTGTCCTCCGAGCTGCTGGAATTGAGCTGGGGTCAAACTACCCTCTTCCTATCATAGGGATAGATGCAGCAAAAGCCAGGTTGCAAGAAGCACTATCAGAGACGTGGCAACAAGAAGCAGCTTCAAGAGCTGTAATTGAAAATGGAACTGAGGAAGGGCTTGGAGACTCCTCTGAATCAACCCCAATTGCCTTTCCTCAAGATATACAAATGGCAGAGAATCATGAACCAGTGAGGAACAACCCCCCTACCACAATTCGGCGTTATGAGGATCAGATGGTCCCAAGCATGACTTCTTCTTTGGTGAGAGTGGATGAGGAAGAACCTTCTTTGGATATTCAAAATTTGGCAGCAGATAGCAGAGCTGAAGTCCCAACCGATGGACATGTAAATCAAGAAGCAACAAGAAACACATTAAACCCAGCAGTTGTTCAGAATGTTCATAGCCACAATCTTCCACAATTTAATACTCCAATAGTGCTGAGGAATGCTGCTGAAGACTCCACAGCAGAATCTTCTAGTAGTATTAGGAGAGAGAGGGATGGGGGTGTAGTTCCAGTTTGGTCTCCTTCAACCTCTAGTTACTCAGAGCAGTTTGTAGGTGATGAAAATGGTATTGGAACTAGTTCATCATACTTGCAGAGGCATCCTCAGTCTCACCAAATAGTTAATTGGAGGCGGCTATCTCAAACTGGGTAAGAACTCTTGAAGCATTGGATTATGTTGTCTAAAAAAATTGTTCTACAAGTTCCTTTTGCCCAATCAGTTTAGAAAGTTACTACCAAGATGGAATTGCTTCAGCTGCTCTAATATCCTTCAAGTTTCTACGAGGATCAATATGTTTAACAAATGTAATTGACAGAAAAATACCATGTTTTTGTTTTCGCTATTTTTTATTATCTTGTCCTTAAAAAACCTTCAAAGTCGTCATAATTTATCTTCTGTCAACAGGTAGAACATATACGCACTAGAAGACTAGTAGCTCAGAGGTGAAGAGAAGTGTCATCCTGTGGGCCAATGGGATGGTGAACCAGCACCCCACACACTTCTTTCACCACCTTTCTTTCCTTTCTTGTTGTACCGTATATGCTGTATAGTAAATGTTTTCTTTGTAAGGGAAGAGGAGAGTCATAATAGGGATGTGTAGTTCTCCAATAAACCAGGTTTGTGCTTTCTCATTTTCTTAAGTAGGCCGATATTTTATTCTAGTTTGTGTTTATATTATCCACATATTCTTCCCTATGCAACATTGCTGACTTCTTTAGGTTCAAGGAAGTAAATTGAAATTTAACTAGGCTATGACAGGCTTGAAGTATATAGTAGCTTCTTATATTAAAAATGTTCCGGCTTGCACTTGACTAGTACTTTCAGATTGTTTTCTTGTTTTATGAAGATTCATTTTTTGTATCCCCTTTTTAAAAAGTTAAATCTCATGAGATATTGAGTAGAAAGAGGTGAAAAAATCCAATAGGTTTCATAGAATGATTTGAACTATGATTTTCTGATATTTAGCTTGGCTGGATCTTTCCAGCACTTTTCTTTTTGCTCTGTCACTAAGAATTGTAATAGAGTTGCTCAATATTTAGCTTCTTATGCTAAGGAGAGTGAGAACCAATCTGTTTGGACAAATAGGTGTCCCTCTTTTCTCCTTCCCATTGTACTTGAAGATTTAATATAATACAACTATCGTTTTGGTTTCAAATAAAAAAAAGAAGAAGAATGATTTGAACTTAATACAGCCCCTTATGTAAATCGATAGATATGAAGATAATGGAATATATTAAGCCTTTCTTCATTTCTCAATGCCTAGAGGGAATTGCCAGTAAGTAAATTGATCTGTTCCGGTTGGCCAGAGTGATTTTTCATGGTGTACTAGAGTTAAAGCTCAGAGTCGTGATAGACTTCACATTTGTCAAATATGTGTGTATCTACTGGATCAACATGTAAAAAAAATTTATCAAAAAAAAAAAAAGAAGAAGAAGAAGAAGAAGAAGAAGAAGATATTGTATATGCTTTTGGTGCTCTCCTCAAATTTTTCTGGTTTAGGTACGGTAGAAGGCTATACACAAAGTAGCAGACAGGGCTCCTAGAATAGGAACTATTTACGGTGAAGATCCAAAGATTTTGATGAACATGAGAGACAGTGGCAGTGCCTGTACTCCTTGCATGGTTCATAGAAGCTCCAATGTGTGATGAATAAATGTGAGAGACCAGTTCACTCTTACTCAAATTAACTTTCAGGCTGAGGCGAAAACTCTGTCTCTCTCTCTCTGCGTAGGATGAGAGGAGGCCTGAATACCTCGAATTAGCCAGAAATTTTGCTTTAGTTCGCATTTCCTAGGATCAGTATGGGGGGATTTCGAAGTTTTTTTATTGAATCTAAGTTGTTTCAGTTGGTGGTTGAGGAAGGAGGGAATTTTTTCTCCCTTAAGATTTTCGAACGGGGAAAATACTACGTGTAATCGATGTTTATGGGCAAGAGTGCAGCTCTTTGGATAATGCGAAGTCTGGAACACACCGTGATTGGGGCTAGTCCTAAGCAATTTTTTACGTTAAGGGAAGGTGATACTGCTTGCACTTTGCAACGGGGGTGCAACTCCTTTGGGCAATACTTAGCAGTGACAAAGCTTAAGGTAGGTGGGCTACGGCAAACTATCATAATTCCTGCCGAAAAATTACAACAAGGATGGAGACCTTTTGGGATTAAATTAAGAAGGATATTGGAACCTTCTCAATATGCGTTGGGTGGATTGAAGTTTGTACCGTACAGGTCTAAGCAGATCCCAAAATCTCATTCTGTCAAATCCTATGTGGAAGCTGTCAAAGCTCCAGTGCAGGCAAAGCTGAAGCATGTTCAGCAACCCCTCATCAATGAAAAGGTTAAGGCTAGTAGCATGAAGGATATTGTGGAGTTTTTGAGTGACAATTCTCGCACACAAGTAGTAGTTTCTAATACTCAGGCCGAATTTTCCCCAATCAGCCATGGGTGGTGGTGAGGGTGGAGAAGGTGGTATTAATGGTAAGAATAAAATTGAGGAGAAAATCTCGGAAGGAAATAATGTCAATATTCCTTTGAAGCTCAATTTGAATTTAAAAATGGTTGAGTTTGGAAAGCTGTATGATAGTAGGAAGGCACGTTGGCTAGGGAGAGGGTTGACTGTGTATGCGAATGAATATGGAAAGAGACGAGTATCTTAGGATGGTGTCAAGGGTGGGAAACAAGCTGGCAAATGGGTTATAACGAATAAGGTCCATAAGGGTCTGGGCTCGTTAAAGCAAAATGCCCAAGTCCTGTTGGAAAATAAAGAACCCATTTTGGGCTTGGGTTTGTCAAGCCCACGAAATTTTGAGGCTGGCGAGAGTTCATTAAGTGGACAAAAGGAGCTGGAGTCTTCTTACCTGAATGAGTGCACTATGCCGAGCTCAGGTAAGAGTGAGCTTACTGCCACAAAGGAGTTTGAGTGTTCAAGGGTCTTACCCATCGCTTCGGAGCAACATGCGATGTCGTCGAAGGGATCTTCTTCTTTAACGGCGGCGATAGTGGCAGGTAAGGGTGGTCAGCATAGCCCGATAAGCATAGCTCAGCCACCCATTGCGCCGACAGGTCCAGCGGTGGTGGCCCAAGCCTCCCACAAGCAGATATCGCTGATCAGTGCTCCGAGTGGGTCCAGGTTGGTGCCGGAGGTGTCACCGGCCACAATTTTGGAACCGGTATTGACCTTTACTGAACCGAAAGCATCGGAGCTGGTGACTTTGTCTTCTCCAATGGCATCAGAGGAGGAGGAAGATGATTTTGTGGGTTCGGAAGGACTGGTTACATCTGATTTTGAGGGAGCTCAATTACATGGCCCAACTATAAAGGAATTAGTAGGAGATTTGGATAAGTCGTGGGGTAATTCCAAAAACTAGATATTACAATTGCGTGATAGCAGGCAATTAGTGCATTGTCACTGTATCGTTCTCCAGATTGTATGTCAATCTGTTCAAGTTTGGAGGGAGAGTGTGTACCAGGTAATGCTTCTAGTACTAATGAAGGGCAGAGGGTCAGTTGGGCAGATGGTCAGTTGGGCAGATGAGGGTGAGGGGCTAGCAGAGTCTTTGTCTGTGGTTCCCGGGTCAGAGAGTGAGATGTGGGAATTTGATGAAAGGTTGAGGTCTTGTAAGGGATGTGATAAGCCATTAGTTGTGGTACCTTTGGCCACTGAAGGTCCGGTGGAGTCGGAGTCTAGTCATGTGAAGGAGATTGGGTGTAAGAAGAGTGTGGATAATTGTCAACTATCACAATGGGTAACCAATAGGATAAAGGCTTTCAAGAAATTTGTGGGCACTTCGCTGGAAGGTTTTGAAGAGCAGATTACAAGATTGTTATTAGCTATAAAGGCTAGAAAGAGAGATAAACAGAAACTTGTGGTGGGTGATCAAATGAAGTTGGTCAAGTCAGGCCAGAAAGGTCAGCGGGAGTTGAAGAATTTGTTGTCATCTTTGAATGTTAAGTATGATCCAAATAAAGTAAGGAGTGTGAGTTCTGAGCGGGCTATTGTGCCTTATCAATGAATGTGAAGATTATTTCTTGGAACGTTAGAAAGTTGAATGAGCAAGACAAAAGGCTCAGGGTTAGAAATTTGATTAGAAAATGGGGGCCAGATGTAGTTTGTCTTCAAGAAACCAAATTGGGGCTGATTAATAGAACGGTGATTTGTAGCTTGTGGGGTGGCCAACATGTTGACTGGTCTTACTTAGGTTCATGTGCAACTTCTGGTGGGGTGTTAGTGATGTGGGACACTCGGGTAGTGAATAAAATGGAGGAAGCAGTGGGGAAATTTTCGGTTTCTTGTAAGTTCACAAATGTGTCAGATCAGTTTGTTTGGGCGTTTACTGGTGTTTATGGTCCTAATTTACACCGAGACAGGAGGTTTTTATGGGAGGAACTCTGCGGCTTGAATAGTTAGTAGAGTGTCCCATGGTGTGTGGGTGGTGATTTTAATGTGGTTAGGTTCCCTTCCGAACGATTGGGGTCTAATTCCTTCACTTTTGCTATGAGGGAGTTTTCCAATTTCGTTTCGAAACTCATTAATCTACCATTGCATGGGGGTACTTTTACTTGGTCAAATTCTAGAGAAGTTGCTTCGAAGGTTAGGCTGGACAGATTCTTGTTTTCTGCAGATTGGAAGGATAAGTTTCCAACAGTTTCTTAAAGACGGAAGTCTAGGTTGTGTTCGGATCATTTTCCAATTGTCCTTGAGAGCGGATCTTTTTAGAGAGGGTGTATGCCATTTAGATTTGAGAATATGTGGCTTAAGGATGAAGGTTTTGTGGATAGGGTTCAGTCTTGATGGGACTCCTATCAGGTTCATGGTGCACTGAGTTTTATTCTGGCCAATAAATTAAAGCTCTTAAAAAAAGATTTGAAAAGATGGAATGTGGAGGTGTTTGGTCATGTTGAAATTCGAATTAAAAAATTGTGGAAGGACTTAAGTGTTCTAGAAAATATGGAGGAGAGTAGGGGATTATTAGCGGAGGAAAGGGTAGAAATGGGAAGAATTCGTGAGGAGTTAGAAAAAGCTACTCTATTGGACGAAATATGTTGGAGGCAAAAATCTAGAGTTCTCTGTGTTAGGAAAGGAGACATGAATACTAAAATTTTCCACTGTATAGCTAACTTTCACAGGAGGGTTAATTCTCTTGATAGGCTTATGGTGGATGGGGTGTTGTCTTTAGACCCGACTACCATTGCAGATTGTATCTCTGAATTTTATAGGCAGCTTTATTCTGAGGATGTGGCTCATAGACCTGCCTTAGATGATGTGGATTTTTCTAATGTCTTGGTGGAAGATGCAAGTTAACTAGATAGGCCTTTTGAGGAAGAAGAGGTGTTTGGGGTAATCAATGATTTTAATGGTGATAAGGCACCTGGCCCGAATGACTTTTCCATGGCATTGTTCCAGTCTTGTTGGGGTGTTTTGAAAACAGAAATAATGGCTGTTTTCCAAAATTTCCATACTCAGGCGGTGTTTGAGAATAGTCTTAATGCTTCGTTCCTTGCCCTTATTCCCAAGAAAATGGATGCTGTGGAGGTCAAGGACTTTTGGCCTATTAGCGTAGTTGGTGGGATTTATAACATTATTTCTAAGGTGTTGGCTAATCGACTTCGTAGGGTGGCGTTTGGGCTTATTTCGTGTTCACAAAATGCTTTTGTGAAGGGCAGACAGATTTTGGATTCCGTCTTGATTGCTTCTGTATGTATTGCTAGTAGATTGAAGTCAGAAGTACTAGGTGTGTTGTGTAAATTGGATGTGGAGAAGGCGTATGATCACGTGAGTTGAGATTTTTTAATGTATATGCTTTAGCATTGTGGTTTCTCAGAGAAATGGAGAAAATAGGTAAGGTATTGCATTTCAACTGTAAAGTTTTCTATTCTGATCAATGGTAGCCCATCTGATTTCTTTGGAAGTTCTAGGGGGTTTCGGCAAGGGGATCTTTTATCTCCTTTGTTATTTAATATTGTGATGGAGGCATTAAGTCGTATGTTGGATGTGGCTGTCTTTGCCAAGCAATTCTCAGGCTTTTCTGTGGGTAGTACGGTTGGTTCATCAGTGATGCTGTCTTACCTTTTATTCGTAGATGACACTCTGATTTTTTGTGATGCTAAACCTTCTCAGATTGCTAATTTGGGGACGATTCTTGCTAGATTTGAGGAGGTGTCAGGGCTTCATATTAATTTGAGGAAATTTGAGTTGGTACCTATTGGTGGGGTGCACAATTTGGAGGCTTTGATGGGTCTGTTCGGGTATGGGCAATCTTCTTTGCCCTTGAAATATTTGGGCATTCCATTAGGTGCGAAATTTAAGGATTTATCTGTTTGAAATCCTATCCTAGAGAAAATGGAGAGGAGATTAGCAGATTGGAAGAGAATGTATTTATCTAAAAAGGGTAAGGTGACACTCATTAAAAGTTTACTCTCGTCTCTACCTACATACTTTCTTTCCCTTCTTCCTTTACTAGGTAAGGTGGCAAAGCGTATGGAGAAATTACAGAGAGATTTTCTGTGGAATGTGATTGGTGGTGAACCTAAAATGCATCTAGTTAATTGGGCCAAGGTTTGTAGGCCTTTGCAGGATGGAGGGTTGGGTATAAGAAGGCTAGGAAACTTTAATTCTGTCTTGCTAGGAAAATGGTTGTGGAGGTATGGCATGGAAACTGATGCTTTATGGAGGAGGGTTATAAAGGAAAAATATGGGAACATTTGGGGTGGTTGTTGTACGAAAAAAGTGACAAGTCCCTATAGGGTCAGTCTGTGGAAATACATTTGAAGTGGCTGGTTGAACTTCTCTAAATTCCTTGTTTATGATGTGGGGGATGGGACTAGAGTGAAATATTGGAAGCATGTGTGGTGTGGGGATTGTACTCTCTAAGAGGCCTTTCTAGAGCTTTATTGCCTTAGTAGGTCTAAGGATTCCTCGGTGGCTGAAGTTATGGGTTGGTCTGCGGGGAGGTTTTACTGGAATGTGCAATTTCGTCGTCCACCACAAGATTGGGAAGAAGAAGCCTTTGACCAGTTTATGGGGTTCGTCTATTCTTCGACAGTGTGGGGTTTGGCCCAAATAAGGTTTGTTGGAAGCTTGCAAGGAATAGAGGTTTTGAGGTTAAAGATTATTATAGCTCCTTCTACCCTCCTACTATTGTTTCCTTTCCATGGAAAATGATATGACAATCAAAGGTTCCTCTAAGAGTGGCTTTCTTTTCTTGGCCTTCTTCCTTAGGTAAGATCTTAACAACAAACAACTTTCGTAAAAGACGAGTGATAGTGTTTAACTGGTACTATATGTGTAAGAAGTGTGGGGAGTCAGTGGATCATCTTCTACTTCATTGCTCCATAGCTTGGGAGTTGTGGTCTTTGGTTTTTTGCTTGTTTGATATTCAATGGGTTATGCCTAATACTGTTCTTGAGTTGTTTGAGGCTTGGCAAGGAAAGTTTGCACGACATCGTCACATTGATGTTTGAAAATTAGTGCCTCATTGCTTGATTTGGTGCATTTGGCGTGAAAGGAATGCTAGAAGCTTTGAGGGTTATGAACGTTCTTTGCTGAAGATTAAGTCTTTTTTCTTACACACTCTCTTTAAATGGAGTGTGGTCTTTTCTCACTTTTCTTGTTCTTCTTTTTCTATTTTTCTTGATCGTTGTTCTTTTGTTTCTTGATTTGTGCCTCTATAGTACATCCCCAATGTACTCGGTTTGGCAATCTTTCTATTATTAATAATATTCTTACATTATTTATAAAAAAGAATAAATGTGAGACTTTTGCCTATGGTTGTACAAAATTATGCATAGTTGTGATACAGAAAATGGATCGAGATGAAGATGTGTCAGCCTTAATGGCAAATTCTTGGGAATGACTGGCCTTTTCTTCTTCCATAATTAAGTGCTAACAGGCAATCCAAGTTTAGGGGTGGACTCAAGGCCCCCCTCAAACTGTAATGGAAGGTGAAATAGACTTGGCAGCACTTTTTGTTATTTTTTGCTAAGTAAGCGAGGAGATGAATGGATAGAAGTATTAAAACTTACCATGTTAACAAGTTGTCAAAAGATTGTTAAACAAAATAAAAGAATAATTTCCCTAGCATTGTTACAACGCAAATTTTGGTGTTCAAGAGTGTATCCAAAACTCTTTGAGAATATATTCTCTTGTGTGTGTAGCCCTTTTTTCTTTAGCTAAACATTATGTATGCATCCTTTCGTCTCACATACACCAAGTAATTATATGAATGAACCTTTTAAAAGCGACCTAAAGATACGGCTTAGAGGTTTCCAATCCAAACTTATGAGAGCTTATGAATGACTAGGCTAACCCTATGGCTTTAAACAATGTACCTATCTAGCTGGTCCTAGATTTTGTCAATTATATAAGTCCATTTTATTTTTTTTCTTACACATATACAACTCATTTATATGCACGATGTGCACTTCAGAAGGGTAGCTTAATTTTGATCTGGACATGAATTCTCAAGTTTGAGTAGGGTGTAAGTGAGTTGAGGTCCTTGAGGACAATGACCACACCAACTAGTCTTTTTTTCTTTTTCTTTTTGTTCAGGGGAAAAAAACAAAGAAGGATGATTTGAAAAAAATGCTTAAGAGCATTCACATCAGTACATGAAAAAAATTTCTTCTATTTTAAGATAATAACTTACTATTTCTATTTTACATACTCATTTTTCAAAACACTCCATATAAGATTTTTTTTTTTTTTTTTTTTTTTTTTTGAATCTCTCCACATAAAATTATCTATTTTACATTACATTAAAATATCAAATTTTTTTTTTTTATAAATATTTTTCTTTTTTCACACACAATAACTACCATTCACTCTCATCCTTTAACCTTAAAATACATAAAGGAAAAATAAAAAACTATATAAAAAAGTAAATAGTGCCAATATAAATTTTCGCAGTTAATATAACAATTTTACAAATTTACACAAATAACTTGACTGTGATTTTAGGAGTTTTTTTTTTTTTTTTTTTGAGAATCAAGACTTGAATTTCATTAAACTAAATCAAACATGGTTTGATAACACAACAGAATAGAGGTGTGGGGGAACATCCTCCATCCACACCTGTAAACCTGCAACATGTCGTGCATGTTTTGCAAGGTTATGAGCAATAGCATTGCCAAGTCTATGTATGTGGGTAAATGAAACACGGTTGACATCTGTTGTGATTTTGGCTGCCTCTAGAATGTGACCAAAGGGAGCCAAGGAGTCTTCCTTGCTCTGTAGAGCTTTTATTATGAGTTCTGAATCTCCTTCTAAGATGAACCTTGAGAAGCCGAGTTCTGCAGCAAAGGAAAGAGCTCTTGCCGCTGCCATTGCTTCCACCAAATCCAAAGAGAAAGGAAGTTGAATTTGCTCCGACAGTGAAGCCAACACCTAACCAAAGCTGTCCCGAATAACTACTCCTAGGCCTGCCTTGTTTATGTCATTGAATGTTGCTCCATCGAAATTGATTTTTACATAGCCATCAGGTGGAACGACCCATGCAACTCAGTTTGGAGGTGGGTTGACCCTCTGAGTTCGTTGCACATTTCTTGACCGTTGATAGTCCAGTAAGGCTTGTTAGGAAGTTGGAATCACTTGCGATATTGGGTGATCTTTGGTGCTCACTCTCAACTGATTTCCGCGAAACCAAATGTTCCACATAATGACCACCATTAATTCCACCTTATTACATACGTTTGAGACATAGAGTATCAACTCTATTATATCTGCAAATGAGCGAACTTGGCGGAAAGAGAACTCTGGTATAGCATCCCAAATTGGGTTAAGCTTTGAGCACTCCCAAATGGCATGTAAGACCGATTCTTCCTCTTGCCCACAGTGGTCACATGTGACTTCATTTAAGACTTTCCTCTTCTTCAAGTTTGCCTTCACTAGAATAGCATCCTTCCCTGACCTCCATATGAAGTTTTTGACTTTGTTTGGGACATCAAGACCCCAAATCAGCTTCCACAACTCACTGTTGCGATCCGAGTGCCTAGGAGACTGATTGGTGAACTCTTCCTTAGCTAAGAACTTGTATCCTGACTTGACCGTATATGAGCCCGATGCATTAAAAGGCCATGTAAGTTTGTCCGCCACAGGGGTAGGCCATAGTGGAATACTTTTTATCAAACAGACCTCCTGTGTGTTGAACAGTCCACGTATTAGACAGTCATCCCAACTGTGTGTCACCGGATCAATGAGATCATGGACTTTAATATCCTTAAAGCCTTCAACAATTGGAGATTGAATTCGTGGATGATCTAATGATGGTAGCCAAGCATCCAGCCACACATTAATGGACTCCCCACTTCATACTCTCCATTTAGCACCTTTCAACAAAACTTCACGCCCTTTTAGGATACTTTGCCAAGCATAGGATAT
Source organism: Quercus gilva (assembly GCA_023621385.1). Taxonomy (NCBI): domain Eukaryota; kingdom Viridiplantae; phylum Streptophyta; class Magnoliopsida; order Fagales; family Fagaceae; genus Quercus; species Quercus gilva. The sequence goes on along the minus strand of CM042484.1, from coordinate 6,662,869 downwards.
CTTCACGCACCTTATAAAATTGATATCTTTTTATATTTTGCAAATGCTCTAATATCAGTAATCAGCATATTTGGAATACGTGCCAGAGCTTTTGTCTACTGCTGCTGAAAGGAGTGCACGAATTCATGCCAGCAAACTCTTGTAATATAAATAGTTGAAGTCGCCACCTAAATGATGACACCTAGCGTGCATTTGCGTGCAAATTATTTTGTGTTTGTGTTTTTGACTGGGTCTCTTTGTACTGTTCATGACCTAGCTAAAAACACACATAATTATGCATTTTTTAGTGCCACAGTACTATTTACACGTTTAAAAATTATTTGCTACAGTATTTTTAATAATAAATTTTTAGTTTTTAGCAAAATAAATAGTATCCAAACAAATCTTTAATGCAATGTTTAACTTGTTGAGAAGTTCTAATAGTCTACTTTCAAGAAGTCCAATCTACGGCAATATATTCAATGTCATTAAGAAAGTCAATATATCATCCATTATGATGGATGATTTCACCGAACACTTTTTTATTCAAATTCTCACAATACCTACTCCTAGAAGATATTTAAAGAATGACAAAGTTTATATGTAAAATTGATTATAACTTTATTTAATATTTTTTTATTAAAGGTGAATTTTGATAAATTTATCATTAGATTACATTTTCTTCCTATATCCTCCATACTTGCAAAATTTCTAAAAAATTAAAAATTAATAGCAATGTCATTAATAAATTGTTTAAATTACAAGTTTTTGTAATTTAAAATTATGCTAAGAATATAAACTTATAGATCAATAGTAAATAATATCTAATTGACACAAAATGTGACATGTATATTAAGAGAGTAAATAACATGCAATTCAACGATTAAATTTTCAAAATATATAGTAATATTTATTTTATTAAGTAAAGTTATAACTTTAAGTTACAATCAATTTTGTAGCTAAACTTTGTCATTTTAAAAATTAATTTTATAATATTTATCTAAAAATTGAAAAAAGAAAATGGAGTATTATAGTTTTTTTTTTTCCCCCCCTATAATAAAAGGCCCATAATAGGGGATAAAATCTAAGTACCACTCAAATTAAGATGTTCAATGATAATTAATAATAACTAGTCAATAACTCCTCCAAAAAAAATTAGTTAATTATTACTAGAATAATTCAAGGGAAAGTTTAATATAAGATGGTTTTTTCTCTTTTAATTTATTTTCTAAATATAAAGTTTGATAATTATTTTTGAGAGAGAATTTCAACCTATGGCGCCCGCTCTTGATGATAACACTTTATCATCATATCAAGACACCAATCAGTTTTTGGTGTAGGCGAGGATTGAACTCCAAATCTCTTATTCAACCATTAGAAACTTTACCAGTTGAGCTAGCTGGAACCCACAAAATTTGATAATTGTGATAGTTATTAATAGACATTTATTATTGTAAGGATAAGGGCCCAAAATCATATATTGGGCCTTGGGCTTTGTCCAAGGACATCGATTTGTCCGAGGAAGGATAAACTACAGTAGGAATGTCAAGTTCAAAACCCTACAACATAAATACAAGCAGGAAGGTTGAGAAAGTTGATCCAAGGAGGATTATCTCCTCGGATGAGCGAAGCAAGGATCAAATTCATATCTCATCACTCAAGGTAGCATTCCAGGACGATCTACTAATGGAGATGGGTGATATAAACGTTATAAGAAGGATGAGAACCCAAAAATATCTAAGGGAAAGCTACTACCACCGCATTGAATGCATTGCAGCTACTTTTCTAATTGTATTTATGTGGAGAAGGCCCCTGAACAGTGCTGTCTTGGCTACCACACCTCATAGAAAGCCGAAAGGGGTGTTTGATGGGACAAGCACTCAAGTAAAGGCTCAAATGATCAACAAGTGTAGGATCAAGATAGTCTAAGGGGATCTATATAATGTAAGAGACCCTCCATGAAGTGGGGTTCAGGAAATAAAAAAAAAAAAACATTGTAGCAATCTGGAACCAGACTTATAATAAAGCTTCAAAAGCAATACATAAAAATCAATCTCCTCAGACTTGGCTGAGGACATTTTTCTTTAGTGAACGTCTATTATCTTTCTTTCTTTGTCATCAAAATCTATTGACTTGTTACTTAATTCACTAAAACCCAGTTTTCTAACACATTCTCTACAAATTTATTGTTTTGGGCTTTTTAGGACTTAAGTCCATACACCTTTTGGGCTAAGAGTTCAAATCAAGTCCTTACATTTGGCACCATCTGTGGGAAGATTACTTGGGTGCTAGTGAGTGCAACATTCAACCATGGTAGGTCTAGGTCCACACCAGGAAGAATCCGTAAAATCCCAACGCAAAAATCCTTTTGTTAACCTCGAACGTAGAAAGGATCATGAGGGGAGTATGCATAATGTCCAGTCCGGTAAGAGTCAGTCCCAGGGTAAGAGCTATCTCTCTTGTGAGGAAGATACCAGAGCCCTGCAACTAGAGGTTGATCATTTGAAGAGAAAGTTGTGCCGTGCACGGCAAAAACGAACCCCCTCCAGCTCCGGCGTTTCCTCTAATGACAGAGAGGATGCTGGTTATAGACAAAGGTCAAGGACCCCACCCAATGAGTCTTTCTCTTACAAGGAGGAGCACCATCACAAGCGTAGGTATAAGAGCCCGCCTCGCAAAGGCCTGAGAGGGGACGCTATGAGTAAGGCGTTGAATCAAATTTCTCGATCACCCTTCACGCGCAGGATTGAAGGGGCAAAACTTCCTCGGCAATTCAATTAGTCAACGTTCACTATCTACAATGGTCGAACAGACCTAGTGGAGCATGTGAGCCATTTCGACCAGAGAATGGCTGTTCATTCCAAGGACAAAGCCTTGATGTGCAAAGTTTTTCCCTCCAGTTTGGGACCCGTGGCAATGAGATGGTTTGATGGCTTAAAGGAGGGTTCCATAGGTTTCTTCAAGGAGTTCACCCAGGCATTTGGCTCTCGCTTTGTCACTTGTAGCAAAGTTCCTCGGCCCATAGACTCCCTACTGTCCTTGTCCATGCGAGAGGGGGAGACCCTGAAAACATATTCAGATAGATACTGGGAGATGTACAATGAGATAGATGGTGACTTTGATGACGTCGCTATCAGTACTTTCAAGGTTGGCCTCCCAATCGAGCACGGTTTGAGGAAGTCTTTGACTGGCAAACCTGTCACCAGTGTGCGCCAACTCATGGACCGAATTGATAAGTATAAAAGGGTTGAGGAAGATCAGTAGTAGGGGAAAGGTAAGGCTAAGGTTATCCCTCAGAAGAAGAAGGATTTCAGGTCGGATCGATACAATAACAACCAGCCTCAGAAGGACTTTGCTGAGCAGTTAGGGTCTGCCAATACTTAGGCAGTTAACGCGGTGTTCCGGGAACTGGTGCATCAAGTTCTAGAGAAGATTAAAAATGAGCCATTCTTCAAATGGCCAAATAAGATGGCAAGAAAACCTATGAGGCGCAATCAGAACCTCTATTGCCAATATCATTAGGACCAGGGACATACTACAGAAGACTATAGAAATTTGTGGGATCATTTGGATCAACTGGTCCGAGAAGGAAAGTCGAAGCAATTCTTGCATCATTCTAGTGGCTAGGGAAATCAGACCGGCCAGGAACCCCAAAGAGATGCTTCTTCAAGACCTCCTTTAGGCACGATAAACGTCATCTTCGTTGCTTCAGGGAGGACCGGGTCCTACCCCTCCAAGGTAATGTCTGTCGCTTGACTGAATGCCGAGAACTCAAATGCTGAGCCAAAAAGGGCTAAAATGAGTATCCAGCCGGCATTGAGCTTTTCTGATGAAGATAAGGTTGGAACCATACAGCCCCGCGACGACACTTTGGTGGTTATGCTCAAGATTGGGAGATATGACGTGAAGAGGATAATGGTGGACCAAAGCAGTGGTACCAAGATAATGTACCCCGACCTATATAGAGGGCTGAACTTAAGACCCGAGGACCTAACAGCTTACAATTTACCCCTGATAAGTTTTGATGGAAAGGTCGTCATTCCGAAGGGCCAAATTAGACTACCCGTGCAAACTGGTTTGGAAGTGGTGGAGGTGGACTTCATCGTGGTGGACGCTTATTTCCCCTACACAGCCATTGTGGCCAGGCCCTGGCTACATGCGCTGGAAGCCATCTCTTCTACCTTGCACCAAAAGGTGAAATATCCATCTAGCGGCCAAATTGAAAAGACTGTTGAGAGTCAATCCACAGCTAGGCAGTGTCTGGTAGCCACCATCCTACATTAGCCCAAGGCTGAGTCCTCGGCCTCTGCTGCAAGGGAGTCATAGCAATTAAAAGCTCCAGATTTGCCAGTCGATGGATTAGCTGATGAGGCAAAGTGTGAAGACTTAGAAACGGTTGTTGTCGGCAATAATCCGAAGAAGTTTTTTCTGATCGGAGCTCAGCTTCCTCCCCCAAAAAATGAAGAGCTGATAGAGTTTCTTAAAAGAAATCTGGATGTATTTGCATGGAGCACTTACGAAGCCCCAGGGGTGGATCCGAGCTTCATCTGCTACCACCTAAATGTGAACCCATCTGTCACCCCTAAGAAGCAAACACATCGGCGCTCGTCCAAAAATCACTCTGATGCTATTAGAGACAAGGTGAAGAAGCTCAAGCAGGCAAGACCTATCAAGGAGGTTTTCTACCCTGAGTGACTGGCCAATACTGTGGTGGTAAAAAAGAAGACTGGGAAATGGCGAGTGTGTGTAGACTTCACAGATCTGAATAAGGCCTGCCTAAAAGATCCTTTCCCCATGCCTAGGATCGACCAACTGGTGGATGCAACCGTGGGTCATCCTCGGATGAGTTTCTTAGATGCCTTTCAAGGGTACCACCAGATACCACTAGCCCTGAAAAATTAGGAGAAAACGACTTTCGTCACTCCCACTAGAAACTACCATTACAAAATAATACCCTTTGGTTTGAAAAATGCAGGATCTACCTATCAAAGGATGATGACTAGAATGTTTGAACTCCAGTTAGGCAAGAACATCGAGGTCTATATAGACGAAATGGTGGTGAAGAGTAAGGTAGTGTCCGAGCATGTGGGAGATCTCAGAAACATTTTTGAAATTCTGAGGAAGCACAAGTTGCTCCTTAACGCTTCCAAATGCTCTTTTGGTGTGGGATCAGGCAAATTTCTGGGCTACATGGTTACTCATCGCGGAATCGAAGTTAACCCTGATCAAATTAAGGCAATCAACAGTTTATAACTACCTCGGAATCCCAAGGAAGTCCAGAAACTGACCAGAATGACTGCTGCCTTGAACCAGTTTATCTCTCGATCAACGGATAGGTGCAGGCCCTTCTTCCTACTGATGAACAAGTGGAAGGAGTTTAAGTGGACCGAGGAGTGTGCCTTAGCCTTCCAACAGCTTAAGGATTATCTCTCTCAACCACTTATTATGTCCAGTCTTGAGACGGATGAGGTCTTGTTTGCTTATATTGCTGTGGCCCCTTATACTGTAAGTCTGGTCTTTATACGATTTGATAGCAGCATACAAATGCCAGTTTATTATGTGAGTAAGTCACTACATGAGGCTGGGGTTCATTATCTACCACTGGAAAAAGCCATTCTAGCGGTGGTAAATGCTACACGTAAACTCTCCCATTACTTCCAGACACATACGGTAGTGGTCCTAACTTAACTCCCGCTCAGAGCTTTACTCTGAAGTGCTGATTATACAGGGAGGATTGCTAAATGGGGGACAATGCTGGGGGCTTTCGACATCAAATACATGCCTCGTACTTCTGTCAATAGTCAAGTCCTCATGGATCTGGTAGCCGAGTTTGCTGAATCCTTGTTGGAAGAAGAGGCAGAAACATAACACATGGATGGAAAGTCGGTTAGCATGATCTCTCAACAAGGTCCCTTATCCTGGAAAGTATACGTTGATGGTGCAGCAAATCAGAAGGGTTCTAGAGTGGAGCTAGTTCTAATATCCCCCGAAAATATCACTATTGAGAAGTCATTGAGGCTAAACTTCTCGGTCACAAATAACGAAGCTAAGTATGATACACTATTGATGGGAATGGCCATGGTTCAAAGAATGGCCGGAAAGGCAATAGAGATGTTCTCGGACTCAAGATTAGTCGTTGGCCAAGTGAAAGGAGAATTTGAAACGAGAGATGAAAGAATGCAGGGGTACTTAAGTCAGGTTAGACACTTGCAATCGGGGTTCAAATCTTTCAACCTGTTACATATCCCTAGAAGTGGAAATACACATGCGGATTCCCTGGCCACACTTGCAACCTCCTCGGCACAGAGGTTACCTCGGGTCATCCTTGTAGAGGATTTGTACAAACCCGTAGAGGTGAGGAGAGAAGTGGTCCATGTTCACCAAGTCAGAGTAGGGCCTAGCTGGATGGACCCCGTGATACTATTCTTGAAGGAGGATATCTTACCTGAGGAGAAATCAGAAGCAGACAAGGTATGGAGAAAAGCTCCCCGTTTATGGCTGTCCGAGGACCAAAAATTATATAAACGCTCATTTTCCGGGCCATACCTGCTCTGCATACACCTCGAGACAACGGAATTACTCCTTAAAGAGTTACATGAGGGAATTTGCGAAAGCCATATTGAAGGTAGATCTTTAGCGCACAGAGCCATCACTCAAGGCTACTGGTGGCCGAACATGCAAAAGGAGGCACAAGAATATGTAAGGAAGTGCGACTAGTGTCAAAGGTTCGCACCAAACATACACCAACCAGGAGGAGTCCTTAATCCTCTGTCCAGCCCTTGGCAATTCACTCAATAGGGCTTAGACATTATAGGCCTTTTCCCCAAGGCAGCAGGGAATAAGAGGTATCTACTGGTCAACACAGACTACTTGACTAAGTGGGTTAAAGCCGAGCCCTTGGCAAACATCAGGGATGTGGATGCCAAGAAATTTGTCTAGAAAAATATCTTCACACAGTTTGGAGTCCCTTGTACCATCATCTCGGACCTTAACAATTTGTTGAGAGCCAGGGCGTTGACCAGGCTGATTCTCGGGGCAACGTTCTGCTTATCTACAAAAACATCCAAGAAGGAAATCATGGTTAGACCAGTAAAAGTTATCATCAGAAGAGGGCGGAATGTTAGAAATGAAAAAGAATAAGGTTAAAAAGGTAAATCCCCTGCCAAATGGACTAATCATAATGTACCCCACCTAGCTCTTCTACCCGAGTTGGGCAATGAAAGCCGTCATGCCACTCCCCAGAGACAATTAGATAGTCTTCCTTCATGCCTTTGTTAGACTTAGGAAGACACAATATCAGTCTAACCACGTCAGACCGAAACTTGAGATAAAATCCCGCGCTAGCAAGTTTATGGCACTCGTACATGTGGACGACCTCATGCCACGTGAGCCCTAAGCCCATTTGCTCGTTGAGAGCATCTACACTACCTAGTACCTTAAACAAGTTCGGGGCACATTGATGGGGAGTCAGTCTATGGTTGCGTAGGTAATCTCTAGTTATCCTACCCATTGGAAGCGTCATTCCTCCCTCTATGAAAGCAATCATTGGAATGACAACTTCGCCCTCCTTTCTATCTGTAAAGATCTGGTCTGGGGCACAATATTGCAGGGCTACTCCCTATGGGATGCGGTATTTAGCCTTAAAAGCCTCCATGGCGGCGAGAGAGTCGACTAAGTGCTTAAACCTATCCATTTGGTCGGGCTAAAGGGAAATAGATGAAGTTTTTTAGAAAAAGAAGTAAAGAACGGAAGGCCGAAGAGATTGGCCGATGAGATAAAAACCTAGAAAAAAGGAAACTTACGGGAGTAAGGACGTTGGTTGTCTTAGAAACTCCTTGAAGGTTTAAATTTTTCAGAAGAAAGGACTGGGAGACTTTAGAACTTTAAGAGGCCTTGAAGGTTTGAGAGCTATGAATCTCTAGAAAATTTGAAGACTTGTGAAATAAGGGAAATGATCTCCCAGGGTCGCTTATATAGGGGGTGGAATTGAGTGGGAGTATCCCGCTCAAAATTCAAGAAGAAATGGCAGTCATAGGATCTGCATCTCATCGTTGGATACGGGGGACAAAGCGCCGCCTAGAGCAATTAATGACGCATCGCGGGCTCCGAAGCGTCAGTAGCAATCATAGGACCTGCAAAACAGTAATTCCACACATGCGAACCAATGAAATGAATGGTTTTGTCTCTTAAAAATCAAAACCCCACTTTTTCTCTTCGGACGAGAGAGAAAAACCGAAATTTTAAGGGGATATTATAGGGATAAGGGCCCAAAATCATATATTGGGCCTTGGGCTTTGTCTGAGGACGCCGGTTTGTCCGAGGAAGGATAAACTACAATAGGGGTGTCAAGTTCAGAACCCTATGAGATATATACAAGTAGAAAGGTTGAGAAAGTTGATCTGAGGAGGATTATCTCCTCGGATGAGCGAAGCAAGGATCAGATTTATATCTCATCACTTAAGGTAGCCTTCCAAGACGATCTACTGATGGAGACGGGTGATATGAACGTAAAAGAAGGATAGGAACCCACAAATATCTAAGGAAAAGCTGCTACCACCGCATTGAATACATTGCAGCTACTTTTCTGGCCGCATTTATGTGGAGAAGACCCCTAAACAGTGCTGTCTTGGCTACCACACCTCACAAAAAACCGAAAGAGGTGTCTGATGGGACAGACACTCAAGTAAGGCCTCAAATGATCAACAAGTGTAGGATCAAGATGGTCCAAGGGGATCTATATAATGTAAGAGACCCTCCGTGAAGTGGAGATCAGGAAATCAAGAAAGAAATAATGTAGCAATCTGGAACCAGACTTGTAATAAAGATTCAAAAGCAATACATAAGAATCAATCTCCTCGGACTTGGCCGAGGACGTTTTTCTTTAGTGAATGTCTATTATCTTTCTTTCTTTGTCATTAAAATCTATTGGCTTGTTACTTAATTCACTAAAGCCCAGTTTTCTAACCCATTCTCTACAAATTTATTGTTTTGGGCTTTTTGGGGCTTTAGTCCATACACCTTTTAGGTTAGGAGTTCAAATCAAGTCCTTATAATTATTATTGTGTTTTTATAAGTTCTTATTGGGTGGGGAAAGGGCAAGGGCTGAGGTTCAAATATTTAGGAAAAAGTTTCACATATATATACATTATATGCTTAGGATTAGGCTAGAGTAGAATTTCTATCTCAAATAAAAAAAAATTAATTCTAGGTTTTTACCGTGGTCATGTTTATATATGGAACTACATATTCTATTACTTAAAAAATATACATACATATGATATGTCAAAATTATAATGGTGAGCTAAAATAAATAATCGTATTTAAATAAATTTAAAATATTTAAATTAAAATTTTGTGTAAAATTATGAAGTCTCAAAAACATATGTAGCAAAATATTATGAAATCAACCAAATGTTATATGTCTTCAATTTTAGTAGGTGTATGGTGTCATGTTACTGGTAATCAATGGAGGTAACAAAGCCAATAGTAATATTGATGATGTTGAGATAGAAGAAGTTTATATACTTTTTTTTTTTTAATGAGTATAATCAATTCTACCAGCTTATACAAAATACAACACACAATCACAAAGAATTTACATGATTTGACTTTAAGCGTACATATATAAGCAACATCAAGGAGAAAGGGTTACAATGGTGGTACAAACGCGAGAAAGGGATGCTTCAACCCCCAAATAAACCTAAAGAACTAAATCCCTTTCACAATTAACACACCACAAGAATTCCTTATTCGTTAAGTTCAAAGCATGAAAAAGTTGAAATTGTGCAAACTTAAGGGCTAACACATACACAATTAGGATTTAGGATCTTATCACGTAAGGAAAGGAGTCCAGAGTGAACTACAAGTGTAACTTCGAATGCCATATGAATTAGGTTAAAGGATCATCGATATTCAATAAGTTAAATAAAATTTGGCATGGCAAATTCAAGCCACGTTAAAAAACATATATTTGAAAAAAAAAAATCTCTACCTTAACTTAAATTGAATCAAGTTATATGAACGAAACTCTTTCATAGCCTTCACCAATTGTCTCCACCAAAGCCCCAAGGGTTATCACAAACGACAAATATCAATCGAGTTCAAATAACGATTAAACTTGCCCAAAGAAATCAGTGTAGTCATCATGCATGCTAAATTATCTACTATAACAATTTTGCTCACTCTAATTAATGGTGCCCTCGCTAAGATACAATCTCTCAAACGAAGTGATATCTAACATCGTTGTATTTGGTTTTCTCATCAATAGTTAAGAGTACCCCTACAAATAGTTCAGAATGAAAACCCTCTTATAAATCCTTCTCATTCTCATTTTTCTAAAATACCCAATGAGGCAACCAATGGCTTTTTGTTTTCCTCATATATATATTCTCCTTTCTTTTTTTCTTCTCCCTTCTTCAATCTCTATCACAAATCGACTGGACATAAACCCTCATAAGGGTGAGGTCTATCTGTAGCTACATGCAGCTATCAATTTGCTTACAACAACAATAGCCAACCATTGATTTTGTAGATGTATGCTTTATTGACAAAATCATTTCCATCTTTTCTTGGTAGTCTTCTTTGACGACGACAGTGATGTGAGAGCAACATGGAAAACACCGTCATCTCGTCGATTTGCCCTTTCTTGGACATTGGAGCCAACTTTTGTACACCCATTCGGCCACCTTTAAAAAAAAAAAAAAAAAATTGTGATTCAATTCTAAATTTCTAAATGAGGATTTTTTTTCTTTTTTTTTTTTAAACCCTTGATTTGTACAGTGGAAGAGAGATTGTATGAAGTATATGGTTGATAGAAAGCAATTAGATTTTGTTGTTGTAAATTTCATTACAAAATTCAGCCTTAGGAATTGATTGTTTTGATTTTTGGTGAGTGATTTGTGGCGAAAGATTATGCAAAAAATACATTCTCTAATAGCATAACCAAACACAATTCCATTCAACATGGTACCAAATTTTATTTCTCAAAATAATGTATCAACTAATTCAATCATACCTTCTCAAAAAAAAAAAAAAAAAAAAAAAAAAAAAAAAAAAAAAAAAAAAAAAAAACCTAATTCAATCATAAGTTAAAATGCAAAAGAAAACATAACTATTAAAAACAAATCTTATCAATAATTCATTAGTTCGCATCAAGGTTGGCTCTGAAGTGTAGGCAAATGAGGCAATAGCCTAAGGCTTCTAAAGTGAAAAAAGACCTTCAAATTTAATAGTATTAATTAAACTCAAATATTAGCCAATAAATAAAATAATATTTTTTATTACATGAAAAACAAGAAAAAGAGAAAAATGTTACATCCACAACATTTTTTACAACAAATTTTAAGTAGTAGTTTGTTATTGGTGGGAAAAAAATAATTTTAGAATAGATTTAAATTAGAGCCAATAACCAACTTAACATCTAGCAATGCATAAAAATTTTTACAACATTTTTCATAACAAATGAATTGACAAACTTTACTATTTCTCTTCTAAGCCTACTACTAAAATCACATTTTTACTTACTATTATCATTCTATCACATTAATAAGTGTGAAAAAAATTTCAATTTTTTATCTATAGACTTTCTCAAAAAAAAATTACGTAATTAATTAATAATTTTGCATCTAAAACAATAAAATAGAGTTTAAGTAATATTTATTTTTTATTAAAAAAACCATATTTTAATATATAAAATGCATCAGTTTAGTTTTCAACCAGAGTTCCCTATGCCCGAATTTAAAGGGATTGATTGAGTTTTTTTTTTTTTTTTTTTTCTTGACATGTGTGTGCGGTTTGAAATTTTAAATTTAATAAAGTAGTAAATTCACTCTAGTTTCTGTCTGTGGGATAGTCGTTAACAAAAAGCAAAAAAGGATGATACAGTTTAGTGTGGGTAGGTTTGACCGTTTAAGTCGTTTGACTGATGTAATAAGGTACTCCGTACCCTTAACGGACTAAACTATGAGAAAACCAAAAAACTTTAACAAATTCCAGTTTGTCTTTACTCTTTAGTCTTTAGGGCATTCGATATGTCTACTACTCTGTTCGGCTGTTCCTGTGTTCCACGTACAAATTACGAGACAAATCAATCGCTGAGTCAATGAAGTTTGTTCAATCATGGTCAGCAAAAGCATGATACTTTCTTTTTTTCTTTTTCTTTTTTAATAATTTTTTTGGGGTGAAAAAAGGAAAAGAATGACACATCAAACACTTTTTTGGGTTATTCCCGTTTCTCTGTATTTTCTTTCATTCTCTTTTGCTATGCTCTCTTGAGCTATGACCAGATAAACAACCGAAAAAGGTTATTGGTTATTGGTTCTTTGGTTGGATTGGATTCTGATCGATATTCCAACCTATGATATCATAATTAATATAATAAAATTTTAAAATCATTTTAATGTGAATTTTCTTATTCTATATTAAGAAAAAAAAAATCTACTTAACTTCACAAGTTTTTATAAATAATGGTTTAAAATACTAAAATTTTTTTTTATACAAAATAGAATTTCTACTCTAACCTAATATAAGTGTATATGTGTGTGAACTTAAAGACTTGAACCCTGTCTCTTACCCCCCACACCCTACAAGCACTGATACTTGTGGAATAACCACCACACAAAAGGTGCGTGATGATTGGTTTAAAATACTTGAGCTTAGCTAATAATTATTCAAAAAAGGAAAAAGAAAATATTTCAATGTTTTTTGGGGTATGATATCCACCATAAAGTTATTGTTTAATGTTGCATGAATTTTTAGGAGAGGTTACATAATGGTTATGGGATAAAAAAATTAAAAGACACATGTTATCATGTGGCATGCTATAATTTATCATTGCATTTCATGTAAATACTATTTTATTGGATCTTATCATATTCTAACCTAATAAAAATGTAGTATTACGATTGAATATGAATTTTTTTTTTTTTTTTTTTAAATGTGATAGTTACAAGTTACAACAATGGATATGGGGATTTAAATACCAAACGTTTCCATTAGTATAAAAACATGGATAAATGATTTTTCTCGATTCCTCTTGTCACTTATGCAAACTCTTTGATTGAATAAAAATAACAATCATTTTACTTCCATTAAAAAAATATATATTGTGGTTGATCGTAGAGTAATCATAGAATACTTTAGGTGTACAATAATTGTGTACTTCTTCTTTTTACATAATGTTTTACTAATTACATTCGTGATGAGACCCATTATTCATTTGAGATGAAAAAATATGTATTTACAGTACTTCGAAAGTATTTTATAAATTTCCTAATTGCGAAGAGTTGACCAAGGAGGATGTAATTCCAAAAAAGAATTTCTTATGTGTTATAGTACCACCTTGTGTTATTAAACTTAATAGTTAGTAATTACAGTTCATGTTGGGCAAGTGGTACCTTCCCTTGCCGTAAGGGCTTGCGGTGTTTTCATGGGCTCACTAATTTGACCTGGTGGGTGGGGTGTTGCTATTAGAATTTCTAAAGTAGCTAAAACAAAAATCTATGTTTAGTACTTTGTAAGATGGAATGTACTGTAGTCTTTAAAACAAGTATGAAAGGATTCTCCCAAAAAAAAAAAAAAAGGTAGAATTATTTCAAAATATATAGGTTACCATTAGATTTTTTTTTTTTTTTGGGTTAGTGGAGACCCATGAACCACATATTATAGGACCACAAAAAAGAAAAAAAAAACTATAATCTTTACTATAATTGTCCACATGGTAGTATTTGAGTAATAGAGAAAAAATAATTAGTTCATGTAAAAGTTAAAGACACTATAACGTAGAATAATTGTGATACAACTACTTTTTACCTAGTAATAGAATTATCTTGAGAAAAAATATAGGGCAACAAATTATTCACAACTTATTTGCTACAATAAAGATGTGGCAAAGTATAAATGGTAGAAAAAAAATTATAAATCTATATTTAAATAGTAAATAATCATTCATAGTATGCAACGTCAAAATTGTAATAAAAAAAATTGTGAATTAGTTTGCATTGAGTTAATACATGTAAAAAATTTGTACTACCATCCAAAAAGCTAATATCTAATGGGAAAAAGTTAATATATACCCTAATATTAATTTATGAAATATTTTTAAAAATAATTTTTTTTAAATAAATTATTTTTTTACGATATTTTATATTTATTATAAAAATAATATAAAATATTCCTTAAAATAGTTAATTAACAAATACCCGTAACTAATAAATAAACAAAGAAAAAAACAGTAAAAGTAGATCCAGCAAAAAGTCAACAGGAAAGGAAGTCTGCTCTGCTAAGTGTCAGCCTTTTTTTCTCTTTTACTTATAAATAATAATATCTTTCTCATTGCCAAGTCTCCTCCAAACGGTTCTAAAAAAATCATCACCTCCATAAAGAAACACATAGCTCTCCTTCGATTCCTTCGTCTCACAAACTTTTTTTTTCTTTTAAGAAAAAAGGTTTCAAATATTCTCTCTCCCTTTTTCTTTTCTTATTTTATTTTATTTTATTTTATTTATTTATAAAAATTATCATTTTTTTTTTATTCAATAGCTTGTGTGCGAGCTAATAACAACAAGAGGAGCAAGCATAAAAATCACAGCCAAAACAACAAAGTTCAGCCATTTTTGGCTTTCAGTTGGATCGGTAAGAGGAAATTCTCAATAACCCAGTTTTGGTTTGTTCTTGTTACTTGTTTTTTTAGCTTTTGTGGCTTTTTCTTGGGGGGCTTTAAGGCTTTAGGGTTTTAATAGTTGAAGGGTTTTTGTTCATTCCATATTATAATTATCAACTATTGTTTTTGATTGTGCAGTTTGTGAAATTGGGGAGGTGGGTTTGGTTTGAAATCTGGGTTGGAGTTGGCTACAGGGGTTGGATGTTGAAATTTTAGTTGAAGAAGTTGAAGTGGCTGTTGAATTTCCTGTTATGGATAGGCTCTGCTGTTTTAGTGGTTCCTACTCTAAGGTAAGGATGTTTGTTTGTTTGTTTTGTTTTTTTTTTTTTTTTTTTAATTTTAAACTTCATGTGTCTATCAGTTTGTCTCTAATACCAATCAATATGTTCTGTGTTGTGAAAAGGTTAACCAATAAGCTGCAAAGGCGTAGTCTTTAATTGTTTGTTAGAGGAATATTTGTGATTTTGTGTTGTGTGATTGATTTGTGTCTCCAATTTTCTTAGTAGGGGTATATATTCTTGAGTGAATATGATAATTTTGTGATGTTATTCAGTTGAATTATTCAACGTTTGCAGGTTCTTAGTGAGATTATTGATCATTCTTTGTTGTATAATCACTTGTATAGAATGGATAATTGGGGGGCTTTGGAGGTGATGATGGCACATCTAGTTAGTTTGAGTGGTTCAACTGTTCAAGTTATCTTCTTGCTTCTTTAGTGAGTTTGATGGGGGACTTTTAGCACAGAATTGGACTGATATTTGGAGGGTTGCTGAAATTGGGTGTAAGAGATTTTGAAATTTTTACACTGTTAGGCCACATATTTTATGAAGAACTGATGATCGGAATTGAACCAACTGCATGTTTTCTGACTTGCAGTTTATATAACTAACTTTTGGTGACCCTCTTCTTTCATCCTCTCTCTCCTTCCCCTCTAAAAAAAAGAAAAACAAAAAAGAACTATCATAAACATAGCAAAATAGACTAATAGAGACCGAAATAAGAAGGAAAAGAAAAAAAAAAAAAGTTCCTATCTTGATAACTTTCAATGCTTCATTTGTTTGGAATGATAGTTGTTGATTAAACATAGTAATTTCTTCGTTTAATCTTCTTCTTGCAGCCTCATGCAAATGGTTTTCAAAGTTGCAACTTGCAACTACTTTTGTTTGCTTCTGTACCATATAACTGCCTCTAAAACACGCAAGATTAATATTGTGGTTTTTGTTATTTATAGTTTTGTTATGTAGCTTGTAGGAGGGCGTTCCTCATCTAGCTCTGGCAAAGGAAGAAGCCATGAAGGGTTAATCAAGTTTGGTTTCAGCCTAGTAAAAGGGAAGGCTAACCATCCCATGGAGGATTACCATGTTGCTAAATTTATGCAGATTGAGGGACATGAATTAGGACTATTTGCTATCTATGATGGCCATTTGGGAGATACTGTTCCTTCCTACCTACAGAAACATTTGTTTTCCAATATCCTAAAGGAGGTGGGGTCTTGCTTTTAAACTTTAACAGAATTTTAAATTTCAGTCTTGCTCAGTTATGTAATAACTTTTAAGGGTGTATTCTTAGTTTCTTACACTCTAACCTAATCATTTTAGGAAGAATTTTGGGTTGACCCCAACAGATCTATCTCAAAAGCCTATGAGAAGACAGACCAGGCAATTCTCTCTCACAGTTCTGACTTGGGGCGGGGTGGGTCCACAGCCGTAACTGCAATTTTGGTAAATGGCCAAAAATTATGGGTAGCCAATGTTGGAGATTCACGAGCAGTTCTCTCAAGAGGGGGCCAGGCAATACAGATGTCTACAGACCATGAGCCCAACACTGAGCGAGGCAGCATCGAGAACAAAGGCGGTTTTGTCTCAAACATGCCAGGTTTCTCACAGCCACCTCTCTTTAAAGAGTTTGTTTGAATGTGTACTCATCTGAAGTTAATATACACATCGCTGATGTTTTATTCGAAATAATTACCTAGCTAGAATTTGTTAATCATCATTTAAATGGAGTTTCATCTTCAAATTTCTGGCATCATTTTTTATTTTCTTCAAAATCTTTTTGGATTAATTTATGCAATTGCATCTTATAAATGGCCAGTTCTCCTCAGAAAATATCAGCTGAGACCATGCTTCATGAAGCGGAGGTCACTAGTTTGAATCACCCCGTCCTCCTTCCCTTGGGGCCAAAACTTTTTATTTATTTATTTAAACTATCAATCATCACCTACAAGAAATTATTTCATAAGAACTTAAAAGTGTTGGTAGATCTCTCTGTGATTATCTGATTGTCAGGAGCTAGAGTAGCATTTGTGGGAACTAGTCCATCAACAGTTAGGTGGCCTGTCCATTTACTTCGATATGCACCAAAATAATTTTGAAAGTAAAAGAGTGAATTCATGTGCTTTGTTTCATAGCTTGATCAAGCCTTTAAACATCCTGCCTCCTGGTTTATTTTTAAGATATTTTTTTAAGTGATCAGTTGCCTTTGTCTTAAAGAAAAACTCTGCTGATCCACATTGCAAGGACTAGATTATCTTGTAGCTGTGCTGTTACCATGCAAATCATATTCCTGTCCACTAAACTGATAGCTTTCTACTTATATATTAGGTGCTAAGAAGAAGATTTTTTTTTTTCCCAAAGCTTTGTTGTTCGATTCAAATTTCTCATATGATTACCACAACAACAACAAGCCTTATCCCAAATTTCTCATATGATTGCTGCATGAAATTTTCATTGTAGTGACACTTTTTTAGGCTTTCAGTGATGAATCTTTAAGGCATCTAGATGTCTCTCTTGTTGGGAGGTTGGGTGGGATTTAGTGCTCCTTACTTTGGATGCAAGACTACCCAGGAAAAAGAGTTTGCTTACACCGTCTATTGGTCACTAGTTTTACTGTATCAAATAAACCAAGGAATAACTTAATTATTTTTATAGTCCTTTGGGGCACTTCAGAAAAATACAAGGAGTTCATGATCTGATCCATGTTGTCCAAAATCATAAAGGTATTACACTATTTTTTGTCAACAAGTATCTGATAGTACTGCATCTGCTGCCCTTTGAAAGACCCACATCTGATGACCTTGAATTGTGGGTTTTGCTCTGTAGTGTAGCCAGGCTGATTGGGAGAGAGGGACTTCTTTTTGGGGGTATCATGAGCCTCTTGGATGAGATAACACAAACAGAGTGGATATCCTTCTTTGCTATAAGAAGAGAAAAGCAAGAAAAATTTCCTGCGTCTATGCAGAAGGCGATAACTCTATTGTCATCATATGGAATAGTTGTAGGCTTGTGGGAGTTCTCCAATGTCTTGGGTTTGTGATATACATAGTACTTAGTATGCCCAGACTAAGGTGTTCCCAAACTGACTCTTAGAAAACGATCTCCTTGTGAAAATGGATGCCCTTTGCTTTGGAGTTCCTTCGAGTTGGTAACTTGGTATCATACCTCAGCATGTGGCTTATACCTCTTGATGACTATGATGCTGTTTTGTTCTTCTCCAGAGTTGTTAATACTAGGTAAATATCAGATGACACCAAAAGTTTGGGTGGTGGTCAAGATTCAGGGCTTTCTTTCAGAAATAGGGACTTCTAATTCTCTATAAGGAAGTGGGTGGGTCCCTTCTGCATATATCTTTTTTTAACGTGCTACTCTGTATATCTTAGGTTTCGCTTGATTTTTTTCGGCTTTCTTTGACAAATCTATGCTGCTCAGCAAATCTGCTTATTTTATATATATATATATATATTTATTTTTTTTTTCTTTATTTATGAAAAAGAGATAAATTCATTAATAAAGAAAAAAGTACATAACATTTCTACTACTCAGTGCATACTAGCACCACAAAGAACCACACCAAAACCCACAGCAGCACAAGACAATAGTACCCTAATATCACAGAACAACCAACACATACATCAGCACTATTAGGAATTATTACACAGTAAAACTAAGGAAAGTATAAACCAGAACAGCAAAGCCTCCTCAGTTCTTAAAAATTTTATAAGAGATGCTCCAATTTGAACATAAAACTTTAACTGCAGTGACAGCTTCACCTTCACCTTCACCTTCACCTTCTTGCAAATCTCAAATCAAGCTTTAACATCTCACGTGATGGAGGTGATGATTGAATCTTGAGATTTGATATGCCCTCTGTAGACCTGGGCATTTCTTTGAAGCCAGATATCGTAAACAGTGGCAGCCATGCCCAATTTACATAACACGGCTTTGAGAAATTTTTTGTGGATCTCTCTAGTACCCAATTGAATCACAGCATCCCATTGACACTTTGGGTTTTTAACCAGACACAGGCATGTAATCTTCTCCAAATTATTTGTGTGAAAGAGCATTCAAAGAAAATATGGTCCCTGCTCTCAATGGGGACTTATGCAGAATAACGTGGGTCCAAGCTTAGGAAGGAGCACCCATCCTGATTTTTACATGTTTTTTCTTCATTGTGCTTCAACCATGCTAAGAGTTTTAATTCAAGTGTATTCTTTCTCTTAGTCAAGGTGCTTTGACCATACCGGCTATTGCTTACCACTTTATCCTTGTCTCTTGCAAATTTTAATGAATTCAAACTACTCACTTGTTTTTCTTTCCAATAATGTGAAGTATCTTTATCATTAGTAACTTTGCTAAGTGCCAATAAAATAGATTTAAGCCAAAGATCCGTGTGATCTGCATATGTCATCAGACACAATGTAGCAGCTTTTGTGAATGAAACAATAACTCTTATGGTGTTTATTCTTAACTGTTTGGATATGGTATTTTCTTTGTGGCGTTTTGATTTAGTAAGCTTGGAAGTTGGGTAATGTTACAGCAATAATCCTGATCTCTGTCATGGCATCTTATTAGGGGATGTCCCTAGAGTCAACGGGCAGCTGGCAGTTTCTCGTGCTTTTGGAGACAAGAGCCTCAAATCACATTTGCGGTCTGACCCAGACATACAAGAGACTCTTGTAGATGCCAATACCGAACTTTTAATCCTTGCTAGCGATGGTCTTTGGAAGGTAATTGTTTCACTCTGAAGATCTGTAGCACCATCTACACGTTCATACAAAAAATGGCACATGATTGTCTACATTGTCCTTGCATTAGTGTAAACCTTTAAGAGATCGTTTTCCCTTTTGCACGTTATATTCAGGTAATGCCTAATCAAGAAGCAGTTGATATTGCAAGAAGGATCAAAGACCCACAGAAAGCAGCTAAGCAATTAACAGCTGAAGCGTTGAAAAGAGACAGTAAAGATGACATATCGTGCGTTGTTGTTAGATTTAAGGGATGATACCTTTTAAATCAGTGTTGCTTTCGAGGTGCAGTATATACCTACAATAAGAGTTATTACACAGTATGCCAATTTATGTTTAGACCGACAACAAATAGATACCATGTTGGGGTAATCCACACTGAATTTTCCAGAAATATGAACTCGGCAAAGGAAAAAACGGAGAAGAAAAGGAAGGATTCCCCCACTGTAAATTTAATTTCTCGATCAGTGCTTGATATTGTTTGATTTCTTTTTTTAAAAAGTGAATTAGGAGCTTGAAATGATACATATTGTTTTATTCTCAAGATCTATTTCCTTGCGGCTGTGTAGATGAATATATATGCTTTTATGTGATTGGAGGATTGCCTTTGTTTAATACTCTGGTGTTGGTACCTCCTAGTTTTATCATCTGGTCACTGGAAATTTTTGGAATAGGCTATGTTTAGCTTTGGCCTTTTGAGTTTCAAATA
The DNA here is from genome assembly GCA_023621385.1 of Quercus gilva. Taxonomy (NCBI): domain Eukaryota; kingdom Viridiplantae; phylum Streptophyta; class Magnoliopsida; order Fagales; family Fagaceae; genus Quercus; species Quercus gilva. Next base: position 6,642,499 of record CM042484.1, on the reverse strand, counting down.
TTCTTTTGTTTAAATGATAATTTAGACCTTAGAAAACCTTGAAGTTTAACACTGTTGAAAAATTAAACCATATAATTTTTGATAGTTTCAAATTGAATCCTGAATCGTACCAATTTATGCATTAAATATACTACCAAACCAAAAAAAACCCTCACTACCAAACCCTTCTTGGACTTTTTGCACGCTTTCTGGTTGGAGATGCGATTCAATCCTAAAACTTGATGAGAATATACTTCACCTGTACCCAGCAAATTAGAATATTTTATCCTTGTCTTCCCGGTAGTGACACAACCATTTTTGTTTTTGTTTTTGGATTTTTTTTTTTTTTTTTTTTGGGTTGATAATGGATACATCTAATAAGTGGGAAGATCAATATTGATATACTTCCAAGGATAAACACGTTGCTATCGGTAATTGTTTTCTTACATTTGTTGATGTATATCCTGTCCATTAAACGTTTATAATTTCACATGTGATGTTCACATTTACCACTCGAAATAGGTGACATGTACAAATAATATACAATAAAAAAAGTGAAAATCAATGCCCCAATTGGTTTTGTTAATATCTAATAGTCTGATCTCCAAAGTTTATTTCAGGTCAAAGATTTCATTTTTAATATTTTAAGTAATAATTATGCATATTCTTTTAATTTACAATATTTAATCCGAGTAATGAAATGAGAAAGAGAGATTTTTTTTTAGACGGAGAGCTTTCTACTTCAAAGAGGGTCCAGTTGGGTTGGGCTAAACTTGAAGCCCATTAGCATCTTTATAGACAGTAATAAAGGAAAAGAATGTGTTGTTATATGATTACCTTCTAGGGTTTAACTTGAAGCCCTGCTAGCTGCCGCTCTATATATGCCGCTTCACAATTCATCTCTACCCGTACTCTTTCTATCTCTATCTCTATCTCTTTGTAGGGTTTTTGCTTTTGTTAAATGGTGAAGGTGGTAGCGTAGTGAGTGAGTGCGTGATAATGATTGCCTCTTCTTTCAGCTACAAGGGCTAAGATCTAAGGATCAATTTCTTGATGGCTTTGTTCTGGGGGCATAAATCAATTTAGCTCAATGGCCTGGGGGTTCAACTTTATCCGGTTTAGTCGCCTCTTACTTCTCTGGCCTCCCCTTGCCTTTGCTACATTTTCGTTTTTGTTCTCTATAATTTCTATTTGAAATGCTCTGGTTTAATGTCTTAGCTAAGACAGCTTTATTGTTATTTTATTATCTTGTTTGCCTAATAGGAATCCATCCAACAAGTTTAGATAATTTTGTTGTTTTTTTTTTTTTTAATTTAAATTTATTTAAGGAATTAGCTAGGATTTTAAGAACATAATCAACATATGGGTGTTGTTGATAAATTTGGATTTTTTTTTTTTTAAATTTAAATAATCCATTCATGTATTCAGCTAGCTAAGCTGTTCCTAACAAATCCACTAGGCTGTTCAACATATGGGTGTTGTTCTCAAGTTTTTTGTTAACTGAGTTAGTGCACGAGGTGGGAGCGTATATGATTTAAAAATGTATTTTGAACTTCAACGTATAGGGGTCAACTATGATTTTGATGATATAACTGATTGTGGTAGTTTGGGTTTGTTTTGCCTCTCCTTTCGGCTGCAAGGATCTGTTTCTTGATGGCTTTGTTCTTGAGGCATAGACTGAAATTCAATGTCTTGGGGGTTTATTTTTATCCAGATATTTCGTTTTTGTTTATCTGGCTCCCCTTTCTTTGATACATTCTAATCATTCTTTGTGATTTGATTTTTGGATTATGAAGTGCTTTTGCTCTGTTGGGTCATCAGAATGGAAGGAAAAAAAAAAAGGAAAGTTTCAATCTTAGATCTTGGGGTCTTTTTTTGAAGAATTTTCCTTTTCATTTCTGACCATCGGTTACCAATTTAAAGTTTGTGTAGTCAATGAGCTTTAACCCAAATGGCACCTCCTCCTCATAAAAGGGTGAAGGGTAAAGTCATGGGTTCAAAACTTGTGTAATTTGCACATTAAGTGTTTATACATTTCTCTCACATGGGTGTGGGTTCCATTAAGATGTTATTTGCACATCTTGCAATAGCCACTCTTTGATTTGGAATTCTCCCCCATGTGAGAGTAGTGTGTGCGCAACTAATTGCAAGTTAGATGCGGTGTAGATTAGATGTGTTTCAAACTAAAATGTGCAGTACTGGATCGACATGAATAAAAGAAAAACAATTAAGTTGTATTGGAAATTTTACTAATTGTAATAAACTTCAAAATATGCAGTCTGTTGGTAAATTTTTTTTATTGCATTTTGGTTTTTCTCTTATATGGTGGTCTTCACCATGAGGAACAATCAATAGAGAACAAGTAGAGATCATTTGTTGAATGTTGCAAGTTTGTATTCTTTTGCTTGCCATTGAAGCCGCTTAATGGTTCAACCTTTGGCTTGCATTGCAATAAAGTAATGCTCTATAGACATAATATTTTTCACAATAAATTTCACAACTGTTGAGTTGGTAAGTTATTATTGATTTTCATATTGGTTTATTATTAATAACTTGTCACCTCTGCAGTTGTGAAATTTTTTGTGAAATATGTTTTGACTCTAGACTTATTGATTGCAAAATGTTGATTTACAAGTGCTGACCAGTGGTGGTATCAAGGACAGTTGCTTATACATCTACTTTTTCAAGATTCTGCATGAAAAAAGTTATGTTTTTGGCGCAGTCTTTTATGTTATGTTGAAGGGCATGGGTTGGCATTTATAGTATTCCCTTAAAGGCTTGCATTTCACTACTGTTATCATGGTTGTTAAAATCGTGATCTGGATCGTAGGATCGCACGATTTTACGATCCCACCTCACCAAAACGTTTAGAATTCCACTAGGATCGTAAAATGGTGGGATTGTATGTAAGATCGTAGGATCATATGGGATTCTACTGATTCTACTTATCCTACCAAAAACCAAAACATCAGTTTTTGGTTTTTTTTTTTTTTTTAATTTTTTTTAAGGGATATATTTTTTTTTTTTTATGAAACTTTAAGGGTTTTTATTTTTCTATGTTGTGATGGTATGGCTTTTTATTTTTATTTTTTATAAAATTATGTTAACCTAAGCAAATGTTTTCTAGTTTTTAGTACTTGTAATAAAAATGAAGGAATGCTTCATCATTTCTAAATGAAGAATTTATATTGGCTTTGCTACATTTTAAGTTATAATGTTGTTAAATTTGTTTGATCAATATACTAATTTGTGTTATAATATTACTAAAATATTTTACTTATATATAATTTTATTAGTATGCTTATATTTGTATATTGATTGATTAAGTTTTTTGAACACGCTCTATAATTGTTGCTGAGCGGTACAACTTGAATAGTTGAGTGTGAAGTTGAATCTTGATTCTTGATCTCTTTTGCAACTCTAGTATACAAATATACAATGTCTACATAGATAATAAAATGGTTGATGATGATTAGGACGGTGGTCATAAGAACCCAATAATGAGAATAATTAAATGTTCACTTTAACTTAATATTAATCTTGATTTTGGATTTCATATTTTAATTAGCTAGTTTCCATTTGATAACTTATTTTGGATTTTAAACTTGGAATTTGGAATTTAGAACTTGGAAAATATTTCCATATTGTTGATAAATATTTTGGTATTTGGTTGCTAATTAAACATTTATTGAATTTTTTAGATATATTGGGTCAAAACATAAATATATTTGTTTCATTAGTATAGACGTAGCAATGTATGACATGCAAATTACATCATATAATGCAAATCTTTGTTTTTTTATGGATAAATTTACAATTTACGTGATTATTTAACATACAAAGTCATTATTAATATGTTTTTTGCTTTAAATATGTAGGATCTTACGATCTATGATTTGATCCTATGATCTCACTTGCCTCTCACGATCCTACGTAAAATTCCGATTTTGACAACCTTGACTGTCATTTTCATTCTACATAACAATTCACTTTTTTGTTTGCCTTCCCTTTTCTTGTTAATGTGGTATTGACGATTTTAATTTGTTTTTTTTATGACTGTTAAGAGGAAGTCTTGGATTGAAGAGGTCTTTTGTAGCTTGAAATCATTCACCTCTTTCCATTATAGGAGTTAGCCTTTTGATTTTGTGCTAAAAGTGTAATGGGGCATTGTTGGAGTCTAGAGGGTGGGATTGGAGCATGGCTTTTGATTTCAACTTGGGATTGGAAAATGTTTTAGGAGAAAATGCTAGCTTTATATGGTACTTAAATGTTTTTAAGGATTTCAACTTGGGATTTGGAATTTATTTATTTTTGTTAAAAATGAAAAAGGTTTAAAAACACTTGTAAGGGCAATGTGACTTTTCTGGTTGCTAGTAGAAGCTGTGCTACGTGGCATTAGTGTATTTTGCTGCATCAGGCATTATTTACATCTTGTTCCAAATGTTTTCTTCAAAATCCCTTTCAAAATTTTTGATCTCGAATCTATATGTTACTAAAAGCTAAAGCGTAGCATTTAATATTGCTACACTTATGTTGAGCCATGTCAATAGCCATCTCATTCCCATCCTCTTTCCTAAATTTATCCTACAATTTTAAAATGGTTTTTATCAATTTTAAAATATTAATAAAACTAAAATTATTTCCAGCTTATCTCTATCATAAAGCTTACTTCTTATTAATTTAATTCCACCAGCCCACTTCTTCTAAATTTATTTCTAACATAAAAGCCCAAACCCAAGCCTCTCAACCGAAAACCCTTTGAAAATCACGGTTACAACTTCTTGGATTTCCTTCCCTTTTGTTTCTCATGCAAAACATGTTCCTTCCACTTCCCCCACCTACTAACGGCAGATTTCTCACACAAACCGTGTTCCTTCCCCTTCTCCACATTCTAACAGAGGATTATCAAAACTTCAGCCCTTCAGCTAGCTAACGCCAACCTTTCTCTCTTCCAAAGACAGTTTCAAAACTTCAGACCTTTGGCTTTCTAAAACAGTATATTTGATGATTCACTTCAGACCTTTAAAACTTGAACACAACACTAGGTGAGAGCTATTGAAGAGGGGGCAGATTTCATAGAAATAGACATCCTTGGCAGTTAAGATGGAGTGCTGATATGCTCCCACGATGTAGCACTGGATCTCGATAATAGAACAAATATTGCAAACTTCAGTCTGTTTGCTGATCGAAAAAGAACTTATGAGGTCCAAGGTGTGAATATGACTGGGTGTATGTCTCTCAATTTCTGGCTTAATATTACTGCACATCTGTTTTATTAAGTCCTTTTTTATATGAAAACTAGGGTATAAATCTATTCAATTATTTTGAAGTTTTCTCTTTCTTCTTTTCCCCTTTGGTTTCAGGTTACTATGGTGAAAATTACAAAAAGAGTCATTAATACTTTACTTTGCCAGACTATATTTTAGCAAGGTGGTTAGAAATTTATGATTAGTATGTCTTGATTATGTTCAATTCAGTTTTATGTTACATCAAGGCATTTGTTATCTGCAGCCTAGGAAAAATGGCATTCTAAGTGTGAATGCACGTCCCTCAGATGCCATAAATGTGGCAAATAGATGCAAGGTATATATTTTCCAAAGATTAACATTGAATTTGGTACAAGTCAATTTTGCACAATAATGAAATTCAGACTTTCAAGTTCAAGACAGTTGAAGTTACCTTGATGTGAATGGAGTTTCCAATTGGTGGTTTTTTTGAAAATAAATTTTAATAGGCTGTTGTTTGAGTGTGTGTGTGTCATGAAATCTGACAAGGACTGCACAACAATGCCACCCCCTTATCCCTCTTGACGTCCTTTGAGACTTCAACAGATCTAATAACATTCCTTGGTTATGAATGAATGCTTCTTTAAAGCTTCTATAATCAGTTTAAAATTTGTTTTGTGCAGGCACCAATATTTGTAAGTAGACAAATTGTCTTGGAAGATGCTATTAAAATCGGTTATGGGATGGGCAGAAAATGTGATACTAAATCTACTTATGATGTGTCCCTTGACAGGTATTGTGCACATAGTTGGGGGCCTTATATTTCCTATCATCTGTTATTGTTGTATCTGGTAGCATGAGTTGTTTCTTCTCCAGTTCTGCAGATGGTCCAAATATACTGTCGGACCTGCTTGCTTTTTTATGTATCTATTTAAATGTTAAAATTTGTATAATGGGTTTTATTTATTTTGAACATTATGATATTTGCAGGTGAACATCTTTGCAGTTTTTGCAGTCGCTAATTTTTTTTCCCTCTCCATCGCAACATGAAGTTTGTGATTTTTTTTCTTCTGCATAATTAACATATATGAACATAGCTAGCTATGTACCTATTTCTCTATTCAATTAATTTTGTACTTTTGGTAAAATCTAATGGTGGGACCTAGCTTCATGCTAACTCAGTTTCATTTTATTTATTTGTCTTAGTGTCTTTAAAGTTATACAGTTAATTTTGTACTTTTGGTAAAATCTAATGGTGGGACCTAGCTTTATGCTAACTCAGTTTCATTTTATTTATTTGTCTTAGTGTCTTTAAAGTTATACAGAGGCAGAACTATATATGCTTAAGCTCATTTAGGCTGCAGCTCAATAATTTTTCTCTTTTCTTTAACATATAAGAACGGAATATTTAAGAAGAAAAGGGAGAAATAAGTTGTACCCTTTTATATAACTGGCAGAGATCCTCTTTTAGCTATTTCAATTTGGATTTTCCTAAACACGTAGGTGAACATCTTTGCAGTTTTTGCAGTCGCTAATTTTTTTTCCCTCTCCGTCGCAACATGAAGTTTGTGATTTTTTTTTTTTTTCTGCATAATTAACATATATGAACATAGCTAGCTATGTACCTATTTCTCTATTCAATTAATTTTGTACTTTTGGTAAAATCTAATGGTGGGACCTAGCTTCATGCTAACTCAGTTTCATTTTATTTATTTGTCTTAGTGTCTTTAAAGTTATACAGAAGCAGAACTATATATGCTTAAGCTCTTTTAGGCTGCAGCTCAATAATTTTTCTCTTTTCTTTAACATATAAGAATGGAATATTTAAGAAGAAAAGGGAGAAATAAGTTGTACCCTTTTATACTGGCAGAAATCCTCTTTTGGCTATTTCAATTTGGATTTTCCTAAACACCTCCCGCCTCTAACTATGATAACTTGAAGTTCAAGGCCATACTCTTATATTTGTATATATCAGTTTAGTGATTGGAATTTCTTTTTCCCTTTTTTTTTTGGTCTATCCCTTCTAAAGTCATGAGTTTCGGAATGTCTAGGTTCAGGACAACTACATTAGTGTTTTGTAGTTGTCCTTTATAAAAAGACCCCATAGTTAAGATCCTAATTCAAGAGTTTTTGGCTAATTCAAGGTAGCCTGACCTCCAAGAGAATTGAAAGAATAAAAGAGGGAAGTTAGAGAAAATAACTGATACAGGAATAGAGATAGATGCAAACTGTAATTTTTCATAGCTTGAGAAGAATTCCAGCACACACACCACTTTTATGTTTTTCATATTCTTTTTTATTTTAATTCACACAGACTCCAAGTACTTTCATTTTTTAAACACAGACGATACATTCTTGCTTTATTTATTTATTTAATTATTTAAGTGTTAAATTTTGTATAATGGATTTTATTTATTTTGATCATTATGATATTTGTAGGTGAACATCTTTGCAGTTTTCCCTCTGCATCTCAACATGAAGTTTGTGAGTTTTTCCCTGCATAATTAACATATATGAACATAGCTAGCTATGTACCTATTTCTCTGTTTATATGATTGAATTCCTGTTTCGGGTGATTCAATTAATTTTGTATTTTTTTCAAACATGTTTTGAGAAAAGATGCGGGCTCTTTCTTTTCACTGTGTCATATAGTCCATATACCTGGGTTTAGGAACATATTGTATCATTGAAATTCTGTAGACATGTTTGGGCAAAGGTGGGGGGTTTTCTATTTCCCACCATGTCTCATAGTTATTGTATGTGAATTTTTTAGGATGTCACTTGATTGTCCCATGGACCTTTTGGCTTTTTCAATCTTCTCTCCTAATTAGGTGGGTGTAAAAGTTTCCCACTTTCAAGAATGTACTTCTTTGGGTTTGGAATTTGTTGCTAGAAAAAAAAACACAAAAAATCAACAAGCCCCTCAATGCAAATAATTTGATTTATGCAGTTCCTTGGTACAAAGCTGTTAATAACTTGCACCTGTGGAATGTGTCTTTATTAATTTATGCAGTTCCTTAGCACAAATTTAAATTCACAACTGATGTCTATTACTTATAATTCAATGTAAGGATTAGATTAATAGTATTGTTTCTTTTGATTGCTGGTTTTTTCCCCTCTTTTATTACTACCTCTTTTGTGTTGTGGGTCTTATATGGGTCTGTTCATTTTTAAGTATTTGGCTTGGGATAGAAAATACTTGAAGTAATTGTTATTTTTTATATATTACACGTCATTACTTTATATTTATATTCCCACGCTTCCCGTGGGTCTGCGGCTAGTTGCCTATAATTTGTCATACCTAAATGCTAGGATAGCTTCATAACCATTCACAGAGGGATGGTAGCAAAACAAAGAGGTTGTGTTTGTGATTCAGCATTCATGTTCCCCTATTCCGCCCTCTGTTTTTCGTGTTGTTTTTTAAACTCCAGAATTGCATCAGCAAAATTTCATACACTTGCCAGTTAATCAAAGTTTATCATAAATTGTCCTCTTAATTAAGATTTCAATCACTGTTTAGTGCTCGGTGTTTTTTAATCTGTTCTTCAGGTAAATCAAAGTGGAAGATTCTGCCACTCAAAATGTTTTATTTAAGGACATAGAAGTTAATCATAATTTTTTCTTTTCCTTTCACTTTGTAAATTAATCAAAAGAATGTGTGTGTGTGTATATATATATATATATATATTCCTGTGTTAGTCCAGACATTGACACAACAGAGAGGAAACAATGTTTTTTCTCCTTATGCCTAGTAATTTATGTGAAAGAAAAAGGTCCTGCTTTTATAGGTGGTTCAAGGTTTCAAGGTACTTGATTGGCTTAATTCAAAAAAGAAAAGGTATTTATTGGCCGGATTGAGAGCTATTTGTGTGTGCCTTTTTATTAAATCTAGGGGGAATAATTTTATGCTTATCTATAAATCGAAGTCTCTTTTTGTAAAATTACTAATGTTGCGCCACATAAGGTAGAGAGCCACCACCCACCGTCAGGCATGGATTCTGCCATTGTCAGACTGCTGGACTTAGGTTTTGGTTTTTTCCTTGGGATTGTGCTTTAACATGGTTCTATTGGATTTTGTTGGTTTTAGGGCTTAAAGCTTTGGTCTCAATTATTTACCGAGTTCTGTATTGTTTATTGTCTATTGGTCTCAATCATAGCTACAGTTTGTTTCTTGTGAGATTTATATGATTTTATTTATCATATGTATTTAAAAGAAAAAGAGAAATTTTAGCAGAAACTTTCGAAAAAAAGATATTTCATGGCAAAATTGAAAAGCTGGGTTGTAAGTATGAAATATTGAATGAATGAGACTGTTTCAGATATGGATATTTTTTCCCCTTTGTTTCTATGAATATTATTTTTCTTGGCCAATCTTGGGGTTCATATTAATGGATAGGAAATCCATATGGGGTTCTAGAGTTGTTTATTTTTTTGAGAGAGAGTATAAACGTTGTTAATAACTGTATTATGTGTTGTGTAAGGAGTTTTGCACAAAACAAAGGTGATGGCTGGAAGGAATAAAACAAGTTAAGGTTTTTACTATACTTGAAGCTCATCTTTTGGGACAGTTAGGATCTTTCCTTTCCTTTTATTAGACGAGTGTCCTTGGCATGCCCTTAATGTGTTTGAGAGATTGCCTGATTGTCTTTTCAAATATAAAAGGAGCTGTTTATGTTGCTTAATAGTGCTATAACTTAACAGTCAAAAAACTCTTTTGTCTAACTTCAGCTTCAGGAAAAGTGTAGTTTGAAGCTCTATTTCTTTGAACTATTAGTTGCTTTTTTGTACTAGGGAGGCTTTTAGGAAATCTAAAAATACACTTACCGTTAGATAATGTTCACAACTTGATCTTCTAGCCAAAAATATGTTTTGTTGCTAATTTTCTTTGAACTGTAAGCATTGAATCCAATGTAGGAATTAGGTAATTCATAAAGAAGGTTTTTGACTCTATTTTACAAATTGTCAATGCAATTAAACTTACACAAATGTTCATGATGATTGTGGTGATTTCCAGCTCGCATCTGCAGCTATAAAAAACAAAATGAATCATTCATAAAATTGCTACACATTTAGCATATTTTCAATATTTGTTGGATGGTATTTTGTTTTGTTTTTTAAATTTATTATGAGTGTTCAAATTTTTTTATATAAAATTTGTAATTGCTATTTCGCAAAATTGTTACAATTATAAGATATTATTAACGTAATCTCCATCTAATAGCATCTAAAACGAATATAAAAAATAACTAAGATTTCTTTAAATCTCATTTTCAATAGTTTTTTGTGCATTACACGAGTAGTCAAAGATAATTGATTATTAGTTGAATATTTTGCTACGCAAGCCAGTAGCTCAATTTTAAACATTGTTTTTTAATTAATTTTCGTGCATTACACAGGTAGTCAAAGATATTTGACTATTAGTTGAATATTTTGCCACCCTCAATTTTACACATTGTTTATTTATTTATTGTGTCAAAATAAGAGTTTTAAACCGACTATTATATAGAAAACTACAGAGTTTTAAACCAATTATTATTCAACTAAATGAAGAGTTTTAAACCAATCTGAAAACATTTGAATATTTAGGCCTGTTTGGTATGCACACTTCAGCAACGTTGTTTACTGTTTAAACACCCAAACAGGTGGGTCCCATGTTGACCTACGTGTTTGGTAAGTGATTCAGAACAAGTGTTGTTTGAATTTGTGTTTGACATATTATCGTAGAGAGTGAAACATTCTGTGTCTACCTGACAGTAAGCTCTCACTCTTTACCATGTGTCTGTGTAGATAGTCTCTTCTCTCCCATGCATTAGTGCACTGTGGCATCTTAGCAACGTTTCTCCCACACTTCAATGCACTGTAGCATCTCAATTCAAAACAATATCGTTGTCAGCTTAAAAAAAAAAAAAAACACACACACACACACATACCAATCACACAACTTATATTTCTAACACCAAAATATACTATTTGAAACACATTACCAAACACATTTTTCTCTTTATGAATATGATAAATACGTATTTTTTTACAATACTTTTTAAACCATATTATCTACATCATTTTAAACAACATTACTCAAACTTTTTGTCAAACGACCCTTACTACTCAGCAATCTGAGTTTTAAACCAACTATTACTTTACCTAATACTATACTAATGTGGCACCATTAAACCTCATTGCCATAGTTATTTCGTTGCCACCACTGCTGGTAACACTTTACCCTTGCGTGCACAACAGTGAGGATGAGGAGGTAAACTATTTGCACGGCAACTTCAAGGGTACAAAAGCGTTTTTGCTCTTTTGTTTCTACAAACCTTTTGTTTTTAAGCATCAAGGTATCTTTTACATGAATTTCTCTTTCATAATTTCTTTTGTTTTCATATTGTTTTCTTTTTAATATCCCATGTTTGTGTATCTTTTTTCGTATATTTACTTCCATTGTTTCGTGTATTTGTGTAATATTTCATTAAGAACCAAATTTGTGTTTACTCGGTATGCCTTTTTGTTTTTAAAGTATAGTTTATGTGAAAGAAAAAGGTCCTCATTTTGTAGGTGGTTCAAGGCACTTGATTGGCTGGGTTGAGAGCTATTTGTGTGTGTGTGTGTGTGTGTGTGTTTTTTTTTATTACACCTAGGAAGAGTAATTTTATGCTTATTTGAGCAACCATCAACACATGTTCTTAAACATTGGATGAAACATTTTGTAAGCATTTTATTAAACAATATATAAACACATTTTCTATAAAACTGGATGTCTAGAGTCTAGTGACACTTTGTTTGACGTATTGCATAGAAGACAATTTTGCATGAACTAAAATCCTTGTACTAAGGCTAGGATCACCTAAATTAAAAAGATAAAAGGTATGCCAGGATTCAATTACGTTGCCTCCATCTCTACTTTCTCATAAAAATTAATCATGGACCTACGCACTTTGAGCCCAACCCATGATATGACTCAAAAAAATCTATTTCTACTTCCTCTTAAAACTAGTCATGGTTTAGCACAGTAAGGCCCAACAAATCAGTAAGGTCATGAGACCGAAGAAAATTTTTATTAAAAAAAGCTTCGGCCAGTTTTTGTAATACCTATATAATCATGATAGCTTTTGGATAAGCTAAAGCGGTTTATAAGATAAATAGATAATAATTTTAAATTTTAATTTAAATGAAATATCTCTTTAGTTTAAATAAGACAAAAATTTAAGATTCAAAAATTTTTTCTTTTAGTTAAAGATTCAAAGAATAGTTGAACTCAATTTTATTTCTTCTATAAATTGGTTTCTATTTATTTATAGTTTATTAGTATTTTCTATTGACTGAAGGGTTTCTATAGAGAAAATGTCGGCTTCTATTGAAGCTCTAGCAATGATTGGTGCAAATTATATTGAGTGCACCGTTGATTTTGAAGAACGAGAGAGAAAAGGGCAACCACCATGTCATTTAATGGTTGAAACATTTAAGAAAGATATAAATGACTTGGCTTCACTCTCTCCTAGCACATCAAGCTCAAATAATGGTGAATATTGTGCAGTCCTCGTTAAAGTTGAATGCCGTTCAGAGGTCCAACCTGAAGTTGTTCGAAGAAAGCTTATCAAAAGAAGCTTAAACTCAATGGGGGCATGGATGATGAAAGTCATAGCAAGGTTTATGAAGATGTTAAGGCTGCTAATGCAAAAAAAGGCATAGTTAAGAAGGTATATAAACCTTCATCAACAAAACTAGCATTGGCCTAGAATTGTATTAATTTCTATGTAGTGGCTCTTCTATCTTATATTTACTTGCTCTAGAATCTAGATGCTCAATTAGAGCTAATCTAACTAATAGGTAAGCTATAAGAGTCTTCACTGCTGACAAATGTATATGTGTTTTAATTTTAGTATCAAATAAACCTCGCCTGTTTGCTTTTAATTGGACACGGCTTGTGTCCAGTGGAAATTTCCACTGGACACGTCTGGATTTGGACACGTGTCCAAGAGTAGACACGTGTTTACCATCCAACGTATCCAGTGGAAACTTCTACTAGACACAAGTTACACCCCTTTTAGTTTTATGTGTCTCATTTAATATTTTTAGTGTAACAATATGACATCTCAAACCGAAACTTTGATTGTATAGTTATTGATCTCTAAACCAACTACAGGAAAAAAGAACAAATCCTAATGCTACAGACGTGCGGTAAAAGCATACTTACAATACAGTAAGCTAGTTTTAGACATTACTTGAGTACTCGAGCTATTTTGAGTCACTATGGTTTCCTTTGCAGGGTAGGAGAATAGTGACAATGGAAGATTACCCACGTTCAAAGCATTTGAAAGTAATTAACTCGTTATTATACTGCTCAATTGGAACTAGTATTTAGATATACAAATATGCCAGAAATTGTTAAATTGTGGATTGATTTTGAGCTTCCTTTATATGATGATAAGATTCAAATAGTCTTGCAGTTGTCGATGGTTTCTTTCATTTTTAATTTAATTCTTTTTTAGCATTCAAAATTTTTCTGGAAATTATTTTGGTAATAGTTACAAATATTCCCACCAACATTATTATATGTTCCAAAATGTTCCCCCCCCAAAAAAAAAAAAAGCAGAATTTGAAATTAATTTTCTATTTCAATTGAGTTTATTCATATGATAATAAGTTTCAAATTAACTTCCAAATATTTTGAAATTATTTGGAATTATAAGTTTAAAAAATATTTGGAATTATAAGTTTAAAAATGTCTTTTAGTTGTGAATCATTTATTTCAATTTTAACTTATTTCTTTTATTGCATATTTGCAATTTAAAAGTAAAAGTCACATGCTAACCAGTAATATCCAATTCAAAATGATAATACCAAGATAATACAACAATCGATAGGATTCCAAATACAAAATCTTTCTCAACTAACCAATTATAAACAACAGGATTCCGAAGGATTTCAAATCCAATGTCTTTTTCCACTAACCAATTAAAACTTTAATTAAAAACTCAAACATTTGAGTTTGAAATTAATTTGCCAACTGTGGTTTTTACGTGCGAAGATTCCATAGTTGGTAACTCTAGAGCCGGGTCATTTTGTTGCAAAAGGTGATAATCTAAAGTGAATCATTTTACGAAAAATTATTAGTTTATTCCAATATCCTAATTGTAGTACTCATTGAACACTTCTTTAAAAAAATCATCAATTTGAAATATTTTTGTTAATAACTTTAGCCTTGATTAAATTGGTTTCTTTATATTAATATCACTATGATAATGCCAAAATTATGCAATATTAGCCATGTTATTGGCATGGTAAATGTCTTTCATGCAATATGACCATATTTCTATAAAATAAATTTCATATGCATAGAGTATTTTAAACTTAAATAAAATATTTAAAAAACTTGTGTGGGGCCCCAAATATTTAACAGCCCCAGCCCACTCCACTTCAGGCCCAAGGTCCATGCCGAGAAGAGGGCATAATCCGAGGATAAGCGGACGAGGCCCAAGTCGTCTAGGGACCTCGCCGAGGAGGCCCATGTCCTCGGCAGGCCGACGTTGAAGGAAAGGAGCTGTCACTCACTCATTTAATGCACACCACCAACATTCTGATCACATCAATGGTGAATTGACCAGCCAACAGTGATGCCTTGGTTGCTTCAACTAATAGAAAGCCTGCAAAGGCAGCTAATGGGACAGGCACTCAAGTATAGGCTTGGATGATCAATAAGTGGACGGCAGAGATCAACTAAACAAGACTATATAATAGATAGCACCCCCGCCAAAAAGAGGGACCAAAAAAGGAGAAGAAAGAAAAAGGGTATCTTCAGGGTGTCCAAGGACAACCCTTGTAAATGTCATTTCTTCGTAAAGAGATCCTCGGACTAAATCCTCGGACTAGGTCGAGAACAAAATTTCTTCATGAACATTTAGCCGAAGTCATCGTTATTATTCTCACAAACACTTAGTCAAATTCCTTTACTATTATTTTTATGAATCTCACGCCGATCATTGTTTGCTTTACTGGTACTCAGCCCTTCCACCCACGCTTTACAAATTTTATTATTTAGGTCCAATTTAATTTGAGTCCTTACAACTTGTAAATTATAAACAGTGTCGTTCCTATTAAATACTTCAATTCAATTTCAAACAGATTTTTTTTTTTTTTTTTAAATACCTTGCTCAAATTCACCATCTGCAAAAATAGGGCCTAGTCTCAGGCATACTCAATATAAGCGAAAATAAAATGTATTGTGACCTAATATTTTATAAGTGATACATGATTTAGAAAAAAGAATCCAACATTCTTATATAATTTAATACATTAATTGGACTATTTTCATATATTTATTAAATGCATTTTAAAACTTTTAATTTTGAAAACTTTGAAACAATCAATGTGAGAATAAATATCTTATTTTAAATGGTCGTTGTCTCTCTTGGCAATTTTGGACTATAGTTATTGAACAATGAATTTTCAATAATGAATTTGTCTCAAAAACTATTAATTCTAATTTTAATTTTGACAAAGAGAAAAATGAAGAGTAAAAACTTTGGAATATTAAAAAAATTTACACTATTAAACTACCGCAAACATAGTAAAATATGTTAATAAAATGCTGAACATTCGAAAAGAATATAATATTTTAAAATTAAGTTTTATTTATTAATTTTTTTTTTTGCATTAATTAAAATTTTTAACGTAAAACAGAAGACAAGATTTTTTTTTTTTTTCCCTTTTTAAGTGAGATGCCTTACTTCTTACTTTGTTTTTTTTTTTTTTTTTTTAATGCAATACTATAAGACTTTTTTAATGCTAAATCTGAAGTTAGGCAATTAGTTCAATCCTTTTACATTATGGTTCGCACTCAGTTTGCACTAAAAATCAAAGCTATAAGAACTGATAATGCCAAAGAATTTGACATGCCAAATTTTCTTAGTTCTAATGGTATCACTCATCAACATAGTTATGTTTACACTACACAATAAAATTCTGTTGTGGAGAGAAAATATCAGCACCTCCTTTCTATTGCTAGAACCTTACAAAATCAATCTCATCTCCCAATCCAGTTATGGGGTGAATGTGTTTTAAAAGTAGCTTACTTAATCAATAGATTACCTTCTTCTTTGTTGAATAACAAAACTCATTTTGATCTTCTTTTTAAAAGGTCACCAGATTATAGTCATCTCAAAGTGTTTGGTTGTTTGTGTTTTGCTTACACCATTGCTCAAACCAAAAATAAGTTCTCTCCAAGAGCTAGAAGGTGTGTTTTCATTGGTTATCCATTCAAGGTAAAAGGATATAAGATTTTTGATCTTGAATCCCATACTATTTTCATTTTAGGGGATGTTGTTTTTCATGAATCTGTGTTTCCTTATGCTTCAATGTCATCTAATTATGAATCTAATTCTTTATTGCCTTTACCTTGTGTTCCTACTATTCCTTCCATCTTTGATGATACTCTTTTGTCAAATTCTCATTCTTTTGTAACTTGTCAAGACTCCATCATTCAAGTTCATCATGAACTTGATGATGTACCAGAAGAACCCCCTAAGCCTCTTATTGATCCTGTTCCTCTTAGAAGGTCTTCTAGAACTGTTAAACAACCATCATACCTTCAGACATATCACTGCAATAAAATATCATCCTTTTTCACTACCAATCCTCTCCAATTAGGTACCTCTCATCCCTTGTCTTCTCATGTTTCTTATCAACATATTTCCCCTTTTTACAAATCTTTATGTTGTTCCATTTCCTCTATTGTTGAGCCTTCTTTCTATTATCAAGTTGTTTCTAACCCCAAATGGCAAGAGGCCATGGCTACTGAAATAGCAACACTTAAGGCTAACAACACATGGACATTAACCCGATTACCTACTAGTAAGAAACCTATAGGGTGTAAATGGGTTTACAAAATTAAATATAAAGCTGATGGTTCAATTGAAAGATACAAGGCAAGGTTAGTAGCTAAGGCGTTTACCTAAAAAGAGGGAATAGACTACATTGAGACTTTTTCACTAGTTGCAAAAATGGTGTCAAGGTTCTTCTTTCTGTGGCAACAGTCAAGGGCTGGTTTTTAAGTCAATTGGATGTGAAAAATGCTTTTTTGCACAGTGACCTCCATGAAGAGGTGTATATGGCTCTTTTCATAGCCAGGGGAAGGTGGTTTGTAAGTTCAATAAGTCTCTTTATGGGCTTAAACAAGCCTCTAGATAGTGGTTTGCTAAGTTTTCTACCACTTTGATTCAACTTGGATTCACTCAATCCAAGGTAGACTATTCTCTTTTCACAAGGCAGTAGGGACATATATTTATGATTCTTTTAGTATATGTGGATGATGTTTTAGCGGCTTGCAATGAAAAAGATGAGAGATAGACAAGTTCAAGGTTCTGTTGGATCAAAATTTTAAATTGAAAGACTTAGGTGATTTGAAATATTTTATTGGTTTGGAGGTTGCTAGATTAGATAAAGGAATAGCACTTTGCCAAAGAAAATATACACTTGAAATCCTAAATGATGCTAGATTACTTTGCTGTAAACCTGCAAAAACACCAATGGAATAAAATCTCAAATTGAGCAAGTTTGAGAGTGAAGAGCTCAAGGATCCAAGTAGTTATAGAAGACTGATTGGCAAGTTGTTGTATTTGACAATCACCAGACTAGACATCACATTTACTATTCATAAACTCAATCAATACATGTCTAAGCCAAGGAAACCACACCTAAATGCAGCATATAGAGTCCTGCAGTATCTGAACAATGAACCAGGAAAGGGACTTCTGTTTTCTTCTAATACAAATATTCACTTAAAGGGATTTGTAGATGTTGATTGGACCTCATGCCCTGGTACTAGAAGGTCTATGACAAGGTATAACATCTTCATTGGAGATTCCTTGGTGTCATGGAAATCAAAGAAGCAATCCACAATCTCAAGGTCTTTAGCAAAAGTTGAATACAAGTCCATGGCTGTGGCAACAAGTGAAATAGGGTGGATTTTGTACTTCTTTAGAGAGATTGGGATAAAGCATAATAGGCCAAAAATGTATTGACCTTTTAGGTAAATTAACCAATTAATTAGCTAAGTGAATTAATCAAGTCAATTAACATGCAATAAGCGTGGTAGCACAAACAAATCACCAATTAAACTAAATGCAGCAGAAATTAAATTTGACATAGGTGATTTGTTTATGAATAGGGAAAACCACCGAGGCAAAACTCCACCGGGTGAATTTAAGGTCACCACTTCCGAGAATCCACTATTATCAAAACAAGCAGTTACAAGTAAAGGAATCTCAGTACCTTATACCAACCTACAGTTGAACTCCTACCCCAATACCCAATTGGACTTGTAATGTAGTAACAATCTCTCCTTTTAATGCACGGCTCCCAATATGTGACTAACCAATCGATGCACGAATCCCAATACGTGACTAACATACCAACTTGAGAAATATATTGGCTGCAAAGTTCTTCAGTTCATCCACTCAATGAAGATTAAGAAGTTCATTGGTCACAAAGCCCTACGGCATACAAACGCAGCAGCTTCTTCAAGAAAAAAATGAACTAGGGTAGATTGTCTCCGGTCACAATATGCATGTAACAACAAGCGCAACAACCTTTGCATCCACTAAGACAACCCTTAAAATAATCCTTATATATGTCTAGGGTTGTAAGAAAAGAAAATATAAACACATTGCTTGGATATACGTGAAAAACAGATCTGGAAATCTGAATTTAGTAATCCTCGAGAGATAGGGTATTTGTCAAGCAGCTGTTGAGCATCGGGTTAAAATTGTCTTTTAAACCTCAATAGATACAATCTGTCGGGCTATCTGTTGAGATTTAAAATATAACATTTCTTCACTTGTTTCTTGAACAGATTTGCGTGGCTTTAACTCTTGACTTGAATAACATGTTTCTTGAAGACTTAAATCATCCTAGATCTACCCAATTATAAGTAAAGTGCATTTTGTCAAAGGATTAGCCAATTTTAAATGACATATATTCATAACATGTTTCACATATATCCTAACAGAGCATAATAGAGAGGCTTTATTATTTTGTGACAACTAGGCAGCATTACACATTGGTTTTAACCCAGTTTTTCATGAAATGACAAAACATATCGAGATTGATTATCATGTGGTCAGGGATAAGGTTTTGGAGAAGGTCATTAAGTTAAACCATGTTAGAACTCACTGTCAATTAGCAGATATGCTCACTAAGGCATTGAGTTTTAATCAATTTCCTAATCTTGTCTGCAAAATGGGTATGATAAACATACATACAGCAGCTGCTCTTGAGGGGGAGCATCGGAATGAAGGGAGCAACAAGCAACAAGAGCAGCAGGACTTGACAGACTTGGCCAGGAATAGAGCAAAAGTTGCAAATTTGGTTGGAGAATAAATGACAATAGTTTTAGTAACACAATGTATATTCGGCTTGTAGTATAGCTAAGTGATTAAGCCTCTGTAAATTGTAGTACATGTAACAGTTAGTTATAGCTAGTGATAGGCACGTGTGTAGGTGGTTAGTTCTGTTTCTGCAGTTACAGTTTTGCTTCCTTTTGTACAGATTGTATATATAAGCTTTGTACTCTTTTTATAATTAATGCAATTCCAGAATTTCCGTTTCATCGAATCCTTGATACCAGATCAAACTAGTTACCTTGATTTACACTTATGTCGCGCATTGGCAGGGTCATGAACACCCATGACCCAGCCTAGAAACTAAAATATTCCAGGGCGATTTGCAGAGACTTAAAAAGGTTCAAGTTTTTGGGCATGCCTAAAAAAGGGGTTGGGAGTTGTTCTAAAAAGAGAACTGGTTGGAGAATAAGGAGGGACCTAAATTTTTGGGCAGGAACTTCTTTTCCAAGAAGCTTGGTTGAGACTTGAGAGAACCCTACTTCCCCATGAAACTTCTCTTGTTGTGATAGAATTTCTCATGGGTAATGCTCAACAGTGGACTTTGGTAGGATTTCTTATCAACGAATAGGGACTTTTATCACAAAATCTGCTTGTAAATTAGCGAATGCTACACAACGAAAGAGCGAGTTGAACAATTGCTAGTTAAATGACAAACCCCAAAACATGGGATGACTAAAGTGAACAAGGATAGTGCATCTAAAGGAAACCCAGGGTTAGCTGGAGGGTATGTGGGTGTGCAAGTAAAATTGGGGAGTTGTGGGAGAAGCATCCTTTCTATTTCAAAATTTGTCCATCTATTTCATGGCTTAGAATAGATTTTAAAATTTTAAATGTATATTGTTGCATTTACTTTATTAGATCCCCAAAAAAAAAATCATAAAATGGAAATTTACATGAGATTTAAAGGATGGGTTGCAAATAGTTACTTTATTTACATGTGATTTTTGGCTTTAGTTACAAAATTGGGTATATTCCTTGTTTCTAACATGCATAATCTAGATAAAATTCACCCAAGGTTAAAAGCTCTTGTTGCTGACTGCAGTTTCTCGTCCAACAGATTCAGAAAAAAGAGATAAAACATGTGTTTAGGGAGTGTGCTAATGTTATAGCTAATTTAAGGTGTAACCATGTTAAAAACTTTGCTATATTCTAATGGAAGTGGTAGAACGATTTACACATAAATTAAGGGTCTCATGTACTTACAGATCCACGGTCTTGGTTATATTTCAAAATTTGAATTTAGATTTAAATTTGTTTCAAATTAATAAATTTTAATTGCCTTCATTTTAAATTCATTAATTTTATATATAATTTTAAATCCAAGAATTTTAAAGGGTTAAAATTCTTGGAGGATTTGTCAAGTTTAAATCATTAATGTCTTTAAACTATCAACAGTAATACGATATTAACTTATTCAGTTATTCTCAAGGCCTCTTCCGTTCGTTACAAAGTTTAATTGATTTTGATGCATGTAATTAGCCAAAAAAACTAGCACAGTACTGTAGTCTTTCTTTTTCCTTAATTGCCAAAAAAAAAAAAAAAAAATACAGGCCCACCCTAATTGTTCAAGCATTAAATTATGTTAAAGACATTGAATAATCTATTCATCACACAACATCAATTGAACATGTGATCCAAATTCCGCCACCTCCCTTTTACTTTTTGTATTCTAGTAGGTGGCTTTTATACTTTGGCGTACGTAGCTTACCTTCTGGCTCCATAGTCCATAGCCACGTAGGACAGCTAGTAGTTACTATTTCATCTTATATATCATCATTTTTCTTTTTGCTGAATATATATCAGCGTATGCAATCATATACAGCCTTTTCTCCTTTTTCAAAACAATAACTACATATAACGGTATCAAATTTTACAAATTTTTTTTCATAATTATTAACATAAATAGATTGTTGTTAATATATAATAAAAAAATAATGTCAATAATTGTCCTATATAAAAAAGATTAAAAAAAGTAAATTTATTGTGTATGGAAAATGTTTCTCTCAAAACTAGTTTAGAGAGAACCTCTATTGACAAGATAAACACATTTTGAAAAGCTTTCTTGAATAATTAATATAACATATAGAGACATAATTTAATCCAAAAAGCTTAAACTCAATAGGTATGTGCTCAATTATGCTATATTAACTACTCACTATTCTCATTATTATTCAATGTGGAACTTCACAGACACATGTGTATAACCCAAGAAAACTCCTCAAACTTTTTATATATCTTTTAATTGAATGTGAATTTTAAAAATCTAACCGTTAGATTGTTGTTAATATATAATAAAAAAATAATGTCAATAATTTTCCTCTATAAAAGAGATTAAAAATAATAATTAAAAAAGAGTAAATTTTATTGTGTATGGAAAATGTTTCTCTTAAAACTAGTTTAGAGTGGAGAGAACCCTACTCAAACTCTTTATATATATCTTTTAATTGAATGTGAATTTTGAAAATCTAACAGTTGGATTGCATGTTATTATTATATCCTCCATTCTTGCAAATTTTTAAGAAAATCGAAGATTAATAGCTATGTTTTTAATCATATGTTCAAATTTCATGTTTGGTGGTCTAAAATTATGCATAAAAAATAAGTTCATTGATCTTGTAGGGATGAAGGGCCCAGAAGTGTATATTGAGCCGTGGGCCTTATCCGAGGACATTTAGTAGTCCGAGAATATGTGCGCTTTAATGGAAAAATGTCAATCAATGAGTTATGAAAGGATTTTGGCCATAAAGGTTCGATAAGTTTGTCCAAGGATAAATGTCTCCTCAGCCAAGTAGGGCAGAGGTCAAAAGGTTTGGTCTACCATTAGGAGCTATACTCCAGACGAATCTACTGGTAAGAATAAACTTAAGAAGGGAGTAAGACAGAGGAAAGCTAAGAAATATCTAAGAGAAAGCTGCTACCACCGCATTAAAAGCTCTGCAGCTAATTATCTAGCCGTATTAATGTGGATATGATACCTGAACAGTGATATTCAGCCTTACAGTTATTCCCAAAGACTTTAGGAAGTTGTTGATGGGATAAGGATCAAAGCCAGTAATTTGATCTACATGTGGAGGGCTGAGATGAGAAAAATAGGGTAATATAAAGAAGAAAGGCCCCAATTACAAGTGGGCATTGGAGAATCAGAGGAAGGAAGAGGAAAGACTGTAGCTTTAAGAACCAAAAATTGAAATCAAGTCTAAAACAGAATATATTCAAGAATTATTCTCCTTGGACTTTGCCAAGGAAGGATTTCTTCGCATAAAATCTGTTTTTCTTTGTTTTATTTCAATCTTGAATTCATTGTGAGCGTTGTCCAACTCATTGAAACCTAGTTTTCGGCCCACTCTCTACAAATTCATTGTATTGGGCTCTTTGGGCCTTAATCCTCCAATCTTTTGGGTCTAGGATCCAAAACCTGCCCTTACAGATCTAATTGTAAATACATTCGATTTGAATAAAATTTGACATGCGTGTTAGAACATGCAATTCAACAACTATATTTTCAAAATTCATATCTAATAAAAAAAATATAAAATAAGTTTGAAGAGTTTCCCTCCAAACTTATCCTCGTTGTTTCTAAAAGCTAGAAAACTTACGTCCACATTTTTCATATTTGATTATTCTTATTAATGAATAAATTGATTAACAATCATTTTAACTCTTCATTGATTATAAAAGATTATACTAATATATGTCCTTAAGACATACATTAATAAACTATTTGAAAAAAAAAATTATGAAAAAATAAAAAAGTAATAAATTTTTTTAACAATTCTTTCAAATTCCCATAAAAGATTTTTTTAAATAAATAATTAATATATGTACTTAGATTATACATTAACCGAAACCATTCTAGAAACAAAACATCAGCGTTTAACCAACACAGGCACAGCCACAAGAAATTCTCCCAGTCAACCAATCAACGCCTTCTTATTCTTATTAGGTGCATAGATTCCCACTCACCCATTTGACCCACCCGCGCTTTCTTTTCGGTCTCTAGTCTCTACTATTCAACATTTATATTTGAAACTATTCTACACTCTAAGGCTTCCAGTTGGTTCCAAAGCAAAAATGTCCAAGTGCTTCAGCTTCACCGAATCAAAGAACTGGTGCTACCGATCCTCTTTCACCAAATCGGGGCTCCGATCCACCATCACCGACCTCAAAGACGGCACCGTAATGCACTGCTGGGTCCCAAAGACCCACAAAGAGTCCGAGCCCGAGCCCAAGCCCAACCTGCTACTCATCCACGGCCTAGGAGCCAACGCATTGTGGCAATGGGCTGACGTCATCCGACACTTCACCCCTTACTTCAACGTGTACGTCCCCGACCTCGTGTTCTTCGGCGACTCGTTCACGACTCGGCCTGAGCGGAGCGAGTCGTTCCAGGCCGAGTGCCTGATGCGAGTCATGGAGGCCAACTCGGTGAGGAAGCTGAGCCTGGTGGGCCTCAGTTACGGCGGGTTTGTCGGGTACAGCATGGCGGCGCAGTTTAAGGAGGCGGTGGAGAGGGTGGTGTTATGCTGCGCCGGGGTATGCATGGAAGAGAAGGACCTGAGGAATGGTGTTTTCAGGGTCTCGGATTTGGAAGAGGCGGCTAGGATATTGGTGCCTCATACGCCTGAGAAGCTCAAGGAGTTGATGGGCTACGCTCTGTTCAGGCCTCATCCTTTTGGATTCTTGCCCTCTTGCTTGCTCACTGATTTCATTGATGTAAGTAATTAGCTCTCTCAGACTCAGACTAGCACTCTTATCTTGTCCACCCGTTCACACTCACATACAGACATACAATTGTAGACACTTGTAGTAACTGCTTGTAACTACTACTCACTAGCAACCAATAATTGATAGCACATGCTCTATCTTCCATTCAAAAAAACACAAAAAATTAGATAGCACATGGTTATATCGATTTAATTTGATTAACAAAATGAATTGAGGGATCAACTATTATATATATATATATATATAAAAGGTTGGGTTTAAGTTACACTAGGTGTAACTCTAAGCAACGTTATATCACTCAATAACTTATTGTTAAATTAATATTTTGAAAATCCAACCATTGAATTACATGTTCTATATGTTCTTAACATGCATGCCAATTTTCATATTAATCGAATGCTATTTACTATTTAATCTATAAACTCATCTTTTATGCATTATTTTAAACTACAAAAATTTGAATTTTAACAATTGATTGATGACATGAATATTAATCTTTGATCACTTTGAAATTTAGCAAGTATAAAGAATATACGAAGATAATGTAATCTTACAGTGGATTTGTTAAGAAATTTAAACCATGCATAGAAATGCTAGGAAGTGATTTAATAAATGTAAATATTCGTTGGCTGTATGGGCAGGCAATGTGCGCCGAATATGTAGAGGAGAAGAGGGACCTGATCCGAGCTATTCCCAAAGACCGGAAACTTGAAAAACTTCCTAAAATATCTCAGGTTCAGAACTGTTTTTTTTTTTCTTGTTCTCTCTTATTTCTCCCACACAGCTAATGAGTTGAATGCAAAAGTGGAAGATAATTCAATTTTCTTTCACATCTTCTCGTGCAGCCTACGCTGATAATATGGGGAGATCATGATCAAATATTCCCATTGGAACTGGGTCACAGATTAAAAAAGTAAAAACCCTGACTTTTTACCCTTCACTATTTAGTACTAATATTGATTAGTTTGAGTGCTTGATGCAGTGTATTATTAACTTTTTTTATGTACTGGGTACTTGTTGAAATACAGGTATCTGGGGGATAATGCTCAACTAGTAGTTATCAAGAATGTAGGGCACGCCTTCAATGTAGAGAAGCCCAAAGAGTTCTACAAGCACTTGAAATCCTTTCTGGTTGATTTGCAATTCCCACCAAGTCCAACGAGTCCACCTCCCAAGGATCAAAATAAAAAAACGAGTTAAGATGGGGGCTAGAACAAGAATACATTTTAGCCCTTTTATTCCACTTTACAATTCTTAACAAGTTTTTTTCTTTTCTTTTTTTCTTTTTTCCCCCATACAGCCAGTGTAGAAGCAGTGCCACGTAGGAACAACTAAGTAATGTCACTGAGCTGCTCAGCACGTCATTTTCACTTTAACATGTCTTTTACCAGGGAAATAATGTAACTTTTTCACCGACTTCAACCCCATTTTCAGCAGTATTAATATAAGAATTTATAGTTCCACAAATATTAGTCATTACTTATTAGTTTCTACCAGTATCCTTCTTTTTTTTCTTTTCTTTTTTTGTTGCTAAATAAAGCTCTTAAATACTTA
Source organism: Quercus gilva (assembly GCA_023621385.1). Classification (NCBI taxonomy): domain Eukaryota; kingdom Viridiplantae; phylum Streptophyta; class Magnoliopsida; order Fagales; family Fagaceae; genus Quercus; species Quercus gilva. The sequence continues at coordinate 6,616,617 of CM042484.1, read as the reverse complement.
TATCTACCATCCTGTACATCTGCGTGCTTGCACTTCAAAAAAAAAAAAATCAGTTTTATAAGATATGACAGTGAGATATCAGGGGGCCTCGTTGTAATGTGACTGCATCAAGTTTATACAGCCTACGTCAGCTACATTTGTTTTGAATCATCTATGACTAAACGACAAGGGTTTTGTATACTTTTCCCTAGTATATAAGATCATCTCTAAAGTGCTGGTTGGAAGAATCCGACCTCTCTTGGACAAGATTATATCCCCTTACCAAGCTGCTTTTGTGCCTAGTAAAAAGGGGGTGGACAATGCTATTATTGTTCAAGAGATTATTCATACAATTGGTAAAACTAGAGGGAAAGTGGGGTATATGGCCCTTAAGATCGACCTAGAGAAGGCTTATGATAAGCTTGAATAGAGCTTTGTTAGATGCATGTTGAAAAGATTTAACTTCCCGAACATTCTCATTGAAATTATTATGAGTTGCATCACCACGGTTACTACTTCCATCCTCTTCAATAGAGGAAGCCTCGAGCCTTTTGAACCAATAAGAGGGATAAGACAGGAAGACCCCCTATCACCCTGTATTTTCATCATGTGTATGGATTTTCTAAGCCAATTGATCCAAGAAAAATGTGAAGCAAGGCTGTGGAAGCCAATTAAATCCTCTAGAAGTGGACCCCCCTTCTCTCACCTCTTCTTAGCCGATGACTTGGTACTCTTTGCCAAGGCCACTCCTGAAAACTGTAAGGTGGTAAAAGAGGTGCTTGACATATTCTATAAGGCTTCAGGTCAGACTATTAGTGGTGCCAAGTTAAGAGTTTTTTTCCCCGAATATTGATCAAGATAGTAAGGAAGCTTTGAGCTCCACCCTTAGGTTTCAGTCGACGGATTGCTTGGGGAAGTATCTTGGATTTCCTATTAAGCACCGTGGGGGATCCAATTAGGATTTTAATTTCGTCCTGGCTAAAGTTAAAAAGTAGCTGGCCGGTTGGAAGGCGAACCTTTTGTCTTTGGCAGGGAGGGCAGTGCTTATCCAAGCATCTTCTTAGGCCATACCAGCTTATGTTATGCAGTGCAATACGCTTCCTGGCAAGGTTCTGGAGGGGATTGACAAAGTTAAAAGGAATTTTCTTTAGGGTTAATCTGAAAATAGTAAAAAAATGCATTGAGTGGGTTGGAGGAAGGTAACAAGACCAAAAGAGCATAGGGGGCTGGGAATTCAAACAGCCAAAGGAAGGAACACGGCTTTGCTTGCGAAGTTGAATTGGAGATTTCATAGTGAAAAGAATGCCCTGTGGGCAAAGGTTTTAAGACTAAAATATTGTAACCATCAACGAGTTAATTCGAGGAATGAGAACCAGCTGCCTAACTCAAGAATTTGGAAGGGTTTGAAAAAAGGAGAGGATACTTTTAGGAAGGGTGTTAGATGGATTCCAAGGTCTGATAGTAATCTAGACTTTTGGCAAGATAATTGGTTAACTCTTAGCCCCCTTAGACAATCCATCCAAGGCCCTTTGACCCGTGAATCATTGCATCTCAAGATTAAAGATGTTGGACACCTGGGGGGATGGGATTGGTCAAACATCTAGATGGAACTGCCAAACAACATTAAAAGGGTCATCCAAGCTACCCGTATTCCTCTAGTTGCTAGATCGAAAGATAAATGGCTTGGAAATTGTCCCCTAAAGGAGAATTTGACATGAAATTAGCGTATCTTTTAACACTAAAACTTGATATTGAAGCTCCCTTCAGGGGGGAAATGGATTTGGAAACTTAAAACCTTGCCTAGAATCCAAACATTTGTATGGAAGTGTATGCACAAAAGCATTGGTGTGAGGGAATGCCTCTCAGCAAGAGGGCTGACTTTGCTTGCCCTATCTGTCAAGTTGGTTCTGAATCGATTTTAAATGCATTGCATGACTGCCCCTCAGTTATAAATATTTGGCATCAACTCCGTTGTATCTCTTGCAGATCCATCCTTTTTTATAGTGAGTTTAGAAGATTGGCTCATCTCCAATTGTAAGGCTGGCTCCAAGACTGATGAAGGGCAGCCCCAACGGCATCAAATATTTCTATTTGCTATTTGGTTGATTTGGAAAAATAGAAATCAGGTTGTCTTCAAAGAGAGATCTTAGTGTCCTAATGTAGCTAAAGAAATAAGGGCCTGAGCATTGGAATATACTCACTGTGCGTGTAGCTTTACAACTACCAAAAAATGGATATTGAGTAGTATTCCGTGGGAGAAGCCCAATACCTGATGGATGAAGCTAAATACGAATGGAGCATCAGGTGGGAATCTAGGGTTGGCTGGAGGAGGAGGTGTAATTAGAGATGAGGAAGGGAATTGGGTCATTAGCTACACTAGGAAAATTGGGTCAACAAACAATTGACTTACTGAGTTGTGGGCTCTTCGGGATGGTCTTTTCTTATGCTTAAAAGCTCACATCCAAGCTGCGATAATTGAAATGGATGCCAAAGCTATTGTTGATGCATTCTCTCATCAGAAAAACTCTCTATTATTTCCTCTCTCATGAATGATTGTAGGTGGTTGGTTTCCCAAATCCCTCAGTCGAGATTTAGACATGTCTACAGAAAAGCCAATAGATGCACGGACTGCCTGGCTAAATTAGGCACTTCTATGGATGCTGATTATTACTGTTTTCTCTAATCCACCTGTGAATGTTTTTCCTTTTGTTGAGGCTGATTGTCGTGGTCTGTATGTGAACAGGCTTTGCCCTGAACCTATGTTTGCTGTTTAGTTTTTAATGTTATCTCCTTTTCTACCCAAAAAATAAAATAAAAAAACCTCTGTTACATATGAAACATCTGTAACAGCTTACATGTAAAGCAATACCACGAGGGATTCAAGTGTTACATTCAAAACTTCATGAGGGTTCTGTGTTTTATTGATATTCCACAATAAGGTTGTATATTTTTTTCCAGAAAATAATATCATTCATCTCTCTTTACCAAGTATAAGTTCAGGACAGATGTTTCATATTAGGTTGCAACTGATAGATGATAAGGCTAAGTGATCAACCTAACATCCTGCAAATAAAATTAAAAACAGGCAACTTAAACAAGGTAGATCACATTGACATAAATGTCCATCACAATCATAAATGTAGCAGATAAGGTAAAGTTTAAAGTAGCAGATAACAGTACAAGCCAATAGTCACAAATCCTTGTTCTACTACTAGTAAGCAAATGAGCCCTGCGCACACCCTACCAGTACTCCCTCAACGAACCAAGGTTCAAAGAATAACTCTTTCCTATCCTGACTAACTCTGCAAAATCAAACACTAGTGAGTAATTTATCCAACAGGAATGGGAATGTGAAGGGGAAAAAATGTAATGTAAACAAAATTACAAAATCAATCTGAAAGAGGATCTAACAAGAGCTAATGGATGTTTTAGACTAGTCAAAATTCACATTCAACCCAAAGGTAAACATTTGCGTTTGCTATTTCACTGCATAAATAAAAAATAAACAAATAAATAAAACCTTACCTCTGCTGGAGCTTCATCAGCTTTAGATTGCTCACCTGCGAGTTCAATAAATCAAAATAAACGACTCATCAACTGTCGAATGTAAAATTCCTACTTCAGCATAAGTCTACAGCATAAGTCCAAGAAATTGTATTTCCCAGGTGGCCACACAATATTCTTATAGCACAAAAACATAGTAAAAAACATTAGACTGAGAAATTGTATTTCCCAAGGGACCACAAACAGTACATAAAATAAGCAAAAAACTAGCTTATAATCAAATGCCAAACACATAAGTATACTAATAGCTGATTATCAGAAGATTTGTCCTAGGTACCATGGTTAGCAGAATAACAATTATAGATTTCAAACTTTATGACGAGCCATCTGTGCCTTATCTGAAACAGTCGAAGCTGACCAATCACTGGGTTTGATAAAGTCAAGGTGCAGTAAATGAAGTCATTGAAATGTCCTTTTCAAACGTTTAAATCTTTAAATAAAGCTTCAAGTGCATCTTTTTAAATAAGTTTGCCCCTCTACCTCCTTTCCTGTGGCATTATCATATTCTCCCCACAAAATTAAACATGCACACTGATAACCAAAAGCGTGAATTCAAAGATAGACATGTAATAACAATTCTAGGTGCACAACTTATACATAGGTCAACAAAACACACATTGCTCCATTTACAAATAAAAAAAGAAGCAAAAAGATTCATTGGTCCAATGAAATGTCATATCAACTGTTGTATACTGTCACTTTTAACATACAACCCCCACCCCCCCTCTTTTTTTTTTTTCCTTTTTTATTTATTTATAAGTACTCAAACCCGTTTGGGGTTGAACCCAGTCATCCATGCCTTGTTCATAAGGTGGGAGTTGCCATTTGGTCCAACAAACACTGGCTGTGTGGCTATCAAAAGAGAAGACAATTTATATGATTAAATTTAGTTACACAAAAACAAATTCTAGTAACAATTTAGTTGCAAACAACTTGCATCTGAACACATGTAAGGTCATCAAACCAATTTTCCACTATGATTAAAAAAATAATGAAACTACATTGACATTTTAGATGTATCAAACTGTCAATTATTTGATACCAGTCCCCTCTCCTTTGTTAGGAACTTCCGGATAAGAAGTAGATGCCACCCAAGTTTATCTCATACAAAAAGCATATATCATGAAATCCAGTCTTATGGGCTGCAGACCAAGGTGCAAGGTTGGAAATGGTTTCAAGGCTGATATCAAATATATGCCTCACACCCCATATAGCTATGACAAAAACAGTACAAATTTTATCATATATTATGCAATGAAAACCAACCCTATAATTCATGTGTGTTCATTGCGAAGATTAACCTCAACGAAATACATTAAGATCCCACTTGGACTATATTTCATTTCTCAAAACAAGATAATATGAATTCAAAAACATCACATCCACCCAAATCAGCATGCATCCATTCTCCTTGACACCATATTCTCTAATACCATCCAAGTTTAATTAAAAGCAGAAATTTATTCTAAGTTTAGTTTCTCCTTTACCGGATTTAATCATAAACGATAAGGCCATATACATCAAAACTATTCACAAGGGCTTGAAATTTGAACTTAATATAAAAAGAGAAAATGTTGCGTTACAAACTTGGGAAATCTCTCTATCCTGTGAGCCTAGAATTTACAGACCAACTTTAACTGGTTGCAGCAATGATAGAAACACTATATTACACAAGTCAAAGGACAAGGGCATTGAGATCTACATATCCGCTTCACCTCTTCCCCCACCCCTGAAAAAAGTCCAATAGCTAAACCTAGCTGAAAATCTATTCTAAAGAACTCTCATCCAACAGTTATAACCTGATTCTTACAAGTAAAAGCTTGCTCAAACAATTTGAAATCAAATCAGGACAGTCTGAAGTCTTTAGTCACAACTTCAAAAAGAACTTTTGCACCAAATGTAAATTTATCCCAGATTCTTTTTTTTTTTTTTTTCTATTTTAGATAAGCAACAAAATTTATTAATAAAATAGATTACTTCATGCTCACAATGGCGAGCACTTCATAACCTAAAAGAATCATTTTAACTTTAAACCATCGGTTTTCAGGATGTAATTGCAACCTCATTAGCATTAGCCCGAAATAAACAAGATTTCGTGTTAATCAATCTATCAGAAAAACAAATGTATAACTCATTGCAAGGGTATCCAAAGAAGATTACCACCAAATGTAAGTAAATTAGAAAAGTGCAACCAACATAAGCAATGGCCTATATTTAATTTAACAACAAATGCTAGAAACCTTTTGGTTCTCTGAGACTTATATGCACCAAACCTTAAACTCCTCAGCAACAGAAACTACAACTAGAAGAATCGATATAATTTGAAAGCATAAATAAGTCAACAGAAGTCTCAAAATCCCCAGAGCGAGCCAGAGATAGAGATTAGTGACAATTATTACCTCCCTCTTCTGGCAGATCTGAGGTCCATAATGTGAGATTATCCCTAAGTAGCTGCATGATAAGGGTACTGTCCTTGTAAGATTCTTCATTAAGACTATCAAGTTCAGCAATAGCTTCATCAAAAGCTTGCTTGGCGAGGTGGCAGGCCCTGCACAATGCAGACATGGTTAAACAAACCCCTACTACTTCTAGTTAAAGAATGCAGACTTAGAGAGAGAGAGATGCATATCAACCTCTCAGGGGAGTTCAAGATCTCATAGTAAAAAACAGAGAAGTTCAGAGCAAGGCCAAGTCTGATTGGATGAGTTGGGGCCAAATCAGAAGCAGCGGTACTAGTAGCAGCCTGCAGCATAAAAGGAAATCCAGATAGCAATTTAGTTCAGCATATAATAATATGAGGAAAACATAAAAGGGGGCAGGGGAAGTTAGTAAGAGGCAAAAGGAGATTCAGCAAGAGAAACCAAGTAAAACATACCTCATAGGCCTTAAGTGACTGATCAGCAGCTTCTTTACGGTCTTCAGCGGATTTGAACTCAGCTAAATATCGATAGTAATCTCCTTTCCTGTGACACAGAAATATGGATCACAGTCCAAATATAATCAACACACGCATAAAAGTACCATAAGAAAACCAACACTACATACACAAATAATCTGTGAAGGAAATGAATATACACAATCTGGAGAAAGCACCCCCCAAACAAATATAGAGAATCAAACCGGTTTTTTATTTTATTTTATTTGGCTACATGAATTAATGTTAAATGGTTCGACCCAACCCAATTAAACCCACAGCCAAAACTGCAATTATTTCATACACGAGTTCGTAATTTCAAAGTAAGTTGAGTTAAGTCTGGTAGAAGAAAAACAGTAAAAGAAGTCTCACATCTTATAGTAAAAAACAGTTGATTCCCCAGATGAGGAAGATGGAAGGAGATGATTATCAATGACTGACAAAATGTCATTGCAGATCTTAGCGAGCTCGTCTTCAACCCTCTGCCTGTACTCCTTAATCCGCTTCACATTTTGTTCATTCCCTTTGGCCTCCTCCTTCTGTTCAATGGAAGACAAGATCCGCCACGATGCCCTTCTTGCCCCAATAACATTCTTATACCCAACAGACACCAGATTCCTCTCCTCCACTGTCAACTCCACATCCAGTTTAGCAACTTTCTTCATCGCATCAACCATCTCTGGAACAAGAAAATGTGACAAAATGGTGAATTAAAAAGTCAAATGATTACTAAAAGTCCACTATTGCTCTGCAAGGATGATGAAATGCAAAGTACACCTTTGGATCTGAATTCATTTCCGTAGATGTAATCGCAGGAAAAATTAATAAATAATCAGCACGGAAAATTCGCTAAATTTGCACAGCATCATGCCTAATTTTCATAAAATCAGTCCAAACAAATTTTGGTAGAACGAACTCATTTAATTGTGAACACCCAAATCAACTCTTTACCGATGTCAAATGATAAGTAAACCCCAAATCATGATCATTAAGGCTTTTTTTGGTTCTGGAAAAGTATAAGGCAAGGAAAACACTCACTGATGAACAATATCTCAATTTGGCATTTTTTTTAACATAATTTAATTAATTAATTAAAACCTATATGAAATCGTTAAGCTCACTTTACCAAAGAGTTTTTTCTTTTCTCTAATCTCTAACTCGTTGTTTTACAATAACACTTGCTTAAAAATTTTATCAGATTTCACCAAATAACTTTGTTTTAAATTTAGTATATGCTCCATTTTGTAGGAAAAAAAAAAATCCAACAGGCGAAACAAATCAGCACTATTTACATGAGTAAAAACAAGTAAACAACACAAATCAAACAAACCGTAATGATCAAAATGAATAGAATATCATACACCTACAAATCAATAAAGCAAAAAAAAAAAACACGAATAATATATATATATATATAATCATAATTTTGCTGAAATAGAAAGGAAAAGAAAAAGATCCATAGAAATAAAAAAGATACCATCGTATCGCTCAGCTTGCTCAGCAAGTCTAGCCAAGTAAACCAGATGTTCTCTCTCTTTCTCCATAGCTTCGTTTCTCTGCTCTCTGTTTCTCTCTCTCTCTCTCTCTTTCTTTCTCTTTTGGAAGCCTTATGTTTATGATTTCACCAACTGCTTTCTGTGATATGCGGTACGAGGCGATCGGGCCGTTGGATGTGATATATTGTACTACTATATAGTCAATAGTGCATAGGAAAGGAATCGCGGAAAGGAATCGCGGTTGGAAATGGGGGCTTTGGATTTCGCAAAACCCTTTTGGATCCTCGAGAGGTGAGATCTCAGCCGTTTGATGATATGGTTTGTAGGAGATATGGGCCGTTGGATGAGAATTAGGTGTTGGTGAATGGTGATAGTCACATGGCGTGTGATGTTGACTGGGACGAGCACTGACGGCTGTGTGATAGTCGTAAAAAAAAAAAGAAGATTGATAAAATCTGTGTGCTTGTGTGTGTATGTGGTGATGGTTATGCGGTGGGCTCCACTTTTTGTCTAATTTGTCAACTTTTTATTGTATTTTTGAAAAGTATTCTCATTCATTATTATGTAGACGGAAAGATAGAGATGTACGGTTATGTATTTATCGCTCCAACCGTCCCAACGCCAATTTCCCAAGGGAGGAATTTCTAGCGAACTTCGCGGCAACTGCCTTGGCCCACATTTCCTTTTTTACAATGCGTAGGTTCCGATTTCAAACAAAAATACATATTTTAGTTTCTTTTTTCTTAAGGAAGGTAGTGGTTTTTTTTTTTTTTTTTTTTTTGGGGATAAGAGTAATGGTTTTTTATAAGTAAGGAAAGGCAGTGGTTTTTATTGAAATAATTAAACTTGGAGTAGCTCATCATTTTTTTTTTTCTTTTTGGTAAATTACTATTTGGTTCATATTCTTTACACCATATTTTAATTTAGTTTAAAGTTTGTATATTTAAGAGTTAGACATTTTTAGATATACACTACTATAAGTTTCTTTAAAATCTTTCTCTCTCTCCGTGTGTATTAAAAATATTTAGTATTTAAAAAAAAAATAAATATATATATATATTATAATTTGGCTTCTAATCTTTTAGTGTCGTATCAATTTAGTTTCCGCTGTTATCTGTATATATTAAGAGGATTCAGAAAGTTAGTTATTACTTTTTTTATGTCAAAAATACCCCTAAAGTAATTAACCAACAACTTAAAAATGCGGTTAAAATAGTAAATTGGAAAAAAAAAAAGTTAGTTATTGTTTTTTTTACTGTCAAAAATACCCCTACCTAAAACTTAAAAATGGGGTTAAAATAGTAAATTGATAAAAATAATAAATTCCAACTTCTACGTTGAAATGTCTTCCTGCTTCTAATAAACTCCTGTTTTTACGTTGATTTAAATTTCTACTTCTACTCACTAACTTCCTACAAAATAAGATTACTCTTTTGTTAGTTTTAAAACTCCTCCAATCTACAAAACTCACCCTACGTATTTATTATTATTATTTTTTTACTTCATCACGATGTATTTGTTTCTTTTGTCCTCTCTTTTTTTTTTTCCAATTTTTTTTTTTAAATTCATTACACCCTTAGTTTTAGTTTTTTTTTTTTTTTTTTTTGGTAATTGGAAAAAGTAGAAATCTCAAATTATAATAAATGCAAATTATTAATCTTTACTTAAAAAATTGAAGAGTCTCTAAGCACGCGCTCACGCGCGTGTTCAGAGGCTAGTCTTTCTTATGTAAATTGCTAACATAACAAACGATCAAAATAAAAAAGTTAGTTTATTACCACATCAACGGAAACTAATTTTTTTATTTTAGTCATTTTTCATATTAGTAATTTTCATCTAAGAAATAACGATAAGAACTAAATTGTCACAATATTGAAAGGTTAAGAACCAAATTAACATAATTATAAAATTATAAAACCAAATTGAAATATAATGTAAAAGATATGAACCAAATACATAATTTCCCATTTTTTAATATATAATACAAAAATTATCCTAATGCTTTGCCTAATGTCATATGTAGTGGGGTAAACATTGGGCCTTATTATAACGGGATAAATGTTTGGTCTATTTCAAGTATTGGCCTAAACACGAAAAACAAATCCAACATAGACTGACCCATTCTAATAATAGGCACAGAACCTTGGACTTTTGATCAAGCCCAATCTCCTTCCTAGCCTAGTTCTGAGGTAGTGTCCGAACTATCGAGGTAAGTCCCAAAGAAGATCAGTTTCACCGAGGAAGCGATCTGAGATTTCCAAATGATTCCATAACAACCCTCCCATTAATGAAGGTCACATGTCTAGTATCACTGCATTTAATGTAAAGGGAAAAGCCTGAACACCAAAAAAGACCCCAGAAGTCTTCATTCATGATAATTAACCAGAAAAATGAGAGTCTGATAAAATTAGAAGTTATCCAAGTGAACACCTAAACAATAAGAAGAAGCTCTAAAAAGCTCCATTCATGATGAAAAACCAAGAAAGAAAAGCCCAATAAAATCAAAAGTTATCCAAGTGGACAATGGAAAAATATGAAAAAAAAAAAGGAGATGACTCATATAAGAATGAAGAAAGAAGAAAGAGAAAAGGGACGCACAGAATACAAAGAGAGAAACGCATAAAGTGATAATCGTAACAAAGAAAGATCGTATGAATAAAAGCTTTTTTACATACTTTTACAAGAGTGAACTAGTCTTTGGTTTCTTGTTTAAATTTCCAATTGCGAATTGATTTTAGCGCATAATCTAAATTAATTGTGTTCTTAAACAAGTAATTAAACACTGGTTAATTTATTGCATCCACATCATACTCTTAACACTATTTGTGCTTATTTTCCCCAAATCAAATTCAATTTAACCACAGTGCATATCTACAATGATAATTGTGGGGGTAAAAGCCCAAAGTTGTGTTTTGGGTCTTGAGTTCTATACGAAGATATGTGCGTTCGAGGAGACGTGAACGATTTAAGGAAGCCAAAATTCCCAAATTATAAAAGATGGAGTGAAGGACGGTGATTTGAGGAAAGGTTCATTCTCGGATAGGATCAAATGCTGATCGGCTCTATACTTCAACAGTCTATGTGACCTTCCAAAAGATTTTCACGATAAGGACGACCCTTGTGCACGTACAAAAGAGATAAGAATCCAAAAATATCTAAGGAAAAAGCTGCTACCACCGCATTTAATGTCTTGCACCTACTCTCCTGGTTGCATTTATGTGGAGAAGACACTTGAACAGTATTACATTGGCAACTACAACTGATAGAAGATCAAAGAAGGTGTTTGATGGGACATATACTCAAGTGAAGGTTCAGATGATCAACAGGTGTAAGGCCAAGATGATTAGGAGAGAGCTATATAATGTAAAAGATCTCCCATGAGAAAGGGATAAAAAAAAAGAGAAAGGAATAACTGTAGCACTCACATTGTGAAAGCACGAAATTCCACTAATTAATATGAGAATGAACCTCCTCAAACCATGGCTGGTTAGTTAACTCTGTGTGTATTATATGCTCGTTCTTTCTTAACCTCATACTAGTCGTTATTAAATTCATGAAAGGCCTAGTTCTTTAACACACTCTCTAAAAATTTATTGTTTGGGCTCATTGGGCCGACTTCCCATACCTTTTGGGCTTAGGCTATAAATCATGACCCTGCAATAAT